>CM054059.1:371598398-372977315 GCA_028641055.1 Alopecurus myosuroides
TAAGGGA
The DNA here is from genome assembly GCA_028641055.1 of Alopecurus myosuroides. Lineage (NCBI taxonomy): Eukaryota > Viridiplantae > Streptophyta > Magnoliopsida > Poales > Poaceae > Alopecurus > Alopecurus myosuroides. The sequence goes on from CM054059.1 coordinate 371,598,406, forward strand.
TGACGATAAATCGCCTATAGTTCGACAAGGTATATGTGAGGCAAAAGGGACTAAGATGAAAGTCACATTGGAAGGTATGTCGTCATAACTCGATGGGACTTGGGAGTCGGCACGTTCTGCTAGGAGCCGCTACCGATTGATCGATTGAGAGTCGGACTCCAATCGTGTCCAAGTCGCCATGAGTCTGCAGGGTCGCACGCTTAAGAGCGGGAGCAAATGTATTGGTCGGTTTGGACTCGAGCCGAAAATGGACTGAGTTTGTGAGTCGGACTGACAGAGGGAATGGGCCACAAGTGTTGTGAAACCCACTACCATTCGCTATATTAAGAGGGGCGCAGATTGCCCAGCGGGCACGTTACTCCACTCCCATGCGTTGGGAACCCTAACCCCACTCAGTCCAGCCTTCGCACCGGACCTAGCAGTCCGCCGTCGGAGCTCCTCCTCGTACGTGTGGATACCGGCAGAGGTGCTGTACGTTCAGCACTTCGACGTTCGCGGGATTGGATCGCTGGATCGGATCGTGGGACTCCACTGCACCGACGTGCTTCATCGATAATCCGCAACCGCGCGTCTAGTGGTAATCATCGTGGCCTTCTACCTCGGCTAGATCTTGGAAGTACCGCGTAGGAAAAAGTTTTGTTTATCTCTACGCGTTCCAACAGTGGTATCAGAGCGGTTGCTTCTGGTTTTAGGCCCGAGATCCGCACATATGTTATATGTAGTTAGCGTTAGATGTGATCTAATTGCTGTTTTGGTGGTCGTTCTATGAGATAGATCGGTTTTATACAAGGTTGATTGCATCAATCGTACTCGGGGTTAATGGATGATCTGGTTTCCGTGATCATACTGCTAAGGTCGTGGAACAACTTACCCCTACCGGTCGGTTTCCGCCATCGGGGTATACCGTGACACATAAATCCAGTTGCGGTGATCGAAGATCAAAGAGTTTGATCGAATCGGAATACGGATCAGATTTGGGTAAAATCGTTTTATCCGATGAAGAAATCCATGTTCGGAATGCAGATGAGATCTGCGTTTTCCAAACCGCCGGCTTCGCCCTGTCGTAGCGCCTTAGATGTCGTTACGAGTTTCACAACGCCGGTAGATATCGTGTCTATGCATAACTTGTTTTTGCAGGAAGTTGTGAATGATATGGCATATGTGCATGTGATGTGTGTAATCCATACATGATCTGCGTATCATGTTTTTGTCAGCCGGCTGGAGTCTAGGTGCTGTCATTTTATTGTATAACGGCATGTGTGTCGGATTCTCTATGTAATTTTTCTTTTACTAGCTAGTGTAGCTTGTTGGAGAACCCGGATGACATGCAAGTCGATGTACAAGTCGGCTACATGGAGTAAGATGGCACGTGACAAGAGTTGGCACGAGTCGACTTACAAGCTTTGTGGAGATATAGATCACCATGAAGAGAGCCATACCATTTCACATCATAATTGCTTTATTTATGTTATTGTTATGTCTCTTTTTACCTCTATTTAGATAGTTGGTAGATTTTAATCCCTCAAAAAAGGTCTAGTCGGTCGCCCCGCCAATGCTGCACCATCACAAGTCGGACATTATTCGTAGTGGGCTCATAAAATTGAGGTTCTACCAATTCTTTCCGATTAGGTGGGTTTGAGTCGGAATCTTACAACGGAGCACTTGGTAAACTAGACGAGTCCATCACAACGGTTGTGGGGCTCGGGGCGAGGTAGGTTGGGAGCCGGGGCATGTGATGCCACCCAACTAACAGGAGTCGTATTGGATACGATTGGCAAGGTGTTGCCTACCTAGATCACTTGACGGCTAGCGGTGATGCTAAACCTCACTAGTCGGCTTGCTTATTTAGAATCTTGAATCACTTAGCAACCATCGGAGGGGTGTTGGTTCTAGTGGGAGCATAAGTATTAAAGCGTTTAATATGCCTGCTCTTTTGTGAATACATGTCTTAAGTGTTTTTGCATATTTTCTGTTGTAGATCAATGACACCTAGCAACCTTCCTCAGTTGTCCACTTTTGCGTTGAGGTCAATCCTAGAGAAAGATAAGCTTAATGGAACTAATTTCACCAACTGGTATCGTAATCCGAGGATAGTCCTCAAGCATGACAAGAAAGAACATGTTCTAGAAACTCCACTTTCAGAAGAGTCTGATGATGATGCGACTGTCGCTGTCATGAATGCCTACCGTAAGACTAGAGACGAGTCTACGGAAATTAGCTGTCTTATGGTTGCACACATGGAACCGGACTTGCAGCAGCAGTTCGAGAATGTTGAGGCCTACGATATAATCGAAAGCCTCAAAAGTATGTTCCAGGCTCAGGCAAAGACCGAGAGGTATCAAGTCTCTCAAGTTTTGCTGGGCTGTAAGCTTAAAGACGGTGATCCACTGAGTCCGCATGTAATCAAGATGACTGGTTACGTGCAGTCTCTGGATCGGCTGGGCTTCCCAATTAACGAAGAGTTCGCTACTGATATAATTCTGAACTCTCTTCCTAGTGCGTATGGTCCGTTCATTTCGAACTACCAAATGCATGGTATGGATAAGAAGATCACTGAATTACATGGGATGCTCAAAACGACAGAGGCTGATCTCAAGAAAGGCGTCAGTCAAGTGTTGATGGTGCAGAATAAGGCTAAGTTCAAGAAGAGTTCTTGGACTAAGAAGAAGAAGGATAAGTCAGGAGGCAACGCCCATGGCCCTGTCCAGAGCGCTTCCTCAAAGACTAAGCCATCTCCTACAGCCGGAGCCAATTGCTTCTATTGCAAGTAGGATGACCACTGGAAGAGGAACTGCACCAAGTATTTGGCTGACAGAGCCAAGAGTGAAGGTGTGACTTCCAACTCAGGTACGCTTGTGTGCAATGTTATAGACATTTATCTTGCTGATGCACCTAACAGTTCTTGGGTATATGATACCGGATCAGTTATTCACATATGCAACTCGTTGCAGGGACTGGTAAGAACTAGGAGCGTGGCAAGAGGAGAGGTTGATATTCGGGTCGGCAACAAGGCGAGAGTCGTTGCGTTGGAAGTCGGCACGATGCAACTTCATTTACCTTCAGGATTTTTAATGGAGCTGAATAATTGTTATTATGTTCCAGTGCTTAGTCGAAACATTATTTCCGCCTCATGTTTGATGAGACAAGATTATGAGTCGAATATTAAGAATAATGGTTGTTCTTTATATCTGAAAGATATATTTCATGGGTTTGCACCTGTTCAGAACGGGTTATTTATTTTGAATCTTGATAGTGAATCGGTCTATAACATAAATGTTAAAAGGTTAAAACCAAATGATCTGAATATGACTTACTTTTGGCATTGTCGGCTTGGTCATATTAGTTGGAAGTGCATGAAGAAGCTCCATGATGATGGACTTCTAACTTCGTTCGACTTAGAGTCATTCGAGACATGCGAATCATGCCTACTAGGCAAAATGACCAAGACACCTTTTGCAAGGAGTTGTGAAAGGGAGTCCGACTTGTTGGAATTAATACATAGTGATGTATGTGGTCCAATGAGCACGACAACCAGAGGTGGTTATGAGTACTTCATTACCTTCACTGATGATTTGAGTAGGTATGGATATATCTATTTAATCAAACACAAGTCGGAAGCCTTTGAGAAATTCAAGAAATTCCAGAGTGAGGTACAAAATCAACTCGGCAAGAAAATAAAGTTTCTACGGTCGGACCGTGGAGGCGAGTACATGAGCCATGGGTTTGATGACCATCTAAAGAGCTGTGGAATAGTTCCTCAACTCACTCCGCCGGGTACACCGCATAGAAACGGTGTATTGGAACGGAGAAATCGAACCTTGTTGGACATGGTACGATGAATGATGAGTCGGGCAGATCTACCTTTATCATTTTGGGGTTATTGTCTAGAAACTGCAGCGCTCACACTAAACAGAGTACCATCAAAGTCAGTAGAGAAGACACCGCATGAGATGTGGACTGGCAAAAGGCCAAGTTTGTCTTTTCTTAAGATTTGGGGTTGTGAAGCATTTGTCAAGCGACTTCAGTCGGACAAGCTCACGCCCAAGTCGGATAAGTGTATTTTCGTGGGGTATCCGAGGGAAACCTTGGGGTACTACTTTTACAACCAGGAAGAGGGCAAAGTGTTTGTCGCTCGGAATGGTGTCTTCCTTGAGAAAGAGTTTCTCAATCGGGGAGTCAGTGGGAGCACAGTGCAACTTGAAGAAATTCGAGAGGAACCGTCTAGGGGCGAGTCGGCAAGGGCCTTGGAGGCTGAGCCGGTCGTGGTACCTACACCGGTAGCAGCACCTGAACCACGGAGATCTGCCAGATTACAAAATGCTCGTGATGTTTTACTGTTAGACAGTAATGAGCCGGCAACTTATTCGGAAGCGATGGTGGGATCTGATTCCGAGTCATGTCTTGGAGCCATGAGATCCGAGATAAAGTCCATGGATGAAAACCAAGTTTGGAATTTGGTTGACCTGCCTAACGGTGCAAGACCCGTCGAGTGCAAATGGGTCTTTAAGAAGAAAACTGATATGGATGGAAATATTTCTGTCTATAAAGCACGACTTGTCGCGAAGGGGTTCCGACAGGTTCAAGGAGTTGACTACGATGAGACCTTCTCGCCAGTAGCGATGATTAAATCAGTTCGGATCATGTTAGCCATAGCATGCTATTTCGACTATGAGATATGGCAGACGGATGTCCAGACGGCTTTCCTTAATGGAAATTTAACCGAGGACGTGTATATGATATAGCCCGAAGGTTTTGTCGATCCGGCTAATGCAGACAAGGTATGCAAACTTCAGAAATCCATTTATGGGTTGAAGCAAGCATCTCGGAGTTGGAACATTCGCTTTGATGAGGTAGTCAAATCGTTTGGCTTCATCAAGAGCGATCGTGATTCTTGTTTATACAACAAGTTTAGTGGGAGCAAAGTAAATTTTCTAATCTTATATGTGGATGACATATTACTGATGGGAAATGATGTCATGATGTTGCAAGAAACCAAAAAATCATTGGAAAGGAGTTTCTCAATGAAGGATTTGGGTGAGGCGACTTACATATTAGGAATCAGGATCTATAGAGATAGATCAAGGCGGCTCATTGGATTGAGTCAGAGTACATATCTGGACAAAGTTTTGAAGAAATTCAAAATGGAAGAGTCTAAGAAGGGATTCTTACCGATGTCCCATTGTATAAAACTTAGCAAGACTTAGTGTCCTTCGAAGACTGATAAGCGAAGTCAGATGAGTGTGATCACGTATGCTTCTACAATCGGATCCATCATGTATTCCATGATTTGTACTAGGCCAAATGTTTCCTATGCTCTAAGTGTAACGAGCAGATACCAGGCTGACCCTGGCGAAGCCCACTGGGCAGCAGTTAAAAACATCCTTAAGTACTTGAGAAGGACTAAGGAAATGTTCCTAGTCTATGGAGGTGATGAGGAATTCAGTGTAAAGGGTTACACGGATGCGAGTTATCTCACCGACTCAGATGATTCTCGTTCGCAATATGGATATGTGTTCGTAATGAACGGAGGGGCTGTGAGCTGGAAGAGTTCCAAGCAAGATACCGTGTCTGCATCTACAACAGAGGCTGAGTATATTGCTGCCTCGGAGGCTGCAAAGGAACCTGTTTGGACCAGGAACCTCCTGATAGATCTTGGTGTGGTTCAGGGCGCGTCCAATCCTTTGGACGTATATTGTGACAACAATGGTGCTATCGCACAAGCCAAGGAACCTAGACAACACCAGAAGAACAAACATACTCATGCGTTACCACCTCATTCGCCAGTTTGTCGAACAAGGTGATATCAAGTTATGCAAAGTACACACGGATGCAAATATTGCAGATCCGTTGACAAAGGCGCTACCACAGCCAAAGCATGAGGCGCACACGAGAGGTATGGGCATTCGATGCCTAGGCATATGATGCCAGGATGATTGACTCTAGTGCAAGTGGGAGACTGTTGGGAATATGCCTTAGAGGCAATCATGTATGATGTAATTCCCAATGTATTTATAAAGTCATTAAGTCGTCCTTGTTTTGAACATCTGATATATGTCATTGAATATGTGATTCGATTGTGGAACTATGTATTCATGATGTTCATACTAAATTGTCCTTGGTCATCAAGGTTGTGCTGGACACACACCCTAGACTAATGTGAGTGTTGGCTGATGACTCGGTTCCACTTGTCATGGGCATGGCGATGCCATTCCAACGTTCACACACTTGGCTAAAGAGTTTAGCAAGTCGGATTGACCCATATTGAGATGCAACGAGCAAGTCGTCATTTGCATGTCTCAATCAATGTAATCCTTAGACCTGAGATTGTCGCACAATCCGAGTTGTGGATCACCGACTTAGGTTCTATCAAACGTTGTTCCGTGACAAGGCAGTTATAAAGGCAGAGTTCGGGTCGAATGAGAAGCAAACTGCATGATGTGGATAATCAAGATGGGATTTTGCCCCTCCGAATGGAGAGATATTCTCTGGGCCCTCTCGAGTGATATGATTTCAGAAGCATGGCCATGCGTAACTCAGTTAAGTGTTAACTGGGTCTATTGACTAAGAGTTAGTCAGATGAATCATATATCACGGACCGAGAAAAGAGTTGAGCTATTAAGGGATGACGATAAATCGTCTATAGTTCGACAAGGTATATCGTGAGGCAAAAGAGACTAAGATGAAAGTCACATTGGAAGGTATGTCTTCATGACTCAATGGGACTTGGGAGTCGGCACGTTCTGCTAGGAGCCGCTACCGATTGATCGATTGAGAGTCGGACTCCAATCGCGTCCAAGTCACCATGAGCCTGCAGGGTCGCACACTTAAGAGCGGGAGCAAATGTATTGGTCGGGTTGGACTCGAACTGAAAATGGACTGAGTTTGTGAGTCGGACTAATAGAGGGAATGGGCTACAAGTGTTGTGAAGCCCACTATCATTCGCTATATAAAGAGGGGCGCAGGTTGCCCAGCGGGCACGTTACTCCACTCCCATGCGTTGGGAACCCTAACCCCACTCAGTCCAGCCGTCGCACCGGACCTAGCAGTCCAACGTCGGAGCTCCTCTTCGTATGTGTGGATACCGGCAGAGGTGTTGTACGTTCAGCATTTCGATGTTTGCGGGATTGGATCGGCTGGATCGGATCGTGGGACTCCACTGCACCGACGTGTTTCATCGATAATTCGCAACCGCGCGTCTAGTGGTAATCATCGTGGCCTTCTACCTCGGCTAGATCTTGGAAGTACCGCGTAGGAAAAAGTTTTGTTTATCTCTACGCGTTCCAACACGAGAGGCTGGGGTATTTCTCGGTTAGATCGGCTTATAAAACATTGCTATACAATAATAGAGCTGGACAGAGGGTGGCGTCATCTTCGGGAGGCATGGAGTCGATGTGGAGGGTTCTATGGAAGTTACCGATACCTCCCAAGGTAAGAAACTTCTGGTGGAGAGTAATTAAAAACTTTATTCCGACAAAACAGGTACTCCATTGTAGACACATTGAGAGGGTGGAATTCTGTGATTTCTGTGGCAAAACCGAGACAGTATACCATGCTTTCTTCGAGTGTACATGGGCTAAAAATTTCTGGGCGGAACTCCATAGCTTGACAGGGGTGAAACTACCCAAGCTACACCCGGAATATTGGGCCTTGGACATGATTGATAACAGCAAGGTAAAGAGAGTGGATAGTGCGGTGATTTTATGTGGTGCTTGGTCTGTTTGGAGGGAGAGGAATTCTAAGCGACATGGAAAAGCATCTAAATCAATCTCGGGCTCTGGTAAGTGGACTATGGACACTACAAATGATCTCTCTATCTCAGGTCAGCAATCGTCAGTGGTGCAGGTGGCGAATATTGCTAAATGGCGACCACCGGATCCAGGTACGGTTAAGATTAACACCGATGCAAAATTTGATGTAGCAAATCACCACGGAGCCACAGGGTTACGTTTAGAGACAATTTCGGACAATTGTGATGTGCCCAAGAAATTTGGTATGATTCAGTGGTGTCGGCGCTGGTGATGGAGGCATACGCTATTCGTGATGGTATAAAGATGGCTATTGAGAGGGGTTTTCATAAAATTATTCTGGAGACTGACTCACAGCAAATTGTCCAAATGTGGTCATTTTCAAAATTCGATAAATCAATCGTAGCTCCAATTCTTACGGAAGTTAGTGAGCTCTCAGGAAATTTGGAGGAGTTTAATATTCAGTATATTCCTAGAAGAGCGAATGAACTGGCACATTTGTGTGCCCAGTACTGTAACTAGGTAGAATTAGATGTCTATGGATAAATTATATCCCGTCCTTCCTTGATGCCTGTATCAAGAGGGATTGTAATCCAGACTAGACTCGTGTAATTCTCAGCGGCAAGTTTCTGACGCACTCTTTTCCTTACCAGGGTACCTGAGGGGACTGGAAAGTTTTTAATGAGGCGGCTTGCTCGCTTATATAGTTATGTTTAAATCTAAAAAAAAAATGAAATGACATGAGGTTTATCCCAATGCAAGTCTCTTAGCACGGTTTCATACACATTTTGCTTATGTGGCACTATAGTTAATGAAGAGAGATAGTGAGGTTGTATCTTAGGCTAATCACAATGGGGAGTAACATACACGCTATTCTAGGCTATGTTACCACCTCCACAATGGGTGTCATGCAAGCATCTATTTATTAGGTTGTAGACTCAAGCTATCTTTGGGATGTGTGATGTCACGGTAACTAGCTAAGTTACCGCAACACTCTCTCTCCTTATTAAATACTTGCCACGTCAGCTTTTTATCCTACGTGGCATTAGTGTTACTAGCGAAGTTACTCCCACTGGGGGTAGCCTTAGGCTGGTGCTAGTGGGGGCGTTAGGGGAGGCGGTAGTGGGGGCGACGGGGCGAGAGACGGGCGGGAGGGAGGCGAGAGGCCAGCGCCGGGCGGTGGCAGTGTCGCCCGGCGGTAGCGCCGCTACCGCCCGCACTGGCCGGGAGAGAGGGGGCGAGAGGTGGAGGCGATAGGCGAGAGGGAGGCGATAGCGGTGCTAGTGGGGGCGGTAGGGAGGCGGTAGGGAGGAGAGAGAGGTGAGAGCTAGCACTATATAGCCCGTGCACTGGCACCGTGGCGTGAGAGTGGCGTGAGAGTGAGAGGAAAAGCTGACATGGCGGGGCTATAGCCCGTGATAGTGGGTGATGCACTAGCACTAGCCTTAGACTAGCCACAATGGGGGTATCATAGGTATATCATGCATGCCATGTTGGCAAAAAGCTGAGGTGGCAGTACAATTAATAAGGAGAGAGCTGATGATGGTATCATAGGTAGATACCGTAACATAACGCATTACGAGACAAGATGAGTCTATATCACAATAAATGCAACACTATATGATACCACAAACATGTTACTATCCATTGTGGGAGTAATAACATAGACTAGTATCATGTGCATGATACTAGTGTATGATACTCCCCATTATGACTAGTCTTAGCTAAGATACAATCTTGTCACGTGGCCATAGGCAAAAAAAAAAGCTCTAGGCCAATCAAATGCATGCATGAGCCCGAAATAATTAATTTAGATACAATATCTAAGATAGTATATGTTGTCTCTTAAGTTTTTATAAGACATATGATAACGTGGTAAGAGACGGTGGATTGGGACGGGCCCCGACAGATTTCCCTAAAAAAGAAAAGCATTAGCACGGTCGATCCAACGGTGGACATGTTTCTAGGTCAAATGGGCGTGCAGAGAAGGCCAAAGCATCCGTGCTTGTCACGCTCGACGAACATTAGCATGGGGAACATCAACGCATCTTGCCATTGATTAAATGGAATCCATCGATCCGGCTGATGGCTTGGCTGCTCCTTCCGGAGCACACTTCCCCGCTGACCCGGTCAGCATCAACCCTGCAGTTCCTTCCCGCCATTTCGTCTCCGCACGACCGACCTAGCCCCACCCCCACACAATCCCCCCGCTTTAAAAATCACAAGCATCCCACCCGTCCTACCCCACCCCTCGCGTCTCCTCTCCTCGCTTCCCGCGCCGCCGCCGCCGCCGCCACGCGATGCCTCGCCGAAACGTGAATGCATCCGGTAAGTCAATCGCCGTCTCCTTGCACTCAACCCACTCACACCCCAAAACCCTAACTCCCCTCCTCCCATCGCAGGTGCCGGCAGCAGTCGTCGCCGCCGCCGCGACGACGACGACGACGAGAGCGTCCCCTCCGATAATACCTCCGACTCCGACTTCGTCGCCGATACGGAGGACGAGGCGGGGGAAGACGACGACGATTTTGCCTCCGACGAAGACGTTGCGGCCGCGCCTGCGGTGGTGCCCGTGGTGGTGGCGCCGCCCCCGGTGCTGCCACCGCGGCCACGCAAGGAGAAGGGGAGGAGGAAGAAGAAGCACAAGGGGAAGGACAAGCCGTCCCTGCCGTGGAAGGAGTGGGAGGATGCTAATGCTAAGTGGCTCGACGTGCACGACGAGGCAGAGGAGAAGGCGGACGCCTCCGCGACCACGGTGCTACCAACGGCGGAGCCGGCCCCGGAGGTGCTCCTCCAGCTGCTTCGCTTCCAGAAGGAGTGGCTCGCATGGGCGCTGGCGCAGGAGGCCTCTGTCTCGCGCGGCGGCATCCTCGCCGACGAGATGGGGATGGGGAAGACCATCCAGGGTATCGCGCTCGTCCTTACCGCGCGCGGGCTCCGCCCCCCGCCCTCAGCCTCCCGCCCTTCGCCCTCCACGGGCCTCCCGATGCGGCGGCGGGTGGGGTGCACCCTGGTCATCTGCCCCGTAGTGGCCGTCATCCAGTGGGTGCAGGAGATAGAGCGGCACACGGCCAAGGGCAGCGTGCGCGTGCTGTCGTTCACTGGCCCCAAGCGCCTGCTTCGGAAGCATGATTTCAACAACTACGACTTCGTCGTCACTACCTACTCCACCATTGAGAACGACTACCGGAAGCACATAATGCCACCCAAGATTCGTTGTCAATACTGCGATAAAACGTTTCACCCCGACAGGATGAAGGTTCACTTGAGATACTTCTGTGGACCTGATGCCCTGCGTACTGAGAAGCAGGCCAAGCAGAAGAGCAAAAGCTGGAGTGACAAGAAAGACAAGGGGAAGGGAAATAAGAAGAGGAAAAGTGATGCTCAGGAGGAAGATTTTGAGGAATCGGAGGAATTGGGTACCGAATCTAGGGGCAAGTCCCCTCTGCACTCTGTGCGGTGGGAGCGCATTATCTTGGATGAGGTGATTATATGCCCTGTCCTGTTACATTTTTAAAGTATGCCAACCATACGATTAACTGCATATAGATGTAAATTCTCAGGACATAAATCAATTTTCCTTTTTAAGGAACACATTGTCATGCTCCATTTCGCCATGTGGCTATTTTATTTCTTAGGGATGTAACCCGCTTTCTTTGACTAATCATGATCTCAGATTGTAGTGATCAAACATAGCAAAAGTGTATTCTACGCAGCTAATGATACCTACTCCCTCCGTCCTGGTGTATAGGGCATAATCTCAAAAACATGTTGTCCCAGCTCTTAGGCACATTTGCATTAATTCTCGTCTAATTAGTGGCTGGTTGCCTTGCTCCATCCCTTTCCATCAATACATGCAATATTTGAGCCCCAATAAATGAATACCTAGGGCCCAGAGAATTTCCATATGTGCCCTATACACCAGGACGGAGGGAGTAGTCTTTTTGTTTGATTCATTGACTAGCCTAAAAGTATTTGATCTGTTAATTACTTATGCTTTATATGTTTGGACAGAGAAAATTAAGTTGGCTTTTGGCTATCCGATTTGAGGAAAAGTTGAAATTGTTACTTTATACGTGGGCAATGCATACATACTATCTCTACAGCATTTCAATGCTATGCTGTGCTATGTGATACACTAGAAGTTCTAATAGCTTCATAATTATTACAATTAGATCTCTTGTTCTAATATTCTTTTACCAACAATGTGTGTTGTATATTGGTTTGTTCTATATGTAATGTTTTGTTGATAACACTTGCAAGAATCAAACTCTCCCATTTGATTTCTGTTATGTATTCGTAAAAATTCAGCACATGCACAGTAGTTATACTTGTCATATTGCTTCTTATGGCCTCACATTGTAAGCATACATCATTTCTGCTAATCGGAATCCAAGTATTAAAGTCGATACAACCATTTTGATATCGTGAAGCAAGAAAGCTAACAAGCAATTATGCAAAACCCACAAGTTTAGTAGCTCTGAATTGATGTCCAAAGTTTTTGCCCTAGCAGCCACTGTTCTGCTGTTATTGGATGTTCCTATTTTGTTGGTGTTTTCCAACACTATGACCAGCGGCCTAATTTCATGTCTAAAGGGAGTTTGTCCAGCAATATCTGCTCTTTTTCTGAAAAAAAAATCTGTTATATACTTATGTTTCAGTTGATAATGGAGATCCAAGGATTTTCTGAGTATGTTGCTATTGGCTTAATCTTATTGGTTCATCGTCGCACTGTTTTATGAATCTGAAGGATTGAGACCAACTTGTATACTTGGGAGACACTGTCATGTTCACTATACAGTGGTTTTCTTGTCTATTTAGATTACTATCTCCAATCTGTAATATCTTCCTGACGGTCAATTGAACAATGAGTGCCTCGTTTCTTTTTAAAAGATGATTCACTCCTTGCATGTTGTTTCTGCAGGCTCACTCCATAAAAGATAGACGATGCAATACTGCAAAGGCAGTTTTTGAATTGGAGTCGGAATACAAGTGGGCTCTGAGTGGGACACCGTTGCAGAATCGCGTTGGAGAACTTTACTCACTGGTCTGCAACTAACATTTGAAGATTCTGACCTGTTTCTTTTTAGCTTGTCTATTCTTACAGTTGTTTTCTCAGATTCGCTTCTTGCAAATCTTCCCGTACTCGAACTATTTCTGCAAGGACTGTGACTGTGAGATACTGGATACCCAGTAAGATCTGCCTCTACTAGTACTATTCTCAATAAAAAAAAATCCCTGTGTTGATTTTTACGTTGATCTGCTGTGGTATTACTTCCAACTCTGTTACTGAGTTTACAATTACTACACCTACATCACGTAGGAAATAGTCCCCACTAAATGGTTCACCATAGAGATGTACGGATGCTTGCCCACTTTAATATAACATTATTTGATCAAATAATTTATTTGTAATAGTAGTGTTTTTTCTAAATGCATTTGTCAACATATCACGTCACAATAGTGAGGTTTTCGAGCGATATATCTTATGGAATGGTTACGATCTATAGGATCCACCAGTCATTCATACATGGCATCACAATACCGTTTCGTTGATTTGTACCAATTTTTTATTGCCAGATGGGCCCTGTCGTATGTAACTGTTGCAAGATTAGAAGTGTATTTCTGTAAAATTTTGTGCTACAAAGTGTAGTTGTATGGTAGTTCTAACAAAAGAGGTGTAGTTCAAGTTTACTCTAGTATGAATGTAATTGAGGGTTAATGTTCCCTCCCTCTAGTTGTGTCACTCAAGTTTTGAGTTGCTACTGTTCCCATTGTTCTTATTTCTTCATTTTGGTTGATGACCCCTAATCTCCGGCAGGATGAAGAAAAAATGTGACTGTGGTCACTCATCAGTCAGGCACTTCTGCTGGTGGAATAAGGTCAGTTACAGGGTTTGATATGTCCCTTGTTTTTATATTTTTATTTATGAGATTATCTCTGCTGACACAAAGCCAATCTTTAACAGTACATAGCGACACCGATACTACATGGGTCAGCAAGTTTTGAGGGCAGCAGAGCCATGACTCTTCTCAAGGAAAAAGTCTTGAAGGGCGTAGTGTTAAGACGGACGAAAATAGGCCGAGCTGCAGATCTTGCTCTTCCACCTAAGATTGTAAGTCAGCATAACATGTTATAACATGATGAATTTATTGACTCCTCTTTCTACCAGTTGTAAGAAGTTCAATTTTTACATCTTAGGTGACATTGAGGCGGGACTCTTTTGATAAAAATGAAATGGAATTTTATGAAGCATTGTATACTCAAAGCTGCACACAATTTGATTCGTAAGTCCACCTTTTCTGCTTATGTACTGATACTATGGATTATTGAGTAGACATCGTGTGGTTATTATGCTGGTTCTGCAAAGTTGGAGCACACGTTTCTTATGAACAAGTACCCTTTTTTACTAAACTTATAACAGGTTTACCTTGTAATGCGTCGTCAGAAAGAGCCATTGTTTTAGGTTAGAGTTCATCCATTTATTTTATTTGGCTCTCTTTTAATTAACACTAATGCCTCTGGATTGGAATTAAACTTACAATAGAAGCAAGTTTGCATTGCAAAGAGGCTCTGCTCCTAGTCTCAATCTTTTGCAAGATTTAAGTTTTTTCAGCAAGTCCAACACTGTTTTCTCCAGGTATGTTGTTGCTGGAACGCTGCTTAACAACTATGCTCATATCTTTGACCTCCTCACAAGGTTGAGACAGGTAAATCCCTGTAAATATTGGTTATGGGTGCACATAATCCCTTGGATATCCTCAGAATGCCTTATTTGTCTCATTTTTGTACCGTGAAGCAAGCAAGTCTACTTGACTATTTTTTATATAACTCTGCCATTTTTTCCTATTAAATTTTACTCTTAATTATTTCTCTTTTGTTGAAGCACCATGTTGATTGTTCCATAAAAAATTGTAGGCTGTCGATCATCCATACCTTGTCGCATTTTCTAAGACAGCAGTACTTCGTGAAGAATGCACAAAAGAAGGAAATGATGCCATGGAAAGCCAGTGTGGAATATGTCATGATTTGCCAAAAGATGTCGTGGTTAGTGGATTGCCCCCGAAAACTTATTTATACTCATGTGTTGTTTTTCACGGGTTATAAGCTGAATTTCACACCTTAATGTTCCTGTCAACTTGTCAAGGTTACCTCTTGTGATCATGTATTCTGCAAGACTTGTTTGTTGGATTACTCTGCCACTCTGGGGAATGTTTCATGTCCAACTTGTTCAATACCCATTACTGTCGACTTTACAACCAAAAACTCGAGAGAAAAGATCCCTGCAAATATGAAGGGTTGCAAACGCTCAGGAATATTAAGCAGACTACAAAACCTAGCAGATTTCAAGACGAGTACAAAAATTGATGCCTTGGTAAGTCGAAAAACTTATTCAACATGTGTTGTTTGTACTCAATTTCTATGTTGACATGCTTTGTATGTAGGGCAAGAAACTCGAACTATCATCATAATTTTTGAAAATTTATCATTGTTTAAAGTGCAAATTGGTATTTTGGGATATAAACTGTCATGGGCATGGGCGCCTAGCCCAAGCGAGGGGCAGACAGTGAAGCGTAGATTCATCTTATTAGTAGTATTTATTTCTGAGATAAGATTGCATTAGTTAGATATTCTTGTAGGGGCCAAACTCGTCACAAGGAAGAGGAGCTACATCATTCAAAGGCTAGGAGTCAATAGTGGATACCTATCCTGCAAAGACCTAATTCCATCGCTGGTCTCTTGCTGGCTAATGTATTTCGTGTCATCACCATCCAACCGCCCGCCTATGATACCCCTGCCATGAACAGCCATAAGCCTCTTGGTATGGATGAGTATCTGGGCGGTGATAAAATAGATCTGTTAAGTCTATTGTGACTATGGGTCATGGCATTGTTTACTTAAACATTCAGTCAGTACTAAGCACAATAAGAGTATTTAGTCAACAACTCGTCATTAAGCATAATAAGAGCATCCTGGATTAAGACTATCATGTGAAGAGTAGACCATAATATGTGCAAAATGATTTAGGGCCTGAGGTTTAGCTGTAATTTGTAGATTGTATAGTTCTGTACATCTCCAGGTTTTGTAGGCTTGCTCTTGGATCCTCCTTGTCTTTGCTAGGCCTAGTTGTTGTTCTTCGTTCTGTTATTCATGTTTTTTTTTTTTTTTTTGGCTTGCTGTAGTTGCCATCTCTGTGCCTTGTTTCTGATGAAAAAGACACCAGTCGGCAGTGTGGTGTTTGTTTGAGAAAAAATAATACTAATATTATGCTTAATGCAGAGAGAAGAGATAAGAAACATGATTGAGCATGATGGTTCAGCAAAAGGGATTGTGTTTAGCCAGTTCACCTCGTTCTTGGATCTGATAGAATTCTCGCTGCACAAGGTAAAGTTGAGAAACTTTTAGTGATAGTAGACATTGCAATGGTTGTTTACGGATAAAAGAAATACTAATTTGTACTATGGTTTGACAGTCTGGCATCAAGTGTGTGCAACTTAATGGGAAAATGAACATGGCTGAAAAGGGGAAAGCTATAGATACCTTCATAAATGACCCAGATTGCAGGATTTTCCTGATGAGTCTGAAAGCTGGAGGAGTAGCTCTAAATCTTACTGTAGCATCTCATGTAAGATGGGTGCATCCTCCTCCTTATGTCTTCATTTAAGGCAGCAATAACCCCGTGCGTTGAAAAGAAGAAGAAAATTCTTGTTGATGCTGCTTATTATGTATATTGTCTGCTGCGTAGGTTTTCCTGATGGACCCTTGGTGGAATCCGGCAGTGGAGAGCCAAGCGCAGGATCGAATCCACCGAATTGGACAGTTCAAGCCTATCAGGTGAGTTAATTTGGTATGCAGATACAAGTGGACACATATGAATTATACTGCTCCTCCTTGTCTGATTCGGCATATGATTTGACCTTGTGGTGTGACAGAAGCATGAGGTTTGTGATCAAGGACACGGTCGAGGAGCGCATCCTGCAACTGCAAGAGAAGAAGCAACTTGTGTTCGACGGGTAATCTCTATTCCATAATCCGCGGTAGTATTACTACACCACTGTTCGCTTCACCGGTGGATGATTTAGGCTGATACCATGTTCCCCGCCTGTTTGCAGCACCGTGGGTGACTCGCCGGAGGCCATGTCAAAGCTTACCGAAGCTGACCTGAAGTTCCTGTTCCAGAACTAACCGCCGTCCCTGATATCGGAATACGTCCCGTCCAGGAGCCTTGGCAGCGCCCGAGGAGGCCAGCAAGGCGCGCGCTTGCATTGCATATTCGCATGCCCTTTTGATCTAGCCAGCCCTTAGGATGCATTTTATTTTTGAATTGGTGTAATGGGATGTTTTAAACAAGATGGGTATCCCAGTTTACTTGTTTGGGAAAGTTGGTTGTTATTATTGGTCTGATGATATCCCAGCTCTGCCAATCGCGTCGCATGAGACGCGAGCAGCAAAAGCAAAACACGGGAGCTTGTCTGGTGCTAGCGCGAGTGGGGCCCTGCTTACAAAGCTGCCGACGTAGTACAGTGCGCACGTACAGGCATCCAAAGCGGTGACGCCTTGTGTGCAGCACTAGCAGAGAGTGGCCGGGGGAAGCGAGCGCAGCATCGCTGCTCTTTGCCTTATCCGGCAGCTATGTATCACAGCAACTCTGATTGTCCATCTCTTTCTGACGCGAGGTTGCTCACGGAGTCGTGACTCTGCACGCATAAGCTAAGCGTTGTTACGCTTTTGGCAGTTGAGCCTGGTTGTTCGGTCCTAACGAGGACGTACGCGGGTGGAGCATTTAAAGTTAGTTACCTCGCTCGTCTGTTCGGTGTTTTCAGGGGTAGGTTACACTGCCACAGCCCGGCCTATTTATCGAATACTCTGATGGTTTCGTAGTACATTCTCGTGTCGTCAGTAAGGGTGGACCAATATGCTGCAGTCTACACGCGCAGGCAAATGACCAAGGCTCTCTACATTTGGGTACGGAGAGGCACAGGCACGCCGCAGGTGCGAGTTGCTCAGCCTGAGCATAATCATTCATCGCCGTCGTTGCTCGTGGACAGAAAATCATCGGCTCCATTCCAAACTTTAGGTTGGACCAGCCTGTGTCTACCCGTCAAGTTAGCAAACAGTACCACGTGTGGATGCAATTCTGCAACCATCGTTTTTCCGGTGAGCCGCTTCCTGACGCAAGAAACACAGAGCGAGGAGCCATGGCACTCAGGTAAGGCGGGAACTAAAGCTCCCGCGGGCAGCTTAGACCATCTTCATAGGTACCCATCAAATATGTGTCCGGCATCGCCCAATTGTATCCCTATGGGGACGCCGGACATGTGTCCGCGATTTTGGTGGGCGTGCTTCGCAGCGGCGTCCTCCAATCGACTATCTCCCAATTGGATCCCGACAAAACAGTTGGCGAATTTATTTTTACCCAAAATAACAGCGATCGGTCAATGCAAGTCCGGCGATTAAATGATAATCTCAACCAACACACGACCGTTCAAAAGGGCACCACTCTCGGTGCATGGGAGTTCAGTCTTCTTGTGTCTCGGCATTCACTATAACTGCCGCCTCGCCGGCATCGGCGTCGGCAACTGCTGCAGCCACTGCATCGGCCTCGGCAGCTAGAGCCTCCGCCTCGGCCGTCGCCCTCGCCGCTCTTGCCGCCGTGATGCGTCGCCTTTTCTCTCTGAAGTTGGCCTTCTGATCAGGGTTCATGTTAGCCGTGTTGGTTGTCATGATCGAGCACTCCTCGGCTGCCAATTAGGCTTTGACTTTCGCCTCGGCCATGACAAGAAAGGTGTTCCACCTCTCTTTGATATCGTCGTGCATCTTCAGTTTCTTCATCGCCGGTGCGGCCACCTCTTGCACGTACACGGTTATGGCCTCTTGCACACCGCTCGCCGACGCAGCATGCTTTCCAGCCTTCGCCTTCTCGTTCTCAATCGACCGTTCCGCACTCCTGCCCGGCATCTTGGTTTCATCCACGTCGGCGTCGCCCTCCCATTTTCCGGCCGCCGTGAGACGCCAACTCTTCCACTTTGGGGATTCCTTAATCTTGATCCAAACATTCATAAACTTGAACGACTTCTTGTTGTCCATGTTCAGCGCTACGTACATCTTGTGGGCGTCCTTGATCTACAGAAAGGCCGGCGTCACAATATGCAAAAAAATAATATAAAAAGAAGCTCATCAACAATTTGAAAGGATTTTACTTTGAGGTCGTCGGTCTTGCCACTCTTGTTCCTCATCCATACTTGATCACGACAGCCATAAAACTTGTCGTGCAATCCTTAAAGAATTGTCCACCGGTTCTCACATCCTTTGGCATTGCGATCAGGGAGGTAGCCGCGCTGATGGTATGCCTTCCTTTCGTCGAAGTCACTTTTGATGGGCTTTCAATACGCATCACGTGTTTGTTATGCGCCTTTGCCGGCGTCCAACGCCACGAACATCCATGACTCGGCCAACATTAGGTCCTCCTCATCGGACCATGTCTTGCCTCGGGTACCCGACTTCTTGACATCTCTTCGGTGTCCACATCGTGCACGTCTACTTCGTCACCGTCGGCGTCGGCATGCCCAAATTGATCGTCATGAGCTTGAGCAAATCAATCGACGTCGGCCGTGTTGAAGTCACCGTGTTGGGTTGATTTGTGATGTCCACCGAACCAACAAATAGAAAAGGCAATAGCCACGAATGTTTAGTGCTAGTAAATCTTGAACATCAACTGTTTACTGCTAATAACATCTTTAATCTTGAACGACAACGGTTTAAGTGCTACTAACATGGAACATTCAAGGTTCCAAAAAGTTTTACAGCAATATGCCAATATGTTAGCTTGACCAGTCTATTCTATTCTCTCCTGGTGTACAAAGTTTGGGATATCCACGCTATGGGGATGTGCTGGAAGTCTTGAACCACTTAAACCTTGTAAGCATCCTGGACCTTGTTGAGAAAGTTAGTGTGCTACTCATTGTTGCTACCTTATCCTGGTTTCAGTAGATGGACACGCCTAATTGTCGATCTGTTCATTTTCTTGTCTCCATGCGACCTAATCTCAATCTCCCGGGCCACCGCCAAGCCCTCGTTGGCAACGCATCGCCCCCGTCCCTTCCGGCCGTCCCTCTGTCTCCTCATGTCCTTTCGCCGCCAGTCCCTGCCCGCCATGAAGCTCGGCCCGCGGCGCTCATCCCCTGGTGGCCAACTCGTTCTGGATTTCTGATGGAACCCCACGAGGAGGCGGAGTGGATTCGTATGCAAACCGAGGAGGACAAAGCTGTAGAAGCCATGGCTCTAGCCCGATAAAAAGAAGAGGTAGCATTTTCCAGAAATTTCCAACATGGATTCAACCTAATGGTACTATCTTATCAAAATGTAGCACTGTCTTTATGTAGTTTTCTTGTTCTTTGCGGTACTTGTGCTTGATGATATATTAAACTGAATTCCTTTTTTTTTTACCTTTTTAATGTTGAATACACTTGGTTTCTGTCCAAAAAAAATATAGACCTTATTTGTTTCACCCGGCTCAGTTCAATTCTCTCTCGTGAGCTGAGAGGGCACGTGGGGGAATTTCCCCTCGCGCCAAGATGTTTGTGTTTCTTGGTTTAGAGCCCGCTTGGTTTGGCGTTTTTCAGCGAATACCCTCGTAAATTTCTTAGGTCCTAACCGCCACGGGAATCAGCGCTTGGTTTACCGTTTCGCTCCGTGATTTCCGTCGCTGCTTTCGTTGCTTCGCGAGCGCGTAAAAATTACGGACGTGGTCTGCTCCGATAAAAAATCCAGCGGAATCATGGGCACAAGAAAACTGGCCTGTAAAGTTTCGTGGGCCGGAAAAATAAACTCTAATACAAGCAGGGCCTTAGGGTATTGGTGGGTGTTTCGGGGAGTATATATAAAAAATGTGTTAACTATGTTTGAATTATTTCAACAAGTGAAGGATCCCGTGTTACTTTCATAGAAGAGTGTTATACTATGGTTTGACCCCTATTATAAAATGATGTCTTTTTTCTAAGTGTGCTTTATCAGGTAGAGTTGCTCTTGTAGTCAATGCGTGTGAGTACGGAAAATCTACTCCATTTGCCCCCAAAAAAAATTTGAACAAACTTTGCCAATTAAAAGCATGTAATTAACATGCGTGCGGATGTGTCGGTGCTTGTGTATCCAATCGGCAAAAATAAGTCTGCTTCTTAGAATACTGCTATCAGACGGTGAAGTGATTAAAGTATTCCCTGCAATGAAATTGATTAGGTGGAACGAGGCAGTCCTCTAATCTCAGATCGCTAGCTTAACGCCGAAGGGAAAGGCAGGCGATGGGCATTCTAGGAGGGTCCCGTGCAGGAGAGGAATCTAGGACGCCGCCAGGGCAAAGGCAGTCAGGGCAAAGCAAGTCCGGCCCACCTCCTAGGATGCTATGCATCGCACGAAGAAGCGATGGCCAAATTAATTTATCGACCAGATCCTGTGTTGTGTTGCCAGGGCAGGTGTCGCAGCGCATCGTGTGCCAATTAGAAAGCGAAGCGAGTAGTTTTACACGTTTCGCACGATATATGTGCTCTATGTACGGAGTACAATCTATCAATTTGCATATAAAACTATGTGTACTCCTAGACCGTGATATTCTACTCTGTACGGTGGAGGGGAAAAAGTTGAAACTATACTGGATTGTTTTAGGCTAGCAGTCTCACACTAGGCAAAAAAATTGTCATCACAAATAATTAATATGGAGAAATTGTGGTGATAACATAGCTTACCATCTCATCACATATTTCAATGCATTATGTGTCTACAACCTAGTAAATGCATATTTGTATGACAGCGTATATGTTACTCTCCACTATGAAAATAATACTATGAAAATAATAATATCATGTTACTACTCTTATTTACTCTCCACTATGACCATCCTTAGGGACAGACTGCCCGAGGAAGCAACCGCATAAATTGAGAGCATACCCAACGTCCCCACAAAAGGGATCAAAATCGGTCCTCTTTTGGTCATTTTAGGGTGGTCCGCGGAAGGGAGATCCCTCGAGTTAGGATGGAACCACCCCAAAGTCCGCCCCCTCAAATTGAATTTTGAAAAAAATAAGTCAAAACACTAATTTAAATAAACTTAGTTGCATTTCATATAGGGCCGGAATGCCAATGCATACATCTTGGCCCGAAGGCCGGTACATGCATAATATTTTTTTTAAAACCTAACTAGTTGTTAGAGTTTGGTGCCGCCCGCCGTTGCTGCGCCTACCCGTCGTCGTCATCGACGTCGATGTAGTCATGTAGACGGGCACGTGCTCCGGAGGCGGGGCCTCTAGTGCGGGAGGGGGCTATGGCCATGCGGGAGCAGGAGCCCATGGCTGCCTCGCCTCACGGGCATGCCACGGTGACCAAGGTTCCTCGCAAACCTTGGCCGCCAAGACCTCGAGGGCGGCCGTCACATCTTGGCATCGGTCTCCCGCGAGGCCTTAATGGCGTGGCAGAGGTCCGCGGCCTCCTCCTCCTTCGCCTCGGTCTGGTCGTCCTCCTCCGTCTCCATGGCGTCGAGCTCGTCGAGGTACTCGTTGAGCCCGCCGTCGTCGTCATGGACGTCGATAACGTCCGCCACTCCGGGCGGCAGGGGCACGCGAGTGGCGCTGAGGCGCCAGCCTAGCGGGAGGTCCACCGCGGCCACGGGATTGGCATGCGGTTGCGATAGAAGGTCCTCGCGATATTGAGCGAAATCCTCATCAGGGGGGCCATGGTCGTCGGGGAGGGTGCTCCGGGTTTTTTTGATGCGGACGGGGACGCGCACCGGTCCCATTAAAAAAGACGCGGCGAGGTAGGCGAGAGAGGCCCCGTCACTAGCAGGTGGGCCACCAAGGCGACGCGTCAACGCGGCATACTGCCAGCCGGGCTAGAGAGAACAAAACGCGCATCCGTGGACCACCCTAAACATGGACCAAATTTGGGTCACGTTTAGTAGAAACTCGTCCTTCTCCCACGATTTCGTTTGGGAGGGGGCGTTGGAATGTTTTTTTTTAACCCAAACCGGTCCACCTCCTAGGATGCTATGCATCGCACGAAGAAGCGATGGCCAAATTAATTTATCGACCAGATCCTGTGTTGTGTTGCCAGGGCAGGTGTCGCAGCGCCTCGTGTGCCAATTAGAAAGCGAAGCGAGTAGTTTTACACGTTTCGCACGATATATGTGCTCTATGTACGGAGTAGAATCTATCAATTTGCATATCATTAGGCGCACTAGAATGTTTCTACCTCTGTTGGTGATCATGGAGGTACCAAACAATCAACAGGGGTGTTCTTCTCACCCCAGGTTGCAAAATCAGTAGAGATTGCTACTAAAGTTCTCAATGGAGAACCTATTTCGAAGTTTGATTTACCTATTATTGAAGGATCTCGGTCTGCGGTGGCTAGTATACTCGCTGAGGAGAGGAAGGCATTGCAGAGAGGACGTGATCTTTATTTTTCACCTTCCAATTATGGTAGCTCCAAGGTATTTAACTACGAAGCATTGGCTTTGTGTTCGAGTGCTGGGTCTTTGTGTACTCCTGTTAATTTTACTCAGTTGAATAATACGTGTTTTCTTTCTAAGCAGAGTGGTGATGAGATTGACTCATCGATTCCCTCTAACAAGGCTGCGGTGATAAGTACATGTGTACCACAGCAGCGCATCTCGGCATCTCCAATTGGGACTACAACGGCTGGACCTGGTGTGAGCTCACGGCAAAAAACGTGTGGTTCTCCTGTCGTGGCAGAGAAACCATCGGTTTTTGCTGCCGCTGAGCCTACGGCAGCCTGCCCTCGTGCGATTTTGACGCCACGGCAGCCCGCAGAGATACCTCCTGTATTCAAGGCGCAGGCAGCTGCTACCTTGGAGATTCGTTCTGTATTGCTCAAGGAACAAACGGATGTTGATCAAGGTGTGCCTGGGAAGCATATGGCTTCTTCACCACGTAAGTCTCAGTTGGTTTCTAATGTTTTTGATAACCATGTACCGATTGATGATCACTGTCCACCTACTCGTTTTGATAAAGATGGGGTACTGGCTTTTTCTTCTGCAGCTAGTCCTTCTAAACCCAAGCGGAAGACACAAGATGTTGTGTCCCCTTCTCATGTTACAGAACCGAATGGGGTGGAAGGAGGCTCGGCTGTTAATTTGGACGATCTGATTGCGTTTGGAGGCATTGATAATCCAAACTCTTCCGGGATTCGGTCCAGCCCTAGGATTCGCTCGCAACCAAATGCTGATGCGACGCAGATGGAGAGGGCTTCTTCTTTGGCGCAGCGTCGGTCTGATATTTATTCACCAGGTACGACAGTTAATAGAAAATTGTCTTTTCTTTCTGTACCAAATGATGAAATAGTTGCTAGGGCATCTAGGCTAGGAGTTTCTCTGGGTGGGTCTCAGGATCAGATCAATGAATCAGTTAAGTTATTAAAAACAGTAGAAGAGGAAAGAGCTATTACCTACTTAAGTAATTCACTTTCGGTATCAATTGATGGTGACACCCAAAGTTTTGTTTTAAAAAATGCCTCTAATTTGTCTGAAGATCTTGGCAACGAGGATAATGAGCCTCCAACAGATCAAATGGATCTGACTGCCGAGATTTTGATAACACAACAGAAACCTGTAAGAAAGGCTAAAGGTGGCAATGGCCATTCGATTAAGCGTCGTAGTGCTAGGTTGGAAAAGTTAAACAAAAATTTTAAATGAAGGGCATGATATGGAATAGTGATGGTTTTGGGGATTCTGCGAAACACTTCTTTGTTAAGGAGTCTGTTCGAGATTTAGGTTTGAGTTTTCTAGCTATTTTGGAGACGGGTAGGTCTTCTTTTGCGGTTCCTTTTTTAAAGAATCTTGCGGGAGGGAAGGAATATATGTGGTATTGTCTTCCTCCAAGGGGGGGATCGGGGGGTATTCTGGTGGGACTTGATCAATCAGAGTTTGTGGTCCAGGACGTTGTAGCGGGGGATTCTGTGTCAAATTACGTGTCAAGAATAAGATGGATGCTTTCTTATGGTCTCTTATTGTGGTTTATGGGGCGGCCCAGGATAATTTGAAACCAGATTTTTTAGCGGAATTGGTTCGTACTTGTGATAACGAGGATAGACCTATGTTATTGGGAGGAGATTTTAATATCATTAGGCGAAAAGAAGATAAGAACAATGATAATTTTAATGCGCGATGGCCATTCATTTTTAATGCGATAATTGAGAGTCTTAACTTGAAGGATCTTGAGCTTTCGGGTAGACAATATACGTGGGCAAGTAGACGTCCAATTCCAACTTATGAGAAGCTTGATAGGTATTTGGCTAGTATTGAGTGGGAGCAAAAATTTCCTTTAGTTTCGGTACATGCAATGGCCCGTACTGGATCTGATCACACACCATTAGTGATTGATTTTGGTCAACAGGCGCATTTAGGAAACATGTCTCATTTCTCTTTTGAGCTCTCTTGGTTTCGGAAAGAAGGATTCTCAGATTTGATAGCTAGGGAATGGTCTTCTTGTGGAGAGGGATCTTCCCCAGTTGAAACGTGGCAACTTAAAATTAGACATTTGCGTCAATTTTTAAGGGGTTGGGCGAAGAATCTCAGTGGGGAGTATAAAAAAGAAAAAGAAAGGTTAGAGCGACTCATTGATGAGTTGGACATCAAAGCTGAAACTATTCCACTAACTGTAGAGGAGTTAGCTTTGAAAAGAACCTCGGATGAAGCATTGGCTAAACTAAGACGGGTAGAGGAAGCCAAATGGGCTCAGAGAGCGAAAGTCAAACACATTCAGGAGGGGGGTGAGAATACCAGATACTTCCATTTGATTGCAAATGGCAAGCATCGAAAGAAGAAAATTATTCAATTAGAACAGGATGAGGGAACTATTGTGGGTGAGACTAATTTAAGAACATTCATTACAAATTTCTACAAAAAATTGTTTGGTCCCTCCAATTTAAATCATTTTTCCTTGATTGAATCGGAGAATGAGGATATTACTCGAGTCTCTAATGTGGAGAATGATATTCTTACATCGAATTTTACTGAAAAGGAGGTGTTTGATGCGATTACTCAGATGGAGCATAATAAAGCCCCGGGACCAGATGGGTTCCCTGCGGAATTTTACCAGAGATTTTGGCATTTGCTAAAGCCTGATCTTATGGCTATGTTTAACCAGTTACAGGAAGGTGATCTTCCTCTATTCAGGTTGAACTATGGAGTGATTACATTACTTCCCAAGCGAGAGAATGCATGTAGAATTGAGCAATATAGACCCATCTGTCTTCTGAATGTTAGCTTCAAAATTTTCACTAAAGTAGGTACTAATAGAGTCACCTCTATTGCACAGAGAATCATTAGACCTACACAGTCAGCTTTTCTGCCAGGGAGAAATATTCTAGAGGGGGTTGTGATCTTACATGAAACTATTCATGAGTTACATGCTAAGAAATTAGATGGGGTGCTGTTCAAAATTGATTTTGAAAAAGCATACGATAAAGTAAACTGGTCCTTTCTACAGCAAGTTTTGCGTATGAAAGGGTTTGATGCAAAATGGTGTGATTGGGTGGCGAGATTTGTACAAGGGGGAAGTGTTGGTATTCGAGTTAATGATGACATTGGTCATTATTTTCAAACGTTAAAAGGTCTTAGACAGGGAGATCCCTTGTCACCTATTTTGTTTAATCTGGTTGCTGATATGTTGGCAATTCTTATTAATCGCGCACAAGAAGATGGTCAGGTTGGAAGCCTTATTCCACATTTGGTAGAAGGGGGGTGTCCATCCTTCAATATGCGGATGATACAGTCTTATTCCTAGAACACGATGTAGACAAGGCGGTTAATATGAAGCTGATCTTATCTTTATTCGAACAGTTATCTGGCCTTAAGATTAATTTCCATAAGAGTGAAATTTTTTGTTTTGGCAAAGCTGCTGAGCACGAGGATGACTATCGACATATCTTTGGATGTGAGGTGGGTTCTCTTCCGTTCAAATATCTAGGTATACCTATTCATTTTAGAAGATTGCTCAATAAGGAATGGAAGGTAGTAGAGGATCGTTTCGAGAAAAAGCTAGCTTGTTGGGCTGGGAAATTATTATCTTATGGGGATAGGTTGATATTGATCAATTCAGTCCTCTCGAGCCTTCCTATGTTCTTGTTATCCTTTTTCGAAATCCCAGTGGGGGTCAGGAAGAGATTGGATTTTTTTAGAAGCCGTTTTTTCTGGCAAAGTGACAGTCAGAAAAAGAAATATAGGCTCACTCGTTGGAATATCATTTGTAGACCAAAAGATCAGGGGGGTTTAGGAATAGAACTATTAGATACTAAAAACAAATGCTTGTTAAGCAAATGGCTTTTCAAATTGTTGAATGAGGAAGGGGTATGGCAGGAGTTAATCATTAATAAATACCTATGTGGCAAAACTGTAGCCCAGGTGAAATCCAAACCTACTGATTCTCCATTTTGGAGGGGTGTCATGAAGGTTAGGGAGGATTTTTTCAGCCGAGGGAAATTTGTGGTTGGTAATGGCCAAGGCACTCGGTTTTGGGAAGACACATGGTTGGGAGATAGACCTTTGGCTTTTGAATATCCGGGGTTATATAACATTGTTCGAAACAAGAATGTTCTTGTGGCAGAGGTCATGTCTAATGCTCCTCCAATTAATATACAATTTCGACGTAGTCTGATTGGCACCAAATGGGTGGAATGGCTCAAACTAGTGCAGAGTCTAATGTTGGTCCAATTGACAACCGAAGTAGACTCTTTTCGATGGGCTTTAACAGCTGATGGTTTGTTTTCGGTTAGATCTATGTATGCTGATTGTTTGAATGGCCATACCCCCTTCCTACAAAAATATCTATGGAAAATGAAGATACCTCTAAAGGTCAAAATTTTCATGTGGTTTGTTAATAGCAAGGTGATTTTAACTAAAGATAATTTGATCAGAAGAAATTGGGTGGGGTCTAAAAAATGTGCTTTCTGTAATCATGATGAAACAGTAGAACATTTATTCATATTATGCCCTTTTGCTAGAAAGATTTGGAGACTGCTCCAATTTACTTTCAACATCAAACCACCAGTCAGTATAGATCACATGTTTGGTTCATGGCTTAATGATTTACCTAAGAGCGTTATAAAACGTATACGTATTGGCGTCTGTGCGTTTATTTGGGCTATTTGGACATGTCGGAACGACGTGATCTTTAACAAGATTGATTCTATTCACTTTCTACAGGTTGTCCACAAGGCTACTTACTGGATTACTACATGGTCCCTCCTACTCCCGCAGGTGCAGCGTCCCTTTATGGAAGCTGGCTGCAACCGTATTTTGGCGGTGGTTCGTGCTATCCTATACTCCCATGGGTGGCAGCATGATCGACGTCTCTGTGCGTCGTAGTTTTCACACTTTCGTGTGCTTTTCATTCGAGTTACCAGAGTGGCTGAGATGTAGCACACCTGGATGTTTTTGGCACTTTTTGTAAACTTTGATACTTCTGTTCGATTAATAAAATGCCGTATGCATCACTCCGATGCAGAGGCAGGGATCACCCATTTCAAAAAAAAATCAATTTGCATATAAAACTATGTGTACTCCTAGGCCGTGATATTCTACTCTGTACGGTGGAGGGGGAAAAGTTGAAACTATCCTGGATTGTTTTAGGCTAGCAGTCTCACACTAGGCAAAAAAAATTGTCATGACAAATAATTAATATGGAGAAATTGTGGTGATAACATAGCTTATCATCCCATCACATATTTCAATGCATTATGTGTCTATAACCTAGTAAATGCATATTTGTATGACAGCGTATATGTTACTCTCCACTATAAAAATAATAATATCATGTTACTACTCTTATTTACTCTGCACTAAGACCATCCTTAGGGACAGACTGCCCGAGGAAGCAACCACATAAATTGAGAGCATACCCAACGTCCCTCCAAAAGGGACCAAAATCGGTCCTCTTTTGGTCATTTTAGGGTGGTCCGCGGAAGGGAGATCCCTCGAGTTAGGATGGAACCACCCCAACGCCCGCCCCCCTCAAATTGAATTTTGAAAAAAAAGTCAAAACACTAATTTAGCTAAACTTAGTTGCATTTCATATAGGGCCGGAATACCAATGCATACATCTTGGCCCGAAGGCCAGTACATGCATAATATTTTTTTTAAACTAACTAGTTGTTAGAGTTCGGTGTCGCCCGCCGCTGCTGCGCCTACCCGTCGTCGTCATCGATGTTGATGTAGTCATGTAGACGGCCGCGCACTCCGGAGGCGGGGTCTCTAGTGCGGGAGGGGGCTGTGGCCATGCGGGAGCATGAGCCCATGGCTGCCTCGCCTCACGGGCATGCCACGGTGACCAAGGTTCCTCGCAAACCTTGGCCGCCAAGACCTCGAGGGCGGCCGTCACATCTTGGCATCGGTCTCCCGCGAGGCCTTAATGGCGTGGCAGAGGTCCGCGGCCTCCTCCTCCTTCGCCTCGGTCTGGTCGTCCTCCTCCGTCTCCATGGCGTCGAGCTCGCCGAGGTACTCGTTGAGCCCGCCGTCGTCGCTCTCGCTGTCGTCGGCATGGACGTCGATGACGTCCGCCACTCCGGGCGGTAGGGGCACGCGAGTGGCGCTGAGGCGCCTGCCTAGCGGGAGGTCCACCCGCATGCGGTTGCGGTAGAAGGTCCTCGTGATATTGAGCGAGATCCTCATCAGGGGGGCCATGGTCGTCGGGGACGGTGCTCCGGGGTTTTTTTTATGCGGACGGGGACGCACACCGGTCCCATTAAAAAGGACGCGGCGAGGTAGGCGAGAGAGCGCCCCGTCACTGGCAGGTGGGCCACCAAGACGACGCGTCAACGCGGCATACTGCCAGGCGGGCCAGAGAGAACAACACGCGCGTCCGCGGACGATCCAAGCTTGGACCAAATTTGGGCCACGTTTAGTGAAAACTTGGGCTTCTCCCCCGATTTCGTTTGGGAGGAGGCGTTGGAATGTTTTCTTTTCGGACCGTTTAGGGGAGGAGGGGGGGGGGAGTGGGTGGCGTTGTGCAAGTCGTGGTAAATTGTGTCCGGAGGACAGAATGCTTTGAAACGCGGAAAATGAATTAAAATGCAGGAATGTCCAGGGAACACAGAAATGGGTAGTCTTGCAAGTCCAGTCCAGCCGCAGTCGTTGATTTGGAGACGAGCTGGTTGGACCCTCAATTCTGAAGGACCAGGTTGAGTGGCAAGTGTGACCGGACGTCTCTGGTGCGACGTCCAGAGTGAGGATGGAGACGGAGACATGGCTAGAGCAAGTGGGAGCCGGTGGATTGAGGACTTTGCGGTACCAGGCCGATGACTGGCACTGGCTTCCCAGTCGTCATCCCGACTTGATAATTGACATTCAATGTGGCCGCGATCCCTACTGTATGCTGCTCGAGTAGGAGTATCTCACATTCCCACACAATCACTGCCCCATCGCGACAAGCATAACACTAGTGTACTTGTTTGGTGTGAGAATGTGTCGGTTCTTCTGAGAGTGACTGCTTCAAACGATCTCACTATCACAGTATATGTCTACCGTGAAATCAAAATCCAAGGCTGCGGCTTTGGACAGAACTTGAAGACTGCAATAGTACAGTACATGACGACTGTCCCTTTACTGGGTTCCTGAGTCGTGACAGGCTCAGAACACTTCTCACGCGGCAAACTAGGGGCATTTGATGTCATCGATCATGCATGTGCCCTGCCGTGGCCGAGAAGGACGAAATGAGCTATCCAGGAAGGCACATGCACGACCCTGGAATACTGCTCCTGTACTTTACTTCATCAACCACCCTCTCGCTATCGCCAACACTGCAGCTGCGATCACGACCGTATGTACATATTTGCCATATTTTATGAACGATGGGTCGTCCGTGTGTAACTGTGTATGTGCCTAATCTAAACAAAGTTTAGCTAGTTTTTCTGTCCGCTAATTTCATTATACTATACGCACTGTTTTTCCGATGCATGCAAACACGACGACTTTGACGTCCCATGGGCCAAAACTTTTGCCCCGTTTTTTTCTTAAAAAATCTCTAATTTTGCCTCTACCCGGTCGCCAACCTCATAAGTCATAACATTCTCAAGGAAAAATCAGCAGTAGAAATCACGTTTGTAATTAACCTTGTTGGAATTTTGTATGGGCTATGTATATGGGCTCACATGTCTAGCCCACTAAGCCCACTAAAATCCTGAAATTGTCATGGCCCATTCATGAATAATAAGTGGAGTGAGTGGGACTAAAGTTTAGTCCCACATTGCTAGTTTGGAGAGAGTGGGAGCACCTTATAAGGTGAGCCATTCTACCTCATGTATGAGTAGGCAAGGCAAGAGGAGAGGTGTGCCACACGCGCGCTCCTCCTCCTCCGCCGCCCGCCTCGTCACGCCGCCCGCCTCGTCACGACGCGACGCGCCGCGCCGCGGGTTGCGGGAATGAGCCGAGAGCGTTTATTTTGTCGATTGGGAAAACTTAATGAGTCATTAACCGTTTCCTTTCTGGAT
This sequence comes from Alopecurus myosuroides, assembly GCA_028641055.1. NCBI lineage: Eukaryota > Viridiplantae > Streptophyta > Magnoliopsida > Poales > Poaceae > Alopecurus > Alopecurus myosuroides. The sequence continues at coordinate 371,629,638 of CM054059.1, forward strand.
CGTGGAGCCGAACCGACTCAGACGTGGAGTTACGCCCACGTCTCTCCCAGCCCGGTAAACCCTAGCCACCACTTCTTCATACCGTTCCAAAACACTGCGCCGCCAATTCAAGTCTTCTCCATCCCTCCTTCCGGCGTGCACCGCGAGAAGGGACACCAGGCCTCCGGAACCCCGCCTCTTGTGATCCTGTACGGGAGAGGGGCGATCAGGTTTTTGGGGAGCGCATGAGCGCGACTGCTGACGGCGACCACTTCCCCAACGACGATTTCTTCCCCGACATCGGCAACCTCTTCATCAACGACATGGCCGACACCGGGAACAACAACAACGGCGGTGCCGCTACCGCTCCATCGTACGTATCTTTCTTTCATCTGTATGAGATGTTACTGGAATTCATATGTCTAGTTCTTGCAATAGATTGTATCAATCTGTCTACTGTACTAGATCTAGACGTTTGCATGATTACTGTATTTGCTACTGTCGCAATTCATCTACTGCTATTTCGAATTAAATTATGTGCTAAATTGCTAATATATTCAACAATCCAAAAACCTGATTATAGGCAATTTCTTGCACCTGCGCCGTCTGTCATTGCGGCGACAAGGCCAATCCCTTTCAAGGGTGTGGACTTTAAGAGGTGGCGCACGAGAGCAGTGCTATGGTTTCAAACCTTGCGCTGCTATGCGGCCACCAAGGGCAAGCCTGAGGGCGATCTCAATCCAGCACAGCTGGAGGCCTTTGAGGATATGGACACTATGTTTAAAAGTGCCCTCCTCGGTATTATCGATGATTCCATCGTGGATCCGTATATGTCGTTTGATAACGGCAAGGATATGTGGGCTGCACTCGAGGCCAAATTTGGGGCCTCGGATGCTGGTAGCGAGCTGTATGTCATGGAGCAATTCTATGACTACAGGATGACTGATGAGCGCTCTGTTGTTCAACAGGCTCATGAGATACAGTCACTCGCTAAAGAACTTGAGCACTTTAAGTGTATGTTACCGGACAAGTTTGTGGCCGGAGGCATTATTGCCAAGCTTCCATCTTCATGGAGCACCTTTGCTACTTCTCTAAAACACAAGAGACAGGAGTTTTCCGTAATGGACCTCATCGGATCTCTTGATGTGGAAGAGAAGGCGAGAGCAAAGGATACACGTGCTCGGGTTGTTGAGGTAGGTTCTTCTGCTCATGTGGTACAGAAGAAACATTACCCTCCCAACAAGCCTAAATATATCAAGAAGAAATCCGAGGGTAAAGGCAAGCCCGATGGCAAGTTTAAGCCGTCGCACTCTACCAACTTCAAGAAGAGAAAGGGGTCATGTCACGTTTGCGGTGAACTGACCCATTGGGCTCCTAAGTGCCCCAAGCGTTATGAGCTGCAGCAGCAGGAGAACAGCGGCAAGACCGCTAATGTTGTTATGGCTGACACTGAGATGAAGGATTCTGGGTACGGTATAGTTCCCACTATTCTTTCAGTTTGTCATTCACCTGAATGGTTAGTTGACACAGGTGCCAATGTACATGTTTGTGCTGATGCTTCCATGTTCTCTTCTTATCAGGTCACAGGGACTTCCCCCGTGCTGATGGGGAACGGGTCACATGCTACTGTTCGTGGTGTTGGTACGGTCGATCTGAAGTTTACTTCGGGGAAGATCGTGCGGCTGAAGAACGTTCATCATGTGCCCTCCATCAATAAAAATCTCGTCAGCGGCTCACGTTTATGTCGAGATGGTTTTAAGTTGGTTTTCGAGTCTAATAAAGTTGTAATTTCCAAGTATGGACAATTTATTGGTAAAGGCTATGAGTGCGGAGGCTTGTTCCGCTTATCCTTGTCAGATATTTGCACCAAAGTTATTAATAATGTTTGCCACGATAATGATTGTGATGTTTGGCATTCGCGACTTTGTCATATTAATTTTGGTTGCATGACGCGGTTAGCAAATATGAGTTTAATTCCGAAATTCAGTACTATTAAAGGTTCCAAATGTCAAGTGTGTGTTCAAGCTAAACAACCTCGCAAGTCTCACAAGACCGCGGAGGCGAGAGACTTGGCACCACTAGAACTTATACATTCTGATCTTTGTGAGATGAATGGCGTATTGACAAAAGGTGGAAAGAAATATTTCATGACACTTATTGATGACTCCACTAGATATTGTTATGTGTATCTTCTAAAATCTAAAGATGAAGCTTTAACTTATTTCAAGAACTATAAGGCCGAAGCAGAGAACCAACTTGATCGTAAAATTAAGCGGCTTAGGTCTGATCGTGGTGGAGAGTATTTTTCCAACGAGTTTAATTCTTTTTGTGCTGAACACGGTATTATTCATGAGAGGACGCCTCCCTACTCACCTCAGTCAAATGGGGTGGCTGAAAGAAAGAACCGAACGTTGTCTGATTTGGTTAACGCCATGTTAGACACTTCGGGTCTCTCCAAGGCATGGTGGGGGGAGGCGCTAATGACTGCATGTCATGTCCTAAACCGAGTTCCCACAAAGAATAAAACCATTACTCCGTTTGAGGAATGGGAAAGGAAAAGATTGAAACTCTCCTACCTACGTACTTGGGGTTGTTTGGCGAAAGTCAATATACCAATTCCCAAGAAGCGCAAGCTTGGACCTAAAACCGTAGATTGTGTTCTTCTGGGCTATGCTTTTAATAGCATTGGTTATAGATTCTTGGTAGTAAAATCTGAGGTATCCGACATGCATGTTGGTACGATTATGGAGTCGAATGATGCGACTTTCTTTGAGAACATATTTCCTATGAAGGATATGTCTAGCTCATCAAATCAGGAGAAACCTGTTTCATCTAGTCAGGAATTAGCTGAGATTCCTGAATCCACCATTCCGATAGAACACGTTGAGAATCCCGAGGAGGATGACAATGAAGTTCCTGTAAGGAGCAAGAGACAGAGGACTGCAAAGTCCTTTGGTAACGATTTCATTGTGTACCTCGTGGATGACACACCCAAAACTATTTCAGAAGCTTATGCATCTCTTGATGCTGACTACTGGAAGGAGGCTGTCCGTTGCGAGATGGATTCCATCTTGGCTAACGGAACCTGGGAAATCACTGATCGTCCTTATGGGTGTAAACCTGTAGGATGTAAGTGGGTGTTCAAGAAAAAGCTTAGGCCTGATGGTACAATTGAAAAGTACAAGGCAAGGCTTGTGGCCAAGGGTTATACCCAGAAAGAAGGTGAAGACTTCTTTGATACTTACTCACCTGTGGCTAGACTGACCACCATTCGTGTGCTACTCTCACTGGCTGCCTCGCACGGTCTTCTCGTTCATCAAATGGACGTTAAGACGGCTTTCCTTAATGGAGAGTTGGACGAGGAAATTTACATGGAGCAGCCAGATGGTTTCGTAGTACCCGGTCAGGAAGGCAAGGTGTGTAAGTTATTGAAGTCATTATACGGCCTCAAGCAAGCACCTAAGCAATGGCACGAGAAGTTTGAAAGGACTTTGACTGCTGAAGGCTTTGTTGTAAACGAAGCTGATAAGTGTGTGTACTATCGCCATGGTGGGGGCGAGGGAGTTATTCTATGTCTGTATGTCGATGACATATTGATCTTTGGGACCAATCTTGATTTAATCAAGGAAGTTAAGGATTTCTTATCTCGCTGTTTTGAGATGAAGGATCTAGGAGTAGCTGATGTTATCTTGAACATCAAGCTATTGAGAGATGATAATGGTGGGATCACACTGCTTCAATCTCACTATGTGGAAAAGGTCTTGAGTCGCTTTGGGTATAGTGACTGCAAGCCTTCTTCAACTCCATATGATGCTAGTTTGTTACTTCGAAAGAATCAACGGATTACTAGAGATCAACTGAGATATTCTCAGATTATAGGCTCGCTTATGTATTTGGCGAGTGCCACGAGGCCTGACATCTCTTTTGCTGTGAGCAAATTGAGCCGGTTTGTTTCCAATCCGGGAGATGATCATTGGCGTGCGCTTGAGAGAGTTATGCGCTATTTAAAAGGCACTGCGAGCTATGGAATTCACTATACCGGAAACCCGAGGGTTCTGGAAGGATATAGTGATTCTAATTGGATATCTGATGCTGATGAGCTTAAGGCCACTAGTGGTTATGTTTTTACACTTGGTGGTGGCGCTGTTTCCTGGAAGTCTTGCAAGCAGACCATCTTAACGAGGTCAACTATGGAAGCAGAACTCGCAGCATTAGACACAGCCACTGTTGAGGCAGAGTGGCTTCGTGAGCTCTTGATGGACTTGCCTATGGTTGAAAAACCAATACCCGCAATCCTAATGAACTGTGATAATCAAACTGTGATCGTCAAAGTGAACAGTTCTAAGGATAATGCAAAGTCATCAAGACATGTGAAGAGGAGATTAAAATCTGTCAGGAAATTGAAGAACTCCGGAGTTATTGCGTTGGATTATATCCAAACGTCCATGAACTTGGCAGATCCCTTCACAAAGGGTTTATCACGGAATGTGATAGATAATGCATCGAGGGAGATGGGTTTGAGACCCACGTTATGAGTTGCCCACAGTGGTAACCCACTCTATGTGATCGGAGATCCCGTGAATTAGAAGTGGGAGACAAGCTGTTGGTCGGCTGAGAGGAGAGTATCCTTATATTTTATTCCACTCCATAAAAGATGCAATACTCTCCTGATCTGTACGGTAGGTTGACATTTGTCTTAATGTGTTCCAAGTGGCTTATTTATATAAGCAGAGATGTGTCCTACAGAACATCTCCTGAGGAACTCACCTATATGAGTCTGACTGTTAAACGTCGCAGTCTATGAGAATCGGGTGCTCTCTAATAAACTCATGAAAGGCCTTCGGAGTATGACGCATACGCTCCAAACCGCGGGGAAGCCTTGCGGCAGCCTAGTATCGGTTCAGACGTTGTGTGAAACTGGTATCACAGCAAACTTGTAGTTCAAGGCGTAGTCCACTATTCAAGTTGTGAACTAGTGTAACATGATGTTCTAAGTGGAAGTTCAACTTAACAGTCTCCACTAACACCGGTATATAAACAATGTTTTGGAACAAAGTTTATGAAATGTGCTAATGACACTTTGTGGGGGATTGTTGGAATTTTGTATGGGCTATGTATATGGGCTCACATGTTTAGCCCACTAAGCCCACTAAAATCCTGAAATTGTCATGGCCCATTCATGAATAATAAGTGGAGTGAGTGGGACTAAAGTTTAGTCCCACATTGCTAGTTTGGAGAGAGTGGGAGCACCTTATAAGGTGAGCCATTCTAGCTCATGTATGAGTAGGCAAGGCAAGAGGAGAGGTGTGCCACACGCGCGCTCCTCCTCCTCCGCCGCCCGCCTCGCCACGCCTCGCCTCGTCACGACACGACACGTCACGTCACGTCACGTCACGACGCGCCGCGGGTTGCGGGAATGAGCCGAGCCGAGAGCGTTTATTTTGTCGATTGGGAAAACTTAATGAGTCATTAATTTGGTAATTAACGGACTCGTTAATTCCAAACCGTTTCCTTTCTGGATCGTGGAGCCGAACCGACTCAGACGTGGAGTTACGCCCACGTCTCTCCCAGCCCGCATATAAATACGCGCATACGGTAAACCCTAGCCACCACTTCTTCATACCGTTCCAAAACACTGCGCCGCCAATTCAAGTCTTCTCCATCCCTCCTTCCGGCGTGCACCGCGAGAAGGGACAGCAGGCCTCCGGAACCCCGCCTCTTGTGATCCTGTACGGGAGAGGGGCGATCAGGTTTTTGGGGAGCGCATGAGCGCGACTGCTGACGGCGACCACTTCCCCAACGACGATTTCTTCCCCGACATCGGCAACCTCTTCATCAACGACATGGCCGACACCGGGAACAACAACAACGGCGGTGCCGCTACCGCTCCATCGTACGTATCTCTCTTTCATCTGTATGAGATGTTACTGGAATTCATATGTCTAGTTCTTGCAATAGATTGTATCAATCTGTCTACTGTACTAGATCTAGACGTTTGCATGATTACTGTATTTGCTACTGTCGCAATTCATCTACTGCTATTTCGAATTAAATTATGTGCTAAATTGCTAATATATTCAACAAACCTCCCATCATAGCTAATTTTAATCACCTTTCTATTAAGATCCATGTTGGTTGTCCTATCTCAATCTGAGCCCAAACGACTAACCCTGCAGCGACCCTACGAGACGTTAGCAGTAGCTTCATAGCTTGGCTACCCCCATAGCTTGGGCCAAACAACACTCAAATTAAGCCAGCAACTCATTTAACACCGCACACATTTTTAGTATAAAACTAAGTTTATTTAGATTGCCTCTGTATTTCGAATTGGGATGAGAATTTCAGTTCTGGGCATTGTAGAATATTGCTTTGCACACTCATAAAAAGATTTTATTTTTCGAAAGTTACTCCAATCGTCAATTGATCGCTTCCATACTCGATCCCATGAAACGGATGCTCAACACGAAAAATGTAAATCTCTGAATCTTTGATGTTGTTGCGCTCCCGGTCCCTTTCGCCGCCCGCCAATTTCTTGCCTCTATGACATGTTGTGGATTCTAATCAGGGTTGCTCAAATGCACGGCGTGGTTTTAGGTAAAAATCAACCAACCAAGCGGGGGATAAACAATCATTATAAATATGTATTTGCGCAATGTCTATTGACAAAATCTAAAGATCCACGACCAATTAGTCAACAATCAACTAGAAGACCACTATAAAACGAGAACAAAACTATGTAAAATTCCTACTAGTGTGTAATGTAAAGGTGTACTAGTAGCAGAGAGTATGTGTGAATGGAAGGCATGGACCCCGGCAAAGATGGGAAGGGATTTATTTTTCGAATATAAAAAGGTCCAGAAATTGCCTTGCTGTCAGAAAAGATGGAAAAAATAACAGGAGAGAGAATGTGATAGCGACACGGCCGCACACCTATGTGGACCTTTCCTATGGACCAAAACCCAGGAAAGCCGGCTCAGATCTCACACACAAACTTTGGCGGTAAAAAGGTCTTGCAGTTCTGAATTTGGGTGCCGGATGTTGATGTTTTCGTTTGGTCACGTTTTCCTTTGAAACTGCACACTCCTGGTACTTTTTTGATAAAGAGATTTTAATGTACACAACCAAAATCTAGAAACTGAAAACAAATAAACGACAAGGCTAAACAAATTATGAAGATTTAGACCGTCGACACTATGGGGCTGACATGCGTAGATCAAGCGGTCATCTATGTGGGATAAAAATATACCTCGCCACCTACTCCAGCCGTGCAGAAGATTCAGTAAAAGGCCTCGAACAACCCCCCTCCCTCCCCTCCCCCCCGTATGGGTTGTATTTGCTAACTTTCTGTTCTCGGTTATTTGGTCGTAGCCAGTTGTAAAATTCACAGTTTAATTGTTGAAAGACTATTTCAGTACGCTAGTCATATAGTTTGTCACAATATGAACTATGAAAATGGTGTATTGTTGATAGTTAGTACTCCCTCCGTATCGAAATGTAACATGTTTTAGCATTTTCTAAACAACACGTATCTAGACATATGTTTTAGTGTAAGATACATATAAATCTGCACGCTAAGATATGTCTAGATACGTTTTGTCTAGAAAACACTAAAACATCCGATATTTTGATACGGAGGGAGTATATTAGAAACAAAGACCAAAACAATATGTATATGGTATTTGGTCATATACATTGCAACGGTGCTTGTGCAGGCGGGTATGAATAAAAAGAAAAAATTAATGATTATCATTTGTGAGCACGTGTCTTCCAGGCAAACACCTGTCTGTAGTAATACTTGTGTTCGTGCAGGTGAAACAGCGCAAAACAGTGTCGCTTTGTTTTGCAACGCCACTGGAACAAATCCTAGCATTGGACGAAATCTCTTATAATTGTCAACAATTTCTTCGTATCGTCTATTTTTATAATTTTAGCGTCTCCAATGTGTGTGCTCTTAACAGTTACGTGCATGTAATGAACGCATTACAAATACATATAGCGACATATATATTGGCATACACAACCGAGATAAAATGCTTGCAACCTCTGCAATAGGGAAGAAGCCAAGGACAGTGCCACGCGCAACGCCTCGTGTTACAGACCGAAGGGTATCATGGTATTTGAAAGAAATGACCACTATTTTGTTAGAGGTATTTTTCCGTGGGAGAGTCCGTTGTAATATAAAAATGACAAATCGGTAGTTTGACCTAATTTGATAAGTGAAGGAAATGAAGACCATCTGTCGGGGATATCCATAACGGGTATTCACCGGCACCCAACAACGTCGGACTATCAGGATGGCCCTAAGGTTTTGGGGCAGGAAGCCTCATGGGGCAGCCCAGTAGGCCGACGTGCAGGGAGGAGGCATGCAGACGACGACCCAGAATATGTCTGGGCTAAGCAAGAAGTCGGACACCGTAGATCTTAGGTCATAGCTTTGTACGGATAGGATCATCTCTCTAAGCCTTGTTCCGGCTTCCAATATAAAGCCGAATTGGGAGAAACCCTAAGGGGACGAGTCTTTCAGCTCTAACTGATAGAGGTGTTGACCTCTAGGTTGACCCGATCTTCACGGATTGACGCACGAGAGATGGCGAGATTGGGAAGAACACGAAGAACACGATGACCTCACACACACAAAACACGGGATAACTCGTGAACCCTACAAGGGATCGCAAACCCAAGTCAACAACAAGCTAATTGAAACTAGTTCCTCTCACCGGCTGGTTCATCGATCCAACAAAAGTCGCAAAGGGGAAGGTTGGCAAGAACTAGTTAGAGAGATCTTGATACAATCCAATAGATGAATCTATGTAGTAGCCATGAATCCCATGGGGGGTTCTCCACATGGGAGGGGAGTACAAGCCCAATTCTATCTCACATCAACTCTATCCCTAGATAGGAGCAAGAGGAGGAATATTTATAGGCAAGGGGGTTGGTAGAGGGGAACAAGAGTCAAAAGCCCCAAAATACACGCATGTCAAAGTTGGTCAACTACGTCGGCCGGTTGGTAAGTTGGTTAAGCCGGCATTGTACCCGGTCAGGCCGGTGCTGAAACCGGACCCCTTCTGTAAGGCTGGCGCAAGGTCGGTTGGTAGGTCGGCCAGGCCGGCGCTGGGGCCGGTCTTGGTCAGCTGGAACCGTCCTAGGGACCAGTATCCCCTTCTGTTAGACCGGCGCAGGGAAAGGCATTTTCTCAATATAAGGTTCAGGCACAGCAGGGTTAACATCATGCACTTCTATGTTTCTACCAGGAACAATATCTTTATAAGGTGCATGGTACTTTCTCAACTCCTTTTTGGGAATATCAAGATATGAAGCAAAGGCTTTAAGACAATTTGCAAAGATTTGAGAATCAAGACCACAAAAAACACTAACATTATAGAAATCATCACTTCCCATAAAAGGTTTAATGCATTTATAATCGTAATTTATACCTGACTTTCTACCTTTGTCATTCTTCCATCCTTCAGTATTTTCTTAAATACGGTCAAGAAGATCCCATTTAGCTTCTTCCTTCATACGTGTGAATGATCCAAGGGTCGAAATCCTTATCATGAAGAGAATGTCTTGCATAAAAATTATTGATGAAAATATTACTCGGGAGCTCGTGAACGGGATATTTAAGCATTAATAACTTCATTCTCCCCAAGCTTGGGAAATACTCTCTCCATCGTGAGGCTACAAATTATATATTCGATTCCGATCTTTATGAATCTCACTGGGAGGATAGAATTTAGAATAAAAAAGATGTATAATTTCCTCCCATCCAATAGATTGACCATTCTGCAGCATTTTGAACCATTCCACAGCTCTACCCTTCAGTGATAAAGAGAATAATTTCTTGTTAACTTGATCCGTTGTAATACGTGCACACCTGAATAACTCGCATAATTCATGTATAAAGAGAAAATGATCACCAGGATGGACAGTTCCATCTCCAAAATAGCAGTTGTCCACAACACGTCCAACAATTTTCATAAGTATTTTAAAAGGATCCAATTCAGCAGATAACGAGTCATCTACTACCCTAGCAGTAACAGTAGTACCCTTAAATAGAGAACCATATGGACTATCCATAATGAAATAAAGAGGCATATAGAAATAAAAACAGCACTCGTAATAAAAGTTTCTCTTACCAATAGCGCTTCACTCGCCGACAATGGCGCCAGAAAATAGTCTTGATGACCCACAAGTATAGGTGGTGTATCGTAGTACTTTCGATAAATAAGAGTGTAGAACCCAACGTGGAGCAGAAGGTATTGACAAGCAGGTTGGATAAAGGATTCACTGTAAACACTAGCAAACAGCTTTTTGGTGGTTTTTGATATAGCAAATAAATAAAGTGCGAGTAAATAAAAGACTAAATATAATTACAGCGAGTGTCCCAATCCTTTTGAGAGAAAATGACAAGTCGGTTGTTCTATTTATGATTACCAAACGTTCTCGATGACATATGGGAACTTGGTCAAGCGGTTTCGTTTCAAACAGTTGATTAATATTTATTGTTTTGATAGGTGTTGTGTGGGTGAACCTATGTTAATGCACCGCCCAACTAGGACTAATACATACTTGTGATTATACCCCTTGCAAGCATTCCCAACTACAAGAAAGTAATTAAGATAAATCTAACCACAGGCTTAAACTCTGGGATCTTACACTCCCTCGTGCATCGGTTTCCTAACGGGGGTTTAGGTTTCTATCACTCTGGTAACCCCACAATTAGTAGACAAATACACAATGCATCATTCTAGGCCCATAATGGTGAAGTTTCATGTAGTCGACATTCACATGACACCACTAGAAGAATAGCACCACAACTTAAATATCAAACCACTAGATAGTACTTCAACATAATTCCACTACTCACATATTGACTTCTTCCATGTCCTCAAGAACTAAACGAACTACTCACAAGACATCATATGGATCGTACTCAGAGGTGATATAATGATGAATAACAATCTGTTCATAAAGTGCAAAAACCGGTAAATCTCGTAAGCATCAAATACTAACAAGTAATCCACACCGGGAGAGAGATCTAGTGAAGAACAACGATATAGAACCCTAATCGTTACAGTGGGATGGAGATGGATGGTGAGGGTGATGGTGTTGGTGATGATGATGATGAAGATTAGGATCTTGATGATGCCCGGAGCGATGACGGTGACGATGGCGATGATTTCGCCTCTCCGGGGAGGAATTTCCCTGGTAGATTTCTCCCTGCCGGAGAGATTTTCTCTCTTTGTGTTTTCTGCTCCGAGGAGGCGGCGGAATATTTTCTCAATGGTTCTCCATGGCTTAGTGTTCCCTGGGGGTCATGTACGTGAAAGGAGGTGGCCAGAGGTGGGCCAGGGTGGCCACACCACCTCTAGGCGCGGCCAAGGGGGGCACACACTTGGCCGTGCCCCTAGTTGTGTGGCCCCCTGGTGGCCCCCCTTCGGGTCTCCTCGTGGCTGGCTCCCTCTTCTGGACTTCTAAGACTTCTCTTATGCCCCCTTCTTTTTCTGATCTTCTAAAATAGGGTATCTTGATGGTGCTTTTTTTCATCAGATTTCTAGTCCCGGTATTTATTCTCAAATAATTATTAAACATGAAAATAAGATGAAATAATATAATTAATGCATCATAATATGAAATATATCGATGAATAACAGTAAATTACAATATAAAATAGTGATGCAAAATGGACGTATCAGTATGGTGGACACATTTGGCGAACTTTGGTTATTGGGAGTTGGATGCACGAGTAGAGCTTATACAAAGTACAAGTGAATGCTAGCAATAGACTGGGAGCGACAATCAAGAGAGCAACCACTATCATAATCATACTTGCGATAGAACAAAATTAACAGGGGCGTAAAAGTGATATAAATACTCTTAGGCAAAATAAATTATCGAGGCTTAACTGACTTTTTGTTTTCAGTCTTATGCATGCGTGAGCATGTGCCAAGTCAATCAAAGTGAAACATTTAGAGGGAGATAGCACAATTTCGTACCCTTCTATGAATAAAACAATGCAAGCAAATATTTATACGATATGTTATCTAATATTAGTGAGCTGGAACTAATAATGAGAGAGCACGAACTACTAAGCACCCATTAAATAACATACACCTTACATGAACAAACTAAGCATGTCCACATGGATGGGTATATGTACAAAAATGAAAATAAACAAAGTTCATACCAGACTCTTACCACAACTTGAATTGTGCTAACTCGTTATTATTGCTCTTCACTTGTGTGGATCGAATGATATAAAATGATCACCAAGCTCCAACGGAGTCACGGAGGACTAAAAAAACTCTGCAGCAACTTTACAAAACCAAAGAAGAAGAACACATATTTTAGGGTTTTCGAATTTAAACAAGAACAGAAGGAAACAAGGAAACAAAACATAATCTTTTTGGATTTTTGAATATTAAAGCGAAACGAGAAAGTAAAGTAAACCAACAAAAGAAACTAAAGAAAGAAATAAAGAGAAACAACCGAATATTTTTGGTGTTTTTGTGTTGTGAAAAGCAAGAACAAAACAATAAAAACGAAAGGAGGCGAAAGGAACAAAAACATGGATATACAAAGAACCGACAGCAATGTGATATGTAGATGAGCGTGATGTCAGCATACCTCCCCCAAGCTTAGGCTTTTGGCCTAAGTGGAGATCATGTCGTGGCGTGGAGAAGACAAATGCCATAGGATGGCTTGAGTTCGGGGCCGATGGACGCTGTAGGTATCCGGGGAGGGATCGCATGCCTAGATGGCGCGCTCAGAAACACTGCAAACACAACAATCTACCCATGTTCGAGGCCCTCATGTGGAGGTAACACCCCTACTCCTGCCTATCTCCCTGTATTATGTCGTACCGAGTACAGGAATCACAAACTCTTGGTGTGTCTCTCTCTGCCGAGTAACCAGCGCTCAGCTCTATGTGTACGTGACTAAAATGAACCTCTGATCTTTTGATCGTCCCGTGTCGTCCCTCGCGCAGGAGGGGGTAAGCCACCTTATACACTGGTGGCCAACCACTATTCTATGAATAAAAGGTACAGAGTAGACAACTCCACTGTGCCAACGGTGCACGCCTCGGCGCACGCCTCCGTGTTCCCGCTGACACCGTCGCCGAAAGTCTCCGTAGTAGGTGGCTGACAGGTCTTGTCCACCTTGTCAGTCTCTTAGGGTTGGTCGCTGACATGTCATGTCCCCCTTGTCAGTGACAGGACTTCACAGCTCCCATCCCGTACTGTGCCCACGTCTCTCTGCAGATAACCACGCACCTAGTAAGTTGAACCGCACGCCTGTACGGCCCCTGGATACGCGGGATCTTCCACAACGGCTCCATTGACTTTGTGCCCGAGTAGGACAGCTCCACGCCTATCCGGATCACATGAGTGCTACCCGGCTGATCCAAACATGCGCTGGATTCTTCCTTCTTGCCTCTTGTTCTTTCCGCCGAATAGCACCAGCCGGATAGCTGACACCCGGGTAGCTATCACCTGCCTTACCCCTACTCGGGGGTAGCCCCCCCCCCCCCGATATTAGTCCCTGAAGCTGGTAGGGTCCGGCAAACTTGGTCGTTGGGCCCTGCCAGCTTAAACCAAAATACCCTCCTTGATGAATCCCAGCCGAGTTGCGCCTCAACTCGGTTGCTCACAATCTGAATTTGGTCTTTCTTCATCATAACCAGTGGGACTTTCTTCATTGTGCCGGGTAGACCAAGCTGACCTGGGTCCAACCGAGATACCAATACTTAGCCAAATTTCCAAAAACCTTGCCGCTCGAAACAGAGCGGTTCCATCTTCGCGTGTCAAGGCCATACACGTGTCCTGCAACCGTTGCCCATGACGCCTCAGGTCTAACGCAGTTACGTGGCACGCGTCTGCCGCTGCTCGCAGGGCCCACAGGCCGTCGTGTCCCTTCGCACAGGCACTCAAGAGCCTACGATCTGCGAGGTGGGATTAACTGCGCCCGTTACGCGCGAGTTGCTCTCTATGTGCGTTTTTAACGGGCGTGGTAACCCCCGTGCCGCACGATCTTCTCCATGATCGATCCCGCGCCATAACTGCATCTAAGGAGGTTTAAATACCTCGGCGCCGCCCATCGACCAATCTTCCTCGTCACTTTCCCCCAGCGCCGCTGCTTTTCCGCCTCCCAACTCGCAGCAAACACCAGCACCACCGCGAATCCACAACACACCACCGCTCCGCGCGCAGAGAGTAGAAATCTCCATCCCCGCGCGCTGCCGCTCACCGGAGTGCGCTCTACCGCAACAAGTTCTTCCCTGCGCGGTGTTGTCCTCTTCGGCCTCCACGCCGCCGTCGCCGCTCCGCCGCGCCTCGTCTTCTCCGCCTCCGTCTTCCTCTCCGGCACCCACACTTCCTCGTCAGAGAAGACTAGATGGAGCTTGAGGCCGCTGCAGATCTGCACCAGGAGGATCCTCCCTCGATGCGCGCCGCCTGGGAGGGGTCCGACGTCACGGCATCCGATTGCCAGTGGCTGGTCAACACTCGCCGGGTGCCTCCCGGCGTCATCTGTCGGCCTCCCGGCAAGGAGCGGGAGCCGACCCCTGGCCCCGGTGAGTATCTCGTTTTCTTGAGTCACTTTAAGTGCGGATTCGGCCTTCCCGTCTCCAAGTTTATGCAAGAATTCCTCCGCCACTTTGGCCTCCAACCACATCACCTCCCCGCCAACGCTATCACGATGCTCTCCACCTATGTCACCTACGGCAAAGCCTTTCTCGGTGTCTACCCCACGGTAGACACCTGGGCAAAATACTTCTTCTTTCGCCAACAGGTCCTTCCCAACACCTCCAACCCGATTGCCCCTAAGGAGATGACTCAGATGGGGGCCGCCATGATGATTCAGCGGACCACGGGTAGCCACCCGCGGGTACTTGTACTGGACACCTGCCGGAAGTGGCAGAGAAGGTTCTTATACGTCAAGAACCCTACTCCAGCAAAAGGCGAGAAGCCAGTCGACCTCATCAAGCTGCCCGAGTTCCGGAATGTTCCCCCCACCGAGATGAGGAATTGGGGCTACCATCCCAGGAAGACGGTGAATGACGTCAACCGGGTAGACGACCGGTTGAAGGAGTTGGTGGAGCAAGGACTCCGAAAGGACGACCTGATCGCCTGCTGGGTGGAGCATCGTGTTCTCCCTCTCCAAGAGCGAGCGCACAAGATGTGCTACATGGGTGGAGCCCGTGACTGCACCCAGACGACCACCTTCGAGCTCACCAAAGCAGAGGTGGACATATGGGCCAAGTCCATCCTCAGGGCCACGCTCTCGGACACCTGGTTCTACGGTTTCGTGTCGTATAGCCACATAAAACCAATCCCCCAAGTGAGTACTCCTCTTTACACACTTAGCCGGTTTCATATCTTGTTTCTTCAGTTCATACCGAGTAGGAGGTATCTTGGATTCTTTTCCTTAGACTTAGCCCGATATGCTTTGTGTTTTCATTCTATACCGAGTAGGACCTTTCTTGTTAGGACTTAGCCTACTATGCTTTGTGCTTGCATGCTATGCCGAGTAAAAACTCCTCTGTTAGGACTTAGCTTTTTATGCTTTGTGCTTGCATGCTATACCGAGTAGAGCCTCAAACTGTTCTTCCTTTTTAGGACTTAGCTTTGTATGCTTTGTGTCTGCATGCTAGACCGAGTAGGACTTCCACTCGGTACCCTCGAATATAGTTTGTTCCTTATGCTTTCTGCAAGTATCCTTAGGTCATCCCTCGCCAGAAAAAAGAGGACAAGCCTATCCCTGAGCAGAACTGGTCGCCGGATCGGACCGAGGACGACGCAGAGGCATTTGACGTCCATGATACGCTCTGTATCCCCCTCGCCGTCCAGGATGGTATGTCCCGAGTCTTCACCTCCATTCGGAACTGGTCCGAGGATGATGAAGGTGACCAAGTTCACCAATGTGCACATCGCCACAAATCTCTACTTCTTTCCTTACTGATTTTTGAATTTGCTCTTCTTGGTTGTAGCTGAGTTGGAGGAGGAAGAGCACATAGACGCGCAACCCATGTCAATGGCTGCCCCCACAGGAACCAAGAAGAGACCGGGCAGTGGATCCCCCTGCTGCGAAGAAGAAGAGGACCACCAAGAAGACCGCTACGTGCAAGAGGCGCCCTGTTGTGGACGCATAAGTCTAACCGAGAAGTTATGCTTTGTGTTTGCATCTAGCCATTTCATCTGTTCTTGTGCTTTGTATCTGCATCCTTCTGATTCTTTCTTTCTTTCCTTCTGAGTGACCCACTGGATGCAGACGCCACCAACGAGCCACCCAACCCGAGTGCCCCCGAAAACGTCGTGGACCTTACCACCGACGAAGGGGAAGATCAACCAGAGGAGAGGACCAAGGTGCCCTCTCCTGTAAACGAAGAACAAGACCTCGGTGCCGAGAACACAGGCACCGAGATGGAGACTGATCGGGTTTCGGAGGAGCCGGAACCCAACACCAAGCAGCCAGCCATGGTGCCCCCCACCGAGACGCGGCAGTCCACACCAGAGCCGGTCTCTGAGCCGCAGCAGTCAACCCCCAACAGCACCAGAGCTGAGTGGGCCGCAACTCACACCACCAATAGTTCAAGTACCTCCTTCAGCACCTCAGCCACCTCCTCAGCAACAACCTCCAAAGCCTCCTGTCGAGAAGCAGCCCACATCAACACCAACTCCGCAGCAGCCTCCCGAACCAGCCACCAAGAAGCAGCCAACACCACCAGCAACAACGCCGACTCCGCAGCAGCAGCCGCCCAAAGGGAAACCCAAACGAGCTGCAGGGCAAACTGGGCAGCAATCTCCCGAGAAGCGGCAAGCTGGGCAGCAGCAGCCCGAGAAAACGCGGCAGCAACCACCGCAGCAACGGACCCCACAATCTTCTGAGTACCCGCTGCCAGGTGCTAAGCAACCCAGGCAGCCACAGCAGCAGGAGCCCCCAGCCAAGAAAAACAACTGGCCGCTCAACAAACCCAAGCAGGTTAAACCCTTGGATGCGGCTGCAGCCGAGTTGGCCAAGAGCAGCCATGTTACTCGGAGCTCCAAGCTTGTCCAGACCAACATTCAGTTTGCATCCAAGGACAAACAAGCTCCCGGAGCAGGTATCAGCGGGAGGGCTGCCCCAGTGAGTTTCCCGAATCACTGACGTGAACTGCAGGAGGAGAACAAAGAGCGGCAGACGCGAGAAGCCGAGCGGCTCGAGGAGTTGAAGAGGAGGAAGAAACTCGCCGCCACCGGATCCACAGGCAAAGAGGGTGCCCTAACCATCCACTCCGTCTCTCCAATAACGGATCTTGCCCATGAGCTCCGGGAGGACATCGACACTGTCCTGGACCAGATAGGCCACATCGAGTTCGGCTAGGACAACACGAAGTTCGGCCGTCCGGAATGGGACGGCGCGAGACTTAACAGCTTGGACAGCTGGCAGCAGTCGTGGAACCAAGCAGATACTGGCCCTGTCACAATGGCCATAGCCGCGTCCATCAACACCTTGGCGCACAAGATGTATTGTCTGCGCAAAGCTGGTGAGGATGCTGAGAACACCAACCGAGTAAGTATACTTTCTGTTTGTCTGGATTTCCGAGTTGCGGTTTTTTCCTTTTTCTTCTATCTCCTTTCTTCTCTACCATCCGGCCCCCGAGATTTGGGCCGAGTAGGCAAGGCTCGACTGAGTTACGGTCTACTCGGGCCGAATCTTCCCACTCATACCTTCTCCATCTTCTTTTCCAGGAATGCACCCAAACCCGTTCCAACTTGTTCCGGCAACTTCTCTGGTCTCACCGAGCTGTCAAGTTAAAGAATCGGGAACTTGAGGCGGAAAAGGGCGAAAGAGGTAAATTCTATTCTCACCGAGTTACTGCTTGTGCTTTATCTGCATCAGTTTTCTAACTCAGTTCCTACTTCCCAATCTGCAGCTATCCTGGAGCAAGGCATCATGGATGCCACCACCAAGATCTCCTCGTTAGAGAGTAAGTGTCAACACTTTTGGTTTATGCGTTTTGTGTTTACACCCATTTTTTCATCCCTGCTTACTTTTTGCTTCTCTTCAGGTGAGTTTAAGGCTTTCGCTGAGAAGCACCAGGACTGTGAAGTCATGGCTGCATCTGTGCAGAGCAAGATTTCTTCTCTGGAGGGTAAGTCACTTTGCATCTTTTCTTCTCCAGCTTCCGCCTTCTTCTCCCTCATTAATCGGGTTTGATTGTTCGCAGATGAGCGCAAAACCTTCCTCCAGCAACACTAAGGGTGCGTCACCCCTGCCGAGGTACAACAGCAGGTGCAGGACAGAGAGGCCAAGTTGGAGAAGGAACTGGCTGCCGAGAAGGAGGAGGTGCACAAGCTCAAACTCGAGCTTGCTGAGGCCCTCAAGACTGCGCTGCAGGACGGCAATGATAAGACCGAGGCGCTGAACCGGGCTGCCGTCGAGAAGCTTGAGCTTGAGAAGGAGATTGAAGCTCTGAAGAACGGAAACCAAGCACTCGACACCATGGTGGTCGACTCGCGCCGCCTTCAGGACAAGCACTTCAGGCTTGTTGAGGACTGGACCCGCCGGCTAGGGGCCCTTGTTTTGGAGTTACGCTGTGAGTTACCGCGGACCCTTGCTCTATTCGGTTTCTTCCTTTCAGTTTCTTCTATTCGGCTTTTCTTCTTCTCGGTTCTTTTTTCTGACTCAACCCAGCATGCCCCACCCTAGGCACCTTCCCGGATTTCAGCCTCGCTGCTGAGACTGTTGTGGAGAAAACCAGGAAGCTGAGGGCAGCTGTAGGCCTCAATGTTGGTGACCCAGCCACCATCGATGATCAGATCGAGATCATCAAAGCTCGGGTGCTCTCCCTCGAGGGCATGGGCGCTTCCATGGTATCAACTGCTATGCGCCCGCATAAGCTTTTCTGGCCGGAAAGGGAGATCCCAGGCACAAGCAACCAGATCGCCTCCGACCTGGATCACGTCAAGGAGGAGCTGAAGAAATGGCGCTCCTCTGCAGCCCGAGCCGGTGCAGATGAAGCCCTTCACGTCGTGCTATTTTGGTACGAGAATCTGGATCTTGAGAAGCTCAAGGACCTCTGGAACAACTCCAAGTGGACCGACAGGGACGAGTACGTCTTACGCCGCAAGGAAGCCGCCTACGAGCTCGCATCCTATGCAGATACTCAGCAATACATCGACGGCACCACGGAGCCGGATACCGATGTTGAGGATGAAGAAGATGATGATGCTAATGACGATGAAGTTGATGCGGGCGAGGAAGGTGATCACGGTGATGAGGAGGAGGAGCAGGAAGAAACTGGCGACGAGGGAGCCGAGCAGGGCCATGCCAAGGAGGAAACCGATACGGGCGGTGACCAGGGGGCTACCAAGCCGGGAGCAGGCTCTGAAGAAGTCCGGGCAGACCCGCAACCCACCGCCTCCGCCGGAGCCGTGACCACCGAGATGGTGATCGCCACCCCTGTTCCCGAGTTGGGCACAACAGGGACCGCAGCCGAGGACGTGGCGTCTGGGTCCACTCCTCCAACCTCCACTGCTGCTCCCGAGCCCGTATCCACGCTCAGCTTCGCGTCTTCGGACCTATCCAACGTAGAAGCCAACTCCACTCCATCGACCATAACCTAAGTTCCTGCTCTTAACTTATCTCGAAACTTCTTATTAGATCCCCGATATTCCGGGTGCAAATGTATCAACAACTTATTGTTCTAGTGCTACTTTGTTTTTATCAAGTTTCTTAGCAAGACTGGCTCGATGCCGGATTGCGTTAAATGCAAGTCCCCGAGTTCCTTTTCTCATCCACTCAGTTCATTTGTCTTTGCTCTTACTTGCCACTTGTGGCCTTTTGGTAGTCGAGTCACAAGATTTCCAAAACCGAGTTTCTGATACTTAACCACTTTGATATTTGAATTTTAATGTTGCCCAACACTTAGCCAAAAACACAGAAGGAAAATACACCCTACTCGGTTGACACACTCCCCTTTTCCTTAGCAATTTTTCGTGTGTTTATTGACCTTTGGCTTGTTCTCTTGCTTGCCATGAAGCCGGGTTGCGGACAACATCAAAGTCGAAGAGTTGGCCCTTAGGTTTAAACACATTACTAGACATACGCGTGAAATTTTGAGTAAACCAACCGAGTAGACAAAGTAAAGATAATTAAATAACACAAAGCTAATTTAGCACAGGCAGTCCCCGAGTTCAATTCGGAGTGCCGACTTGAAATTTAACTCGGGTGAGGAGATACATACAATGTTTGTTCAGGAATGAAAACGGCGGAGTAGAGCTACATTCCAGGGACGCTTGGATTCCTCTCCGGAATTATCCGCCCTGTTCTTCTGCGGTGCTTGTTCCTCGATGAGATAATAGGCATCATTGTGCGGAGCCTTGCTCACAATAAAAGGACCTTCCCATGGAGGGGAGAGTTTGTGCATCCCGGCTGTGCGTTGCACAAGCCTAGGCACTAAGTCTCCTTCTCGGGAAACCCTTGGCCTTACTTTCCGGCTATGATAGCGTCTCAGATTCTGTTGATATACAGCTGAGCGCAACAGAGTTAACTCTCTTGCTTCTTCGAGCAGATCCACATCATCTCCGCGGGCTTCTCTTGCCTCTGCCTCAGTATAGAGGGTTACTCTGGGTGAGTCATGCTCAAGGTCATTGGGCAACACGGCCTCAGCTCCATATACCAGGAAGAATGGTGTGTATCCGGTTGATCGGTTAGGTGTAGTCCTTAGACTCCACAACACTTCCGGCAACTCATCTAGCCAACAACCAGGGGTTCGCTGTAATGGCTCAATTAGACTTGGCTTTATTCCGGAAAGGACCATGCCATTTGCTCTTTCAACTTGCCCATTGGAAGCCGGATGGGCGACTGATGCAATGTCTAGCTGGATTCGCTTCTCCTTGCAGAACCGAGCAAAAGTTCCTTCAGCAAAGTTTGTTCCATTATCCGAGATGATGCCATGCGGGTAGCCGTATCTCAGAATAATATCCTTCAAGAAGCTCACTGTTGTGTTTCCATCACACTTCCGGATTGGCTTCACTTCAATCCATTTGGTGAACTTGTCAACCATGACCAGGATGTGAGTCATATTGCCCCGAGCTGGCTTGAAAGGACCCACCATATCCAAGCACCAAACAGAAAATGGCCAAGTGATGGGAATTGTCTTCAACTCGGAGGCTAGCATATGGATCTTGCTTGCATATCTCTGGCACCCATTGCACTTCCTCACCAGATCTTCTGCTTGTTGCAAGGCGGTGAGCCAAAAGAATCCATGCCAGAATGCTTTCTTGACCAAGGCCCAAGATGAGGCATGGTGCCCACATTCTCCTTGGTGTATTTCTCTGAGAATTTCTTCTCCCTCTTCTGGCTAAACACAGTGTTGTAGTACACCCGTGGCACTTCTCTTGTGCAGCTCTCTGTTGATGATGGTATAGCCCTTGGATATCCTTTGAATCTGCCTGGCTGTGACCTCGTCACTCGGCAAAGTGCCATCCATCCGAAAGGGTAATATGGGCAAAGTCCAACTCGGTGTCTCCCGAGTAGGAAACACTAGTTCGTCCACTTCCATTGGATCAGCTGCCATGACTTTCTCCGAGTTGGAGACGAGTCCCCGGGTACTGAGAAATGATCCCCTCGATGAATGCGACAGTCTCCGGGTTTGCGGAAGCAGTCCCTGGGTTCTCCTTTGAGCTCTCCCAGTCAATCTCCATGGGAACAGCCTCAGAGTCCGGCAGAGCCAGGATGAATATAGACTCCAAGTTGGGTGATGGCTTGGTAGAAGGCTTCCTCAAATGCTCCAAAGCAATCCCGGGTGGGATAAACTGCCGAGAAGACCCCAACTTGGACAAAGCATCCGCTGCATCATTCTCAGCTCGGTGGATGTGATCGAACTCACACCCATCGAAGAATCCGGTCATATTCTGGACGAGGAACCGGTAAGATGCCATGTTGGCATCCAACGCGTCCCAAGTCCCCGGGACCTGTTGAACCACCAGATCCGAGTCACCATAGCAGACAATCCGCCGGATTCCAATCTCCTTGGAAATTTTCAGCCCATGGACCAAGGCTTCGTACTCGGCAACATTGTTGGATGCCGAGAAGTGAATTTGAAGTACATACTTGAGCCGATCCCGCTTGGGTGAGGTGAGTACAACACCGGCACCGAGTCCCTCCTTTACTTTGGAGCCATCAAAATGCATCCTCTAGAAGTTTGTTTCCGGTAAGGGAGACTCATACTGCATTTCGGCCCAGTCAACAAAGGAATCGGCCAGGGCCTGGGATTTGATGTCTTCTCTTCTTGCATACAACGGGGTGTAAGCGGCTAGATCAATTGCCCACTTGGCCACCCGGCCACTTGCATCCTTGTTGCCCATGATCTCCGAGATGGGAGCACTGCTCACCACTGTCATTGGATGCTCCTGGAAATAGTGCTTGAGCTTCTTGGCACCCAGGTAAACCCCATATGTCATCTTCTGGTAGTGAGGATAGTTTTGCTTGGAGCTAGATAGCACTTCACTCAGATAATACACCATCCTCTGCACTGACTTGCCTTGTTCTTCTCGTTCCACTACCACCACCACGCTCACAACTCGGTTGGTGGCTGCAATATAGAGCAGCATCGACTCCTTAGGCAGTGGAGATGCCAGGACAGGAGCGTTGCCCAGCATGGTCTTGAGCTCCTTGAATGCCACATCAGCTTGTTGGGTCCAGACAAACTTGTCACTTTTCTTCATGAGCTGATAGAGAGGCAGGGCCTTCTCGCCCATTCGGCCCAAGAACCGGCTAAGAGAAGCCAGGTACCCGGTGAACTTCTGCACATCCTTCAATGACCTCGGCAAATACATGCTCTCTATAGCTTTTTATCTTTGAAGGATTGTCCTCAATGCCCCAACTGGATACCAAGAAACCGAGTAGCTTGCCAGCCGGAACGCCAAATGTGCACTTGGTCGGATTCAACTTCATCTGGTATTTGCGCAAGCTCGCAAATGTTTCCTCAATATTGCTCAGCAGAGTGTGTTTTTCTTTTGTTTTGATGACAATGTCATCTACATACACCTGGACATTTTTGCCGATCTGCTCATGCAGGCATTTCTGCATGCATCTCTGATAAGTAGCCCCAGCATTCCGCAAGCCAAAACACATAACACGATAGCAATAAGCCCCGTACGGGGTAATAAAAGAAGTCTTTATTTGATCAACCGAATTTAAAGGAATCTGGTGAAAACCAGAGTAGGCATCAATGAAAGACAAAAGCTCGCACCCGGCAGTGGAATCAATCACCTGATCTATCTGGGGTAGCGGGAACGGATCCTTGGGGCAGGCCTTGTTCAAGTCGGTGTAGTCCACGCACATGCGCCACACCACAACAACCATGGGGTCATCCTTCTTCTTCTCCACCATGACCTGATTGGACAGCCAATCCGGATGCAGTACCTCAATGATGAATCCACTTGCTATCAGCCTTGTGATCTCGTCACCAATGGGTTTCCTCCTTTCATCCGCAAAGCGGCGCATAGCTTGCTTCACCGGCTTAGCATCCGGCCGCACATGTAAAGAGTGCTCAACCAGCTCCCTCGGGACACCCGGCAGGTCCTGATTGGACCATGCAAAGACATCACGATTCTCACGGAAGAAGTGGATGAGCTTGTTTTCCTATTTCTCCTCCAACCCGGCACCAATGATGGCCACATGCTCCGGGAACTCCAGGTCAATCTGCACCTTCTTTGTCTCTTGGGAGGCCTGGAATGTGGCTCCATGCTGAGAGCTCGGCATGCCAGGCATACCGAGTTGAGCTGCCTGTGCCAGGGCCACCACCTCATGAATTTTCTTCTTCTCGGCAGCAATGACCATGGACTCGGCAAGCCGAGATCCAGCAGATGCACACTCCAGGGAGCGCTTGTAATCACCCGAGATGGTGATGATGCCATTGGGGCCGGGAATCTTCATCTTCAGATAGGCTGCATGAGTTGAGGCCATGAACTTGGTCAGAGCAGGCCTGCCAATTAGAGCGTGGTAGGGGCTCTGAAGATCAACTACTTTGAACTGCAGGCACTCGGTCCAGCAGTTCTCCCTGGTGCCGAAAAGCACATCCATCCAGATCCGTCCAATGGGAGCACAAGACACTCCCGGCACAATGCCATGGAATGTAGTCCGACTGGGTAGCAGCATGTTCTCGGCAAGGCCGAGCTTCTCCATGGTATCTCGGTACATGATGTTGATGCTGCTCCCGTTGTCGATCAGCACCTTGCTGAACTTCACATTCTTCTTGGTCCCCAGGAAGGTAGGGTCCACTACTAGAGCATATGTACCCGGGTTGGGCATTATCTTGGGATGATCCTATCTGGACCAGACTATGTCCTGCTCGCACCAATCCATGTAATGCGGCACAGCCGGCATCACAGCGTTCACCTCCATCGCGCGCCTGCGCTGGAATTGCTTGTCATCCAGCTCAGTGGTGAACACCATGTAGCTCCTCATGATGCTCCTGGTACTGGTTCCGGTCCCCAGCACCACCATTGTTGTTGTTGTTCTGGTTGGCATTGTTGTTGTTGCGATTGTTGTTGCGGGTGTAGTAGTTGTTGTTGTTTTAGTTGCGGTTGTAGTTGTTGTTGGCTCCCTGCGCCACTTGGTTCACATTCTCCCTCCTCTGGTTCTCGGCCGGCCTGGGAGCAGCTGCCCGAATAGGCTGCACATTGGATCCTGAGAGCAGAAGAGGAGGAGGAGGAGGCAGGTGACCAAAGCCCTCGCTCTTGATCCGATCCCACCAGCTGCACTGCCGGGTAGTGTGGTTGGCTGGACTACTCGGATGCCGAGTATGAAAGCTACACGACCCATCCTTCATGTTCTCAAAGACAAATCTCGGAGGGTTTCCGGACTCCTGGGGGCATTGTTCTGTTGAGGAGCATTGTACTGCTCCTTGAAGTTCTGGCCCTGAGTATGGTTTTGCCCGTACTGGGCTCCAGCAGTTTTTTGCCTCTGGCTGCTCCCGGCAGCACCTTGACCCCGAGTGACTGCAGCTACATGGTCCGAACCATAGCGGATATTCGGACGATCTTCTCTTCTCTTGTTGCGAAAGTCTTGGCGGTCATGGAGCCGGGCTCCATCATGGTGCTTCCTCTTCGGCTCGAAAGAATCGAGCAAAGGCTAAGTAGGGTCGCCGAGAGCATACATATCTGCAATCTTGATTGTCTCGGCGAGGGTACTGGGCATCTCCCTCTGCAGTTTTTGCCACATCATGCTGCCATGTCGGCAACCTTGAGCGAACCAGGCAATGGCCTGTGACTAATTCACACCCTCATAGGTGTTCTCAGAGTGTTCCACCGAGTAAGGTACTCGCGGCCAGTCTCCTCTTCTCTCTGCTTGCACGCCGAGAGCTCCTGTGGCCGGTTTGGCCGCTTGTAAGTGCTGGTGAAGTTGCTGATGAAGGCTTTGTAACACCTAGGGTGTTACCCTAAGTAGAAAGTTGTTTGTTTTCTTTTTGCTTTGCATCACATGCATCATTTGCATTGCACCATGTTTTCAAAACAACTCAAAATCCAAACCAATTTAAACTTTCAAAACATGTCTAAAATTTCCAATTGAAAGTTGCAAACTAAATACCTCAAATTGTTTTCAAATAGTTGAAGTTGAATTGCTTGTTAAATAAAACTCCCTTTAATCAACACCCTAAATGGCAAATTCAAATTCATTTAAAAATCAATCATAATGGGCATGATCCAATTGTGGTTTAAACATTAAATTCTTGCAAACTAGTTCAATAAGATTTCATAATTGTTTGGGTTTATTGAATAAATTGTTTAAAAATCAATCTTTATGGAATACAATGGAAATGCAAATAGCAATTTAAAACTCAAATTAATATTTCAAATTTTTGGACTTAATGTGCACAATTGCTTTTACTCACTGTTTTGCAAATTAATAAAATTTATTTATAAAATAAAAACCCCCAAACCCTATTTGAAATTCAACTAACAATTCAAAAATCAAACTAATACTTCAAAGTTTTGAAACCAATGCTAACATTGCTTTGACATTTCTGTTTTAAAAATTAATAAAAATATTTCATAAAATAAACACCCCAAAATCTATTCTCTCTCTCTTTTCTCCCCCAAAAAAAGGCAAACAGAAAATAAAAACAAGTGGGGAGGCAGGCCAGCCCCCACGGCCAGCCTACCTCAGCCCATCTCCCCTAAGCCCACCTCCCCTCTGTTACCTTTTGGGCCCGATACCCCTTCGAGGAGACCGTCGTCCTCCTCAGCTGTCGTCATCCTCTGTACGAACACCCCTCCACCGTGTGATTCTCCTGCCCCCCCCTCCGATGCTGCGCCGTACAAGCTCGATTCCCTCCTTAAAACCCCTCCTGCAACCCTAGGTCCCCTCCTCATCCTCCACAATGCCGCCATCCTTCCTCTCCCCCTCGGATTCCCCTCCAAAACCACTGCCTTTCTTCTGAAAATTCTGAACCCGAAGAAAAGCTGCAGTGGTCGTGGTTTGGCGGGCATGGCGCCGTCGCCCTAGCCACCACCGGCGCCAGCCGAGGCCGGGAATGGCACCGGGGGGTGCCCTCTGCGCCTCCGTGCCCTCGGCCAGGCCCGGGATGCGTCATAGCCCCGCCGCCGTGGACCTCTTCCTCCCGGTGCGCACGGCCACCGTCGCCTTCTCGCCATCTTCGCGCGACGCCTGCCCGCGCCCTCCCGCGTCGTCTGCCGCGGTGAGCACCACCCCACCTCCATCTTCCCCCTCCCCTCTCTACCACGAGCACAGCACGCCCCGTGCACGAAAGCTCACCGCCGGCCGCCGTGCCCCTCTGTTAACTGTTGACTGCAACTGAATTTTATTCAGTTACCGCATCTGTCACGAGCCAGACCACAAAAGCCCGCGCTTTCCCTCTCCATCACAAGTTCAGAGCATCGCAGTGGTTCTGTCCCTTGCGCCGCGCCGCGAGCTCCAGGGATCGATCCCCCTTGGCCGCAAGGCCAACCCCTTTTTTCGCGAATTACTCCGCGCGCCCGGGCCCGCCCGTCTGTGGCGTGGGCTGCCACCTCAGCTGCACCCACGCCCACGTTGGCGCCAGCGTGGCGCGGGCCTGCTTGGCAGCGACCCAGGGTCACTGTGGCTTGGTGCAGCCCCAGTTTTGGGTGCAGATCTCGCAGATAAGCCCTTGCCTCCGCGTTTTCTTCACAGCCCAGTCCCTGTAAATCACAAATCAATCCCTGAACTTCAAACACACATAGAAATTGCAAACCAACTCCAAATTTAAAATGTGAAATATGTTTTTCAGTCCAAATGCAATGTACTTTCTGTTTATCACCTTTGTTCTGCAATTTGGACAATTAAAATTAAGGTTATTTAATAATCCTTAAAAATGACAAACTAAATGGCATAATTAATAACTTTCAAATGGTTGCTCCAAATTAAATACTCACAACATGTTTTTCATCCAAAATTACATGCCACACTTGAATATCAACTTTGTTTTCTGGTTTGCAACATTTAAATTGAATATTTGCTTCACCTTCTAATTAATGCATTTAAATTGGTAACATGCTTAACTAAATCATTTAAAATTGTTTCCTAACAAATAAGATATGTTTTCCAATCAGAAAATTGCAAGGAATCTGTTCATGCCATTCATATCTCTGTTTGCATCTTATCTTGTGCATTTTAGGTTTTGTTATGCATGTTCATATATATGACAACATATGGAATGTGTGGGCTAATTAATTCCAACTGTTGCCCCATTCCATTTAAATTGCCTAACTCATCTACTTTATTGTTTGCCATGCTAAATAACAATTAAATTGATGGTTAGCTAAACAACTTGAACCAATTCCTATTTCTCTGGACTCCGGTTCCGATTAAATTGCTTAAGTTGTTTCCCCTGTTGCATCTTGCCATGCCATGCATATAAAATACAGGATCATGCTGGATCTTTTGCCGTAGTAGTAATTGTTGCATCCGGTGTTTGTTCGAGGTTCGATGCTTCTTCGCGGATAGGACGTTGAGATGATGTGAGCAACGACAAGTTCTGTGGATGTACCTCTACTTGCTGGATTCCAGGCAAGTATACTCACTTGCTGCCAAATGGCTGCCTTTCATCACTTGTTACCGATTCTTTCCGTTGTTCTCATGCTAGCCTTTTGACTCGATGCTTGTGTCTCGATCCTATTATATGTTACCTTGCAGCCATGATATAGCCTTTCTTCCACTTCCTATTAACTGTTGTTTGTTTACCCTGTTGGCCCTCGTGTCGTAGTTGCATGCTTAGTGTTGTTTGCGCTCAAGTCTTGTTGTCCGTCTTATCACCTGTTTAGTTTGATAGTTGGGTTTCAATTCAATCAACAACATGTTAATGTTTTGGGTAATAATAATTTGATGATAAGGCACCGGCAGGAGGCCCGGCGTGGTTCTGAAGCCTGCTAGTGTCGACCCTAATTAGGAAAAGGGTCTTGTCTACTGATCCATGATGAGCGCACTAACCGCATGTGGGAAGCGATTATGGGCGCCCCCCTCAATTTGATTCGATTCGCATCTCGTCCAAATCGCCTCATTTAGTTCGGCTTTTCCATTTGCCGCATGCATGATCTTGCGAACCCAGGCCAGGGTGGAACTTTTGTAGTCGGCATTTAGGGAGACACGTTCTTAGAGTGCTATGAGGGTCCCCTTTTCTTCGTGGGGCTTGATTAGCCGTGCGCTCAATTGCACGGGGTTCTTTGGGCTTGATGCGAAGAAGAGTTGAGTTGTGTTGAGTGCCCCGCCTGGTGGAAAGGCCATTCCATCTGGCGGGTTATTCTTACGTGTACGGCCAAATTGGTGCACCCCTGCAGGGTAAATCTTCTCGAGAAGCCGTGTTTTCCGCGGTTATGGATGAGTTGGTGAAAGTACTGGCTAACAAGTACTCAGAACAACTTACACCTAACTAATGATAATTTGACTAGTAATAGTCCTATTGACACAATAACTTGAACCATCATTAATCCAACAGTGTGAGTTATCCTTGGGTTGCTTCCTTAGTAGGGGGTAACATTGGATGGGTTTGTTTGGGTGGTTAGTACTAGTTGGTTAAGATACGCTATATTATCCCCCTCTTTTAGCCTGATGTTGTAGTGAGTCCCTGTAGTTGGTTAGTGCAGCCCGCTGCCGCTTATTTGCATTAATCCCTTCCTTTCCGTTGAACCCAAAGTATTTGTATCTTGTGATGACTGGCTACGCCGGTATCTTGTGAGTATGGTTTATCCACTTGCCAGTACTTAACCGTACTGACCCACGAATCCTTTTTCGTGGCTGCATATTCAAAATTGCAGTCAACAGGTTTGAAGTCTGACGACGTTAGCTTGGGAATCCCTCCGGCTTGGCCTGGGAAGGGATTGGACGCTCTCGGTTATCTTCAGGACTCTTAGTCCAATTTGTATCTTGTCCGTAGTCGGACGCTATGTTGTTTCTTCCGCTGTTATTTGGATCTTTGTATTGTATCAGTTGTATCCCTGACTCGTTTGAGTCATCTTGTATATATCTTTTCTGTTGTTGTTGTGGATTATTCGTGAACTGTTGTAATGTTATCACAAGTGGCAACCTGGAATCGGTTATTATGTGGATTTTGGCGGGAATGCTGAAATCTGCATAGTGCCCGATCTCGGGGCGTCACAAATGGTATCAGAGCATGGTTTCCGATTCCCGATATTGTTTCGATACGAATGGTTATCGAAGCAACGGGTCCGCAAAGCCTGTAGGATAACCTAGCTAACGGTCGTTGTTTCTAGAGTGTCAAAAACTATTTCTGCTAAACTATTTTGAAAAAAAACATCTCAATAGGATTCTTGTTTTCTCCTTATCTCTATTCTATTTTCCCCTCCCATCTTATTTGTTTTGGAGTCTCCCCTCTTGTCTATCTTTCAAAGTGTTAGGATCCTACGTGGGTTGGACGTTTTCTGTCGCACCCTGATTTCTAGGGGATACTCACCGTACGAACTGGATAGCAGATGCTTGGATTATGGGGCATAACTGCTCCCACGTCCCAGCTTCCTGGTAGGCCTGCGCTTATGCGCGACAACACAAGCCCTGCTATTCCATCGTCGATGTAAACTATCCACTAGAGATCAAAGGCACTTCCGTCGACGTACTTCAAACCATACACACATGGTACGTCAACGGCGTTTAACAAGTGATATCACAACAGATCTCTACGACACAAAAGATTGAAATAAGTTGCAAATGGCTCTCATTAGAGCAGAGATAGCAAATACAATCATTCAGAGGGCACCTGCCCCAACAATACATCATTACAATACAGCGGAAGCATTCAACATGTCTGAGTACAGACAAGAACCAAATAGGCCTAAGAGGCCGGAAACGAAAAGACGGAGCCCATCCACGAAGTCTCGGATCCTGCCCGGGTCCGCTATCTACTCGTCAGCAGTCTCGTCGTCATACTCCACGTAGTAGCCACCATGTAGATCCTCGGAAACGTCGTCTGCGGAAACCACAGCCCCAAAGGGGTCAGTACATAAACGTACTGGCAAGCAAGACTCACAATTCACCAAAGTGTAACCCGTCAACACCAAGCACAGATGCCTTGGGTTCAACGGAAGAGAGGGGATATAAAAGATGCTGCAACTGGCTGCGCTAACCAACTACAGAGATTCTACCACTTCCGGCTAACAGAGAGGAGATAAGATCGAGGATTGTAACCAACTGAAAGATAACTTCAAACAAACCCATCCTGGATCTCGCCCCTTATCCAAAGAAGCAATCCGAGGATAACTCACACAGTTGTATTAAAAGTGAACCAAGTTATTGTGTCATCAACCTATTACTAGTCAAGTTATTAATCATTGGGTGTAACATGTTTGATCATTATGTTTAAGTTGTCCTGAGTACTTGTTAGCCAGTACTTTCACCAAGTAATCCATAACCGCGGAAAACACGGCTTCTCGAGAAGATTATCCCTGCAGGGTTGCACCAATTTGGCCGTACACTCAAGAATAACCCGCCAGATGGAAATGCACTTCCACCAAGCGGGGTACTCTACACAACCAACCATTCTTCGCATCAAGCCCAAAGAACCTTGGGCGCACGGCTAATCGAGCCCAGAAGAAAATGGACCCTCATAGCACTCTAAGAACGTGTCCCCCTATATGCCGACTACAAAAGTTCCACCCTGGCCTGGGCTCGCAAAAACATGCATGCGGCAAATGGAAAACACGAACTAAATGAGGCGATTTGGACGAGATGCGAATCAGGTCAAGTTGAGGGGGGCGCCCATACTCGCTTCCCAAATGCGGGTAGTGCGCTCATCATGGATCAGTAGACAAGACCCTTTTTCCTATTAGGGTCGACACTAGCAGGCTCCAAAACCTCTCATGGGCCTCCTGCCGGTGCCTTATCATCAAGTTTATTATTAATAGTAACATTAGCATGATTGATTGATTAAACATCGAGCCCCCACAACGTAATAGGAATAGTGACAGAAAGTAACGGGTCACAGACTCGAGCAAGAACAACCTAAGCATGCTAGATAAGACTAAGGCAACAAGCAGGGGGTGTTAGGTATGGAGGTGAGGCAATATCAAGGTTAAGGGATTCATGTGATGGGTTCGTAACAGAGACAACTACTACTAAGGCTTAGCAGAAAAGAACAACGGAAAGTATCGGTAACCAATGTTGAAAGGAACACAGTGGTTCATGTGAGTGATAACTTGCCTGCAAAACCCAGTAGCCTGGTACTGAGCTAACTCCTTAGAAGGGGTGTCGTAAGGATCGTCGGTCTCAACGTCGTCGTGTATCCGGGAAGAAGCAAACAAACATTGCAGAAAGATAAACAATCAATATCAGGGTATAGTGCACAAACATGGGATGATGCATGTCATGTTAATAGATGCATCAAAATAAACTAGTTGACAAGATAGAAACAGGATTAAATGGACCCATATGCAATTGGATTGCATATGGAAAGCCCATGAATTATGGTTGAATTAATTGTTTTACAACTAATCATTATATGAAAGTGGATTAGCATGATGCATGGATGAGGAAAACAACAAAATAACAACAATAGAACCAAATGGAAATAAGGTTTACCAAGTTTAGAAATTCATTTAGTAAGTGTTGGAATTTTGGTTACTTAAAGGTGTCACACAAGCATTTGTTGTTTTCATCAAGTTAAATTGTTCACAGTAGATAACAAAGTTTATATTTGAAAAGAAAACAAGATTTTAGTTGGAATACATGTTTCACTTGTTGAAAAAGGATTTCAAATAAATTATTTATGAATTAAACAAGTTTAAACAAGAATTAAATGAATTTAATTCAAACATGAACTTATTTGAATTTTTATTTGTTCAAAACATTAAGTGAGATTCATATTTGAAAAGTTTATGCTTTTAGGGTTGGAAAACATATTTTATATGTCCCAAAAGAATTTGTTTTGATCAAGTTATGAAATTACCAATTTTAAATGAATTAAACAAGGTTTAAATTATTTAACCAATTTTTATTATTTAAAACAGAAAACAAAGTTTATATTTGGAAAGAGGGTTTAATTTTGCATGGAAAACATATTTCATTTGTTGAAATTGGATTTAAAATGAGCAAGTTATTATTTTGGCAATTTTAAATGCAATAAACAAGAAACAATTGTTTTCAGCAATTTAAATTATTCAAAACAGCAAACAAAATTTATATTTGGAAAGTACATGAAAAATTGATTGGAAAACATATTTGGTTTGTGAAATTTGGAATTTTTATGAGCAAGTTATGAATTTTGCAAATTTAAGTGAATTTGACAAGTTTTCAAATATTTCAACAATTTAAAATATTCAAAACAGTAAACAAATTTTATATTTGGATAGAAAATTTAATTTGGTATTGAAAACATACTAAAAATGTTGAAATTGGAGTGGGGATGAATTTTTTATGCATTTTACAAATCTGGGGTGCAATCTGCCACTTTTAAGTAACTAGGGACTTAGAAATAAATTATTGCAGGGTCTAGATTAGATACCAGGGGCCTATTGGTGATTTCTAGGAAGTACAGTACCAAAAGAAATGAAAATAAAATGTTGGTTTTTATTTGTGTGGGAGGGGGATCAAACTCACCCCCTCCTGGTGCGCGCAGAGGGCCACTGCCACTGCGATAACTGAAACTTGTTGACGGATACGGGGTGCGTTTCGCTATGAGGTGCAGCTAGCGGACTTGACTGAAACTGAAAATTCAGTGCGCTGACTGACGGAACAGATGGTCGCCGGCGAGGATCGATCGCTACTGATGCGTTCGATGGGCGTGCGGTGAGACGTGGCAACAGCGGGGCAACGGAGAGGGCAAGCAGAGGTTCTCACCGCGGGCGGCGTCGTTGCGAGGAGGAGCAGGCGTCGTTGACGCAGTTGAACCCGACAGAGGAAGAAGCAGTGGGCAGCGGCGACCCACTCCCGACGGCGGCGGCGCTACGTCGTCTCCCCGGCCTGGCCGAGGGCATGGTGAGGGAGCCCGCGGTGGGGCGGTTCCATTCCCGCCCCCACCGCGGCCGGAGAGGAACCCGAGGGCGTGCGACCACCGGCGGCTTGTGGAGCTTTTCTTTCGGGTGCAGGCTACAGAGAAAACAGAGCAGAGGGAGTGGAGAGAAAAGAGAGGGAATGGAGGCGGCTTGAGGGAGAAGGAGGGAGAATAGGTAGAGGGGGAGCTAGGGCACGGCTCGAGCTCGATATAAAGGGAGGGGGGAGGGCGCTCAGCCGTCTGCTCCCTGTACCTGCAGACGTGGACAGGGCAGATGCCCTGCCGTACGAGGAAGACGACGACAGGTAAGCGAGGGGGGGGTACCGGGCCTATCTGTGGGCTGGGCCTAGCTAGGTTTAGTTAGTTGCTGCTGGTTTTGCTTTTGTTATTTTTTTTTTTTTTTTTTTTTTGTAGTTTAGCTTTTGGAAGAAAATGTTAATGTTTTGTTTACCAAAATTTCCAGAAAAATTAGGTTAGGCTAATTAGTCAATTAGAAACCATTTTCCAAGAGTAGATTCCAAAAAGTTGATATTTAAAATAAAGTTTGTATGTGAACTCAACTTGGATGAATTTTAATATTAATAAACCCTTATGAAAACATGCACTTGAATAGGGTTACCCCTAGGGTTTTTAGAATGATTTTAAGAGTACAAATGTGTGGTGAATTTTATGGATTTCAAAAGGTACTGATTTTGAGAATTGGTTTGAATTTGAAAAATGTTTTAGAAGTACTTGATTGGATTAATTGATTGATTAATGGTTTGATTAAAACCAACAAATTTAGGAGTTATTAACATGGAATAAAATGGAACAATTTGGTTGTTTTCACTTGTTATTTTTATTCCAAAAGTTGTAACAGAACAAGTATGAAAACATTGTTTGAGTAAGGTTTGAATTTGAAAGCAATTTGGGAAGTAATTGATTAATATTGAAAACAAAGATCTTAATAGGGTGAACCCTATGCTAAATTTGATTAAAGTAGTTGATTTGATTAGATGATGTTCACAAGTTCAAAGTTTTTCTGTTTGATGCATTTGATTTGAAATTGAAGGTGATTTGGGATTTGATTGATTGAATAAAACCAACAATTTCATAGATGAACATTATGGAAGAAAAGAAAACAATTTGGTTGTTTTTATTTGAAATAACATTTTGGAAATTGTAACATCACAAGGATGAAACAAAGGGTTTGAATTTTGAGTTGAAATTCAAACAGGAAACAAAGGAAAACAAATGGAAACAGTGGAAAACAAATGGAAAACAAACAAAACAAATGCAATCAACATGATGCCATGATGCAAAACATAAAATAACAGAGAGCAAACATTCTAATGGCTATTTTTTCAGACTTGGGATGTTACAAAACGCCCCCCCTTGAAGGAATCGCGCCCCGAGATTCCTACTGAGAAAAGAAAAGGTCCGGATACTTCTTGGAAGATCTTCTTGAGCTGTGATACGTGAAACACATCGTGCACCTTGGATAGACGTCAGGGAATTTGCAAACCACCGGAACATTTTCAAGTAAAGGGAGAGGTTTTTGTATTGAGGGTGTATAGCTGAATTGAACTTGATTCATTTGGAGAATAGATTATCTGGCTAGAATGGTGGAACAGAGTTATTGACATCAGTGCAACACCAAGGATAATAACAATGTCAGAATCATCAACATGGGAGTAACGAGGAATATGTGGCCTCCCATTAGAATTGGATTGTTCTTACTTATCTTGGAAGTCAACATTTGAGATTCCGGGGAGTGAACAGAGTTTTGATTGCTTAGTGAAACCAGAATTGGGTTGTATGTTGTGGAAAAGATTGTTGACACAAAGGAATGTGATTCTCCGGTATCAAATAGCACCTTAGCTGGACAAGAGTTTACGAGGAAGTTTTGATTAGACATCGGTAGAAGATTTGAAGTGGAAAACAACAACAAGATTTCAACGGACGAAAAGGATGTTGAGAAGAACAGGATATCAACATCGGGGAAAACGAGAACAAGATTCCTGAGGTACTACGGAAAACCCATCCGGGCTTCTAAAGGATCAATATCTACTGCTTAAGGAATAGAGGATCTGCTTCCGGGGCTTACACGCCTCCGTTCTCAATCATGAGTAGGCAACATGATAAATCATGTCACAACCACCTCCATTCCTATGGTCTAGTAGATATAACCATCCTAGAGAAACCAGAATTCGTGAAATCCTAACTTGAAAGTTTAGATGAGAAGGGAAAAATCAACGTTGCACTTCCTTACCAGAAAAAGGGAGGGAGGGTGGGGAAAGAAGAAAAAGAACAGAATTCCTACTCTCACGTTTCATTTTTCCTACATAGCTACAAAATAGTTTCTAGACTCAACTGCGACCAGTAAAAAGGGATCCTACAGGCAGACAGGCTCTGATACCATTTGTCGCACCCTGATTTCTAGGGGATACTCACCGTACGAACTGGATAGCAGATGCTTGGATTATGGGGCATAACTGCTCCCACGTCCCAGCTTCCTGGTAGGCCTGCGCTTATGCGCAACAACACAAGCCCTGCTATTCCATCGTCGATGTAAACTATCCACTAGAGATCAAAGGCACTTCCGTCGACGTACTTCAAACCATACACACATGGTACGTCAACGGCGTTTAACAAGTGATATCACAACAGATCTCTACGACACAAAAGATTGAAATAAGTTGCAAATGGCTCTCATTAGAGCAGAGATAGCAAATACAATCATTCAGAGGGCACCTGCCCCAACAATACATCATTACAATACAGCGGAAGCATTCAACATGTCTGAGTACAGACAAGAACCAAATAGGCCTAAGAGGCCGGAAACGAAAAGACGGAGCCCATCCACGAAGTCTCGGATCCTGCCCGGGTCCGCTATCTACTCGTCAGCAGTCTCGTCGTCATACTCCACGTAGTAGCCACCATGTAGATCCTCGGAAACGTCGTCTGCGGAAACCACAGCCCCAAAGGGGTCAGTACATAAACGTACTGGCAAGCAAGACTCACAATTCACCAAAGTGTAACCCGTCAACACCAAGCACAGATGCCTTGGGTTCAACGGAAGAGAGGGGATATAAAAGATGCTGCAACTGGCTGCGCTAACCAACTACAGAGATTCTACCACTTCCGGCTAACAGAGAGGAGATAAGATCGAGGATTGTAACCAACTGAAAGATAACTTCAAACAAACCCATCCTGGATCTCGCCCCTTATCCAAAGAAGCAATCCGAGGATAACTCACACAGTTGTATTAAAAGTGAACCAAGTTATTGTGTCATCAACCTATTACTAGTCAAGTTATTAATCATTGGGTGTAACATGTTTGATCATTATGTTTAAGTTGTCCTGAGTACTTGTTAGCCAGTACTTTCACCAAGTAATCCATAACCGCGGAAAACACGGCTTCTCGAGAAGATTATCCCTGCAGGGTTGCACCAATTTGGCCGTACACTCAAGAATAACCCGCCAGATGGAAATGCACTTCCACCAAGCGGGGTACTCTACACAACCAACCATTCTTCGCATCAAGCCCAAAGAACCTTGGGCGCACGGCTAATCGAGCCCAGAAGAAAATGGACCCTCATAGCACTCTAAGAACGTGTCCCCCTATATGCCGACTACAAAAGTTCCACCCTGGCCTGGGCTCGCAAAAACATGCATGCGGCAAATGGAAAACACGAACTAAATGAGGCGATTTGGACGAGATGCGAATCAGGTCAAGTTGAGGGGGGCGCCCATACTCGCTTCCCAAATGCGGGTAGTGCGCTCATCATGGATCAGTAGACAAGACCCTTTTTCCTATTAGGGTCGACACTAGCAGGCTCCAAAACCTCTCATGGGCCTCCTGCCGGTGCCTTATCATCAAGTTTATTATTAATAGTAACATTAGCATGATTGATTGATTAAACATCGAGCCCCCACAACGTAATAGGAATAGTGACAGAAAGTAACGGGTCACAGACTCGAGCAAGAACAACCTAAGCATGCTAGATAAGACTAAGGCAACAAGCAGGGGTGTTAGGTATGGAGGTGAGGCAATATCAAGGTTAAGGGATTCATGTGATGGGTTCGTAACAGAGACAACTACTACTAAGGCTTAGCAGAAAAGAACAACGGAAAGTATCGGTAACCAATGTTGAAAGGAACACAGTGGTTCATGTGAGTGATAACTTGCCTGCAAAACCCAGTAGCCTGGTACTGAGCTAACTCCTTAGAAGGGGTGTCGTAAGGATCGTCGGTCTCAACGTCGTCGTGTATCCGGGAAGAAGCAAACAAACATTGCAGAAAGATAAACAATCAATATCAAGGTATAGTGCACAAACATGGGATGATGCATGTCATGTTAATAGATGCACCAAAATAAACTAGTTGACAAGATAGAAACAGGATTAAATGGACCCATATGCAATTGGATTGCATATGGAAAGCCCATGAATTATGGTTGAATTAATTGTTTTACAACTAATCATTATATGAAAGTGGATTAGCATGATGCATGGATGAGGAAAACAACAAAATAACAACAATAGAACCAAATGGAAATAAGGTTTACCAAGTTTAGAAATTCATTTAGTAAGTGTTGGAATTTTGGTTACTTAAAGGTGTCACACAAGCATTTGTTGTTTTCATCAAGTTAAATTGTTCACAGTAGATAACAAAGTTTATATTTGAAAAGAAAACAAGATTTTAGTTGGAATACATGTTTCACTTGTTGAAAAAGGATTTCAAATAAATTATTTATGAATTAAACAAGTTTAAACAAGAATTAAATGAATTTAATTCAAACATGAACTTATTTGAATTTTTATTTGTTCAAAACATTAAGTGAGATTCATATTTGAAAAGTTTATGCTTTTAGGGTTGGAAAACATATTTTATATGTCCCAAAAGAATTTGTTTTGATCAAGTTATGAAATTACCAATTTTAAATGAATTAAACAAGGTTTAAATTATTTAACCAATTTTTATTATTTAAAACAGAAAACAAAGTTTATATTTGGAAAGAGGGTTTAATTTTGCATGGAAAACATATTTCATTTGTTGAAATTGGATTTAAAATGAGCAAGTTATTATTTTGGCAATTTTAAATGCAATAAACAAGAAACAATTGTTTTCAGCAATTTAAATTATTCAAAACAGCAAACAAAATTTATATTTGGAAAGTACATGAAAAATTGATTGGAAAACATATTTGGTTTGTGAAATTTGGAATTTTTATGAGCAAGTTATGAATTTTGCAAATTTAAGTGAATTTGACAAGTTTTCAAATATTTCAACAATTTAAAATATTCAAAACAGTAAACAAATTTTATATTTGGATAGAAAATTTAATTTGGTATTGAAAACATACTAAAAATGGTGAAATTGGAGTGGGGATGAATTTTTTATGCATTTTACAAATCTGGGGTGCAATCTGCCACTTTTAAGTAACTAGGGACTTAGAAATAAATTATTGCAGGGTCTAGATTAGATACCAGGGGCCTATTGGTGATTTCTAGGAAGTACAGTACCAAAAGAAATGAAAATAAAATGTTGGTTTTTATTTGTGTGGGAGGGGGATCAAACTCACCCCCTCCTGGTGCGCGCAGAGGGCCACTGCCACTGCGATAACTGAAACTTGTTGACGGATACGGGGTGCGTTTCGCTATGAGGTGCAGCTAGCGGACTTGACTGAAACTGAAAATTCAGTGCGCTGACTGACGGAACAGATGGTCGCCGGCGAGGATCGATCGCTACTGATGCGTTCGATGGGCGTGCGGTGAGACGTGGCAACAGCGGGGCAACGGAGAGGGCAAGCAGAGGTTCTCACCGCGGGCGGCGTCGTTGCGAGGAGGAGCAGGCGTCGTTGACGCAGTTGAACCCGACAGAGGAAGAAGCAGTGGGCAGCGGCGACCCACTCCCGACGGCGGCGGCGCTACGTCGTCTCCCCGGCCTGGCCGAGGGCATGGTGAGGGAGCCCGCGGTGGGGCGGTTCCATTCCCGCCCCCACCGCGGCCGGAGAGGAACCCGAGGGCGTGCGACCACCGGCGGCTTGTGGAGCTTTTCTTTCGGGTGCAGGCTACAGAGAAAACAGAGCAGAGGGAGTGGAGAGAAAAGAGAGGGAATGGAGGCGGCTTGAGGGAGAAGGAGGGAGAATAGGTAGAGGGGGAGCTAGGGCACGGCTCGAGCTCGATATAAAGGGAGGGGGGAGGGCGCTCAGCCGTCTGCTCCCTGTACCTGCAGACGTGGACAGGGCAGATGCCCTGCCGTACGAGGAAGACGACGACAGGTAAGCGAGGGGGGGGGTACCGGGCCTATCTGTGGGCTGGGCCTAGCTAGGTTTAGTTAGTTGCTGCTGGTTTTGCTTTTGTTATTTTTTTTTTTTTTTTTTTTGTAGTTTAGCTTTTGGAAGAAAATGTTAATGTTTTGTTTACCAAAATTTCCAGAAAAATTAGGTTAGGCTAATTAGTCAATTAGAAACCATTTTCCAAGAGTAGATTCCAAAAAGTTGATATTTAAAATAAAGTTTGTATGTGAACTCAACTTGGATGAATTTTAATATTAATAAACCCTTATGAAAACATGCACTTGAATAGGGTTACCCCTAGGGTTTTTAGAATGATTTTAAGAGTACAAATGTGTGGTGAATTTTATGGATTTCAAAAGGTACTGATTTTGAGAATTGGTTTGAATTTGAAAAATGTTTTAGAAGTACTTGATTGGATTAATTGATTGATTAATGGTTTGATTAAAACCAACAAATTTAGGAGTTATTAACATGGAATAAAATGGAACAATTTGGTTGTTTTCACTTGTTATTTTTATTCCAAAAGTTGTAACAGAACAAGTATGAAAACATTGTTTGAGTAAGGTTTGAATTTGAAAGCAATTTGGGAAGTAATTGATTAATATTGAAAACAAAGATCTTAATAGGGTGAACCCTATGCTAAATTTGATTAAAGTAGTTGATTTGATTAGATGATGTTCACAAGTTCAAAGTTTTTCTGTTTGATGCATTTGATTTGAAATTGAAGGTGATTTGGGATTTGATTGATTGAATAAAACCAACAATTTCATAGATGAACATTATGGAAGAAAAGAAAACAATTTGGTTGTTTTTATTTGAAATAACATTTTGGAAATTGTAACATCACAAGGATGAAACAAAGGGTTTGAATTTTGAGTTGAAATTCAAACAGGAAACAAAGGAAAACAAATGGAAACAGTGGAAAACAAATGGAAAACAAACAAAACAAATGCAATCAACATGATGCCATGATGCAAAACATAAAATAACAGAGAGCAAACATTCTAATGGCTATTTTTTCAGACTTGGGATGTTACAAAACGCCCCCCCCTTGAAGGAATCGCGCCCCGAGATTCCTACTGAGAAAAGAAAAGGTCCGGATACTTCTTGGAAGATCTTCTTGAGCTGTGATACGTGAAACACATCGTGCACCTTGGATAGACGTCAGGGAATTTGCAAACCACCGGAACATTTTCAAGTAAAGGGAGAGGTTTTTGTATTGAGGGTGTATAGCTGAATTGAACTTGATTCATTTGGAGAATAGATTATCTGGCTAGAATGGTGGAACAGAGTTATTGACATCAGTGCAACACCAAGGATAATAACAATGTCAGAATCATCAACATGGGAGTAACGAGGAATATGTGGCCTCCCATTAGAATTGGATTGTTCTTACTTATCTTGGAAGTCAACATTTGAGATTCCGGGGAGTGAACAGAGTTTTGATTGCTTAGTGAAACCAGAATTGGGTTGTATGTTGTGGAAAAGATTGTTGACACAAAGGAATGTGATTCTCCGGTATCAAATAGCACCTTAGCTGGACAAGAGTTTACGAGGAAGTTTTGATTAGACACCGGTAGAAGATTTGAAGTGGAAAACAACAACAAGATTTCAACGGACGAAAAGGATGTTGAGAAGAACAGGATATCAACATCGGGGAAAACGAGAATAAGATTCCTGAGGTACTACGGAAAACCCATCCGGGCTTCTAAAGGATCAATATCTACTGCTTAAGGAATAGAGGATCTGCTTCCGGGGCTTACACGCCTCCGTTCTCAATCATGAGTAGGCAACATGATAAATCATGTCACAACCACCTCCATTCCTATGGTCTAGTAGATATAACCATCCTAGAGAAACCAGAATTCGTGAAATCCTAACTTGAAAGTTTAGATGAGAAGGGAAAAATCAACGTTGCACTTCCTTACCAGAAAAAGGGAGGGAGGGTGGGGAAAGAAGAAAAAGAACAGAATTCCTACTCTCACGTTTCATTTTTCCTACATAGCTACAAAATAGTTTCTAGACTCAACTGCGACCAGTAAAAAGGGATCCTACAGGCAGACAGGCTCTGATACCATTTGTCGCACCCTGATTTCTAGGGGATACTCACCGTACGAACTGGATAGCAGATGCTTGGATTATGGGGCATAACTGCTCCCACGTCCCAGCTTCCTGGTAGGCCTGCGCTTATGCGCGACAACACAAGCCCTGCTATTCCATCGTCGATGTAAACTATCCACTAGAGATCAAAGGCACTTCCGTCGACGTACTTCAAACCATACACACATGGTACGTCAACGGCGTTTAACAAGTGATATCACAACAGATCTCTACGACACAAAAGATTGAAATAAGTTGCAAATGGCTCTCATTAGAGCAGAGATAGCAAATACAATCATTCAGAGGGCACCTGCCCCAACAATACATCATTACAATACAGCGGAAGCATTCAACATGTCTGAGTACAGACAAGAACCAAATAGGCCTAAGAGGCCGGAAACGAAAAGACGGAGCCCATCCACGAAGTCTCGGATCCTGCCCGGGTCCGCTATCTACTCGTCAGCAATCTCGTCGTCATACTCCACGTAGTAGC
The DNA here is from genome assembly GCA_028641055.1 of Alopecurus myosuroides. Lineage (NCBI taxonomy): Eukaryota > Viridiplantae > Streptophyta > Magnoliopsida > Poales > Poaceae > Alopecurus > Alopecurus myosuroides. Next base: position 371,671,959 of record CM054059.1, read on the forward strand.
CACCATGTAGATCCTCGGAAACGTCGTCTGCGGAAACCACAGCCCCAAAGGGGTCAGTACATAAACGTACTGGCAAGCAAGACTCACAATTCACCAAAGTGTAACCCGTCAACACCAAGCACAGATGCCTTGGGTTCAACGGAAGAGAGGGGATATAAAAGATGCTGCAACTGGCTGCGCTAACCAACTACAGAGATTCTACCACTTCCGGCTAACAGAGAGGAGATAAGATCGAGGATTGTAACCAACTGAAAGATAACTTCAAACAAACCCATCCTGGATCTCGCCCCTTATCCAAAGAAGCAATCCGAGGATAACTCACACAGTTGTATTAAAAGTGAACCAAGTTATTGTGTCATCAACCTATTACTAGTCAAGTTATTAATCATTGGGTGTAACATGTTTGATCATTATGTTTAAGTTGTCCTGAGTACTTGTTAGCCAGTACTTTCACCAAGTAATCCATAACCGCGGAAAACACGGCTTCTCGAGAAGATTATCCCTGCAGGGTTGCACCAATTTGGCCGTACACTCAAGAATAACCCGCCAGATGGAAATGCACTTCCACCAAGCGGGGTACTCTACACAACCAACCATTCTTCGCATCAAGCCCAAAGAACCTTGGGCGCACGGCTAATCGAGCCCAGAAGAAAATGGACCCTCATAGCACTCTAAGAACGTGTCCCCCTATATGCCGACTACAAAAGTTCCACCCTGGCCTGGGCTCGCAAAAACATGCATGCGGCAAATGGAAAACACGAACTAAATGAGGCGATTTGGACGAGATGCGAATCAGGTCAAGTTGAGGGGGGCGCCCATACTCGCTTCCCAAATGCGGGTAGTGCGCTCATCATGGATCAGTAGACAAGACCCTTTTTCCTATTAGGGTCGACACTAGCAGGCTCCAAAACCTCTCATGGGCCTCCTGCCGGTGCCTTATCATCAAGTTTATTATTAATAGTAACATTAGCATGATTGATTGATTAAACATCGAGCCCCCACAACGTAATAGGAATAGTGACAGAAAGTAACGGGTCACAGACTCGAGCAAGAACAACCTAAGCATGCTAGATAAGACTAAGGCAACAAGCAGGGGGTGTTAGGTATGGAGGTGAGGCAATATCAAGGTTAAGGGATTCATGTGATGGGTTCGTAACAGAGACAACTACTACTAAGGCTTAGCAGAAAAGAACAACGGAAAGTATCGGTAACCAATGTTGAAAGGAACACAGTGGTTCATGTGAGTGATAACTTGCCTGCAAAACCCAGTAGCCTGGTACTGAGCTAACTCCTTAGAAGGGGTGTCGTAAGGATCGTCGGTCTCAACGTCGTCGTGTATCCGGGAAGAAGCAAACAAACATTGCAGAAAGATAAACAATCAATATCAGGGTATAGTGCACAAACATGGGATGATGCATGCCATGTTAATAGATGCATCAAAATAAACTAGTTGACAAGATAGAAACAGGATTAAATGGACCCATATGCAATTGGATTGCATATGGAAAGCCCATGAATTATGGTTGAATTAATTGTTTTACAACTAATCATTATATGAAAGTGGATTAGCATGATGCATGGATGAGGAAAACAACAAAATAACAACAATAGAACCAAATGGAAATAAGGTTTACCAAGTTTAGAAATTCATTTAGTAAGTGTTGGAATTTTGGTTACTTAAAGGTGTCACACAAGCATTTGTTGTTTTCATCAAGTTAAATTGTTCACAGTAGATAACAAAGTTTATATTTGAAAAGAAAACAAGATTTTAGTTGGAATACATGTTTCACTTGTTGAAAAAGGATTTCAAATAAATTATTTATGAATTAAACAAGTTTAAACAAGAATTAAATGAATTTAATTCAAACATGAACTTATTTGAATTTTTATTTGTTCAAAACATTAAGTGAGATTCATATTTGAAAAGTTTATGCTTTTAGGGTTGGAAAACATATTTTATATGTCCCAAAAGAATTTGTTTTGATCAAGTTATGAAATTACCAATTTTAAATGAATTAAACAAGGTTTAAATTATTTAACCAATTTTTATTATTCAAAACAGAAAACAAAGTTTATATTTGGAAAGAGGGTTTAATTTTGCATGGAAAACATATTTCATTTGTTGAAATTGGATTTAAAATGAGCAAGTTATTATTTTGGCAATTTTAAATGCAATAAACAAGAAACAATTGTTTTCAGCAATTTAAATTATTCAAAACAGCAAACAAAATTTATATTTGGAAAGTACATGAAAAATTGATTGGAAAACATATTTGGTTTGTGAAATTTGGAATTTTTATGAGCAAGTTATGAATTTTGCAAATTTAAGTGAATTTGACAAGTTTTCAAATATTTCAACAATTTAAAATATTCAAAACAGTAAACAAATTTTATATTTGGATAGAAAATTTAATTTGGTATTGAAAACATACTAAAAATGTTGAAATTGGAGTGGGGATGAATTTTTTATGCATTTTACAAATCTGGGGTGCAATCTGCCACTTTTAAGTAACTAGGGACTTAGAAATAAATTATTGCAGGGTCTAGATTAGATACCAGGGGCCTATTGGTGATTTCTAGGAAGTACAGTACCAAAAGAAATGAAAATAAAATGTTGGTTTTTATTTGTGTGGGAGGGGGATCGAACTCACCCCCTCCTGGTGCGCGCAGAGGGCCACTGCCACTACGATAACTGAAACTTGTTGACGGATACGGGGTGCGTTTCGCTATGAGGTGCAGCTAGCGGACTTGACTGAAACTGAAAATTGAGTGCGCTGACTGACGGAACAGATGGTCGCCGGCGAGGATCGATCGCTACTGATGCGTTCGATGGGCGTGCGGTGAGACGTGGCAACAGCGGGGCAACGGAGAGGGCAAGCAGAGGTTCTCACCGCGGGCGGCGTCGTTGCGAGGAGGAGCAGGCGTCGTTGACGCAGTTGAACCCGACAGAGGAAGAAGCAGTGGGCAGCGGCGACCCACTCCCGACGGCGGCGGCGCTACGTCGTCTCCCCGGCCTGGCCGAGGGCATGGTGAGGGAGCCCGCGGTGGGGCGGTTCCATTCCCGCCCCCACCGCGGCCGGAGAGGAACCCGAGGGCGTGCGACCACCGGCGGCTTGTGGAGCTTTTCTTTCGGGTGCAGGCTACAGAGAAAACAGAGCAGAGGGAGTGGAGAGAAAAGAGAGGGAATGGAGGCGGCTTGAGGGAGAAGGAGGGAGAATAGGTAGAGGGGGAGCTAGGGCACGGCTCGAGCTCGATATAAAGGGAGGGGGGAGGGCGCTCAGCCGTCTGCTCCCTGTACCTGCAGACCTGGACAGGGCAGATGCCCTGCCGTACGAGGAAGACGACGACAGGTAAGCGAGGGGGGGTACCGGGCCTATCTGTGGGCTGGGCCTAGCTAGGTTTAGTTAGTTGCTGCTGGTTTTGCTTTTGTTATTTTGTTTTGTTTTATTTTTTTTTTGTAGTTTAGCTTTTGGAAGAAAATGTTAATGTTTTGTTTACCAAAATTTCCAGAAAAATTAGGTTAGGCTAATTAGTCAATTAGAAACCATTTTCCAAGAGTAGATTCCAAAAAGTTGATATTTAAAATAAAGTTTGTATGTGAACTCAACTTGGATGAATTTTAATATTAATAAACCCTTATGAAAACATGCACTTGAATAGGGTTACCCCTAGGGTTTTTAGAATGATTTTAAGAGTACAAATGTGTGGTGAATTTTATGGATTTCAAAAGGTACTGATTTTGAGAATTGGTTTGAATTTGAAAAATGTTTTAGAAGTACTTGATTGGATTAATTGATTGATTAATGGTTTGATTAAAACCAACAAATTTAGGAGTTATTAACATGGAATAAAATGGAACAATTTGGTTGTTTTCACTTGTTATTTTTATTCCAAAAGTTGTAACAGAACAAGTATGAAAACATTGTTTGAGTAAGGTTTGAATTTGAAAGCAATTTGGGAAGTAATTGATTAATATTGAAAACAAAGATCTTAATAGGGTGAACCCTATGCTAAATTTGATTAAAGTAGTTGATTTGATTAGATGATGTTCACAAGTTCAAAGTTTTTCTGTTTGATGCATTTGATTTGAAATTGAAGGTGATTTGGGATTTGATTGATTGAATAAAACCAACAATTTCATAGATGAACATTATGGAAGAAAAGAAAACAATTTGGTTGTTTTTATTTGAAATAACATTTTGGAAATTGTAACATCACAAGGATGAAACAAAGGGTTTGAATTTTGAGTTGAAATTCAAACAGGAAACAAAGGAAAACAAATGGAAACAGTGGAAAACAAATGGAAAACAAACAAAACAAATGCAATCAACATGATGCCATGATGCAAAACATAAAATAACAGAGAGCAAACATTCTAATGGCTATTTTTTCAGACTTGGGATGTTACATTTTCTGAGCCTTTAACCTAATAGGTTCGCTCATCGGAAGATTCCTGGTGGAAGAACATCGTCGTCACTCCGAGCAAGAATCTCTTGTTACTGGTGTCGAGGAGATCAGCTGGAAGCATGAAGAATCGATAGTCGAACTTCTTTCCCCTCCCGGGTTAGCAGGTGGATTGCGAGGGCGCAATCCCTTGTTAGTGGTGTCGTCTGTAACACCTGGGGTGTTACCCTAAGTATAAAGTTGTTTGTTTTGTTTTTGCTTTGCATCACTTGCATCATTTGCATTGCACCATGTTTTCAAAACAACTCAAAATCCAAACCAATTTAAACTTTCAAAACATGTCTAAAATTTCCAATTGAAAGTTGCAAACTAAATACCTCAAATTGTTTTCAAATAGTTGAAGTTGAATTGCTTGTTAAATAAAACTCCCTTTAATCAACACCCTAAATGGCAAATTCAAATTCATTTCAAAATCAATCATAATGGGCATGATCCAATTGTGGTTTAAACATTAAATTCTTGCAAACAATTAAGTTTAATAAGATTTCATAATTGTTTGGGTTTATTGAATAAATTGTTTAAAAATCAATCTTTATGGAATACAATGGAAATGCAAATAGCAATTTAAAACTCAAATTAATATTTCAAATTTTTGGACTTAATGTGCACAATTGCTTTTACTCACTGTTTTGCAAATTAATAAAATTTATTTATAAAATAAAAACCCCCAAACCCTATTTGAAATTCAACTAACAATTTAAAAATCAAGCTAATACTTCAAAGTTTTGAAACCAATGCTAACATTGATTTGACATTTCTGTTTTAAAAATTAATAAAAATATTTCATAAAATAAACACCCCAAAATCTATTCTCTCTCTCTCTTTTCTCCCAAAAAAAAAGGGCAAACAGAAAATAAAAACAAGTGGGGAGGCAGGCCAGCCCCCACGGCCAGCCCACCTCAGCCCATCTCCCCTAAGCCCACCTCCCCTCTGTTACCTTTTGGGCCCGATACCCCTTCGAGGAGACCGTCGTCCTCCTCAGTTGTCGTCATCCTCTGTACGAACACCCCTCCACCGTGTGATTCTCTTCCCCCCCTCCGATGCTGCACCGTACAAGCTCGATTCCCTCCTTAAAACCCCTCCTGCAACCCTAGGTCCCCTCCTCATCCTCCACAACGCCGCCATCCTTCCTCTCCCCCTCGGATTCCCCTCCAAAACCACTGCCTTTCTTCTGAAAATTCTGAACCCGAAGAAAAGCTGCAGTGGTCGTGGTTTGGCGGGCATGGCGCCGTCGCCCTAGCCACCACCGGCGCCAGCCGATGCCGGGAATGGCACCGGGGGGGTGCCCTCTGCGCCTCCGTGCCCTCGGCCAGGCCCGGGATGCGTCATAGCCCCGCCGCCGTGGACCTCTTCCTCCCGGTGCGCACGGCCACCGTCGCCTTCTCGCCATCTTCGCGCGACGCCTGCCCGCGCCCTCCCGCGTCGTCTGCCGCGGTGAGCACCACCCCACCTCCATCTTCCCCCTCCCCTCTCTACCACGAGCACAGCACGCCCCGTGCACGAAAGCTCACCGCCGGCCGCCGTGCCCCTCTGTTAACTGTTGACTGCAACTGAATTTTATTCAGTTACCGCATCTGTCACGAGCCAGACCACAAAAGCCCGCGCTTTCCCTCTCCATCACAAGTTCAGAGCATCGCAGTGGTTCTGTCCCTTGCGCCGCGCCGCGAGCTCCAGGGATCGATCCCCCCTCGGCCGCAAGGCCAACCCCTTTTTTCGCGAATTCCTCCGCGCGCCCGGGCCCGCCCGTCTGTGGCGTGGGCTGCCACCTCAGCTGCACCCACGCCCACGTTGGCGCCAGCGTGGCGCGGGCCCGCTTGGCAGCGACCCAGGGTCACTGTGGCTTGGTGCAGCCCCATTTTTGGGCGCAGATCTCGCAGATAAGCCCTTGCCTCCGCGTTTTCTTCACAGCCCAGTCCCTGTAAATCACAAATCAATCCCTGAACTTCAAACACACATAGAAATTGCAAACCAAATCCAAATTTAAAATGTGAAATATGTTTTTCAGTCCAAATTCAATGTACTTTCTGTTTATCACCTTTGTTCTGCAATTTGGACAATTAAAATTAAGGTTATTTAATAATCCTTAAAAATGACAAACTAAATGGCATAATTAATAACTTTCAAATGGTTGCTCCAAATTAAATACTCACAACATGTTTTTCATCCAAAATTACATGCCACACTTGAATATCAACTTTGTTTTCTGGTTTGCAACATTTAAATTGAATATTTGCTTCACCTTCTAATTAATGCATTTAAATTGGTAACATGCTTAACTAAATCATTTAAAATTGTTTCCTAACAAATAAGATATGTTTTCCAATCAGAAAATTGCAAGGAATCTGTTCATGCCATTCATATCTCTGTTTGCATCTTATCTTGTGCATTTTAGGTTTTGTTATGCATGTTCATCTATATGACAACATATGGAATGTGTGGGCTAATTAATTCCAACTGTTGCCCCATTCCATTTAAATTGCCTAACTCATCTACTTTATTGTTTGCCATGCTAAATAACAATTAAATTGATGGTTAGCTAAACAACTTGAACCAATTCCTATTTCTCCGGACTCCGGTTCCGATTAAATTGCTTAAGTTGTTTCCCCTGTTGCATCTTGCCATGCCATGCATATAAAAAACAGGATCATGCTGGATCTTTTGCCGTAGTAGTAATTGTTGCATCCGGTGTTTGTTCGAGGTTCGATGCTTCTTCGCGGATAGGACGTTGAGATGATGTGAGCAACGACAAGTTCTGTGGATGTACCTCTACTTGCTGGATTCCAGGCAAGTATACTCACTTGCTGCCAAATGGCTGCCTTTCATCACTTGTTACCGATTCTTTCCGTTGTTCTCATGCTAGCCTTTTGATTCGATGCTTGTGTCTCGATCCTATTATATGTTACCTTGCAGCCATGATATAGCCTTCCTTCCACTTCCTATTAACTGTTGTTTGTTTACCATGTTGGCCCTCGTGTCGTAGTTGCATGCTTAGTGTTGTTTGCGCTCAAGTCTTGTTGTCCGTCTTATCACCTGTTTAGTTTGATAGTTGGGTTTCAATTCAATCAACAACATGTTAATGTTTTGGGTAATAATAATTTGATGATAAGGCACCGGCAGGAGGCCCGGCGTGGTTTTGAAGCCTGCTAGTGTCGACCCTAATTAGGAAAAGGGTCTTGTCTACTGATCCATGATGAGCGCACTAACCGCATGTGGGAAGCGAGTATGGGCGCCCCCTCAATTTGATTCGATTCGCATCTCGTCCAAATCGCCTCATTTAGTTCGGGTTTTCCATTTGCCGCATGCATGATCTTGCGAACCCAGGCCAGGGTGGAACTTTTGTAGTCGGCATTTAGGGAGACACGTTCTTAGAGTGCTATGAGGGTCCCCTTTTCTTCGTGGGGCTTGATTAGCCGTGCGCTCAATTGCACGGGGTTCTTTGGGCTTGATGCGAAGAAGAGTTGAGTTGTGTTGAGTGCCCCGCTTGGTGGAAAGGCCATTCCATCTGGCGGGTTATTCTTACGTGTACGGCCAAATTGGTGCACCCCTGCAGGGTAAATCTTCTCGAGAAGCCGTGTTTTCCGCGGTTATGGATGACTTGGTGAAAGTACTGGCTAACAAGTACTCAGAACAACTTACACCTAACTAATGATAATTTGACTAGTAATAGTCTTATTGACACAATAACTTGAACCATCATTAATCCAACAGTGTGAGTTATCCTTGGGTTGCTTCCTTAGTAGGGGGTAACATTGGATGGGTTTGTTTGGGTGGTTAGTACTAGTTGGTTAAGATACGCTATCTTATCCCCCTCTTTTAGCCTGATGTTGTAGTGAGTCCCTGTAGTTGGTTAGTGCAGCCCGCTGCCGCTTATTTGCAATAATCCCTTCCTTTCCGTTGAACCCAAAGTATTTGTATCTTGTGATGACTGCCTACGCCGGTATCTTGTGAGTATGGTTTATCCATTTGCCAGTACTTAACCGTACTGACCCACGAATCTTTTTTCGTGGCTGCATATTCAAAATTGCAGTCAACAGGTTTGAAGTCTGACGATGTTAGCTTGGGAATCCCTCCGGCTTGGCCTGGGAAGGGATTGGACGCTCTCGGTTATCTTCAGGACTCTTAGTCCAATTTGTATCTTGTCCGTAGTCGGACGCTATGTTGTTTCTTCCGCTGTTATTTGGATCTCTGTATTGTATCAGTTGTATCCCTGACTCGTTTGAGTCATCTTGTATATATCTTTTCTGTTGTTGTTGTGGATTATTCGTGAACTGTTGTAATGTTATCACAAGTGGCAACCTGGAATCGGTTATTATGTGGATTTTGGCGGGAATGCTGAAATCTGCATAGTGCCCGATCTCGGGGCGTCACAGGCTTCCACGAAGTCAAGCCGACAATTGATACTGTCTTTCGTCAGGTTGTTGAGCCAGATCCGGGCAGGGCCCTCCAACATCTGGGGCACATACCGCACAACCCGGTTACCGCCGGCTACATACACAACAGTCACATATGTTCGACGCAAAATTGTGCAGGGCTATGAGACTAACAGGTTGGTGGATGCAAAGTTTAAAGGCTGCAGAGGTAGTACTAAAACATGTACGTACATGCAGCTAGTTTGCTACTCATCGATTCATTCACGAGCATGCAGCTATAAGCTAGCTACACCATTGATCATGTAGGTAGTTACTCTTTGGATCGGTCAGCTATTTCATTAATCAATACGTGTGCATGCATGGAATCTATTGAGTGGATCAATCGGCTGTGCATGGGCGTGGGCCGACCAAGGTAGCTAGCTAGCCCCTGTACACACGATTGTACATATACGGATCGTATACGTGCAGGCTTACCCTTTATTTTATTTTGGTCACGTTAACGTTCGTACTAGCTAACAGAATATCTTAGCCAGCTGGTTTTTGATCCACCGAAGCAAGGAAGTAGTTATCGTGTAAACCGTGAGCGTTTCTTCATCTAGAAGTTTGCGTGGCCGCCCGGCCAGCTGAAGAGTTAATCTCGCCACGCTCACCAGACGCCGAAGATAACGTGGCTCTGGGGATCGATTGGCCAGGCGTAGCTATCTTCTTCCACCCACTGCCTATAAAGGCACACGCCCAAGAAGAGCCGAGGAGGGAGCACAGACCCGGAGGGCGCATACACAACGCTCGCACCTAGAGTTCAGCATCGCCGATCACATCTGGAAGCAAAGCTCACGCACACAACCAGAACCCATCCATCACATAGCTTATAACCAGAACCCGTCCATCGTCTACACAGATCCCACAACCCATCTACTATATACATATACAGAAGAAGCTGCACACAGACAGAGCAAGGAGGAGCCATCATGGAGATGAAGCGGGTAATCCCTAATGGTAAGCACCAGGGTTAAATATCTTGTCCCTCCTTCCCCTCTAGCTCTCTCTTCAGTACCACGACGGGCCGGCGTCATGGCTGCATGATCGGAACAAGGAAATGGTGGCTCGTCGGCTACGTCTTCGGACGGCGGCAAGATGCACATGTCGGAGCTGTCGGCGGGCAGCCCGCGGCCACAAACGGACGATGGCGATGGAGCAGTCAGGATGCCGTCATCTTCACCGCTTCAAGCCGTCATGCGAGCACCGGGTTGCCGGCGTGTACATCGGCGCCACTTCACCACCATGACGACGTCGGGGCTGGCCAGCACCTTCTCCAAGGCCACGAGCCCGGCGCCATGCACATCTCCATGGCGATGCTGGCGAGGCGGTCGACGTCAAGATCGGCACCATGCGCATCTCCATGATGACGTCGGCGACCGGCACGCCGTCCGGCGCCATCTTCATCTCCACGGCGTAGCTGGCGTGCAGCCGGCGCCATGCGCGTCTCCACAACGACGTCGGCGGGGCGGCCTCTATGCAGCTCGGCGCCATGTCCATCTCCATGGCGGCGGTGTGCCATCCGGCGCCATCTTCATCTTTACGTCGGCAAGGCGGCCGGCGTACAGACCGGCGCCATCTTCATTTCCATGCCGGCATCAGCGGGGTGGCCGGCGTGCACGACAGCACCATGCGCATCTCCATCACGGCGTCGGTGGGGCGGCCGGCGTGCAGCCCAATGCCTTGCGCATCTCCATGACGATGTCGGCGGGGCGCACGGCGTACGGCCCGACGCCATGTACATATCCACGTCGGCGGCGTTCAGCGCTCATGCCATCTTCACCTCCACGTCGGCGGTGTGCCATCAGACGCCGTCTTCATCTTGACGTCGGCGGCGTGCAGCGTACGTATCATCTTCATCTCCATGTGGGCATGTAGCCCAACACCATGTGCACCTCCACGATGACATCGACGTGCGACCCGGAGTGGTGTCGACTTCAGCGACAGCGTTGGCCGAATGGATGGCCGGCAGCTTGTTGTCATCTTCACCACCCCACGAGCCTGGAGACGACGTCGACTTTGCCGGCGTCTAGCCTGGCGCCGTCTTCATCTCCGGGACAACATCAGCGGGGCAGCCGACATCTAGCCCGGCGCCGTCTTCATCTCCGGGACAACATCAGCGCGGAAGCCGACATCTAGCCCGGCGCCGTCTTCATCTCCGGGACAACATCAGCGGGGCAGCCGACATCTAGCCCGGCGCCATCTTCATCTCCGGGACAACATCAGCGCGGCAGCCGGCATCTAGCCCGGCGCCATCATCATCTCTGGGACAACGTCAGCGGGGCAGCCGGCATACATACTGGCGTCATCTTCAACTCCGCGACAATGTCAGCGGGGCGGCCGACATGGAGACCATCGTCATCTCCATCCCTGCGACAAAGTTGGCTGGACAGTCGGCGTGCAGCCTGGTGTCCTCTACATCTCGGCGAGAACATCGGCAAGGCACCCGACATCATCTCCATGTCCACGCCAACCTCAGCAAGGCAGCCGACGTGTAGGCCAGCGTCACCTCCATCTTCCCGACAACATTGGCGGGGTGGCTGGCGGGTGGTCCGGAGTCATCTCCATCTCCGTGATAACAACACCAAGACAGCCAACATGCAGCATGGCGTCTCCTCCATCGCAAGGACAATGTCAGCTAGGCGAGCGACGTACAGTTCGGCGTCTTCCCCAACTCCACGACAATGTCAGCGCGGCTGCCGGCGTACAGTCCGGTGCCACCATCTAATCATAATGGGTATTTGTCTTAGTTGCGGGTACCAATGGATTAAAGAAGGCTCACCTCGCCGTGGATGGCCCGAAGTCATCTCTGTTGCACACCAACTTCCCAGATGCATCCAACCAGGAGTTTCCACCGCGAGCTACATCGACCCTGCATCTTCTACATCGCCACCACTGCGGACCTCTCGCCTCACGAGGTGGACGACGACATCATCACCTTCACGGACTCTAGTAGTTCATACATACCTCCGATGCGACAAGTTCCACATCGTCAAGCTCATTTCGGCGTTATCCAAGCCATACCGCTGCGCGTCGACGTTCAAGCCTACTTCCTCTTGTACACCAACATGCTTCTCCAACATCGTCTTAGCACCGACGACGTGAAACCACTTCACCGACATGTCCTTTTCCGATGAACCAAACCATTTCTTGCCGGGCACCGACGAGGCGAAGGCAAGCCATCTGTCCGACACTGACGAGGCGGACATCACAAGGCCGGGTATCGACGAGGCGAAGGCCACCCACCTGTCTGAGCTGACGAAGCCAGACATCTTCATCATCGGACATCGACAAGCCGGAGGCATGCGGCTAAGCATCGCCGGAGCGACGGACGTACCGCTCCGCCTTCCACTTCATCACCATATCATCATCATCGTCTACACCGAGCACTTGGAGAAGACGAGACTTGAAGACGACGACCGTTGCAGCAGCTTAATCGGAGGTGGTCCGTGACATTGACTCGCGGACGTAATTAATCGGGAGCCTTCCGAGGCCCCGTGAACCAGAACTTCACAATCGCCCAAGTCATACTGGCCGCGCTAGCAGGCCACGGAGCGCATAGTTATTGTAAAAGGATCATGTAATTTTGTTTCTCCGTTGAGAGATTAATAAAATGCAAGTTTCCCTATATTTTATTTTGTGTACTTAGTACACTGGCACGCCCGCATATTTTATTTTTCCCTGGCGCGTAGAGAGATAGTAAATCGGTAACCATTGTTACGATTTTTATTATTTCTCGTGTCAAACAAATTGGCACGCCCGGTGGGACCTGGTTCTCCTCCCATCTTTGTTGCGCAGCAATGGTCGTTAAATTCGGCTTATGGCTCTTCTCCAAATTACAAGATGGTGTTGATATTTCTTATTGAAGCCCTATCCTCTATGGCGGCTTCCCTTAATTATCGGTGCCCTTTTGTGATCCAACTTCGATAACTTATCCTACTGGAGATCCATGGGTGCAATTTCAGTATGCCCCAATCATTGGGTTTCATTTAGTGCATAGCGGATAGGTCAAGAAGGCGCCGCAATACATTCAGCAGGCATTCTTGGTGGGCAAATACACCATTCAGACATTTCTGGAACTTGCGGCCTAACTTCCTTCCCAGTGGGCCGGGGGCACTTCTTGAATCAAGGAAGTGCCCAATGCAAGAGAATGCGAGCTTTGTCTACCTCGACTGTAAGCTCCAGCTGATAAGGCCGCCATTAAATATGATGGCCTTCCTAATGTGAAGAAGTCATCCTCAACATACTCTCCTGACGGGCCCACCTTCTCCAATCTATTGGTGCCTTGATGCGATGGTGAAAAGTTAAGGGGAGATCTTCACCGAGCGCAGGTTCTACTTGAAGAGCTATGATGGATATAGCCTTCGCACATTGCATGCATCACATTACCACACCTCTTCGCATAATTTGTGGCAAATTCTAAGCATAAATAATGGTTTTTAATAATCTCCGCTAATGTTTGAAGAATTGGCTACCTTGGGACTTGTCGGAAGGGTGGCACAATGTATCATGATACAGATGGAGTTGATCCCACACCCGTAATGCACGACTCGTGCCAATTGTATGCTTCTGGAGGCTGCGCGAAAGACTACTTGGGTTACTTCAGTGTAATGAGACCCCACACCCCCAAACTTCTGGATGTGTCTTGGGTTCACAGAGACACCACGCCCTGGGGAAGATTCTAGGAAAAGACCATGAAAGGGCTGCTTGGCCCAACGAAAGTTGGACTCGGTGCGTAGCCACTTGGCAACCCTGGGGCGTGCCACCATAAGCTCCAGATAAAGTGCCGGAGGGTTCCTTAGTCCACCAAGGTGAATGGCTGCCTTCCAAGTTCTCAAGGTGGTTCCCCGACAAAACGTCAAGCATCTCCAAGAAAGTTCAATCAATCGTCAAAAGAAGAGCAAGCACAAAGAAAAATACAAGCAAGTACAAGCAATCTTATAAACATGAGAAATCTCATGAAGTCAAGGGACGTCCAAGTTGTCCATGAAAGTAGCAAGTCGAGCAGTTCTGAGATTCAAGGGAACCACTGGAAAGAAGGCGGTCGGTAGTCGTTCACCACCCCTCCACAAAGGCATGGCAAAAATATACAAGCGGTTGTCCCAAAACCACCTGCCCTGATTCCATCCCACCCATGTCTCTAGGTTCTTGAGGCATGGAAGGGAGCATGGCGGAGCTGTGGGGTTACTCATTTCCCTGATGGGCTAGAGTATGATTTTCTGTTGCCTCTCAGAAGCATACATGAAGCATGGCGTCTCCACACACGTACACAAAGGAGAATTATTGAGTTGCAACCGCCATAGCCCTTTGACGGTTCCCGATGACAAGTCCTTTGGTAGCCTTTTCTGATTTCACAACTATAACTCATAATTTATAATAGGGATAATATTTGCGTACAATGTTCTCAAACCTTGTCATTTTTTAAAAAATGTTACACAACATACATATGCATGTTTTTCACACTTTAGTGCAGCCATCCTCACTATAATGGAGCACCTATGGAACCTGCGCTAACGAGAAGGCAACCCGGACATCGAGATCACCTCGCCCGTGATATTGTGTACATCCTCTTGGTACCAATGGTTTATAACGGGGCAAATAAACTTGGCGTTGGGGGCTGCTACATCATTGCGGCCAAGATAGCCTGATGGCTCCCGGCATCTATCCTGCCTCTACACCGACAAAACATTATGTGCGCTGGGGGCAGCAAAACCCATGCGCCATGACATCGCCGACTTCTCGGCGCTTGATCGCTACTCCAACCTACATCATGTACACTGTGGGCATGAGAACCCGTGTACCATGACATCGCCGAGGACCTCCCTCCGCCATGATGACATCGCCGACTTCCCAGCACTCAGCCATCTACTCCAACCTAGATCATGCGTTGGCACTGGGGGCAGCAAAGCCCGTGCGCCATGAGATTGCCGCTGACTTTTCGGTGGTTCATTCCTCTACAACGACAAAACGAAAATGGGCACGGGGGGGGGGGGCAGTAAAACCCGTGCGCCATGACATCGCCGACTTCTCGGCGCTTGATCGTTTTCTCCAACCTACATCATGGACACTGGGGCAGCAACACCCGTGTTTCCATGACGACGACGACGGTACTCCGGGGCCTCGTCCCCAACGACAACAATGACAGGGGCAGCACATCCCCTCGTTCATCTGCATAGCCGATGGTTAATCTGGCGCTCTCTCTCATGAGCTCGCCGAAGGCATGCCGGCATATTATTGTCCGTTTAGATGTGGACGGTTGATGGCTTTCCAACCCTTCTCCTGCATCGTGTAGGACATATTGGTTTATTACCAACTACGACGCACACAACAAAGCCGAGAGCTTCCGGCACTTTGTGTGTTCAAAATTCTCGGGAGCAGTGTAGCGCGCCAGTGCGGCCAGCGTGAATCTGTGAAACCCTTTGATCTAGTCGGCTGGCACCGCTATAACTAAGTGGTCGCGATTAGATTGATAAATTTTCTTCAAGACCGGCATGGTATTTCGCCGTCGAGTTGATAAATTTTCTTCATCAAGACCGGCATGGTATTTCGCCGTCGAATTGATAAAATTTCTTCAAGACTGGCATGGTATTTCGCCGTCGAATGAAGTAAGGTTTTGTTTGTTGGCCGGCACCATGACGGCTACATGGTCCCAACAAGCTTCCTGGCCAAATTCATGTGCGGATGAATCAACTTGCATGACTCCAATAATTTCTCATATCCATATTGGAAGATAGTGCTAAACACACTAGTACACACGGCCGCGATCAGTGGACCATTGCCACCGGTGCCGCCAAGATCGCGCCCTCGACGCCGACGCCGTTGCACGTTGCATAAACACACGACTAAAGTGAAGAACCTCGGACGTATTTGTGCATGGTTATTTCGCAATGGTACTCCTCCCGGTTCTTTGTCACTTTCGAGACTCACCTAATTAAGGGAGTTGAAGAGAAGTTGGGTCGTGCATGTACGTCTCGTACACACAGACATGTTCTGACTTCATTGTTGGTGGTAGCAAGCTCAAGATAATGCAGCCATATGGGCGGCGCATATGCAACGTAACCACCGTAAGTACATGTTGAGGGGCTTCAACGAAAGCTGCTACGACGAGCTCCGATGCCACCTCGCCAGCGTCATCATCCTACGTGCAACGATTGCCGCGTTTGTCGCCGAACCATGGTACCCGCTCAAGCAACGCTGCCCGACAACATCGTCTGTCATCCTTGTGCTTATGGAGAGATGCATGTAAATGTGCCTCTGAGAAATCAAGCCAAGAGATAGTATGGAGAAGCACGTGTACGCCGGAGGTTTTCTTTCCTGTAAGCTAGCTGCTCCTGCACGCCTCACTTTTCCTTAGTCTTGAGGATGGAATAAACGAGCAGCAAGAAGCATCGAGGAAGATTAATCACCATATCCGCAACATGCACAAGATTACAATCGAACAAAGATTCAGATTAATCGATAAGCCATCCTTCATTACAATATAAATTGCTCAATGTTGTTTATAACGAATGATCTAAATGCCTCAACTGAGGCGCACACATGATTTATGCCCTCTAAGAAGGCCTAGGCTATATTTATTCTCTAAGAGAAAACACGGATGAGGATGGCTCGTACTAATGTGCTGGATGAATATCCTAATGGTGCTAGCCTGACGGGTAAGACAAGACGACGGCAGCCTCCGGCGGACAGTCGGGGTCGTAGGTCTTCTGCCGTCCATCAACGCGTCGCAGGAAGGCCTTCACCTCCTCTTGGCGCTGCTCTAATGCGCCGACCCTTTCCGTCGAGCGCGCCACTGCGTGGTCATAGGATTCAAGTGCTAAGACGGCGGCTTCTTCCAGGCTGCGAGTTGCGGCCTCCCGCTCTCTCGCAGCAGCAGCCAGACGGTCATGCTCATCGGCCTCCTTCTGATGTCGCTCCCGCGAGACGCCCAGTTCAGCACGGCGTTTCTCCAGTTGCGGCCGGTCGCTCTTGACTTGAGCGAGCTGCTGGGAAACATCACAGTAGGTTGCCCCTAATTTTTTCAGGAAGGGGCGCGCTTCCTTTTCCGCCAAAGCAATGTCCTCCTCTCTATAATCATCTGGGTCCATCACTCCTTGCATGCGATGAGCCAAAGCCTTCAGAAGAACATCCAGCTTCATCAAGTCGTCAGGAAGCACCTGACCATACATCATGCCCCATGAAGATGTCGCCATCTCAATTGCCTGTAGTACATTAGGCTTTGAAATTGGCTTTTTGCCAAGGTGGCGCTGGATTGCCTTCACATCCATATGGACTATGCTTGCATTCCTCTCGGTCGCAAGGTCCGTGATTGGAAGATGAAGGGTAGGCTTTTCACCCGGCTTGACATCATGAATGGCCGGGATAAGATCCAAAGGAAGTTGCAGCCCGCGAGAGACCATGCCTTGGAAGTACATCTCAGCGGTAGCATGAAGCTCCTTGGCTCGTTCAGCATATGCGGCCACATCTTTCCCTTCCTCATCTGCAGAGAACATGGATGCATCAATATGATGCTCCTAAAAAAATAAAAAAAATAAAATAAAAGGTATGTAAGCATGTGCGACATATAAGGCCAACCACCTTGGGATGGAGAGCGAGGCTTTTTCTGGCTCCCTCTTTCCTCTAGA
Organism: Alopecurus myosuroides; assembly: GCA_028641055.1. Lineage (NCBI taxonomy): Eukaryota > Viridiplantae > Streptophyta > Magnoliopsida > Poales > Poaceae > Alopecurus > Alopecurus myosuroides. The sequence continues at coordinate 371,689,453 of CM054059.1, forward strand.
CCAGATTTGGGTGTAGCCTGGCGCTTTCTCTCTTGTGAGAGAGTGGACGGAGCGGCGACGGCTTTCAAGCTGGACGAAGCCGGCGGATCCCTGTCAACTGGAGCGGAGATGGCCTTCGAGCTGGATGAAGCAGGCGCGGTCCTGTCAATGGGAGCAATGACGGCCTTCGAGCGGGCCGAAGCAGGTGGAGCCATGTCAACTTCACGCAGCATCTCCTCCCAAGTCTGATCAAGCATCTCCGGCGAGATTTCCAAATCGTCCTAGTAAATCATATAGAAGAAGACGGTTCAACGAACATCCAGTAAATTCATTAAAATATACAACCATCGTACGTACCACCAGGTCGTCGAAGAGTGTATCATGTGGTAGTTCTATCACCTCGGCTCTGTCGGATGCTCCATTGCGTCGGACGCGGCTCGAACCTCCTGACACAGGTTCGCCGGGGGTCACGTCTTTCTTGTTCCTTCCGTCCATCACAACTGGTTGTGATGGTTCGGCCGCAGGAGGCCGTCCACGACCCGCGCTCCTCTTCATGCCGCGGCGACTTACAGGTGGCGATGGCGTTCGGGTGTATCTGGTCCCCTTGAAGTTGCCGCGACTTGCACGCAGCAAGGGAGATGATTCCCTGGACGATCCATCCCCGTGCTGGTCCTTGCGATCGGTCCACCGATCGTGCTTGCTTCTTGATGCCCCTGAGGATCCTAGCGCAGAAGGAACGGGGATCTTGATCCAAAGGAAGTTGCAGCCCGCGAGAGACCATGCCTTGGAAGTACATCTCAGCGGTAGCATGAAGCTCCTTGGCTCGTTCAGCATATGCGGCCACATCTTTCCCTTCCTCATCTGCAGAGAACATGGATGCATCAATATGATGCTCCTAAAAAAATAAAAAAAATAAAATAAAAGGTATGTAAGCATGTGCGACATATAAGGCCAACCACCTTGGGATGGAGAGCGAGGCTTTTTCTGCCTCCCTCCTTCCTCTAGACCAGATTTGGGTGTAGCCTGGCGCTTTCTCTCTTGTGAGAGAGTGGACGGAGCGGCGACGGCTTTCAAGCTGGACGAAGCCGGCGGATCCCTGTCAACTGGAGCGGAGATGGCCTTCGAGCTGGATGAAGCAGGCGCGGTCCTGTCAATGGGAGCAATGACGGCCTTCGAGCGGGCCGAAGCAGGTGGAGCCATGTCAACTTCACGCAGCATCTCCTCCCAAGTCTGATCAAGCATCTCCGGCGAGATTTCCAAATCGTCCTAGTAAATCATATAGAAGAAGACGGTTCAACGAACATCCAGTAAATTCATTAAAATATACAACCATCGTACGTACCACCAGGTCGTCGAAGAGTGTATCATGTGGTAGTTCTATCACCTCGGCTCTGTCGGATGCTCCATTGCGTCGGACGCGGCTCGAACCTCCTGACGCAGGTTCGCCGGGGGTCACGTCTTTCTTGTTCCTTCCGTCCATCACAACTGGTTGTGATGGTTCGGCCGCAGGAGGCCGTCCACGACCCGCGCTCCTCTTCATGCCGCGGCGACTTACAGGTGGCGATGGCGTTCGGGTGTATCTGGTCCCCTTGAAGTTGCCGCGACTTGCACGCAGCAAGGGAGATGATTCCCTGGACGATCCATCCCCGTGCTGGTCCTTGCGATCGGTCCACCGATCGTGCTTGCTTCTTGATGCCCCTGAGGATCCTAGCGCAGAAGGAACGGGGATCTTGATCCAAAGGAAGTTGCAGCCCGCGAGAGACCATGCCTTGGAAGTACATCTCAGCGGTAGCATGAAGCTCCTTGGCTCGTTCAGCATATGCGGCCACATCTTTCCCTTCCTCATCTGCAGAGAACATGGATGCATCAATATGATGCTCCTAAAAAAATAAAAAAAATAAAATAAAAGGTATGTAAGCATGTGCGACATATAAGGCCAACCACCTTGGGATGGAGAGCGAGGCTTTTTCTGCCTCCCTCCTTCCTCTAGACCAGATTTGGGTGTAGCCTGGCGCTTTCTCTCTTGTGAGAGAGTGGACGGAGCGGCGACGGCTTTCAAGCTGGACGAAGCCGGCGGATCCCTGTCAACTGGAGCGGAGATGGCCTTCGAGCTGGATGAAGCAGGCGCGGTCCTGTCAATGGGAGCAATGACGGCCTTCGAGCGGGCCGAAGCAGGTGGAGCCATGTCAACTTCACGCAGCATCTCCTCCCAAGTCTGATCAAGCATCTCCGGCGAGATTTCCAAATCGTCCTAGTAAATCATATAGAAGAAGACGGTTCAACGAACATCCAGTAAATTCATTAAAATATACAACCATCGTACGTACCACCAGGTCGTCGAAGAGTGTATCATGTGGTAGTTCTATCACCTCGGCTCTGTCGGATGCTCCATTGCGTCGGACGCGGCTCGAACCTCCTGACACAGGTTCGCCGGGGGTCACGTCTTTCTTGTTCCTTCCGTCCATCACAACTGGTTGTGATGGTTCGGCCGCAGGAGGCCGTCCACGACCCGCGCTCCTCTTCATGCCGCGGCGACTTACAGGTGGCGATGGCGTTCGGGTGTATCTGGTCCCCTTGAAGTTGCCGCGACTTGCACGCAGCAAGGGAGATGATTCCCTGGACGATCCATCCCCGTGCTGGTCCTTGCGATCGGTCCACCGATCGTGCTTGCTTCTTGATGCCCATGAGGATCCTAACGCAGAAGGAACAGGGATCTTGAACTTAGCGGTGGAGTTGCTGCGACCCATGGCTCGGCTACCGATCTGTCACGGAAAAGTTTCATCAGTATATGCGAGCATGCAAAATTGCTACTGCGTACATGAAAATTATTGCGCATGCATCTACTGAATCTTAAGAAAAAAATATGATAGCACGAGGATGCATCTGTGCTGCTGCTAGAAGCGATCTGCTGCAACATTAAAAAAATGTATAGTGCGCATGCATGTACTGCAAAGAAAGTAATGGGTCGAGCTCGTATGCGTCCCTGTTACTATTACTGATCTAGCGGGATGCGCCAATAAAGCCCGATGGGGTGAACAATAGAGAAGAAACTATTACCTTTTCTCTCTGTATCGTGAAGGTTCCGCCTGCAACTCGGTTGGCGTCGGCAAGGGTTGGTGTGAGAAACCTATCGGGATGTTGTGCTTATATAGGCTCCCCCTCGAAAAGTATCTTAACGGGTCCAGGTCAAGAGATCGATCTTGATTTTTCTCTGAAACAAACCTGCTCCCCACGTACGAGATGTGCAGGATATCTATGGTTGAAAAGATAATACGCTCATTCAAATTGTTGTACGGAAGAGATATAATCAGCAACTAGGTCTTGCCCATGTACGACACAAGAAGATCAATCCGGCCGCATAATTTAAATAGTGCGCCACTATTTTAATTGGACCTTGTTTTTTTATTTCGCCAACTCGAGTCCGATTTGCTTCGCATCCGAACTCGATTCGGCGAGGGGGCATTTGTTCGACGCAAAATTGTGCAGGGCTATGAGACTAACAGGTTGGTGGATGCAAAGTTAAAAGGCTGCAAAGGTAGTACTAAAACATGTACGTACATGCAGCTAGTTTGCTGCTCATCGATTCATTCACGAGCATGCAGCTATAAGCTAGCTACACCATTGATCCTGTAGTTAGTTACTCTTTGGATTGGTCAGCTATTTCATTAATCAATACGTGTGCATGCATGGAATCTATTGAGTGGATCAATCGGCTGTGCATGGGCGTGGGCCGACCAAGGTAGCTAGCTAGCCCCTGTACACACGATTGTACATATACGGATCGTATACGTGCAGGCTTACCCTTTATTTTATTTTGGTCACGTTAACGTTCGTACTAGCTAACAGAATATCTTAGCCAGCTGGTTTTTGATCCACCGAAGCAAGGAAGTAGTTATCGTGTAAACCGTGAGCGTTTCTTCAGCTAGAAGTTTGCGTGGCCGCCCGGCCAGCTGAAGAGTTAATCTCGCCACGCTCACCAGACGCCGAAGATAACGTGGCTCTGGGGATCGATTGGCCAGGCGTAGCTATCTTCTTCCACCCACTGCCTATAAAGGCACACGCCCAAGAAGAGCCGAGGAAGGAGCACAGACCCGGAGGGCGCACACACAACGCTCGCACCTAGAGTTCAGCATCGCCGATCACATCTGGAAGCAAAGCTCACGCACACAACCAGAACCCATCCATCACATAGCTTATAACCAGAACCCGTCCATCGTCTACACAGATCCCACAACCCATCTACTATATACATATACAGAAGAAGCTGCACACAGACAGAGCAAGGAGGAGCCATCATGGAGATGAAGCGGGTAGTCCCTAATGGTAAGCACCAGGGTTAAATATCTTGTCCCTCCTTCCCCTCTAGCTCTCTCTTCAGTACCACGACGGGCCGGCGTCATGGCTGCATGATCGGAACAAGGAAATGGTGGCTCGTCGGCTACGTCTTCGGACGGCGGCAAGATGCACATGTCGGAGCTGTCGGCGGGCAGCCCGCGGCCACAAACGGACGATGGCGATGGAGCAGTCAGGCTGCCGTCATCTTCACCGCTTCAAGCCGTCATGCGAGCGCCGGGTTGCCGGCGTGTACATCGGCGCCACTTCACCACCATGACGACGTCGGGGCTGGCCAGCACCTTCTCCAAGGCCACGAGCCCGGCGCCATGCACATCTCCATGGCGATGCTGGCGAGGCGGTCGACGTCAAGATCGGCACCATGCGCATCTCCATGATGACGTCGGCGACCGGCACGCCGTCCGGCGCCATCTTCATCTCCACGGTGTAGCTGGCGTGCAGCCGGCGCCATGCGCGTCTCCACAACGACGTCGGCGGGGCGGCCTCTGTGCAGCTCGGCGCCATGTCCATCTCCACGGCGGCGGTGTGCCATCCGGCGCCATCTTCATCTTTACGTCGGCAAGGCGGCCGGCGTACAGACCGGCGCCATCTTCATTTCCATGCCGGCATCAGCGGGGTGGCCGGCGTGCACGACAGCACCATGCGCATCTCCATCACGGCGTCGGTGGGGCGGCCGGCGTGCAGCCCGATGCCTTGCGCATCTCCATGACGATGTCGGCGGGGCGCACGGCGTACGGCCCGACGCCATGTACATATCCACGTCGGCGGCGTTCAGCGCTCATGCCATCTTCACCTCCACGTCGGCGGTGTGCCATCAAACGCCGTCTTCATCTTGACGTCGGCGGCGTGCAGCGTACGTATCATCTTCATCTCCATGTGGGCATGTAGCCCAACACCATGTGCACCTCCACGATGACATCGACGTGCGACCCGGAGTGGTGTCGACTTCAGCGACAGCGTTGGCCGAATGGATGGCCGGCAGCTTGTTGTCATCTTCACCACCCCACGAGCCTGGAGACGACGTCGACTTTGCCGGCGTCTAGCCTGGCGCCGTCTTCATCTCCGGGAGAACATCAGCGGGGCAGCCGACATCTAGCCCGGCGCCATCTTCATCTCCGGGACAACATCAGCGCGGCAGCCGGCATCTAGCCCGGCGCCGTCTTCATCTCCAGGACAACATCAGCGGGGCAGCCGACATCTAGCCCGGCGCCATCTTCATCTCCGGGACAACATCAGCGCGGCAGCCGGCATCTAGCCCGGCGCCATCATCATCTCTGGGAAAACGTCAGCGGGGCAGCCGGCATACATACTGGCGTCATCTTCAACTCCGCGACAATGTCAGCGGGGCGGCCGACATGGAGACCATCGTCATCTCCATCCCTGCGACAAAGTTGGCTGGACAGTCGGCGTGCAGCCTGGTGTCCTCTACATCTCGGCGAGAACATCGGCAAGGCACCCGACATCATCTCCATGTCCACGCCAACCTCAGCAAGGCAGCCGGCATGTAGGCCAGCGTCACCTCCATCTTCCCGACAACATTGGCGGGGTGGCTGGCGGGTGGTCCGGAGTCATCTCCATCTCCGTGATAACAACACCAAGACAGCCAACATGCAGCATGGCGTCTCCTCCATCGCAAGGACAATGTAAGCTAGGCGAGCGACGTACAGTCCGGCGTCTTCCCCAACTCCACGACAATGTCAGCGCGGCTGCCGGCGTATAGTCCGGTGCCACCATCTAATCATAATGGGTATTTGTCTTAGTTGCCGGTACCAATGGATTAAAGAAGGCTCACCTCGCCGTGGATGCCCCGAAGTCATCTCTGTTGCACACCAACTTCCCAGATGCATCCAACCAGGAGTTTCCACCGCGAGCTACATCGACCCTGCATCTTCTACATCGCCACCACTGCGGACCTCTCGCCTCACGAGGTGGACGACGACATCATCACCTTCACGGACTCTAGTAGTTCATACATACCTCCGATGCGACAAGTTCCACATCGTCAAGCTCATTTCGGCGTTATCCAAGCCATACCGCTGCGCGTCGACGTTCAAGCCTACTTCCTCTTGTACACCAACATGCTTCTCCAACATCGTCTTAGCACCGACGACGTGAAACCACTTCACCGACATGTCCTTTTCCGATGAACCAAACCATTTCTTGCCGGGCACCGACGAGGCGAAGGCAAGCCATCCTGTCCGACACCAACGAGGCGGACATCACAAGGCCGGGCACCGACGAGGCGAAGGCCACCCACCTGTCTGAGCTGACGAAGCCAGACATCTTCATCATCGGACATCGACAAGCCGGAGGCATGCGGCTAAGCATCGCCGGAGCGACGGACGTACCGCTCCGCCTTCCACTTCATCACCATATCATCATCGTCGTCTACACCGAGCACTTGGAGAAGACGAAACTTGAAGACGACGACCATTGCAGCAGCTTAATCGGAGGTGGTTCGTGACATTGACTCGCGGACGTAATTAATCGGGAGCCTTCCGAGGCCCCGTGAACCAGAACTTCACAATCGCCCAAGTCATACTGGCCGCGCTAGCAGGCCACGGAGCGCATAGTTATTGTAAAGGGATCATGTAATTTTGTTTCTCCGTTGAGAGATTAATAAAATGCAAGTTTCCCTATATTTTATTTTGTGTACTTAGTACACTGGCACGCCCGCATATTTTATTTTTCCCTGGCGCGTAGAGAGATAGTAAATCGGTAATCATTGTTACGATTTTTATTATTTCTCGTGTCAAACAACATAATCATTCAGCCAGTCCTCTGGCTTGGTGCTTCCGTCGTAGGTCTTGGTCCCTCTAGCCAGCTGGAACTTGGCCACTGCCGGCTCCCCCATGATCCTGGGACCAAAACAGCTTGGCCTGGGCGGGCCCCTTGCTTCTATCTCCTCGAACCGATAGATTCCGTCCAGCTTGTACCTTGCATCACTTGGCTTCAGCATCCTTGCTCCCAACCGAGCCGCGAGATCTCTTCGGTTGGCGTACCCGGCTTGCTCCATTGCTGAGTACCCGTCGTTGTAGCGGTTTTGGTACACGGGACCGGGTTGAACAACCGGGTTGACCACCGCCACAACCACATGTGGCTGAACAACATGCTGAACCGGGTTAGCAACATGATGTCGATATGGGCCATCTCGGTTTCCTCCTTGCCCCTCTTGATGAACTCGGGCGGCCTGGCGGCCAGTTCCTGCAGCATTGTGTTTCTGACCGGGCTGCCGCTCTACAGCGTGCTGTTTTCCAGTGACAGCCGGGTCGTACACCTGCATCTGCTTGCTCTTCCTAGAGTTAACACTTGGGGCCCTCTCACCACCGGGAAGCGGTGAAGAGGCCTGCTTTCCGGATCTTGCCCCATGCGACTGAACAACATGGGATGCTCCAACCCCCGGGTTAGCTTGCCAGAAAGCCTCATTCTGCCTGCCAGCTTCTAGAACGAGCTCATTGAGCCGCTCCTGCTGCCTAGCGCGAGCCTCGCCGGTCAGATTCGGCAACTCGGCAGCAACTGCCTATGCAGCTCTAAGTGTTTTGGCAGGAGAGCTATATTTCGGCCTACCAGCAGTAGTTAAACTAACAGACTTGCTAGCAGCTCTACCATCTCTTGCTAGCTCTACGCCTAGATTGCGACGAATGATGCCTATCTTGCTAGGATTTCTAGATACAGGAGTAAAACCATGGGCTCTATTGTACTCGTTTTGATCCAGGTTGAGCTCAAGCCTAACCTTTTCCAGCTCCTGGGCCTCCTGAAGCAAAGCCAGGCGCTGCTGCTCGAGCTGCGCCCTCACCACAGCCGGATCCACGTCCGTGGAGAGAAGCATACCGATGTGCTCGACACCGGCACGAGCCGCCGGTATCACCGTTGATGTAGAAGGGTCCTTGTAGCCCGACATGTTCTGAGGTCGGTCGTAGGGCTTGTGGCCCTGGCGAGCAGCCGGCTCATTGACGACTTTGGGTGCAGCGGGCGCGCCTTTCCCGGCATCGATAGCCGGGCCAGTCAGCATCACCTCTATGTTGCCCGCAGAGCAGCCGGTTGGCTTCCCGCGGACGGCGATAACGGCAGGAGGGTCCTCAGCGACGAGCACCACCTCGGGGTACTCGCGGATGACGGTGGTGGCGACATACACCAAATACGCGCCGAAGGAGAGGACGGAGCCGCCTGCGGGCACGGGCCTGTCGCCGAAATCACCAGCGTTGTCGGTGACGAAGTCGAAGGAGCTGAATCTGTGGATGAGTCCACAAACCACGCGCTCCCCCGACGGAGAAACGGGTCCCGTCCGAATATACACCCTAGCCAGCGCCGCTGCTGGCCCCACGGTGTGCGCCAACAGTCGTGGTGTGGAGAAGACAGATGCCATAGGATGGCTTGAGTTTGGGGCCGATGGACGCTGTAGGTATCCGGGGAGGGATCGCACGCCTAGATGGTGCGCTCAGAAACACTGCAAACACCACAATCTACCCAGGTTCGGGGCCCTCGTGTGGAGGTAACAACCCTCCTCCTGCCTATCTCCCTGTATTATGTCGTACCGGGTACAGGAATCACAAACTCTCAGTGTGTGTCTCTCTGCCGAGTAGCCAGCGCTCAGATCTATGTGTACGTGACTAAAATGAACCTCTGATCTGTTGATCGTCCCGTGTCGTCCCTCGCGCAGGAGGGGGTAATCCACCTTATATACTGGTGTCCAACCACGATTCTATGAATAAAAGGTACAGAGTAGATAACTCCACTGTGCCAACGGCGCACGCCTCCGCGCACGCCTCCGTGTTCCCGCTGACACCGTCGCCGAAAGTCTCCGCGGTAGGTGGCTGACAGGTCTTGTCCACCTTGTCGGTCTCTTAGGGTAGGTCGCTGACATGTCATGTCCCCCTTGTCAGTGACAGGACTTGACAGCTCCCATCTCGTATTGTGCCCACGTCTCTCTGCGGATAACCACGCACCTAGTAAGTTGAACCGCACGCCTATATGGCCCCTGGATACGCGGGATCTTCCACAACGGCTCCATTGACTTTGTGCCGGAGTAGGACAGCTCCACGCCTATCCGGATCACATGAGCGCTACCCGGCTGATCCAAACATGCGCTGGATTCTTCCTTCTTGCCTCTTGTTCTTTCCGCCGAATAGCTCCAGCCGGATAGCTGACACCCGAGTAGCTACCTACCCGGTCAGTACCAACTTGGTACGACCGAACTTGGTAAACATCATCTTGAACCCTGTTTTTCACCTGCCTTACCCCTACTCGGGGGTAGCCCCCCGATAGATCAATCCCAAAAGGACCAAGAAGTGGCGCCCCTATAGTATGTCGAGGATGGGTCATCCTCCTGATATGAGCTTGAGGATGCCCGATGTACTACGCAGTGTAGTCCTCGAGGGTGCGTTTTGCCCCATATGATGCTCGGGGTCGTGCTGCTCATAGAAATCAAGCAAGCGCAACTGCTCATCCAGCTCCTCCTTTGAGCGCGACCATGACATCCTGCTAACAGTGAACAAAACAGGTTGCGGAAAAGGAACTTCCCTTTCATCGCCGTCAGTAAATAAAACTCTATATACTAGATTTCCAGCACTAGAGTTAGCAGTAACTGAAGGGTTCGTTGCATAGAAAACAAAAAATTTCCTACACGAGAGACACCCAAAGGGACAAGATCTAATCTAGGAGATGAAAAGCAACGGGGAGAAAGAGAGTCTTAAGAAAACATACCCTCGAAGACTCTAAGCGTTACGAGATTGAATCTCGTTGTTGGAGTAGTCGTACTCACACCGATCCCGAGAGCGAGAAGATGTGCACCGCAATCCGGCGGTGCCTCCGTGATCGGTCACACGTACGGCTTGATGACGACCTCAGTTCCCTTGATCCAGCGGGGCAGCGGAAGTAGAGGATCTACCGGAAACTCTAACAACACGACGGCGTGGTGTGGTGAAGAAAACATTCGTTCAGGGCTTCGCCAAGCGCATGAACATGAGGTGGAGCAGCAGGAGGAGGGATGTGGAGATGACACCAAGTGTGTGAGGGAGAGGGAGGTCCAACCCCTCTTTATATAGGAGGGGGAGGCAGCCACGAATTTTTGGTGCCTCCACCTCTCCCCTCATCATGTGGGTGGAGTCTCCACTCAATCCACTCATTCTCTCATCAATTCCCACTCAAAATTCCAAGGGGTTTCTTTAATAAATAAATAAAACAATTTCATTTATTTATTTTAATATATGTTAATCCTATTAATAAACATTAACACTTACCCCCTTGAACTATTTCTTAATCAAACATTAACATATACCAACTTGAACTATTTCAATATCCCCCGAAACAATTCCGGTGACTATTTGATTATTCCCCGAAACTACTGATAATTAAGGTGCTCTTTTAATAAAGCATCAGAGCAAACCATTAACACTCCATGAACACATGTGATCCTCACATCACAGCCACCCCCTCCGGTTATCCCAATTATTGTCACTTTTGGGCCTCGATTTCCGGACAACAATATGTGTAAGCAACCTGCAGGTATGATCAAGAAACATAATTATACTCATGAAACAATAACATGTTCAGATCTGAGATCATGGCACTTGGGCCCTAGTGACAAGCATTAAGCATAACAAGTTTCAACAACGATATATAGCACTAACAACGAATACTGGGCACCATTCCCTAACAATCTGGCATTATTACATGAACAATCTCATCCAATCCCTACCATGGATGGTTAATCGAGAAGTGGTGGTGATGATGATGGCAATGATCTCCTCTGAATCCCTGTCCCGGCAGTGTGCCAGAACACGAACTTATGATCCCCGAATTGTGTTTCGAGGTGGCGACGACGCTCTGGTGTTTTTCTTTCGAATATGACGAACCCCCCTCCTTTTTCAGGTCACGGGGCTTATGTAGTCAAAAGGGGAGACCGAGGGGGAGCCCGAGGCGGCCGCACCATGTGGTGGCGCCGCCTAGGGGGGGCACCAGGTGGTGTGGGCCTCTCCTTGCCCCCTCCGGCTCATCATGTGGCTTCGGGGGTCTTAGGGTAAAACAAGGACTTCGGGATCTTTTCCGGGCATTTCCCTAAAAGTTGATTTTCTACACAAAAACGAGACACCAAGGTAATTCTGCTGAAAATATCGTTAGTCCATGTTAGTTGTATGCAAAGCTGGCAAGTTTAGAGGAAAACAACAACAAAAGTGTTCAGAAAAGTAGATACATTTTGGACGTATTACGGTGCACCATCCCGACAAATTGGTGGAGGTAGGAGCGGATGGGGGAACGCAAGTAAGAATTAGATAAAATCTCGATCTCGGAGTCGAGGGACGGTGGCGTGATGACTGTCGAAGCGGACGGAAGCGTCGAGTCCGAGAGGCGCAAAACACCCACGCGAGTAGCACGGAAGTTCAGATCACCGAACGTCAGGTCGATGCTTTTGTTGATGTTGTCGAAGGTCGGTCACAATGTTTTCGAGTGCTCGGTGAAGTCAAGGATCGGATTGATTCGGAACCATCTTGCTCATCGAGTTGTCGTTTTCCGTTGTTGTCGAAGAAGCCTCGAATCCACCGCTCGAGATTCCCACAGACAGCGCCAAATGTCCTATGGTTACCACGACATATCCCATGCTTGTTCGGATAGGGTTTCGTGAGGGAGAAGAAATGTGGTGGACTACTCGGCTTAACATGACACGAGGGCACGATTTACCCAGGTTCAGGGACCTTCAGGATGGTAAAACCCCTACTTCCTTCCTGTATGACGATATTCCAGCGAGTTGATCTCGATCACAAAGGATTGCGGCGCAAAGTATGGTCCGTCATAGGATGTCTCGAGTGTGTGTTCTAGGGTTAGCTATGAACCTCTCTAGACTTTATATAGGAGGCAGGGTCTCAGGAGTTCGTACATGAAAAGGATCCAACTAGATTCGGTTTCTACTCTATCCTTGGTTCACAAGGCAAGTCTTCTCCGAGTTAGTCTTCTACCTGTATCCTTGGATGGGCCTTGGACCAGATGTTCCATGGGACTTCTCGAAGGCCCCCGTATCTGGGTTGCACCCAATATGACAATCGTGGGTGCCTATTTGGCATCCCCACATCAATTATTAACTCTAGTGCAAGTGTGAGACTACTGGAGATATGCCCTAGAGAAAATAGTATTCAATCATTATTCTATCTCCAAGTTCATTATTAAGTTTATACCATTATGCTATTAACACCTATAGTACTTGAAAAGTGAGTTTTCAAAGGAAAACCTTTGTGCGGGAGTGAAGATATAAATAAACAAGAGTTCCTAATCTTTTCTCTAAGATTAGCATATGTGTTGTAGGATGATCACATTTTCCTGGTTAGAGACTTTGATAAGTCTAGCAAACATAAGAGTTTATTGTTAGGGTATTAATAGTACTGAACAGACCCAAGATTATGATCTTGCTAAGAGACTAGCAATTATAATATATTTAGCAAAGTGAATACAGAGTTTTCATTGGCTAGGATTCCTATACTATGATAATATCTAGTGACAGCACAATCGATAGTTATGCTTTGGATGTCTTCAAATGTCTACCGTAATAGGATATTGTAACTTTGACAACTTAGTATAACCTACAGCGTGTAATGGAACTGAGATCGTTCAAGGACAATACTTAACTCCTCTAGACGATACAGAGATACATCCTCTGGGCCCTCTCAGTATCACCGATGTCAACAAATTGTCTGGCCAGATAGTGTGATTTATCACAAGGAGATCGGAGATATGAATGAGAAAAAGAGCATTATCGGTACGAGTTTTATATGTGTTATCATCAAAGGGTTTGATCAGACTAGAGCACATTATATCACCTCATGATATCGTTGGCATTGTTAAGTTAAGTGAATAAGTGCAATGAGTAACCTGAAGGTTCCCTCGTTCTTCGTGGACACACATGGGCCATCATGGGCGTCCATGGCTCCATTGTTGGTCATTTTTCGGTATGTTCCTGAACATGCCTAGGTATTAACGAACCTTTACGTGTCACATGCTTAAGCCGTGTCAACCTTTAATTGAGAGATTTTTTAGTACTATAAGTGGTTTTGAGGAAGTTCAGAGTCGTTCCGATGTCACATGAATAATTCTGGAGTCATTCGGAGGTGTTCCGGTGAAGTTACTGTGAGAGAGAAATAATACCGGGAGAGGGTAGAATTGTTTTAGAGATATACAAAGGAGGGTTTCGGAGAAAACCCGAGAAGGGGGAAAGTGCAAGAAGGGGGCAGAATTGTCCCATGGCCGCACCCAATTACTGGGTGGCGCTAAGTGGGCTCATGGTCCATATACAAGGCGCATTGGCCTCCCAGAAAACTTCCTTATTTGGTTCGAGAGAGAAAAGTAAAAAATCAAAGCAAAAGGAAGAAAGAAAGAGAAAAGGAAAAAGGGAAGTGGAGGGGAATTGGGCTCCCAGCAGGGAGTCCAATCTGAGTTGCCCTAGCAGAGGGTGCGGCCAGCCTTTGGCTGCTCCAAACCGACCTCCCCCTATAGACGTTCCCGAGGCATCCCACTATATAAAGGACCCCAATCGCTTGGGATCAAACATAAAAAAAGATCAATTCACCTTGAGCCTCTCTGACTCTCTTTCTCTCTCTAGTAGAATTAGAGCCTCCTTTAATTGGGGTTTTGAAGTGTCCTCTCCCAATTAGAGAGTGCTCTAATCTCTAATTCCCTCTCACGTGTTGATAACACCCGTCTCATATAGCTCTAATCAAGTTTATTAGATTTACCACTAAAACTACGTTGAAACGATGCTCTCTCTTTTTTAGCGCCGAGTCCCAAATGGTGGAGCACTGGCGGGTTGACGCAAGTGGATGCGTGCATACTATAAGAGAGATTGCACGCGTGATCCTTGACGAGGGAAGATTAACAATATCCTTCCAACCAGGCCTAGTTGTGAGAATCTATGATTGTTTATAATCTACTGACTACACCGTTATTTTGCTACCGGTAATCGTAAGTGCTCGATCAACGCATGTATGGGCATGCGTCTAATACGTCTCCAACGTATCTATAATTTCTGATACTCCATGATCATATTTTTCTAATTGCTACTTGTTTTCTCCCTTATTTATAGCATTTTTATACGTTTTCTGGGACTAACCTATTAACAAGATGCCAAGTGCCAGTTCCCTGTTTTCTGCTGTTTTTTGGTTTCAGAAAAGTTGTTCTGCAAACATTCTCGGAATTGGACCCCACGAAGCCCGAAGTTCCTATTTTCCCCGGAAGCATCCAGAACACCGAAGAGGAGTCGAAGACGGGCAACAGGGGGCCACACCATAGGATGGCGCGGGCCCCCCGGCCGCGCCACCTATGGGTGTGGGGCCCCTGGAGCTCCACCTCCTTTGCCCATTCGCCTATTTAAGCCCCCCGGATGGAAAACCCTAAGGACCTGATCAAAAAATCCCCGAAAAGTTCCGCAGCCGCCGTCACCGTCAGCCCTAGATCAGGGGGTTCTAAAGCTGTTTCCGGCACCCTGCCAGAGAGAGATCATCACCGGAGGCCTCTCCATCACCATGCTTGCCTCCGGAGTGATGCGTGAGTAGTTCATCCTTGGACTACGGGTTCGTAGCTGTAGCTAGATGGTTGTCTTCTCCTCATATGCCTCCATGTTTAGATCTCGTGAGCTGCCTATCATGATCGAGATTGATCTTATGTAATTCTATATGTTGTGTTTGCTGGGATGCCAAGTTGATTATAGTCTTTATTTGCATATGCTATTTGTGATCTTGCATGCTCTCCGTTTCTAGTGGTTGCTCTGGCCAAGTAGTTGCTAGCGACTCCAAGAGGGAGTATTTATACTCGATAGTGGGTTCATGCCTCCTCACCGCCTTGCTCGAGTGACAAAAACGTGAAGGGGGATGTGCTGTTGCCATTAGGGAGAAAACAACGGTGAGAGTGCCTGCGTGCATAATCATTGCTTACGTTACACACTTTGTTTAATGCAGTTATCTGTTTCTTGCAACTTAATACCTAAGGGGGTTCGGATGATAACCTGAGGGTGGATTATTAGTCATAGATGCAGGTGGATGTCGGTCTATGTATCTTGTTGTAATGCTCGCGCTAAATATCATAGTAATCTTCATGTCATATTGTGCACTAAAGTGCAACCTCTATTTGTTGATTGCCCAGCTGTAATTTGTTCACCCAGCATGCTATCTTTTATGGAGAGACACCACTAGTGAAACTATGAACCCCGGTCCATTTTTCCACACTATTAAACAAACCACAACAATTTCCTACATTCTTTACTTACTGCAGGCATACATCATTTTCCACACTATACGTCTAATCTTTGTTTTCAGCAAGACCGGTGAGATTGACAACCTCACTGTACCGTTGGGGCAAAGTATTTTGGTCGTGTTGTGTGCAGGTTCCACGTTGTTGCTGACACCGATGAAGCGTCAGCACCACTGTCAGTGGCATCAACCTTCCGAAGGTCCTCTTTCTCCTACTGGATTGATAACCTTGGTTCTTAACTAAGGGGAAAACTCCTACCGCTATGGTCATCACACCCTCCTATTGGGGTATCCCAACGAGTGCAAGATCTGCACCATCAAGGACTTTTTCTAGCGCCGTTGCCGGGGAGAAGGAAGTCTTCTGGCAAGGGGAGTCTCTCACTCTCAACCTCTTTATTTTGTTTATTGTCTTTTTTTATTTTTGTCTTGTTTTTCTTCTCTATATTGAAAACACAAAAAAAGATTAGTTTACTTCATAGCTGTTATTTATTTGCTTGCTTTTATGTCTAGTATTGTTCCTGTCATTATGTCACCGGAAGAAACAATCTTTACTTTTAAACAAGGGAATGATGATAATTTCAAAGAATATTGGTCTAGAGCTTTTGATTCCTATTGCAAAATTGAACCTAAAGTGACTCTAAATCTGTTTCTTCGTAGCTTTTACTTTGATCTTGTTCTTTGTTATAGATATGCTTTGGATACTGTAGTAGGAGGTGATTTCCTTAATTGCGATAAAGATCAAGCTTTCAATGCTATAAGAAAATTAATTGCAACCTACAGCTTACCCAGTAGTTCTGATAGAGCCTTTGCAGATATTTATGCTAGATTAAATACTCTTGAGTCACATATTTCTATCTTAAAAGAGGGATATAGCCAAATTCGTGAACATATTGATCATGTACCAAAAAATTTTGAGACAACAAATATGATCCCTTTGGTTAAAGTTGTTATAAATGGTGAAACATTTCATGCTCATTGTGATATCATGTCTGAATCTTGTCTTATGCCTAAGGAAATTTATGAATCTTTGAACCTTTGGGGGATAGCTGATGGAGGAGAAGAAATTCCTCTCATTAATAACACCACTATATTTACCATTGGGATAGCTGAGGAAGTGTCTACAAAACTCCTAGTAAAAACAGTCTCCCCTGATTATCTTGTTATTGAATGTGCAGAAGGAGGGCAAATTACCCTTGGAAGATCTCTGCTGAAACTCTTAGGAGCAACTATTGATATGGGAAAAGGTACCATGACTTTCACTCCCAAATCATGCTTGGACCATAAGTTCCCTAAAACGAATAAGGGTAATAAAGGTAAACGTAAGCCCCGTAACAATGTTGATGCTTCTTCACTTGAAAATACTTGAGTTGCCCTTTTATGCCTAGCTGAAAGGCGTTAAAGAAAAGCGCTACCGGGAGACAACCCGTTTTATTTCGCTGTTTTTAACCCGTTTTCTTTCGTTTTCTTTGGTGTGCTTTGCACTTGGGTGTTGTTTATTTCCTTAGCAACCCCTATGTATCTTTTCTTTTGTGTTTTTGTTGGGCCAAGTAAACCCTCTAGTGGAAAGTTGAGCCTATATTTCGGATTTCTGCGTAGGAAACAGATTTCCACTGTCCACTGTTAATTCTGTTAAAAATCACAGAAAAGCCAAAATGACCTGAGATTTTTTGTGCTTAATCCTGAGTTATATACGCAACTTTTCTTAGAAGACCACTTTTTTATTTGAGCAACATAAGATTTTTGAAAAAATAGATCTTTACCTGCTGTTCTGTTTTGACAGATTTCTGCCATTTATTGTATTTGCATCTTAATCTCTTTCTTTTGGTGTTCTTTTGAGAAAAAGAGTTTTGAAAGAATTTGTGACAATATATAATGTGTTTTTGAGTGTTAGACTTGTGTTGAAACGGAACCATGTGAATTTATTATTTCAATTGCACTAACGTTGCTAATGAAGATTATGAGAGTTTTGGTGTGAAGGAAGTTTTCAAGGTTCAAGAGAAGAGGATGATATGATGTGATCAAGAAGAGTGAAAATCCTAAGATTGGGGATTCCCCGGTGGTAAATCCCAGCAAATTCCAATAAGACTCAAGCATCTAAGCTTGGGGATGCCCAAGGCATCCCCTTCTTCATCAACAAATTATCAGGTCACTTCTAGTGAAACTATATTTTTATTCGGCCGCATCTTTGTGCCTTGTGATGTTGAGTAGCATGAATAGCCTCAAATAGCTGAGAGTGTTTAATATGTCATTGAAAGATTCATGAGCTGTTCTTGTCATAAGGAAGCATAAATTTTTGGTATTCTCTTTCGAATGTTTTATTTGGTTGACTTGGCGCATGCTCACACCATGTTTATGACTACAAACCAGTCACGAATAGCCTCCATGACCACTTAGTTTTTGAACTTGTGATACTGCTTATGTTTTAATTAATGATTCTTATGTCGCTATGCATGATTATGGCTTTTATGATCTCTTGATTTGTCGCTCCCAGTCTTTTGCTAGCCTCCACCTGTACTGAGTATGAGCTCTACTTGTGCATCCAAACTCCCTTAAACCAAAGTTTTTCCCATTGTGTACACCATACCTACCTACATGTGATATTTAACTGCCATTCCAACTAAATTGCTCATGTGTTACCTTTAAAACCTTCAAAATTACTCCTGCTTTATGTCCTTTTTTTGCTCATGAGGACGTAAATAGAGAATCTTTATCTCACTTGTTGATTGGATTTCACACCCTGGACTAGTGGCTTCATCTGCTTATACAAATGATAGAAGAGCTGGCAGCGGGGTGCCCAGCCGCAAATTAATGCAAACAAATTCTTTTCACTATTTTGCCCCTGATTTATCAGTCAAAGCATAATTGTGTAAACAAAAGAGAAACATGGATGACCTTCTACACCATTTGCGTCCTTCACATGGGAGCCGCTCTTGTGAATCCAGTTGGCTTGTGACGTACTGTATTTTCTGTTTACCATTCGTTGATTTTAACATACATCTCCCAAAATATAGACACTCCTCCACGTTATTTGATTGTTGGCAGGCACCTGAGGATTCGGTTAGCCATGGTTTATGAAATATGGATGGGAGGAGTGTCAAACTTTTAATACCTTTGTTTAATAAAATAAAAGCTCTAGCACATTAGTGATCCCCGCTTCCCTCCGCGAAGGGCCTTTCTTTTACTTTTATGTTGAGTCTCCATCGTCTAACTTTATGCACATTGAGAGAGCATTTTTTCCATTCTTAGTTCTACATGCATTGTCCCATGAACATCAATAATTACTTCATGATGCGATATCATTTGTTCTTAAATTATTTGCTCTAGTCTTCCTCATGAACTTTGAAGGTGTCGTGGCATTTATGTTTTGCCCCACTCTTAAGGACTAGCGAAATATTACTTTGCCATGCTTTCTCTATACCTGAAACAGACGTTTATTTTTCTTTGCATTATTTCTCATGATCCTTTATTTGAGATACTCTTCGTGATGCAAAGTAATTGCTGTGCTTTATTATTAAAGTTTTATTTATCATGCCTGTGTTTAAAGTTTTATGATCTCAGCGTGCATATGCTTTTACATTAGATTGATCAAGTTATGTTAGTAGCATGTCACCTCGGAAATTATTGTTTTACCGTTTACCTACTCGAGGACGAGTAGGAACTAATCTTAGGGATGCGTGATACGTCTCCAACGTATCTATAATTTTTGATGCTCCATGATCATATTGTGCCAATTGCTACTTGTTTTCTCCCTTATTTATAGCATTTTTATACGTTTTCCGGGACTAACCTATTAACAAGATGCCAAGTACTAGTTCCCTGTTTTCTGCTGTTTTTGGTTTCAGAAAAGTTGTTCTTCAAACATTCTCGGAATTGGACCCCACAAAGCCCGAAGTTCCTATTTTCCCCAGAAGCATCCAGAACACCGAAGAGGAGTCGAAGACCGGCAACAGGGGGGCCACACCATAGGGTGGCGCGGGTCCCCCTGGCCGCGCCACCTATGGGTGTGGGGCCCCTGGAGCTCCACCGCCTTTGCCCTTTCGCCTATTTAAGCCACCCGGATGGAAAACCCTAAGGACATGATAAAAAAGTCCCCAAAAAGTTCCGCAGCCGCCGTCACCGTCAACCCTAGATTAGGGGGGTTCTGAAGCTGTTTCTGGCACCCTCCCGGAGAGGAGATCATCACCGGAGGCCTCTCCATCACCATGCCTGCCTCCGGAGTGATGCGTGAGTAGTTCATCCTTGGACTAGGGTTCGTAGCTGTAGCTAGATGGTTGACTTCTCCTTATATGCCTCCATGTTTAGATCTCGTGAGCTGCCTATCATGATTGAGATTGATCTTATGTAATTCTATATGCTGTGTTTGCTGGGATCCGATGAATATTGAACTTATGCCAAGTTGATTATAGTCTTTATTTGCATATGCTATTTGTGATCTTGCATGCTCTCCGTTGCTAAGTGGTTGCTCTAGCCAAGTAGTTGCTAGCGACTCCAAGAGGGAGTATTTATGCTCGATAGTGGGTTCATGCCTCCTCACTGCCTTGCTCGAGTGATAGAAACGTGAAGGGGGGATGTGCTGTTGCCATTAGGGAGAAAACTGAGGTGAGAGTGCCCGCGTGCATAATCATTGCTTACGTTACACACTTTGTTTAATGCAGTTATCTGTTGCTTGCAACTTAATACCTAAGGGGGTTCGGATGATAACCTGAGGGTGGATTATTAGTCATAGATGCAGATGGATGTCGTTCTATGTATCTTGTTGTAATGCCCGCACTAAATATCATAGTAATCTTCATGTCATATTGTGCACTACGGTGCAACCTCTATTTGTCAGTTGCCCAGCTGCAATTTATTCACCCAACATGCTATCTTTCACGGAGAGACACCACTAGTGAAACTATGAACCCCGGTCCATTTTTCCACACTGTTAAACAAACCACAACAATATCCTGCTTTCTTTACTTATTGCAAGCATACATCATTTTTGACACTATACGTCTAATCTTTGTTTTCAGCAAGACCGGTGAGATTGACAACCTCACTGTACCGTTGGGGCAAAGTATTTTGGTTTGTTGTGTGAAAGTTCCACATTGTTGCTGACACCAGTGAAGCACCAGCACCACCGTTAGTTGCATCAACCTTCCGAAGATCCTCTTTCTCCTACTGGATTGATAACCTTGGTTCTTAACTAAGGGGAAAACTCCTACCGCTGTGCTCATCACACCCTCCTCTTGGGGTATCCCAACGAGTGCAAGATCTGCACCATCAGCGTCGTTCTCTTCATAAGATCTTGGTGGTTATGTTGGGTGTTTATTTTAAATTTTGCAACATACACAAGTAGTTAGCAAGTCACAGGCATCCATAAGCCCATGTCAGTAGATAACATGGGCATCACATGCCCCTGATCAAAACACAATAGTTTTTAACAAACTATCATACCTAACCACACTGGTGTTAGACGTGGTCAGGACAAGTGTATCCCTTCGCAACGGATGTGTCGACCTTGAAGATGGCGATCTTGAAGCTAGTCGTCTTGAGCTTGAAGACGGCAACATCGTGCTACTGCAGATTGAACTTCTCGATGACCTTTGGCCAGTTCAGCCCCAACACCACCTCCTCGCCGAAGGGCCTCACTTGCACCCAGTCGTCGCAGAGCTAGCACACGCTCAACAACATGCAACAGAGGAGGGAGATCTTACGCCAGTTCTCCAGGGGCTCGTGGAAGTACCTAGGGACAACGACCATGTGCAGGTCATCCCAGTCGAGCTGGACGTAGAAGCGGTGGGGCCGGACTGTGGCTTTGTGGCCGACCTGTGACTTTTTTCCCTGCGCACGCTTCGCCTCCTTGGCCGCCTTCTCCTTCCTCCTAGGTACCACCGGCTTTAGTACGTGCTAGTTGATCAGAATAATGCCCTCTAATTCCGGAGGTGCGTGGGGGATATCCCAGTCGTCCTTGAGTACATTGTCAACACGTTGACACTAGTTAGTGCACATCAATTGCACAATGGCAAGAGATGCAATCAAAGCACAATGCAAACAAATTGCAAGCAAGCATATCCAATGCACAATGGGATGCAATGCAATGCAGTGCACATGCACAATATCAATCAAAACTGAATCAATGGACATGCATGATGCGAGCAAGCAGTGACAAGCAATGGACACACACAATGCACAATGCAAGCAAGTAGTGACATGCGCAATGCAAGCAAGGAGTGACAACATTTACAAGAAGAAATGGCAAGCAACAATGAAAAAATTGCATGTCACATGACGTGAAAAAATACCAAATCAAGCACCAATGCACCATCTACAGATCTAACAACTGCAATTCTACATAGCGCCTACATATCTAGCGGTTTCCCTTCTATGCTCCTACAATGGTGAAGTGAGCAGCCGCCATGCACTACTGACAATTGACAGCAACCGCCGCTCAAGATTCAGACCAAACCCTAAGGGAGTCTTCTACCAATCTACCGTCTAGCATCTAGAAGGGTAAATGGAGGGCTAGCGGTGCAGGCCGCGCAGATGGCGCCAAAGTCAAGGAAGATGGCGCCAGAGTCGAGGAGGATGTACGACGCCAAAATCCCCACCAGTGGCGGCGTGGGCAAGGGCTCCATCAGTTCAATCGGACCCGCCGAAGGTGCGACCCATGATGGCCTGACCACGGATGCGGCCGCCGATGGCGTCGTCGTTGCGGGACGACGGGTGCAGACGGGGGAGGGCGCACAGAACATCCACTGGAGCTCATCGGTGGAGATGTTGCGCCCGATGATGACGACCATCCATCGAGAGTGCACGAGGTCGCCGATGGCGGAAGAGCAGGTGGGGCGACGCGACGGTGGAGGAGCTCCGACCATTGGAAGCGGAGAAGACAAGACATTGTGGTGAGGCGAGTGGAGCGGACGGTGAAGGGGGCGGGGAGTTAACCCAAAACGTCACGTCTCCCGCGCTTCACAACGCGTGTGAGTCAGAGGCACGCGGGACTCTCCTCAGTCTGACTGTGTAAAAACGGCCGATTCGGCCGTTACCCGTGGGCCACCTTTTTACCTATTTTAATGTTGGTGCGGTGAAAAAACACGGACCAGTCAAGACAACCAAACACACCAAATTTGCACCAAGGGGTCTGTTTCGGTTCTCAATGGGCAACCACGCTACTGCAATAATTAAGAATTCATTCATTTTTGCGTACATTTAAGTAAGTGGTAATACCAAGATAAATTTGGAGGTGTTTTACACGGGAAAAAATTCCAGGTGTTTGACTAAGTGTCTTCAATTATATGGCTACGTGTTCTTGACTACTAAAAAAATGTTCCATTGAATAAAAAAGTTGTGACCTAATGCTGTAGTACAGTATGCATGAGATCTAACATAGAAATTATAGTACTTGATAAAATTGCTGCGTAACTTGAGGATAATTCCCATAGTGAAGTGCTTAAATTGAATAGCAATAATTCGGGGTTTCCATAGACCAAGCCCACACACCCATCTTCTTCTCGGCGGAGGAGAGAGAGAGAGGAGCAAAAGTTAGACTAATGGCCGTAGTGGTTGGTGCAAGTCGCTACTAGGAGAGAGAAGAAGATAGGGATAGGGAGAGAGAAAGAGAGACTGCCTGTGCGTGTGTGGAAGAGAGAGAGAGAGAAAGGGCGAGTGAGGAGAGAGAAGGACACAGGCAGACGCAAGCGATAGAATTAAACAAACAAAAGCAGCCGTAGAAAAAAAGCGTAGCCAAACCAGAACCAAACCCCAAGGAGGCCAAGAAGAGGACGGCAGCAGCAGCACCAGCAGCAGCTAGCCATGCCGCGGTCGCCGTCGCCGGAGAGGACCTACCCCGCGCGCAGGAGGGGAGGCGCCCACCACGTCCTCCCGTCGCGTTGCCGCTCGCCGTCGCCCCCGCCGCGCCGCTCTCTCCGGCCGCGCCGCGCCGCCGCCGCATCCTCCCGCCCGCTCGTAGACGACTTCTTCCCCTTCCCTTCCTCGCCCTCCTCGTCGCCGCCTCGCCCCCAGCACCGGAGGGCGCCCGAGCCGGAGCCGTCCAGCTCCGATTCGGACGGCGGCGCCGTGGCCGGCTCCTCCGCCTCCGACCGTCGTCGGCGCAAGCTCAAGCTCGTCGTCAAGCTCTCCCAGCTTCCTCCGGACCAGCACCACCGCCGGGCCCCACCTCCCCCTCCCTTCTCGGACTCATCCGAGGGGGAGGAGCAGCCACCTGGCGACGGCAGCGGCGCCGAGGAGCAGGTCAAGCCGCCCAAAAAGCGCCGGATCGAGTCGCGCGACGACAGATCTCGCAACAGCGAGGTGAAACATGCCGCCCGATTGGTCATCGCCCCCGACTTTACTTCACTTTTACAGCTGGTTGTAACGCGAGATCTGCTTCTTCTTTTAGGTTGCTGCAAGGAGCGACGCTGCCAGCGCGCCAAGGACGAAGCGGCTCCCGGTGCCAGGTTCGATTTCCTTGCTTTTTTGCTCATCTCTTGGTATTCGGTAACGGGATTATGACTTTTGAGTGCCTTTTTCTCCCAAGAGATGAAACTGATTCTTTTGTCTTTTTTTTGTTTTTGCTTGACCGATTTAGGGACGGCAAGGACGACGCCGTTGCCAGATCGGCAGACGCTGGATATGATTCTCGACAAGCTGCAGAAGTGCGTGTTTCGCGACCAGTACTTATGCTAAGCTGGATTTGGGATCATGGTTTGATGATCTTATTCTCTTCTGCTACCGTTTGATTCTGCAGGAAGGATACATACGGCGTGTTTGCTGAGCCGGTGGATCTTGAGGAGGTCAGGACATTCTTCCTGCGCCATTCTTGTTGGAGATGCTAATCCGTTAGAGGTGGTATTGAGTGTTGATGATGCATTGGTTGTTTTGATTCGCGCAGTTGCCTGACTACAACGATGTGATTGAGCACCCAATGGACTTCGGTACCGTCAAGAGGAAGCTTGCCAGGAATGCATACCGCTCATTCGAGCAATTCGAGGTCAGACTTTCGATTTTGTCGTACTAGCAAACTAAACCGCGCGCTCTGAGTGGAGAGTTGCTGTTTGTTGGTTTGTTGCTTGAGTGAATGTTGTGGTTGGGGATGGTGGGTCATTTGAATTCATACTATATTTGTCTGGGAGTGAATTTAACCTACAAGGATCTGTCCAGTGCCAGAAGCATACTTTGACACTTGTTCTCCTTACCTTGAACCTCAATTTTTTTTCCAGAAGTTGCCACTTTTTCGAATTAAATTTCCATTCGTCGCTCTAGTTTTAAGTTCTGTAGGTTTATCACAATTACTGAGTATTCCAATAATAATTTTCGAACAATTGGTGATAATAAATTGCAGGATGATGTCTTCTTAATTTGCAGCAACGCGATGCTGTACAACGCGCCTGACACAGTTTACTTCAGACAGGTATATGGGCAGCCTTTCTGAAAAATTGATGCACTCACAGCACCATCATTTATCAATTCTCATTCAACGTTTCTTGCTATGCTTACTCATTTAGGCCCATTCCATACAAGAGCTGGCCAGAAAGAAGTTTCAAGAACTGAGAGATGAGGGCATGCCTACAGAAAACCAAGTAAAGAGTGAACAGAAAGTTAAACCTATATCTTACAACAGAGCACCAATTAAGAAGCCTGTTTTGAGGTATTCGGAAGATGATCTAGACTTCTTGATTCACAAAGAGCCAATTAAGAGACCAAATGCGAAAATTTCAGGAGATGATATAAGCTTCAAAGATCAAGTCAAGAAACCCGTCTCTAGGATTTCAGAGAACTCAAATTCATTCCATAAAGAGCGAATTACTAAACCAATTTTCAGAAATTCAGAGAATGATTTGAGTTCCTCGTTCCCGGGAGAGCAGGTTAAGAAAACCATTTCCAGAAATTCAGAGGATGATCGAAGTTCCTCATTTCAACCAGTGAAAGTTAGGAAAGCCATTTCGAGAAATTCAGAGAATGATCGAAACTCCTCATTCCACCATATGCAAGTTAAGAAAGGCATTTCAAGAAGTTCAGAAGATGATCGAAGCTCCTCTTTCCCCCTTCACCAAGTCAAGAAACCCACTTCCCGGAGTTCAAAAGATGACTTGTCATCCCAGAAAACACACATTAGGAAGCCAGTTTGCAGAAATGGAGAAGAACCAGATTGCTCATCACACACAGAGCCATTTGAGAACCCCATTTGCAAGAAGGGAGAAGATGTAGGCTTATCCCCAGAAAAGCTTGTTGAGGACCCCAGTTGCAGATATGGAGATGAGTTGGGCCACTCATGCCAAAAAGAGTCATCTAGGCAGCCTATTTGCAGAGATGAACAAGATGATCTAGGTTACTCCTGCAACGAAGAGACTGTTAAGAAGTCAGATTGCCTGAATAGCCAAGACGCCTTGGGTTCAAATGTCTCTCCTGAAACCATTGTTTCTGCCGGAAATGGCTCTGATGGCTTAAGCGTGTCACAGGCTAATGATGCTGAGCCCCCAGAATGCACCTTAGCCAATGGGTGTTCTGAAAAAGATATCAGTTCTCCAGTAGACGAGATCAGATCTGAGAAGACTGAAGATGTTTCAGGTATCATTTTTCACTCAGCTCCTCCTCCTCTACTGAGGTTGATCCATCAATGAAAGGCCTAAACAGACACACCATCTAGTATATAATTGGGAGGTTATCCCTTAAAATTTTCAATTAGAACTTTGTGAAGTCCCTAGAATGGACAATCAGCAAACAAAGGATGACCGTTGGAAGGACACTATGTTACATCCAATGTTTGTTATTTAAATGCTGTATGTGTGAGGTTCCTGTGAGTTATTCAGGTGTTGTATTGATAGTTAAAATGATTTATAATCGCATGTATATTTTGCTAAGTTTTCATTGAGATGCATATCTTGCAGTCCCATTTCATCTGGAGGAACTTCATTTGGTTACCCCGACATAACTAAGTTCTTATATTAACCCAAACTTTGTCAAATAAATTAGTGACATTCTTATTCTTTCTTCATTTTTCAGCCAGAGATTATTCAGCAAAAATTAGCCTCAAATCATTTGTGGTTGATGAGACTAGAAGGAAAACTTATCATGCACCTGAAGACCAGCCTTCATCAGATTCTGACCCAACTTTTGATGTCTTCTGTGCGGAGCCAAAAGAGCTGATAAGTGTATGTTAATACATCTGATTAAATCCAGTCCTACTTTATTCTTGGATCAGTTTGTTTTGCTGGTTAGTTCTTATGGTCAGATGCGCCCTTGCAGGTTGGACTTCATTGTGAGCACTCGTATGCAAGAAGCTTGGCTCGTTTTGCCGGTTCACTTGGTGCCCGAGGCTGGAGAATCGCTTCTGAGCGCATTCAGCAGACATTACCTGCTGAAGTGAGGTTTGGACGTGGTTGGGTTGGGGAGTATGAGCCACCATTACCATCTATTCTTGCTGTGCAAGATCAATTACGTAGTCAGGTTGCCTCTGATGCGAATATTCAAAGGAAAGCTTCACTGCCCAGAGATAACGGAAGAGTCAGGCCAAAAGAAAGCATTAGTCCGAAGGATATGAGTTTGAGCCTACTTAATCGGATAACCACTGTCAATAACGTAATTGGTGTGACTGGTTCACTTGAGAGTCCAGAATTTAAGCCAAGATTATTTGATGTTACTACTGAACCCCAACAGAGGAACACCGATGCCTTACCACTCCACGAGAAACATAGTGTCTCGAGAAATGCTGTGAAAACAAAAAGAGCAACCAGTGAACAAGTTAGGAAAAGCAGGCCCTCGTCCAACGCCCGCCCTCCTGAAGTGCAGCCACATAGGTCTGAATGTTCAAAAGGAGCTTCTTCTAGCGCGCATGATATGCCTGCTGTGAACAAAATGGCTGGCCAGCCTGCAGCCTTTTTCCAACAACCAGAAGCACTCAGAACTCAGCAAATAAAAAGTGACCCGTCTAAAGGTGCTCGCCCACTTGAAATGGCACCTCAGAGGCTCGAGTGTCCAAAAGGTGCTGCTTCTGGTCTTCATGATATGCTTTCCCAAAACAACAGTAATGGGCATCCAAAACCCTTTTTCCAGTCACAAGAAGCAGCTGCACCACAGCCCAAAAACGAAGCTACCTGGGTGTACCATGGAAGACCGGGTGATGCAAAGTTTGGAAGTTCTGAGAAAAGCAGACCAATGAGCAACATTGGATTCATCACAAAAAATCCAGTAAATGCCAATGGCTTTGCCATGCATGCGAGCGCACAGAATAGTATCATAGACCATGCCAAGTCAATGGGTGCGATACCTGGGCAAGTAAACGTGCCAAACCGAGGGTTTGATGCTTCCCGGAGTGTTTTCTCCGCTTTTCCAACTGCTGCTAGGGAGAACCAGAGCATTCCATCTGCTCCTGTAGCTCAATCTTGGATCTCATTTGGTGCTTCATCAGAAAGCAAACCGACCATTGTGAGTCCAAATTTTCATGACAGTAGTTCTGGCTGGAAGATGCCATTTGCAAATGTTCGTACTTCTGATGAATCGAAGATAAGTGCTGTTCCTCAGTTCTTTAGACAACCTGTTCAGGTTTCTAGAGAAATTCCAGGTCAAAACAAGGGCTTGGTAATATTCCCACAGTTGGTCCAGAGTGATTTCTCAAGATCACAAGGCCAGCCACAATGGCAAGGGCTGGTTCCCCACATGCAACAGAAGCCAAACATGGATATGCTCCGCCCAGACTTGAACATTGGATTTTCGTCTCCAGGTTCACCACCTGCTCGACAGTCTTCTGGCATCAATTTGGAAGCACAGCAGCCAGATCTTGCTTTGCAGTTGTAAGCAAGGGAATGTGTAATGAACACATGTGACTATAAGATCGGATGCAAGACACAGAAACATAAAGCATGCAAGGATATGTGGAACCCGGCCGTAAAATTGGGCAAAAGCAGTAATGGGACATCCATTACGTTGATATTCGTCAATATGGGATGGTAAACAGGTCACAGCGCAGGCCTATCCCTCCCTGTT
Source organism: Alopecurus myosuroides (assembly GCA_028641055.1). NCBI lineage: Eukaryota > Viridiplantae > Streptophyta > Magnoliopsida > Poales > Poaceae > Alopecurus > Alopecurus myosuroides. Next base: position 371,717,976 of record CM054059.1, read on the forward strand.
GCACGATATCAGGATATGGATGGATGAACACTGCTCGAAATAAAATCATTGGCCCCTTTTGATTGGTAATGGAGTTCAGGATCCAGCATTTGGAGAAATGCTGTGGCGGCATGCCCATGATCCGAGTACACCTCGAGCGAACTCTTCTGACCACACAGTAGCATTCCTGGGATAGAAATTTTGCACCAGAATTTAGGATATATCTTGAGTAGTTAGACTGCGTGGTCACCCCAATGTTAATGCCCATGTCACATTGTATGTTTGTTGTAAATGGTTCAGCATTGAATAGATTGTTAGACTAGAGTAGCCACGTTTACTCCTTTCTCTGAATGAAAATTGCTTCTCCTTCATGTTCCGTGCCAGGAGTGGAGAATCATATGCTGAATGATAGATGTTAATACTCACGTCAGGATACTCCAAACGATTCATTTGGTTGAATCGTATGCTGAATGATAATGTTAATACTCACGTCAGGTTACTCCAAACTCTGGCATTTGGTGCAAATATTGTTATACCAGTGAGCAGGGTGAACTGACATGTATTTCATTCCTCAGTCTTAAGAATAGAAGAAAGGGTTTTGGCAGCGATCTTGGAGGATCGTTTCTGAATTGTATTGATACTCAGATCATCCAACCTCTGTCTGGTTCACTGCTGGTTTTGAAGACGTGCTGCTGTACAGTATAAAGAAAAGAAAAAAAGTGCTGTGCTACCGTAAGGATGACTACATCTCTGAATGACGCAAGACATGGTTGGAATTTTAATGCCCTCTATGTTTGCATTACATTTGTTGTTTCAAAGCACTTAATATTTAATACACTTTCAGATATGAGATTTAATTGATATACTCCTTTTGGCGTAACAGATTTTGTATAACCAAAACTTATATTGATTTGTCTAAATGACCCTGCAAAGTTCATGATCCTTTTTTTTTTTTATCTGGCACCAAATGGAACTCTCATGTTTTCTCAATTTCTCATCTACAGAAATGGTGCTAGTTGATGAGATACAAACTATGTTGATGAGAGATGGCCTATCAAAAGATCTGATGCACAGAATATTTTTTATAAACAGACAACTTCTGTGCCGCAAGATTAGCAGCATACTTTCCATTTTCCTAAATTCTCATTGGTTTGCCCTTGTCCATCCTGCACTCAATCTCCGCTAAGATAGCTTGGGCTCCCTCTTTAGGTTTGGCGCATTCGGAGGACTGAGTTTCAACCCCTTGAGGACAAAATGGCAAATAAAATTCCAACGTGTAGTGAAAAGTACTTCAACACGGCTGGCTGTTGTCGAGATCCCAATTTGTACCTTTATCAAACTATTAGGCTGGTGCCAATGCACCTCCCACTATTCACGGGCTATAGCCCCGCCACGTCACCTTTTTTCACCACTCTCACGCCACTCTCACGGCACTCTCACGGCACGGTGCCAGTGCACGGGCTATAGCCCGGGCTACAAGCTTCTCTCTCTGCCACATCAGCTTTTCTCTCTCCTCCACGTCAACACATATTTTGAAGATTAAAAACGTTGCAAATAATAGAAGACATTATTTTATTCAACTAAAATTGTACCGATTACATAATAATAAATAAAAATTACATAAAAAATGAGAAAATTACATAATCTAGTTTTGATGAGCCCACACATGCTCAATCAAATCCTGCTGGAGCTGTGTATACATCGGCGAGTCCTGCATTTCGTTGTCCATCTGAATCCTTGCTGCTAGGCTTGGTGGTGCATTGGTATGTATTGGAGGGCCGACGTTGCTCGCAACTGTCTCATAGCTGTTCTCCAAATTGGTACCACGCTCATCGTCGATGATCATGTTGTGCAGAATGACACATGCACGCACGATCAACCCAAGAGTGCGCATGGAGTAGGAGCGTCCGGGAACTGCTAAAATGTTGAACCTAGACTTCAACACTCCAAATGCACACTCCACATCTTTGCGCCAACACGATTGAGCAGCAGTGAAGACACGTTGCTTGTCACTTTGTGGAAGAGTAACACCCTTCATGAACACCGGCCAGGAGGGGTAGATGCCGTCGGCAAGGTAGTAACCCCAGTTGTACTGGTGTCCATTCACCGTGAAGTTCACTGTGGGTGCTTCTCCTCTAAGCACATCCGTGAACAATGGCGACTAATTGAGCACATTGATGTCGTTGTTGGACCCGGCGACTCCAAAAAAAGCATGCCAGATCCAACGATCATACGACGCAACGACTTCTAAGATTATGGTAGGGTGTTTGATGTCTCCCCTTGTGAACTGACCGGCATGCGCAACTGGGCAGTTCCTCCACTGCCAATGCATGCAATCTATGCTCCCTAGCATTCCCGGAAAGCCGCGCTCCTCGGCTTTCGCTAACAGACGCTGAGTATCCGCGACGTTAGGTCGACGGCAAAACTCTTCCCCGTAACAGTCGATGATGCCCTCACAGAATTGATCTAGACAGTCTGACGAAGTTTGTCTAGCTAACTTAAGCCACTCATCTATCGTATCAGCACCGGATCCATAAGCTAACAGACGCAACGCCGTAGTACACTTTTGTAGCGGAGAAAAACTCGTACGGTTCAGAGCATCAACTCTTTGGGTGAAATACGGAGAGTATTCACCCAATCTATCCACAATGCGTAGAAAAAGGGATCGCCTCATCCGATACCTTCGCCGGAAGAAGCTCGGAGGATAAGCGCAGTTGGGGGCGAAGTAGTCGTCGTAGAGCCGCTCGGCGACGCCAACACGATCACGCCTGATGAACTGTCGACGGCGCCGCGGCGGTCTTGGCACCGCTTGGAGCGCCGCCTCGTACTCGGCCTCCATTGCCGCCTGCATTGCGGCCATCATCTCACCCTCCAGTCCCTCGCTCGAATCGCTGCTTGACGAAGACATGGCGTCGAGAGGGTGGAAATGAAGACTAGAGAGGATGAAGTTGGTCTGGAATGAGTGCAGCATATGAGGGGGTATTTATAGGAGGGATCAGCTGAAAATTTCAAATTTTTCGAATTTTTTTTTCAATTTTTTTGACAGCAACGGTAACCCCTAACGGCTAGCTGACGTGGACCAATAGGGGGCGCCACGTCAGCTAGCCGTTGGCCCCCAACGGATACCCCCTACCGCCCCGCCCTACCGCCCCGCCCCGCCAGCGCGCCGCCCCCTCTCGCCCCCCCCTCTCGCCCCGGGCCATCGCTACCGCCCCGCCTACGCGGGCGGGAAGCAGGGCGGCAGCGGCGTGTCGCCGGGCGAGCCACGAACCGCCCGCCGGCTCCTCTCGCCCCGCCTTCTCGCCTCCTATCGCCCCGCCACGGGCGGTAAGCCCACTACCGCCCGTCCCTATAGCCTGCGTTGGCACCAGCCTTAGGCTGGTACCAATGCATCTCCCACTATTCACGGGCTATAGCCCCGCCACGTCACCGTTTTTCACCACTCTCACGCCACTCTCACGGGCACGGTGCCAGTGCACGGGCTATAGCCCGGGCTATAAGATTCTCTCTCTGCCACATCAGCTTTTCTCTCTCCTCCACGTCAACACATATTTTTGAGACGAAAACATTACAAATAATGCAAGGAAATAATTTTATTGAACTAAAATTGTTACCGATTACACACTAATTAATAAAATTGCATAATAAATTGTAAAAATTACAGAAAAATTAAAAAATCTAATCCTCGTGCTCGTCCTCGTCGTCGTCATCCTCTTCCAGCCCTAGCTCTTTTTCCACTATCTGGATGGCCTTGGCATGTTTGCGCTTTTCAGCTTCGTTCATGCCGGCGGTTGAGCGGTCTTGCAATTTGTTATATTACTTCAGTAGCTTAACCTTCAATAAACCTTTCCACATTTTCTTCATTCCGAAGGTTGCACTTGATGCCTCACTGGACGATTCCTTCTCCTTGTTCTTTCCCTTGCGAAACGCGGCCTTGGCCTTATCGCGGCCAGGAGGACGCGGCTCCTCCTCCGTCGCGTCGCTAGAGCTGTACTCACCTCCGACCCCCAGACGGGTTCTCTTGGAACTGGAGTCAGTCCCACTACCAGGACCATGCTGTGCTCTCCACTTCGCTTCCTTGCAAACAGCTTCCCACCACTTGAAGCGTTTGAAAGGCTGAGTCACTCTAGGGTCATTTGCGTACCTCGCCATTGCCGCGTCCATGACCATTGCATCGTCTGCTCCACTCTGACGTACCGCTTCTTCTTGGATGTGGTATCCATTGAACAAGGACACCTCACGGTTGTAGACGTTCCAGTGATCCTTCAGTTGCTTCGCGGTCCTTTGGCGGGCAGGATCGGCGGTAGAGTTGAACGTCTTCGCTATTCCACCCCAAAAACTATCGCCGGTCTTGCTATTGCCACGGCGAGAGTCCTTGGAGTTGAAAATCCAAGCATTCACCTGCAAATAAATAGATATTGTCTTAGTGAAAAATCCAAACAAAAACCAACTCCGAAATAAACATGTGACGGGTAAGAAAAGTACCAGTTTTTCCTCGTCAAAACATTTCCACTCGAGCCTCTTTGGACGCGTTGGTACCAGTGTTTCCGCGGCATCGGACCCGTCGCTTGGAGCACTGCCTTCTGGAGCAGACGGTTGCTGATACGGTGGAGGTGGTTGCTGATACGGTGGAGGTGGAGCGTATGAACCGTATGGATATGGAGGTGGAGCGTAAGAACCATATCCCGTAGGAGGGTACGGAGGAAGTGGACTCCCGCTACCTGTAGGTGGAGGTGGTGGTGGGTAAGCATACGGAGGATGCTGGTATGAACCATATCCCGTAGGAAGCGGACCATATGGCCCCGGAGGTGGTGTGTTGGAGGGGTACAACACTCGGGAATGCGGCGAAGAACCGGCATTCGACCGACGATGTGTGGGAGAGACATCTTCTATGTGACTAGGTTGTGACCCGTCGGACTGCAAGAGTTCCGTGAACAGGGTGTTATCTGGAGTCCAACCCGACATGGCGGAGATGTTATGAGAGAAGAGAGAAAGAGAGGAGGGAAATGGTGTGAAGAGAAGGGATGGATATGGGGGGGTATTTATAGGATTGGAGATGGAAAATTGGGTCAATTTTTTTTCTCCAGCCAGCCACGCTCCCCCCAACGGCTAGCTGACGTGGACCAATGGGGGGGGCGCCACGTCAGCTAGCCGTTGCCCCCCCCCAACGGCTAGTCCTACCGCCCCGCCCTATCGCCTATGGGCGCCAGCGCGCCGCCCCACCCCCTCTCCCTCTCGCCCCCCCTATCGCCCCGGCCCCGCGCTCTCGCCCCGCCACCGCGGGCGGGAAGCCGGGCGACACCGGCCTGTCGCCGGGCACCACAGCCACCGCCCGGCGGCTCCTCTCGCCCGCCCCTACCGCCTCCTCTCGCCCCGCCTCGGGCGGTAAGGCCGCTCCCGCCCCTCCCTAACGCCTCCACTGGCACCAGCCTTAGTATCAATCACTCATATACGCTTTGATTGTAAGGTTGGCCATTTTTCATCCATTTCTCTCTTTCTCTTTGCTCTCAATTTACTCTTTTTACCTAGGAATATGTGTAAATGTTGACTATTGCACGAGAACCCACTTGTTGCCAATGTTACCATGCTTATAACTCAGTACTCCCTCCGATCCATATTAATAGGTGCTGAAGTGGATGTATTTAGACATGTTTTATTGCTAGATACATCCACTTCAGGACCTATTAATATGGATCGGAGGGAGTATTATAATTTCTCTAAAACACTTCTTTTAGATGCTCTAAAACACATTTTCTATACGCAAATACCAAAAGTGTCATCCGTCATCCCAGTTGGCGAAGGCACATGTCCGTCACGCCGAGAGGTGACTTGAGATGATCGAGACTATTTTTGGCATTTCTGTTTATAGGAGCTATTTTATACAATTGCATAGCACACACAAATTTATTTGTACAAAATGGTTCGAACCTATGACCTATGCTAGGATGGCAGTGTGCCACGCGTCGCTCCTAGATTTCCGTTACCCTCTGTTTGGATGCAGGAAAAACTGCTTGGAATTGAATTGACCTGTGAATTCCAAATCCAAGATGGAAAGGAATTAAGCTACAATTCCAATTCTGTTGTTTGGTTGTGCAGAGAATTTACTGACGGAATCAAAGGGTATGACCCAATTCTAATTCCTGTTTGGATGTACATACCACGGAATTCGATGTTTTTTGAGTTTGGACAATATAAACATATGTACATGTATGAAAAATTAGTATGTGTATATTTGAATGTTTAAATAATATTTTGCACACATGAATAATATATAAAAACATCGAATAAAGTCATAATAACAACACACAATATTTAGCTCTGAAATTTGAGTATGACCAGAAAATATTAGGTGACACACACTAGCAACAAAGGTATGCATGTCGGATCACATACAGTTCAAAAAAAAGATCCATATACTAGATGATAGAGATCCAGCAGGGCTAATAAGCTGTGAAATTCGAGTTCGGTACATTGCAGCAAACACAGAACAAAACGAAAAATCTGCCCGGGAACTAGTCCCTACCAGCTTCTGTCCCCAATGAAGAATAAAAAAATGCATACAGCGTTGTTTTCCTAGCAGCCTCTGCCAGGCTCGTCCCTACCAGCGTACTGAACTCGAATAAAAAAATGCAGTACTGGATGCCTCCATTCCTCTGTCACTGTCGGAGAAACCTCCATTGTTTCTCTGGAACGCATCCCTGGAAGCTCGCATCCCGGACTTCCGCGCCTACCTTGCTCCGACGAGGCCTGGAACCCACGGTTGGGCGCATCCCGGACGTCCGCGCCGCGCCGACCTTGCTCAGACCAGCACATCGAACCCGCGCCTGCACGTCTGCACCTGTGCGCATCCCGCGCTTGCACGTCCGCACCTGGGCGCATCCCGGGCGTCCGCGCCGCGCCAACCTTGCTCCGACCAGCCCATCGAACCCGCGCCTGGGCTTCCTGCACCGCCCCATGCCGCGCGCACGCCATCTAGGGTTCGCGCTCCCCATGCCGCGGGCTACTCACACGCAGAGAGAGAGAGAAGGGAGGGGACGGACGGGAGAGAGAGAGAGGATGGAGGAAGCTAGACGAAGAGGACACTCACCGGCGGCGGCGGCTCCCAGGAGCCGAGGAGACGGTGCGATGGACGCAGGTACGCAGTGCGGGTGGGGGTTGCGGGCCGAACGATTTCCAATCGTTTCCGAGCGGGTTAGCTCGGAATTGTCCCGGGAGGTGCGTCCGTGCGCGCGGGGTCTCTTGGAATTGCACAGAATTTTCCGTACCCAATTTCTTTACCACCCCAAACAATGGAATTTGATTAGGAAATTCCAAATTGGCAATTCCATGGTGTTTTTCCTACATCCAAACAGTGGGTTAGGGTATTTTTGGCATTTACGTTTAGAGGGACTATTTTTGGTATTTATATTTAGAGGGGCTAATTTTGACGATTGCAAATCAAACAACGATATAATTGTAAAAAATGATTCAAGCCTAAGATCTATGGTAGGATAAACAAGAGGAAATCAACCAAACCAGTGAATACATGAGTCTCATTCATTTCCGGCTTGTATTTATCTAAGGATTTGCAGCGCTCCATTTGAAGTCCTTCAACCTCCACACCAATTGAATTGTAGGAGTCTGAATCCATCAACCACAATGACGATTTTACCTCTCAGAATCGTTGGTGCTACCTCTTAGGGCCAAAAGTGACATAAAGGTTTGAGAGGTCTTTTCATGGGAAACGGGGCCAAAATACCCCAAAGCTTCGTTGATAGCGGTGGGTTATAGAAAAATTTAGGATCTCGAAAAGATCAGAAATTACAACCAAAACCTTACAATTTGCAAAAGGGACCTCACAAGTAAAAATGATATGCGATCTCTCCACCGTCCACGCTGCAAGGCCTCTCCGCCACAACCATCTAGTCCACCACCGGGGACAAACCACTTGGTGGAGGGCCGATGTAGTATGCCGCGCTGCAGAAGCCGAAGATCCTCCCTTTCAGAGGAAGAATAAAACCCAGAGCAGAGAGCACCAAGGTGCAGAGTGCCCCCCTTGTCCTTGTATAGCGGCGAGGCACCTCGCCGTAGCTGAGGACGTAGGTCTCTCCACACATCCTAGATCCAAAGAGCCGTCGTCTTCCCCTCCTGCCTTCCACTACATCGGTGGCGACAGATAAAATGTTGAACAATGACCGAGCCCCACAAAAGTTTCCCATTTAAACTGTTGCCACTCAAATCCTCCACCGACGCCACCGCCCACCATGGCCAGCCACCGGCAGAGCAGAAGAACGCAACCCTGGCGCCGCCGAGGAGCACCCAAAGCCAACAACAACGTGGCATCTTGCCAGTCGCCATATAGGACCAAAACCTGGCTATAATACTACTAGACCTAAGCCTACTATCAGCATATGCGAAGGTGGTAAGGGCCCTAAGCCTCTTTCCTCCTCCGTTCCGACCAACAGAGCCGACGGAGGAGAGGGCGAGAGCGGTGGCGGGTTCCAAGGCCAAACACAACAACTCTAAGAGGAGATGAGCAATAAAGATAGGGAAAGAAATGAGCCCCCCCTTGGAAAAAGTCGAGGCCTCGATGCATCTTTTTGAGAGGGGTCACTGGTTCTATTTTGCTTTGGAAAGGGTCGCTCATGAAATTTTTGGTAGTACGGTTTTTAGGGAATTAGTAGGGATAACTTACCAATGGGATTGGGTGAAACCCCACTTTCGCTCAATTCTATGAAATTCCCAATCCACTAGGGATGGTTAGTGTATTTACTATTAAGAAAATTCATTGGAGTGTGGGAAATTCTAGGGAGAAGTGGGGATAAAATCAAACAAATAGACTAGAATCAAACGGGATTTAGGAATAGCTGAGAATTTGGGGGTTTAGCTAGGATAGTCCCAACCAATCCCAAAAATACACTCACAAATGAAAAAAAACCTGGGCTCGAGTGGCTTCCCTGCCTGGCTCTCCCATTGAATTTTTCGGGAAGCAGCAGCCAACAAGCACCATAACGAAACCGTGCGAAATAAATGTGAAGGACTACCGGTGCTGCTCCCGGAAGTCCGAAACATGGATCAAATCTCCATGGATTCTCGTACTACCATGTCTAGTTGACCGTAGCAGTCTACTCATACCTTCAATCCAGATTTCCGAATGTAGTACGTGTCTTTTTACCCAGTGACACTAGGGTTATCGAACCGGGAAGTAGGTACTTGATAAGGTCCCTACAAGTCTAAGAAATTTTATATTAAATCTCGTTTTAACAGACCAAATTGTTCTAACGGAAGGAGTTCTATTCAATGGATTAAAATAGGCCAGGGCTTAAGATTCCACCTGCAACAGTGCATTAGTAACATGGGATAAATAATATATGATGAAAGTTGTTAGTGATAATTAATTCATATGCTATAAGATATATGCAGCCAATGTGTTTGTAAGTCACTATGGCTCAGATTACTGGTTACCATAGAGTAATTCATCCAACCGCTGGGCCTGTCCGTCTCGGGGGGATGGCTTGGTATTTAAGAATGAAACGATGAAAGCATTAAGCTTTGTGACATCATTGTGGTTCCTAAGAGAATTGTTTTTAGCTGCTGCACTCCTCCTTCACGACCAGCCTTCCACTCCTCTCTTATTATACTATTATCTTGATCACTCTTCGGGGTCTTGGATAACTGACAAGTCCTAGGAGGGAGACACATATACAAAATCATATGCATAAAAAATAATGAACTAATTAAACTAATATCCCATGAATAAGATTGTGCACATAGCTGCGAGGTTTAAGCCTCAACCCTTATCCTGAATGGACTACTTGCACATCATGATCAGACCAGTAATAGAAAACATTGTTACAAATAGTACTTGTATTGAAAGATTGTTAATTCTTACAATCTTGCCAATCGCGATGAGATCTAGATTACAATGCGATGACCCACAAGTGTAGGGGATCGATCGTAGTTTTTTTTGATAAATAAGAGTGTTGGACCCAACAAGGAGCAGAAGGTATTGATAAAAAGTTTCAAGCAAGGTTTCACTGTAAACACTAGACAACAACTGTTTAGGGATTTTTGTAATAGTAATAAAACGATAACAAGTAAATGACAATGAAAGTAAATAGTTGCTGCAAGTGGCCCAATACTTTTTAGCACAGAGGACAAGCCGGTGATGTTTCTTATAATGGCTAAAACATTCCTGAGGACACACGGGAGGTTTCTTCTAGTTATTGTCGTCACACGCCGTTGATTAATCTTTATCGGTTTAGTAAGTGTTATGTGGGTAGACCTATGCTAGGGCACCGTCATATCCAAGACTGATGCAAACTTACGATTACACTACTTGGAAGCGTCCACAAATACAAGAAAGTAATTAAGATATAAATCTAACTGTAGCAATAAACTCATGGTATCTACTACTCCCTTATGTGAAGTATTGCAAACTAGGGTTTAGGTTTCTATCACTCCGGAAACCCACCATAAGCAATCCAACACATAATGCATTCCTCTAGGCCCATAAAGATGAAGTGCTATGTAGTCGATGTTCACATAACACCACTAGAGAAATAACAACATAACTTAAATATCAAACTGGTAAGTATTACTCAACTAATAGCTAGACTTCTCCCATATCCTCAAGAAATAAATGATCTACTCACAACACATCATATGTATCATGATCAAAGGTGATATATGGATGAATAACGATATGGTCATAAAGTGCAAACACCGATAAATCTCACAAGTATCAACTACAAACGAGTAATTCACACCGGTAGGGATCTAGTGGAAAACAACGATATAGAACCCTAATTGTTACAGCAGGATGAAGGTGGATGGTGAGGCTGATGATGCTGATGTTGATGACGATGACGATGATGCTTGATGATGCCCGGTGTGACGACGGTGACGGTGGTGAGGATTCCTCCTCCAGGAGGGAACTACCCCGGTGGAATCTCCCTGCCAGGAAGGTGCTTCTTCTCTCTGTCGTTTCCATCGCGAAAAGGCGGCGGAAAAATTCTACGAAGTGGCTCCCCGATAAAATTAAGTCACGAGGGGTAAGTACCCCGGAGGAGAGCTGGAGGGGGTGCCAGGGGCCCACCAAGCGTGGCCAAGGAGGGGGCCACGCCTGGGGGTCACTTGGCTGCCCCGGCAGCCTTTCGGGCTCCTTCGGTGATTTTTGACGAAACTTTGTTTTCTGATATTTTTTTCGCTATTTTTATAATGTCCGGAAGATATCCCCTCTGATAGGTGCTTTTTCCAACTGAATCCTGACTCTGATAAATAATCCTGTAAAACTGTAAAACACAAAGAAAACAATGAAATAATATAAATATAGTGCTCTAATATAGAAAATATCAACGAATAAGGGAAAATTAACATATAAAATAGTGACGCAAAGTTGATGTATCAACTCTGCCAAGCTTAGACTCCGCTTGTCCCCAAGCGAAAACTGAACTCAGAATACATGACCACATGTTTATAATGTGTCGTGGTGGTGTCACGGCAGATGCCATGGGATGGCTAAATATGTGGGGACGAAGGACGCTGGAGGTGTCCGGGGAGGTATCACGCGACGAGTAGCCGCGTGAGGTAAGAACAATGCACTGCAAACAACACAATCTACCCAGGTTCAGGGCCCTCGTGAGGAGGTAAAACCCCTACTCCTGCCTCTCTGTATGTATTATGATGTTTCTCCGAGTAGCCACAGTACAAAGAGTATCGCTACCGAGTAGCCACTCTCCTCTCTCCGAGTAGAGCTAGGTCAAGAACTTAGGGTTTCTAGGGTTCAATGTGTGCATGTCTTCGATCCTCACGCAGGAGGCGGCGGGGCACCTTATATACCTGGTGCCCAGCCGGATACGTCCAAACATGGACAAGTGTCGACATAGTGTGCACACCGTCCTTCTTCCGGGTTCCCGCTGACAGCTTTGGTTCCTAACCTTGGCTTCATCTGGAAAGTCGTTGGGCAAAACTAGGGGACAGACTGGTATCATTGTACCTAGGCACAGAGTAGGCCCCCCTTATCCTGCCACGGCCTGCTTCCATGCTGTCACTGTCAGGCAGGCCGGTCCCAGATGAACAGTAGTTCGAATGCTGCCAAGTACGGACCCAGGATACGCGGGATCCTGTGTCAGAACGGCTCCTTTGACTTTCTGGCCCGAGTAGGTTCCCGCCAATTGTTCCCGCCAATTGTACTCGGGCCAACTCTTCTACCCGAAAGGATAGAACTTGATTGATATCTCCTTCTGGTCATCTTGAGGTGAGACCGAGTAGCAGTCGACCGGGTAGCGAGTACCAGGTAGTCGGCTACTCGACGAAACCTCTCTTCTGTAAGCCGCCTTTACCACTTGCCTTTACCCTACTCGGGGGTAACCCCCCGACAGCAGTCCCCGAAGCTGGTTGAGTCTTGCGAACTCGTTCACCAGGCTCTGCCAGCTTAAAATCAATTTTTGCCTCATAGCCCTTGAACCTCAAGATGTCGAGTAAACGGCCTCCGAGTAGCACTCTGACAAGTATCTTCTGTCTCTTGTCTTCCGAGTAGCACTTGCTTTCTACTCTGTAGCCGAGTAAAAAGACTTAGAGAATTTTCTTGAATTGAGCCGTTGCGGCGCAGAGTGCTATCCAGCCGTCCGTGCCGCAGCCGGACGCGTGTCAAGCATCCACGACCCTGTCGTTTCGCTGCCCACGACACATCGTGCCACGCGCCCAGTTTTCACGGGGCGGGCCCACCGGCTCGTTATGTCCCATCAATCGTAATAATAGGCCACGATTTGATCGTGGGATCTACTGTGGCCGTTACGCGCGCGTTCCGCGCTTCCGTGCGTTTCTATTCGGCCACAGGCCCCACCACACAGCAATCATGGCCACGATTGATCCCTCTACGCCGACGGTAACGGTAAAATCGCGGAGAGGGTATAAATACCCCCGCCGGTAACTTCCTTTTCCCCTTCCCTTGCACTATTCCTCTTTCGTCCTCTACTTTCCTCCGCCACCGAGCCCTCCGCCGCCGCGGACTCAATTCGCCCAACCACTCCGTCCAATTTCTTCCACTCCTCCTACCCGCAACAATGGCCAAAGCCGGCTGGGCGGGCTCAATCGTCACCAGTGAGGACTTCGCCTGGCTCGTTAATACCAGGCGAGTTCCTCCCGGCGTGGAGTGCCGGGCGCCTGACAATGAAGTCGTGCCAACTCCGCGGGAGGGTGAGCGCGTCGTCTTCATGTCGCACTTCGAGCGCGGCTTCGGACTGCCGGCCTCCGAGTTCCTTCGTAAATTTCTCGACCACTTCGGCCTCCAGATGCATCATCTGCCGCCGAACGCCGTCGTCTTCCTCGCCTACCACGCCGTGGTGTGCGAGGCCTTCCTCGGCATCCACCCGACGTCGGAAACCTGGCTGAGGTATTTCCACCTCCGCCAGCAGACTGTCGGGAAGAAGGACAGCGCGGGCGTGGCCGGCCGCGCAACCGACACCGGCTGCGCCATGATGATACAGCGGACCGGGACGAACCACCCTCGTATCAAGGGGCTGGACTCCGTTCGACTGTGGCAGAAGACGTTCTTCTATGTCAAGAACATCCCCGCCGCTGAAGGAGCCCAGGTACACGATAGGATCAACCTTCCCGCCTGGAGCCTCCGTGCTCCCACTCAGAAGAACTGGAAAGAGAAGCCCGCCAACGACGACAACGCCATCGAGATAGAGAACAGGCTTGGCTGGCTGATAGAGCAAGGCCTCAAGAATGACGATCCGGTGGCTTGCTGGATCCAACGCCGAGTGCTGCCTCTGCAGGAGCGCTGCCATCTCATGTGCTACATGGGAGGCCCCCGCGACTGCACCAGGACGACAACCATCGAGATCGACAACATTGATGTTCCCGGGCACGCAAGGGCCATCTTGATGACGAGCCTCAGCGACCATTGGCAGTACGGGTTCGTCCCGTACAGCCGCACGAAGCCGATTGAGCGGGTACGTTCTCCTTATTCCGTTTTTGCATATGCTTTCCGAGTAAATAACTCTTCTTCTTGCCGCGAGTAGCAGTTGCCTTCTGCACCGAGTAGGATACTTAGCCGAATCTCACAGGCTTAATGTGTTTTGTACTTACACGCCTTGTCGGGTAGCCTACTCGGGAACGATTCTTAGGCTTAGTGTGCTTTGCGCCTGCACGCCTTTCTGTGTAGGATACTCTACAATTATGCTTAGGCCTCGTATGCTTTGTATTTGCACGCCTATCCGGGTAGAAACAATCAGCGAGCCGCCTAGGCTTAGTGTGCTTCGTGTTTGCACGCCTATCCGAGTAGAATTCCTTCTCGATACTCGGCTAATCTGTGACCCTTCTCTGTCTTTCAGATCCTTACTCGCCAGAAAAATGAAAGCTGCGAGCGCTTCGATGGCAACTTCTCTGCCGATCGCGAGGAGGACGATGTGCCCTCCTTCGAGGCCGCGGATCAGATCAATCTTTCACGCTCCCCAACAACAGAGAAACGCGAGACCGAATCATCTCTCCGCGACTGGCCGGAGGACGAATCTGAAGGTAATTGCGCACTTACTTTGCTTGTTCTCAAAAGACACCAATCCACCGATTACTGTTTCTGACTTGCTCCTTTTCTTTCCTGAATCCGCAGATGATTTTGCTGATGAGCACGAGAACGAGGACGAAGACGAGAACGAGGACGATGCGGTCCTTGTCGTCAAACCTCTGTCCGTCGCAGCCCCCAACACCCGCAAGCGGACTGGCAGTGACGCCCAAGGGCCTCCAGCCAAGAAGAAGAAGCCAGTCGAGAAGCCGAAACCGACCAAGACAGTCGTGAAGAGATTAAGGCGAAAGCTCCCTTCCACCACTGCGTAAGTTTTCTTCTCGGTCGTCTCTCCTCTCGCGCCGTGCTGTTTTCCCCAATCTGCTTCTAATTTCTGATTCTTTCTTTCTTGGCAGCCCTGCCATGGACGCGAATGCCGTTCTTGCGCCCGACCAAGCCAACAAAGCACCAGTACCTCTGATCAATCTCGACGATGAGGAAGATGATGCCACCAACATCCAAGGAGCAGAAACAGAACAGCAAAACCGTGCGTCGTCAGCAGCACAGGACACTGCTGCTCATCAGGACAAAGCGCCTTCTCCTCCAGCCAGCAATGCCGATGAGGATCAGGACCAGGAGATGCATAACACCGCCACCCACGAGCAGCCAGACGCAGAGCAAGAGCAGCCCACCACTGGGGCTGCCGCACAAGAGAATCCCGCTGGCGAGCAGCGGGTAGAGGACGCCACCAACATGGATGCCACCATGGCGGACTCCTATCCGCTGAGCGACGCGCATCCAGGTGCCGCACCGACTAGCGCCCAGCCCGATGCCGCGCAAGGTGACGCTTCCGTGGTGCCTCCAGTCGTTCAAGGCACCGCACCGCCTGTTTCCTCCTCAGTGCCACAGAACCGGGACCCAGCCAGGCAACAGGCCCTAGATGCCCTGAGGGATGAAGTTGACAGAAGAGCAGCCGAGAAAGAAGCCGCCGAGAAGGCCGAGGCTGACAAAGAGACAGCCGAGAAGGAAACCGCCGAGAAGGCCAAGGCCGAGAAAGAGGCAGCCGAGAAGGAAGCGGCCGAGAAGGCGAAGGCGAGAGCTGAGGGAAAGAGACTCGAAGATCCCGAGAAGCAGAGAACCGAAAAAGATAAGGCGAAGAAACGGGCCAGAGATCAGAATCAAATGCCGCCGCCAGCCTCGGGTGGAGCCCTGGTGATTCGAGAATCCGGCCCGGTTGCCACTGCGACCGCTGCCGCCGCCATCGCCGCTGGCCAACCTTGCTTCCCGGATTACATGGTTAAGGTTAGCCAGCAAAACATAATCGGCTTCTCTCCCCAGGACAAGCAGCTTGCCCTTCTGAGGGGACAAAAGGCCGTAGCCAGGAACTCCCCTCCCCCAGATCCAAACCAGAACCAGTCCGTCACTATCGCTTCTCGGGGAGTCCAAGATCCAACGATAAAATCCCGGAGCCTTGAGCAGGTGCTGGATACCATTGGCTATATCGACGCCAAATGGGATAGCAAGGTTCTCGGCACGGACAACTGGCACGATCTTGGTCTCGTCACGATTGACCATATGCGCGTCGAGTGGAACAAAGTGGATCTGGGATACAAACCCATGACCGTCTCCACCGCCACCGCCACTCTTGCCGCCAAGATGTTCCTGCACCGCAAGAACGCCGAGGACATCGAGCAAGCTTATGCAGTAAGTCTCAGCTTGCCTTTCTCCGAGTTGAATTTTTCTTCTCTTCTATTCGCCTTCATTCTTCTTTACCCTCACCCAGTCCCCGAGATTCTGGCCGAGTAGGCGGATACTCTCCGAGTAGCCTCCTACCCGGGTTGAATCTTCTCTGTTCTGTCTAACTTGCTTTCTTCTCGCTTCTCAGGATAGCGTCCTGAAGTGGACCAACTTATACCGCGTGCTTCTCTGGAATCACTCTATCGCTAGGAGGCGAATCGCTGCATTGGAGAAGGAGAAGGCAGCTGCGGAGGCTGCGAGCAAGAATGCCAACGACAGCACTCAGCAACTGGCTGAAGTGAAAGGTACGCTTTTAGCCATGCGGTTACTGCGTTTCTTGTTTACGCCCGCGTCTGCTTTCTTTTGCGCTAACCTTTCCTACTCTGCAGAGAACCTGAAGAACTTGGCTGAGGAGCACGAGAAGTGCCGTGCGTTTGTGGAGAACGCCGAGGCCACCATCAAGAAGTTAGAAGGTGAGTAGCCGTCTACCGGCATCATTCTTGTGCCTATCTCCTTTGCTTCTCTGCTAACCGTGCCTTGCTCTTTTCAGAAGATCACAAACTGTTTGTTGAGGAACACCAGGACTGTGTCAAACCGGAAGAGGTGCAGAAGCAGCTGTCCGACCAGGCTGTTGAGTTGGTGAAGGACCACACTACGGAAACGGAGCAGCTGCAACTCCAGCTGCAGAAAGCACTCCGGGATGCTGTTACAGTTAGTGAAGAGAAGGACAGAGTGATTGCCGAGAAGACCAAAGCGGAGGCAACCCTCAAAGCCAAGGTCAAGGCCCTAGAGCTGGAGTGCGAAACATTGAAGAAATCCAATGCTGGGTACTTCGCTCAGTTGGATACTCTGCGCCAGATCCAGGATAAGCACATATCCAATGAAGAATCCTGGAAGACCCAGCTGCAGGCGCTGCGCGTCGAGCTTAAGAGTAAGCTTTCTCTTCTCTGCACCCTTCTCTTCTCGGTCAAATTTCTTCTCGGTTCTTCCTCTACCCGGTTCTTTTCTCCTCTGATTCTGAATTTCCTACTTGCTTTCCCAGAAATCTTTCCTGCCATTATTTCTTCCTGCGTGCCCGCTCTGGCCAAGGCCCAAGCAGCACGTGCTGCGAATGGCGAGCCAGAGGACACCAGGGCCGAAATTGAAGATAGCATGCTGGTGATGCGAAGCCAGTTCCAGCGCCTAGCCGCCGTTGGTTCTGACCTCGTGCGCGTGGGCTTTGAGCTTCATAAGCTCTTCTGGCCTGAGGAACCTGAGCCAACAACCATTCGGGGCCTCGCACTCAAGCTGCAGAATGTGAAGGCCGAGTTGAAGAAGTGGCGTGCTTCCGGAGCTCGGGCAGGCGCGGACTTGATGCTTCTTTGCATCGCCTCCTGGTATGAAAATCTTGACATGCAACGCATCCGCGGGAAGCGCGACAACTCCAAGTGGGAGACGGACTCCGGCTGCGTGGCCACGCGGAAATCGATCGCGTATGGAGTGGCGGAGTGCGCTGAGACGGAGATCTACATCGACGGCCCCCCCGAGCCCGACACCGAGGTGGAGGAGGACGAGGAGGAGGAAGATGAGGACACGGAGTCCGACTTGGAGGGCCTCTCCGATTCCCCCAGGAGCAATGCCGGGAAAGGGAAAGGCACGGCCATCTCGTGTAGCGATGAGGAGGCCGAGCACATCGAGACCGCCCCACTCGACTTCGGCACCTCTTCAGGAGACGCTCTTGACGACACAATGCCCGCCCCCAGCCGAGCCTCCGGTTCCTCTTCAGCTCCAGGGCCCATCTCGGTGGCCACGGCCACTTCTGACCTGGCAGCCACCGAGCAGGGCGTCGTGATGGAGGAGTCCGCCACCGTCCAGTCGGAGGCGGATGCCACCCATGTCAGCGCCGAGGAAGATGCGGCAGCCAGGGCCACCACAGAAGATGCAGCAGCCAATGCCAGCACTGACAACACTGCCACCTCCACATAACTTTACCTGCAAACTTTTTTTACTCGAAAACTTATCAGATCCCCGGGATGCCGGGAGCAGATGTAATAGACTATCTTTGTTTTGCTTGCTACACAGTTTTTATCCCCTCTTTGTTTATTTCGAAATTAATCAATTTGAACGACGCTGGCTTAATGCCGAGTTGCGTTTCCATGCGAGTCCCCGAGTTGCATTTCTTATTCACCCTATCTTTTCATCTCTGCTCTACCCGCGACTTGTCGCTTGTTTGGTATTCGAGTCACAAGAATCAAGTAGTAGGGCTGCAAATACTTAGCCGCTAGAAACAATCATGGTAACGCAGCCCACCACTTAGCCGAGAAGACGAAAACGGTGAACAAAAGTAACAAACAATCTACTCGGTTCCTGCACTCTTTCTTCCTTAGCGATTTTCGTGTGCTCATTGACCTTTTGCTTGTTCTCTTGCTTGCCATGAAGCCGGGTTTCGGACAACAGCAAAGTCGAAGAGTTGGCATATAGGTTTAAACACAGTACTCAATGCACTTATAAGTTCCGAAGTGGAGCAACCGAATAGACAAAGGGTCAAGCCGAGTAAAAACACTTAGAGAAATTTTGGACGAGGGCAGTCCCCGAGAACAATTTCAGATTGCAGAGTAGAATTTCAACTCGGATAAGAGGGTACATACACATCTTTGCTTACGAATGAAAACGACGAAGTAGAGCTACATTCCAAGGGCGCTTGGTTTCCTCTCCAGCTTTATCTGCCCTGTTCGCCTGCGATGGGCGCACATCTACAAGGTAGTATGCATCATTGTGCAGCGCTTTGCTCACAATGAAGGGCCCTTCCCAAGGAGGAGACAACTTGTGCATCCCGGCTGTGCGTTGCACAAGCCTAAGGACCATATCTCCTTCTCGGAAAACCCTTGGGTTCACCTTTCGGCTATGATAACGCCGCAGGTTTTGCTGGTAGATAGCCGAACGTGACAGAGTCAGCTCTCTTGCTTCTTCAAGCAGGTCAACGTCGTCTTCTCGAGCTTCTCTCGCCTCCACCTCAGTGTAGAGGGCTACTCGGGGGGAGTCATGCTCTAAGTCTATTGGCAACACGGCCTCAGCCCCGTATACCAAGAAGAATGGCGTGTAGCCGGTTGACCGGTTAGGGGTAGTCCTTAGACTCCACAACACCGCTGGCAACTCTTCTAGCCAACACCCAGGTGTTTTCAGCAATGGCTCAATCAGCCTTGGCTTTATGCCTGCCAGTACCATTCCATTTGCTCTCTCAACTTTCCCATTGGAGGCAGGGTGCGCGACTGACGCAACGTCTAGTCGGATATGCTTATCTCTGCAGAATCGCACCATTGCCCCCTCTGCGAAGTTGGTGCCGTTGTCGGTGATGATACTGTGCGGGTAGCCATATCTCATGATCGCATCCTTCACGAACTTCACAGCTGTGACCCCATCGCACTTCCGAATAGGTTTCACCTCAATCCACTTGGTGAACTTGTCCACCATGACCAAAATATGTGTCATATTGCCTTTAGTCGGCTTGAAAGGACCAACCATATCCAAGCACCAAACAGCAAATGGCCATGTGATAGGAATTGTCTTCAACTCGGAAGCAGGCATGTGAATTTTACTCGCAAACATCTGGCAGCCGTTGCACTTCCTCACAATATCTTCAGCTTGCTGCAGTGCAGTGAGCCAGTAGAAGCCATGCCGAAAAGCTTTCTTGACCAAAGCCCGAGATGAGGCGTGATGCCCACATTCCCCTTGATGTATTTCCACCAGAATTTCTTCTCCCTCTTCCGGGCTCACACAACGTTGCAGCACACCAGTGGCACTTCTCTTGTGCAGCACATTTCGGACTATAGTGTAGCCCTTGGACCTTCTCTGAATCTGCCTCGCAGTCACCTCATCTTCAGGTAAAGTGCCGTCCCTTAGAAAGGATAATATGGGCATAGCCCAACTCGGTGTCTCCCGTATGGGAAACACTGGTTCGTCCAGTTCCATTGGGACAGGCTCTTGCGGTTGCACAGGAGGAGTAGGAGCGCTTCTTTGCAGCCCAGACCGATTGGCGAGAACTTCTTTAATGAATGCGACAGCCTCTGGGTTGAGGGCGGCAGTCCCCGAGTACGGAGTGGCAGTCCCCGAGTAAGGAGTGGCAGTCCCCGAGTAAGGAGTGGCAGTCCCCGAGTACGGAGTGGCAGTCCCCGAGTAGGGAATGGCAGTCCCCGAGTAGGGAATGGCAGTCCCCGAGTAGAGGACGGCAGTCCCCGGGTTCCCTGCAGCACTCTCCCAGTCAATCTCCATTGGATCAGATTCTTCACTTGGCAAAGAAGGAACAAAGATGGATTCCGAGTTGGGGGAAGGCTTGATGGATGGCTTCCTCAAATGCTCCAAGGCAATCCCTGCCGGGATGGACTGCCGAGAAGATCCCAACTTGGATAGCTCGTCTGCTGCTTCGTTCTCTGCTCGGTGAATGTGCTGGAACTCACAACCTTCGAAAAACCCAGTCATAGACTGCACCAGGAAACGATACGATGCCATGTTGGCATCCAAAGCATCCCAAGTGCCCGAGACTTGCTGCACCACCAGATCTGAATCGCCATAGCATATAATGTGCTGCACGCCAACCTCCTTTGCTACTCGCAAACCATGCACCACTGCCTCGTACTCGGCTACATTGTTGGATGCCTTGAAATGAATCTGCAGCACATACTTGAGCTGATCTCGCTTGGGTGACGTGAGCACGACACCAGCACCAAGGCCTTCCTTCACCTTCGAGCCATCGAAATGCATCCTCCAATAGTTGGAAACTGGGGCAGGGGGTTCATACTGCATCTCGGCCCAGTCCACGAGAAACTCTGCCAGGACCTGAGACTTGATTGCTTCTCTTCTCGCGTACGCGGGAGCGTACGCGGCTAGCTCAATCGCCCACTTGGCTACTCTGCCACTTGCCTCCTTGTTGCCCATGATATCCGAGATGGGGGCAGAGCTCACAACTGTGATAGGATGCTCCTGGAAATAATGTTTCAGCTTCCTGGCGCCCAGGTACACACCATATGTCATCTTCTGGTAGTGCGGATAGTTTTGCTTGGAACTGGACAACACTTCACTGAGATAATAGACTGGGCGCTGCACACTCTTGCCTTCTTCTTCTCGCTCCACCACTATCACCACGCTGACTACTCGGTTAGTCGCAGCAATGTACAGCAGCATAGGCTCCTTGGGTAGCGGACTAGCCAAGACGGGAGCGCTAGCCAGCATTGCTTTCAGCTCATTGAATGCCACGTCCGCTTGCGGAGTCCAGACAAACTTGTCACTTTTCTTCATCAGCTGGTACAGAGGCAAGGCCTTCTCGCCCATTCGGCCCAGAAAACGGCTCAGAGATGCCAAACAACCCGTGAATTTTTGCACATCTTTCAGTGATCTCGGTAAAGACATGCTCTCAATAGCTTTTATCTTGGAAGGATTGGCTTCAATGCCCCGACTAGAAACCAGAAAACCGAGTAGCTTTCCAGCCGGTACACCAAAGGTGCACTTACTCGGATTCAGTTTCATTTTGTACTTGCGTAGGTTAGCGAAGGTTTCCTCCAGGTCGGCAAGCAGAGTATGTGTTTTATTCGTTTTGATGACAATGTCATCTACGTACACCTGCACATTCTTGCCGAGCTGGTCGTGCAAGCATTTCTGCATGCATCTCTGATAGGTTGCACCCGCATTCCTCAAGCCAAAACACATGACACGATAGCAATAAGCCCCGTACGGGGTAATGAAAGCAGTCTTTATTTGATCAGCAGGGTTGAGTGCAATCTGGTGGAAACCAGAGTAGGCATCTATGAAAGACAACAGTTCACAACCAGCAGTGGAATCGATCACCTGATCGATGCGGGGTAGCGGGAAAGGATCCTTGGGGCATGCCTTGTTCAAGTCGGTGTAGTCGACGCACATGCGCCATGCAGTGGCAGCCTTGGGATCTTCCTTTTTCTTCTCGACCATGACCGGGTTGGCTAACCAATCCGGATGCAGCACTTCCATGATGAAGTTACTTATCAGCAGCTTGGTGATCTGATCACCGATGGCCTTCCTTCTCTCATCTCCGAAACGGCGCATAGCCTGCTTCACGGGCTTAGCGTCAGGACGCACATGCAAAGAGTGCTCAACCAACTCCCTCGGGACTCCTGGTAGATCTTCATTGGTCCAGGCGAACACATCCCGATTCTCACGGAGGAAGTGGATGAGCGCGCTTTCCTATTTCTCCTCCAACCCGGAGCCAATGATAGCCACGCGCTCCGGGAACTCGGGGTCAACCTGGACTGTCTTGGTCTCCTTGGCAGCTTGGAAAGCAGTACCATGCAGGGTACTCGGCACACCTTGTGCGCCAGCTTGTGCGGACTGAGCCATGGCCACCACCTCGTACATCTTCTTCTTCTCGGCAGCAATCACCATCGATTCCGCCAGCTGGGAGCTAGCAGAGGCACACTCCATGGACTTCTTGTAATCTCCCGAGATGGTGATGATGCCATTGGGACCAGGGATCTTCATCTTCAGATAAGCCACATGTGTAGAGGCCATGAACTTGCTCAGAGCAGGCCTCCCGAGTAGAGCATGATAGGGGCTCTGATGATCCACCACCTCGAACTGCAAGCGCTCAGTGCGGCAGTTCTCCCGGGTACCGAATAGCACATCAATCCACACTCGGCCAATCGGGTTGCACGAGATCCCGGGCACAATGCCGTGGAAGGTGGTCTTGCTGGGCAGCATCATGTTCTCGGCCAGGCCAAGCTTCTCGAGTGTGTCCTTGTACACAATGTTGATGCTGCTGCCGTTGTCGATTAGCACCTTGCTGAACCTCACATTCTTCTCGGGACCCAGGAAAGTAGGATCCAGCACCAAGGCATAGGTACCCGGATTGGGCATCACCTTGGGATGATCTACTCGGGACCACCTGATCTCCTGGTCGCACCAGTACATGTAGTGAGGAACAGCAGGAATCACTGCATTGACCTCCATGGCCCGCCTGTGCTGTGACTGCTTGTCGACTGCCTCAGAAGTGAAGATCATGTAGCTCTCATGGTGCTCTTGGTACTGGTTGGAGCCATTGCCCCTATTGTTGCCATTGTTGCGATTGTTGTTGCCCTGGTAGTCGTTGTTGTTGCCTCTGTTGTTGTTGTTGCGGTTGTAGTAGTTGTTGTTGTTGCGGTATCTCTCATTGTTGAAGTTCTGGTTGGCTCCTAAAGCCACCTGGTTGACATTCTCTCTTCTCGGGTACACTGGCGGCCGAGCTGCAGGTGCGCGAGTAGGCTGAACAGTAGCATTGGCGGCTGGCAGGGGAGGAGGAGGAGGCAAGCCATCACTCTTGATCACATCCCACCATTCGCACTGCCGAGTAGTGTGGTTAGCGGGCCTCGAGGGATGATGGGTGTGAAAGCTGCATGGGCCATCCTTCATGTCATCGAAGACAAACTTCTTCGGCTGCTCGGAGTTCCCGCTACCCGACTGCGCAGTGCGGAACGGTTTCTTGTTGCCCTGGCCCTGGTTCTGGTTCTGCCCGTAGGCTCCAGCAGGTTTCTGCCTTTGGCCACCACCGCCTCCGACATTCACTGCATTCACCTCCTCGGGATCATACCGAGTATCTACTCGGCGCTTGTTGCGGAACTCGTTGCGCTTGCTGTTGTTGAAATTTCTTCTCGGCTCAGAGGAGTCCATCAGTGGCTGAGTGGGATCACCGAGTGCGTACTGATCCGCAATCTTGATGGTCTCCGCCAGAGTGTTCGGCATCTCCCTCTGCAATCTCTGCCAAAGCATGCTGCCATGTCGGCAACCCTGCACAAACCAAGTGATGGCCTGTGCTTCATTCACACCCTCACAGGTGTTCCTCAAGGTGCTCCACCGAGTAAGATACTCGCGGTCCGTCTCGTCTTCTCGCTGCCTGCAAGCTGACAGCTGCTGGGGCCTATTCGGCCTCTTGTATGTACTCGTGAAGTTGCTGATGAAGGCATCCGAGAAGTCCAGCCAGCAGTTAATGCTGTTCTTGGGCAAGTTGTTGAGCCAAGTGCGAGCTGGACCCTCTAGCATCTGCGGCACATAGCGCACCGCCCATCTCCTGTTGCCATTCGCGATATGGACCGCGGTGACGTAGTCATTGAGCCAATCTTCAGGCTTGGTGCTGCCGTTGTAGCTCTTGGTGCCTCTTGCAAGCTGGAAGCCCTTCACGGAAGGCTCGTTCATGATGCGCGGGCCAAAGCACTCGGGACCAGGAGGACCCGTGCTCTCAAGCCGCGCCGACAAGCTGATACGGTCCAGCTGGTGCCTTGCATCTCCAGGCGCCAACACGCGCTCACCAACACGGTCATGAATATCATAACCAGCCATCTCCATAGCCGAGTAGCCATCATCATACCTATCCACCTGCATAGCTGCGGGCTGCTCCACCGGGTTGGCGACTGGTGCCACTGGGCGCGGCTGCTGCCTCTGCCGAGTAGGCTGAGCTGCGGGTTGCCGAGAAGAACCCGGATACGCGGCTTCTCGAGCACGGCTTTGATCTTGATGGGCTTGAGAGCCTGCTCTTGCAGCATCGTGTTCCCGCCCGGGCTGCTGCGGCACAGCAACCTGTTTCGCGGCAGCAGCCGGGTCATACACCTGCATTTGCCTGTCTCTACCCGAGCGCCCGTTGCGGCTCTTCTCGCGGCTAGGATGCGGAGACGAGGCCTGATCGTTAGATCTAGCCGCGTGCGAGTGAACCACTTGCGAAGCTCCAGCTCCCGGGTTGGCCTTCCGGAACTCCTCGTTCTGCCTAGCGGCCTCCAACACCAACTCGTTGAGCCTCTCCTGCTGCCTGAGACGCGCCTCTCCATCCAGGCGCGGCAACTCGGCAGCCACTGCCTGTGCAGCTCTGAGCGTCTTGGCGGGTGTGCTGTACCTTGGCCTTGTGAAGGTGTTCGCGGTGGCGGACTGAGCGGGCACCTCCGCAACCGTTGCCATCTCGACACCCAAGTTGCGCCGCGTAGCGCCTACTCTGCTAGGCCTCCTGGCGACTGGCGTGAAGCCGTGAGCCTTGTTGTACTCGAGCTGGTCCAAACTCAGCTCAAGCCTGATCTTCTCCAACTCCGCCTGCTCGGCAAGCAGCTCCTGGCGTTGCCGCTCGAGCTGCTCCCTAGCGGCTAGGAGCTCGATGTCGGTGGGAGTGGGCATACCGGCTCGCGCAGCAGACGCGGGAATGATCGTAGAGGTAGAAGGCGGCAAGTTGTTCTCCCTCTCGTAAGGCCGGTGAGTCCTGCCACCAGCAGGCGGTTCATCAACCTCCTCGACGACGGCCGCAGCGCCAGTAGCAGCTGCGCCAGTGTTTGCCGCCAACCCCGTCACCATCACCTCAGCGCAGCTCGCAGAGCTGCATGCGGGCCTTCCGCGAGCAGCAATCACCGCGGGAGGATCATCCGCGTCATGCACCAGCTCGGGGTACGCGCTGTTGGCGACAGTGGCGACGTAGACGAGGTGAGAGCCGAAGAAGATCACCGTGCCGCCCTCAGGCATGGCCATGCCACCGAAACAGCCGGCGTTGTCGGTGACGAAGTCGAAGGAGCCGAATCTGTGGACAAGGCCACAGACCACGCGCTCCGCTGAAGAAGATCCCGTCCGAACAGAAACTCTAGCCAGCGCCGCTGGTTGCCCCACGGTGGGCGCCAACTGTCGTGGTGGTGTCACGGCAGATGCCATGGGATGGCTAAAGATGTGGGGACGAAGGACGCTGGAGGTGTCCGGGGAGGGATCACGCGACGAGTAGCCGCGTGAGGTAAGAACAATGCACTGCAAACAACACAATCTACCCAGGTTCAGGGCCCTCGTGAGGAGGTAAAACCCCTACTCCTGCCTCTCTGTATGTATTATGATGTTTCTCCGAGTAGCCACAGTACAAAGAGTATCGCTACCGAGTAGCCACTCTCCTCTCTCCGAGTAGATCTAGGTCAAGAACTTAGGGTTTCTAGGGTTCAATGTGTGCATGTCTTCGATCCTCACGCAGGAGGCGGCGGGGCACCTTATATACCTGGTGCCCAGCCGGATACGTCCAAACATGGACAAGTGTCGACATAGTGTGCACACCGTCCTTCTTCCGGGTTCCCGCTGACAGCTTTGGTTCCTAACCTTGGCTTCATCTGGAAAGTCGTTGGGAAAAACTAGGGGACAGACTGGTATCACTGTACCTAGGCACAGAGTAGGCCCCCCTTATCCTGCCACGGCCTGCTTCCATGCTGTCACTGTCAGGCAGGCCGGTCCCAGATGAACAGTAGTTCGAATGCTGCCAAGTACGGACCCAGGATACGCGGGATCCTGTGTCAGAACGGCTCCTTTGACTTTCTGGCCCGAGTAGGTTCCCGCCAATTGTTCCCGCCAATTGTACTCGGGCCAACTCTTCTACCCGAAAGGATAGAACTTGATTGATATCTCCTTCTGGTCATCTTGAGGTGAGACCGAGTAGCAGTCGACCGGGTAGCGAGTACCAGGTAGTCGGCTACTCGACCAAACCTCTCTTCTGTAAGCCGCCTTTACCACTTGCCTTTACCCTACTCGGGGGTAACCCCCCGACATAATGTGAGGTGTCGATAATAAAGGACACGCACATGAAGCATCAACAATTACTCAATAAACACTAGTAATTCGACACATCAATCTTTCTAATAATGCTTCTATAGGAGAAGTAATGATCCAATCATCTAAAGGTACATCGAGTGCAAATTCATTGAGGTATGGCAAAATATGTTCTTGGTCAGATAACACCTACCATATCAATCTTATCTTTCCGGAAGAGTCTATGTCAGAGCTATCAAGAAAATAAACATGCTTCAATTATCACAAAGTATTTTCATGAATAGGAAACTTTCAAGGATTATGTTCTTATAAAGGAGGTGAAAACAACTGACACAAAGGAAGATGCTAGTTAACCGAGAGCTAAACTTTCAACTTGTTTACCATGATGGAAATGTCAACTGCAATAAAATATGGTTAAATATCATCTTGGACATATAAAAGAATGCATCTCAGTTCAACATCATAAGTTTGCTAGTAGAGAGTAGAAGGAATAGATAAAGAAAGACCATTCGCAGAGGGAAGCAGGGATTACCCATGTGTTACAATTTTATTTTATTTTAAATAAAACAAAAGGTATTGGAAATGTAATTTTGAGCGATGTGTATGTCTATGTCAATGAATGGTAGTGAAAAACTTATCATAACCCATGTCAAACAAAGTGTTTAGACTTTTGAGAGCAGTTTCAATTAGCACCTTTCTTAAGGTTGGCACTTCCCCCACCCCGCCTTTCACAAAACAGGGCTAGCCGTATCCACGGGCTGCTATGTGACTGTGTCGATGTGTCAGTGGAATACAACAGCGCGGCCAATCAGGATGCAGAACCAGCCTCCTGCGGATCACCCTCCCTTCTAGAACACTGAACTTTGATCTCAACCGTCGACGCCATCAACGACACGGAGACGGCGCACGGGCGTGTCCCCAGAATTTCTTCTAGAAGGTTAGATCTTACGACTGGCAGCGGTGGTAGGGTATGATCGGATGGCTGGCGTTCGACGTTAGGGTTTTGGGGCTACGAGGTTATCGGGGTTTTGGGGTTATTAGGGTGTGACAGAACTTCAAATGACCATAACCAATTAAAAAAAATCAAAAAATGGAAATGAAGCGTAGTTTGTCAGCTTATAAGATATAGTTACTAAAAAAATATAAACATGCTATCGGGACATTTCAAGAAAAATCATTTTCACAAGCGAGCCATCAAAATCAGGTTCAAATGACCATAACTAATTCAAAAAAAAAATCCAAAAATGCACGACAAGCTCACATAGCCGTCATATGTGACATGGTTACGAGAAAAAAAACTTGGCGTCAGGACATTTTCATGAAAAAGGCTTCTCACAAATGAGCAATCATGTATAGACCTGTTTAGAGTTCGATGGAGAGTTTTGGTTTTCAAAAAATTCAAAAAAATCACCAAAGCTTATTTTTTGGAGTGAACACGACGATTCTGAACTTACTTTTTCATTTTCATATGTCAAACGTGTGTTTTGGTGGTTTTCAATTAAAAGTATATTTTTTAATAAATAATATGAAAATTAATTCAATAAATAGTGAGACTTCGATTTGACACTATTTAGATGGAATAGGTGTTACCTAAAAAATATTGGCTCATTTAGAGAAGGTCGAAAACAGAAATTGATGACCCACAAGTGTATGGGATCGATCGTAGCCTTTTTTATAAATAAGAGTGTCGAATCCAATGAGGAGCAGAAGGTATTGATAAATAGTTTCGAGCAAGGTTTCACTGTAAACAATAGAGAACAATTCTTTAGGGTTTTTTGTAATAGTAATAAAGCGATAACAAGTAAATAAAAATGAAAGTAAATAGTTGCTACAAGTGGCCCAATCTTTTTTAGCACAAAGGACAACCCAGTGGTGTTTCTTATAATGGCTAAACGTTCCTGAGCACACACGGGAGGTTTCGTCTAGTTATTTTCATCACACGCCGTTGATTAATTTTTATCGTTTTGGTAAGTGTTATGTGGGTAGACCTATGCTAGTTCACCGTCCTATTCAAGACTAATGCACACTTATGATTACACTGCTTGCAAGCGTCCGCAAATACAAGAAAATAATTAAGATATAAATCTAAACGGTAGCAGTAAACTCGTGGTATCTAGACGAAACCTCCCGTGTGAAGTATTGCAAACTGGGGTAATGATGGTAATGATGGTGATTACAATGACGATGATGATCTTGATGATGCCCGGTGCGATGACGGTGACGGTGGTGACGATCCCCCCTCCAGGAGGGAATCTCCCCGATAGGAAGGTGTTTCTTCTCTCTGTCATTTCTGTCGTGAAGAGGTGGAGGAAAAATTCTACGAAGTGGCTACCCGATAAAATTAGGTCACGGGGGGTAAGTACCCCAGAGGAGACCTGGAGGGGGCAGGGTCCCACCAAGCACGACCAAGAGGGCCCCGCACCTGTGGGTCACTTTTCTGCCCCTGGCTCCCCTCTGTCCTCCCTTCGGACTCCTACCCCCCCTCGATTTTTGACGAAACTTTGTTTTCTGATTTTTTGAGATTTTTCTGACGCCAGAAGATATCCCCTCTGATAGGTGCTTTTTCTAGCTGATTTTTGACTCTGATAAATAATTCCGTAAAACACAAAGAAACAATGAAATAACATAACTATAGTGCTCTAATATAGAAATATAAATGAATATGGTAAAATTAACATATAAAATAGTGATGCAAAATGGACTAATCACAATGTAGTATGACAATGGCTATGGTGATAGAGATGGTGGTGGAGTGGTGTTTGCGACAACACTTCGTAGTGGTGATGAATAATGGTCCTCCCACTTTTGTTAATTTTACCTCTCCCTTTTATGGTGGCAGCGAATGAAACTAGGGTTTATGGGGGTCTTCCTTCATGAATTGGTTCTGGGTCCTCTGATTACTTTTGGTTGGTTTGATCAGGCGATCAAAATGGTGCTGGGTAGGGTCTCACATGACCATACCACTCCTTGTTAAGTCCCTTCCGTATCGATTTTGACTTGTTTTTTTTTCAATTACTTCTTTCCTTCCTGCTAGTACCGTTCTTCAGTGATTTCCATGGCCAAAACTGGAAGTAAAAATATAACAAGGAGATTTGCAATTTATTTGCACATTAGTGATTAGTTGCAGGTACATAGTTAATATCTCACCATTTTCATGAAAAATATGCAGTGTAAACATAGATAACGATGCATATAATTTACACGCAGCAACATTCCCAAGGTTAAACCTTGATCGTCCCGAGCAAGTAAAAATAATAATAAGGAAGTCATTGTTTAAACCAAAACAACAAGAAGTTTAGTTCACTTAGAATCAACAGCCTGATGGCTCACTCTTTCTTCATCTAAAAACTTAGTATGAATGACGTAACAACAAGATATTATAATAGTTTAAGTAATTCAAGACAAATAAAATAAGGATCATATTAACATGGATATACGGAACTATAACAATTATTCTACTTCTTGTAGAAAATACTTTCCTGCCAAGGAACATTCAGTAAGATCAGATTTATCATATTGTGAATGTGAGAGCATGTTTAAATAAGTATAGTTTCAGGGTAACTAAAAAACCACCCACTGAGATAAAGTAAAAGACTCTCTAATGAACTTTTCTTTTTCATTGACTTTGAGGAACAATTAGCTATGCTAGTAATAAGACCATGCCAAAGATCATATATGTTTCATCAATATTGTGAAGGCTAAATTGGGTTGCAACAATACTGTCACAACCGTGCTACAATCATGAGATATATATAAAGTTTCCCTTGGGTATTTTATTGATCAAGAGTATGAGAAGTGTTTAGCTTGCATAGGAGACAATTTTACCCATTATAACATTGCTGTTGTAGATGTTTAATCAACTCATAGCCAAAATCCAAGAGTTATCTCTGGTAGGTCGTTCATAGGCTAGAAGAGTTGTCAGTATCCCGTAAGTGCAACAAAAGTGAAGAGACACACATAAACCAATATCTATTATGGTAATTAACACAATGACTTTGGCATGAATCTCACTTACCACTAAGCATACTGAAAGAACATTTATTTATCCCTCATTTGGTTTTGTGTTAGACAACAACAATGGTGATTATCTAATCCTATGTGAAGTGATTTAGGTGTTTTAGGTAATTATCCTTTGAAAGCATCGAACCCCAAAAATCAAAGAAGTGAGATCTAGCCTGGCTGTGGAAGTAGGCCGGAGACTATGGGGTTCCAAGACCGGAGACCCTGGTGTGAAACTCCAGAGTATCTGGACTTAGGGAAGATCGAGACTCCAGACGTTTTATTCGTGGATTTGGTAAAACTCGCAGATGCCCCCTTCGGAGTAAGGCCGGAGTATGCCCGGAGATTTCGGGCATTTTGCTCTGCGATGTGATGAAAACTCATAGATGCACCCCCCCTTAGGAGTAAGGACGGAGTTAGCACAGAGACTTTGGAAGTCTCGGGCCAGGTCGGAGACTCCAGTCTTCCAGGCCGTAGACTCTGGTGTAAGTTTATCTGCAACGACTAAAAACAACTAGTTGATTGAAGGGGTATAAATACCCCACTACATCTTCAACCTCAGCTAGCTCGACCAGAAAAGAAAGACCACCATTGTTGAGCCCACTAAAGTCAAGATATCACCTTCCCCTCCCACCCAAACTTGTTGATCTTTGGAGGATTGAAGGAGAAAGACAAGATGTGCATCTTCACCAAGGAGATTTGAATTTACCCCTCATTCACTTCAGGGATTTGAGCCTAGGGTTTCCTTGTGTAAAACCTAGGCATCTTGTTACTTACTTGTGTTTTGTGTAACATATTTGTGGTGATTTTGGGATACCCCAGTTCAGTGGTGGGTGTGTGGCCCAAGCTCATTATAAAGGCTCTGTATTCTACCTTGAAGGATTCCAATAGTGGAAGGTGAACTAGGCCTTTATGGCAAAGTTCATCGGATAATAGGGTGAGGCTTTAGTGGTATTAAGCAAGCCTTTGTGGCAAAGCTCACACCCTTCCAACAAGACATACTCCCCTAAAAAGGAGGAACTCGGGAATACATCCTTGTATCCGCGTGCTTTCCCTCCGGTTCCTTCTATCCTTTAGCTTTTACTTTGTGCTTGTTTCTTTCTTAGTGTTATCCTTTTCATATAGGTAAATTTACCTACATCTCTATAGAATTTACCTTTGTGCCAAGCCTAAATAAAAAAAGTATTAAAATTTGGAATAAGACCTATTTATCCCCCCTACTAGGTGCCCATACGATCCTTTCAATTGGTATGAGAGCCTTGACTCTTTATTTTGGGCTTAACTGTCTAAGATAGTATGGGTACCGAAGGAGAGACGACTAGTGTGCCCGACACTTCAGATACCATGGGGGATCTCAAGAATATGGGAACATCCTTGGTTTCTTGCACGGATGTCCGAATGAGTGAGATGTGTGACATGCTTGCGCAACTCATGAAATCCAAAGACACCGTGCCCTCTCCTACTCCAGAGGAGTCCACCTCGGAGAAAAAGGAAGGGAATGAACAACATAAAAATGATGTCCCTCCTAAAACTCCGAACGGTAAGGAGGAGTTCCATGGGATCCTTCATTGTTACTCACCCAGACCTCCTTTTCCACACACTCATATAAACAATAGAGGTGACCCACCTAAGGTCCATGCATCTTCTTTCTCTCAATGGAAATATTTGATGAAGTCTCATTTGAATAGTTCTTGCATTGATCTATGGGGAATCATTGAAGTGGGATACAAGGTAGTAGATACTAGAAACTTGACTACAAGAGAAGTGGTTGATTTCCAACTCAATGTCGTGGCTTTTCACATTCTCCAACAAGCCATGGGAGAAAAGTACTTTCCACACATTCAATAGTTCTCCACTGCCAAAGAAACATGGGATGCTCTCATCACCATGTTTGTTAGAAATGAGAGTATGAAGAGAAATAGATTTGATGCCTTGAGCAATGAGGCCGAAGGGTTCTATATGTTTGATGGTGAAAACCATGAATACATGTATCGAAGGCTCAATACCATTGCTATTTTCTTTAATGGCCTCGTTGCCACACATGTTGATGATGCTTGGATCAAGAGAAAGTATGTTAGTCTCTCATGCCTTTTGAGCCCATTGACTTGAAAAGTCACCAAAAAAGACAAAACTATCATCTCATGTACTCAAATGAAGTTATGCAAGAAATGACTTCATTCCAAGTGGCCGCCAAGCTTGGTCACTCTCGTGCTCGTGCTATTGTAATGCACAAAGGAGCTACTTTTCCTTTGAAGGACAAAGTTGTGACAAATGATGTGGAACAAGAAGATTAAGTTAAATTGTAAGAGGAAGTGAATCCTCTACAACCCAAAGAATACCAAACAGTTCATAAGGATTACATGGCTCTTTCGGCTAGGACTTTTTGGAAGAATCCCACCAAAGCCAAGGCTTATGTGGAGGAAAAGACCAAGTCAAGTGGTGTCAAGGAAGGAGCTCCAAGAGTAAGGTCGTGCTTCAATTGTCAATACAAATATCACTTCATTGTCGAGTGTCCTTATGAGAATAGAGAAGATCACGGAGGAAATCTTATTCCCAAGGACAAATCAAAGATTGCTCGCAAGAAGCCTTTCTTCAATAAGAAAACCCCCAACAAGAAGCCATCTTCAAGGATTGTGTTGGTGACTCAAGAAGAGTATTTGTCCGATGATGAAGAAGAAGAAACCAAAAGTGAAGTGGCCACCATAGCAATTGCGTCTTCATCATCTCCCTCACTTTTCGACCCCCAATGAGAACCTTCCCACCCAATCTGCAATTTTTTTTATGGCCGAGGTCTCTGAGGTATCACCTTCTTCCTCCTCTAAGACTCAAAATGAAAAGCATGATCTTGCTAGTTTTAGTGTAGAAGATGAAATATCCTCTATGAATCTCTTCATGGTAACTTGCAAGGTGAAACCAAAAGGCACTTTGATGCTCCCTTGAGTCAGTATGGAGAGGCACACAAACTTCTTGAGAAAAAGGAAGGAAGTGAAAGAGAAGATGCTAATGAAATAATTTCTCTTACCATTACTCTTGAGGAAGAGCAAGAGCTCCAAGTATCTCTTGAGGAGAAACTTGAGACTATTGAGGAGTCACATAATGAAATCATGCCCAAACTCATTAAGGAAGGAGATCGTGCTAATGCTAAGTATAAACTGACTAAAAAGAAAAGGGTTGAATTTGGTGTTGGTCATCCTAAACTAACCGAGGACTTAGAGAAGCTCACCAAGGCTCACAAGGCTTTGGAGAGTGAACACTCTACCCTTACCAAGTCTGATGAACAACTTCAAATTAGACTATCTCAATTTTATGTGCATGGTACCTCTACATCTTCTTGTGATCATGCAAATATTCTTGAAGAAAATGCTAGGTTGAAACATGAGCTTGCCAATATTAAGGGAAAGGGACCTATTAATGTTTTTTGCAAATGAAAATACCACACAATGGTAAAGAAGGTCTTGGTTATGTTGCCAAGAACAATAGGAAGAACAAGAAGAAGGCTAAGACCGCACAAGCAAATAAGAATGTCATTGGGAGTGGTGTTGACATTAGGGGCGAAACCTCTCATAATAACTCCGCGGGAACTAACAATCCTCATTATATTATTTTTGAGGATTATTATGATGTTGCGTATGCAACATATGTTGGTCCTAATGTAGATTTAATTGACTACTCTATTTGGGTTCCCAAGAGCCTTGTGGCTAACGTAAGATGACCCATTGAAAGATGGCGACCTAAATCCAAGCAATGATTTCTTGTAGGACTATGCTTCCGGTGGGTCGAAATAGGTGCTTGATAGTGCATAAACAAGTCATATCACCGGAAGCAATGAGATCATTATGGAGTTGAGACCAAATATAGATCAAGCAACCATCACATATGGAGATAAATCAAAATCTGAGATAAAGGGGCTCGGCAAGGTGGTAGTTGCTCCAAATATCACTCTTGTAAATGTCATGCTTGTTGAGACCCTCTGTTATAATTTACTTTCAATTTGTCCTTTAGGGAAGATGGTTTTATTTCTTCTTCTTTGAACCTGATCTCGTGGTCCTCTTGTGGAGCAAGACTCTACAAGTCCCTTTTGTAGGGCATGTCAAAAATGAGTTGTATGTGGTAGACTTTTCGGGGTCAACAAACACTCAAGCGATGTGTCTTTTTAGAAAGGATAACTTGTGGTGGTTGGGGCATTGCTGCCTATCCCATTTCAATATGAGAACTTTGCAAAGCCTTCACAAGGGTGGCCACATCCTCAGACTAAAAGAAAATGTTTCCTTTGCCAAAGATCGTGTTTGCAGGGCTTGTGCTGAAGGAAAAATGTATGATTCTGCTCACCCAAGCAAGACTATCATTTCATCAAAGAGGATATTGGATCTTTTTCATGTGGATCTCTTTGGTGCCATTCCTAAAACTAGTATTAGTAGGAAGAAATATTGTTTGTGATTTCTGATGACTATTCAAGATTTACTTGGGTTTATTTCTTCAAGTTGAAGAGTGAGACCCAACAAGCCGTAATCGACTTCTCCAATGAATTTCAATGCAAACACAATGTTCCCATATTGGCCATGAGAAGTGACAATGGTTCCAAGTTCAAGAACTACTCCCCAAATGAGTTTCTCAGTGAAGAGGGAATTCGTCATAAATATTCCACTGCTTATACCCCTCAACAAAATGGTGGGACAAGGCTATCTACACATCATGTCATTCATCAAACCAGATCTACCTATGAAAAGGCTTGGATAAAAATCCTTATGAAATCCTCATCGGCAACAAACCAAATATCTCCTACTTCCGGGTATTTGGTTGTAAGTGTTTCTATTTGGTAAAAAATGAGTCTGTTTGTCTCAATTCCAGTCTAAAACCCTTGAGGCTACATTTGTTGGTTATGGTGCCAAATCCCACACTTTTAGAGTCTTTGACAAGTCATCACAGATTATGATTGAATCTAATAGTGTGGTGTTCAAGGGAAATGATGGCTCCTAAGTGGCGCAATTTCATGTTTTTAATGTAGATGTTGAAACATCTCAAGATGCCATAAGAAGAATGGGTGCTTTTCCGCCCCATTGAGGGACACTTTGTCACATCCCAATTTTGGAATACCTGTTAACACAGTTGTTTTGCTAATTGCTTGGCTAATAAACCTTGATTGTGTTTGTTTGTGTTTGTTTAAGTGCAACTAAACAAACTTAAAAAGGATAGCAAAGCAGTAAACTAAAAATATTCAACATATTGTTCCAATGATAAAAATATTCAACATATTGTTCCAATGACTTTGGCAATATTTTCTCAAGTAAATATTGATCAAAGAGTTTTACAAAACTATCTTATGAATCTCATACTTGTTGAATATTATTCCAAGACCCAAATTAAGAAAGATGAAACACTTAATAATTTCCATAAAGGATTATCAGAAAAGGAGGCATTCTTAAATGCTTCACCAAAATATTATCAAATGTTTTTCCAACCTTGCAAGATTAAAAACAAAGGTATTGGAGAGCATTGACTTGCTATCTATAGTCACATAAATATTTTGGCAAAGCATTGTTAAAGAAAAGCCAAGTGCCTTATTAAATAGAAATTCCAATATTTCCAGAAACAGAAAACTAAAACAAGTTACTATTGGAAACTTTCTTAAAATGATTTGAAATTAATACCATTGCTTCCTTATATCAAATAAGGAACACACACAAGAGGAGACCAAAAATTGAATCCATTAAAGTCCTGAAAAACATGGTTTTTCTCCACAGCAACAATTGGGATTTTGAACAAGTTTGTTCTACAAACTTTTCCCAAATGCCATGAAATAAATACCACATGCTCTATATCATAAATGAGGATGAAAACCAAAAGGGAACAAGTTTTTGAATTGTTTAAGTTTCCAAAAACCCCTGTTTTCTTCGCAGCACCTTTTTGAAATTTGAACAAGTTTGTTCTATGAATTAACTCTAAATGACTTGAAATTTCTACCACATAAGTAACACATAAAATAAGGAATGTGTGCCAAAAATTATCATTTTTGGAAGCTCCTAAGTAGTCAAATAAATTCAATGTCCATTTATGTAAGAATTCAAATTTGAACAACTTTGAATTACCAAGTTTCTCCTATTGATCCAATTTTCATATATGTTGTGCACATTAACTAATTAGAATTTTGGGCAAAAGGATTTAATTTTATAACTTTGTTTGCCTAGGGAAAACATCCATTTTCTGAGAGTACAGGGACCTACTTGTAATTTTCCAGGGACTAAATTGAAATCCTAGTCACACATGGTCTTCTTCTTCCTGTAGATGACGCAAATGGAGGCATGGGAGCCCATGCTCCATTGCCTTCGAGTAGAAGGCTTCTAGATGATTAAAAGACCCGTGTGCACCTCTTACCTGCTCCCTCTCTCACCCCCTCAAGCTTCTCTCTCTCTCTTAGATATTTTTGGCCTAACCGAAACCCTAGCCGTGGATGGCCGCCGTCGATTCGGCCGCTGCGGAGCTCGCCGCCGGCAGCCGTGGACGCCATCCTCTCCGCCGTGTCGTGGTTGCCCTCGGTGCCAGAGGAATCGTGGAGGAAAGCCGCGTGGAGCCCGCGCCAACCATCGTCTTCTCCGAGCCCGGCGGACTCCGGCGAGGGATTCCGGCCGCCTCGAGCTCCCTCCTCCTCATCCGAGTCGTCCCGCGTGTTCACGGTGAGCAGGGGAGCCTCCCCGTCGTTTTTCCCCCTGCCTAACCCCCTAGAACGTTCCCGCGCCGTGGTCACCGTCCCGCCGCCGCCGCGCGCTGTCGCCGCCGGTCTCCGGTCGTCTCCCTGGAAACGAAACCGGCCCCTTTAGGTTCCCCTCGTCGAGCACATCGTGTAGGTACCGGTTATTCGCGAAACGGTGGTCGTTTGCGCCGTTTGATTGCTCGCCGGAGATCTCCCCGCCGGCGGGTGACGCAGCGGTGGCGTCACGCTGACGCCAGCCACCCTTGGCCCGCGCGTGGGAGATCAAACCTGCGGGTGGGGCCGCAGATCTGCCGCGTGGCTGCCCGCGTGGCAGCTGGCCCGCGAGTCAGCGACTCGGGCTTGCTCCCGCCGCGGTAGCAGTAGATCCAGGCCGGCCCAAAACGCAGATCTGGCCCAGTCATGTTGATTTTTCCTTTTAATTTTTACAGGAATGATGCATGGTTACTTTTGGCCTTAAAACCTAACCAAACAAATTAATTTGACCAAACCAAATTTCCCACAGGTATATAAACAAAATCTAAACCACCTCCAAGTTGTAGATCTACATTTGGATGGATAGATTTGAAATGACAAATGTTTTGGTAACAGCTACCAGAAACACCAAAAGGAGCACCATTTTAATTTTACAACTCAGAATGAAGTGAGGCAAATTGCATTGGAAAGCCCTTGAAATTTCCTAACAGGAGCATTTAACCTCGTTTCCAAATTAATTGTATTTTTGAAATGGCATGCAATTTGGTAAAACACCAGAGAGCACTTTGGTGATTTTTATAAATTAATTAAAGATGAATTTTGATGCAAACTAAATTGGATGGTCTTGTACATGTTTAGGGCTATCCAAACCTAGAAGGGTTTAATTTTTAGAGCATCCTATAAATTTTGGTGGACAGATCCTTGTTTTGCATGTTTCTGCCATTTTGGCATTTTAGCTATTTAAATTATGTGATTATATTTTTGTGTTACAATATTGTTTTCTAGCATGTATAAGTTGTGTGAACTTGCTTACTAAGTGTTACTTAGTTATTTTATCATGTTAGATTGTGTGGACTTGAGTGTAGAAGAAATAGGATTTTTGTTATTAACATATGATTATTCTCTAGTTAATATTTTTCATAGTATTTTTGAGTGGTAAATTATGTGAAAACACTTGGATTGTTGTGTTGAGAATATTGGATACAGCACCCTTTTGATACTTATATTTTTTTGTTATCACCTCTGATAGCTTGCATTTGAGTTGGTAGAAAAGCATGAGTAGCTAAATCATTACTATGAGAATGGTTATGGAAAAATTCCCTCATGTGTGGAATTTTGACATAATCATTTGTGGTTTTGTGACCACATGTTTTTGGGTTGTATCCATAGGTACAGTAGCATTTTGATAAGGTTGTTATGAGTACTTGACTCCTAGATTTTTCACTTGTATGAAAATAATAGCATGAGTATCATTACCTTGCTTATTTTAGCACCCTGTTATTTTCTGCTAGTATTGTTATTGCACTAGAAGCTTGTTTAGTCTTTTGTTAAATTTTTAGCAAGTGGACCAGAGGCATTGTGACCTCTTAATGCTTTGATATGCTAGTGGAACACCCACTGGTTTCATTGCATTTTTGGTGGAAACATTATTTCCCCCACACTAGATGTGTTTCTTTTATATATGTTTTGAGTAGATCCTTAAATGCTTTTTAGGCTTATTGCTAGATTAATTCTCATGAAACCAGTACCATTTAGGTACTGTTATTTTGGTTATAGCACCTCTAGATACTTGGTGCTTGTGTTTGAAATAGATTTAAATGGCAATGCTTAAAGTCTAAATTTCATACTAGGATATTCATGTATGCTTTTTGTCTTGTTTTCCCCTAGGGAAAAATATGAATCTTTGGTGTGGAAACCAGAGGATGGAATGTCCTTGTGGCATTATTATCTTAGGGTTTTCACCTCTGATAGGTTTCCTCTTAAGTAGCATAAAAGCATGAGTAACACTTGGATGACTAGGAATTAATCTCCTCACATGTGTAGCTTTTTAAGCATAGTTTTTCCTTGTTTCCTAGCTATGCTTTTTATGTTATTTTGTGGAATCCAGTAGCATTTATGGTACTGGTTAGAGGAGTATTTTTCCTCTGCTAGCTTGCACACTTGTGCATAAAATTAACTAGTGTAGCCTAAACTAGTCTAGTATTTTTCCTAAATTTTCTACTAGTATGAGTAGGAGTTTTTGATGCTAGATTGTTTGTTTGGAGCACTTTTATAAAAGTGACCAGAGGCTTATTAACCTCTTGGTGAGCATTTTTGCTAGTGGAACACCCACTGGTACTTTTGCATCATGGTGGAAAATAGGCTTGACTTGTTGTCATGAGCCTTTTTCACCACTTGAGTATTTTAGCAAATTATATGTGCTAGCCATAGAGATTGTTGGGGAAGTTTTTAGACATAAAAATGTGTTTTATGTGACACCCTACTGTCTAGTAACATGTGCTCTACCCCACTGGTCCATTATGTTCTTAACTAAAAATCATTGAAGTGGCCACACATAAACACTAGGAAAAAAGCAGACTTTTCAACTATAGTTTTTATGCCAATTTTTCTTAAGGGAAAAATTGAGAACTTGGGTGGTACTTCTTGATTGCTTGCTGTATGTATTACTTGTAGCCTTGTTTGTCTTGTTTGGTTCTGAATGTGTGTCCTTTATTCTTTTTACGACGTTAGAAAAACGAAGAGGAAGGAAGTGTCGGGAAGCTCTGTTTCAAGTTCCAGTCACTCCAACAACCAGGGACACAAAGAGATACCAGGCAAGCCATCCTGATGCTTGCTGATACAATACTTATCATTATCTATCATGCATGTTTTACCTCTGAAGTTTTACCAAAAACTTGATTATCAAAACTATTTTTGATGTGGAATTTACTACTATACTATATTATAGGTTACTATCATGCCAGTAGTTAAACTTGGTAATACCAAGCCCATAAGCCACCATATGGTATTTAATGCCATCAAATATACTAGTCCCTAAGTGGACACCCTAAAATTGTGATTCTACGAAACAAAGGCTTTACGGAAAAACCCGGAGAAAAGGCGGATCCTTGTTCTCCGGAGGAATGTGGAAGTGGTCATTTTTGAGAAGGTGGTGTTTTTTCAAAAATGACACATAACCTAGTCTTCGCCGGACAACCTTTACCGTACTGCCACCCTACCCCAACATGGGCACGGGGCTTAACTTGAAGTTTGTTCTTATTAGTGTGTGCTATCTCAATCGCTATAAGGGACATCGTACCCTCGAACCGAATGTCGTCAAAACTCCCAATGTTGAGACATAAAAAGTGTGGGATTAATTTTCCCTCCGGTTGCATCGGTTGAGTCTCCTGTCATGGCGATGTGCGACATGGTGCCGAGGAGATTAAACTCAACTAAGAGATAGGCATATTCTAGCTTGAACATAGTGGATGGTTATGATCAGATACCTGATGTTTACATACTGTTGTTACAGTCCGTGGTTGTTTCACGGGAGGTGTACTGGATCTGGTGGATGTGTACACCTCTGCAGAGTACAACTTTTTCGAAGAAGCCGCGTCCTCGGATATGGACAGTTGAATGGCCATGTAGCTAGCATTGTGTCAATGTTTTCAAAAAGAGTTTTTGAAAGGGAATCTTTGGAAAGGAAGTGTTGAACTTGTGAAGTTCGGAAAAGAATGGAAACTTATACCGTGGAGGTATCGTCGATGATGAAAAGCCAGATGATGTTATACAAAACAAAATGTTTTGCAAAGAAAACCTTTTCTACTCTAAGCAAGAATTCTGGAAGCTGATTCCAAGAAGTTTTGCAAAGAGAAAATATTCTTTAACAAAGTTTTACAAAACCTCTTGTACATGCGATATCTACAAGAGAAATAAAACTATATTATTTTTCTTCTGAAGTATCTTCTTCAACGAAGATACAGATTAACCTGACTGCAACTGTGGTGTCATCTTATATGAACACCATTGATAGTGAACCCTACTTATAGCCTACCTATTCCACCATATAAGCATATTTGCATGTTGGTAAGTGACATGATGGATGTCTTGCTGAGTACATTCAAATGTACTCATTATGGTTTCGCCCCTGGTATCTACTTATCAGATTTGGAGAAGGAGTCTCCGAAGGAGATCTATGAAGAGAAGTACGGAGTTGACGGCTTTGCGAACTAGGATCGTCTCCGGGTCAGCAGCCTGTAGGTTAAGGCGTGACTTGGGCTCAACTACGTTGTGTTTTTGATTGTCTTCCGCTGTGTTTGTTAAGTAGCCTGCCCTTTGTGGCAGCTGTGCTAGACTTGATCGTGTGATCATTTTGTGTAATACCTTTATGTATTCGTGTAATGGATGATGTATTTTCTGTGTGCCAACTGTGTATGTTGTTCACGACTGATCTTTCTGGGATCGTGAATGTATGCATACGTAGGGTTTCAGACTGCCGGTCTGGGGTCCTTACAGAGTTGGTATCAGAGCCATCCTGACCTTAGGAGACCTTAGTTAGCATGGACGTCAGATAGGAAAGAAAAGCATTTTTGAGTAAAAACCCATTTACTATGTGCATTATTTTTATCTAAGGGATTTTTAGTATATTTTCCCCTCCTTATTATCTTTTCAAAAGATTCTAAATACATATCAAGGGCGTTCTTGAACAGTGGTTCGAAGGGCGGGCCTTATAGAGTTGGTATGTCTCTCGGTTAAGAGTCTATTTCTTACTTGTTTGCAACTGCTCCGCTCTGTTTTTGAAACATCTCTCGTCTTTGAAGTTTTCTGTCCAGAAAATAGTTGGAGTTTCAAAAACAGATTGTTGCATAAAGTTTTATCAAAACTTTACTTCTATTTATCTTGTTTTCATACAAAAACTTTTATACTTGCCGATGTCCCGAGAAGACCAAAATAATTGCCTAGCTCTACAGTGATGATGGTCAGAAGTAGATATAGTTCTTCAGC
Organism: Alopecurus myosuroides; assembly: GCA_028641055.1. NCBI lineage: Eukaryota > Viridiplantae > Streptophyta > Magnoliopsida > Poales > Poaceae > Alopecurus > Alopecurus myosuroides. The sequence goes on from CM054059.1 coordinate 371,760,368, forward strand.
CACTTCTAGGATTTTGGATTAGTCTAGTTTGGAGTAATTTAGCGATTACCCCATGAGTCGCCTTCCCCGACGTAGCCCCAAATGGAGTCTTGTTTGTGTGTTATGGCTTGCTTATGTGTGTCCGTAGGACTTTGTGCTATTGTGTGGTGTAGATTTTGATTCATCTAGGCTTCTATATGTTTTTGGGGTGCTCAAATTTTGCAAATTTGTGATTGCCCCGCTCTTGTTTTTGAATCGCCTCCTGTTAAATTTTTGCGAGCAAAAATGTTTGTATAGCATTCAAAAACAAGAATTTGTTGCTTAGACTTATACTTGTTTTCGCTTCATAATGCCACCCGTCGTGAACCACCACCATTAATGAAAGCACCATTGGACCTAATAATAGAGGACCATCAAGCCACACGAGTTGATAGCATTGCTACCAGTGATGCACTCCAACAGATAAAGCTCCAACAACGAAAACCCTTCAAAGAAGAAAAGGCGTGAAGAAAACCAACCAATACTGACCAAAACCTCTTTGTTTTGTCTGTTTGCAAAAGACTCTTTTTACCCTGTTGGCTAGACATTGCATTTCAAAAGCTATATACCTCCCTCCTCTGGAGAAAGGTGCAAAAGAAGTTTTCACATGCCATGATGCGCAACCCCCTCAAAAGCCAATCGAAAGAGCACAATTAAACATTCGACATACGATGACGCTAGTCGTATCTTGTCGGACAAACATTATTTAATGGAAAGCTAACAAGACTAACATGTTTTGCCTAATCTTAGGTTGACACCTAACCAAATCATGCAAACTACTGGCAACTCTTTCTAAACCAAGGAATTAAGTGACTTAGGACACCTTTTAATCTAGTTGGTAAGAAGGAGAAGTCACGAGAAAATAAGATGATGACCTATTCGTTTACTAGTCAATAGGATATCATGTGTATCTACTTTGGAAACCAAATCTTAGTAGACATTGTAGGTACTATGAAATTTGGGGTTTAGAAGTTAAGTGAACGAGAAAATGGTAATGATAGATCTAGAAAACAGCAGTTTTCCTGTTGTTGTTTCTTTGTGTGCTCTGGATTGAAATAAATTTGTATTTTATTCAATCTTGTTTCCTAACTTATATGGAGTTGTTAGGACTTGTTATTATATTGTTTTGTTACAATAAATCTACCCTAGAAAGTGTGTGCATGATTGGAAACTCGAATAAGAATGAAATAGCATTTGTTACCTTCCAGTTTTATTATTGGGATTGTTGAGTGGGCAAATCCTTATAGATTTGTTGTACCTAGATTTTTGTTATGGTTATGATAGATCCAGTACCATTTTGGTACTGTTATTTACATGTTGTTATCTTCATTAACTTGCATGTGATCTTATAGCAAAGCAGGAGTAACATTTGTTATTTTTCCAGTTTTTATTATTTGGAATTATTGTGAAAGCTAGATCTTTGTGTGAATGATTTGATAAATTTTGTGCTATGTGTTCTTTGAGTCAAGTAACATTTAGGTACTGTTATTTTGATGCTTGTACCTATGTTAGCTTGCATGTCTCTTAATAGTAAAGCATGTGTAAGCATTACTATCAGTATGCACTAGTATTGCCTCACTAAATAAAATAGCCTTATATTTTTATCTTGTATGCAAAGTTTTTTATGAGTAACCAGAGGTTTAGTACCTATTTTTCATTGGTATTAGTAGGCCATAGTCCACTGGTCCCATTGCTTTTTGGCTTGAGGATGAAAATCCCCAACCATACACATGTGTAAAAATAGCATGTTTCACTATGTGATTGATTTCTATTTTCCACCATGGAAAATATAATTGTTTCTTTTCACCTATGCAAGTGAGAAGTTCATTTCTTATTAGTAAATACTAATATGTTTAGGTGTGATCCTTTTGTTAGCATAATATTCCTTAGGGGTATCATGTTAAGAAATGTCTCACTATCGTGTGCTGAAATTAAATTGTTCGCAAGTAAAATAAATTCCTCTTGATTGGTAAATTGTTTGTGAATGATTTTAAATTGAGTGTATGGATTTTTGAGAAGGTTTAGATAAATTTTCATTACTTGCATAGCTACTGGTTGTGTGAGTTATACCTTGCTTGTTTGCTAGTAATTGGTTAAAGAAAACAGAAATTGCTAGAAGAAAATTCCTGCATGATTAATAGTTGTTTCATGGGATTGTTTTGATGTTTGTGCTTACTAGCATGAGTAAGTTTTGTGTACTGTTATTAGGTACATTTATATTCATGACTTGCTTGTTTAAGTTTAAACATCATGATAGCATTGTTTGCTTCTCTAGAGTGAAACTAGTTTCACCACTAGAAAATGGTGATTTTTGCTCTAGTATTACCCTCTTTTTATTTTATGAGTATATGGGTTGATATAGCATGTTAGGAAGTTATTACTTCTGTTATCATGCCATGAATTATTTAGTTTCATGTTCTATGGTTATAGGATATGATTATCTCTTATAGCATGCTGGTGTAGATTTTTCATACTAGTGTGTGATTTGTGCAGACCTTTTTCTATGCCTGGGTAATAGGAGTTTTATCTTGCGTGAAGATGGTGTTTTAGAGTACCTTTATGATTGTATTAATTGGTTGTTAGCTACTGATTGTTTGCTAATTGTTCATGATTGATGGATTCCAAAACCTCTAATAAACAATAACCTAGTGAATAAATAGTCTATTCATCTGTGGTGTTGTTTGCTTGCTTATTGGATTTTGTTTAAATGTTTTAAAACTTAGCATGAGTTTATACTTGTGTTATGATTGTGCTTAAGAGCATCTTATGAAACTAAAACATCCAACTAAAATCATGAACACATTAAGTGATAGTTGCTTGTGGTGAGTAATACCCACTGCCATGGGTATTATTCTGTCTGTTTATTTTACCTTAGCAACCTAACCTTTGCACCCACAAGCTATATTTTAGCTTCTTATATACCATGTTATGAGAGTGGTACACCACTACATATGTGTTATGTAAGATGTGGGATATAGCTAGAAACTCTTGTAAATAATTAACGGTACATTTCCAGGTAGTTCTGCACTAACCTTAATTTTTGTTCAAACTAGGAAACAAAAGTTTTGGACCTAACACAGCGCTGGTGTATTTTTTTAAAGTAAATTTGCTAATTTAGGGATGTACCCCACCTCCCAAGAAAAGTCAAAGGGGGGAAGCACCTGCACTCCAACACTAACATTGTGTTTGTTGGCCCTCCCTTAGTCCTCGCTTGTGAATCTCGGGGACGAGATTCTTTTTAAGGGGGGAAGACCTGTCACATCCCAATTTTGGAATACCTGTTAACACAGTTGTTTTGCTAATTGCTTGGCTAATAAACCTTGATTGTGTTTGTTTGTGTTTGTTTAAGTGCAACTAAACAAACTTAAAAAGGATAGCAAAGCAGTAAACTAAAAATATTCAACATATTGTTCCAATGATAAAAATATTCAACATATTGTTCCAATGACTTTGGCAATATTTTCTCAAGTAAATATTGATCAAAGAGTTTTACAAAACTATCTTATGAATCTCATACTTGTTGAATATTATTCCAAGACCCAAATTAAGAAAGATGAAACACTTAATAATTTCCATAAAGGATTATCAGAAAAGGAGGCATTCTTAAATGCTTCACCAAAATATTATCAAATGTTTTTCCAACCTTGCAAGATTAAAAACAAAGGTATTGGAGAGCATTGACTTGCTATCTATAGTCACATAAATATTTTGGCAAAGCATTGTTAAAGAAAAGCCAAGTGCCTTATTAAATAGAAATTCCAATATTTCCAGAAACAGAAAACTAAAACAAGTTACTATTGGAAACTTTCTTAAAATGATTTGAAATTAATACCATTGCTTCCTTATATCAAATAAGGAACACACACAAGAGGAGACCAAAAATTGAATCCATTAAAGTCCTGAAAAACATGGTTTTTCTCCACAGCAACAATTGGGATTTTGAACAAGTTTGTTCTACAAACTTTTCCCAAATGCCATGAAATAAATACCACATGCTCTATATCATAAATGAGGATGAAAACCAAAAGGGAACAAGTTTTTGAATTGTTTAAGTTTCCAAAAACCCCTGTTTTCTTCACAGCACCTTTTTGAAATTTGAACAAGTTTGTTCTATGAAGTAACTCTAAATGACTTGAAATTTCTACCACATAAGTAACACATAAAATAAGGAATGTGTGCCAAAAATTATCATTTTTGGAAGCTCCTAAGTAGTCAAATAAATTCAATGTCCATTTATGTAAGAATTCAAATTTGAACAACTTTGAATTACCAAGTTTCTCCTATTGATCCAATTTTCATATATGTTGTGCACATTAACTAATTAGAATTTTGGGCAAAAGGATTTAATTTTATAACTTTGTTTGCCTAGGGAAAACATCCATTTTCTGAGAGTACAGGGACCTACTTGTAATTTTCCAGGGACTAAATTGAAATCCTAGTCACACATGGTCTTCTTCTTCCTGTAGATGACGCAAATGGAGGCATGGGAGCCCATGCTCCATTGCCTTCGAGTAGAAGGCTTCTAGATGATTAAAAGACCCGTGTGCACCTCTTACCTGCTCCCTCTCTCACCCCCTCAAGCTTCTCTCTCTCTCTTAGATATTTTTGGCCTAACCGAAACCCTAGCCGTGGATGGCCGCCGTCGATTCGGCCGCTGCGGAGCTCGCCGCCGGCAGCCGTGGACGCCATCCTCTCCGCCGTGTCGTGGTTGCCCTCGGTGCCAGAGGAATCGTGGAGGAAAGCCGCGTGGAGCCCGCGCCAACCATCGTCTTCTCCGAGCCCGGCGGACTCCGGCGAGGGATTCCGGCCGCCTCGAGCTCCCTCCTCCTCATCCGAGTCGTCCCGCGTGTTCACGGTGAGCAGGGGAGCCTCCCCGTCGTTTTTCCCCCTGCCTAACCCCCTAGAACGTTCCCGCGCCGTGGTCACCGTCCCGCCGCCGCCGCGCGCTGTCGCCGCCGGTCTCCGGTCGTCTCCCTGGAAACGAAACCGGCCCCTTTAGGTTCCCCTCGTCGAGCACATCGTGTAGGTACCGGTTATTCGCGAAACGGTGGTCGTTTGCGCCGTTTGATTGCTCGCCGGAGATCTCCCCGCCGGCGGGTGACGCAGCGGTGGCGTCACGCTGACGCCAGCCACCCTTGGCCCGCGCGTCGGAGATCAAACCTGCGGGTGGGGCCGCAGATCTGCCGCGTGGCTGCCCGCGTGGCAGCTGGCCCGCGAGTCAGCGACTCGGGCTTGCTCCCGCCGCGGTAGCAGTAGATCCAGGCCGGCCCAAAACGCAGATCTGGCCCAGTCATGTTGATTTTTCCTTTTAATTTTTACAGGAATGATGCATGGTTACTTTTGGCCTTAAAACCTAACCAAACAAATTAATTTGACCAAACCAAATTTCCCACTGGTAGATGAACAAAATTTAAACCACCTCCAAGTTGTAGATCTACATTTGGATGGATAGATTTGAAATGACAAATGTTTTGGTAACAGCTACCAGAAACACCAAAAGGAGCACCATTTTAATTTTACAACTCAGAATGAAGTGAGGCAAATTGCATTGGAAAGCCCTTGAAATTTCCTAACAGGAGCATTTAACCTCGTTTCCAAATTAATTGTATTTTTGAAATGGCATGCAATTTGGTAAAACACCAGAGAGCACTTTGGTGATTTTTATAAATTAATTAAAGATGAATTTTGATGCAAACTAAATTGGATGGTCTTGTACATGTTTAGGGCTATCCAAACCTAGAAGGGTTTAATTTTTAGAGCATCCTATAAATTTTGGTGGACAGATCCTTGTTTTGCATGTTTCTGCCATTTTGGCATTTTAGCTATTTAAATTATGTGATTATATTTTTGTGTTACAATATTGTTTTCTAGCATGTATAAGTTGTGTGAACTTGCTTACTAAGTGTTACTTAGTTATTTTATCATGTTAGATTGTGTGGACTTGAGTGTAGAAGAAATAGGATTTTTGTTATTAACATATGATTATTCTCTAGTTAATATTTTTCATAGTATTTTTGAGTGGTAAATTATGTGAAAACACTTGGATTGTTGTGTTGAGAATATTGGATACAGCACCCTTTTGATACTTATATTTTGTTGTTATCACCTCTGATAGCTTGCATTTGAGTTGGTAGAAAAGCATGAGTAGCTAAATCATTACTATGAGAATGGTTATGGAAAAATTCCCTCATGTGTGGAATTTTGACATAATCATTTGTGGTTTTGTGACCACATGTTTTTGGGTTGTATCCATAGGTCCAGTAGCATTTTGATAAGGTTGTTATGAGTACTTGACTCCTAGATTTTTCACTTGTATGAAAATAATAGCATGAGTATCATTACCTTGCTTATTTTAGCACCCTGTTATTTTCTGCTAGTATTGTTATTGCACTAGAAGCTTGTTTAGTCTTTTCTTAAATTTTTAGCAAGTGGACCAGAGGCATTGTGACCTCTTAATGCTTTGATATGCTAGTGGAACACCCACTGGTTTCATTGCATTTTTGGTGGAAACATTATTTCCCCCACACTAGATGTGTTTCTTTTATATATGTTTTGAGTAGATCCTTAAATGCTTTTTAGGCTTATTGCTAGATTAATTCTCATGAAACCAGTACCATTTAGGTACTGTTATTTTGGTTATAGCACCTCTAGATACTTGGTGCTTGTGTTTGAAATAGATTTAAATGGCAATGCTTAAAGTCTAAATTTCATACTAGGATATTCATGTATGCTTTTTGTCTTGTTTTCCCCTAGGGAAAAATATGAATCTTTGGTGTGGAAACCAGAGGATGGAATGTCCTTGTGGCATTATTATCTTAGGGTTTTCACCTCTGATAGGTTTCCTCTTAAGTAGCATAAAAGCATGAGTAACACTTGGATGACTAGGAATTAATCTCCTCACATGTGTAGCTTTTTAAGCATAGTTTTTCCTTGTTTCCTAGCTATGCTTTTTATGTTATTTTGTGGAATCCAGTAGCATTTATGGTACTGGTTAGAGGAGTATTTTTCCTCTGCTAGCTTGCACACTTGTGCATAAAATTAACTAGTGTAGCCTAAACTAGTCTAGTATTTTTCCTAAATTTTCTACTAGTATGAGTAGGAGTTTTTGATGCTAGATTGTTTGTTTGGAGCACTTTTATAAAAGTGACCAGAGGCTTATTAACCTCTTGGTGAGCATTTTTGCTAGTGGAACACCCACTGGTACTTTTGCATCATGGTGGAAAATAGGCTTGACTTGTTGTCATGAGCCTTTTTCACCACTTGAGTATTTTAGCAAATTATATGTGCTAGCCATAGAGATTGTTGGGGAAGTTTTTAGACATAAAAATGTGTTTTATGTGACACCCTACTGTCTAGTAACATGTGCTCTACCCCACTGGTCCATTATGTTCTTAACTAAAAATCATTGAAGTGGCCACACATAAACACTAGGAAAAAAGCAGACTTTTCAACTATAGTTTTTATGCCAATTTTTCTTAAGGGAAAAATTGAGAACTTGGGTGGTACTTCTTGATTGCTTGCTGTATGTATTACTTGTAGCCTTGTTTGTCTTGTTTGGTTCTGAATGTGTGTCCTTTATTCTTTTTACGACGTTAGAAAAACGAAGAGGAAGGAAGTGTCGGGAAGCTCTGTTTCAAGTTCCAGTCACTCCAACAACCAGGGACACAAAGAGATACCAGGCAAGCCATCCTGATGCTTGCTGATACAATACTTATCATTATCTATCATGCATGTTTTACCTCTGAAGTTTTACCAAAAACTTGATTATCAAAACTATTTTTGATGTGGAATTTACTACTATACTATATTATAGGTTACTATCATGCCAGTAGTTAAACTTGGTAATACCAAGCCCATAAGCCACCATATGGTATTTAATGCCATCAAATATACTAGTCCCTAAGTGGACACCCTAAAATTGTGATTCTACGAAACAAAGGCTTTACGGAAAAACCCGGAGAAAAGGCGGATCCTTGTTCTCCGGAGGAATGTGGAAGTGGTCATTTTTGAGAAGGTGGTGTTTTTTCAAAAATGACACATAACCTAGTCTTCGCCGGACAACCTTTACCGTACTGCCACCCTACCCCAACATGGGCACGGGGCTTAACTTGAAGTTTGTTCTTATTAGTGTGTGCTATCTCAATCGCTATAAGGGACATCGTACCCTCGAACCGAATGTCGTCAAAACTCCCAATGTTGAGACATAAAAAGTGTGGGATTAATTTTCCCTCCGGTTGCATCGGTTGAGTCTCCTGTCATGGCGATGTGCGACATGGTGCCGAGGAGATTAAACTCAACTAAGAGATAGGCATATTCTAGCTTGAACATAGTGGATGGTTATGATCAGATACCTGATGTTTACATACTGTTGTTACAGTCCGTGGTTGTTTCACGGGAGGTGTACTGGATCTGGTGGATGTGTACACCTCTGCAGAGTACAACTTTTTCGAAGAAGCCGCGTCCTCGGATATGGACAGTTGAATGGCCATGTAGCTAGCATTGTGTCAATGTTTTCAAAAAGAGTTTTTGAAAGGGAATCTTTGGAAAGGAAGTGTTGAACTTGTGAAGTTCGGAAAAGAATGGAAACTTATACCGTGGAGGTATCGTCGATGATGAAAAGCCAGATGATGTTATACAAAACAAAATGTTTTGCAAAGAAAACCTTTTCTACTCTAAGCAAGAATTCTGGAAGCTGATTCCAAGAAGTTTTGCAAAGAGAAAATATTCTCTAACAAAGTTTTACAAAACCTCTTGTACATGCGATATCTACAAGAGAAATAAAACTATATTATTTTTCTTCTGAAGTATCTTCTTCAACGAAGATACAGATTAACCTGACTGCAACTGTGGTGTCATCTTATATGAACACCATTGATAGTGAACCCTACTTATAGCCTACCTATTCCACCATATAAGCATATTTGCATGTTGGTAAGTGACATGATGGATGTCTTGCTGAGTACATTCAAATGTACTCATTATGGTTTCGCCCCTGGTATCTACTTATCAGATTTGGAGAAGGAGTCTCCGAAGGAGATCTATGAAGAGAAGTACGGAGTTGACGGCTTTGCGAACTAGGATCGTCTCCGGGTCAGCAGCCTGTAGGTTAAGGCGTGACTTGGGCTCAACTACGTTGTGTTTTTGATTGTCTTCCGCTGTGTTTGTTAAGTAGCCTGCCCTTTGTGGCAGCTGTGCTAGACTTGATCGTGTGATCATTTTGTGTAATACCTTTATGTATTCGTGTAATGGATGATGTATTTTCTGTGTGCCAACTGTGTATGTTGTTCACGACTGATCTTTCTGGGATCGTGAATGTATGCATACGTAGGGTTTCAGACTGCCGGTCTGGGGTCCTTACACACTTTTTGGCGGATCAAGAATAAGTATGCTCTACTCAAGTGGAACCCTCATCTACACAAGAAAATCAAGTCAATGGAGAAATTGATGCACTAACCCAAGAACATGTTCAAGACCCTCCTCATGTTGATCAAAATGATATGCAAGAACCAAGCTCTCCTATTATCAGTGCTAGCCAAGATCACGACCAATATCAATATTCTTCTTCTCATAATGAAGCTAGTCTTAATGATGATCAAGGTCAACATTCCGGTCAAGACGAGGACTCAAACGATCAAGATGATCATGTGATCCATCCTTGCTCCAATTAGAGGATCGAAGCCCGTTGAGAAGTTAGAGTTGCTAAGGCCTTGAAACGTCAAGATTGCACTCATGAGAAAGTTATGCGTGATCTAAGAAGTAAAATGACCACAAGAGGTCAAGTGGCAAGCTTTAGCAAACATCAAGCACATATCTCCATGGTAGAACCAAAGAAAGTGTTTGAAGCGCTTGAGGATTCAGATTGGTTGGAAGCCATGCATGAAAAACTCAATAACTTCAAGCACAACAAAGTATGGAGGTAAGTTGAGAAGCACAAAGAGTGATGCAATGTTATAGGAACAAAGTGGATTTTAAAGCACAAGCAAGACGAATTTGGAATGGTTATAAGGAACAAGGCAAGATTGGCAGCTCAAGGTTACTCTAAAGTTGAAGGCATTCATTTTGATGAAACATATGCTCCCATGGATCCCCTTGAATCCATCAATATCCTTCTTGGATATGCATCTAATCACAACTTCAAGTTGCAACAAATGGATTAGAAGAGTGAATTTCTCAATGTTAATTTAAAGGAGTTGGTATATGTTAAGAAACTACCGGGGTTTGAGGACCTAAACTTCCCTAACCATGTCTACAAGCTCGATAAGGCGCTCTATGGCCTTAAACAAGCCCCAAATGCGTGGTATGAGCATCTTAGAGAGTTCTTGAAATATCGTGGCTTTAAAGTGGGGAAATCGATCCCACCCTTTTCACAAAAGGGGTTAAAGGGGAGTTTTTTCATATGCCAACTATGTAGTGTTCGCACATTTTAAATAAATGTAAGAACATTTGTGTTACTATTCTAGTCCCTGGATCAATTGCTAGCACCATAGTACAAAATGAAATATCATGCAAATACGTCAAAATCTATTACATCGCATGATCCAGTCTCCACAATACAACTTTATTACAACTTGCATAGTCTCAGAAGACTAGCATGAAACATAGGATTACATCGGAAAACATAATACACCATTGAGACTTATCTTCTTCATGTGCCACAGGAAAAACATGTTGGTCGTAGATTCGAGATCCTAAAAGAAATCCTCACTCTTCATCAGATCCATCTGCAATAATATGCAACCACAGGGGGTCAGTACAATTAAATGTACTGGCAAGTAACACTATGGTGGATATAAGTGGCAATACTATAACTACATGACTATTTGGTTGAGTGGAGTTTTGGCTAAGTTTGCATAAAGCAAGTTTTCTCCTATCTCTTTTGTAAAACTAATTTTCTTTTGAAAGGTTGGCACCACTGGATGAAATCAATGAGCACCACAACTATTTTTCACTTAACCAAAATTTTACTTCTTGAAAAAATGGTGTTGAGATTCTTCTGTCCATCCTTGTCTAGCTGCTCATAGTTGTCCATAACCGGGACACGACTAAGATCTTAGTTTAGTAACTTTGCAGAGTGTATGCACTTTCACATTTAGACTTAATCAGCCCAAACATTTCATATACCCTGAGTGCAGTAAAAAGAGAGAAGATTAAGACGATATCTTTCAAAAGAAGAGTTCAACCTCATGGCAAGTACCCCTTCCACCTATATTATGCTACATCTTCTTGTCAAGACGACAAGTTGAACTCTCACAATTTAATTGATCGAGATAGAGCCCATATTGACTAAAGGATGCACTGGAAGCTATCTGAACTTGGAAGACATCATAATCCCTTTGTTCATGGGTGGCATTCCGCAAGTGAACACCTCAGGTTAAACCATAAATGGCCCTGAGGAGACACTCAACTCTCAACAGCCTTTCTAAACCAATCCACCCAGGTAGTTCATTAAGCTTAGTACTTAGAATTTTTCCTCAATATCTAGTAAAAACAATTTAACATCATTGCTAAGCATGTTGTCGAATATATGCCAAATAGGGGTATATCCGACATCGGCCAAAGGCCGGATTACCATGGTGGCCCGCAGGTAACGGGACAAAGTCTATTGGGCGGCTCACTAAGCTGACGCACATGAAGCTAGATTCTAGAATAACCCGGATCATGGCCCAATATGTGGTCCGACGTGGAGAAGAAGCTGGATGTCTTACTTTCTAAGAATAGGAATACTTTACCAGAATAGGAATACTTTCCGTAGTCTTCTAGGTTTTCTTCCTGTAAGCTCTAGTCTGGCTATCTATATAAAGCCGAATGGGAGCTGTCAAAGGACACAAGAAGATAGAAGAGAACATAATAGACAAGTTATGATAGCTAGAAGCCAACTCGCCGGGAAGTTCATCATCGCCGAGTTAGCAAATCCCTACTCACATTGTACTTTATATACTTTAGACTTCAGGCCTGATTTAGTGAGATTGCTAGAGTAGGAACGCCGCCTTAGTTACGACGTACCGAACCTGGGTGAATCGTGTCCTCGTTTCCACTCTCCCACGTTTCCACCCACGGCTCTATCAACAGGCTTTATGGCACCCCCTGCCATGAACCTACCATGGGGCCAGCGGCGTCGGGAGTCACGTTCCTAGCGGGTATACTCGGCGGAATCGACAACACGATTACTGTCGGAAGCCTGTAATTCGATGGGAACGTCGGACGCTTCATCGGCAATGGATCCTTTATGCTGGCACAGAATCACCTGGTAAGAGCTTGCGTCCTTCCTATTGGATATTCTAACGTTTTCATAGGTTTAACGACGGAAGCAATGGGATTCCGTGGTGGAAGTAGATTTATCCCACCCGCCCTATGCCCAGTTGAAGACGGCTTTAACACCGGATTTATCTCGGAAATGTCTTATTCATACATTGGGGCAGACCAAGATTCATTAATCGCATATCGCCAAAGAATGACTGGATTTGCTGCCTCTCAGGAGATGCCTGCATCCAGATCGCACTTTGTTGGCATGGTGCAATCAGAGGTCGATGGAAACACGGCTGGCAAAAATCCCCTGGAAAAGGCAGAAAACATGAATCCTACCAAAAATATGGATGACCTGGAATCCGCCAATAAGGCGACAAGCTCGGAAGCCGAATCTATTCTAGCAGCTCTAGAAGCAAAACTATATTCGGAAGCCGGATCTACAGGTTTTAACTCAACTTCTGATGATGATGAAGATGCTTTCGAAAGAAAGATCAAATCCATGCAGGGAAGCTTTCACGAAGTACTCATGGCTAAACCAACGCCAAAGTCGGATGCTGAGGAAGAAGATCCCCAAACACCTCTGCCAGCTAATTAGGAGAATGGAGAAGAAGAAGACAATGAGGAAAGCCTGTCCTATCTTGATGTTAAGGAATTGACGGAAGATGAACCTCAAAAAATCCTCCATCCTCCAAGAAGAAAAAAAATCCGCCAAACTATTTTCCAAGGCCCAGAAGAAAAAGATGGACAAATTGGATGATATAGTCAACCAGAACCTGGAAGTTGGAGGAGGCAGCAGCGTAAACATGGCGGAAAGGAAAAATAAACAAATCAAAGTAGTGCCTGTTCCCCAAATGTAAGAACAAGATGAAATTGATCTAATCAAAGTTGCAAGAGATGAACCACCGAAAATGCTCGAGGCCAGGAGACAAGCGGTAATGCGGCAACATCAAGATCTTTTCCGAACTCGGGAAAATCTCCTCAAAACCCAGGCTGCCATGAAAATGCAGCAAGAAGAAATCGAGGAATATGAGCGCCTGAATGGATCTGGAATTAAACCCACGAGGTTACCCGGAATTTCAAAGCCGGAATAACAGCCAACTAAACAAAGATTTGAAAACCCGTCTTGGAAAAGGCATGTTAACAACATAAATGCTAAGGGAGAACACATCTATAAAACTACATCCGAGAATGCAGAAGACGCTTTTTCCATCCTCAGTGACGAACTTTACTCCAATCATGAAAAGTTTCAGGGAGTGTATGCTTTCTTAGATAAGGCATTACAACAGCAGCAGCAAGGACAAGCACGTTCAGGTATGTTACATGATGATTCAGGAAGTTCAGCGGGAAGTGTCACATGTGTCGCTGCAGCGCTCGATCCAATCTAACATGGAGATTCAGGAAGTTCAAAGGGAAAGAATGAAGATCCCAAAAGGACAAGAAAATCTCGGATAACAAGGACGCAACGTCCATGACATGATCTCATCCACCAAAAGGCGAGAATAACCCAAAACCCCGCTTTGATAAGGATCGGGAGGACAAAACCGGAAGGACGGGAAAACAATGCCGCCTCCAAGATACCCGGCCGATAAAGCAGGAAGATACGACCACCCTCACAGGCGTGAGAGATCCCGAACCCCTCCAAGGAATAAGGAGCGTGTGAGGAGCAGAACTCTGCCTCATTCCAAAGGGCGTGATGCTAGAAGATACAAGGATTAACCTATACGAGCGTATTCACACAACAATGGACCAGAGAGAAGTAGATCCCCCTCTATTCATTCAGTTGGAAGGGATTTCGCACATGCCGAAAATGTGGAAAGAGACGATCTATATTTCGGTCCAAAGTGTTTCACTGATAGGATCCGGAACATCAATCTACATGCTGGCTTTGCCAAAGTCGGGCCAACTTATCAAAAGTATACATGAAGTACAAACCCGGATACATGGCTCTCAGATTACTACACTGTCGTCCAGATTAACAAAGGGACAGACCTGGAAGCCATAAAATACCTACCCCTGATGTTGCTTGATGGAGCTTGAGACTGGATTAATGGACTTCGGTCAAGAATGGTGGATAGCTAGGAGGATATGGCTAGAGTTTCTGCTCAGCATTTCTGTGGCACGTACAAACGCCCCAAAAGTTTTAACCAATTGAATCGTTGCGTCCAATATGAAGACAATTCGTATGTCGACTTTATCTGAAGATGGACTGCAATGAAGAATAACCTGTCTAGAGTAAGTGACATCCAAACAATGCATGCTTTCGTCAATGGCTTGAAACCCGGCCTCGTACTGTTCATGGTTGGTTCCAAAATGCACAAGGACCTAGGTTCTATGCTAACAACCGCCAATGAGCTTGCAGCAGCCAAAGACGACATTAGAGCAAGAGGCGAAATTATTGATGCACTGGTACAAGCCAAAAAAGGCGTCTCGCTCTGAAAAGAAAACCACTCCAGAAGCAGAACCAAATCCCAAAGAAGTAAATGCAACCTTTGGAAAGGATAACACCAGCAGATGGAAAGGAAAAGTTGCAGAAAGCAGGGAACCTATCTGATGTAGCCCACCGTATTCCACCAAGAACAACATCGATACGCAACAAGGTGAACTCACTCCTATCTCCGTATGTTTCCGGTGGCTTGGTGAACGGTGCTCTACCTCATGAAATATCCCTCTACATGCATAGGTGGGATCATCACATGGAGACCCAAGAAGGTGCCCAAGATGCTCAAGAACACATCCAAGAAGATGCACATGAAGCTAGGAAGGAAGTGGGTGAAGACGGCGTCAAGATCGAAGCTCCGAGGTGGAAGAACGGAGGGAAAAGGGGGCTCCCGGCCTCACCCTGGCCCCAGGCCGGGCTAGCCTGGCCCCAGGCCGGCCTACCCTGGCCCCAGGCCGGCCTCCTCATCCCACCCTAGCCCCAGGCCGGGCTAGCCTGGCCCCAGGCCGGGCACCAGCCCGAGGGAGCCGGCCTCCCACCCTGGCCCTAGGCCGGGCTACCCTGGCCCTAGGATGCCCTGTTTTTGTGCGGAAATACGCCGTTTTGGCCCCATTTTCACCCACCTACCCCCTAGGCTATATAAGGGACTCCGGTGGCTAGATCTAGGGTAGAGGGATGATTTGAGAACTTCGGGCTTTGCCCTTGTATCCCTCTTGTGAGGTGACTCCTCTTACGAGGCTACTCCTACGATGTGTATCTAGGACCATATCAAGATCTCTCCAAGGAGCTACTCTTTCACCTTGTGATTCTAGTAGCGCTTGCCAACCTTCCCCTTGCGGCTTCTGTTTGATCGGTGGACCGACCGGTGAGAGGAATCGGTTTCAATTAGCGTGTTGTTGACTTGAGTTTTCGATCCCTCGTAGGCTTCACGATTTATCTTCCCCCTTTTGCGTTTCCACGCGTTTGCCCTCGATTTCCCCTCGATTCCCCCTCTCGTGTTCATCGCGTTCTTCGTTCGTTCTTGTCGATTCGTGAAGATCGGGCCAACTTAGAGGTCAACACCTCATCATCTGGTATCCATAGCTAGATTGACACGAATCCGACACCCCACCCCCTCCCCTACCACCAATTTTTCTTCTATCCACCATAAATTCGAAAATTTGACCAAAAATAGCCGAAAGGGATTTCGACCGATCTCTTGATTCGTTGAGTTTTTCGTGGTTTTGTTTCATAGATTTGTTGCCAAAGACCATTCCCCACCTTTCTATTCAGCCACATTTCTTGAATTTGTCCAAAAAATTTCTTGATTTGGGCGAAATTTCGAATTTGAGCAAAAATCACAGAAAATTCCTGCTCTTCGATTCTTGGACATATTTTGTATCTTGTTTTTCTTTGTCGTCGTTGCTCCGATTTGAGTGAGGAAAGTTCCTACGCGTCGCCATCGACATCGCCTACGCATCTACATCATCGGATCCACACGACATCGACATCCACCGGCCGCAAGTCCGAGATCATCCACCGCATAGGTATAACTTGCTTCCGCTTGAACTAACCCATTCCTTTGTGTACCTTACCTACTTGGACTAGTTCTTTTACACCTCTTGGCATCGCATTGTGGCACCGAGAGTGCGAGTTTTTGCACTTGTGAGAGAATAGCTTCGAGTAGGCATTGGAATTTGGGAATCATCTCCGCATCATCATCATCAAAAAGCGAAAAATCAAAAAAAAAGAGGAGAAAGAGCAAGAAGCAAAAAGAGCCAAAAGAAGCAAAGATCGATGCCAATTGCTATCATTTGTAGGAACGCATAGCTTCGAGTTGCGAGAGAGAAGAGAGTGACCGGTTGCCACATTGTGAATCTTGTTGCCTCTTGTTAATTGCGGTTCGAGCTAGCGTCCTCCTTGCGTTGGTGTGGCATTGAGCTTAGTCTTCGATAGGTACATTTCGTCTCCGCTCGTCCATTGGCCGCACTAACCCCATTTATCATTTGTGTGTGTGTTTTTCTTTTCCACCATATCATTTTCCTCCACTAGGTTTGGTTTTCGTGCTAACTTTTCTTTGATTCTTCTCCACGTTTGACAATAAACTTTTCTTGGGATTTGTCGTTTTCTCGCCACATTTCTAACCCATTTGCCATCCACCAATAAGCCGTGTGTGTTTTGGAGCGTGTTTTCGGGATCTTTCGAACTCAAATCATTTCATTGTTTTTGCTATCGGTTTCTCTTGGCTTGGTCCACTAGTTTCCAACATTTGCTAAAAGGTGAGGTTTGAGCTCTTAGGTCCTCACACTCTATATATACACTTGCGCTTATCACTAACCATGTATAGCGAGAGCGGATCATATGGAGGCCATGATGACAATGATGAGTCCATGATGGACCACTACGACTACAACGAGCTAGACATGGACCTCCACTCCTATGAGCACGACGTGGTGGACGACCACTACTACGAGCACGACATCGTGGATGACCACTACTACGAGCATGACATGGTGGATAACCACCACTTACGACCACGACGTCGAGCTCTACACCGACTACTCCTCCCCAAGCATCATCGACATGGAGGAGTACCACAACCACCACGCCGACTTCGACTCCATGAGCTCCACCGACATGAACCACTACTACAAATACAACATCGCAAGCTTGGATGACGATATGGAGCCATGCTACATCGACAATGCATCCACAACCATGACGGAGTACGACACCAACAACGACTCCCCAAGCTACTTCGACTCCGACATGGATGAGCTCACTTACAAGAAATTCCTCGCCAAGCTTCGATTCTCAAGAAACTCCGATGGTTCATGCTCGCCACCAAGGAACTCCTCGGAGATTGCCAAGGCCAAGAAACGACAACGACCTTCAATCTCAAGATGGCGCAACGACAAGAAATCCGACAAGTTGGCAACGTCAAGATGGTCTCCTTCAACATAAAGACGGTGCCACAAGAAGGACATCATCGAGGCCCCATCAAGCGAAAAGGCCAAGAAGCCAAGGCATCCCAATGACTTTCGGAGTCATCCCACACATGACGTGCGAGAACGCCGCAAGCTTCGTCATCGACAAGCTTCAAGCTCTCATCACCACGCTTATCACCAAGACCGTCGCCATGATCACCATCGCCATATGGAAGAGAGTGGTACACCCACCTCACCGCATCTTCCACCACAAGCTCCGCGACGACATTGGTTTGAGCATCGCTCGCCATCACCACTACCTCGACCTCGACACCGACAAGGCCGTGGTGACGCTCTTCAAGATCACCCTCTACGACCGGATATTCTTCATCACCCACCTTCTCCAAGCTCGACTCATGACATTGGTCTAAATGGCTTCATGGATGGTGCTCCCCCACATTCAAGGCTTCCAAGGCAAAATGTGTGTCACCACCACAATGACCACCAAGACCAAGGCCATTATCAATAAGGTGCTCCCGACATGGCTTCTAGTGAATGCCTACATCAACTCCACCACAATGACCACCGGCGCCATCCTCTCCATCATGATCGCCATCGCCAAACCAACAAGGATGACCCACATGAGCTTCCATCGCCTATCTTTGATGAAGACCCAAATGAGAGAACTTCTCAACATCAAGCGAGTGCGAATGCTCCCTATGGCTTGTCTTTCCCCATCTTTGAGGAAGACCCCATTGAGCGCCACCATCGACAACAACCAAGTGGGATTGCTCAATTTGCTACTTCACTTCCCATCTTTGATGAGGACCCCTATGAGCACCACCATCATCAACAACCAAGTGGGCATGCTACAAATGATCTCTCACTTCCTCTCTTTGATGAAGACCCATATGGGCGCCCACTTCGACCACCACTAGGCACGGATGCTATGAGCCTACTTTCCCCTCTCCTTCAAGATGGAGACCTCTTATGCCCCATTTGCAAGGGCCATGGTCACATAATGTGGGATTGCCAAGGTGGCGACAAAGATGGTGCGTCAAATGGAGATGCCATCCATAATTCTTCTCCTACCACATTGGATGAAGCACCGCATCACCTTGACCACGGATTTCCATCGCATCTTCAAGGCCATGAAGACCACGACTTGAGCGCCGTTTGCCTCAATGTTACAAGGTGCAAGGACCATGCGCGTCATCATCCATATGAGGAATGGGAGTCTCCGCCTCATCTCCACCAAGATTGTGCTTTCTATTCGCACCCCACCTTCGACAAAGATCCTCCTCCTTCTTCATCACATGAGGCATGATTCACTTCATCATCACCACTACACCTACATCAAGTGCGACATTATTTGAGGATGAACAATGACCTTCATGATCAAGAGCATGAGCTTCCATCATCACCACAAGCGCAACAACAACATCAAGAGTGCGAAGCTATTCCTCCCATGACACAAGATCAACATCACCATATGCATGAGGAGACCACTCTACCACTCTATGATGAGGACGTTGATCCATGTGACATTGTCAAAGAGGCTCATCCCTTGCCATCATCTCTAAGGCATTTTTCTTCTTCGTCTCCAATGACACAAGTGACAACTCCGACCATCGACACGAGAGCTCCCAATGCTATCAACGAGATGATCATGGTTGCCAACCAAAAAGGTGACCATGCCTACATGAGTGAAGGCCAATACTATGCCTTGCACCAACTAGCTCTCAATTCCTTGGACATGCCGACCAATGGTGACGAAAGCGTCTATTGAATGAGGCCGCGAACTCATCGCGAGTGTTGACACGAGTTCTTCAAGCCTATCCTCAAGATAAGGACCAACGATGCAAACTCTCTAGAGCCGGCGTCAATGGCCCATCTATCATTGATGGAGGTAATGACGAATTGGGTGACACTCTCCGCTTGACTTCAAAGAATCTCATGCCAACCTCCACAAGGCCACGCTCAAGCCACCATTCTAGCCAAGGAAATCTTCATCATCATCATCATCGACCATTTGAGGATGCTACAAGGCATGGCTTACACTACCACATCACGGAGATGATGGAGCTTCCTTCGACAAAAGCCATGACCCTACCTCCTCCTCCAAGAAAGCCACCTTTTCCACACTTGGAGATGAATCCAAGAGATGAGATGCTCGAGTCCTCCTCGCCACATGCTATGACACTACCGACTCCAAGCAATGCAACGACTTCGACAAACCCGCACACCTCTTGTGCCAAGACTTTGGAGCCTTCTAGTGTCCCCTCTCAAGCTTCTAGTGAGATGAGTGGTGAGAGAGAGATCCACAATCACGTGAGTGAGAGCCACAAGCCCATAATGAGTGGAAAAAGCATGAGTGTTCGTAGAGGCCTCGCCTTGATAGCCACCAAGCGTGAGATGAGAGTTGAGAGCAAAACCCCATGTGTGCTTATCGACACTAACGGCTTACCAACTTTATCTCCATCTTTGTTGTCTATTTTGCAGAGATTTGGTGACCCTATCAAGCATCCTCGACATCATCGCTTTCTCCACATACAAGGTTCTCCACATCGCATGCACATCGACACCGACTTGAAGGGTTGGAAGGAGCACATTCCACTCACCATGATCCACATGGAGATTGACAAGAGATTCTACGACAAAGCATCCTCCATCCACACTCCTCAAGTCAAGATCTACACGACGCGTCACAAGCTCTTCGACATCAACGCCTTCTACGCCTACATTCCACATGTCTCGATGTGCATGGAGTTCGACAAGCGCATCCACGACAACGACTTCTACAACTACAACCCTCATGTCAAGATGTACTTGGAGTTCCACATGCGCATCCCCGACAACGACTTCTTCATCTACATCCCCTACGTCAAGATGTACTTGGAGTTCGACAAGCGCTTCAACGACAATGACTACCACGTCTACATCCCCTTCGTCAAGATGCACTTGGAGTTCGACAAGCGCGTCAACGACAATGATCGCCACGACTACACTCTACCGCTTCCGCAAGCTCATCCTCACCCATCCATGGAGGATCATGTCAAGATCGTCATCGCCTTTGGACCACACCCTCCACAAGCATACCTTGGCATGATCTTTGATAAGAGGCTAAACTTCAACGACTACACCGCCTCACGAGATCTTCACCAACCCTCCAAGGAGGAACCTTTCATGATCTTCATCACCTTTGGACCACACCCACTACGAGTGTACCGTCACATGAACTTCGACAAGCGGCTCAACTTCAACGACACCGTCGTCGTCAACATTCCTTCTCCCGCTCACATATGGATGGAACGAGAGTCGAGGACGACTCTTTTTCAAGGGGGGGGGGGGAGATGATGTAGCCCACCGTATTCCACCAAGCACAACATCGATACGCAACAAGGTGAACTCACTCCTATCTCCGTATGTTTCCGGTGACTTGGTGAACGGTGCTCTACCTCATGAAATACCCCTCTACATGCATAGGTGGGATCATCACATGGAGACCCAAGAAGGTGCCCAAGATGCTCAAGAACACATCCAAGAAGATGCACATGAAGCTAGGAAGGAAGTGGGTGAAGACGGCGTCAAGATCGGAGCTCCGAGGTGGAAGAACGGAGGGAAAAGGGGGCTCCCGGCCTCACCCTGGCCCCAGGCCGGGCTAGCCTGGACCCAGGCCGGCCTCCTCATCCCACCCTGGCCCCAGGCCGGGCACCAACCCGAGGGAGCCGGCCTCCCACCCTGGCCCCAGGACGGGCACCAGCCCGAGGGAGCCGGCCTCCCACCCTGGCCCTAGGCCGGGCTAGCCTGGCCCCAGGCCGGGCACCCCCACCCCTGTTTTTGTGCGGAAATACACCGTTTTGGCCCCATTTTCACCCACCTACCCCCCCCTAGGCTATATAAGGAACTCCGGTGGCTAGATCTAGGGTAGAGGGATGATTTGAGAACTTCGGGATTTTCCCTTGTATCCCTCTTGTGAGGTGACTCCTCTTACGAGGCTACTCCTACGATGTGTATCTAGGACCGTATCAAGATCTCTCCAAGGAGCTACTCTTTCACCTTGTGATTCTAGTAGCGCTTGCCAACCTTCCCCTTGCGGCTTCTGTTGGATCGGTGGACCGACCGGTGAGAGGAATCGGTTTCAATTAGCGTGTTGTTGACTTGGGTTTGAGATCCCTCGTAGGCTTCACGAGTTATCTTCCCCCTTTTGTGTTTCCACGCGTTTGCCCTCGATTTCCCCTCGATTCCCCCTCTCGTGTTTATCGCTTCTTCGTGCGTTCTTCGTTCGTTCTTGTCGATTCGTGAAGATCGGGCCAACTTAGAGGTCAACACCTCATCACTATCTCCTACTCTAAGGAAGAGTGGGAAAAGATGAAAGGGGAACCTTGTATTCACCAGGCACAGTTCGGAAAGCCAAACCATACAAACCAGAAATGCCGGCTCAACAAGCACACGAAGAACAGCTAGAATAAGAACTATTTTTTTTGTGTTTTTGATAAAGAGAAGCAAACAAGAAAAAAAAAAGTAAACTAAGCAAAAAAAAAAGTAAAGAGATTGGAAGTGAGAGACTCCTCTTGCAGAGATTCTCTTCCTCCCCGGCAACGGCGCCAGAAAACTTGTTGGTGCAAAAGTTGACGGCGGAGTGGTTGCTTCTTTATGACTCTGAAATCCCTGGCAACGGGGCTAGAAAACTTGTTGATGGCCTTAATGCCCTCGTTGGTAAACCCCAAGAGAAAGGTTGTGAAGAGTGTAGCAGCAAGTTTTCCCTCAGAAAAGAAACCAAGGTCGAATCGACTAGTAGGAGGACAAGCAATCTCTGAAGGTTGATGCAGCTGAATAGGCAGGGCGCACTACCGGTTCAACAACAACGTGGAACCTACACAACACAATCAAATCACTTTGTCCCAAAGTAGCAGTGAGGTTGTCAATCTCACCGGTTTTGCTGAACACAAAGAGGTTAAACGTATGGTGTGGAAATTAGTATGAGTACAGTATGAAAGCGGTAGCTGCAGTATGAAAGCAGTAGGTGTTTTATCAGTATGAGGAAAAAGGACCGGGGTCCACAGTTCAATAGTGGTGTCTCTCCGTGAAAGATAAATAACATGTGTGGTGAAAAAATTACAGCTGGGCAATTGACAGAAATGAAGGATGCACCGTAGTGCATATGCAAGACATAAAGATTATTATGTGATTCATGCGGGCATTAAAAAAGATACATAGACCGTTATCCAACTGCATCTATGACTAAAAATCCACCCTTCGAATACCATCCGAACAAACGTTGGGTATTAAATTGCAAGAAACAGATAATTGCAGTAAGAAAAGTGTGTAATGTAAACAATAACATCATCCTTAGAAAAAGCATTTTGTTGTTTTCTCCCTAATGGCAACAACACATCCTCCATCTTTCACGTTTGTTTCACTCGAGCACAGATGAAAAGGAGGCATGAACCCACTATCGAGCATAAATACCCCCTCTTGGAGTTACTAGCATCTACTTGGCCAGAGCATCTACTAATAATGGAGAGCATGCAAGATTATAAATAACATAAGCATGAAGATAACATGATAGATTGATAATTAGAAGACATAGCATTCAACATTCATCAGATCCCATCAAACACAACATGTAGCATTACATAAAGATGATCTTGATCATGATAGGCAGCTCACAAGATCTAAACATGAGGTACAACGTTGAGAGAACACCCATCTAGCTACTTCTATGGACCCGTAGTCCAGGGATGAACTACTCACGCATCACTTCGGAGGACGACATGGTGGTGTAGACCCCTCCGGTGATGATTTCCCCCTCCGGCAGGGTGCCGGGGAGAGCTCTAGAATCCTCCCGATCTCGGGATGGCGGTGATGGCGGTCTCGGGTGTTTCTCGGGTAAAAGTGGGATCTCTTTAGAGTTTACTTCTCGGGGGGATTATATAGGCAAAAGGGCAATGGCGGTGAAGGCCTGGGGGGCCCACACCACCCCCTGGCGCGGCCAAGGGGGGCGCCACCCTATGGTGTAGGCCCCTGAGGCCCCCCTCCGGGTATCTTTGGCACTCAGTGGAACCTCCGGTATTTCTAAGACTTCGGGCCTTCGATTTTTTCAATTCCGAGAATATTTCCAGAACAACTTATCTGAAACTAAAAACAGCAGAAAACAGAGAACTGGCTCTGTGGCATCTTCTCAATAGGTTAGTCCGGAAAATCGATAAAAATGACATAAAGTGTATAGCAAACATGTGGGAAACAATAAGAAAACAACATGGAACATTAGAAATTAAGGATACGTTTAGGACGTATCAATCACCGGCAATAGTGTTGCGGCGGTGCAGCCTTCGGGATCTCGATGATGGCGGGGTTCCGATGGTCCTGCGGCACGGAGAAGATGATAGCAGTGTGCGGTACGACATGGCGGAGACAATCGTGGCTACAGCGACAAGCCCCACTTCCCGGAATAGCGGCGAGGAGCATACGGAGGGTTGCAAGCTCCAGTGGTGTTTGGGTGTGCACGTCCCTCACGAATCTGTTGCGAGAAAAATCGTACAAGTGGTCAGGGTGATGCGCGAGAGCATGGCGAGTCAAAAGAGCCACAGAAGGGCGGCAGTGACAACCTCACCTTGACGGAATCAAGCGTGCACGGAGGCGACGGTGTGCAACTCCGGCGAGGGATTTCTCTGGCCTGGGGGCGAGATTTGGAGAGCGGGCAGAGGAGAAATGGAGAGGAGGGGCATGGGATTGAAAGGGCAGGGTCGGGGCATTCAATCGCGCAATCAATTGAGAGAAATCAACGGGATTTAATATGGCTGTTTCGGTCGCGATTTAAGCGAGAGGAGGAAGACGACGGCGACCGTCATCGATGGCGTCACTTTTTTCTTTTCTTTTATTTCTTGTTTTCAATATCTTTTGATTAAAGATCCAAATCACCTCAAACCAATTTCTAAAAGTTTTAAAAAATATTATCTTTCATTTAGAAACATAATTGTGATGATTCCATCACATTTCATCTTTGAAATTTGAAAATATGAGTGAATTGCTAATAGCACATAATGCCATTTTTAAAAAGAAAACTCAAATAAATTAAATTGGGGTTTAATAATATTAGAAAATATTCCACAAGTCATAATACTGTTTTCATAGTCCTTTTTAAATTATTTTCAAGACAAAAAAATTTATGAACACCACTTTATGTTTAAACCTTGGAATAACATTTAATAATCAATATAAATACTTTTATTTCTCATAAAATATTTTGAGGCCTAGATAATTACCACAAGAATTAATTCTTTGGTTTTCAAGGCTATAAATCATTTTTAAGTAATGGTTGAATTGAAAGCGTTTTATGGAATAAGGTTTAAAAAAGAGAAAATAATTATTTTTGATAAGGAATGTTTATTTTGAATATGCTTGAGGGTTTAGGGAATGGAGGCATACTGGATTCATAATTCCAATAACATTGGAATAATACATAATATTTATTTTGTATTTGATTTTCTTTGAATTTTTGTGGCTTTCTTTTAGCGAGCAACAAAAGTTCTAATTTTTCTAGATTTTTGAATTTTTCCGAAAATCAGAGTTATTACAAACTATATGTTAATGATATTATCTTTGGCTCATCTAACAAAGCTTTTAATGATGAATTTTCAAAGCTTATGACCAATAGGTTTAAGCTGTCCACGATGAGAGAGTTGAAGTTCTTCCTTGGGTTTGAGATCAAGCAATTGAGCGGAGGAAACTTTATTCTCAAGAAAAATATACCCAAGACATGCTCAAGAGGTTCAGTTTCAAAAAATGCAAAAGAGAAGAACACTCCATGCAACCAAGTATTATCTCAAGCGTAATCCTGATGTTAAAGATGTGGGTGAAAATTTAAACCGCTCTATGATTGGTTCCTTGCTTTACCTTTATGCATCTAGACCTGATATTGTGTTAAGTGTAGGAGTGTATGCAAGGTATCAAGAGGCTCCTAAAGAAAGCCATTTGATGGCGGTTCATAGGATCTTTCGATATTTGGTTCATAACTCAATGTTTGGTTTGTGGTACCCAAAGGGGGAAACTTTGACTCTTTGTGGGTACATGGACTCGGATTGGGCTGGTGATCAAGATGATAGGAAATCAGCTTCTGGGTCATGCCAATTCCTTGGTAGGTCCTTGGTGAGTTGGTATTCTAAGAAGTAAAATTGTATATCTCTCTCCACCACCGAAGCCGAGTATTTGGCAGCTACTAGTGGATGACTCAATTGTTATGGATGAGGCAAACTGTAACAGCCTCAATTTTGGAAGATGGGGAAAACTTGTTTGTCAGTAACCCAAAAATCAGGGCCAACAATTTTTTTTTGGAATGCTTGACTAATGCTCGTGTTTCACTTCTATTTGCTTGTTGTTTGTTTTTGTGTTTGTATTTGTGGTTGTGTTTGTGGTTGTGTTTGTGTTTGTGTTTGTGTTTGTGTTTGTGTTTGTGTTTGTGTTTGTGTTTGTGTTTGTGTTTGTGTTTGTGTTTGTGTTTGTGTTTGTGTTTGTGTTTGTGTTTGTGTTTGTGTTTGTGTTTGTGTTTGTGTTTGTGTTTGTGTTTGTGTTTGTGTTTGTGTTTGTGTTTGTGTTTGTGTTTGTGTTTGTGTTTGTGTTTGTGTTTGTGTTTGTGTTTGTGTTTGTGTTTGTGTTTGTGTTTGTGTTTGTGTTTGTGTTTGTGTTTGTGTTTGTGTTTGTGTTTGTGTTTGTGTTTGTGTTTGTGTTTGTGTTTGTGTTTGTGTTTGTGTTTGTGTTTGTGTTTGTGAACACCTAGAAAGAAAATCCAATTATCACAACCTACTAAAAACTTAACCCTGGTGATCAAGTCCTAACAAGAAAAACTTATCACCTTCTTGTATCACCCTATTTTGGCCAAACACTTTTAAAAATGTTTTTATTTTAGCAACAACCCAAAGGCCAAGCTTTTGAGAAAAGAAAAGGTATTTTCCAAAACTATATGAAAAGTATTATGGAGGTAATCATCTCCTACCTTTTTTCAACCAAGATACTTTTGCACGTATTCCAAAAAACCCATCTCACTTCCTTCTTTGCAAAAACTCTAAGTGGGGACTATATTACCGTGTGTTTTACCTCAATTATATTATTTTGAAAATCACAAGCTTTGAGTTGAATTATTTCCCCAAATCCTCTTGTCATGGTATGGCTTGATCACTGCCTTTAATTAACACTTGATAAAACACCTTGGAAATTGAATTAAAGAATGCAATTGCTTAAGTGAACCTGTTAGTCTTCTTATTACCCGCTTAATATGTGATCCTCTCTTATGATTGCCTTGAAGTATTTCTATCCGTTTGATAATAGATGTTTGTGGCTTTAAATGAATAAAACCTATAAATAACAAGACTAGACATCATAATCAGATTCAATTCTATTTCAATCTCCTCTTTTGTTCTGTCTAAATTTTCCAACTTTGGCCTCCTGCCATAATTGAAAATGTTGATCTATTCATCAATGCACCTTAATGGATCTCATGGTTCGTATCTTTAATTCCTATCCAAGTTGTTACATTGGATATTAAACTCTTTAGCATTTTCCATCAAAGTCCTTTTGAAGTTGATCATATCCCTGTTATCTTGATGCATTTTGACAATGTTCCTAAGAATCACTCCTCTCTATTTTTGAGCTCCATCAACCTCCCCTTGATATCTGCATGACTTATATATCTCATCTAGGTGGTCCATTTATTTTTCATTAGCCATTAGATTGTTTTTTTCTCTCAAGGTTTTTGGCCTAATAAATAATCCCTAGTTTTCACCATTTTTATCTTGGAACCTCAAATATTTTCAGAAGAGTTATTTATTAAAAATCAATTTTGAGAACTATATTATATAACCTCTCAATCCACTCAAAATATTTGTTTTAAAAACATATTACTATTTATTATATTTAATTTACTAGAAGGCCAGAGATGGACTTTTAAATATTTTGTGAATAAAAGTATTTCCAAAAATCTTGGTAAAATTACCCAACATGACTAAGGTCATGTGGGGATTATATATACAAAAAAAAATTCAAGTTGTCTTCAAAATTTGGAAGATAACATTTGAAAACAGATTCATCACTTTTTGTGTTTTCAAAAATTTGTGAATAAAATATTTTTAGAAACTTGTGAGACCACCATTCCTAGACTCCATTTTTCATCCTCTATCCACTAGACATGATTTTCCACTTGGGTTCTATTCAATTTTTTTGAGAAAACAATCAAAAACCCTCTCTGGTTATTCTGGTCATTATGGAGATCATGCAGTTACTGGTCAACCCTCTCACTCTCTCTACCTCTCTCTTGCTCTGTGAGATAGAAAACTTCTCACACAAACCCCTAGACATGATCTATATCCCCAAAACCCCCTCCCTTCTCCTTCACACCTCCTCCATGATCTAAATGCCAAGGAAGAGCACAGGTGTCGTCGAACTCCTCCCCCATCTACCACGCATTGCTCCATCCCCATGTCTACATGCTTCATGGGACTTCCAGGAGCACTCCCGTGAACCCCTTTTGCCTCCTCTCGCCATCCTTCTTCCTCGGATAACCATCAAACACCCGCGGCCTCGCACGAGCTCACCCATCTCCTGCCCTCCTCGATTCCTTTCGAGCTCGCCTGTCACACCCCAGTTTTTGGATTCTTGTACTGTTGTTCAAGAAGACAAAATTAGGGCCAACATTTTTTTTTCAAACAACATGTTTGTTGAATCAACATGTTTTTGTGATCTCAATCATATTTTCATTTCAAGTTTTGTTTCTTTATAAAACCAATATCAAGTTTTCCTGAAAACAATTCTATTATTTTTCCTGATGTTTTCCCTGATGTTATGTGAGTGATTTTATTCCAAGACTTGGATCATTCTTGACTTCATCTTTAAATAAACTTTTAGCTCTGTTGGATCCAAGAAAACAAAATTTCAAAATGATTCATGGAAGTTTTCTTTTAAGATTTCTATAGAAAATTTTCCCTGAAAATATAGCCAAGTACCTGTTTTCCACCTTTGTTTTCACTAGGCTATAAAATGTTATTTTATGTTTTCTTGACTTTTATTTGTTACTTGGAATATGGACTACAAATCCATAAGCTTGGTTTGATTTTTCAAATAAGAAAAATAATCTTTTGCTTGTTGTTTTTGTGGAATAAAAATAAGGCAGAAAAGGGCTTTTTTAGAAAACAGAGAAAAACAGAAAGTACACCTTTTCGCACTTTGTTTTCATGGCCTTAAACTATTTCAAATTTGTTTTAAAAAGATGTTTCTGAAATTTTACAACATGTTTAACAAACTCCAACTTCGAAAACAAATTTTCGAATCCATTTGGTCTCTGAAAACAATCTAAACTTTTTGCTCTTTTCACTGTTTTCCAACACTTAGAAAAATTCCTAAGTGTTATTTTCTGAATTTTTGAACAGTGGCAGATATACTTTTGGAAAGATGTTTTCTTTGTCTTTTCTTCAAGATTTGAAGTGTGACTTTTTCTAGTGTGTTGACTAGGATTTGTACTCGACCTAGGATGCTTTTGTTTCCTTCTAGAAGCCTTGTGGAGAGGGTGTGCAAGTGAGAGAAGAGAGAGGGAACATGATGAGGTGGCTAGGTATGGGCCTCCACACCTTGACCTCTTTGGTCTTGGCCTTGGCTCACCTAGCTCCCAAAGGGCACCCTTCACTTTTCCCTTGGCTCTCCTTGGCCCTTGACACCAATTTGTGGCAATGCCAACCCTAGACATGCCTCTGGACGCCCCAATGCCAACATGTGCCATGAACCTGAGGGCACTATGGCCATTTCGGTCCATGCCCATGGCTATAAGCCACCACAGCCTCGTCTCCTTCCCCTCTAGCCACTATACCACCCCCACTCACTCCACCAAGCCTCGGTAGCAGTGCCCTAGCCTCTGTGAGCTCTCCCCGAGCTCAAAACGGCCGCCGGCCACCGAGCCCTCGCCCGAGGTGGAAACTCTCAGCAACGCACTCCAACTCCCCGTGCTCGACTTCCTTGACCTCCCCGTGATCCCACGATGCTCCCAGACCCCTCCCCTTGCATGGTTGCCACAGGTTCGCCGCCGCCATCCACGGTCGCTGCCGCGGGCACCCACTGTGCACCGCCGCCTGGAGCCACGCCCGGAGCCCGAGCCTGCAAACCTCCATGTACCTCCCCGAGCCCGCGCCACCGCACCCCGAGCCCCCACGGTGAGCCTCTGCCACCCGTCGTTTCTCCGATCGCCTCCGGTGAGAGAGAGGAGAAGGAGAGGAACACGAACGCCCCGCGTCGTTCGATCTGCGATCAACGGGCGCCGTTAAACGCGCGTTTTCCTGCCCGATCCGCGCGCGTAGAGCGCTTGGGCCGCGTCTGCTGCCTTGTTGGGCCACGCTCGTTAGAAGCCAGCCCACCCCTTAGTTTCTTTTTCGTTTTAAATCTGTTACACAAAATACTTGTTTACTTTGAGCTCGTGAAAAATAGTTTTCATGCAAATTAAAATCAACCAAAATTCATGGCACTACTTATATGTTTTCCTAACCATATAAGTTTGGTAGATCTAAGTTTTGACTTTTATTTTCTGTCACAATAACTATTTTGCCACAGAGTATCTATAAAAATGTTTTTGGCATAACTTCTTGGATCTGTATCCATTTGGGTCAATTTTTTTTTGGATAGGTAGTGAATAGATATATCCATAGGGCTTGCCCTCTCCTCAAGGTGAGTTACCAAATGGAAATGCCATCCATTTTGGTAAAAGACCAGTAGGCTTCTCTAGGATGTTTAGAAGGAGTTTAAAAATGTTTTTTGAGGTTAATCCAATTGGATGAGTTCGTGTTTGTTTAGTTCTATCATATAATAGCTTGGATAAATATTTAGAGCCCTAGATTATTTTTGGTGAGCCTTTTAGATACAACAGCTTTTCTGTTGTCGTTATTACTTGTGTGTTTGTTTGTAAATAAATGTGTGATTGTTTGAAACTTTGTTCCTACAAAGTATAGATGTGTTACCACTTGTTATTAGGTTGTTTCCTTGCAGTACATATACCTTAGAAAGTGTGTACATGTTTGGAAATATTTTGGGAATAGAAATAGCCTTGTGTTGTTTTCTAATATTTATTTTTACTAGCTTGTGTGAACAAATATTTGTGTGCTTGTTACCCAAGTTTGTGCTATGTTTGTGATGAGTCCAGTGCCATTTTAGTACTTTTGTTTTGATGTTATCATCTCTGTTATCTAGCACTTTATTTTATAGCAAAGCATGAGTAGCTTTTGTTGTTTGTTTTTACTAGCATTGTTTTCACTAGTATGAATAGCCATGACTTGTGTGCTTTGTTAGATTAATTTTGTCTTGTGTGACCAGAGGCTTTGTACCTCTTAATGCCTTTCTATTAGTTGGACCATAACCCACTGGTCCCATTGCATCTTGGTTAGGTATGCAAATCCCCTACCATCCACTTATGTGAAAATAGCATGTTTTACTATATGTTTGTTTATTATTTTCCACCAAGGAAAATGGTTGTTTGTTTCACTTAAGTGAGTGAAGAGTTTAGTATTTCTTTTTTACTACTAGTATATTTAGTTGTGGTTCATTTGTTAACATAATATTCCCTTAGGAGTATCATGTTAAGAAGTGTTTCACTATTGCTTTGTTTAAATAGAATATTGTTTGCAAATAGAATGTTTCCTAGTGATTGATACATTATGTGTGGATAGTTTTCATTGAGTGTTTGGATTTTTGAAAGTGTTTAGTTGAGCTTGTATTGAGTGCATAGCTACTGGTTGTAGATCATGTACTTTGATTGCTTGCTATTTAATTGATTAGAAAAGCATGTATTACTAGAATGGATTGATGTTGCTTAGTAGATGTTTTCATAGAATTATTTTAGTGTTTTTGCTTACTAGCATGTGTAAGGTGTTGTGTGTTGTTAGTAGGTTTTTACCTTCATACCTTGCTTGTTTAGGATCATGCATCCTTGTAGCATTGTTTGCTTCTCTAGTGATGAACTAGTGTCACCACTAGATTTTATGAGTTGCTCTAGTACTGTTGTCTTTTTATTTTATGAGTGTGTGATTATTCTAGCATGTTTAGGATGTTATTACTTCTGTTAATATTACATGACTTGTGGAGTTTCTTGTTGCTATTAGTTGTAGAGTACAATTATTTATTATAGCATGCTTGTGTAGAATTTCCATACTAGAATGCTATTAGTGCGCTCCTGTTTTTATGATATTTGGTAGGAGTATTATATCTTGTGATGATTGGGATTTAGATTATGTTCTATGACTTGTTACCCTTGGTTGAGATACTGGTTTGTTTGTTTATTTTCATGATTGATCGATTCCTAACTTTGAGTAGACAGAAGTATAGTCATAAACTAGCCTATTCATCTGTAGCATGTTTGCTTTCCGTTTGGAAATTGTCTGAGTGTTTACCTTAGCATGAGTGTTGTACTTATGTTATTGTTGTACTAGTGTTTTTTTTGTGCTTAGTAGTATCTTGTTATCTATGCTTTATTTGTTAGTGAACTTGTTTGGTGATGATTGCTTGTGTGTTGTTAATACCCACTGCCTTGGGTATTGCTTTGATTGATTGTTATTATTTTAGTAGTCTCAGCTTTTGTACCCACAAGATGTATTTTTAGCTTCCTGAGTATCTTCTTATGAGAGTGGTACACCCACTCCATATATGGTATGTAGGATGTGGGATATGGTTTCTCAACCATATGTTTGGTTGACGATAGTCTTGTACCATGAGAGTTTGTGAGATAGCTTCCGCGATAACCTTTTGAGTGATTGTGCTAGTGTAAGTTTACTTGATGTATGTATGGCTTTGTTTAGATGTCTGTCCTTTAGTTCTGAGTGTGTGTCTTTTATTATTTTACGATGTTAGAAAACGAAGAAGAAGAAGAAGAAGAAGCAGTTGTGGAGTTGTGCGTCAAGTTCAAGCTACTCCAAGGCCAGGGACACTAAGAGATTTAAGCCAAGCCATCCTGATGCTTGTTGTTACTACACTTATCATTATCTATCATGCATGTTTTACTTCTGATTTTTTTTACAAAACTATGATTACCAAAAACTATTTTTGAGTGACTACTACTAGTATATACTATTACTATGCCAGTAGTTGATACTTGGTGTTACCAAGCCCATAGTCACCATATGGTATTTATTACCATCAAAAGTATCAGTCCCTAAGTGGACACCCTAAAGATATGTTTTTGCAAAACAAAGGCTTCATGGAAAATCCGATGGAAAGGTTGAGCCTTATCTACCGGAGGAAAGTTGAAGTGGTCATTTTTGGGGAAAAGGTATTTTACAAAAATGACACATAACCTAGTCTTTGCCGGACAACCTTTAACGTACTGCCACCCTACCTCAACATGGGCACGGGGCTTAACTTGAAGTTTGTTTTTGTTAGTGTGTGTTCTATCTCAATTTGCTATAAGGGGACGTACTCCCTAGAACCGAGTGTCACCAAGTTATGAAACGTGCGACATAAAAAGTGTGGGATTAAGTTCTCCTCCGGCCGCGGCAGTTGGGGCTCCTATCTTGGCGGGGATTAGCCCGGTGTCGGGGATGCGTATAGTCGACTGAAGAGATAGGAATATTCTAGCTTGAACATAGTGGATGGTTAGGATCGGGTATCTGATGTTTACATACTGTTGTTACTGGTTGTTCACGGCGGATGTACTGAATCTGGTGGATGTGTACACCTCTGTAGAGTAGAACTATTCGGAATAGCCATGTCCTCAGATATGGACAGTTGAATGTCCATGTAGCTAGCACTGTGTCAATGTTTTCAAATAGGAGTTTTCAAAATGATGTTGGACTTGTGAAGTGTTGGAAAGGAGGAACTTTGTACCGTTGAGGTACTGTTGATGAAAAGTGAGAAGTTTTTTTTAGAAGAAGTTTTGCAAAGAGAAAACCTTCTTTTAACAAAAGTTTTTACAAAACCTCTTATACATGTGATATCTACAAGAGAAAGAAAACTATATTATTTTCTTTTGAAGTATCTTCTTCAACAAAGATACGGAGATTTTCAAAATCAACTATGATATATCTTTCATATATCATTGATAGTGAACCCTATGTATAGCCTACCTATTACACTATATAAGCATACTTGCATTTTGGTAAGCTACACGATGGGTGTCTTGCTGAGTACATTAAAATGTACTCATATTGGTTTCGTCCCTGATATTTACTTGTCAGACATCGAGAAGGAATCTCAGGATGAGATCTACGAGGAGGAGTACTTCGCTGATGGACTTGCGAATTAGGATCGTCTCCCGGTCAGCAGCCTGTAGGTTAAGGCGTGACTTGGGCTCTACTACGTTGTGTGTGTTAGTCTTCTTTTGTGTGTGTGGTGTGTATGCCCTGCGTGGCAGTTGTGTTAGACTTGGTCGTGTGACCATGTCCCTTTTGTAAGTGTTTTGTGTAATCGTGTAATGGATATTGTATCTGTGTACCAACTTGATATGTTGTTCACGACTGGTGTGATCTGGGATCGTGAATGTATGCATATCAGAGGTGTCCTTGAACAGTGGTTCTGGGGGACCTTACAGAGTTGGTATCAGAGCTATCCTGACCTTAGGAGACCTTAGTTAGCATGGACGTTAGCTAGTACTCTGACAATAAAAGTTAATAAAATCAGATCACTAAGATGACTGTTTACCAAAATATTTTACATATTCCAGACCCTTAGTTTTTTGGAAAACTCTACTTGCACTAAGTTACACTTGAGCATCTTAAAATTTTGCACACTGTTACCTAACATAATCTACCTTAAAATTTTGTGTAGATGTGAGTTGTCTTCACCGAGTCCTTCCAACTGGGTATGCATGCACCTTGCTACCACCGCTTTGAGGAGGATTTGATCAAGATGACTCGCCTTATTGGTCGTCCACTACCTGAGTTGAAGGGATCCCATATTCACCATGATGGACGAGAATTTTCCTAGTTGGTGGTCTATACCATCCGTGCACCGTTCCTAGCACCGTCAACCCAGAGATCACTTATGAAGTGGTGGAGAACAGTTGCGAAAATGGTATCCTTAGAGTGATGCAGCTGACCATTGCCAAGCTCACGAACTTATTTCGCCGCAATTTTGAAGGCACTCCCTATAGATACTATGGAAGACGCGACGAGGATGACAAGCCGTTAGAGGACACTTGAGACTTTGTCTTTGCTCGTCATTTCCAGCACATGGAGGGACAGCTGTACAACACCCAATTCTCCGTTGATAAGCTTAGAAAAGACTACGACCTCTGAGGCAGGGAGATAGACCAGCTGGAGAAAGACCTAAGTGTTTCTTCTGCTACTGATCACCGTCTCAAGGTACTGAAGAAAACCATGAAGTACGTTGACTCCCAGCATCATGCACAAGTGAGAGACCTTCAGCTTTAGCTTGCAACCAGCAAGACCAGAGTTTAAAAGTGTTGGAGGAACAGCTACGTGCTTCCTCAAGCACTTAGGATTGCCGCAGGATATTAGGAGTTGTTTTATCTCCAACCAAGGCAGTTGTTTGTTTGTGTTGTGTGAACTCTGCTAAAGAGCTTTGTATGTGCTAGATGTGTTGTAAGCCTTATGCGTTTGCCTTGTGAATCTTAAAGTTTATGTGATGCTTGTTAAGACTCTGTTTCATGTGTATGATAGTCTTTGTTTGTGATAGTGATTGCTTCTTAGATGCTTGTTTGTTTTTGTGTTACCTACCGTTCTCATCTCTTTTATGAGCCGGTATGTTTCGTAAGTTTTCAAAATAAAAAACCCCCTTTTTTGTCTGCTCTCGTCTTACGCCACCCCTTTTTTCCACAGCATGACCAGCGATTTACCTCCACCACCGGAGCCGACAGTTGCTCAACTGTTTGCTCTGCTGAAGGAAGAACGTGAAGCCGCTCGTGCTGAACACATCGCCACCCATGCTGCCCTGGAGCATTTGACCCATCTTGTCACCACCAATGCTGAGAATAATGCTATCCTTATGAGAGGACACCCGCGTATGCTTGCTGAAGAGAGTCGCAAAAGGAAGATAGTGACTCCAGGAGAACCTAGTTCATGTGTGACTCGCAATACCTTACCTGCGATGCCACAACCTCACAGGAAACGTGTGAATGTCAGGCCTAAAACCACAAGTTGCTTTATTTTTGGGAAAGACAAACATTTTTCTCGTGATTGCCCGCGGAGGAACTATGATCTAGCTCATCCTAAAGAAGCCCAAGAGACCCAGGGTCCAAACCATAAGAAGCATAAGAGTTTGATAAGTGGACCTCGAGACCCAGATGATGTTGCAGAAGCCCCTGCAACTCATGCCGGAGTTAATGGTACGTTTTCAAACCAAACCTGTAAACCCCATAGTTGTGTTGACTTCGTACCCTGAGAAATCCGACGTAAATGGAACACTATAAGTGTCACGTCGGACTAGAAAAAGTATCTTTAAAATTAAAAATACTAACGTAACTTCATCTAACTTTAGCTTAAAACCTAACACCGGTTTTAAAAATTTCTAACCAACTTTTCGAAAACCAAAGAGAAAGGTGCCTTAGGATGTTCTATAGTTGTTTGAAAGAAAGATGAAAGGTTGGAAAAAATATTGGATTGGTGAGCTATGATTGTTGCTAGGAAATAAGATCTCTCGTGTATATATTTTGGAGGAACCAGATTTTAGAATGCGAGATGGTGGAGACTCATTGGAGGTTTAGGTTAGAATTGAAGATTGAGGATCACATGATATTTAGTTGAGTTGAGTTACAGTATATATTGTCCGGGGCTAACCAGTTGTGGACCCCAAAACTTTGGAAGTTATCAGTAACTAAGATTTATAGTCTATAAGAAATGATTTGAGGTTTAGAAAGATTGGTGAAAATTATTGGATTTTTAGGAAGCCCTTGATATATAAGGAGATTGGATTCATTAGAAGTAGTATGTTGATAATAGGTTGTGATATTGGAAGAATGATGATCATGTTTTTCCTAGGTGATTCTTATACTGGATTTTAGCAGAAGGTTGATTGAAGTAAAAAAGATTATGTTGGATTGGGATAGATATTCGATTTTGATAAAAGATGGATTGGAGAAATATTGGAGTTGATATAGGAAGTAATTTGTGGTTATAAAAGAATGAAATTTGGATTTTAGGAAAAATCAATGTGTCTTGGAGATAGTAGATGATTATTCTTGGTGATATATTCTCGGAGCTTGTCACGCTCCATAAAGATTGTTTTGGGGAAATGATTTAAATTTTGATCATGAAATAGGAGTTTGGAGAGTTTGGAATGATTTGTAGAAGTAGTACAGAGTGGGTATATGATTGTTGGATTTGATGGTTTAGCCTCAACAATATGATCTTAATGAAATAAGGGAGACAAATGATTTGAGACTGGATTATATTAGATTAAGAGGAGATAGTGGATTTCCTAGATTTTAGTAAATGAGCAATGGGAAGCTCATGTTTAAGAGATATTGGTGGATATCCGATTGATTGATCTATACTAGGATGAGAGAGTTTATGCCCCAAAGGAGAAATAGTGGTATGATAATCTTATGAGATTGGAAACAAGTGGATCCTTTTTTGAAGGATAACCCCTGGATTGAGGTCATGGTATGAGGAACAATAAGTTCAATGTTTAGAACATGGCACCTAGACCTTTGGGAAAACTAACCTGCCAGTGGATTTTGGTAAGATTAATCGAAGGGGGAAGCACATGTGCTTAATGTTACCAACCACCAGCACATGTTTTTGTAAAGAAATGATCTAACATTGTTGTTTTGACCACACCCTCTTTTCGCTTGCCTGCGAATCTCGGGACGAGATTCTTTTAAGGGGGGAAGGTCTGTCACACCTCAGTTTTTGGATTCTTGTACTTTTGTTCGAGAAGACAAAAATTAGGGACAACAATTTTTGTTTCTAACAACATGTTTGTTGAATCAATATGTGTTTGGGATCTCAACCATATTTTCATTTCAAGTTTTGTTTCTTCATAAAACCAATATCAAGTTTTCCTGAAAACAATTCTATTATTTTTCCTGATGTTTTCCCTGATGTTATGTGAGTGATTTTATTCCAAGACTTGGATCATTATTGAATTCATCTTTAAATAAACTTTTAGCTCTGTTGGATCCAAGAAAACAAAATTTCAAAATGATTTATGGAAGTTTTCTTTTAAGTTTTCTATAGAAACTATTCCCTGAAAATATAGCCAAGTAAATGTTTTCCACCTTTGTTTTCACTAGGCTATAAAATGTTATTTTATGTTTTCTTGACTTTTATTTGGTCCTTGGAATATGGACTACAAATCGATAAGCTTGGTTTGATTTTTGAAATAATAAAAATAATCTTTTGCTTGTTGTTTTTGTGGAATAAAAATAAGGCAGAAAAGGGCATTATTTTTAGAAAACAGAGAAAAACATAAAGTACACCTTTTCCCACTTTGTTTTCATGGCCTTAAACTATTTCAAATTTGTTTTCAAAAGATGTTTCTGAAAGTTTACAACATGTTTAACAAACTCCAACTTGGAAAACTAATTTTGGAATCCATTTGGTCTCTGAAAACAATCCAAACTTTTTGCTCTTTTCACTGTTTTCCAACACACAGAAAAATTCCTAAGTGTTAACTGAATTTTCTGAATTTTTGAACAGTGGCAGATACACTTTTGGAAAGATTTTTTCTTTGTCTTTTATTGCAAGATTTGAAGTGTTACTTTTTCTAGTGTGTTGACTAGGATGTGTACTCGACCTAGGATGCTTTTGTTTCCTTCTAGAAGCCTTGTGGAGAGGGTGTGCAAGTGAGAGAAGAGAGAGGGAACATGATGAAATGGATAGGTATGGGCCTCCATACCTTGACCTCTTTGGTATTAGCCTTCGCTCACCTAGCTCCCAAAGGGCGCCCTTGACTTTTCCCTTGGCTCTCCTTGGCCCTTGACACCAATTTGTGGCAATGCCAACCCTAGACATGCCTCTGGACGCCCCAATGCCAACCTGTGGCATGAAACCGAGGGCACTATGGCCATTTCGGTCCATGCCCGTGGCTATAAGCCACCACAGCCTTGTCCCCTTCGCCACTAGCCACTATACCACCCCCACTCACTCCCCCAAGCCTTGGTAGCAGTGCCCTAGCCTCTATGAGCTCGCCCCGAGCTCAAAACGGTCACCGGCCATCAAGCCCTAGCCCGAGGTGGAGTGTCTCATCCACGCACTCCCACTCCTCGTGCTCGACTTCCTTGACCTCCCTGTGATCCCACGATGCTCCCTGGCCCCTCCCCTTGCATGGTTGACCGCAGGTTCGCCGCCGCAGGCGCCCACTGTGCACCGCCGCCTGGAGCCGTGCTCGGCGCCCGAGCCCGCACCCCTCGACCCCGCCTACCTCCCTGTACCTCCCTGAGCCCGCACCACCGCACCCCGAGCCCCCACGGTGAGCCCCTGCCACCCGCCGTTTCTCTGATCGCCTTCGGTGAGAGAGAGGAGAGGGAGAGGAATTCGAACGCCCCGCGCCGTTCGATCTGCGATCAACGGGCGCCGTTAAACACGCGTTTTCCCGCCCGATCCGCGTGCGCCCATAGCGCTTGGGCCGCATCTTGTGCCTTGTTGGGCCGCGCTCGTTAGAAGCCAGCCCACCCCTCAGTTTCTTTTTGGTTTTAAATCTGTTATAGAAGATACCTGTTTACTTTGAGCTTGTGAAAAATAGTTTTCATGCAAATTAAAATCAACCAAAATTCATGGCACTACTTATATGTTTTCCTAATCATATAAGCTTGGTAGATCTAAGTTTTGACTTTTATTTTTTGTCACAATAACTGTTTTTCCACAGAGTATCTGTAAAAATGTTTTTGCAATAACTTCTAGGATCTGTATCCATTTGGGTCAAATAAAATTCTTTTGGATAGCTAGTGAATATATATATCCATAGGACTTGGCCTCACCTCAAGGTGAGTTAACAAATGTAAACGCCATCCATTTTGGTAAAAGACCAGTAGGCTTTTCTAGGATTTTTAGAAGGAGTTAAAAAATGTTTTTTGAGGTGAATCCAATTGGATGAGTTTGTGTTTGTTT
Source organism: Alopecurus myosuroides (assembly GCA_028641055.1). Taxonomy (NCBI): domain Eukaryota; kingdom Viridiplantae; phylum Streptophyta; class Magnoliopsida; order Poales; family Poaceae; genus Alopecurus; species Alopecurus myosuroides. Next base: position 371,800,003 of record CM054059.1, read on the forward strand.
AGATCTATCATATCCTAGCTTGGATAATTTTTTAGAGCCTTAGATTATTTTTGGTGATCCTTTTTAGATACAACAACTTTTCTGTTTTCATTATTACTTGTGTGTTTGTTTGTAAAAAAATGTGTGATTGTTTGAAACTTTGTTCCTAGCATGTATAGATGTGTTACCACTTGTTATTAGGTTGTTTCCTTGCAGTAAAGTTACCTTAGAGAGTGTGTGCATGTTTCGAAATCTTTTGGGAATAGAAATAGCCTTGTGTTGTTTTCTAGTATTTATTTTTACTAGCTTGTGTGAACAAATCTTTGTGTGCTTGTTACCCAAGTTTGTGCTATGTTTGTGATGAGTCCAGTACCATTTTGTACTGTTGTTTTGATGTTATCATCTCTGTTAGCTAGAACTTTATTTTATAGCAAAGCATGAGTAGCTTTTGTTGTTTGTTTTTACTAGCATTGTTTTCACTAGTATGAATAGCCATGACTTGTGTGCTTTGTTAGATTAATTTTTTCATGTGTGACCATAGGATTTGTTACCTCTTAATGCCTTTCTAGTAGTGGGCCCATAACCCACTGGTCCCATTGCATATTGGTTAGGGATGCAAATCCCCTACCATCCACTTATGTGAAAATAGCATGTTTTACTATATGTTTGTTTATTATTTTCCACCAAGGAAAATGGTTGTTTGTTTCACTTAAGTGGGTGAAGAGTTTAGTATTTCTTGTTTACTACTAGTATGTTTAGTTGTAGTTCATTTGTTAACATAATATTCCCTTAGGAGTATCATGTTAAGAAGTGTTTCACTATTGCTTTGTTTAAATAGAATATTGTTTGCAAATAGAATGTTTCCTAGTGATTGATACATTATGTGTGGATAGTTTTCATTGAGTGTTTGGATTTTTGAAAGTGTTTAGTTGAGCTTGTATTGAGTGCATAGCTACTGGTTGTAGATCATGTACTTTGATTGCTTGCTATTTAATTGATTAGAAAAGCATGTATTACTAGAATGGATTGATGTTGCTTAATAGATGTTTTCATAGAATTATTTTAGTGTTTTTGCTTACTAGAATGTGTAACGTGTTTTGTCCTGTTAGTAGGTTTTTACCTTCATACCTTACTTGTTTAGGATCATGCATCCTTGTAGCATTGTTTGCTTCTCTAGTGATGAACTAGTGTCACCACTAGATTTTATGAGTTGCTCTAGTATGGTCGTCTTTTTATTTTATGAGTGTATGATTATTCTAGCATGTTTAGGATGTTATTACTTATGTTATTATGACATTACTTGTGGAGTTGCTTGTTTCTATTAGTTGTAGAGTACAATTATTTCTTATAGCATGCTTGTGTAGAATTTCCATACTAGAATGCTATTAGTGCGCTCCTGTTTTTATGATATTTGGTAGGAGTATTATATATTGTGATGGTTGTGCTTTAGATTATGTTTTATGACTTGTTACCCTTGGTTGAGCTACTGGTTTGTTTGTTTATTTTCATGATTGATGGATTCCCTAACTTTGAGTAGACAGAAGTATAGTCAGAAACTAGGCTATTCATCTGTCATGTTTGCTTGCTGTTTGGAAATTGTCTGAGTGTTAACCTTAGCATGAGTATTGTACTTATGTTATTGTTGTGCTAGTGTTGTTATTGTGATTAGTAGTATCTTGTTATCTATGCTTTAGTTGGTAGTGAACTTGTTTGGTGATGATTGCTTGTGTGTTGTTAATACCCACTACCTTGGGTATTGCTATGATTGATTGTTATTATTTTATTAGTCTCACCTTTTGTACCCACAAGCTATATTTTTAGCTTCTTGAGTATCTTATTATGAGAGTGGTACACCCACTCATATATGGTATATAAGATGTGGGATATGGTTTCTCAACCATATGTTTGTTTGACGATAGTCTTGTACCATGAGAGTTTGTGAGATAGCTTCCGCGATAACCTTTTGAGTGATTGCGCTAGTGTAAGTTTATTTCCTGTATGTATTGCTTTGTTTAGATGTTTGTCCTTTAGTTCTGAGTGTGTGTCTTTTATTTTTTTTACGACGTTAGAAAACGAAGAAGAAGAAGAAGAAGAAGAAGAAGAAGAAGCAGTTGTGGAGTTGTGCGTCAAGTTCAAACTACTCCAAGGCCAAGGACACTAAGAGATTTAAGGCAAGCCATCCTGATGCTTGCTGTTATTACACTTATCATTATCTATCATGCATGTTTTACTTCTGAATTTTTTTACAAAACTTTGATTACCAAAAACTATTTTTAGTGACTACTACTACTATATACTATTACTATGCCAATAGTTGATACTTGGTGTTACCAAGCCCATAGCCACCATATGGTATTTATTACCATCAAAAGTATAAGTCACTAAGTGGACACCCTAAAGATATGTTTTTGCAAAACAAAGGCTTTATGGAAAACCCGATGGAAAGGCTGAGCCTTATCCATCGGAGGAAAGTTGAAGTGGTCCTTTTTGGGAAAAAGTGTTTTACAAAAATGACACATAACCTAGTCTTCGCCGGACAACCTTTACCATACTGCCACCCTACCTCAACATGGGCACGGGGCTTAACTTGAAGTTTCTTTTTGTTAGTGTGTGTTCTATCTCAATTTTCTATAATGGGACATACTCCCTCGAACCGAGTGTCGCCAAGTTATGAAACGTGCGACATAAAAAGTGTGGGATTAAGTTCTCCTCCGGTCGTAGCAGTTGGGGCTCCTGTCTTGGCGGGGATTAGCCCGGTGTCGGGGATGCCTATACTCGACTGAAGAGATAGGCATATTCTAGCTTGTACATAGTGCATGGTTAGGATCGGTTATCTGATGTTTACATACTGTTGTTACAGTCTGTGGTTGTTCACGACGGATGTACTGAATCTGGTGGATGTGTACACCTCTGCAGAGTAGAACTATTCGGAATAGCCGCATCCTTGGATATGGACAGTTGAATTGCCATGTAGCTAGCATTGTGTCAATGTTTTCAAAACGATGTTGGACTTGTGATGTGTTGGAAAGGAGGAACTTTGTACCTTTGAGCTACTGTTGATGAAAAGCTAGAAGTTGTTTTTTTACAAGAAGTTTTGCAAAGAGAAAACCTTCTTTTAACAAATGTTTTTACAAAACCTCTTGTACATGTGATATCTACAAGAGAAATAAAACTATATTATTTTCTTTTGAAGTATCTTCTTCAACAAAGATATAGAGATTTTCAAAATCAACTATGATATATCTTTCATATACCATTGATAGTGAACCCTATGTATAGCCTACCTATTACACTATATAAGCATACTTGCATTTTGGTAAGCATTTTGGTAATCGTGTAATGGATATTGTATCTGTGTACCAACTTGATATGTTGTTCACGACTGGTGTGATCTGGGATCGTGAATGTATGCATATTGGAGGTGTCCTTGAATAGTGGTTCTGGGGGACCTTACATCGCCCCTCTTTCCCTAAAGGATCTCCTTGTCATGCTGCACCCACTAGACAACATCTTCTTCTTCCCTTGTGCCTGCAAGCAAGCCGCCATGGCCACTGTACGAACGTGCTCATCGAGCTCCCGCACCAGGCAACCCGAAGCTTTTCCCTTGCTATCCACCTTGCCACATTACTACCTCTACTCCATAATTTCACGACTGCATCAAAACCCCTCTACCTACCTCCTTAAATCGACTGAATCGAGCGCCGCTCCTCCGCCGGCCAACACCACCTGGAGCCACCAGCACAGGCGCTGCCCAACTCTCTCCTTGCACTCTCTGGTTTCCTCTTGATCTCAATCGCCCAGTAGCCATCTTTATTTGGCCTTTTGTCCACTGCAGGTCCACGCTGCCGTCGACCTAGGTCTTCAGCCGCCGCACTCCGTAGAACCCAATCCTCCGGCCATATCTAGCTAGCGGGAGCAAGGGCAATCATCTCGCCTTGTCGCACGACCCCTCCTTGATGCAACGCCGCCTCTCGGCGACTTCTGCAGAGATCAGCGGCGAGCTCTCCGGTTTCGTTTGGCCACGGGAGAGGACACCGCTGTCCTTTTTGGCCGTCGCCAGCAGGAGTATTGCAGACCGTTCGATCTCAATCTGACGGGGGCGTACCAGTCCAGACCTGAACCCTCACCGACGCTTGGGGCCCGCATGGCCCACTGTCAGCGTATTTGACTTCCTCCCCTGGCGGGAGATCTCCTAGTGGGCCGGCCCGTCGCCTCGCTGCTCCTTTTCCGCCTGGCCTGTCTCCGCCTGGCCCATTCCCGCAGCAGATCCAACCCGCTTATATTTTGCTGCAGGTTTATTTTTATTTTTCTGCAGATCTGTTTCTGTTGCTTTGATTCTAATCCAAATAAAAATGCTAAACAATAAAACTGGCTAAACCAAAAACTATATGTACATTTTATTAACCATACCCAACTAATAGATCTGTTTTTGGATGTATGTTTTGGGAGAAATTGGATAAATGCTAGAACCACTTATTTTCACAAATAAAATCATAACCGGAGTTTTATGTTTCAAAATCTTGCAAACGAAATTGTTCTAAAAATCCCTTGATGATACCAATCTGTGGAAATTGACCTTGTGTTGACTTGAGCTTTTGTTTGAAAATGGCATGCATGTTTGTATTAGGGAGAGCACTTCTGTGAATTATTTAATTTATTTGGTGATGAATTTTGATGTGAATCCAATTGTTTTGGTTTTCTAGTGATTAGTAGCACCTAATACTAGATTTCCATGATTTTAGGAGTTACATAATAGGTTTGGTGAATTATCTAGTGTTTAGGCCTTCTCTGCCTTTTTTGTTATGACTTTATTAATTATTGTGTTATAATGGTATTGTTATAAATGTGATTCCTAGCATATGTAGGGTGGTAATCCATTATTGTGATGCCTTTTTTTATGCTACTAGCATGTTAGGATAAATAAGTGCATGTCTTGGTTTTATAGGGTTTCACCCCTATATAGTGTTTTCTTAGTAATTAGAGTTAGTCTTGAGATTTTATTAGGTTAGCAAAATATTTTGAGTGGTTGCTTTAGTATTGTTTGTCATATCATAGCTACTGATATTGTGGCATATTATCCTTAATTGCATGATTTATTGAGCTCTAGATCATTTTGACATGCAATACTAGTTTTAGGTGTTTTCTCCCATGTTTGATAATTGATTGTTTATTATTGATAAATTGTTTAGGTTGTTATTTTGATATTACTAGCATTCCTAGGTGTTGTTTTCTCTGTTATTTGGGTGCTATATTATAGATCTAGAATGCTAGAATAAGTCTTGTTTGATGTTCTATTATGGTTATGCATGTATGCATGTCTAAATAGTCGTTTTCCATTTCTAGTCTTAGTAGTTGTTTTGCTCCATGATTATTTTCATGTATTGAGTGATTTCATGAAAGGTTTAGCATAGATATGTATCTGTTATTATGTTACTTAGAATATGGTTATATTATTTCTCCATGTATAGAAAAGCATGTGTTACTACAGGCTTGTAGTATTTCTTGTTATTATTTCCCTATGCATGTGTACGTGTTCCAAAGATATTTTCTTGTTGTTTTCTTCATCCTCATGAATGACCAGAGAGTCATTTAACCTTATATGGATATGATATGAGAGTGGCACACCCATTGAACTCATGCCAATTTGGTTGAGGGTCAATAGCACCATTTCTAGTGTAACCTAGTGATATTATGTTTTAGTGTTTTTTGATGAATTGCTTGCTTTATGTTTACCTTGTTAGCAAGTTCTTGCCTTTGTTTGGTTCTGATTGGGCGTTTTCCTTTTATTTTACGACAGTAGATAACGAAGACTGTATTATTCCCGAAGAGGTTTTATTGCAACTCTTGTTTATTTCAAGAGCAAGACCAAGACCAGTGCCAAGCCAAGCCACTATAAATGCTTGATTGTTGTTTACTTATCATTATCTATCATGCATGTTTTACTTCTGACTTTTACAAAAGTTTGATTCAAAAACTATTTCCTTAAGTGGACTATACAACTATCTTTACTATGTATCTAATATGTTATAGCCGCTATATAATCTTGGTGTTACCAAGCCCTTTAGTAAATTTAATCACATAACCTAACTCACTTAAGTACCTTAGTGGACATTTTAACTTGATGTTTTTTGAAAAACAAAAGCTTTGGAAAAACCCCAAGGAAAGGTGAGACCTTGTCCGAGGGAGGTATGTGAAGGAGGATTGTTTTCAAATTGTTTTCCAAAATGACACATAACCTAGTCTTCGTTGGACAACCAATACGTGATGCCACATTACCTCAGTATGGGAATGGGGTCTAACTAAAAGCTTGTCGATGTCTACCTCAAGGTGCTATAGGGGTTAGAGTCCCCTGAACCGAATTGTCGCCAAGAGGGAGTAAATGGACATTCAAAGTGTGGGATTAAGTTCGCCACCGGTTGCAACATTTGGGTCTCTTGTCATGGCGGTGTGTTGTCAGGGGAAACCGGATCGATACAGTTGACTCACTTGGTGTCGGGGAGAACAAGCCCAGTTGAAGAGGTAGTCATTTACTAGCACCTGCATAGTGTATAGTTAGGACAAGTTATCTGATGTTCACGTACTATCACGGACAGTCTATGGTTGTCCACGGTGGATGTACTGGATCTTGTGAATTGTGTACACCTCTGCAGAGTAAAACTATTCAAAATAGCCGAGTCCTAGGATATGGGCAATTGAATGGCCATGCAGATAGTATTGTGTCAATGTTTTCAAAAAGCTTGAAAAGTGTTTTCAGTATTGTACCTGGGAGGTACTTAGAAAGGGAAATTGTTGTACCTGTGAGGTACCGGAGAATGATGATCTTGAAGATGTGATCTTCCAAGAAGTTTTGCAAAGAAATTTTTTCTTTTATTTAGAATGCTTTATCAAAACCAGTACTGGAGACATATCTATGCTAAACATGTCATGGAATGCTTTATCAAAGTTTTGTACCTGTGGCAGTTATTTTCGACTGAGTCATGTGACCAGTTGTGGATGTTGTAATCTGAAATGCCAACTCGAGTATATTGTTCACGACTAAGTGATCTTGGGATCGTGAATGTACACATAGTGGAGGTCTCAGACTGCTAGTCTTGGGTCCCCACACAAACTCTAAAGGAATATGATGTCCATTGTGACAAAGTGCCTCTGTTATGTGACAATGAAAGTGCTATCAAGATTTCTTATAATCCGGTGCAATATACAAGAATGAAACATATTGAGATTCGTCATCACTTCATTAGAGATCATGTTGCCCGAGGTGATATTGACCTAGCTTATGTCCCCACCAAGGATCAACTTGCCGATATATTCACCAAGCCCCTTGATGAAGCAAGATTCACTTATTTAAGGAATGAGCTAAATATAATTGATTCAAGGAGCTTGAATTGAGTATCTTGCATACACACCTATAGGTGACTATTTATTTGGTTTAGGTGTAGGCATGGAAATAGGAGGAGTGTTGTCCTAATTAATTGGGATATCCCTCCCCCCATAATGCCCATAGTAAAAATCATTTATGTCTCTATTTTCAATTCATGAATTGTGAGCTTAAAATGTTTGGTCATGCACCCAAAATACATCTTCGCGGTTGAACGGACAACGACGTCGCCTAGAGGGGGGGGGGTGAATAGGCGATTAAAACTTTTCCGGTTAAGGCTTGCTAAATGCGGAAATAAACTAGGTGTTTAAATTAACAAGCATACAACCTAAATATTCTAGGGTCAACTAGATGAACCAACAACTTATTCTAAGCAAGACAAGTAACAAGGTGATAGCAAGATATATAACTTCAAGCTCGAAGGCTATCACAATGTAAATTGCATAAGTAAAAAGCTCGGGTATAGAGATAACCGAGGCACACGGAAACGATGATGTATTCTCGAGTTCCTCCCATAAAGGGGAGTACGTCTCGTTGGAGGGGTGTGAGCTCGCCACGAAGGCCTACTCAACGCCACAAAGGCCTCACCCTATTCTCCGATGAACCCCGCCACAAAGGCCTAGTTAACCTTTCACTATTGGCAACCTTCAAACCCGAGGCACGCATCCACAACTCAATTGGAGGCTCTCGGTGTCACCAAAATCTTGGGGCACACATCCACAACTCAATTGTAGGCTCCCAAGAACACCACAAGTCGTCTAGGGTCCAAGACCCAAGAGTAACAAGCTCACAATCTTTCACTTCCACGAATCCTCGTGGAGAGACCAAACCGATGCAACCGATGCAAATGGCAAGAGCACAAGTGCTCGAATCCTCCACTCTCAAATTCCAACAAAGCAACAAATGCTTATGGGGGAATAAGAGAGGAAGAACAATGGAGAAACACCAAGAACTCCAAGATCAAGATCTACTAGGTTTCCCTCACTAAGAAGGAGAATGGATTGGTGGAAATGTAGATCTAGATCTCCTCTAACTTCTCCCTCAAAGATATGCAAGAATCATTGGAGGGATTGAGAGAGGAGCAAGCTTTCCAAAGTCAACAATGGTGTAGAGAGAGAGGGAAAACGGGCTGGGAAAGACTTAGGGACTTTGGGGAAGAAACCCCTTAAATAGGTGCTCAAAAAACTAGCCGTTTTCCACTTTTTCCGTCCATTCTGGTTCCGGACCCCGGAATGACCCGGAATGGCCCGGAATCGATTCCGGAGCGATACCGGATGGAAACAGAGCCTTTTCCCGTTCTGGCCGGAATATCCGGAATATTCCGGAGCCCAGAAAAATCCGGATTCCGGAATCATCCGGAATATTCCGGATTGCAAACCGAAGACAGAAAACCGATACGAGAAATGCAATAACTTTTGCATATGAACTCCGTTTTCGATGTTCTTGGGCTCGTTGGAATCGCAACGACGAGCACTACAAGAATATGCAGAGAAACATCATTGTCCATAAATGGAAGATAAAACCAAATGGGTAAAGGTTTAGACCACTCAAATAGGAACACCCGGTAAAACCTCCAACACGAAAACACGCATAACTTTTGCGAATGAACTCCGAATAAGGTGAATCCAAATGGGTTGGAAAGGTACTAACAAAGACTATCCAAACAAAAAGTAATGGAGAAGTTAACACACATGGAAGGTGTGGAAACACTCTCAAAGCTGAACCGGATATTTTCACCACCGAAATCGCAACAAGTTTTTCTTACCAAAACCGTTTTCGATAAACCTTGGCTTGCCATGAAGATCACGAAAAGCACTAGAACCCAAAGGATACAAAAGCCAAATAAGAACCAAGAAAGATGATATGCAAAGTATGCAAAGGTTTGAGCTCTCCACAACAATTCGATCACGTTACTCACTTGAGAGCCCCTCTTGATAGTACGACTATCTATCCTATAACCCGGTCTCCCGAAGACACGAGACCGGGAAAATAGAAAACCTATCAAGATTATACCTTTGCCTTGAGCATTCCACTTGAGCTAGATGATGGAGATCTTGACTCTCTCAAGTTGGATCTTCTTTCTTGATTGCGCTTGCTAGCACAAGCTCTGCTTGATGAAGACTTGCAAGTTGCTCCCCCATACACCATTATGGGAGAGACCCTTCTACAAATCTTCACAAGGCCACAATCTCCAAAAGGGTGGCAAGCATCAAGCATAGGATATCTTCTAGATGCTTCACTTGAGCTTACCACGCCAAGCTAGATGACGAACACCGCTTGACGACGACAAAGACCATGGGCTATATTAAATCTTCCTTTTGGTTCATGCCCATGGAAAGATACCTAACCACACATAGAGATGTGACACACACATATCATGGGTTAGTTCACAAAGCTATATTGACAAATGCTTACCATACCATGAGATACACAATCCCACTTGGTACAACTTGTAGCCTTGTGTGTTGATCGCTTGCTTGATCAACCTTGTATCTTTGCTTCTCACTTCTAAAGATGATGTATTGAAGATGATAATAAAAGATCACCCAATCCTTTTCTTCAAGACACACTAGCAATAAGCTCAACTCAAACCATGACCATTCTTCATATAAATCCATGAATAACAATGGCCATCAAGGAAGCTAATAGAGTTCAACACATGAACTCCATTATTTCCTATGGACAATATCTACAAAGGATAACTCAATTGAAACATTAGTCCATAAGGATTGTCATTAATTACCAAAACCACATATGGGGGAACCATGCGCTTTCAGCGGTGACATACCATACTCTCTTACGTGGTGGCCTAGGCCACCAACCTCTTCATTTTGAAGAGTTGTTTTTTTTTTAATTGGCTTTATTATCTTTTATGGGAAACACTTGAAAATTGGCCTTTTTATCTGCATCTTGCAATTATAAAGTGATTACCATCTATCAGTGTCAAAATCTTCACCCAAGCCTCTCTTTATCTCTTAAAACTGCTCGTCTTGCCACACACATAATCTGGAGTTTTTTAGGAAGTGGGCCATAGACTTCGCCCTATCAGGCCCGGAGACTCCGGTCAGGGCGGTTCCTGTAGTAAAAGGGGCAGAGACTCCGGCCACTTTACCCCGGAGACTCCATCCCGAGGCGTGGTCGAAAAAATACATAGGGGATCAGGGTGGAGAGCAACCACAGTTGTTCTTTTTCCACCCCAACCTCCTCTGCTGGTGTCACGCCTTTGGGGGGTACCCGAACGGCCGGTTGCGTGGGCCACAGAGAAGGCGGCTACAATGAACAAGGTGGAGGAGCCACCAAGCGCCTTTTCACGAAGGTCAACAAGGCCCGTTCCCGGGGGGGAGGCGATCTCCGGATCTGGGATCCCACGGGGGTCGATGGTCCCCCATCCAGACTCTCTTCGGGGGAACCCGTTAGGATTCTGCCCCAGGAAGACGAAGCGACCCCGCAACCCCCATGTTTAATGGACGAGGAACTCGACGCAGTGCGCTTCACTTGACATATAGGGGCGTGTATGTGGATGACTGTTCTTGTACCAACTCCATGCATCCTATGCGGCAATAGAACAACGGACATGTGTGGGCCTCGCAACGGGAAAACTGTGGTGACCCCATGAGCTAAAAGGAGGCCCTTTCCTAGAAGGAGGAAAAGGAGGGGAAAATAGAGGAGAAGGGTTCAGAACATGGCGGAGAGATTAAAAAGGCTAGAAGGATAAGAGGAGAGGAAGAAGTAAGCGAGAGACACTCGAGAGCCAAGCCCTTCCGGGGGAAGAGTCGATTCCATATTTGTTGTAACCCACGCACCCATTATAATTCCGGATCAGATATGCAGGACGTAGGGATTTGTCTTGTGATGGCCTGAACCTGGGTAAAAAACATGTTCGTATTCCTTTTGTTGTTATTCCTCTGTTCGTCATCGTAGATCCGGCGACACAGGAGTCTCCCGTGCCCATCTGCCTAACAAATCGGGGAGTGGATGTCGGTCTCTCCCGTTGTCCGTGTTTTAACACGCGACATCTGGCGCACCAGGTAGGGGACGCGTGAACGCTAGCGACACCACCACGCTAGGCAATCTCAGCACCATGGCTTTATCCGTAAGGAGATCTACACCACGAGCATCGACCCCACGGGTCCGTCCACCGAACCGTCATCGTGCCGGTGAGCGAGGCGGGCGCGCGCCACCAGATCTGGCGGACTTGGGGGTCTGTGTTCGATCGGTCCGGGGAGGGCAGGGCGCTGGCGGTGCGCACTCTGCTTCAAAACCCTCCCCCGGCGGTGGAAGATGATGCACCGTCCCATACATGGTTGGAGGGGCTTATTGCCATGGCAGGTTACATCCTACGGTGCCATGACACCGTGTCGGTAGCCACGACATGGCCTGCCCTTCTCAGGGGTGGGATTGTGTTGTGGGGAGCCACTCATCCAGTGCCCGAGCCCACCCCAAGCGACGGTTCGCGTGCGAGGAGGCGCTGCCGTTCCCGACGTCGGGCCGAGTCGAATGACTCGCCGACATCGAGTGTGAACACGATGAATCCGCCACCCGCTACCCTTGCTGACCTATGCTGCATGATCCATGGAAGGGGAGAATCACTTTGGTTGTACGCGGAGTGCTTCCGTCAGGTGGCCGCTTGGGTGCCACTGCCTAGTCTATCCCCATGGAGCGTCAAATATGATGAAGTCTACTAAACACGCCCGTGGGGTCTGAAGCTCCTAGGACAATCAAGTCGCCCGATGCGGTTAAAATGTACCAAATTTAACCGAAACATCGTCCTACATAGAAGAAAAAAAAGTACACTTTGAATGTCATATTACTCAATATTCTACTTAGGGCCAAGAGAAATGGTGATACTTTCGTACTAAACTTGTAATTGGATATGTTGTTGCATGGTATACATGCATAAATTGTTTCTTTGAAATTTAAGAGCATTTTGGAATGGTCGAATATGTGAAAAAAAAACATACAGGAGATCAATCCATGAGACCCTGACCTAGGTGGTGGACACCGTACATGCCATGGTATCGTACTGAACTTCATGCACATAACCAGTTCACAAGAAAGCTTTAAACTGACAGGGAGATTTTTAGACCATACATTTCCACACCCCCAACGTCCATTGCATGAACCCCGGTAGATTTCACATAGCTCTCCGAAATAGGGTAGCGACCTTTGACCGAGAAGGAAAGCGTCTACGCCGGCCATCCTCGGGCAAAGCCTGCCTGTAGGCCAATGATTCTGCTCTTCAAAGTGCGGACACGCAACACGCTAACACCTCTTTTGCAGAGGCGGCAGTGGCGCAACTGACATCATAATGATCCGCACACGAAAAAAAGATCCATCGAACTCATCGATCCAGGAACCGAGCACACAATGCTATGCCTTCCAGGAAAAAGTGTCACAATGTGCTCGGGGATGCACTAAGCAGATCAGGCACAGGGAAGCACACTGACTGAAGAGCTGAAATATACACACAAGGGGTTGAAATGTGCAGTAGATAGATATAAAAGAACTGAAGGGATCCTTGTACCATAAAGGAGCAGCTTCTGCAATTTGGCACTGCCCAGTTTTTACAACAACATTGCTGAAGAAGAACAGTCAGTGAACAAGAGGTAAACATAAAGAGGCAAAGGAAAATCAGAGACCTGGTTCCACACCAGCTAATCGTCGCCTTTCTTCGTCGCGAGTACAAGCTAACTCTAGGTATTATCGGTGCTGGGGCCTGTCCCAGATGCTAAGTAATTACAGGTTCTGGGCGATGGTGTTTGGTGTATTAGCTCCCCAGTAAATCGAGACAACAAACCGCTAGCTAGTTAGAGGTCTCTTTGCTCTTGCCCTTTTTACCAGTCTTGGATGACTTCTTGTCTTTGGTCTTGGTGGAACCCAGGTTTACCCAGGTGTAGTCGCTGGGAATCGTGAAGGGGTCGGTGTTGTCGGCGACCTGCGACAGGTTCACTGGCTTTGCCCTGGAATTCTTCGACGCCCACCTCAGATACGAGCTCTTGTGGGCGTCTGGCTTAGCGGTGATGGAGCCTGGACCAGGGCTCGACAACAGGCTGGGGCTCGACATCGGCGTGAAGAACTCCTCTGGCTCGGCAAGGGGAACGAACTTGTTGAAAGTTATGACTACCCTCACAGTCGGAACAACGGGGATCGCAACCTGCATGACCAATACAGTCATGAATTAGCTGAATGCAAACATAGCAACGAATCACAACAAAGCATGAGCAGCAGTATCATCGGTTAACCGAAATAAATAACAGCCTGCGTTACATTGGTAAGCAGAAAATGACTAACGCATAGCATGGGCCAGCAAACCAATTACATGTTTCCAAAAAATAAAGTCTTCAGACAAAAGATGATGCATAGTCTTCAGAACATAATAATGAAGCACAACGATAATTATTACACATCATTACTATTCAACTCCCTAGCATTGATCAAACTTGGAAGTTGCCTCCGTCCAGGGCAATGTACATTGCAGATAAGCATGTGATCTGAATTGTTTGCCCACGAGCTGTCCCGCATTTACACGACTCCAGTTTTACTCCACATGTAGAACTTTCACTACATGCTGCTGCCCTTGCTGTTCTTGATGCTATAAACAGCTAGATAGACCCGATTGCGGCAAGTAACGAGGAATAGCAATAACCTAACCCGAAATTACCACATACTACAGATGATTCATTAATTACTTTTCTTTATTCACATGACTTTTGGATCGATTAATATTTATTCAGGTAAGACAGTTCGCTCAAATTATAAAACTGCCATAGAGAAGTTCTACGTATCAAATTCTTGTCAAATTTGCAGAACCAGTGGAACTGAGGACGTTATTTCAGAAGAAACAGTACTACGAGAACTTGCGTTATCGCTAGAGCAGAAGAGCAGACTTAAATTTTACCTTCACAGGAAATGTTCCCGATGGAAATTTGGTGGTGAGCAGCTCACGGAGGCGACGTACGGCGCGCACACGAGTCGCCAGGATGTCCAGCAGCGGCAAGAACTCGTCGACGCTCAGCGGGAAGTCCTCGGTGAGCCAAACGGTTGGCCGTAGCGTCTTCACCGTCTCCTCCTCCTTCCACTTGGTTCCCCCTGTCGTCGCGTTCCGGCCGAACACGCTGTCCTCGCCGCGGCCCACTGACGCACAGGTCGGCAGCCGTCGCGGCACGTCCACGCTGTTCCTCCTCCTCTGTGGCGTCCCCATGTGCGAGGGCGGCCCTGCCACGCTGCGCCGGCCGGGCACGTAGCAGCTGCGGCGCGGCGGGGGCGGGGGGATGTCGGCGACCAGGAAATCGCCGTCCTCGTCGTCATCCCGGATCTCCAGCGGCAGGAACTCCTCCTCGTCGTCTACGGCGAGCTCGAAGGTGAAATCCTTGCGACCGCCGCTGGCTGCCTTGAGCGTGCGGAACGAGAAGACGACGTTGTGGACGTCGAACACCCGCGCCTTCCACTCCCCGACGCTCTCCGTCTTCTCCTTCCGCAGCCACGTGGTTCTCGGAACGAGCCTCGCGGAGGTTATGTTGAGCCCCGGTCGGTACGCGGCTGCGTCGGAGGTAGCTGCATCCTCGTCGCCAGCGGCGGCGGCCGCCGCGAAGGCGTCGTGCACCTCGCGCTTGCCGCGGTGGAGCACGAGAAGCGAGCCCGGCGGGAGGCGGCGGCCGCCAGCGTCGGTCTCCTCGCCGAAGAAGAGGAAGGAGTGGTCGGCGCGGCGAATGCGGAGGCCATCGAATCCGGCGAGGGTGGTGTCGGCGCGCAGGTTCGCGCCGCGCTTCCATATGCGGTAGGTGTCTGATGGCGCGGCGCGCGAGAGGAGCGGCACGACGGAGCTCTCGAAGTGGAAATCCACCTCGAGGTAGAAATCCTGGACCCGGCGGAGCGCGGCGGAGAGCGCGGGTGCCCGGCGGCGGAGCTTGGCCCAGGCCGCTAGCCGGTGAGCGCGGAGGAGGAAGGCGGCGATGTCCTTGCAGCCGAGGCAGAGAGCCTCCTGGAGCGGCGTCCAGCCGGCGTGGTTCTGGAGCGTGGGGTCCGCGCCGGCGGCAGCGAGGGCGGACGCGAGAGAGGGGAGCCTGAGGCGCACCGCGAGGTGGAGCGCGGTGTCCCCACCAGGCACGTCGCGGCGGTCGAGCGCCGCGGAGACGGAAGCCGCGAGGCGGGCCTCACGCGAGGCGTCGGCGGCGGAGAGGATGCACGACGGGTGGGCGAGCGGCGGGAGGCCGGAGAGGATGGCGGACAGACCGGAGGCGTCCCGCATGGCCACGCAGTGATGCGCCGGGCTGTGCGCGTAGTCGAGGGGGCGGATCGGCGCCGACGACGTGCGCTTGGGCCGCGCCGCGGGGGATGGGTCCTGGACTGACATTGCCCGCTCCTTCTCGGGGATAGCAGGAGCCCTTGGGATTCTAGCGGCTCCTTCTTGGGTTCTCCTCCTCAACTCTGTGGCTATCTCCTCAGTGAGAGTGCGTGCGTGGGGATCGAGTGGAGTGGGGAGCGGAGGTTGGGACCGTTGGGTGGTGAACCGCTGGGGAAGAAACAAGACACGCGAGAAAGGTGTGAAGGAAGATGGGCCGGGCCGAGCCGGGCTCAGGTCTTTACTACTGATGGGAAAATACTGTACAGTCAATAAAGTTTTATCTTTAAAAAGTTCATAAGATAATTCACCTACATCAGCTGTTGGCCAAAGGATGGAGCCTGACATGCCTCATGGGCCGGCATCCTCTATGTTATACACAAAAACACATATTTCTCTTTATTCTAGGTTGAACTTCTCCATCTCTGCCAATTCGCTGGGTGGTTTCGTCAATGAATTTCAAGCGATTGGAAGATTATCGTTCGAGAAGTTCATTATATAGAGGTTAATGCCTGAGATGGGGCATTCGTGATGAAGGTGCAATCCATGCTTAGAAAGCAATAGTGGGCATCGAGCCGATAAAGGTAGTGCAACATGAAAACGAGGAGGGGCCAACATATGGGTCAGGGTAAGGAGTATAGAGAAAGAGAACATTGATAATTGTAGGATGTCGGGTGGAACTCTGGCACTGAATCACCTATGTTTATAACAAAACGTGTTGAATTATAAACATATTATCCTTCTTTCTCCATCGGTTTGAGCTTTTAGGTGAATAGTATTAGATCAAAGAGATATTAAGTTCAAGACACGGCTAACGCATTATTTTATAAAAATATTTGTGACCTTCATTCTTCCCACGTCAAAGGCATGAGGGGGCATAGATGCGAGAATAATATACAGAACACTCTTATCCATCAATTTGGTCTTTTGGATCCAATGAATCCATGAATTCAATATGGTAGGTTGGTAATACAACCAAGAGGTCTTGAGTTCACAAGAACAAATAATATATCTGTTCTTAATAGTGTAGATAACTTAGTTTGAGAAGCCCCTTGGAAATTAGGATTATGATAAAAAAAACTTTTGTGCTAACCTCTTCTCTGGAGAGGTCTGCTCCAATATGAATATAGTCCATAGTATTATTCCATGTAAAGTCACCAATGACATGAAAACATATTTTTGTAAGCCTTATACTCCCTCCCTTTCATATTAGTTGACATTGAAATGGATGTATATAGGCATATTTTAATGCTAGATACACCTATTTTAATGTCATCTAATATGAAGAGGGAGCACAGACGAAGAGATAAAATTGCTTTATTTTAGATGGGACCAACAAAACCTCCGGGGACATATGGCTTCTTGGTATTGTTTTATAAAACACACTATAACCTCTTTCGCAATGAAGCTTGTGATTTTTTTTCTGTTGCTTTATACAAGGCGAGGTGGTGCTAAGAGGGTTTTGTGACTCCATAGGGCTATCCTTATTCCAAGGGTTTCTAAACCCGACCAACTTACAAACCTCCTCCCTGATAATTTATGCAACATCTAGTACGAGATGTCCTCCAAGATGCTCTCAGCTAGGTTGAAAATATTCCTTCATGAAATTATTTTAGAATGTGAGAGTGAAATTGTTCCTTGAAGATTGATTACAGATAATTTTGTGATTGCTTATGAATGTCTACACACAATTAGAAGACAACACGCTACAAAACCATATTTTCCTATGAATATTGGCATGATGCAGGCGTATAATAGTTGGACTGGCCCTATCTCAGAGGATGCTTGAAAAAACTTGGGTTTGCTTCTTCATGGGTTGATATTGCTCGGTGTGTGAGTGTTGTGAGGTTTAATGGAGAACTAATTGAACATGTAATCCCCACACCTTTGATATGATAGGGTGACACAATAAGCCCTTATTTATGTCTTCGTGATGCTTTCCCTCAAAGTTTGTGTGTTGTTTTTGCATCTCTCCTTGATGTTGGACTTGCAGTCTATAACCTCGTTCACATCTGTTGTCTTGTCCTTAATCTTATTCATAAATCTCTTTGAGAATTTCATCATTCATTTATGAAGATTCAGTGTCTAAACTTGCTAGCCTCTTTATCAGTATCTTTTGAAGCGTAAGTATTCCATAAAGATCTTCATGTTTACATTTGTTGCTTCTAGTGTGCTATGTTTCAAGTATCTAGTTGTGCCATCTATTATTGAAACCGCTCTAAGTTGATATTGCTTCTATATTTACTAGAGAAAATTTTATAAAATCCTATTGACCTACTCTAGTCGTATATATTGATCCTTTAGCCGACCCCACAAGACTAAACTCGCAAGAAAACTAGCAAATTTTATCTCTAGCGATCACATGTTTAATTTTTAGCAGATAATCTTTTCGAACCAAAATAGAAGATAACAATACTACTATTATTCATACTCTAAACATCTAGTGTGCAATCTTTTCATGTATACTAGGTGTCCCCCATCTGATGGCCTTGATATAAAGGAGGTGTCATGTGTTAATACTTAATACTAATAGTCATGCGTACACCTTCTTGATTATTCTCCTTATGTGGAAATAACATGAACAAAAACATCGACTGTATTGCACACCCTTCATCCATTCCCTTTGCCTACAGTACTTTCATCCTGCTGTTTTCCGCAATTGCTACTGTTGTTATTATTTTATTCCTGATGTTATTTTACTACTATTGTTGCTATAAAACTGTTACCACTGATAAATTGTTGCGAGCAAACCTACTTTTAGGTGCAGCTGAATTGACAACTCAGTTGTTAAGGCTTATAAATATTTTTTGTCTCCCCTTGTGTCGAATCAATAAATTTGGGTTTTACTTTCCTCGAAAACTGTTGTGATCCACTATACTTGTGGGTCATAAGTATACCTGTTTGATTATTCTCCTTCTGTGGAAATAACATGAACAAAAACATCGATTGTATTGCACACCCTTTGAACAATACTATATCTTCCATGGGATCATATCAAACTGAATTAGTCTTATTGACAACATACGAAAAAACAGGTTTAGGTACAAGTAGGTGGGAGGCACCACATCATCTCTCTCATGATTTCGTAAGTGCGTGTTTGTGGTATTATAAATCTGTAGAGTTCTAAAGAAAAATTCCTACGATTCATTGTTTGGTCTCTCTTACAGATAATTTGATATATGTACGCACATATTTTTGTCTCCTCTCCCACAATGCAATGAGATGCTCATAATTAAATTCTTCATCATCCTCGTCAATTCGGACAAACTCATCCTTGAAGTCAAACATATCACAAGTTGGACTCCAAAACTTGTCCTAACCCTACCCAAACAAGAATGAAAGTGGACGGAGGCGAGAACGAGGTGAAGATCCGTTTACGAGAGAAAAAAAAAAAGAGAACACCTGACAGAAGAGGCAGTTGGTCGAAAAATACTCGAAATTCGGCCGGCGACGAGCGCAATTTGGACAACATCCGGTTTTGGATGACGCTTTTTTGCAAGTCCATGTGCAATGCTCTTACAAGGCTATGCATTCATTACAATTAAAGGCAACTAATTTACACAAGGTACATATGTACAACCAAAGAAATCGCCCGGGGATCTAAAAATAAAAAAGCGACGAGGGTCATCCTAGGCCATGCAAAAACCCCGTGAATCTGCGTCTCTCTTTACTTTTGCTCGCCTTTTTCTTTTGCAACTTCTTCTTCTTCCACGAGATCTCCTCAAATTAGACGGTCCACCGGTAGTACTCGCCAGTCCGACTCATGAGGTGAGTCGTGATGAGAGCGATTTGGTATGATGCACCTTTGGATGTTGCAGTAGAGTAGTACCATGGGACTGGGATCTCCTCCTTTAATCGGGATGTGGGACGGTGCGGATCAGCTCTCGCGCTTTGGTTTTGCTTTACTTGTTGTTTGCCTAGGAATCCCCCGACCCGGCTGCCGCTGCTTTGGGCTTTGAGATGCGGTCGGAGAACCACTGTCGCGGTTGCTGCAGGGCCCGCGTCAGATCAGGGAGAAGGAAAAGGGAGGACGCACCTGTGACGGGGACGCTGCTGTTGCTTGCGCTTTGGACCACGCCGATGCCGTGCTCCATCATGTGCTGCTCTGTACGTTGTACCAGTATTACCGTGCAAAGCTTGATCCGCTGTGTGCGTGTATGTGTGAGTGTGTGTGGCACACGCAGACACAGCAAGCCTGTCACGCTGAGCAGGTGAACACAGTGGGAAGTGAACGCAGGGCTCGGATCTGTGCGTGCCGCGACGAGACCAGCTTCAGTTTTTCCCTTTTTGCTGAATTCGGAATGTTTGGGTTCTGATCCGGTCAGACTCAAATGAACAGCCGTCCATGAAATGAAACGGGAGAAATGCTATACGTACGATATTTTTCATCCGATACCTGTACGACGTGATATCCTGGACCTCCGATGGGCTTCACATAGGAACCTGGTCCGATGGATTCATGTCGTACGTGAATCGTACGTGAAAGTGTCGTACACCAAGCAATTTCGATGAAACGGAGCGTCCAGCGTTTCTAGTACTACCTCCGATCCGAATTAATGGTCGCACATTCACATAAGGCTTAGGCAAAACTTTGGCTAGCCCTCCGACCATTAATTCGGATCGGAGGGAGTACCGAGTTCTGAATCTCGCCCACCTTCCCCTTTGCCGGTTATCTTCGGTGCGTTTGGCCTCCGGGTGAAAACCCTTGACCATGCCGGTCTGGACATCGGCGACATATGCTACGTCGTTACCTTATTGGGGGCGGCGGCGTAGAGTCTCGTCCCTTTTGACTTTTCCGGTGATCTCGATGGCAAGTTTGGCGCTCTGTGTTTTCTTTTTTTTTCTATTGTTGATCTGCTGTATAAGAGGTTCCCTCGTCACTTTGTATCGGTTTAGCCGTTGGGTTTTATTTATAAAGCGGGGCGAAAGCCTGTTTTCTTCCCTTTGCCGGTGTCGTCTTCTGGATCTCAGCTAACCTTATTATCTATCGGCAATTGCCATAGAGTATGTTGTTTTTCTTCCCTCTATTTTAGTATTAACGAAGTAACTATATTGACTTTGAATGCCTGCATCAAAATGATACAAGCTTGAAAATGCATAACGAGATGCACCCGATCCTAGCAATGACCGAAATCTTAGAAGACATCGGAGAAATGCCCAGCAAAAAAAGATAACAGATAAATGATTCTAAGACTAAACCTCCATTCATACCGGATTAACACCTCTGTGATCGGTCCGTGGTCGTCTTAGACTAGTCACAGTGGGAGTAACATAACTAGTACTCCCTCGATCTATAAAAAGTGTCGTTCACATAGTACAAAGTACTACCTTAGTATAAAATGGCCGACACTATTAACATAGATGTTGTGTAGGACAAATATCTGACATGGCGGGTATTTAAAAAGGAGAAAAGATTGCGATAACTTAGCTAATTATCGTAACATCACACATCACAAGATAGCGTGAGTCTACAACCTAATAAATATATCTTAATTTTTTGACACCACATATTTGTTACTACCTATTGTGGAGGTGATAACATATTCTATAATAATATATATATTACTCTCCGCTGTGACTAGTCTTAGAGATGAGATCATCTTTTTTTTTTTTAAATAGCACCATTCCTGCATAGCCATATCGTAACATAGGGCAACCTTGTTGGGTTAGCAAATATGTCTAGAACACTCGAAGTATTAGTGATTAATCGCTACTTGAATGAGGGCAACCTTGTTGGGTTAGCAAACATGTCTAGAACACTCGGAGTATTAGTGATTAATCGCTACTTGAATGAGGGCAACCTTGTTGGGTTAGCAAACATGTCTAGAACACTCGGAGTATTAGTGATTATTCGCAACTTGAATGATACACCCTAAAATCGCGACCGAGCCTACGTTAAAAAATTTGCCTAAATGTCTCACTGTGATGATAAAAGAAACATTCACCATGTTTTGCCTCATATATCTAATGCACATGTTAGAGCATGGTTAATTGTACGCCAGATTGGCTAGTTATAAGAAGCTGTCATGTCATCTATAATCTTCATTTAGCTCACTTAACTATTGATTTGTAGAATATTCCATCTTTTTATCATATTAATTGTGTTTGACTAGGAGCCCGTGCATAGGTTGGTTTTTACATGAGAGTTCACTCCCTTGCTTTTTGTTCTCTCCTACACATAAGCAGAATTGCCACGTAAGCGAGCTGTAAGCCCACTATTATACTTGTTGTTACGAAAATATATTTTAAAATGTTACAACATTTTAAACAACAAATTTTGGTATACATCCGAACATTCTATATCGTTACACTAAAAATATATTTTTTGTGGGAGTGTCTAGAAAAGATAAAAAAGCGTGTCTCATGCAAAGTCATTTTTGGAGCACTAGAATTCGTATTTTACACACGCCATAAAAATGTCTTCCTTTCACGAAATTGAGCTCGCTATGCTAAAATAAATGTGTATGAGCCATGTTGAACTGGTAGTATGGTCACCTAGAGGGGGATGAATAGGTGTTGCTTCCAAATTTTAATACTTTTTCGATTTAGGCTTGACACAAAGGTAAATTATCTAGATATGCAACTATGGTGAATTTATCTATATGGCAAGAGCTACACTAAGCAAGATACAAACACAAAGTAAAGGTAAAGGATAGAAGAAACCAATAGCGGAAGCACGCGGAGATAAGGATGTATTCCCGAGTTCCTCCTTTTGAGGGGAGTGCGTCTCTTGGAGGGATGTGAGTTTCGCCACAAAGGCCTACTCAACGCCACAAAGTTCTCACCATATTCTCCGATGAACTTCTCCACAAAATGCTAGTTCACATTCCACTATTGATTCCCTTCGAGGTGGAAATCGGTGCCTTTATAATGAGCTTGAGGCACAAACCCACAACTGAATTGGGGCTCCCAAGAACATCAACAATCTACTACAAACAACAAGTGAGAAACAATGAGGTCTAGGTTTTCCACAAATAAACCCTAAACAAAAATCTCTCAAGTAAATGAGGGGGAAATGAAGAATGGCTTGGTGAAGATGTAGATCGGGGCCTTCTCCTCCAATCCTCCAAAGATCAACGAATTTGTGTGTAGGGATTGGGAGAAATCTAACTTTTTGTGAGCTCAATAAATGGAGACGTCAATGCTGAACGAGCTAGCTAGAGGTGGAAAAAGGGGAGTCGGTATTTATACCCACTCCCAAAATTCTAGCCGTTTGAGACTTTTCCGCATCTATCACATCAGAGACTCCGGCCTGAAGATGGGAGACTCCGGTCTAACAAAGACTCCGACTAGTTTGAGTGGGGCCAGAAACTTTGGAAAAGTCCGGAGACTCTAGGAACATTCCGGACTGGTTTCTGAAGGTGACACCACTTTGTCTTCTCGCAGGAAAGAGCTCGAGGGTGGAGATTCCGGCCTTCTTAGGCCGGAGACTCCAGCCAGGGCGAAGGCTCCGCAAACTATCCGCACACTTTATGTTAGAGATTCTAAAGGTGACACCACTTGTTCCTTGTGCAGGGGGAAATCCCGAGGCCGGAGACCCCGGTCCCTGCACACCGGGGACTCCGGCTGGACCGGAAACTCCGGATAATCTTCGGACACGTTCCGGTGAGGCATCCGAGGGTGACACCACTTGTTCTTCTCGCTAGAAAATCCTGAGACCAGAGACTCCGGTCTGAAACCCCGGTGACTCCGTCCTGGAGAAAATTTCCAGCACCTCTAGTTCACTCTGTTTCTTTTTGGAAAACTAGCCACCATCAAAATTTATCAAGAGACCCTAGAACATCAACACACTTGTTAAATTTACAGTACTGTTTTTATCAAACACTCCAAACATCATTAGGCAAGATATGCGCTTTCAGTGTCCCCCTTTCTGGTGTTTGATGACAACACAAGTATTTGCAAACATAAATTTTGCTACAAGTAAGTTCAGAAAATATAGACGAGCTCCCCCTTGATGTGTGCACCAAGATGGAACACATCAATAAGGATCAATACTCCCCCTATATTTTACAAACTCACATCGCATGCAAAAAACAAATAATTCACTGAACAATATAATTGCATAAGTAAGATAAATAAGGCAATAGAGGAATAGAGGATTAGCACAATAACATAGATAGCCTCACATACGTAGTCTTACCACACACAAGAGAAGTTCAAATTCAAATTAAAGATAAAGGGATACACAAGCTTATAAAAGGAAAATCAAGTTCAAAAAGCTTGCGCACCGAGCAAACCCATGCAAATCCCCGGATAGCCTAGATAGAAACTTCTCCTCCTTTGGCATCGAGGTAGCAAAAAGAAGAAAAGAGCAAACTTCACGCAACCCAAAGGATTAATCCTCCTCCTCTTCAGAGTCCTCCTCCTCAGCATCATCTTCCTACTCTTCCTCATCCTCATCATCATCAGACTCATACTCTTCTTGTTCTTCTTCTTGTTCTTAAGATTGTTCTTCTTCAGTTATAGGAGCCTTTCCTCGGTTTCGTGAATAAGATGGAGCATAAGTAACCTCATCGAAGTCACCCCATGGGAAGGAAGAGGTGCTTCACTCGCTGTAAGGGGTACGCACAATGCCAGCATGATCCTGCAGACTTTTGAGCATCTTCTTCATTTCCCTCCTTTCCTTGTATGCCTCATGGTTCTCCTTGTGGACCGCAATGGTCATGCAAAGGATGTTGCTCTGGAACCATGTGAGCTTCTTCGCCTCACATGGCACCCTTTATTTACCACTAAGGCGAGAGGGAGGGTCAACATTCTTCCTTCGGGAACTTGGAGCATCAGTCTCAAACATAGATAGGTCATCTTCCTCCTCATCATACTGAAAGGCTCCACGCTGAGTGGTGTGTATCTGAAGAACCTGAAGAGTACCGGTCTTGTGCTTTGTCTCAGTGGCCAGACCAGGAACCCTGTCAAGAATTAGCTTCATAATGTAAGGAGCATAAACAGACACCTTCTTCTTCTCAGTCATGGCACGATGAATTTGTTCCTTGATGAAGTCCATGACATCCATCGCAAAGCCCTCGCAATCTTCTCCAGTTTGATGGCACTTGAAGGCATGGTGCAGAAGGTTCACAAGGCCACCACAGATGGCATCCACATTGCCATCTTGAGAAGCAATGCTGCATCTGAACAGGCGGAGGAGAACATTGCATACTCGCTTGAGATCTTTGTTGATGCCAACACATTCCATCTTGTCATAGAGAGGATCCAACCTCTTCTTATTGTAAGCGACACCATGCACATGCATCCGCTTACCCAGATTATCACCATGGAGAGGATAGAAAGGAAGCTCTGAAAGCCTCAAAATGGAAGACTTGCACTTGATGTTCCCAGTCATCCATGTCAACGAGATGTCCTCATCCTCACCACATGTGACGGTAGCAAAGATTTGCTGAACAACCTGAACGTTGAAGTCTTGCTGGATGTCAACTAGATTCTCAAGACCAAGATTCTTAGTCACCCAAACTGCTTCTCTGAAATAAGACTTGCTGCCCAGAGCATCAAAGTTGAGAACCTTTTGCTCACACAAAGGATGGTCGCAGTTTGTCATAGATCCCGGTCTGAATCAGCTCCTATTCCTTCCTCCAATATTTAGGGCTCTCTGAAGTGCGAGCCATGGTGAAGAAAGGTTTCATCCTCATAGCCCTAAACTCGCTCTTGCCTATGCCTTTAAAAGTGGTGATGCAATCAAACCAAGCTTTCTTAGCAAGTTTCTACCTCTCATGCTCAGCCACAACTTCCTCTTTGTCTCTCTCTCTCTCTCGCTCTAAATTGGGTGCCCTGAGCTTCTTATGCTCACCAGTCTCTGGATCAGTGACCAAATAGTTCCGAGAATGAGCACGGTATGGACGCTGCTTCCTTGGATTGATGTTGGGGTTGGAGGATGGGGCCTTGGTCCTTTTACCCATGAACATCAAGGAAGCAGAAACATATAAATAGGATAAGCATGCTTGTCCAGGAAAAACAAATGAGAAACCATCAGGAGATTCTGGGCATAAAAAGATGGATCAACACCGGAGTCTCCGGCCGTAGGGGGCGGAATCTCCAGCCTACCAGACTCTCCAGTCTGGAAGACTGGAATCTCCGACCCTACGACTAGGACTAAAGTGCAGATCCAACAACTTGATGCCCACTATTTCTAGATGATTTCAGAAGTGAACATTGTCACCTAGGAAGATATCTACCAAGAGAAACTAGGGGATGTGCATCTCAAAACTATCTAGGTCAAACCTAGAGAGAGGAAGACAGAGGGATACCCTGGTCTTTCATTGTGCTCCAAATAGGGGAGGAAGAACTCCCACTAAGGAGTGGTGGAGGAGAGCCGGCGATGGTGGATTCTGGCGGCGGAGATCGGCAGATCAAAGACTTTCCTAGAGAGCGGCGGTGGTGCAGGAGGAGTTTGGGGTCAGGGTGGAAAGGAAGTTGTGGGCAACTCCCCACCCCGATCCCCTTTTTAACTCTGCAGGAACCGCCCAGACCGAAGTCTCCGTCCTAAACCCCGGAGTCTCCGGTGTGCTGGAGTTTTCGTGTTTATGGCAGAGATTCTGGTCAGACCGGAGTCTCGGTGTAGAACACCGGAATCTCTGGCCCCAACTTTCCAGAAAAGGCAGAATTGTGTATGCGACATGCATGTGGCTCAATTAACACTGGTTTTAATGGATTTTTGGCTTGAGATAGATACACAATCTGGAATGGTACTTCACACTCAAAACTTGCAAGATCCAAACCAATAAAAGCCAAGAATGAGTGTGTTTTCTATAAAACGACCAACTCAAAAGTATATGCAATGAAATCCAAATAACAACCAAACAAGAACCAACTCTTCAAGGAGAAGATATTGGTGGCCTAGGCCACCATGTAAGAGAGCATGGTATGCCACCGCGAAGATGTATCTTGGGTGCATTTCCAATTCTCAACATTTTAGCTCACAATTCAACATTATAAAAGAGAGATATAAATGAACTTTTACTTTGGGAATAGTGGGGGGAGGGAAAGCCCAATGTTTTAGGACAACACTCCCCCTATGTCCATGTCTACTCCTAAACCGAAACACATAGTCAACTATAGGTGTGTATTCAAGATCCTAAATTCAAGCTCCTTGAATCGATGATATTTAGCTCATTCCTCAAGAACATAAATCTTGTATCATCAAGGGGCTTCGTGAATATATCGGCAAGTTGATCCTTGGTGGGAACATATGATAGTTCAATATCTCCACGGGCAACATGATCTCTAATGTAGTGATGACGAACCTCAATATGCTTCGTTCTTGTATGTTGTACCGGGTTGTAAGAAATCGTGATGGCACTTTCATTTTCGCACAATAGAAGCACTTTGTCATAATGGACATCATATTCATTGAGAGTTTTCCTCATCCACAACAACTGAGTGCAAGCACTAGAAGCTGCCACATACTCGGCTTGAACGGTAGAGAGAGATATGCAATTTTGCTTCTTAGAAGACCAACTCACCAAGGACCTACCAAGGAATTGGCAAGCCCCCGAAGTCGATTTCCTATCATCTTGATTACAAACCCAATCCGAGTTCGTGTACGCACTGAGAGAGAGATGTGCCCCCTTTGGGTACCGCAACCCAAACCTTGAGGTATGAACCAAATACCGAAATATCATATGGACCTTCGTCAAACGGCTTTCCTTAAAAGCCGCTTGATACCTTGCAAACACCCCATACAGATTACGCTTGATATGACGCTTGGTTTGCATTGGAGTGACTTTTCGTTTGGCATCTTGTAAGTTAAACCTCTTGAGAATGTCTTGGGTATACTTGACTTGAGAAATAAAAGTCCCACGAGCCAATTGCTTGATCTCAAAGCCAAGAAAGAATTTGAGCTCTCCCATCATAGACATCTCAAACCTGTCAGTCATAAGATTTGAAAATTCATCATTGAAATCTTCATTAGTTGAGCCAAAGATAATATCGTCCACATGTAGTTGGCATACGAAAATCTCCCCCGTAACCCTCTTTGTGAAAAGGGTGGGATCGATTTTCCCAACTTCAAACCCACGGTGTTGGAACAACTCTCTAAGGTGCGCGTACCACACACGTGGTGCTTTTTGAAGTCCATAGAGCGCCTTATCGAGCATGTAGACATGGTTAGGGAAGTTGGGGTCCTCGAACCCTAGTGGTTTCTTAACATATACCAACTCTTTCAATGGACCATTTAGAAAAGCACTTTTGACATCCATTTGCTGCAATTTAAAGTTATGAGAAGATGCATATGCAAGAAGAATATGGATGGAATCAAGGCGAGCCACAAGAGAATAGGTTTCATCAAAGTCAATGCCTTCCACTTGTGAGCACCCTTGAGCCACCAATCTTGCCTTGTTCCTTATGACAATATCATGCTCATCTTGCTTGTTCTTTAATATCCACTTGGTTCCTATAACATTGCGGAAATGTTTGGGCTTCTCAACTAGCTTCCACACTTTGTTGCTCTAAAAGTTATTGAGTTCTTCATGCATAGCTTCCATCCAATCTGAATCCTCAAGAGCCTCAAACTCTTTCTTTGGTTCACCATGGATATGTGAGCTTGATGCTCACTAAAGCTTGCCAATTGAGCTCTTCTGGTTATATTGCCTCTAAGATCACCCAACACTTTATCATTGGAATAGTCAATTTGCTTCAAAGTCTAGTAATCCTTGCTTGATGACGGGCTTCAATTTCCTCATTGTTGTGAGGAGGAATCACTTGATCATTTGGGTCCCCGTCTTGACCGGTTTGTTGGCCTTGATCATCATTATGACTTGCTTCAACATGAGAATTAGAAGGTTGATCGTGGCCTTGATCTTGGCTAGCTTGAATGATAGGAGAACTTGGTTCTTGCATAACAACTTGATCAACAAGAGGGGGGTCTTGAACTTGTTCTTGTGTTGGTGCATCACTTGTTCCATTGGCATGTTCTTCTAATGTAGACGAAGGCTCCACTTGAGTAGAACATAGTTCTTCTCGATCCGCCACAAGGTGTCCCTCAATGGGGCGGAAAAATCCCACACCCATTCTTTGTATGGCTTCTTGAGGCATTTCAACATCTACATTATAAACATGAAATTGCACCACTTAGGAGCCATCATTTTATTCGAATGGCACGTGTCTAGATTCAATGACAATTCGTGAGGTCTTGTCAAAAACTCTATAAGTGTGGGATTCGACACCGTAAGCAAAAAATGTACCCTCAAGAGATTTAGATTGAAACTTAGACAAACGAACTCCTTTTACCAAATAGAAACACTTACAGTCGAATACACGGAAGTAGGAGATATTTGGTTTGTTGCTGGTGAGAATCTCATATTGAGTCTTCATTAAGCATTTGCGGAGGTAGAGCCGGTTTGATGAATGACAAGCCGTGGAGATGGCTTCGACCCATAGATATTGAGGAGATTTATACTCCGCTAACATGGACCTAACCATATCCATGAGAGTAAGGTTCTTCCTTTCGGGTACACCATTTTGTTGAGGGTTATATGCAGTGGAATATTGATGATGAATACCCTCTTCACTAAGGAACTCATTTAGGGTGTAGTTCTTGAACTCGGATCCATTATCACCCCTAATGGAAAATATAGGAACATTGTGTTGATGTTGAACTTGATTAGAGAAGTCGATGACGGATTGTTGGGTCTCACTCTTCAACTTGAAGAAATAAACCCAAGTGAATCTTGGGTAGTCATCAACAGTCACCAAGAAATACTTCTTGCCACCAAGACTTTCCTCAGGCACGACACCAAAGAGATCTGCATGGAGAAGTTCAAGAATCTTCTTTGATGAAATAATCGTCTTGCTTGGGTGGGAATAATCATGCATCTTTCCTTCAACACAAGCCCTACACACACGATGTTTGGCAAAGGAAACATTTTCTTTTAGTCCGATGATGTGGCCACCCTTGTAAAGGCTTTGCAAAGTTCTCATGTTGGCATGGGATAAGCGGCGATGCCACAACCACACCACGTTGGCCTTAACGAAGAGACACATCGCTTGACTGTTGGTTGACCCCGAAAAGTCTACTATATACAACTCATTTTTGACATGCCCTACGTAAGCTCCACAAGAGGACCGCGATATTAGGTTCAAAGAAGACAGAAAATCCCATCTTCCCTAAAGCACTAACTGAAAGTAAATTGTAACCAACAGATTCGACAAGCATGACATTTGCTAGAGTGGTGTTAGGAGAAACAACCACCTTGCCAAAACCTGTTACCTTAGATTTTGACTTATCTCCATAAGTGACGGTTTCTTGATTTATATTTGGTCTCAACTCCGTCATAAGCTCCTTGCTTCTGGTCATATGACTTGTACATCCACTATCAAGTATCCATTTTGACCCATCAGAAGCATAGTCCTACAAGAAATCATTGACTTGAGTTAGGACCCAAGGAGGGTCCTCTCATGTTAGCAACAAGTGTATTTGGAACCCAAATAGTGTAGTCAATGTAACCCTCAATAGGACCAACATATTTATCTTGCACAACACCATAGTAATCAACAAAATAAGAAATGGTGAGGATTGTTAGTTCCCGCGAAGTTGCTACGAGTGTTCTCGTCCCTAATGACAATGCCACTCGCACCAACATTCTTCTTTGCTTGTGCGGTCTGCTACGCCTTGATGGTGCCTTGATGGGGAGACTTCCTCATGATGATGAATTTTAAGTCCCCGTCAACGGCGCAAGAAATTATTGATGCTATGGATGGCGTGTTGGGAACCCCAAGAGGAGGGTGTGATGAGTACAGCGGTAAGAATTTCCCTCAGTTAAGAACCAAGGTTATCAATCCAGTAGGAGAAAGAGGATCTTCGGAAGGTTGATGCCACTGATGGTGGTGATGGCGCCTCAAGGGTGTCAGCAACAACGCGGAACCTGCACACAACTCAACCAAAATACTTTATCCCAACGGTACAGTGAGGTTGTCAATCTCACCGGTCTTGCTGAAAACAAAGATTAGACGTGTAGTGTGGAAAATGGTGTATGCTTGCAGTAAGTAAAGAAAGCGGGGAATTGTAGTGGTTTGTTTAATAGTGTAGCAAAATGGACCGGGGTTCATAGGTTCACTAGTGGTGTATCTCCATAAAAGATAGCATGTTGGGTGAACAAATTACAGCTGGGCAATTGAAAAATAGAGGTTGCACTGTAGTGCACATTCATGACATGATGACTACTATGATATTTAGTGCGGGCATTACAACAATATACATAGACCGTAATCCAACTGCATTTATGACTAATAGTCCACCCTCAGGTTATCATCCGAACCCCCTTAGGAATTAAGTTGCAAGCAACAGATAATCACATTAAGCAATGTGTGTAATGTAAGCAATGATTGTGCACGCTGGCACTCACACCGCTGTTTTCTCCCTAGCGTCAACGGCACATCCTCCCCCGTCACGTTCCTGTCACTTGAGCACAGGCGAAAAGGAGGCATGAACCCAACTATCAAGCATAAATACTCCCTCTTGGAGTCACTAGCAACTACTTGGCCAGAGCAACCGCTAGCAACGGAAAGCATGCAAGATCACAAATAACATATGCAATAAAGGCTATAATTAACTTGGCATAAGTTCAATATTCATCGGATCCCAGCAAACACAGCACATAGAATTACATAAGAACAATCTCGATCATGTTAGGCAGCTCACGAGATCTAAGCGTTGAGGCATAGGAGGAGAAGACAACCATCTAGATACTCCTATGGACCCGTAGTCCAAGGATGAACTACTCACGCATCACTCCGGAGGGAGGCATGGTGATGAAGAGGCCTCCGGTGATGATCTCCTCTCCGGCAGGGTGCCGTATCTAGGGTTGATGAGGACGGCGGCTGCGAAACTTTTCGGGGATTTTTTATCATGTACCTAGGGTTTTCCTTCGGAGGGGAATAAATAGGCGAAAGGGCGACGTCGGTGGGCGACCAGGGGGCCCTCACCACCCCCAGGCGCGACCAAGGGTGGGGCCACGCCTGGCTGTGGTGAGCCCACCCTGGTGCCCGTCTTCGACTTCTCTTCGTACTTCTGGATGCTTCCAGGGAAACTAGGAACTTCGGGATTCGTGTGGTCCAATTCCGAGAATATTTCCAGAATAACTTTTCTGAAATAAAAAACAGCTGAAAACAGGGAACTAGCACTTGGCATCTTGTTAATAGGTTAATCCCGGAAAACGTGTAAAAAATGCTATAAAGAAGGGAGAAAACATGTAGGAATTGGAAAAATATCAACATGGAACATCAGAAATTATAGATACGTTGGAGACGTATCAAGCATCTGCAAGCTTAGTTCCTACTCATCCTCGAGTAGGTAAATGTTAAAAAAAAATCTAAGGTGACATGCTGCCACACAATCTTGATCATAATATGTAAAATAGAGCATGTAAACTAGGATCAAATGAACTAAAGTTGTGATCTATATTTGATATCAACAAGTAATGCATAAACAAATAAGAAGAAAGAAGCAAAACTTTTAATGAATCAATACTAAAAGACTATCAATCGTGCAAAGTTTATTTGAGATGATTTAAGCTTTCAAGAACAACAATATCATGCACCTCAAACGATCTTCACAACCCCTGTTAGGATCAAGTCAAGATTTCCACACGATACAATTCTTGAATCTTAAACTATTTGCGCACTAAAAACAAGCAAGTGTTCTGCGTTAGTCCCTGGTACCGGGATGTTATGGAAAAGAGAACATTATGGGGGGTTTGGAAGGTCACTGGAAGAAAGGCTCACAAAGCTGAAAGTGGTCATTAGACAAGAGAAAGTCTTACAACCGAAGCTATGCAAGGAGTAGGGATTGCCACACAACGGATGACATAGAGCTATAAGTGTATGAAAGCTCTCCAATGGAACTAGTGGGGTGCATCCAACTTTCTTGCTCACGAAGACCTAGAGCTCATTTGAGGAGGCTCGTCATTGGAATATACAAGACACGTTCTATAATGTAAAGTTCTCCACATAGTTATGAATGAATGATAATATGAAAACTTTATCCAAACCGAAGCATTGGTGCTAAACATGAAGCACAAGTGTGGTATAAAGGATAGTGATGTGCCCCCTCTCTCTTTATTCTCTCTTTGGCCCTTTGTTGGGCTTTTTCATTATTTTATTTTATTTATATATCCTCACCGGTAGGGGCAATATCCTATATTACAATGAATCATTACAATTTTAGTACTCATAACTCATAATGGAATATCTCTGATGTATCCAACTGCATGCACCTGCCAGTGTAGCAGTATGCATAAATAACCATGAAGCTCATCGTCAAGTAACATAATGGAGGTGGATGTTGTGCATCAATATATCTCGGAATGGTTATGGAAATGCCATGATAGGTAGGTATGGTGGCTGTTTTGAGGAAGATTATATGGGCTTATGTGTAGGACAACAAAGTCCTCCCACGGGATTTGGATGCACTGGCGATGTTTGCACCAGCTCTCAATGTGAGAAAGGGCAATGCACAGTACCGAAGTGGCTAGCAAATATGGATGGTGGAAGTGTCAGGAACCGCAACATAGACACACGAGTTAAAAGGTTGCAGCAAGAAAATCATCTTTACAAGGCACAATGCAAATCACTCCAAGAGGGTCCGTGGCAGTGACAAGTCACTGTTAGCTACCCCGAGCATAGCGCGTAACAAAAGGCCGATCAGAAATGTATCACTCGTAGCAATCATATACCATTGTTTCTATCAACTGGTAATTTAAGTGTGGCACGGCTTCAAGTTTCTTAGACCAACCATTAAAATTTTATACTTACTAGTCCTTCCCGTTTATCCATTAAGCAAACTAATATCTCAAAACAACAGCAGTGATTCAAGTGAAGCAGTTTAGTGATCTACAAGACCATGCAAATTTTTCCACTATACCAACTACCACATAAGCATTTCAATTCCCAACAAAGAACATATATATGGCAACAAAAACTCTCTCTAATAATATAGCAATGGAAACTAGAGAGTACTACAATCTCTAAATAAGAGATGAATGCAAAACAGGAGCTAAATAAATGCAGCAGCCAGACAAACATTAAGAATACAAAGTATTCCCATGAAAAAGTGGAGCGTTTCACTCTCAAATAAAAGAATGTTGGGGTCCAACCAATCTTATTGCAAAAATAAAAAAAGTGAAAGAAAAAATAAAAGACGCTCCAAGTAAAGCACATAAGATGTGACCGAATAAAAATATAGTTTCCCTAGAAGTGACCTCATAATTTGTCGATGAAGAAAAGGATGCCTTGGGCATCCCCAAGATTAGACGCTTGAGTCTTCTTGAAATTTTCTGGGATGTACCTCTGGGACATCTCCAAGCTTAGGCTCTTCACTCTTCTTGATCACGTCATATCATCCTCTTCTCTTGACCCTTTAAAACTTCCTTCACACCAAACTTCTCACAATCTTCATTAGCAACGTTAGTGCAATTGAAATAATAAATTCACATGGTTCAGTTTCAACACAAGACTAACACTCATAAACACATTAGCTACTGTCACAACTTATTTTAAAACTCTTTTTCTCAAAAGGTCACCAAAAGAAAGAGATTAAGATGCAAATGCAATTATTGGCAGAAATCTGTCAAAACAGGACAACAGGTAAAGATGATTTTTTTCGAAAATCTTCTGTTGCTCAAATAAAAAGTGTTCAACTAAGAAAAGTTGTTTATATATCCCAGGATTACGCTCAAAAAAACTTAGGTCATTTTGAATTTTCTGTAATTTATAAGAATTTAACAGTGGACAGCAGAAATTTGTTTCCTGCGCAGAAATCCGAAATAGAGTCTCAACTTTTCACTAGAGGCTTTACTTGGCTCAACAAAGACACAAAAGAAAAGATAAATCGGGATTGCTAAGGAAATAGACAACACCTAGGTTCAAAGCACACAGAAAGAAACGATGGAAAACAGGTTGAAAACGGAGAAATAAAACGGGGTTGTCTCCCGGTAGCGCTTTTCTTTAACGCCTTTCAGCTAGGCAGAGAAAACAACTCAAGTATTTTCAAGTGAAGAAGTATCAAGATAATAACTTGCTCTAATAATAGAGTCAAAATGTAGCTTCATTCTCTTTCTAGGAAAGTGTTCCATACCTTTCTTGAGTGGGAATTGATATTTAATACTCCCCTCTTTCATATTAATAACAGCACCAACAGTTCTAAGAAAAGGTCTTTCCAAAACAATAGGACAAGAAGCATTGCATTCAATGTTCATAAAAAATCAACATGGACAAGGTTATTGTTAACCATAATAAGAACATCATCAATTCTACCAAAAGGTTTCTTCTTAGCATTATCAGCAAGATGAACATCCAAATAACAGTGTTCCAACGGTGGTAGATCAAGCATATCATAAAGCATTTGAGGCATAACAGAGATACTAGCACTAAGATCACATAAAGAATTGCAACCAAAATCATTTACTTTTATATTAATGATGGGCTCCCAACCATCATCTAATTTCCTAGGGATAGATGTTTCAAGTTTCATCTTTTCTTCTCTAACTTTCATGAGAGCGTTGATAATATGTTTAGTAAATGCCATATTCATGGCACTAGCATTGGGAATTTTAGCAAGCTTTTGTAGAAACACAAAAACTTCAGAGATATTGCAATCATCAAAACCAAAATTATTATCATCGAAAGTAATGGGACCATTATCTCCCACATCTCTAAAAAAATTAGCACTTTTATCAGAAGCAATTTCATCAATTTGAGGCAGTTTAGCACGTTTCACCGAAGGGGTGGATATTTTGTTAACACCAACTACCTTACCATTGATAGTAGCAGGTTTACTAGTAATTGGAGCTTCAGTTTAACTAGTGGTGGTGATAGTGCAAACTCTAGCAATACTATTCTTTCTAGCCAATTCATCTTCTCTTTCCCACCTAGCACGTAATTCAGCCATCAACCTAACATTATTATCAATTCAAGCTTGGATGGCATTCAAAGTTTTACTTTCTTTAACATCATGTGGAAAAACCTTCAGTTTTAGAAAATCAACATCAATAGCTAGGCTATCTACTTTAGATGCAAGAACATCTATTTTACCAAGCTTTTCCTCAACAGATTTATTAAAAGCAGTTTGTGTGCTAAAAAATTCTCTAAGCATGTTTTCAAGATCAGAGGTAGAGATTTTATTATTATTTTAGTAATTGCCATAAGAATTACCATAACCATTATTAGGAGGATAGGGCTTATAATTGTTTCCACCAAAATTATTTATATAAGCATTGTTGTTAAAATTGTTGTTTCTAATAAAGTTCACATCAACATGCTCTTCTTGAGCAACCAAAGAGGCTAAAGGAACATTATTTGGATCAACTTGAGCTTTACCATTAACAAGCATAGACATAATAGCATCAAGCCTTTCACTCAAAGAGGAGGTTTCCTCAACAGAATTTACCTTCTCACCTTGTGGAGCTCTCTCAGTGTGCCACTCTGAATAATTTATCATCATATCATCAAGAAGCTTTGTTGCATTGCCCAAAGTGATGGACATAAAGGTACCTCCAGCACCTGAATCCAATAGGTTCCTTGAGGAGAAATTCAGTCCTGCATAAAAGGTTTGTATAATCATCCAAGTAGTCAGTCCATGAGTGGGACAATTCTTCACCATAGTTTTCACTCTTTCCCAAGCTTTAGCAACATGTTCATTATCAAATTGTTTAAAATTCATTATGTAACTTCTCAGGGATATAATCTTAGCAGGAGGATAATATTTTCCAATGAAAGCATCTTTACACTTAGTCCATGAATCAATACCATTTCTAGGCAAAGATAGCAACCATTCTTTAGCTCTTCCTCTCAAAAAGAAAGGAAATAATTTCAGTTTAATAATATCTCCATCCACATCTTTATATTTTTGCATCTCACATAGTTCAACAAAATTATTAAGGTGAGCAGCAGCATCATCAGTACTAACACAGAAAATTGCTCTTTCATAACAAGATTTAATAAAGCAGGTTTAATTTCATAGAAAGCAGCAGTAGGAGCAGGTGGAGCAATACGTGTGCAAATAAAATCATTGTTGTTTGTGCTAGTGAAGTCACACAACTTAGTATTCTCAGAGGAACTCATTTTATCAAAATAAAAGCAAGCAAATAAATGACATCTATAAAGTAAACTATTTTTTTTGTGTTTTTTATATAAAGAAGCAAAACAAGACAAAAAATAAAAACAAGACAATAAACAAAATAAAGAGGTTGAGAGTGAGAGACTCCCCTTGCCAGAAGACTTCTTTTTCCCTGGCAACGGCACCAGAAATTCTTTGCTACGCCTTGATGGTGCCTTGACGGGGAGACTTCTTGATGATGATGAATTTTAAGTCCCCGGCAACGGCGCCAGAAATTCTTGATGTTGTGGATGGCGTGTAGGGAACCCCAAGAGGAGGGTGTGATGAGTACAGCGGTAAGAATCCCCCTCACTTAAGAACCAAGGTTATCAATCCAGTAGGAGAAAGAGGATCTTAGCAAGGTTGATGCCACCGACGGTGGTGATGGCGCCTCACCGGTGTCAGCAACAACGCGGAACCTGCACACAACTCAACCAAAATACTTTGACCCAACGGTGCAGTGAGGTTGTCAATCTCGCCGGTCTTGCTGAAAAGAAAGATTAGACGTATAGTGTGTAAAATGGTGTATGCTTGCAGTAAGCAAAGAAAGCAGGGAATTGTAGTGGTTTGTTTAACAGTGTAGGAAAATGGACCGGGGTTCATAGGTTCACTAGTGGTGTCTGTCCATAAATGATAACATGCTGAGTGAACAAATTACAGCTGGGCAATTGACAAATAGAGGTTGCACCGTAGTGCACATTCATGACATGATGACTACTATGATATTTAGTGCGGGCATTACAACAATATACATAGACTGTAATCCAACTGCATCTATGACTAATAATCCACCCTCAGGTTATCATCTGAACCCCCTTAGGTATTAAGTTGCAAGCAACAGATAATCGCATTAAACAATGTGTGTAATGTAAGCAATGATTGTGCACGCGGGCACTCACACCGATGTTTTCTCCCTAGTGGCAACATCACATCCTCCCCCGTCACGTTTCTGTCACTCAGGCGAAAAGGAGGCATGAACCCAACTATCAAGCATAAATACTCCCTCTTGGAGTCACTAGCAACTACTTGGCCAGAGCAACCACTAGCAACGGAAAGCATGCAAGATCACAAATAACATATGCAATAAAGACTATAATCAACTTGGTATAAGTTCAAAATTCATCGGACCCCATTAAACACAACACATAGAATTACATAAGAACAATTTCGATCATGTTAGGCAGCTCACGGGATCTAAACATTGAGGCATAGAAGGAGAAGACAACCATCTAGCTACTGCTATGGACCCGTAGTCCAAGGATGAACTACTCACGCATCACTCCGGAGGCAGGCATGGTGATTAAGAGGCCTCCGGTGATGATCTCCTCTCCGGCATGGTGCCGGGAGACAGCTTCAGATCCCCCTGATCTAGGGTTGACGACGACAACGGCTACAGAACTTTTCGGGATTTTTTTATCAGGTACCTAGGGTATTCCTTCGAAGGGGAATAAATAGGCAAAAGGGCGACGTCGGTGGGCGACCAGGGGGCCCTCACCACCCCTAGGCGCGGCCAAGGGTGGGGCCACGCCTGGCTATGGTGATCCCACCCTGGTGCCCTTCTTCGAATCCTCTTCGGACTTCTGGATGCTTACGCGGGAAATAGGAACTTCGGGATTCGTGGGGTCCAATTCCGAGAATATTTCTAGAACAACTTTTCTGAAATAAAAAACAGCATAAAACAGGGAACTAGCACTTGGCATCTTGTTAATAGGTTAGTCCCGGAAAACGTGTAAAAAATGCTATAAAGAAGGGAGAAAACATGTAGCAATTGGCAAAATATCAACATGGAACATCATAAATTATAGATACGTTGGAGACGTATCACGGTCTTGTCCTTCTTGTTGTTCTTCCTATTCACATTCTTGCTCGTGGCAACAT
This sequence comes from Alopecurus myosuroides, assembly GCA_028641055.1. Lineage (NCBI taxonomy): Eukaryota > Viridiplantae > Streptophyta > Magnoliopsida > Poales > Poaceae > Alopecurus > Alopecurus myosuroides. Next base: position 371,838,676 of record CM054059.1, read on the forward strand.
AGACAAGACCTTGCTTGCCATTTTGTGGCTTTGGAGCCACTACCTTCTCGACACTAGGGCCCTTGCCCTTTATTCTTGCTAGCTCTTCCTTCAGCCTAGCATTCTCCTTAATAATATTTGTGTGATCACAAGAAAAAGTAGAAGTACTAGGCACATTGGTTTGATCTAGTTGAGTTTGAAGTTGTTCACGTGACTTGGTGAGGGTAGAGTGTTCACCCTCCAAGGCCTTGTGAGTCTTGGTGAGCTTCTCTATCTCCTCGATTAGTTTACCATGGCCAACCCCAAACTCAAACTTTTTTCTTTTTAGCCACTTTATATTTAGAAATAGAACGGTCACCTTCCTTACTGAGTTTAGACATTACCTCATTATGTGACTCCTCAATAGTCTCAATTTTCTCCTCAAGAGATACTCAAAGCTCATGCTTTTCCTCAAGAGAATTCGACAGAGATGCCTTTTCAATTGCATCCTCTCTCTCGGTCTCACCTTTCTTCTCAAGAGCGTCTTGAGCCTCTCACAATTGGCTCATGGTAATATCAAAGTACCTTTTGGTCTCTGTAACACCCGGGGATTTTCCCCAGTTAGAATGGTTTGTTTTATTTTTTTTTGCATCATCAGGTCATCATGCATTGCATTGCATTGCATTTTTTTTGTTGTTGTTGTTGCATCATAAAAATATTTTCTATAAGCCCTAGCTTTAAAATTTAAAATTTAAGAACCAAATGTTAGTGTTGTTTGCCAAATGTTTAATAGCCATATGAATAGCCTCTATTTTAATATCAAACTATTTGAAATTATATTGTATAAAAATATTTTACAAAGTTTCTTTTATTCTTCTGAAATTTAAATAAGGAGGAACAAAACACAATTAACAAAAAAAAAATTGCTTTGGGGGAGGCAGGCCAGCCCAAAAAGGGCCAGCCCACCTACAACCCCATCGAGCCCACCTCCCTCTCTTCCTCCTCCGTACGTGGCTGACGACAGCCATGGGGGGAAAAGCACCGCTACCTGCTCCCCCCCCCACCTTAAAGCTCCCTGCTCCTCCCAGAAACCCTAGCATCCCCCTCCTCTTCCTCCCTGCCGCCGCCGATCCCCTCTCTTTTTCCTCTCCTCTCCTTCCTCTATTTCTTTTCCCCACCCGTACACCTCCATGGCCGGAGTTGTTAGCTCGCGGAGCCGGAGCCGTGGTCGACGAGAAGGGAAAACGAGGATGGGAATGGAGCCGCGCCACCGTCCTCTTCCTCCTCGCCGAATCCCAGGAGCCGAAGCCGCCTAGGTCGATGCCGGCGAGGTCGCCTTCCTCCTCTGTCCATGAGCACCACGTCCACCATCTGTCGTCGCCTTCGTCCTCTACGGTCTCCTCCAAGCACGTACGACCCCGTCGAGCCACCACGGTGAGCCTCCCGTCCGCGTGCACCTTCTTCCTTCCCCCCTCGTGCTCTGGGTGCTCCGCCTTCGAGCGCCACCGTCGTCCAGCCCTGTTAGGTCGATCACGAGCGGCACAGTGCGTCTGCACTTCAGTTTTCGTCAGAAAATTCCGCGCCCGCACACTCTAGTTGCATCCGATCTGTATCAGTATCACTAACGCAGGCATAGCGCAGTGGCTAACCCCTTGTGTGCGCCTCTGGAGACCCAGGTTCGATCCCCGCGGCCGCCGAATTTCCGTTCTTTTTTCCTCCTTTAACTTCGCATCTGCCCTTTTCCCTTCATGTTGATTCGGATCTGTATTCAAACACAAGTACGCACTCACCCCAGTGGCCAAGGCCCTGCTCCGTTTCCTGGAAGAACCAGGTTCGAATCCCCCATGAGGAAAAAGACCTCCCCTTTTTTTGCGAATTTCAGCCCAGGGTCTGGGTCCACCGTTCATAGACCTCCGATGCCCCGTCAGCGCTGCGCTAGCCTGGGTCCCTTTCGTCAGCCTCTCGGCTAGCTACCGTCCGGGTGAAAGAAGACCCAGATCTCGATCTGGATCTGGCTCCTTGCATCCAGGTCCCTGCCTTTTCTGTTTTTACACCTGAGCCCCTTCATCAGCTGTTTCCATCACACACAGGTCCTGTTTTTGGCAGAATAGCCCCTAAACTTCTTTTGCCCATATCTTTCAAACCACAACTCCAAATAATTCAAATTTTATATGTATTCCATCCCAAATTTCATGATCTTTCCAAATATCCATTTTGTTCCCTGTTTTGGACATTTAAAATTGCTGCACTAATTCAATTCATTAAAATTATTCATTTAAATTGCCAAATTCATAACTTGCTCAATTAAATTCCAATTTCAACAAACAAAATATGTTTTCCACTCAAAATGAAACCACCTTTCTGTTTATCAACGTTGTTTTGCAGTTTGGACAATTAAAATTAAGGTTATTTAATAATCCTTAAAAAATGACAAACTAAATGGCATAATTAATAACTTTCAAATGGTTGCTCCCAATTAAATACTCAAAACATGAAATCCATCCAAAATCAAATGCCACACTTGAATATCAACTTTGTTTTCTGGTTTGCAATATTTAAATTGGGTATTTGCTTCACCTCTTATTTAATGCATTTAAATTGGTAACATGATTAACTAAATCATTTAAAATTGTTTCTCAACCAATAAAATATGTTTTCCAACCAGTTTCATGTCATTAACATGTTCATGCCATTCATATCCCTGTTTGCATCTTGTCTTGTGCAACTTAGATTTTGTTATGCATGTTCATCTATGTGACAACATATGGAATGTGTGGGCTAATTAATTCCAACTGTTGCCCCATTCCATTTAAATTGCCTAACTCATCTACTTTATTGTTTTCCATGCTAAACAACATTTAACTTGATGGTTAGCTAAACAACTTGAACCAATTCCTATTTCTCCGGACTCCGGTTCCGATTAAATTGCTTAAGTTGTTTTCCCTGTTGCATCTTGCCATGTCATGCATATAAAATAGGATCATGCTGGATCTTTTGCCGTAGTAGTAATTGTTGCATCCGGTGTTTGTTCGAGGTTCGTTGCTTCTTCCCGGATAGGACGTTGAGATGATGTGAGCAACGACAAGTTCTGCTACCTTGCTGGATTCCAGGCAAGTATACTCACTTGCTGCCAAATGGCTGCCTTTCATCACTTGTTACCGATGCTTTCCGTTGTTCTTATTCTAGCCTGTTGATACGATGCTTGTGTCTCGATCCTATTATATGTTTACCTTGCAGCCATGATATAGCTTTCCCTTCCACTTCCTATCAATTGTTGTTTGTTTACCCTGTTGGCCCTCGTGTCGTAGTTGCATGCTTAGATTTGTTTGTGCTCGAGTCTTGTTATCCTTTGTCGTCTCACCTGTTTAGTTTATAGTTGGGTTTCAATTCAATCAACAACATGCTAATGTCTGGGGTAATAATAATTTGATGTTAAGGCACCGGCAGGAGGCCCGGGTTAGGGTTTTGGAGCCGGCTGGTGTCGAAACTAGGAAAAGGGTCTTGTCTACTGATCCATGATGAGCGTGCTCACCGCATCCGGGTGGTAGTATGGGACCCCCCTCGACTTAGATCTGATCTGCAGCTTGTCCGAAGAGCCACACTTAGTTCGGGTGTTCCATTTGCTCCTTGCATAATGGGTTGGCCCCCCTTGGTTACTGATGATGATGATGATGATGCATATAGGGCGAGGCCTGTAGTGCCGGGGTGTTGTGTCCTGCGGGAGTTTTGCACACCTGCGCTGAGTATTCGGCTGCGTGGCTGGGACCTTATAGCTCCGTGGCTCCTAGGATGGGTTGTAGAGATGGTTTGGGTCGTGTCAAGCCAACCTGAGTTTTAGTTGGTGGCTTGAGTGTGTACGGGTACTGGAGCACACCCTGCAGGGATAAATCTTCTCGAGAAGCCGTGTTTTCCGCGGTTATGGATTACTTGGTGAAAGTACTGGCTAACAAGTACTCAGACAACTTACACCTAATGATAATAACTTGACTAGTAATAGTCTTATTGACACAATAACGTGATCCATCATTAATCCAACAATGTGAGTTATCCTTGGGTTGCTTCCTTAGTAGGGGGTGACATTGGATGGGTATTGTTTGGTGAGTAGTTGTAGTTGGCTCCACTATGCTATCTTATCCCCCTCTTTTAGTCGGATGTTGTAGTGAGTCTCTGTAGTTGGTTAGTGCAGCCCGCTGCCGCTTATTTGCAATAACCCCTTCCTTTCCGTTGATTCCCAAAGTATTTGTATCTTGTGATGATCGGATTACGCCGGTATCTTGTGAGTATGGTTTATCCACTTGCCAGTACTTAACCGTACTGACCCACGAATCTTTTTCGTGGCTGCATATTCAACATTGCAGTCAACAGGTTTGAAGTCTGACGACGTTAGCTTGGGAATCCCTCCGGCTTGGCCTGGGCAGGGATTGGACGCTCTCGGTTATCTTCAGGACTCTTAGTCCAATTTGTATCTTGTCCGTAGACGGACGCTATGTGGTTCCTTCCGCTGTTATTTTGGATCTTTGTAATGTATCAGTTGTATCCCTGACTCGTTTGAGTCATCTTGTATCTATCTGTTTCTGTTGTAATTGTGGAATATTCGTGAACTATTGTAATGTTATCACAAGTGGCAACCTGGAATCGGTTATTATGTGGATTTTGGCGGTAATGCTGAAATCTGCATAGTGCCCGATCTCGGGGCGTCACAGTCTCACCTTTCAAGTTAGACAAAAATAGACCCAAAGAGGCAATTTCATCTTCTACAGTAAGACTAGCAAGGTTATTCTTTTCATTTTGAGTCTTAGAGTTGGAGGAAGATGATACCTCTGTGGCATTTTCCATGAAGCACTTTGTGGAAGGTCGGGTAGGATTCTCATTGAGGGATTCAAATAGTGATGGAGATGATGAAGACGCAATAGCAATAGCGGCCACTTCACTTGTGGTTTCTTCTTCTTCATCATCTCCGGAATCATACTCTTCTTGAGTCAGTAGCACAAACCTTGAAGATGGTTTCTTGTTGAAAGATTTCTTCTTGAAGAAAGGCTTATTGTGATGGAGCTTTGACTTATCTTTGAGAACAAGTTTCCCTTGTTGACTTTCTCTATTCTCGAAAGGGCATTCGGCAGTGAAGTGATACTTGTCTTGACAATTTAAACAATCCCTCACTTTTTGAGTCCCTTCCTTGCCATAAATTGACTTGGTTTTATCCTCAACATATGCCTTGGCCTTGGGAGGGTTCTTCCAAAACTTTTGCACGGCAAGAGCAATGAAGTCCTTAAGCACCAGATCATACTCTTGGGAATTTAGAGGAGCCAAATCTTCCCTCAATTACACCTCTTCTTGATGATCCGACTCCTTGGTCACAACCTTAGCCTTCAAAGCAACAGAGGGCCCTTTGTGCATTCCAATAGCACGAGCACGAGTGTCTTGAGCAAACTTTGTTTGAACTTGAAAGGATGCCATATCTTGAATAACCTAATTTGAAGTCATGAGATGGTAGTTGTGTCTTTCTTGAAGGCTCTTAAAGTCCACGAGATCAAATGGCATGAGGGCACTCACATACTTCCTTTTGATCCAAGCATCATCAACATGAGTGGCACCAAGACCACTAAATGCGGTAGCAAGGGTCTTGAGTCTTTGGTACATATCCTCGTGGCTTTCACCATCATGCATATAGAACCCTTCGGCCTCATTGCTCAAGGAATCAAACCTATTATCTTCATGCTTTCATTGCCCTCAAACAGGGAGACCAGATCATCCCATGTTTCTTTTGCGGTGGAGAATTGTTGAATGTGTGGCATGATCTTCTCACCCGCGGCTTATTTAATCCTGTGCAAAGCGGCGAAGTTGAGTTTACAATCAACCACTTCTCTTCTTGTCAAGTTCTTCAGATCAATCGGCTTGTATCCATTTTCAATAACTCTTCATAGCTCAATTCAAGAAGAGTTCAAGTGAGTTTTCATGAAATATTGCCATTGGACAAAAAAAATGTGCATCAATTTTCGGAGGGTCACCCCTATTGTTTATATGAGAATGTGGGATAGGAGGATCGGGAGAGTACCAACCGGGAACCTTATGGCAGTCTTCCTTTCCATCCTCTCCCTTAGAAGATGAAAGTTTATTAGGAGGAGGGGTTTCACTTTTATTGTCTTCACCACCATCCTCATCACTTTGGTCATATGGAAGTTCTTCCGGGGACTCCATTGATGGGGATGTCGTGTCCTTAGCCTTCAAGAGTTGCGCTATCATTTCACGCAAGTCTTTAATTTGGGCCTCCATGGAGGAGGTAAAGGAATTTTGCAATTCTGTGAGATCATCCATGGTGGTCGGTGCGGCGGACACAGTGGGTTCCTCTCCGATGGCCATACTATACTCTTAGGTGGTTAAGACAAAAATAAGAAACTGGCTCTGATACCAATTGAACGGATATTATGTGAACCTAGAGGGGGTGAATAGGTGCAACTTCCAGATTTTAATACTTTTTTGATTTAGGCTTGAGACAAAGGTAAATTCTCTAGATATGCAACTATGGTGAATTTACCTATATGGCAAGAGCTACACCAAGAAATATATAAACACAAAGTAAAGGTAAAGGATAGAAGGAATCAATAGCAGAATCACGCATAGACAAGGATGTATTCCTGAGTTCCTCCTTTTGAGGGGAGTACATCTTATTGGAGGGGTGTGAGTTTCGCCACGAAGGCCTACTCAATGCTACAAAGGCCTCACCATTTCTCCGATGAACTTCTCCACAAAGGCCTAGTTCACCTTCCAGTATTGTTTCCCTTCGAGGAAGAAATCGGTGCCTTTACAATGAGCTTGAGGAACACACCCACAACTGAATTGGGGGATCCCAAGAACACCAACAATCTGCTACAAACAACAAGTGAGTAATAATGAGGTCTAGGTTTTCCACAAGAAACCCTAGACGCAACTCCCTCAAGTGAACGAGGGGGAAATTAAGAACGGCTTGGTGAAGATTTAGATCGGCGCCTTCTCCTTCAATCCTCTGAAGATAAACGGTTTTGGGTGGAGGGATTGGAAGAAATATAGCTTTTAGTGATCTCAATAAATGGTGACTTCAATGCTCGACGAGCTAGCTAGAGGTGGAAGAAGGGGAGGGGTATTTATACCCACTCCCAAAATTCTAGCCATTTGAGACTTTTTGGCATCTGTCACACCGGAGACTTCGGCCTGAAGACCAGAGATTCCAGTCTAACAAAGACCCCGGCTAGTTTCCATGGGGCCGGAAATTTTGGAAAAGTCCGTAGACTCCGGGAACATTCTGGACTGGATTCTTAAGGTGATACCACTTTGTCTTCTCGTAGGAAAGAGCTTGAGGGCAGAGATTCTGGCCTTTTCACGTCGGAGACTCCGCAAACTCTCCGCACACTTTCTGTTAGGGTTTCTGAAGGTGACACCACTTGTTCCTTGTGTAGGAGAAAATCCTGAGTCCGGAGATTCCGGTCCCTGCACGTCGGAGACTCCGGCTAGACCGAAAACTCCAGACAATCTCCGGACACATTTAGGTGAGGCATCTGAGGATGACACCACTTGTTCTTCTCGCTACAAAATCCTGAGTACGGAGACTCGGGTCTGAAACCCCGGTGACTCCATCCTGGAGAAAATTTCCAGCACCTCTAGTTCACTTTGTTCCTTTTTGGGAAACTATCCACCATCAATAGTTATCAAGAGACCCTGGAACATCAACACGCCTGTTAAATTTATACTAGTGTTGCTATCAAACACCCAAAACATGATTAGGCGAGATATGCGCTTTCACATGGGAAGTCTACTTTCACGCTGTGGCATCATGAATATGAGTAATTAGCACCCCATCTTGGAAGCAAGGCCAAAGAGACACAAACTTGTTGAGTTGCATCACATTGGAGATCCTGCCACACAAGGCAGCAATCCATCGTGAATTGGAAAGGATTGTCTACATGTCATGGTTCTTCTTCGTAGTGATAACAAGGGAAACAACCTTGGGCGCGATGTTGTCCAACCAACCGTCATGCCAAATATGGCCATGTGTCCATTTTCGACAGTAACAGTAGTGGAGGCGGTCAAAATACCACTATCGCACATAATCACAGTTGGAGAAGTGCCAATCCACGATTTGTTGAAACAAGTCCACTCATACCAAGGTCAACACTAGATGACGTGGGGATGCCCAATGGATCCACCCCCCCCCCCCACACACACACCATGAGGATATCGGGTGCATCCTTGGTGCGAGAGTCTTCCAGAAGGCCCGTGAAGGTATTGAAGACCCACGCCCATCGTCGGATTCATGTACCAACCAACCCGAGAGACTTTCCTTGCGGGTCAAGAAGAAAGCTAGAAAACCGACTATGTAAGAATTCGAACTATACACGAACTCCCGAGACCCGGCCTCCTATATAAAGGCCATGAGGGGGTCATAGCAATATCTACCAAAATACAGAGAGAGGTAGGAGAGAGTTGAACGCACAACAATGTCGCCTAGAGAGGGGCTGAATAGGCGATTAAAACTTTTCCGTTAAGTCTTGCTAAATGCGGAAATAAACTCGATGTTTAAATTAACAAGCACACAACCTAAATATTTTAGGCTCAACTATGTGCACCAACAAATTATGCTAATCAAGACAAGTAACAAAGTGATAGCAAAATATATGACTTCAAGCAGGAAGGCTATCACAATGTAAAGTGCATAAGTAAATAGCTCAGGTATATAAATAACCGAGGCACAGAGACACGATGATGTATTTGCAAGTTCCTCCCTTTGAGGGAAGTACGTCTCGTTGGAGGGGTGTGAGATCGCCACAATATGCCTACTCAACGCCACAAAGGCTTCACCCTATTCTCTTATGAACCTCTCCACAAAGGCCTAGTTCACCTTCCACTACTGGCAACCTTCAATCTCGAGGCACACATCCTCAACTTAATTGGAGGCTCTAGATGTCACCACAATCTTGGGTCACACATCCACAACTCAATTGGAGCCTCCCAAGAACACCACAAAGTCGTCTAGAATCCAAGACCCAAGAGTAACAAGTCCAAAAACTTCTGCTTCCAAGAATCCTCGTGGAGAGAGCAAACCGATGTAACCAATGCAAATGGAAAGAGCACGAGTGCTCAAATCCTTCACTCTCAAATTCCAACAAAGCATCAAATGCTTATAGGGGAATAAGAGAGGAATAACAAAGAAGGAGAAACACCAAGAACTCCAAGATCAAGATCTACTAGGTTTCCCTGACTAAGAAGGAAGATGGATTGGTGGAGATGTAGATCTAGATTTCCTCTCACTTTTCCCTCAAAGATACGCAAGAATCATGTGAGGGATTGACAGGGGGCAAGATTTCCAAGGTCAACAATCATGGGAGAGAGAGGGAGAGAGAGAGAGAGAGAGAGAGAGAGAGAGAGAGAGAGAGAGAGAGAGAGAGAGAGAGAGAAAAGTGCTTGGGAAACTTGGGGACCAAAGGGGAAGAAGACCCCTTATATAGGTCACCTAAAAACTAGTCGTTTGGAGCGCAGGAATTCAAAAGGATATTCTGGTGAAAATTTTGGATTGGAAGTTTCTGGCTCCCATCTATCCCAAAAACCTTTAGTGCTTAGCCGTTTTCGGATGGACTCTTCAGAACCGGATTTTCCTGTTGAACTAAAATTTCTGGCTGGAAATTTCCGGTTACCTTCTGCATTTATGAGGCTGAACCTAAAACCCCATAACTTTTGTGTTTGGACTCCGTTTTCGATGATCTTTGGATTGTTGAATTCGCAACAAAGAGATCTAGAAGATCACGCAGAGAAACATTGTTGACCAACAATGGAACTTAATACCAAATGGGGAAAGGTTTAACCTTTCTAAAAGGAGCAACCGGTAAAACCTCCAACACCCAAAACACACATAACTTTTGCGAATGAACTCTGAATGAGGTGAATCCAATTGGTTGGAAAGATAACAACAAGGACTATCCAAACAAAAAGACAGAATCTTGATACCTCAAATAATGGAGAAGTTACCACATATGGAAAGTGTGGGAACATTCTTAAAGATGAACCAGATATTTTCACCACAAAAAATGCAACAATTTTCTTACGAAATTCGTTTTAGATAAACCTTGTCGTGTCATGAAGATCACAACAAGCACCAAAACCCCACGGAGATAAAAGCCAGATAAGAATAAATAAAGATGATATGCAAGTATGCAAAAGTTTGAGCTCTCCATAACGATTCGGTCAAATTACTCAATTGAGAGCCCCTCTTAATAGTACGACTATTGATCCTATAACCCGGTCTCCCAAAGGCATGAGACCGGTAAAATAGAAAACCTATCAACATCATACCTTTGCCTTGAGCATTCCACTTGAGCTAGATGATGACGATCTTGAATCTCTCAAGTTGGATCCTCTTTCTTGATCGTGCTCGCTAGCACATGCTCCGCTTGATGAAGACTTGCAAGTTGCTCCCCCATACACCATTTTGGAAGATACTATCTCCCCCATACACCATTATGGAAGAGACCCTTTTCGGCAAATCTTCAAGAGGCCACAATCTACAAATGGGTGGCAAGCATCAAGCATAGGATTTTTTTTCTAGATGCTTCACTTGAGCTTCCACGTCAAACTTGATGACGAACATCGCTTGACGATATAGACCAATTTTCTATATGAAATCTTTCTTTTGATGTATGCCCATGGAATGATACCTAACCACACATAGAGATGCCAGACACATATATAATGGGCTAGTACACAAAACTATATGGTCAATTGCTTACCATACCACGAGATACATAATCCCACTTGGTACATCTTGTACCTTTGTGCGTTGATCACTTGCTTGATCAACCTTGAATCTTTCCTTCTCTCTTTATATGTTGATCTCTTGAAGATAATCATGAAAGATCACCTAATCCTTTTCTTTGAGACACTTGAAATAAGCTCAACTCCAACCATGACCATTCTTCATATAAATCCTTGAATATAACAGTGGCCATCGTGAAAGCTAATAGAGTTTAATACATGAACTCCAATATTTTCTATGGACAAGATCTATAAGGATAACTCAATGCAAATATTAGTCCATAAGGATTGCCATTAATTAACAAAACCACAGATGACGACACCATGCGCTTTCAAGAATACGCTTGCATATTATTGTAACCGAGATTTTACTCGCCGGAATAAAGAGAGAGGCAGAAAGTAGGGGGTTTACCTTACCGAAGGGCCCTGAACCTGGGTAAACCGTGCCCTCCGAGTCATGTCAACCCTAATAGTCCACCACCGCTCATATCCTTACGAAACCCTGGCCCAACAAGCATGGTATATGCCGTGGTACCCCCACGACAAAAGCGAAAAGCACGAGTGAACCTAAAGGGACAAGTATTGTCGTATGTGGATTTTGGCATTAATGACCATTTAATTAGGGAACCAAATATTTGTACAAGTATATCCACATGTTATTAGTTCCAGATAAGGATGACGCAAGGTGAATGTTTCTTCCCTAAATGAAAGGATAATCAATAAGAATATGTCTTATTTTTCGGACGTTTAGTTTTACTTTTATTTGAGTCGAAGGAACGTCGAACTATAAAGAGGGGACTATGTTTACAATATTTCAGGTTTGAAAAATCCTACACAACCCCATTACATCCACCAAAAAGGTTTTGCAGAACACAGTTTCCCCTTCAAACATTATTTTTTTCATCTCCTAGGTCCTAATTCTGAGCAACGCACTTCTTCCTCTCAAACCTAGATAATAGCCCAAATAGCCTTGTAATATTCCGAGCGTTTAAAACCCTTCGGCCAGTCTGGAGCCGTCTCACCTTCGATTCTTCCACTTACCTCCACTCATTCTTAAGAATATTTGAGGGAAAAGAGGCATTAGATCTACTTTTTCATCCAAACAGAAGTTGAATCCCCATCGTGAGCAAGATTGGTCTTCTTACTCTTGGATTTTTTAGGAACCTATAAGGTTAAAGTTTCCTTACGATCATACGGTGTGTGGATTTCCATCAAAGAGTTTGTAAATGTGCGAGAATCAACTATATATTTCAATAGTGGAAGGGCACTCACTTGGTTTGGAGAGCTCAATGGAGAATAAGGCTAGATCTCGTGAGAGATCGTGTGGTCTTGATTTTCCACGACCTCTCCACCGGAGATTGAAGTACCCAAGAACTTAAACTTTTGTGAAATATCACCACCTCTTCATCTCCCTCTACCTGGGTTATTTTGTTCCTCTATTTTACTTATTGTTATCTTGTATCACATTAGTTGTATTTTAGGATCCGTAATTATCCCAAAAATTAACGAAATTGTCTGGAATGACTAAAATTGTAGCCGCCTATTTACCCCCTCTTGGTTCCATCTTTGATCCTTCAAAACTTGTACAAATTAAGAATGTCCAATCCCCCGAGGTGTCTCATCCTTAGACTTCAAATTTACTCGGAATTGACCTCCATTACTATCCTCTTTGCCCTTCGAAAGAAAAGATCTCGTAATCTTGGTGAACTTCTTGATCGCCCACTTGGCAATGTGGAAAACCGTGAGGTCAAAATCTGGATGGCCGAGAGGAATGCCTTGACCAAGTGAGACGTCCTGACGCGAACATGCCCCCTTCCACCTAGGGAGGTGAGCTTGTCGATGATGTGCTAGATGTGGAGCCGCTGTAGCTTACGAACATGGTGATGTAGACCGAGGTAGCAACAAGAGAAGCACATGCAGCTGAGAGTGCGGCAATATGGAGGCCGAGCTCCATGGAGCTCGGTTTTTGAAATATTCGAAAAAACATCATCTTTAAGTTTCAAAAATCCGGGAATTTTTTTTCTTGGCGTAGATAATATGCAGACCTACAATCGCAAAAAAAAAAAAAAACATGTTCCAAAACTTGAAAAAATGCAGATTTTTTTTGGTAGCCTAAGATAATACATTTTTTCATTAAAAATTTACACAGTGGTGGATCTGGACATAATCTACACCAAGAAAAAAGTTCCAAATATTTTTGGCAGGAAAATTTTCGATTTTGATTTTTTTTTTCGTTTGTTTTGTAATACGGAGCTCCATAGAGCTCGACCTCCATATGCACTTTCGGATGGAGCTGCCAGGGAATAGGAGGGGCAGCTGGTTGAGGTGATCACAGCGTATGGGATGCACCACGGATTTGGAGAAGCTCACAACAAGGCCACGAGGTCACCAGCGTAGGCGTGGTACAATGCTTCTGTAACTGGTGACCTTGGTTCCATGATCACCACCACCAAATTAAGGTCGGCTAAATGTGTGAGTCTTCCACACTGGCATTGCAATCGGATGCTAGCAGTCGTGTGTGTTCAAGGTAACTGCACTGGCCAATTATTGTGGGGCGTAATATATGATGTTTATATCCAACAGCAGACGCAGTTATGCAAGTGACAGGGATCCCATGCTGGTGTCGTTCCGGAGATGATTACCATGCATCATTTTGCAAGGTTGACCGAGCACTGACACCGGGAGACAAGAACCAATCCTGCGAATCTAGTGCGCGCGCGCAGTAGTAAATACAGGGATCTGTGACACATCCAGTAGTAACAGACTACAGTAGGCAAGTGGGCGATACAATACTGCGAGGTGCCATAGGAATTGCCAGGAGCATCGGGGTTGGGTTGGGGACGAGATGCTGCGCACAAGATCCCCGGGCTAGCAGAGCCGAGTACTGTAGTTGAAAGAGATGGGAGCTGGCTACCAAAGCATGGCCAAGCGCGCTGATTGATGTGAGGTTCCCCTACAATTATAAGTATCGACGTCGACATCTACCAGCTGCTCTACAGATAGATATCGATTCAGTATCACGTACTCTAGCCCAGTCCCCTGCTCTAGCACAAGGAGCAAGGATGATCTAAAATTTGCAATTTGGCGATTGTTGCTGGCCTGCGAGATTGGAGACAAGCTGGGGTGAGCACACGACACATCAATGTATCATTATGGGTAGCATCAATCATCGCGCATTGCACTCATCCAACCCGGGATCATAACCAACACCAAGCGTGCTCAACGGAAAGTGCAATCATGATCAGCAAACACACTCCATGAATTTCACATCACCAACAAGGGCTGGACAGGGTTTTCCTGATACAAATCATAGGCAGTAACCGATCCCAGGGTTCTCGCAAACTGAAGCCCGCTAATATGATCTGATTTGACTGACTAATAAACTATGCTGCACAACAAAGCAGCAAAACACCACAGATATTTGTTTTCTCACCGACGACGCAACGAATTAAGCATTGACATAATCCAATAAAAAGGCAATACTTAAACATCTTGTCTCACAAAGGAAGACAAGTCATGCCAAACACAAACCAGTAGACACAATGTAGTAGGTAAATCTTCGACCCTTAACATAATATTGAGTTTTACAGGCCGTTCGGACATTTAAATGATAGGATACCAAACACATAAACGACGACGCATTAAACGATGGCAGCAAACTAGAGATGAGGCATGTACAGACGTGAGGATGACCACAGCCGGATCCTCCTTTTATTTACAGTGGCACTTCAGATGCATTAGGCAGACCCGAAAGTGTTCTCGCCACTGTAAGTCATGTACAGGAAGCCGTCCTCGTCCTTGTTCTCTTCATAGATCGCAGACATCAACGAAGCTGCCAGGAAATAACATTGATATATCAATAACATGAAGCCAGCATATCAACAACGGCAAAGAATTAATAAGTTCTAAAACTGTTATTACCAGTTGGTGGCAAGGTGCTATTCACAAAGACGAAGATGGCCTTTTCTGGGCTCAGCTTGATCCTCTTGCGCACCACGTACACAAATTGGCCAACTGTTAGGTCAGCAGGGACAAGGTACCTGCAAATGAAACAATCATAGGCACATCAACAAGAGAATAATACAGATTCATAGAATGAAAAAACAGCAGGCATACTCATAAAGGATATTATTTCAAGACTAATTTAACTAGCAGTACAAGAACAATATCTTAATTTTGTATGCCAAATAGTCAACAAGCAGGAGTTACACAAACACAATATGCCAGGTACCAAGACATAACAAATATGTCATGTCAATATATGAGATATGGGAATAATATATGGGCATATTCAAAGAAAGTTTGCATCTATAGATGCAATTGAGAGCAGAGTTCAACCCAGGAAAGCAATGACAGAGAATTGCATAACTGCTATCCGGATATAGGAGTGACAAAGAACGGAAGAAGGCTAGCTTACTTTTTCTTGTCAATTTCTGGGACATCAGACTTATCAGCCTTCTCAACGATGACCTGAAATTATCACAACACTCAATTAAGAGAGATGCACATGGACAATATGCACAAGCAAAGTAAAGTCTCTGAGATATTTACAGGAATTCTGTCATTGTACTTCTCACGGATCCTAGCAGATTCAGCTTGCCTCCGTTCTGTAGAATTTGCAATTTAAAACTCATAAGATGAGAACAACATAAGAACGAGCAAGGAAAAAATGCTACTTTTCATTAGAGCTTTTCATGGAGCCAGGAATTGACTATGCTATCTACAAGTAAAAGAAATACAGGTAGCATAATGAGGCTACATAAAAAATAGATCAGACAGTGCAGAAACAAAACACATTAATAACAGAGAAAATACCATCCAAGCCTATTTGCAAAAAAAAAAGTTTAAACCTAACGAATGTTCAAATATGGGGGATATTTTTGGCAATCCGTATGAAGAACACCGAAACATGTTTTTGGTCGAATAAAACAAATATACAGAAGGTTTACGCACTTGCCCAAACAATATTAAATCATATACTTGACAAGTATTGCATAGAGTAAAATAAATGGTTGATACTTGACAATTGAAACACAATGAAGGACAGCAGAACCTTAACGGAACACTGATCTAATCTAATAAGAATTAATGTACAAAAGCATGCAAAATGTAATAGACATGTAGCAACATGAATTAAATTTTAAGGATATTGATTGTCTGATTGATACTTTGTAATTCACCTTAGATGCTTTTTTATGTTTTGTGGTTGGGCAACTTTGGCTGTGTGCGCCCTTGTTATGCAGAGGCCAGGTATATGTGAATGTGGAAAAAGTCTAAAACATCTTATACTGTGAAACGGAGGGAGTACTACTTACGGATATTGAATAACGTATTCAGGAAAACAACCTTACAATTACAATACATGAATCATTCCACCTTGTCATGAATACAGTCAATTCAAACTAAATTCTAATGCAGATGAAAAACTAACTTAGCATCAAACAACGTCCATTAAAATGATGGAATTGACCTTTGACAGAGTAAGAAGAATACAACTTTCACCACAAAATCAGACCCCCCGAATTGATTAACTAAGGTTTCCTACAGATTTCAATGTTTTTAAAAACACCAACTAATATTAAGCTACATAGTCCTATTTTGCAAGTAACCCCAATGCAACACTAATCTGATTTGCAAGTAACCCCAATGCAACACTAATCTGAATCACAAGGGCACCAATAGAAGCAATAACCATCCGCCCACAATCTACAGATAAGACGGTTGCCTGAACGCGGAAGCAGTCTAAAGCTATACTATATAATCCGATTATCATATCACAAAAAAAAAAGGCGCATTAGTTTCAGTATAACTACTAGCCTACAATCCATCGACCAGACATAGATGAATTGCAAAAATTTAAAGGGGAGGGGGCGAGAGAGAAGAAACAAACCCAGGGGGTGCTCAAGCTTGAAGGAAGTCTTGGCCATCTCCAACCTGCGATCAATCGAAACAATCTACCGATCAAATCGATCCCCACTTTAAAAAACAGAAAAAGAAACCGAGCGGATGATGAAGGCGATAAGAACCGCCAAATTCACCTAAATCTGGCCGGAAATTTTGGGGGAAAAAGATCGAGGGGCTCACCGATCGAAGGGTGCAGCCGGGGTCGAGATTGATCTTAGCGATCGGACCGGCGTAATCGAGGGGTGATTGGAAGTCGCTCGGCGGAAGCAACCGGAAGGAAGTCGCGGGGTAGGGTTTGTGGTGGGTGGCGTGTCACGGGTATTTAAGAGGGCTTTCTCCGTGGGGAGTCTTGTTGCCGAACCCCTCGGGTTCTAGTCGTATTGCGTAAACAACTCTAACACGGTATTGCCGGTTCGTTTTACAAGAAGGAATTACTAGTAGTACGTGCTAAACTGGTGGTTTTGCGAGCAGCAAAATCCCCGAAATTTGAGTAGATTTTTTTTTTTTGGAAACGTGGCCCTTTATTGACCCAAATAATAATGTCATTATACAGTACTTCCCGGATATGATCAGAAGAACATAAGGAAAACAAGTCACAATGGGGAGTATCATATACTAGTATCATGCATATGATACTAGTCTATGTTACTACTTCCACAATGGGGAGTAACATATGTGTGGTATCATACACTAGTATATTTATGAGGCTATAGACACATATTTTCTTGGAAAGCGTTATGTTACGGTATCTACCTATGATACCACTATCACCTCTCTCCTCATTAATTGAGTGCCACATCATCTTTTTTACCTATGTGGCACTTATGTTACCACCTATGTTACTCCCATTGTGAGGCTAGCCATAGTGGGAAGTATCATATACTAGTATCATGCACATGATACTAGTGTATGATACCATCTTCATAATGGGTAGTAACATATCTGTGGTATCATGACATATTGCATTTAATAGGTCGTAGACTCATTTTATCTTGGAAAGTGTTATGTTTATAGTATCTACCTATGATACCACTACATCATCTCTCTTCATTAATTGCTATGCCACATCAACATTTTGCCAACATGGCATGCATGATACTAGCTATGATACTCCCACTATGGCTAGTCTGAGTAGTCTAACACAAGCTAACCTATGAGCTGCCACATTTAGAGCACGAATATTATGCTTAAAAGAACAAGTTGAAAAACGGACATGGAGCTTTTTGATGTCACTCACCACCGCCCCAACTTCAGACCGGTCCCTCACCTGGGACAGAACTCGTTGAGACTAGTCACAATGGGAGTATCATAGAGTAGTATCATGCGTATGATACTAGCGTATGTTATTACTTCCACAATGGGTAATAACATATTTATAATATCATATACTAGTACATTTATTAGGCTATAGACACATCTTGTCTTGAAATGCGTTATGTTACGGTATCTATCTATGATACCATTAGCACCTCTCTCCTCATTAAATGAGTGTCATATCATCTTTTTTGCCTACATGGCACTTATGTTACCACATATGTTAGACTAGTCACAATGGGAAGTATCATACACTAGTATCATGCACATGATACTAGTCTATGTTACTACTCCCACAATGGGTAGTAACATGTTTGTGGTATCATATAGTGCTGCATTTATTGTGATATAGACTCATATTGTCTCGTAATATGTTATGTTACGGTATCTACCTATGATACCACCATCACTTCTCTCCTCATTAATTGCACTGTCACCTCAGCTTTTTGCCAACATGGCATGCATGATACTCCCTCCGTCCGCGAATAAGTGTGCATCTACTTTTACACTCAGTCAAAATTTTAAAACTTTGACCAAATTTATAGAAAATTGTAGCAATATATATGACATCAAAATGATATATTTTAAAACTTCGTATCAAGACAAATCTAGTGATACTAATTTGGTGTCATAAATGCTAATACTTTTCCCGATAAAGTTAGTCAAATTTTAATAAATTTGACCGACGAAAAAGGAAAACGTACACTTTATCGTGGACGGAGGGAGTACTACCTATGATACCCCCATTGTGAGCAGTCTGAATCTGTTGGCCAAGTGAAAACCGGGTTACCTTGGGTCATGTGCAAGGGTCCATACAATTAACACCCGTCAAAGATGTTCAGCAAGTTTTCTCTCCCTGAGAGGCTCACGAGGAATCGGGACCTCGTGAGGAGGGTCACACACTCACACTCACACCAGCCTCCCTCAAAAAGGTTGCACTAAAAGAATGCTCACAAGGTTGCCATAGCCTCGCGAGGCTCTTTCAGAGCGGGGCGGGGGTGGGGGGCGACCGCACGCTGCGATGCAGTGACTCCTGAAGGGGTTTCGTAGCAGAATAACAAAAAAATCCAACTAACGATGACTGAAATAGCCAAGATCTATCACTATGCAAATATGAAGTAACAAAGGAATACGGTATTCATACCTTTAAAGACCGTAAGCGTCGACGATCAAAAGATCTGTTTCGATGACGACACTTTGATGATGAAGTCGTACAGAGCCGGCCTCAAGGTCGTGCAGTCGAAGACGATGCGACTGTACCACCAAAACTATGGCACCTCGCAGGATTTACACATATACTGTCAAAGGCTTAGCTGAACCCCAAGCTACACAGGTCGCGGTCTGGGGCTCAAAGAATTTGGCATGCTTAAAATTTAGTAGTTGGCCTGGTCCCTGAGGCGAAGCCCAACCCAATTATGCCCAGTCCATCCAACAACGAGACGCGCCAAGAACTTCGCTCCGTTACCTTCTCCCGTTCGTCCAGCCACATGAGACAGGAGCCCGACACAACAGCCCCTGACGCGACCCTGCTCTGCTCCGCTCTGTCACGTCCCATCGGGAGGAGTCAGAACGGGCAAGTGTGTAATGACATCATTGCGTACCTCATCAAATGCGAAAACTCTTTCGCATAAAGTCCCTGACACGAAATTTCCTTCGTATGGGCATATCAAGACGCGAAAATTCTTTCGCATAAGATCCCTCACGCAAATTTTCTTTCGTATGGGCATATCAAGACGCGAAAATTCTTTCGCATAAACTCCCTGACACGAAATTTCTTTCGTATGGGCATATCGAAGGGCATATGACAAGACACGGGAACTCTCCCGCGTAACTACCCACACACAAAATCTTTTTTCGTATAGGAAAGAAAATATCTGCACACGAAAGCTCTCAAGATAATATTCGCGAGTGTGCAGTTCCTGCCACTCTGACACACGATGTACTTACACATCCTTGCCCTGGATCATTCGGCCGACTAGGCACATCCGGATGTCGTATTCTTTCGAGTACGAAGGTAAGACCCAAAGATCCTAGCGGATGCGCACTCTTATGGGCCTGGAATCGCACTCAAGTTGCGTCCTCCGGTAAATTTCCGTGTCAACAACACGAAGAAAAATCCTAGCGGATGCGCCGGATACCCCTATAGGTTAAGTTCGACTTGGTAAGACCTCCACGGCCCAGTCGCAATGATCACCTCTCCGAGTTCGATTCGGAGGTCTCGAATTTGTGTAGGCCAGAACTGTTTTTGCCCTAGATGCAATTAATTGGCCCTGAGCTTTCGGGAGAGCCAAGCGACTGAGCCATATCCTTCTGCGAAAATGGCCGAAACACAGGCACATCCATTACTCGATGCTCGAGTAGAAGAAGCGCTTCGCGCACAGGGTACGCACCCTCTAAACATCGAACAACTGAAGCAGTCAATCGAAAAAAATCAAGACAAACTTTGAGCGTCTACCCGACAGATTCTCAATCGAGTAAACGCTCGGGGGCTACTGACGAGGGGATGAGTCCTGGACCTATCGTGTGAGGCTACCCGGTCCAAGCCCCAAGACCTATGCCCGAAAGGAGATGCCATAGACAGTTCTAGAAGGACCAATCAAGGCCCACCCGCAGAGCCTTGATAGTCAAGAAAGGAAACTTGTAACCGTCTTAAGGTTAGGGTTTGTATCCCCCCCGGGTGCGGTTTGAGACCTGGCCACCTATATAAGGACAGGAGAACCACCGAGAGGGGGACCAAGCCATATCACACCACCAAAAGCCTTGAGATTGGGATCTAACTCTCGAGTCGAGCACCCCCCATTGTAACCGGTCTATTGCTAATACAGATCGACAAAAGAAGGAGTAAGGGTTTTACCTCTACGAGGGACCCGAACCTGGGTAAATCGTGCCCCCTGTTTGCCGACGATTGTCACCAGCTCCTACACGTTCTCCTAATCGAAACCATATCGATTCACCCGAGGGACTTGTTGAGATGCATATTCGACAATTGGCGTCGTCTGTGGGAATGGCGGGCGCTGGATCCATGGCATCTTCGGGCTCATCATCACCAACCTTCAACTGGAGCCCCGTTGCTTCGACTTCAGCAGATCCGATCCGCTTCGGGTCGTTCATCGTCGCGCCCCACTCGCCGCAATCGCGCCCGGAATTCAGCGGATTGGAGAAAAGTGTCACCCTGACGTTCGGGAGCTTCCGCTTTCACGGCAACAAAGCAGGAGTCCCGCGCTTCCCCGAGCGAACCGATCTCGAAGGATCTGACTCCGAGTCGATCTCGAGCCCGGAAACTCTCGACTCGCTGCCCAATAACGCTGGATGCGACCTAGCAACCAGCGGCGGATCCGTGCGCCCCAACACTCGCAACTTCCACACCATCGCTTCAGAGGAGCCTTCTCGGGTCGAAGAAACTCGTCGACCCATGCCTATGACTCACGGGTCATATCTGGCTCAGGTCTACATGGCACGATCGAACGATCCACCCGAAGAAACGGAAGAGAGCGCGACGGAGCGAGAGCTCATTAAAGTCTCGCGGGCAGCCTGGGCCAAGGCAAAAGCGTCCGTACACTCCGTCCAGCCGATTGAAGAAGGAGCCCCTCAGGAAGATCTAACCGCATACCACTACCATCTAGTGAAAGCGGTGGCGCTGATCAAAGAAGCTCGCAAGGATCTGGACAAACGAAAAAAGCTGGTGGACGAGTCAAGTTTACGTCGCGCGGCTCTCTCCAAAACACGCTCGGTAGGGAATAATCCCCCGAAGAAAAGATACGTCTCGAAGACTGCGGCTCTGGACGACGGGTCTCTCAGCGGGATCAGCAGAACACTAGAACCTCCCTTATGCACGTCGATGACGACGACAACGTCCACCCGACGACTCCCGCCGCCGCAGTCCTGACTGCAGCCACATACCTGCAGGAGAACCAGCCAGGGGAGAACGATCCCCACGCGGAGCAATACAAGCAAGTCCAGAAGGGGCTGGGCATGGCAGCCGCGAGACTCGTAGACAAAAACCGCAAGAACGTGACTACACGGGAGGCTGGGAAAGCCCCTCGTAAAGACAAAGAAACACACCACGGACGCGGGAGTACATCGCCTAGAAGAGATAAGTCACCTCGTCGCGCCCGAGGAAAAGAAGCCCGGCGACGCGGCGACATCCCGAGTAGCAGCAACGACAGTTCGAGGGATCGGGATCGCAGTCCACGGTATCATAGCGGCCGCTCGCGACACCACAGCAAGGAGCCGCGGAAGGAGGTCGATCCCGACCAGCCTGAATATAACGCGCGATCAGACATCGCGCGGAACAAAATCAACAAAGCTCGAGCGGCCAGGAATCGCGCATGTTCCCCATCCACCTCCTCCGACGAAGAGGCCTGTGGCGCATTGTGCTTTACTCGCGAAATCCGCGAGGCACCAATGCCCAAGAGATTTAAGCTTACTACGGAAGTGCCAAAATACGACGGTTCGCTGGAGCCCAAATCTTGGCTGTCGGATTACCTCACGGCAGTAAAATGCCAACGTGGGAACAAAACCACAGCAATGCAATACCTCAGCCTGCATCTCGTAGGCGCTGCACGTAGCTGGCTCAAAGGAAGACCGAGGGCGTGCTATGGATCGGGGGACGATCTAACCTTCGACTTCCGCAAGAACTTCCAAGCAACATATAAAAGATCCGCGTCAATCGAGTAGCTGCGGGCTTGCAAGCAGAAGAGTGGCGAGTCTACTCGCGAGTACATCCAGCGATGGACCACGCTCAAAAACACGGCGGGAAACATATCGAAAGAGGTCGCAGTCGAAGCTTTCACCAAAGGAGCTAGACGAACTGCCTTCAGAGAAGAACTGGGGCGAGCCGCACCCAAAACCATCGGAGAGCTGATGGCTATAGCCGACAGATGGGCCAACGGTGAAGACTCAGTGTGCAACGAAAAGGCATCTTCGCCAGCACCTGAGGACGACCGTCATGGTCGAAAGAAAAGGAGAAAACATTACGACCACGACGACCGAGAAGAACTGGTAGCGGCAGAATTCACGAGAAATCGCGATAGCGGACATCGTGGAAATCGCGAATGGAAGCCAAAGCCCGAGGATAAAACTCCCGAGGAGAACCTTGACGGTTACTGCATGCTACATCTATTTACAAATAAGCGCACAGGCAAGACTAAGGAAACACACCTCCTCAAGGATTGCCAAAAGTTCCTCGATATCCACGAGGCCTTCTCGAAGAAAAACAGAGTTGCGGTCAATCAGGGCTACCCACAGCTCCCAGGAGGAGGACATCAGGGATTCCACCCGCCACAACCCCTACCTCCACCAGGACACCAAAATGCGGTGTTGGCCGCGCTCCCAGCGCCACCCGCCGAAAACCAAGGGGGCAATGGGTACCCAAACCCAACAGGACTCCTTGGAATGATACAGAAAGTCTGCCTGTCCT
Source organism: Alopecurus myosuroides (assembly GCA_028641055.1). Classification (NCBI taxonomy): domain Eukaryota; kingdom Viridiplantae; phylum Streptophyta; class Magnoliopsida; order Poales; family Poaceae; genus Alopecurus; species Alopecurus myosuroides. The sequence goes on from CM054059.1 coordinate 371,862,050, forward strand.
GCAGGACCCAGAAAACAAACACACGCCAAGTAGCCGTGGCATTCCAAGCTCCACCGTCCAAGCCCGAGTACCTGAAGATGGCTGACCAACCGATAACTTTCTCCAAAGAGGACCATCCTCCGCGAGTTTATCGGTCAGGGCACGCCGCGCTCGTCATCCAGGCGCAAATAGGAAACTATGAACTCGCCCGAGTGTTCATGGACGGGGGCAGCGGGATTAACATCATTTACGCGGACACACTCGGTAGTATGAACAAGAACCTGGACGGGCTCGCAGAATCAGAGACATCCTTCCACGGAATAGTACCAGGAAAAGCAGTCCGACCACTCGGAACAATCAATCTCGAGGTAGTGCTCGGCAACCGAAGAAACTACATACGAGAATTCCTCGACTTCGAAGTAGTCGACTGGCCCTCACAGTACCACGCCATTCTCGGGCGAACAGCGTTCGCGAGATTCATGGCAGTACCTCACTATGCCTACCTGAAACTCAAACTTCCTGGAGAATACGGCCCCATCACCATAGATGGCGACTTCCAAAAATCTGACAAGTGCAACATTGAGTTCAACGAGATAGCGAAGTCTTTCGAGATGCAGGAGGAACTGGAAGAATTGGCAAAGACCACGGACCACTCCGTGATGCCTCTCACTAAAAAGAATGCTCCAGAACTCGAGTTTAGCGCAAACAGCGACACTCTAAAGCATCAAGCGCACCCGACGGAGCCCGCGAAGACGGTGATGGTGTCCACCACCCTCTCGCCCGCATAGGAAGGCGCGCTCGTAGAACTCCTCCGTGAGTACTGGGAAATCTTCACCTGGAAGCCTTCAGATATGCCAGGGATACCCAGGGAGTTCGTCGAGCACTCACTCAAAGTTTTCAAAGACGCCAAACCTATCAAGCAAACAACTCGATGGCTCTCAGAGCCAAAGCAAAAGGCACTTGGAGAAAAAGTAAACAGACTGCTCGCCGCAAAATTCATCCGAGAGATAAAAATATCCACCTGGTTGGCAAACCCGGTGCTGGTCCCGAAGAAAAACACTGACATCCTTCGCGTGTGCATCAACTACACGTCGTTGAACAAACACTGCCCCAAGGATAACTTTACCTTACCACGGATCGACCAGATCGTGGACTCTACAACAGGCTGCCAGCGCCTCTCCTTCTTGGACGCCTACTCGGGCTATAATCAGATCAGGATGAAAAAGGAAGACGAGGAGAAGACAACATTTATCACACCTCATGGTGTCTACTGCTACACGACGATGCCCTTCGGGCTAAACAACGCAGGCGCAACATATCAGCGCTGCATGCAAAAATGCCTCGCCAAGATCATTGGCAAGAACGTACAAGTGTACGTTGACGGCATCGTCATACAAACTAGAGTGGAGGACATGCTCCTCGAGGATATAAGGGAGACATTCGACACCCTCAATGCGTACAGGATCAAGCTCAACCCAACAAAATGTGTCTTTGGCGTCCCCGCGGGACAACTTCTCGGGTATCTGGTGTCTGCCCGAGGAATCGAAGCCAACCCAGAGAAAATTCAGGCAATCCTGACAATGAAGGAGCCAACCAACCTTCGCGGCGTACAGCAGCTCGCAGGACGGATAAGTTCGAGTGGACACCCGAAGCAGATTCATCGCAAGATTAGGCGAGCAAGCATTGCCCTTCTACAAGCTGCTGAAGAAGACGGATAAGTTCGAGTGGACACCCGAAGCAAAAAAAGGCATTCGCAGACCTAAAGCGAGCACTGCAGAGTAGGCGTGTTCTGGCAACGCCACAAGAACGGGAGCCACTGTACTTATACCTAGCCGCAAAAAATCAAGTCATCAGCACGGTGATCGTGGTTGAGCGGCCGGAGGATGGCAAGGCGTATGGAGTTCAACGGCCAATCTATTACATCAGCGAGGCGCTCTCGCCGTGCAAACAACGATACTCCCACTACCAGAAGCTCGCATATGGGGTCGTACTCACAGCCCGAAAGCTCAAGCATTACTTCCAAGAACATACCGTCACGGTGCTAAACGATGCATCACTCGGTACTATCATGAACAACCCTATGGCATCCGGAAGAATCACAAAGTGGAGCATCGAGCTAGGCGCCTGGGACAACATATACGCAGGACGTAACTCTGTAAAATCCCAGATCGTCGCAGAATTCCTGAGGGAGTGGACGGAGCTGCAAACACCAGGACCCCCAGAGTACACGAGCAACTGGATCATGTACTTCGACGGGTCGAAAAGGAACGAAGGAGCCAGAGCTGGAGTTATTCTCATCTCCCCCAGAGGAGATAAGATGCGTTATGTTTTGCGATTGGACTTCGCACCCGAGGACCCAGCATCCAACAACGACGCAGAATATGAAGCACTCCTTCACGACATGAAAATGGCGATCGCTTGCGGAGCCACCCGATTGATGATATATGGAGATTCCAACCTCATCGTACAGCAGACGATGAAGGAGTGCGATGCCATCGCCGATAACATGGTCGCCTACCGCGACATGTACAACCTACTCAAAGGAAGTTTCAAAGGGTGCGAAACATATTGCACGATCCACCAATGAGGAAGTAGACAAACTGGCAAACATGGGGGTCCACAAACACACCCATACCGCCAGGAATCTACTTCGAAAGAATGATCAAGCGTTCAATCAAGGTCAAGAAGCCGGCGGGAACACCCGCCGTAGCAGAGACAGAAGCCAGCCCGCAAATTGCTATGATCGAGCTCATCCACAATATTTCAAGGAAAGTTTTTTGGTCGAGTCAGTCTGGACGCAGAATTACCTCGACTACTTGTCAAACAAACAGCTCCCAGCAGACATCTGCGAGGCTCGGCAAATAGTACGGCGCAACAAATCCTTTCGGGTGATCAAGGTGAGCTGTACAAGCAAAGCATATCAGGGGTATTGCAGAGATGCATAGCACCCAAAGGTGGCAAGGAGTTGCTCCGGGATATACACCAAGGAGACTTCGGCCACCATGCCAGCTAGAGAGCAATCGTGGGTAAAACCTTCAGGGCAGGATTTTATTGGCTCACAACAGCCAGAGACGCCAAAGATCTAGTCGACCGATGCAACGCCTGCCAGAGGTTTGCACCCAAGCCACACGCCCCTGCCACAGAACTACACATGATCCCAATCGCCTGGCCCTTTGCGCAATGGGGGCTAGACATGGTAGGGCCATTACGCAAGTCGACACCTGGAGGGTATACGCACCTACTCGTAGCAGTTGACAAATTCACAAAGTGGATAGAGGCTATGCCAGTCACCTCCGCGCACGCCCAGTGCGTCGTGAAATTCCTCGACTCCATCGTGTGCAGATTTGGCATACCACACAACATCATCACCGACAACGGCAGCAACTTCACAGCCAAGGAAACGCATGAATTCTGCGAGGAAAAGGGTATCACCCTCAGCTTCGCCTCGGTAGCTCTCCCGCAAACTAACGGTCAAGTCGAACGATCTAACGGATTAGTCTCAGCTGGCCTAAAGAAGCGGCTACTCGATCGCCTAAACCCAGCAGCAGGGCATTGGGCCGAGGAATTACCATCAGTACTATGGAGCTTTCGCACAACGCCAAATCGGTCAACAAACTATACACCATTCTTCATGGTCTACGGAGCCGAGGCCGTCCTTCCCGAAGATGTCAAATTTAGTGCTCCACGCATCGTCGCATGCAACGAAGAAACCTCAAACAGGGCACTCGCAGAAGACGTGGACGCACTCGACGAAATTCGAGACATCGCACTCGCAAGATCCGCAGTATACCATCAATCACTGCACAACTACCACAGTCATCGTATACGCCACAAATCCTTCATGGTAGGAGACCTGGTGCTGCGGCTCAAGCAAAAGGAAGGACACAACCTCGAGCCACCATGGGAAGGATCTTTCTTAATACACGAAGTTATCCCAGGCGGCGCTTATCGATTGAAGAACCCGGAGACCGGTGGCATCGACTCCAACCCGTGGAACGTTGCGCATCTCTGCAAGTTCTACCCTTAGGATTATCCTACTCGCAAGAAATAAGGCTGTACTAGCCATTCTGTAGCTCGATCAAATACATGGCTTCTCAGACATATAAATAAAACACATGGTTCTTCAACCATAGCTATTCGCATCTTCTATTTTACATGCTAAAACAACATGTATACACCCCAAACACACGGGGACTACGCCTAACTAGCATAAAATGCAAATTTTCAAATACAAGGTACAACAAGGTTCACACCTTATAAACACCTTACAACATATCGAGTGAGCTATACAAGGTTACAGGATATCCACATCCTATGTTTACATTTGACGGTGAGCAGTCCTCTCCGCCAGCATTTGATCTATCTCCTCCGAAGTTAGTCGAATAATCCGCTCCGCCTCGGGCTGGACGACTGCATAGTGAGGAGAAAAATCAATTACAGAGTCGGGAAGCCGTGCCACCGAGTTAAAGTTGATCTCAGGATGCCACACCCGAACAAAGGCGAGTGCTACCTGAGCTCCACAGATAAGTTGCTGGCGAACGCACTCCCGAACCTCTCCTACTCGAAGAAAGACCCTTAGCAAACCGCTCCGTCCTTCTAGAACGGTACCCAGTGGATAAAACGTTCGATGCACAGAAGAAAGAGCCTCGCGACAAGACTCAAGAAGAATCTTCGCCTGGCTCACCCGATACTTCAAAGTGGCCAAAACGAAGCCTCGACTGCGGTCTGACCAAAAGTTGGCCGCATGTGGTCTGGAGCTACCTGCCTCATAGGAAATGTGGGTATCCACCCAGTGAGTCTCACAAGGCCCGTCGGGCTCAACAACTGCAAATTCAGCAAACACGTCAAAACAGAAAGGGAAGCAAGCAGCTAAACACTCGGGGGCTTGCGGGCTTACAAAGCATGTCCTTCGCAACGGCCGCCAGCTCTTCCATCACAAACTTTTCACGCTCAGCCGCAAGTTTCTCCTTTGATTTGGCGATATCAGCCACGCCCTGCAGCGCTTTCAGTTTGCGCTCGCCATCCGCAACATGGTCATGGAGTGAGGCAAATGTACTAGCAGCAACAACAAGGGGATTCACCCGCGCATCAGACTCACTCGAAGACTCTGCGCTAGGATCCACTACCTAGAAAGAAATGAAGCAAGTTCAGAAACACTACAAGACCCCACTCGAGAAATACACCACCTATCTAACAGGTGCTCGGGGGCTACTCCCATCGGGAGCGCATAACAGCAAGACGTGACAATCAGACACTGAGGATCACATGAAGCACTTCGATTACGAAACATAAATACGGGAATACATCCCAAGGTTCATTACATCGATAAAAAAAAGCAAATATAAACTAGCCTAGGGGGCTGCAGAAGTAGTGCCACTCGCAGCAGGCTGCCCCTTGCGACTAGCACGAGCAAGCACTTCAGAAAGCTTCTTCGCAAGGACTTCAGCATGAGCGCCAAAGGGACGGAGCACTACCTTTTTGCCTAAGGCGCCGTAGGGAAGGCTCGAGTACACCTTCTCCAGGTCATCCGAGACTCCGTGCGCCAGCGCAAATTGGATAGCCGTCCTAGCCCCGCACTCAGGCTGAGCGACTGGGTTAGCCTGGAGGAGGTTTTCATCGTCCAAGAACACCTTCAGAAGGCCGCCCAGCGTAGTCGGAACCGCCGCATCCACCAGTAGGCGCTCGTGGAACTGCTTCAACACTCGGGTGGCTTCACCAACGAGAGAGCAGATCCCACTCGCATGCTCCTGGAGCTGGGCGCAGGAATCCATGAGGGCGTCCAGTCGCTGGCTCCCAGGCAGCTCCAGTGCAACCCCAAGGATATCTACAAAAAGGACACCATAAATCTCTAAATACAGCAAGTTAAGTTACATTGCGACAAAGGAATGGTCAAGTGTAGCTTACCCACAAACTTCTGAGCCAAGGGGCGGACGATGCCAACAAGATCACTATCGTGCTTGGCTCCTGCCTCCTCCAATTGCTTCAGCGCCTCTTGAGCCTCGACGAGTTTCCCCTAGAAGTCAGCCAAATGCTTGCGAGTGGACTCCAGCTCCTTTCGGGAGGACTCCAACTCAGCTTCAAGGGTTTTCACCCGAGCGACAGCTTCAACTTTCTTGGACTTCAGGCGGATAACTTGAGCTACAAAGCAACGAATACAGCTTAAGCAATTTTCGTGATCAACGAAAACAATAAAACAGAGTGGATTAACCTACCTTGAAGAGATTGGCCGTCCTCGACGAGTCGATCGCGATCCACCCAAAGGGAAACGCAATCTGCCTCAGCTGAGAGCACTCGACGACCGATGGCAGCAAGGGAATCAAGGACAGTCTGCAAAAGTCCAAGACAGAAATTCAAGTTGAAGGACAAAATCTCTTGAGCCTATACATGACTATACACAGTCGAATATTGTGGTGACCCAGCACACCACTGCATGTGTAGTGCACAAGTCGGTGACATAATACTCACAGAAGGACTTATCCGTGAATATTACATCTCTTAGAGTGGTACAACAGAAACACAGCGGGTCCAGGCAAAACTATAGGATACAAACTTCATTACAAAATCTTGAGAATCTCTTTGATGAATCAAGAAGATCTCATACAAATGAACATCAGAAGAAGCAATGCGAAGATCCAAGCTGGAGAAGAACTCTAGCTCAGAACTAAATCTACTACGGCTGATGCCAGCCCTAATTTATGGCTTGTAACAGCTAAGTCTAACAATGGACTCCACCTACACCTTGATAGCTTCTCCTCCATCAGCGTTGTTGATGATGATGCTTTACTGGCTAAGTAGTATAAGACTCCACCTAGCTCCCTTAGACAGCGATGTCTTCTCGATGACGACTTCAGTAGGGCTTCAACTCTAAGCAGGGGGTCAAACGGGAACGAATGAGTAACGAGCGTTACTCTGCAAGTGCATGATATATAGTGGGTAGTTTGATGCACTAACTATAGCTTTAGACTCGAAAGGGTCGTAAGCTAATGCAAGGTTTTGGAAAACTTTCTTCAAGAGGTTGCTTTTACTTCTGAAAACTATGCCCGCCAGACCATCACAGGAGCTAGAACTTCATGGAGTTGCCTTTCCTGTAGCGTTCACAGTTCCTTCCCGGAACAGGGGGTAACATGACACATCCTTTTACACTCTGCAGAGGTGCGTTACTTTACCCATGGACGACCAAGACCATGTTGCACAACCAGGTGTACATTCCTGTCCATTCCCACTCAGGTGTGGGGCACGGTTGTTGGTCCAAGCCAAACCGTGCTTCCCCGCACAACGCATGCCCACCCATTTTCGCCAGCAGGTTGAACGCCTGATTCCACCCCTCACGATGGAGATCTACGCGCCCCTGGCAAACACTCATAGACTCTAGAGTCCGGGGGACGTAAGGGCTCCCACCCATGTGCATGCAGTCCCCGCGGAACCTACAACGTACGTTCTCTGGCAGTCCGTTGACATGCGAACGAGAGAAGTATCACGACTGACTTACTCCCCCCATAGAAGACCCATGGTTAACGCGGTATTTACGGCGCACCGAGTTCAGACGGCATTTGTGATTAATTCCTAGGTAATACGTTCCCGTGCAAATGGAACCTTCCTTAGACCTATTCATCTTACCATGGTTCCATCCGCCCACCAAACAGAACACTACCACTCGGGTAGTCATTCAATTAGTCATATTATTATGAAAATAGGATCATGCATTCTTTTGAGAGTAGGTGATAATACGATAGAGTTTTTGCAATTAGTTTGTTATGAAGTATTGCAAAGGATATGAGCAAGTGATGAACTTGCCTGAGATTGAGATAACCATAATAATCCATGTCTTCGGGGTCAAGGGTCACGTAGAATATCCCGACGTCTGAAATATAGCAAAGTAGTCCCGGTAAGGACTACAGAAAATACTGGCAAGGATGATATATGCATAGTAATGAGATGCATCGTGAAATACCCTGGAAAATACCCCAGCTTACAAGTGTAAGCTATGTTTGATATGATAACTTAATCTTATGAGTTTTAGGTGAATTGTTTCATTACTTGTGGTGATGTGGTTATTACTTCTTTTAGACTTACATGTGTTTCACTTTTATTTAGCAAACAATTGTTATCTTGTTTAGGTAAAAGTGTTTATTACTTGATTAAATAACAAAACAACAACACATGGAAAATAATTATTGAATAGATAACAGACACATTTTATTTTATGTTCGAAAGTGTAGAGCTAATGATAATGAGTTTAGTTGAAAACGATGAGCTAATAAAACTACTCTACCATCACACAACTTTTTAATGACTAGTGATGATAGGTTTAGTAGGTGCGAAAACATGGGGTTTGATTAATAAGGAAAATAATGTTTGAGGTAGTTGTTTATGGTTATAATGGAATATTACAGAATTCCATTATACCCTTTAAAACAATTCTATAAGTTGAAGAAATGTTTTATGTTTAACCTATTTTAATTGGAAATTCTTTTCTCTTTAATTTGATATATCATGCAATGCTTCTGAAAAGATTTGCACAAACTATTAATTTATTGATTTTAAATGAATTAAATGACTAGGCAAAAATTGAACACATGAAAACTTAGTCAAATGGCTTTGAAAACATCATAGATGAATTGCATAAGTCATTTGGAACATTTTGGTATATAACTTGTATTTTTCTGATTTTATGAATTATTTATTATTTTCCAGAGTTAATGGTTATTATTATTACTACTATTACTTCTTTATTTTGTTTAATTAATTAAGTACTTATTGGTTTCTCAGAAAACATAGATTATGGAATGTTTTGAAATGAATACGTATTGAATTAAGTTTTGAGAAGATATAATTTTATTTGGTTATTCTAAATCAAGTTTTTATTACGAAATTATTACTTTAAAATTATAATTTTAAGACTATTAATATTATTGGATTATTTTTCTTAATTTTAATATACAACTATTTTACTAGATTAAGAATTAGTTATATTGCAAAGGTTTGAAATTTGTAGAATTTTATTTATTGTTTTCTAATATTTTTATAATTCTTTTATTTAAGAATTTGGTCAAATGACCGTATTGCCCCTAGGGCTGACAGGTGGTCCCTGGGTTAGGGTTGAACCTAACCCGCTGGTCTGGTCGAGCCGGACCAGACCAGACGCACCCACCCCCGATGGCTCCCCTCGTCTCCTCTTCCTCCCTCGCAGGCGACACAGAGGCGATCCCATCGCCTCCTCCCCTCCGGCGATTTCCCCTGTTCCCCTCCGGCCAACCCTGCCGCCGCTACCTAGCTCCATCAACGCTCCTCCTCACCCTCTACTACTCCCTCCTCTTCGATCTGGATTTCTTCCCCTGTGTTCCCCGTGGACAACCCCTGCCCTAACCCTAGGGTTCGGGTACCCGGGTGCTCCACCACCTCTCTGGTGTCCTAGGCTCCTCGAGGTGGTTTCTGGAGGCTCCTGGAGGCTGAGGTGCTGCTGCTGCTGCTTGTGTGGCTAGGGTTGCGGAGACGTCGCCGCCGGGACGGCCTCCTGGAGGCAACCGCGGCCCGCCGCTGTGCATCGCTCCACCAACTGGCCGTGGTCACCACGAAGGTCACCACCTGTAAGTGCTCCTCTCCCTCTGCCCCCTCACCTCTCTCTCTCTTTCTAATTCCTCCTTCCCCGTTTGCTCTGGAGCCTAGCCATCGTGCTAGCTCATACCATGCCTCCCTGTGGTTTTCTCAGTGAACTAGTGATTGATTGGGTTAGCTAAGGAATTTACCACATGATTTATTTGATATGGGAAATATGGAGATCATGCTATGCTTTGTGATGAACGGGGAATTTTTATTGTGCACCTAAGGTATCTCTGTTGCTAGGTGCTGTGAGATATTTCTGGGTATTGGCCTTGTGCTGGTAGTGGAAATTTATTTGGGAATGTACTCCCAATGCTATTCCTATGATATGACACCCTTTGGGTTGCTCACTGTGATAAATTCTTGTTGCTGGCTATCCGATAACAAACTCAATTAACATGTGCAAGATTTCCAATGTTCTATGGTTGTGCTAGCTTGTTGAGAGGTGTTACTCTAAATATTATTCAGAGAATATGCCCTCAACCCTTGTTTCCAATTTACTGTTTTTATGTCATGATTTATTGGTTCTGAGGTATAAGATCCTTGGATCTGGTGCCCAGCAACCCTATGTTTTTGTGGCATGATACAGTGAACCTTGGCTAGTGATTTGACTCAAGATCCCTGTGCTAAAACCCTTATGTCTAGTGGATCTGATGCTTCTTTGCATCAATAATAAGAACAGATTATTACACCTGATGGTTTTACTTCTCTGAAATTACTTGATAAGAACAGATTGCTTGCTCTTGCGTCTTTTGCCCCTAAGCCTATGATGCATAGCCTGAGGCCCTTATGCTTGTGAATGGATGCTTGGGAATTAGCATACCTTGTTTAAATAATTCCTAAATTTGTGCCCAAGTGCTTATCTGTTTGCATGTTTGCATACTGAGGTGCTCCTTTAGGATGTGCCCAGGTTTTGCTCATGTAAAACATGAGTATTGCTGTGGTATGATCTAGGATTTGTTAATTTGCCCTCTTTTGACTGTATAACTGACAAGAACAGATCTATGCTTGTTCTAGTTGTCCCAAAGCCAGTGATGTTGCTCTGAGGCAATTTTTCATAGATAAGCACATATATTATACTACTGCTACTGATTTCCCTGTGATGTGATTAGCATAGCAACACTATGCTAGACTGAGGAAAATAAATCCCAACCCCTCTCTGTGCATAGCTTAGCAATTTCTTGCTAAGTGGTGTGTAGAGATCCACCTGTTAAGTGTTGATGCGGGGTTGTGTTGGGAACTTGTGGATCTGGTGCTGGTTGGTGTTGCTGCCTTGTTGGCCTTCCTCCCTGCAGTCTTGCTGACTTGTTCCTCTAGCTCAGGCTTGGCCTTGCTTTGCTTTGCTCCAGGTCTGCTTCCCCAGCTTGTGACTTGGCCTTGTGTTGATCTTGCTGGATCTACTCTGTTCATCTTTTCACAGCAGGGATTTGGATAACATGGTTGATGGTCCTGTGGTTTCCTAGTGATTGGATTAATTTGTGGAGATAGATTTATGGTGGTGTGATTCCTGATGGTGGTGTTCTTGTGGTATGAGCTTGAGCTGTGTACAGGGAAAAGTGAGCTTGGTCTCCTCTCCCTTGCGGCTGATGTGGTATTTATACCACAACAGGGGTCTTGACAGCACCAAAGTGTGCTGGTGAGTGTGCTGTGTGCTTGTCTACGTTGCCTAGGATATTTCCTGGGAGATGTGCTCGGTTTGCACTTGGTCTTATCCTGGTGTTACACTTATTCTTGGCTGACACTTGTATTTCGAGTGACTAGCCAATGAGATTATACTGAGGCTAATTCTCTGATATGGACAGATATTAACTTGACTTAGTCTAATCTCGATGATGCGATTAGCAGTGCACCTCACTGCCTAGCTGAGAGTACTAACCCTCACTAATCTTATCTTTTTATTTTTCTTTGTTTTTTTTTCTTGTTTATTTTGCAGGATCAGAAGGTTAATAGAAGACTGGAACTTTGCAAGAATTAGTTTAGGATTTATTTTGTAAATGACAACTTGTAATAGAGCTTGTAATTTCTATTTATTGTATTATTGTAAAGACTTTGTATTATGGTTATATTTTTTAATAAAGTTAATTGTTATACACAAGGAAATTGGAAATGTCCAATATTTGTTCTTTCTTAATTGTTTCCATTTGATTATGGTAATTGTATTTTCTTGATTATTCAATTTGAATTCGAATTCCAATTCAAACATTCACAAGTTTTAAATGATTCAAGTTTGAACTCCTCAATTTCAAATTTAATCTAGAGGTCATGTCGAAATTCCACTCTCTTTCGATATTGGTCTTTCTCGCTCTCCACTAAAATATCGATGGAACCTCGATCACTCCAGGGTCTAGTACTTGCGAATAAGTCTCCAGTTGCCACTTCTCGTCTGATGATGTCTCAGAGTAAACTACCAGTTTGTTCCTGTATAATCTAACCTAATGAAACTCTAGTGTTTAATGCCCTCAGAAATAATCTGCTTACAAGATTGATCAGGTCCTGTACTCAAATTATTCTTGTATGACACCGAACACCAGGATTTCACCCCCCTCAGTTGATATCTTCTTATCTTGGCTCCCTCCTGGTTTGCTTCTCTTGTAGCCATGGTCATGCAGGAACGTAGAAAAGAGTTTGGAAAGATCACAGACAGTGATCAGGGTTTAGTATTGGTTTAAGAAGGCTTGTTTCCTCGTTCAGGTTCATCCTTCGGGACTGATAAGATCATCCAGTTATACATGACTAACTTGCAGAAGTAAGATCATCAACCGTGTGATTTGGCTACTCACCCCTCTTCGAGTTCTAGATACCTAGTTGATTTCTCTCAAGTCACTTATAGACTTGAGATTAGGCTTGTTGAGAGTTAGTGTTGGTCACAACCAATTATGGTTTGTGTAACCATATGATTTGGTTTCTTAAGATACTTCTTATAAAGATCACTCCAATTGTACTCTTGACCAGATGATCTAGTCCTATTTCATCATGTCAAGTGAAACATTGGTCACTTTGGTTTGTTTAAACTTTCGCGCCAAAATTTCCCGTGTTTTTAGATGCATGCTTTGCAAATGCACATATTATATTTAGATCCTTATAACTTCCCAAACACTGGGATGTTACAGAGGATGTCTACATGCAGCAGTTACCTGGTTTTGAGGATGATCGTTATTCCTCTCGTGTCTACAACCTTCAGCGTTCTTTGTACGGCCTAAAGCAGTCCCCCTTAACAAGCTTCGTCCCGAAGTTCAACACTCTCACGTAAAGATAGGTAGAGAGAACTTATGTAGACTGTTGACTCTTCACAACTGTTTCTTGTGTTGGCCTTGACATGTGTAGCCTCTTGTCTTGATTGTTCACCTTCCACTGTCTTGTATAATAATCTAATACTAAGCCTGTTGCTATGACAACTCTGTTTTGTTACTAGGCCTTCTTAATGGTCTCACTAAGAATACGTGGTATTTCCACCACATAGTGGACACCAAATTTCGTTCTCCGATGAATAGGTATGGTTTCATATCTCTCACAATCTTTCTGAAGAACATTCGGCATATCCACCAGGTGATGGATAACCAATAAGATTATTCCGGTACACTGGATATTGTCTATGTTTAGGACTCCATTTGGTTCAATCTAATGGTCTCAAAAAGAATACTGCGCAAAGAAACTTGTACAACGTAGTGTACATTGATTTAGACTTGCTTATTAGTGAAAATATCTTCGAGTTTCCTCGAGTGTTATCTCTTTCCTATAGGTTATTACAACCTATTCCACTGGTTACTTCCTATGGTCCTTCTATATCATTGGGTTTCAACTTCTACGAAATGACTCTATGAGTTTATTTATCGAACTTCTACATGTTTCATTCTAAGATATAACTACTCATGTGTTTTCTTTCTCATCACTTGTTGTATATCTCCATGTGGTAATGAAATATTTCACCAAATCCAAACAAGATGTGAATGTTGTCCATTCCCATCAGTGGCTTTATTGTCTTCTGCCTTCTTGACTTTTTGGTCTTCTAGAGCTTTGGTGGTTGTAGCAATCAGCTGAGATTTCAGACCGCTCTCATACTAATCCTATACCCTCTAGACCAGTAACATCAAGATAGAACTCAATTGTCGGATATATACCAAATAGGGGTATAGAAGATGGTAGACAAAGTGCCGGATTACCAGGGTGGCCTAAGTGGTAGTGGGCTTAGGTCCATTAGGCGGCCCAGTAATCCGACGCACAGAAGCCGGATTCTAGAAGAACCCGGATCACGGCCCATGTGATCTGGCTTGGAGGAGAAGACGGGTTCCTTGCTTTCCAAGTTACAAGTTACCGTAGTCTTCTAGGTTTCCTATTCTGTAAGCCCTAATCCGGCTATTATATAAAGCCGGACGGGAGATAGATAGATAACAAAGGAATAACAGAGAAGCTCTATGCCAACTCGCCGAGAAGCTCACCCTCGTCGAGTAGCTTAGATCTAAAACCCTCACATTGTAATCCTGTTTACGGGCTTTAGTCCCAATTAGTGAGAAGTGCAGGAGTAGGCACGTCGTACTGTCGCGACGTACCGAACCTGGGTAAAATCCTGTGTTCTGTGTTACTACGCAATCCCGTTACCCCACGTCTCTACCGTAGTCTCATGGCACCCCCGTCTATGAAAACTACTACGATGTCTCGACAGTTGGCGCCCACCGTGGGGCAAACGACGACAGGCGTAAAATTCCGATCTGGGATGCTTGGCGGAATCGGAAGATCAATCACTGTCGGAAGCTTGGAGTTCGACAACGACGTCGGGCGCTTCCTCGACAACGGATCCTACATACCGGCGCAAAACCACCTGGTAAGTGCCTGCGTGTTACCGATAGGATCTGCTAACATCTTTATCGGACTAACTGCAGAAGCAATGGGGTTTTGCGGTGGAAGAAAATTTATCCCACCCGCCCTATACCCAGTCGAAGATGACTATGATGCCGGATTCTGCTCAGATCGCCGACAAAAAAGTGATACACACTTTATCGGCATGGTGCAATCCGAAATCGCCGAGAACACGGATGACGGAAACCCCGTGCAAGAGGCAGACAACAACGCACCCGTCATGGAGACGGAAGATCAAACACCCGTCACAGAGGCGGAAGATCCGACATCCGTCAACAAGACGATGAACTCGGAAGCAGAATCCGTGCTTGCCGCCATTGAGGCGAGGTTGGAGTCGGAAACCGGACCGGATAACTTCGACTCCGAAGACGAAGATGAGGACGCCTTCGTAAGAAAGGTTAAGTCCATTCAAGAGGGATTCCATGAAGTCCTAATGGCGAAACCGGCTGATACCACGGACGCCGGCAGCCAGGAAAGCCCTAAAACCCCTCCGCCAGAGGAAGAGAGAGAAGACGGAGAAACTTCTCCGGTATTCCCCAGTGTCAAGGAGATGGCAGAAGATGAACCTGTCAAAAAACCTCCCTCTTCCAAGAAAAAGCACCGTGCTGCTAAAAAACTCCAATACAAAATCCGGAAGAAAAAATCAGCTGATCTCGCTGTGAAAACCTGGAAGTTGGAGATGTTAGCGGAACAAAGCCCGCGGAGAAGAAATCCAAAGAAATCACTGCTCCGCCAATGACGGAACAGGAAGAGCAAGAGCTATTGCAAACACAAGTGGGACCAGATGAACCCCCTGAGATGCTGGAAGCCAGGAGACAAGCTTTCCAACGGCAACAGCAACATCTACTCAGATCTCGGCAACATCTCCAACAAACCCATAATGACATCAAGGTCATGAAGGAAGAAATAGAGGAGTACGAGAGAAAGAATAGATCCGCGTTAAAACCTACTAGGTTACCCGGAATCGCAAGACCGGAAGAACTGCCGCCAAAAAAAAGGTTCCATAACCCATCTTGGCAAAAGCAGGTAAACGGCAAAGATGCCAAGGGCGAACCAATATACAAGACCGCAGCAGAAAACGCGGAAGCAGCGTTCGCGATTCTTAACAATGATCTGTATTCCAACGGGGAAAAACTCCAAGGGGTGTATGCTTTCCTAGGAAAAGCATTGCAACAACAACAGCGCGCCCAAGAGCGATCAGGGAGGATGCATGATAACTCCGCCCTATGCAAGACAGCTACTTGCGCTGCTGGAGCACCTGGACCGGAAGAACCCGGGGATTCAGACAACTCAAAAGATAAAAAAGAGGATCCGAGAAAAGACAAGAAAAACCCCGACAACCGGGATGCAGCGTCTAGGACCGGATCCCATCTCCCGAAAGATGGACATAAACCCCATGATCGGGAAGACAAACACCGGAAGGACGGCAAAATAATGCCACCTCCGAGAAACCCAGCTGAGAAAGCTGGAAGATACGATATACCTCACAGGCGTGAGAGATCCCGGACACCGCCTAAGGACAAAGAAAGGCACGGGAGTAGAACTCCGCCTAATCCAAAAGGGCGTGATCACGGAAGAGATAGAAACAATCCCGGAAAAGCGCGTTCGCGCAACAATGGAAGAGAAAGGAGCAGATCCCCTTCTGTTCATTCAGCCGGAAGATATTCTGCACACATTGACAGAGCAGAAAAAGATGATCTATACTTTGGTCCTAAGTGTTTCACTGACAGGATCCGAAGGATAACACTGCATTCTGGCTTTGCCAAGGTCGGTCCAACATACCAGAAATACACCGGCAGCACCAACCCGGATACCTGGCTCTCGGATTACTATACAACCGTCCAGATCAACAATGGGACAGACTTGGAAGCTGTCAAGTTTCTTCCCCTAATGCTGCTGGACGGAGCCAGAGATTGGATCAATGGATTACCATCAAGAACAGTCGACAGCTGGGATGATATGGCTAGAGTATTCACTCAGCATTTCCGGGGAACGTACAAACGCCCGAACAGCATCAACCAGCTAAACCTTTGCACGCAATTTGAGGATGAACCATACGTGGATTTCATCTCCAGATGGACAGCAATGAAGAATAGTTGCTCTGGAGTAACTGACGTACAAGCAATGCATGCTTTCGTCAATGGCCTAAAACCCGGACTCGTACCGTTCATGGTTGGTTCCAAAAAGCACAAGGATCTCGGATCTATGCTTACAACCGCCAATGAGCATGCTGCAGCCGAGGATGACATCAGAGCAAGAGGAGGCAATATTGAATCACTGATACTTGCCAAGAAAACCCCTCGTTCTGACAAAAAAGCCACTCCAGAAACAACGACGAAACCCAAAGAGGTGAACATAGCCTTTGGAGGAGAAAAGGGAAACAAGTGGAAAGGACGCAACCCAGATCCAATCAACTACACTCCAGAGGAGTGGGAAAGGATTAAGTCGGAACCTTGTGTTCACCACTCGCAATTTGGGAAACCCACCCATACAAACGCGCAATGCCGGTTGAATAAGCACATGAAAGGCACTGCAGGAGCCGGAAGTAAGGGGAAGGGTTCCAAAAGGAAACCCGCCAAACAAAAGCCAGAAGCTGACAAAGAAGACAGTGAATCGGACACTGACGAAAAAATCCAGGAACAACATCGTAAAGGCGAACCCAAGTTTCCGAGAGTTGATGGAGAAGCAATGCTAACTTTCTTAGCAACCCCGTCAGCAAAGGTGGCCAAAAAAACACTTCGAGAAATAAACGCGGTTGTTCCGGCAACCCCGAAATTCTTGAAGTACTCCAACACACTGATAATCTGGGATCAGTCTGATCATCCCGGAAATATCCCTGAACCCGGCACACAAGCTCTTGTTGTAAGCCCTATTGTTCAAAATATTAGGCTAAGAAGAGTGATGATGGATGGAGGATCCAGCATCTACAATATCTAAATGTGAGCAACCCACTAACTCCATTTCTCTCAACATGCAGGGTGTCCACATCAACAATCATCTAATTGGTCCACTTCATCCCTGGTCAAATATATCTCCACGTCACCAAGTCATGCATGTAATTTTCCATGCGTTCTCACGTCAGTCCAAGTCCAACCACGATCACAACACCATCCCAATTAATTAACCGTGTTGTTATTAATTAACCACGTTTCACCGAAGCCTTGAGATTGGTTCCTCTTCCATGCCTTCTCAAGTCCACGTTGAGCTGAAGGGTCTCCACTTCCTTGTGGTTTAATTTTCCTGTCTGCTGCACTTTTTTGATCATTCAATATTTTGGTGAAGGGGAAATTACCATGCATTTTTCTACTCATACGATGCCTTCTCCTTGGCAGCTTCAAAGTTCAGACTTGGAGCAGATCCACAAGAGCTTCATCAAACTCTATCGGGTTCCTATTTCTGCTCAATTCCATGAACTTGGTTAATCTTTTGGTCTCTTTACTTCCAACCATACAGTTTATTATTTTAGTTAGATCAAGCTTTTTGACTTCTAATATATAGTTTTTTCATCGTTGTTTTTTGTTAGCAGGAGTAATTCATGCATGAGGCTCCAGTCCATGGAGACAGTTTGCATGTGAGTTCCAGATTCGGGAAAAAAACTTTGTTTACTTTTATTTCCTCTTCTATATTCGGTTCAACTTCTTGCCGCTTCTTCCTTTCCTTCTCTGTATCATGTTGCGTTGCACCTGTTACTTTCCGTTGTACCTACAGCCTAGAGGCCTTGGAACGTCTACACTATAGACGGTAGGATGTATGTATTTTGATACTGCGATATGTTGAATTTGGTTCGATGTTGATCTCCTATGCACTGATTTATTGTTCTATGTTAGTCCTTGAAATTCCATCTAACAACACCGTGATGCATTTATTTTGTGATAAGAATTACTAGATTTGGGGAGGGTGGTCGATCAAAGGGTTATTCTCCATGATATTTCATACTATGTCAAAATAATGCAAGCGAGGTAAAATTCTAACCTATTTGATTGTACAATTTGGTTAACCTATTGGTTTTACAACTATTTAATCTTTTGATTTCATATACATTATGTTATATATATATATATAATTTTGTTCCAATTTGTGAAGAACATACTTTTCGGTTTCTGAACCTGCAATAACATTACTACAGAAATTTTTGTATTACTATTTTATACGAATGAATGCACAATTTAGTTATTGTGTTCCCTTGAATTTCAGCAGAACCGTACAATTATTTCTAATATGATGCGATATTTATGCCTCCCTATGTCTTGATTTTGCTTAGAACCAACCAAAATGTTACATTAAATCTGGAAAATTATGGCGACTGTTTCTTGGAGCTTTTATCTTATTAAAGGTAAGGTGACCAAACGAATCAATTTTTAGATTTTCATATATCATTCCCAAGCTGACGTGTTTATTCTTATTTCCTTTTGTTTACAACTTATTTTGCTACTTTTTTCAACAAAGTATTTATCTCCCATGCAACCAAATATCATTCTAATATATTACAAACGATTCCCGCAGCAACGCGCGGGGAATTATCTAGTTAATATAATGTACCTGGATACACTGAAACATCTGAAGATTTCCGAGTCTCAGCTCAACTACAGCAACATACGCTTCCATGGTATTGTCCCTGGTAGGCAAGCACGATCCCTAGGAGAAATTTCCCTAGATGTCACCTTCGGAGATAAAGATCACTTCCGGCAGGAAAAAGTATCCTTCAGAGTAGTGCCGTTCGAAAGCGTGTACCACGCAATACTCGGACGTCCAGCTTTCGCCAAATTCATGGCAAGATCCTGTTATATTTATAACAAGCTGAAGATGCCAGGACCCAAGGGAGGAGTAATCACTATAGCCGGTGATTTCAAGCTGGCAAACGAGTTGGAGAAAGAAAACGCCCTTTGCGCCCAGAGAGTCATAGCAAAGGAAGAACTGAAGGAATTAGCCAAGGAGGTATCGCCGTCAGAAATGCCGGCAGGAAAAGAAACTCGGAAGCCAACAGACAGCTTCAAGGCGTCCGAAAATACAAGACAGGTAATCCTAGATCCCAAAGACCCGACAAAATTTGTCGTCGTAGGGACTGGAATGACTGACAAATAGGAAGGCGAGCATCAAGTTCCTCCATGAGAACTGAGATATTTTTGCCTGGTGCCCAGCTGACATGCCAGGTGTACCCAGGGAACTTGCTGAGCACCAACTTAAGGTTATTCCTGGATCAAAACCCGTCAAACAAGGTCTCCGTCGATTTGACGGAAGAAGACGGAAGGCTATTGGCAAGGAAATTATCCGGCTTTTAGCAGCGGATTTCATCAAGGAAGTAATCCATACTGACTGGTCCGCAAATCCGGTATTAGTACCGAAGAAAGACACTACTGCTCTTAGAATGTGTATAGATTACACAGGCTTGAACAAATTGTGTCCGAAAGATAGGTTTGCATTACCGCGAATCGATCAAATAATAGATGCCACCGCAGGCTCTGAGCTTTTGTGCTTTTTGGATGCATACTCCGGGTACCACCAAATACGCATGAAAAAGGAAGATCAAATTAAAACTTCTTTCATAACCCCATACAGGACGTATTATTACGTAACCATGCCGTTTGGCCTGAAGAACGCAGCTGCAACCTACCAGCGTTGCATGCAACGTTGTTTGCATAGTCAGATTGGAAAAAATGTCCATGTTTATGTGGACGATATTGCTGTCGTAACCAAGGAAAAAGATACACTCCTTGAGGATTTGCGAGAAACTTTCGAAAACTTACGCACCTACAAGATGAAGTTGAATCCATCTAAGTGCGTATTCGGGGTTCCCTTAGGAAAACTTCTGGGTTTCATCGTTTCTCACAGAGGAATAGAAGTTAACCCGGAAAAGATCAAGGCAATCTTGAACATCACAAAACCTACCTGCGTCAAAGATGTCCAAAGATTGACGGGTTCCGCGGCTGCCGTTAGCAGATTTATTAGTCGGCTGGGGGATAAAGCCTTACCACTCTACAAGCTGCTGAAAAAATCCGACAAGTTCGAATGGACAGAAGAGGCCGATGCGGCGCTGACCCAGTTGAAGGAAACCTTGATGAAAGCTCCGATTTTGGCATCGCCAAAAGGCGAAGAACCCATGTTATTATACCTTACGGCTACAAATCGGGTTATTAGTGCGGTAATCGTTGTGGAACGGATAAAGGAAGAACAAAGCATACCAGATCAACATCCGGTATATTACATAAGCGAAGTTTTTTCCGAGTCAAAACAAAGGTACCCACATTACCAGAAACTGGCGTATGGTGTATTTTTCGCATCTAGAAAACTGCGCCATTACTTCCAAGGGCATTCCATAACATTGGTTAGTAAAGCACCACTAGGAGACATTATAAACAATGCAGAGGCAACCAGCCGAGTAGCCAAATGGGGCATTGAGCTGGCAGCCTTCGACATTAAATACCAGCCAAGGACGGCCATAAAATCCCAAGTTTTGGCAGATTTTGTTGCCGACTGGACGGAAGCAATGGAAAAAACACCAATGCCGGAGGCCGAGTACTGGATCATGCACTTTGACGGATCCAAG
The DNA here is from genome assembly GCA_028641055.1 of Alopecurus myosuroides. Lineage (NCBI taxonomy): Eukaryota > Viridiplantae > Streptophyta > Magnoliopsida > Poales > Poaceae > Alopecurus > Alopecurus myosuroides. The sequence goes on from CM054059.1 coordinate 371,883,027, forward strand.
ATGAAGGAAGGAGCTGGGGCTGGCGTAGTCTTAAAATCTCCTAAGGGAGACACGATGGAGTACGTGTTGCAAATACACTTCAACGCCAGCAATAACGTGGCAAAATACGAAGCTCTGCTTCATGGCTTGCATATTGCAAAAGAAATATGAGTAAAGCGCATCTTGTGCTATGGCGACTCGGATTTGGTGCAGCATCAGCTCAACCAAACCTGGGACGCAAAAAGCCCTATAATGGCCGAATATCGGAGAACGGTAGACGAGTTCGCCATCTGTTTCTTTGGATTCGAGGTCCTCCACATCAAAAGGGAGGAAAACTGGAACGCGGATGCTCTAGCCCGCATGGGATCAGAAAGGGTAAAAACCTTACCACCAGGAGTATTCGTTTAGCACTTACACGAGCCGTCCATAAAAGGTGGAGACGTTGATTACCCTCTGGCGTCTGAATCAATCGAAGTCATGATCGTTAAGCCGGACTGGACAATTCCGTACTTAAACTTCTTAGTCAATCAGAAGTACCTGGAAGGAGCAGACGAAGTCTTGCAAAGACAAATACAGCGTCGATGCAAAGGATACGCGGTAATTGATGGCTGCTTATATAAACGCAGTACTTCTGGAATTTTTCAGCGATGCATCTCACCAGAAGAAGGAAGAGAAATACTGGAAGAAATCCATGCCGGCGATTGCGGACATCATGCTCAATCAAAAAGCATAGTCAAAAAAGCATTCCGCGCGGGGTTTTTCTGGCTAACAGCCAAGACAGATGCCGAGCATATAGTTAACACGTGTGCATGATGTCAATATTACGCTAAGCAGACCAACTTGCTGGCCCAAGCACTTAAAACTATCCCCATTACGTGGCCGTTTGCGGTCTGGGGGCTAGATATGATGGGACCGTTCAAAACTGCAAGAGGTGGACTTACTCATTTGCTGGTAGCAGTGGATAAGTACACCAAATGGGTGGAGGCCAAACCCATCAAAAAGCTGGATGGTGCAACTGCTAGAAATTTCATCATCGACTTGGTGATGAGATACGGTGTGCCACACAGCATAATAACCGACAACGGGACAAATTTCTCCATCGGAGAGTTGGCAAGATATTGCCGACAAACGGGAATTCGCCTAGATCTAGCATCTGTGGCACACCCGCAATCCAATGGACAGGTTGAGCGAATGAATAGCTCAATCCTGCAAGGAATACGCCCAAGACTCGAAACTCCTCTTCATAGACCAGCCGGAGCATGGGTAGAAGAGCTACCTTCCGTGATTTGGAGTATAAGAACGACGCCAAATAGGTCGACTGGGCAAACCCCGTTTTTCCTAGTTTACGGCGCGGAAGCTATTCTCCCAACAGATATGATCCATGATAGCCTAAGAGTGCAAGATTTCGACGAATTAGATGCCGAAGAGGCACGACAGGATGCCGTTGATCTCCTAGAAGAGGAAAGAGAGCTTGTGCTTCAAAGATCCGCCATTTACCAGCAGGGTTTGCGACGTTACCATAGTCGGAAAATCAGACATCGCTCTTTTAAAGAAGGTGACCTAGTGCTGAGGTTGGTGCAGCAAAGGAAGCACAAATTAGCCCCAGTATGGGAAGGGCCATTTGTCATAAGTAAAGCCATGAAAAATGGATCGTACTATCTTGTTGACATTCGAGATACGGAAGACGATCCCGAGAAACCGAATCGCAAAAGAAAGAGAAAGATAGATGATGAGCTAGGAGAGACAAAAAGGCCTTGGAGCATCCAGCAGTTACGTCCCTTCTATACTTAGTTCAATATCTATGTAAACATCTTTTGAGACCATGAAATAAAGTCATTGGAATTCTGATATCCATGTTTTCACAAGTTCACTATAGTACAAAGCATGATTCCACTTTATCTATTTCCCAATGATCTTACAAAATACTCAATGTTAACCGAATTGTGCCTGCGTGCTCGGCGTTAAAAAACTGAATGATTTCAGCCTGCTAATGGCTAAAGGAAACTCGGATTGTGCCTGCGTGCCCAAGTTTCAAGAAAGTTCCTTACAAACCTCTAAGCATTATCTGATCGAATGTATGTTGGGTCACTGGAACTAGTTAGTAAAAATGCCTTTAGTATGATCCATGTTTCCGAGTTTTAACTGATTGGTTATACCCAGTTACTCGCCATGACGATTCATAATGCTATCGAGCCATTTCAAACACTAAAGACAGTCAAAACACATATGCCAGAGAACTTAGAAGATAAAGGAATAATTCAACCCGACAATCTTGCAAGGAATTTCATAATTCAAAGATGCAAAAGGCGGAGTTCTTGTTTCGACAAATGAAATAGAAGCGTTACAGTATGAATTACATTGTAAAAATAGCGCTCCTATTATACAAATCTACCATCCAGGTTAAATACAGTCCTTCAAGCATCCGAGTCTTCCTCGCTGCTTTCATCTTCGGGGACTGCGGGAACCTCTTCTTCTGGATAAGTGATAGAAATGTTAACCATGGAAGCAATCTTGGTCGCGTGGCCTTTGACTTCATCAAAGATGGCGGTTCGCTGATTTTCTGTAACCCCTTGAGGGACACCAGAGGCCACGCGCCAAGATTTCGCATCAGGATAATGCAGACGCATAAGGCCTAGGGCCATGCGCGCACCACCTCGTGCAGCGGAGCGTAGGATGGATTCCTTTGATCCCGCAACTTCCATGATGGCACCCGGAAGTTTGTAAACTTCCGAGAATTCTATAGTACTTGCGGGAAGGAATTTGTTAATCAATTGCATTCCTGCATTTCTGATTGCATTCCATACCTCCCCAAAAGCTCGGATTTTCTCAATCCGAGAAATTCCTGGAATATTCCCTGTTTTGATGACAGAAACAACAAAAAAAGTTTAGGTCACAAAATAAGGAAAGTGAGACATGGAGAAATTGGTAAAAGGAACTAACTTACCAAGAACCTTATCAATTTCGGTGCCTTCTTTCATGCGCGGGAATAGCATACTTTCCAAATCATGGATAATAGATTTATCTTCCGCCACTTGCAAAGAAGCCTTGGATTGAGCAATCCCAAGGGCCAGATTACTGGCTTCCAGGTCTTTTTGAACTTTCATAAGTTCCTTGCGAAGGCTTAAGTTTTCTGCACGGAGCCGAGATGCATTGCTAGCGTCCTTCGCTACTTTTTTGGCTTTAGCTAAAGCAGCTAGAGGACACAAAAACATTTCGAGTTTATGAAAATTCGGAAAAAATGTTATCCGGATAAAAACTGCAGAGAATACATACCTGTTGTTTCAGATAATTGTAGCTGAGATGACGCCAGCTCGTTGCTTTTCAACTCAATAATAGATTGAAGGGTTTTTACTTCTCTACTTTTGAGATTAAGCTTCTTAAAAACTTCCAAATTTATGGCATCTGAGGAATGCTGAATACGGAAATGAAAGCCAAATGCTTAAGTATGAACAAGCATATGAAGAAACATTAAGAAGAATTCAGGTTTTCAACTTAATGCTTGGGGGCTAGAGGTGTCACCTGGCTCATTTCTCGCAAGTCGGCCAAGCTCTCGTTGTACTCTTTGGCATATTCAGCGAAAAGAATCCCAACGTGATGAAGGCCACCTTGTAAGACCTGGCGAGGGGAAAATATAATATCATTGCGAACAACTAATCCGCCTTGTGGCCAAGGACGAATTAGAGGGGCAGGAGCGAAGAATTTTTTAGCCTCCGGACGAATATATCCAAGATTGTCGAACGGTTCTTCTTTTATCCGGATGTTATTGTCCAAATTGGAGATGGGTTCGTTTCCAGCAGAGGACCGGAGATTTCCACCCGTCTGTGCTTCCGTTCTACCCCTCGGGCCCATGGCTGCAGAAGAAGATTCTTCTTTGATAGCAGTCTTATGTTTCTTCAGCTTCTTTGTTTTCAATGGAGTTGGGGCAAGACTGAAAGAAGAATATCCGAGAGTTAAAGATCTCGAAGAATTGAGGGAAGATGGTAACTAGGAAAACTCCAGTAAAATACCTGGACGTGGCGATAGGAATTCCGTCAACAGTTACCATTTTCTCGAAAGTCACCTGCCTTTTGCGCTTCCGGTCGCTGTAAAACCTAGCATGTAGTTCGCTGAGTTCGGCATCGGAATCAAGATCATTTCCTCCGAGTTCGTTGAACTGGGAAAGAATTAACAACATATTAAAAGGCGGAGATATAAGTTAATCTGAGAAAAACTCGGAAACAAGGAAAGTATAAATACCTTAGGAACATGATTTTCCATGTGATAAATGGCTAGGTTTTCTTCAATTTGAGCGCTGGTGGCAACCAGTTGATGAAGCCTCTTTATAAAATCTTTCTTGGTATAGGCTTTATCTGTTCCCCTCATGCTATCTTCTGGCCCTTGGTATTCGCAAAGAAGCCGGGAACGAAATGAAAGGGGCTGAATGCGACGTCCGAACCAGCATAAAACAGTGTCCTTCCCAGTTAAAGAAGGTTTGGAAGAAGTAAGCTTGGCAATACGGCGCTTTATCTTCATTAGATTTTCCGGCAATGTCTCAACTGCTTCAACTGTCCAACTCTCTCGAGGAGTGGCAGCGGAATTAACAAATGAAGGAACCCCGATTTCCTTGCCAGGGAATGGGATGTCCTGATGATAAAAGAAAGAACCCAGCCAGGATTTGGTGGGTTCTGGCATTTGTATTCTCGGGAACCAATCCTCTCTATTTTTTCTAAGAATGAAAGATATAGTTCCACAGATAGGGGAAATGCCTTCTGTGATGTTATGTTTTACTTCAAAACAATATTGCCAAAAATCTAGACTAGGAGTCATTCCGAGATATCCTTCAAAAAGAGCTTGGAAGCTAGCTAGATAGAGGATGGAATTTGGAGAGAGGTTATGCGGTTGGACGCCGTAATAGTTAAGGATGTCTATGAAGAAGGCAGAAGGAGGTAAACCCATACCTCGCGTAATGTGAGAGGTAAGGAGGACACATTCTCCGTCTTTTGGTCTGGGCTCGAGCTCACCATCTGAGTTTCGCCATTTGCCTTTAACTATTAATCCCTCCTTTGACATTTGTCGAAGGAGGACGAGGGAAGAGTTACTCGGATTCCAGTTGCCGACAAATTCTGCTTCTTCGGTCGCAGCGTGTTCGTTGACTTGAAGCAGGATCTTCTCCTCCGCCGTTTCAGGAGCGAACGGCGGGGAAGCGGCGGAGCTCGCGCCCGCAACGTCCGCGGCGGCGGATAGGTTTTCTCTGCCCGCCGCGGAGGCCGCGGTTTTCTCCGGCTCGTCGCCGGCGTGCTTGGGTGACCCAACTTGTGGATCTAGGTCGCTGATGAGGTCGTTGATGGCGGCGCGAGTGGGCGAGGACGGTGAGCTTGCCATTTCCTGGCGGCGCGATTCGTTTCGGGTGTGCTTGGAGGTGAGGAGCGCTCGGGGCAGTGCTTCGCTTGAGAGCTCGTGCGCATCAATGGCGAGTGCGGTGAGAGTGCGGAAGGTTTTCGTTGAGGACGGGGATGGCTATTTATAGCTAAAAATCCGTCAAGATACGTGCCAACGGCTATTTTGACCGTTGGATGTTTGCCGCGTGTCACTCGCCGGAAAATCCGGGAAATGAAACGACAGTGTAATGATGGTTATCTCCTCGTTTCCCGCGAGAATCTGTCAGAGATATGTTTCTGGGTTTTCCGAGTAAAACCCAAACGTCATTTACGTCAGCATGGTTGAGTGCGCTGACGTAAGGAGTTTCTTCTCCGCGAAGGATCGTGAGAGAAAAGCCGGATTTTCAGGATTCCGAGTTTTATGTCACCATCTTTTTCAAAAGAAGAATAAGAAGAATCAAGACTGCTGAATCAATATTTCTCGGAAAAAGTATATTTGGCGAAAGGCGGAGAATCAGAGTTTCGATCCTTCTTGGGGGCTACTGTCGGATATATACCAAATAGGGGTATAGAAGATGGTAGACAAAGTGCCGGATTACCAGGGTGGCCTAAGTGGTAGTGGGCTTAGGTCCATTAGGCGGCCCAGTAATCCGACGCACAGAAGCCGGATTCTAGAAGAACCCGGATCACGGCCCATGTGATCTGGCTTGGAGGAGAAGACGGATTCCTTGCTTTCCAAGTTACAAGTTACCGTAGTCTTCTAGGTTTCCTATTCTGTAAGCCCTAATCCGGCTATTATATAAAGCCGGACGGGAGATAGATAGATAACAAAGGAATAACAGAGAAGCTCTATGCCAACTCGCCGAGAAGCTCATCCTCGTCGAGTAGCTTAGATCTAAAACCCTCACATTGTAATCCTGTTTACGGGCTTTAGTCCCAATTAGTGAGAAGTGCAGGAGTAGGCACGTCGTACTGTCGCGACGTACCGAACCTGGGTAAAATCCTGTGTTCTGTGTTACTACGCGATCCCGTTACCCCACGTCTCTACCGTAGTCTCATGGCACCCCCGTCTATGAAAACTACTACGATGTCTCGACATCAATGTTTGCACATGCATATGCACATCAAGTTCCAACTTCATTGTCGTGGTGGTGTCACGGCAGATGCCATAGGATGGCTACAGATGTGGGGACGATGGACGCTGGAGGCGCTCGGGGAGGGATCACGCGACGAGTAGCCGCGTGAAGTAAGGAACAAGCACTGCAAACAACACGATCTACCCAGGTTCAGAGCCCTCGTGAGGAGGTAAAACCCCTACTCCTGCCTTTCTCTCTGTATATTGGTGTCTCACCGAGTAGCCACAGTACAATTGTTCTTGCTACCGAGTAGCCACTCTTCTCTCTACGTGATGATCTAGGTCAAGAATCTGAACCCAGTGTGTGATCTCTCGCGCAGGAGGGGGTAGGGCACCTTATATACTCGGTGCCCAGCCGGATACAGCAAAATACAAACAAATGTCGACATTGTGTGCACACCATCCTTCTTCCGAGTTCCCGCTGACAGCTTTGGCTTCTAAGCTTGTCCGGTTGCGGAAAGTCGTTGGGCAAAACCAAGTAACCATTCTGTTATCACTGCCACGAACACAGAGTAGGTCCCCCCTATCCTGCGACGCCCTGCTGCCACACTGTCGCTGTCAGGCACGCCGTCCTCAGATGAACAGTGCTGTGAACAGTGCCAAGTACGGACCCGGGATACGCGGGATTCTGTGTCAGAACGGCTCCTTTCACTTCTGGCCCGAGTAGGATCCCGTCATTTCTACTCGGACCAACTCTTCTATTCGGAGGAACATAACTCTCTTGATTCGTCCTTCTGGCCATCTAGGTGTAGGACCGGGTAGCAGTCGACCGGGTAGCGAGTACCGGGTAGCCGACTACTCGGCCAAACATCCCTTCTGATCTTGCCTTTAGCACTTGTCTTTACCCTACTCGGGGGTAACCCCCCGACATCAGTCCCCGAAGCTGGTAGAGTCCTGCGAACTCGTTCACTGGGCCCTGCCAGTTTAAAAACCAACCTTGACAGTCTTTACCTTGAACCTTGGGATACCGAGTAAAACCTCCGAGTAGCCCTTGATTTTGTCTTAAGCTTCTTCCGAATAGAGCCACTTCTCTTCTCTGTAGCCGAGTAAAAGGACTTGGTGAAATCTCGAATCGAAATCTCTGCGTGGCAGAGCACAATCCGGCTTTCCGCGCTGCAACTGGGCACGTGTCACGCGGACACGACCCCGACGCCTCGGTGCCCGGGAACTGACAGGCCACGCGCCCAGTTTTCATGGTGTGGGCCCACTAGCCCGTTATGTCCCATCAAGCGCAGTAATTGCCCACGATCTCATCGTGGGATCTAATGCGGCCGTTACGCGCGCGTTCTGCGCTATGTGCGTTTCTAACCGGCCCACAGATCCCACGTCGCACGGTTTCTGCCACGATCGATCCCACCACCTCAATTCGTAACGACAACCCGAGGAGCGGTATATATACCCCCTCGGTAACTCCTTCTTCTTCTTCCGCTCCCACTTTCCCCTCGTCTCCTCGTTTCTCCGCCGCCGCAGAGCATCTCGCCGCCGCGCATCTCACCGCGCCGCCGCGAGCTTCTCCACCCAAATTCCTTCAATCTTTCAGCCAACCTCTTCCCCACCGTGATGGCTCGTGATGACGACGCTCGCGCCGGCAGGGCTGGATCTGAGGTCACTGCCGAGGAGTGCCAATGGCTCGTGAACACCCGGAGAGTTCCTCCCGGTGTTCGCTGCCGGCAACCTGGCAGCGAGCTCGTACCGGCCCCGCAGGAGGGCGAGCACGTCGTCTTCCTCGCGCACTTCGCGCGAGGATTCGGGCTCCCGGTCTCGAATTTCTTTCGGTCGTTCCTCGATCACTATGGCCTCCAGCCGCACCACCTCCCGCCGAACGCCGTCGTCATGCTCTCATACCACACCGTGGTATGCGAGGCATTCCTGGGCGTTCGCCCCACTTCGGCAACTTGGTCCCGGTACTTCTTCTTCCGGAAGCAAAGCAAGGGCAAGAAGGATGGCGCGGTGACCAGCCGCGGGATGACAGAGACTGGCAGCGCCATGATGGTGCAGCGCGGTGGAACCAATCACCCGCGCATCAAGGGGTTGGACTCTGTCCGCAAGTGGCAGAGGACCTTCCTCTACGTGAAGAACATTCCCGCCGAGAAGGGAGCCAAAGTGGAGGACCGGATCAATCTGCCCCGCTGGACCAACACAGCTCCCACCGGGCAGAACTGGCGGACCAAGCCGTCCCTCGACAGCAACCTGAAGCAGATGGACGAGCGCCTCGCCAACCTGATCTCGGAAGGGCTCAAGAGCGATGACCCGATCGCCTGCTGGATCTCCAGGCGAGTGCTGCCGCTCCAGCACCGCGTCCATCTCATGTGCTACATGGGCGGCCCCCGCGACTGCACTCGGACAACCACGTTCGAGCTCAGCAACGCGGACGTTGCCACTTGGGAGCGCTCCATCATGAGCAATGGCCTTAGGGACAACTGGCAGTACGGCTTCGTGCCGTTCAGCCGCACGAAACCAATCAAGCGGGTTAGTGCTTCTCATCCTGTTTCCTGTACACAGATTCCGAGTAGATAGCCTTCTTAACTTGCTGTGCCTAGTATCCGCACTTTGTGCCGAGTAGAACACTGCGCAGTTTTGCTTAGGCTTTGTATGCTTTGTGTTTGCACACCTTGCCGAATAGCGCACTTAGCAGTATTTTCTAGGATTAATGTGCTTTGTGCTCGCACGCCCTGTCGAGTAGCACACTTAGCAGCACTCTCTAGGTTTACTGTGCTTTGTGTTTGCACGCCTTGCCGAGTAGGATGCCTTTATGCTACTCGTCTAACTTGTGATGTTTGACTACTTTCCAGGTCCTTGCCCGCCAGCTTGCCGAGAGCGTGGAGCGCTTCGAGGCTAACTGGGAAGAGGACCGGGAGGAGGATGATGAGGTCTCCTACGAGACCGCGGACAAACTCAATATTCCTCACGCCGCTCAGACGGAGAAGCATCATGTTGAAGCGTCTGTTCGGGATTGGTCCGAGGACGATGACGAAGGTAATTGAGCTCACCTTGTCTGGCCGCGAGCAGCGCAACCCAATTTCCTCCCGCTTCTGAATTGTTTTCTTCTTCCCAACTGTACAGACGATGCTGACGCTGAAGAGGAGGGCGAGGACGAGGACGAGGACGCCCTTGTCGTTGATCCGCTTTCAGTCGCCGCTCCTGTTACTCGCAAGAGGACGGGTAGCGGTGCTCAGGAGCCCCCCGCCAAGAAGACGAAGACGGTCATGAAGAAGACCAAAGGAGCCGTGACAAAAGGGCGACGGCTGCCTCCTTCCCGTAAGGGGTAAGCAATTTTCTCCTCCGCTGCACATCTCTGTTGCCGCTATTTCCCGATTTTTTACTCCGCTGTTGCTTCTCGGTTCATTCTGTCCTTTCCTTCTTTTCTGAATATTCTCCTTTCTTCAGTGCCCCCTTGGATGCAGACGCTGCTGTCGCATCCACCAAGTCCAGGAAGAAATCTGCCATCGATCTCGAAGCCCTCATTGATCTCGACGACGAGGACGAGATCGCAGCGCGGAACAGGGCGCGTGCGTCCTCTCCTGTGAGAGGAGAAGACTCCGACGACGCTCTATACATGGACACCGATGCCCACGACACCGAGCAGGAGCAGCAGGCCCGCGCAGAACAAGAAGCGCGTGATGCTGCTCGCGACGAGAGGCCACCTTCTCCTCCAGCCACCACGGCCGAGGAGAACTTAGAACAAGATCCCGAGCAGCAAGATGACGCCGCCCTTGAGCGGCATGAAGGAGACCAAGAGCAGCCAGCAACAAGGGCTGCTGAGCATGACGACCCCGCGGCCCAGCCGCGGGTAGACAGACAAGACGCCACGCAGCGAGATCTCGCTGCCGAGCAGCGGGCTGAGACCGTTGACGAGATGAAGCATGACCCTCCGAGTCGCGCGCAGCCGGACGCTGCGCCGGGTAGCACGCCGTTGGCGCCGCCTACCCAGCAGGGCACTTCCTTCACCGCACCAAACTCCCCACCGGTGAAGAAGACCAAAACTGCAGCCAGCCCTCCGGCCAAGCCGGTTGTGAAGAAGATCAAGCAGGAAGCTGTCGAGAAGAAAGCCGCTGATCAGAAGGCCGCCGAAAAGATAACTACTGAGAAGAAGGCCGCCGAGAAGCGAGTCGCCGAGAAGCAAGTCGGTCAGTCAGATGCCCCCGTCCGCAGGAATCCCTCGCGTGGCGGTGCGCAGGATGCTGCCGCGATGCCGCCGCCCCAAGGCCGGCAGCTTACCACCGGTGGTTCCGGCGCGGCTGCTGACGCCGCCACGGGATCAAGCATACCTGACCCACCTATCTTCCCACCTTACATGGTAAAGATGAGCCAGCAGCACAGCATCCCGCTGACCCCAGCCGAGAAGAAACTTGCTATCAGGCGGGGCAAACAGGCCACGGCAGTGGACTCCAAGCCTCCAGCCAGGAACAAGGACAGGTCCCTCTCAATCTTCTCGCGCGAGGTTCAGGAAGCCGAGGTGACGTCCATGGGCCTTGAGCAGATGATCGACCGGGTTGGATTTATTGATGCTGAGTGGGACAGCGAAGTCCTTGGCAACAAGAATTGGAATGGCCTGACTTTGGGCGATTTGGATCACATGCGCGTTGACTGGAACAAGGCGGACATGGGTTACAAACCCATGACTATCTCGTCCAAGACTAGCACGCTTGCCGCCAGGCTGTTCGTTCACCGCAAGGCCGCAGAGGATCTTGAACAAACTTACGCGGTAAGCTTTGCTTATTCGTCCCGAGTTGCATTTTCCTTCTCTTCTACTCTTCTCCTTCTTCTTATCCATCACCCAGTCCCTGAGATTCTGGCCGAGTAGGCGGGTACTCAATCGAGTTGCCGCCTTCTCGGGTTGAATCTTCACGACTTTGTCTGATTCTTTTTCTTTCTTCCTCTCAGAATAGCCTTCTGAAAAGAACCAACCTGTACCGGCGGCTGCTATGGAACCACAACATCGCTAAGAGGCGTCTTGAGGCCCTGGAATTGGAGCGCAAGTCCGACGAGGTGGCGGAGAAGGAGGTCATGGATAGCGCCCTCAAGATCTCTGAAGTCGAAAGTAAGCTTTTAGCTACGCGGTTCCTGCGTTTGGTGTTTACGCCCGCTTTTGCTTTCTGCTCTAATCGATCGTTTTCTGCAGGCAAATTTAAGGCCCTGGCCGAGGAGCATATGAACTGCCGCGCTTTTGTTGAGAGCGGCCAAGCCACGATCAAGAAGCTGGAAGGTGAGTTGATGTCTTCTCGGCTTGCTTTCTTGCTTTCATCTTGGCTACTCTGCTGACCGTGCTTTGCTTTCTACAGAAGATCACAAGCAGTTTGTCGAGGAGCATCTCGACTGCCTCAAGCCTGCTGAGGTGCAGCAGCAGATTGAAAGCCTTGAGGTGGAATTCAAGAAGAGGCACCTCTCCGAGATGGAACCGTTGCAGGTCCAGCTGCGAACCGCCTTGCAAGATGCCCTTAATATTGCTGCCGAAAAGGACAAGATATCTGCCGAGAAGGACAAGATTGAGGCAGCAGCCAAGGCCAAGCAAAGGGCTCTGGAGCCGGAATGTGATACGCTGAGGGAAAGCAACTCGGCGCTCATGCTCCAGCTGGCCCAGTTCCGGAGAGTAGAAGAGAGGCATGTTGCTGACGAAGAGTCATGGAAGAACAAGCTGCAGGCACTACTCTATGACCTGAATAGTAAGTGCCCACTTCTCTTCACTTCACTCTTCCCTTTTGCTTCTCTGCCACTCGACTCGTTTCTCTATTCTGCCTCTGTCTCTAATATTTTTGATAGCTTTTTCAGAAACTTTCCCCGGCCTCGACTCGTCTTGCAAGCCAGCTCTGGCAAAGGCCCAAGCTGTTCGCACCGAGAAGGGCGAGCCTATGGACACCAAAGCTTCAATTGAAGACAGCATCACAACCATGCAGGTCCAGCTCCAGCGCCTAAAGGGCGTGGGCACCGATCTGGTGTCCACCGCCTTCAAGCTCCATGACCTGTTCAGGCCTCGAGAGTCTGCGCCAGAAACTATCCGCAGACTTGCCGAGAAGCTGAACGACGTGAAGACCGAGCTGAAGAAATGGCGAGCTTCCGGAGCTCGGGCAGGCGCGGACATGTTGCTCCTTTTTATCATGAGCTGGTACGAGAACCTGAATTTGGATGTCATTCGCGAGATGCGCGAGGACTCCAAGTGGGAGAAGAATTCCACGTGCGTGGCTCGCCGCCAGGCAGTCGCGTACGAGGTCGCCCAGTACGCGGACACCGCGCGCTTCATTGAAGGTCTCACAGAGCCCGATACCGAGGTGGATGAAGGCGAGGATGGAGACGAGGACGAAGAGACGGATGAGGAGGCCGTTGAGTCCGAAGGTCTGAGCTTCTTCGATAGCCCCAACGACAAGACCGAGAAGGGGAAGGCCGCGGTTGTCGCGAATAGCGACGATGAAGCCGAGAGCGAGAAGATGACCATCGACACCGCGGCCCTCGAGTTCGGCACTTCATCAGGCGCGGCCCTCGACGACACGGCGCGTCTCCGCGCCCAATCGGCTGCCTCCACCTCGGCGACAGAACTCGTCTCGGTGGCCACGGCCACTTCTGACCAGGCTGCCACCGAGCCAGACGCGGATGCTGCGAAGACCGACGCCGCCAACTCTGAGGTTGATGCTGCTAAGGCCAGCGCTGAAGCTGAAGCTGCCAAGGCCAACACCGAGAACACTGCTACCTCGACCTGATTATCTCCTGCAACTTTTGTCCTCAAAACTTCTATCAGATCCCCGGGATGCCGGGTGCAGATGTATCGAAACAATTACGTTTGTCGCTTGCTACTCAGTTTTATTCACGTTTGATATTTAACTTAGTCAACTTGGGCAGCCTTGGCTCGATGCCGGGTTGCGTTATCATGCAAGTCCCCGAGTTGCATTTCTTATTCGCTCTTCCTTTTTATCTCAACTCTTACCTGCAACTTGTTGCTTTTTTGGTATTCGAGTCACAAGAATTCAAAGTCGGAGTTGCAAATACTTAGCCACTTAGAAACACCCATAGTAACGCAGCCCACCACTTAGCCGAAAAGAAGTTAACAAGAAACAACAGTAAAAGACATCCTACTCGGTTCCTGCACTCTTTCTTTCCTTAGTAATTTTTCTTGTGCTCATTGACCTTTTGCTTGTTCTCTTGCTTGCCATGAAGCCGGGTTTCGGACAGCAGCAGAGTCGAAGAGTTGGCATGTAGGTTTAAACACAATACTAGATGTACTTGTGAAACTTTAAGCAGAGCAACCGAGTGGAAAAAAGCGAAACCGAGTAGAAACACACAGAGCAATTTTGGACGAGGGCAGTCCCCGAGCTCAATTTTAGATTGCGGAGTAGAATTTTAACTCGGATAAGAGAGTACATACACATCTTTGCTCACGAATGAAAGCGACGAAGTAGGGCTACATTCCAGGGGCGCTTAGATTCCTCTCCAGCTTTATCTGCCCTGTTCTCCTGTGATGGATGCACGTCCACAAGATAATAGGCATCATTGTGCAGCGCTTTGCTCACAATGAAAGGCCCTTCCCATGGAGGAGACAACTTGTGCATCCCGGCTGTGCGTTGCACAAGCCTAAGGACCATGTCTCCTTCTCGGAAAACCCTTGGGTTCACCTTTCGGCTATGATAATGCCGCAGGTTTTGCTGGTAGATAGCTGAACGTGACAGAGTAAGCTCTCTTGCTTCTTCGAGCAGGTCAACGTCATCTTCTCGAGCTTCTCTCGCCTCCACCTCAGTGTAGAGGGTTACTCGGGGGGAGTCATGCTCTAAGTCTATTGGCAACACGGCCTCAGCCCCGTATACCAAGAAGAATGGCGTGTAGCCGGTTGACCGGTTAGGGGTAGTCCTTAGACTCCACAACACCGCTGGCAACTCGTCTAGCCAACACCCAGTTGTTTTCAGCAATGGCTCAATCAGCCTTGGCTTTATGCCTGCCAACACCATGCCGTTTGCTCTTTCCACTTGCCCATTGGAGGCGGGATGCGCAACAGATGCAACATCTAGTCGGATGTGCTTATCTCTGCAGAACCGCACCATTGCCCCCTCAGCAAAATTTGTACCGTTATCCGTGATGATGCTGTGCGGGTAGTCGTATCTCAGGATCACATCCTTTAAGAATTTCACGGCTGTAGCTCCATCGCACTTCCGAATAGGCTTCACTTCAATCCATTTGGTGAACTTGTCCACCATGACTAAGATGTGCGTCATGTTGCCTTTAGCCGGCTTGAAGGGGCCAACCATATCCAAACACCATACAACAAACGGCCAAGTGATGGGAATGGTTTTCAACTCGGAAGCCGGCATGTGGATCTTACTCGCGAACATCTGGCAGCCGTTGCACTTTCTCACGATGTCCTCAGCTTGCTGCAGAGCCGTGAGCCAGTAGAAGCCATGCCGAAAAGCTTTCTTGACCAATGCCCGAGAAGAGGCGTGGTGCCCGCATTCTCCTTGGTGTATTTCCAACAGAATTTCTCCTCCTTCTTCTGGGTCCACACAGCGTTGCAGCACGCTGGTGGCACTTCTCTTGTGCAGCACATCTCTGAATATAGTGTAGCCCTTGGATCTTCTCTGAATCTGCCTTGCGATCACCTCATCTTCTGGCAGAGTGCCGTCCTTTAGAAAGGATAATATGGGCATGGCCCAACTCGGTGTCTCCCGTGTAGAAAACACTGGTTCGTCCACTTCCATCGGGACAGGCACCTCTGGCTGCTCTTTAGGATTGGGAGCACTTCTCTGGAGCCCTGAACGATTGGCAAGGACCTCCTCAATGAATGCGACAGTCCCCGGGTTGAGGACAGCAGTCCCCGAGTATGGAGTGGCAGTCCCCGAGTAGGGAGTGGCAGTCCCCGAGTAAGGAGTGGCAGTCCCTGAGTAAGGAGTGGCAGTCCCCGAGTGAGGAGTGGCAGTCCCCGGGTTTTCTATGGCATTCTCCCAGTCAATCTCCATGGGAACGGATTCTTCACTTGGCAGAGAAGGAACAAATATGGATTCCGAGTTGGGAGATGGCTTGATGGATGGCTTCCTCAAATGCTCCAAGGCAATCCCTGCCGGGATGGACTGCCGAGAAGATCCCAACTTGGACAGCTCGTCTGCTGCTTCATTCTCTGCTCGGTAAATATGCTGGAACTCGCAGCCTTCGAAGAATCCAGTCATAGACTGTACCAGGAAGCGGTATGATGCCATGTTAGCATCCAGAGCATCCCAAGTGCCAGAGACTTGCTGCACCACCAGATCTGAATCGCCATAGCATATAATGCGCTGCACGCCAACCTCCTTGGCTACTCGCAGGCCGTGCACCACGGCCTCGTACTCTGCAACATTGTTGGATGCTTTGAAATGAATCTGCAGCACGTACTTGAGCTGATCTCGTTTGGGTGACGTTAGCACTACGCCAGCACCAAGGCCTTCCTTCACCTTCGAGCCATCAAAGTGCATCTTCCAGTATTTGGCAACTGGAGCAGGAGGTTCGTACTGCACCTCAGCCTAATCCACCAGAAACTCCGCCAGAATCTGAGACTTGATGGCTTCTCTTCTCGCATACGCGGGAGCGTACGCGGCCAGCTCAATTGCCCACTTGGCTACTCTGCCCCTCGCTTCCTTGTTGCCCATGATATCCGAGATGGGAGCAGAGCTCACAACAGTGATGGGGTGCTCTTGGAAATAATGCTTCAGCTTCTTGGCGCCCAGGTACACGCCATAGGTCATCTTCTGGTAATGCGGGTAGTTCTGCTTGGAGCTGGACAACACTTCACTGAGGTAGTATACTGGGCGCTGCACACTTTTGCCGTCTTTCTTCACGCTCCACCACAATCACCACGCTGACCACTCGGTTGGTAGCACCAATGTACAACAGCATTGGCTCCTTGGGTAGCGGACTAGCCAAGATGGGAGCGCTACCCATCATTGCCTTCAGCTCATTGAATGCCACATCCGCTTGCGGAGTCCAGACAAACTTGTCACTCTTCTTCATCAGCTGGTACAGAGGCAGGGCCTTCTCGCCCATTCGGCCCAGGAAACGGCTCAGAGATGCCAACCAACCAGTGAATTTTTGCACATCCTTCAGGGATCTCGGCAAAGACATGCTCTCAATAGCTTTTATCTTTGAAGGATTGGCTTCAATGCCCCGACTAGACACCAGGAAGCCGAGTAGCTTGCCAGCCGGGACGCCAAAGGTGCATTTACTCGGGTTCAGCTTCATCTTATACTTGCGCAAGTTAGCGAAGGTTTCCGCAAGATCGGCAAGCAGAGTTTGTGTTTAATTCGTTTTGATGACAGTGTCATCTACGTACACCTGCACATTCTTGCCGAGCTGGTTGTGCAAGCATTTCTACATGCACCGCTGATAAGTAGCACCCGCATTCCGCAACCCGAAACACATGACACGATAGCAATAAGCCCCGTACGGGGTAATGAAGGCAGTCTTTATTTGATCAGCAGGATTGAGAGCTATCTGGTGAAAACCAGAGTAGGCATCTATGAAAGACAGCAGTTCACAACCAGCAGTGGAATCGATCACCTGATCGATGCGAGGTAGCGGGAAAGGATCCTTGGGGCATGCTTTGTTCAAGTCGGTGTAGTCGACACACATGCGCCATGCAGTAGCAGCCTTGGGGTCCTCCTTCTTCTTCTCTACCATGACCGGGTTGGCTAGCCAATCCGGATGCAGCACCTCCATGATGAAATTGCTTATCAGCAACTTGGTGATCTGGTCACCAATGGCCTTCCTTCTCTCATGTCCGAAACGGCGCATAGACTGCTTCACTGGTTTGGCGTCAGGACACACATGTAACGAGTGCTCAACCAACTCCCCTGGAACTCCTGGTAAATTTTCATTGGACCAGGCGAACACGTCCCGATTCTCACGGAGGAAGTGGATGAGCTCGCTTTCCTATTTCTCCGCCAACCCGGAGCCAATGATGGCTACGCGGTCGGGGAACTCAGGGTCGACCTGGACCTTCTTTGTCTCTTGAGATGCCTGGAACGCGGTCTCGTGCTGGGTACTCGGCACGCTCTGCGCACCAGCTTGCGCGGATTGCGCCATCTCCACCACCTCGTACATCTTTTTCTTCTCGGCAGCAATTACCATGGACTCCGCCAACTGAGAACCAGCAGAGGCACACTCCATGGACTTCTTGTAATCACCAGAGATGGTAATCACGCCATTGGGACCAGGGATCTTCATCTTCAGATATGCAGTGTGGGTAGAGGCCATGAACTTGCTCAGAGCAGGCCTGCCGAGTAGGGCATGGTAGGGGCTTTGGTGATCAACCACCTCGAACTGCAGGCTCTCTGTGCGGCAGTTCTCCCTGGTGCCGAATAGCACATCTATCCACACTCGGCCAATCGGGTTGCACGAGACTCCCGGCACAATGCCATGGAAAGTGGTCTTGCTAGGTAGCGGCATGTTCTCGGCCAGCCCAAGCTTTTCGAGTGTGTCTCTGTACACAATGTTGATGCTGCTGCCGTTGTCGATCAGCACCTTGCTGAACCTCACATTCTCTTCGGGACCCAAGAAGGTAGGATCCAGCACCAAAGCGTAGCTACCCGGGTTGGGCATCACCTTGGGATGATCTACTCGGGACCACGTGATCTCTTGGTTGCACCAATGCATATAGTGAGGAACAGCGGGGATCACAGCATTGACCTCCATGGCTCGCCTGTGTTGTGACTGCTTGTCGACGGGCTCAGAAGTGAAGATCATGTAGCTCTCATGGTGTTCTTGGTACTGGTTGCGGCCTCCGCCCTCATTGTTGCCGTTGTTGTTGCCCTGGTAGTTGTTGTTGCCTCTGTTGTTGTTGCGGTTGTGGTTGTTGTTGTAGTTGCGGTAGCCCTCATTGTTGAAGTGACGGTTGGCTCCTAAAGCCACTTGGTTCACGTTTTCTCTTCTCGGAAACACTGGAGGCCGAGCTGCTGGTGCGCGAGCAGGCTGCACATTGGCATTTGCAGCTGGCAGAGGAGGAGGAGGAGGCAAGCCTTCATTCCTGATCAGATCCCACCACTCGCACTGTCGGGTAGTGTGGTTAGCAGGCCTCGAGGGGTGCTGAGTATGGAAACTGCATGGGCCATCCCTCATGTCGTCGAAGACGAATTTCCTTGTCTGCTCCGAGTTGCCGCTACCCGACTGAGGATCGCGGAATGGTTTCTTGTTGCCTTGGCCCTGGTTCTGGTTCTGCCCGTAGGCTCCAATAGGTTTTTGCCTTTGGCTGCCCCCAGCTCCAACAGCCACTGCATTCACCTCCTCAGGGTCGTACCGAGTGTCTATTCGGTCACCCCTGCGCTTGTTGCGGAACTCGTTGCGCTTGTTGTTGTTGAAGTTTCTTCTCGGCTCGGAGGAATCCATCAGGGGCTGAGTAGGATTACCGAGTGCGTACTGATCCGCGATCTTGATGGTCTCCGCCAGAGTGTTTGGCATCTCCCTCTGCAACCTTTGCCACAACATACTGCCATGTCTGCAACCTTGCGCAAACCAAGTGATGGCCTGGGCTTCATTCACACCTTCACAGGTGTTCCGCAATGTGCTCCACCGAGTAAGGTACTCGCGGTCCGTCTCGTCTTCCCGCTGCCTGCAAGCGGACAGCCGCTGTGGCCTATTCGGCCTCTTGTAAGTGCTGGTGAAATTGCTGATGAAGGCTTCCGAGAAGTCTAGCCAGCAATTGATGCTGTTCTTGGGCAAGTTGTTGAGCCAAGTGCGAGCTGGACCCTCCAGCATCTGCGGAACGTACCGCACTTCCCATCTCCGGTTGCCGTTCGCGATATGGACCGCGGTGACATAGTCATTGAGCCAATCTTCCGGCTTGGTGCTGCCATTGTAGCTCTTGGTGCCCCTTGCGAGCTGGAAATTCTTCACGGAAGGCTCGTTCATGATGCGCGGGCCAAAGCACTCGGGGCCGGGAGGTCCCGTGTTCTCGAGCCGCGCCGACAAGATGATCCGGTCCAGCTGGTGCCTTGCATCTCCAGGCGCCAACACGCGCTCGCCCACACGATCCAGGATGTCATAGCCGGCCAACCCCATGGCCGAGTAGCCATCATCATATCTGTCCACCTGCACAGCTGCAGGCTGCTCCACCGGGTTGGCGGCTGGCGCCACTGCGCGAGGCTGCTGCCGCTGCCGAGTAGGCTGAGCGACTGGGTGCTGAGAAGGGCCTGGGCGCTCTCCATCTCGGGCCTGGCTTTGAGCTTTATGGGCTTGAAAGCCTGCTCCTGCAGCATTGTGTTTCTGACCGGACTGTCGCGGCACAGCGAGCTCTTTCGCAGCGACAGCCGGGTCGTACACCTGCATGTGCCTACCCTTGCCGGAATGCCCACTCCGGCTTCTCTCACGACTAGGATGCGGTGATGAAGCCTGATTGTTAGATCTGGCCACGTGCGAGTGCACCACCTGAGAAGCTCCAGCACCCGGGTTGGCTTTCCGGAACTCGTCATTCTGCCTAGCAGCCTCTAGCACCAGCTCGTTTAGCCTCTCCTGCTGCCTAACGCGCGCGTCGCCAGTTAGATGCGGCAACTCGGCAGCTACAGCCTCAGCAGCTCTAAGTGTTTTGGCGGGTGTGCTGTATCTGGGTCTAGTGGAGGTGTTTGCGGTGGCAGACTGACTGGGAGCCTCTACAACCGTTGCCATCTCGGCGCCTAGGTTGCGACGCGTAGCACCTACTTTGCTAGCTCTCCTAACAACCGGTGTGAAACCGTGAGCCTTGTTGTACTCGATCTGATCTAGGCTAAGCTCTAGCCTAATCTTCTCCAACTCCGCCTGCTCAGCGAGCAGCTCCTGGCGCTGCCGGTCGAGCTGCGCTTTCATGGTCAGGAGCTCGAGATCAGTGGGAGGCGGCATACCCGTCCGCGCAGCAGACGCAGGGATTGTCGGAGTAGTGGAGAGGGGAAGGTTGCACTCCTTCTCGTAGGGCTTGTGTGTCTTCCCGCCAGCGCTCGGGCCAGCGAGATCCTCGATGACGCCCGCAGCGGAAGCAGCCGCGCCCTTCCCGGCGTCAGCAGCAGGGCCGGTCATCATCACCTCCGCGACGTCCGCAGAGCGGCCCAACGGCCTCCTGCGTGCGGCGATGACGGCAGGTGGGTCTTCCGCGACATGCACCAGCTCGGGATACTCGCGGTCGATGACGGTGGCGATGTAGACGAGCCGCCCTCCGGCATGGCCCTGCCGCCGAAATCGCCGGCGTTGTCGGTGACGAAGTCAAAGGAGCCGAATCTGTGGATAAGGCCACAGACCACGCGCTCTCCGGTAGCAGAAATCGATCCCGTCCGAACGGAAACTCCAGCCAGCGCCGCTGGTTCCCCCACGGTGGGCGCCAACTGTCGTGGTGGTGTCACGGCAGATGCCATAGGATGGCTAAAGATGTGGGGACGATGGACGCTGGAGGCGCTCGGGGAGGGATCACGCGACGAGTAGCCGCGTGAAGTAAGGAACAAGCACTGCAAACAACACGATCTACCCAGGTTCAGGGCCCTCGTGAGGAGGTAAAACCCCTACTCCTGCCTTTCTCTCTGTATATTGGTGTCTCACCGAGTAGCCACAGTACAATTGTTCTTGCTACCGAGTATCCACTGTTCTCTCTACGTGATGAGCTAGGTCAAGAATCTGAACCCAGTGTGTGATCCCTCGCGCAGGAGGGGGCAGGGCACCTTATATACTCGGTGCCCAGCCGGATACAGCCAAATACAAACAGATGTCGACATTGTGTGCACACCGTCCTTCTTCCGAGTTCCCGCTGACAGCTTTGGCTTCTAAGCTTGTCCGGTTGCGGAAAGTCGTTGGGCAAAACCAAGTAACCATTCTGTTATCACTGCCACGAACACAGAGTAGGTCCCCCCTATCCTGCAACGCCCTGCTGCCACACTGTCGCTGTCAGGCACGCCGTCCTCAGATGAACAGTGCTGTGAACAGTTCCAAGTACGGACCCGGGATACGCGGGATTCTGTGTCAGAACGGCTCCTTTGACTTCTGGCCCGAGTAGGATCCCGCCATTTCTACTCAGACCAACTCTTCTATTCGGAGGAACATAACTCTCTTGATTCGTCCTTCTGGCCATCTAGGTGTAGGACCGGGTAGCAGTCGACCGGGTAGCGAGTACCGGGTAGCCGGCTACTCGGCCAAACATCCCTTCTGATCTTGCCTTTAGCACTTGCCTTTACCCTACTCGGGGGTAACCCCCCGACATTCATGCACAGATCTAGTCAATCTACGATCCAAATAAGATTCGATAAATCCCAAATGCAGTTATCACTCATGCATCAAAAGCCTGTGAAATAAAAGTACTTAGAGTAAAACATCTCAAGTACCAAGGCTCTTAAATGCTATACACTACAAGTAGGTTTATATTACCTTGTAATCCTATTCTACGCAACCACTCTTTGCCCAAGTAATTAGTCCAATTGCATGCCTTACTGCAATGGAATATACTAAGACAAAATGATCCTATAATAGTTGTTGACTAACTTGGTTCCATATAGGACTAAGCACCATGTAAATTGAAGTGCTTCATCTTGATTATGATAAGCTTCTCATGGAATTTGTTGATCCTTCATGCTGTTGATCACATCGTAGGAGTAGTAATGTAGCTTCCATCCATTCTTATGCCTTCTCCTAATTCTATTCTATACTATAATGATTCACCTATAAAGTTGATAACTAAGGATATGGTATGTACCCCATAGTTACCATGGTCCGACGACTCTTCATGAATCTCAAACATCCCTTCTTGATGACTCCTATACTTAATCTATACCATATTCTACTCCATCCTATTCATTCATAGAATGGGATAATCATCACTCTGGCTTAATCATCTCCGACTATGTCAGAACTCTCTTTTTCTCAATAACATTGATACATGATAGACTTTTAACTATTCATACCTAGGTATTAAGGAAATAGATAAGTATCTTTACTCAAGTTGAGTAAGAAGATTCTATACAAATATGATTGTATCATTCTCAAATGGATGATCATCATAGTTGTAGGAAATGTGGTTTAGATGAGATGGCTTCCTATAATCTTTACCAACCTACAGATCTCCTAAAATGTTTTAGACCTAAGGTCGCTTTGCTCTGATACCATCTGTGGTGACCCAGCACACCACTTCATGTGTAGTGCGCAAGTCGGTGACATAATACTCACAGAAGGACTTATCCGTGAATATTACATCTCTCAGAGTGGTACAACAGAAACACAGCGGGTCCATGCAAAACTATAGGATACAAACTTCATTACAAAATCTTGAGAATCTCTTTGATGAATCAAGAAGATCTCATACAAATGAACATCAGAAGAAGCAATGCGAAGATCCAAGCTGGAGAAGAACTCTAGCTCAGAACTAAATCTACTACGGCTGATGCCAGCCCTAATTTATGGCTTGTAACAACTAAGTCTAACAATGGACTCCACCTACACCTTGATAGCTTCTCCTCCATCAGCGTTGTTGATGACGATGCTTTACTGGCTAAGTAGTATAAGACTCCACCTATCTCCCTTAGACAGCGATGTCTTCTCGATGACGACTTCAGTAGGGCTTCAACTCTAAGCAGGGGGTCAAACGGGAACGAATGAGTAACGAGCGTTACTCAGCAAGTGCATGATATATAGTGGGTAGTTTGATGCACTAACTATAGCTTTAGACTCGAAAGGGTCGTAAGCTAATGCAAGGTTTTGGAAAACTTTCTTCAAGAGGTTGCTTTTACTTCTGAAAACTATGCCCGCCAGACCATCACAGGAGCTAGAAGTTCATGGAGTTGCCTTTCCTGTAGCGTTCGCAGTTCCTTCCCGGAACAGGGGGTAACATGCCACATCCTTTTACACTCTGCAGAGGTGCGTTACTTTACCCATGGACGACCAAGACCATGTTGCACAACCAGGTGTACATTCCTGTCCACTCCCACTCAGGTGTGGGGCCCGGTTGTTGGTACAAGCAAAACCGTGCTTCCCCGCACAACGCATGCCCACCCATTTCCGCCAGCAGGTTGAACGCCTGATTCCACCCCTCACGATGGAGATCTACGCGCCCCTGGCAGACACTCATAGACTCTAGAGTCCGTGGGACGTAAGGGCTCCCACCCATGTGCATGTAGTCCCCGCGGAACCTACAGCGTACGTTCTCTGGCAGTCCGTTGACATGCGAACGAGAGAAGTATCACGACTGACTTACTCCCCCCATAGAAGACCCATGGTTAACGCGGTATTTACGGCACACCGAGTTCTGACGGCATTTGTGATTAATTCCTAGGTAATACGTTCCCGTGCAGATGGTACCTTCCTTAGACCTATTCATCTTACCATGGTTCCATCCGCCCACCAAACAGAACACTACCACTCGGGTAGTCATTCAATTAGTCATATTATTATAAAAATAGGATCATGCATTCTTTTGAGAGTAGGTGATAATACGATAGAGTTTTTGCAATTAGTTTGTTATGAAGTATTGCAAAGGATATGAGCAAGTGATGAACTTGCCTGAGATTGAGATAACCATAATAATCCATGTCTTCGGGGTCAAGGGTCACGTAGAATATCCCGACGTCTGAAATATAGCAAAGTAGTCCCGATAAGGACTACAGAAAATACTGGCAAGGATGATATATGCATAGTAATGAGATGCATCGTGAAATACCCTGAAAAATACCCCAGCTTACAAGTGTAAGCTATGTTTGATATGATAACTTAATCTTATGAGTTTTAGGTGAATTGTTTCATTACTTGTGGTGATGTGGTTATTACTTCTTTTAGACTTACATGTGTTTCACTTTTATTTAGCAAACAATTGTTATCTTGTTTAGGTAAAAGTGTTTATTACTTGATTAAATAACAAAACAACAACACATGGAAAATAATTATTGAATAGATAACAGACACATTTTATTTTATGTTCGAAAGTGTAGAGCTAATGATAACGAGTTTAGTTGAAAACGATGAGCTAATAAAACTACTCTATCATCACACAACTTGTTAATGACTAGTGATGATAGGTTTAGTAGGTGCGAAAACATGGGGTTTTATTAATAAGGAAAATAATGTTTGAGGTAGTTGTTTATGGTTATAATGGAATATTACAGAATTCCATTATACCCTTTAAAACAATTCTATAAGTTGAAGAAAATGTTTTATGTTTAACCTATTTTAATTGGAAATTCTTTTCTCTTTAATTTGATATATCATGCAATGCTTCTGAAAAGATTTGCACAAACTATTAATTTATTGATTTTAAATGAATTAAATGACTAGGCAAATACTGAACACATGAAAACTTAGTCAAATGGCTTTGAAAACATCATAGATGAATTGCATAAGTCATTTGGAACATTTTGGTATATAACTTGTATTTTTCTGATTTTATGAATTATTTATTATTTTCCAGAGTTAATGGTTATTATTATTACTACTATTACTTCTTTATTTTATTTAATTAATTAAGTACTTATTGGTTTCTCAGAAAACATAGATTATGGAATGTTTTGAAATGAATAAGTATTGAATTAAGTTTGGAGAAGATATAATTTTATTTGGTTATTCTAAATCAAGTTTTTATTATGAAATTATTACTTTAAAATTATAATTTTAAGACTATTAATATTATTGGATTATTTTTCTTAATTTTAATATACAACTATTTTACTAGATTAAGAATTAGTTATATTGCAAAGGTTTGAAATTTGTAGAATTTTATTTATTGTTTTCTAATATTTTTATAATTCTTTTATTTAAGAATTTGGTCAAATGACCGGATTGCCCCTAGGGCTGACAGGTGGTCCCTGGGTTAGGGTTGAACCTAACCCGCTGGTCTGGTCGAGCCGGACCAGACCAGACGCACCCACCCCCGATGGCTCCCCTCGTCTCCTCTTCCTCCCTCGCAGGCGACACAGAGGCGATCCCATCGCCTCCTCCCCTCCGGCGATTTCCCCTGTTCCCCTCCGGCCAACCCTGCCGCCACTACCTAGCTCCATCAACGCTCCTCCTCACCCTCTACTACTCTTGTTGTGCTAGTTTGTTGAGAGGTGTTACTCTAAATATTATTCAGAGAATATGCCCTCAACCCTTGTTTCCAATTTACCGTTTTTATGTCATGATTTATTGGTTCTGAGGTATCAGATCCTTGGATCTGGTGCCCAACAACCCTGTGTTTTTGTGGCATGATATAGTGAACCTTGTCTAGTGATTTGACTCAAGATCCCTGTGCTAAAACCATTATGTCTAGTGGATCTGATGCTTCTTTGCATCAATAATAAGAACAGATTATTACACCTGATGGTTTTACTTCTCTGAAATTACTTGATAAGAACAGATTGCTTGCTCTTGCTTCTTTTGCCCCTAAGCCTATGATGCATAGCCTGAGGCCCTTATGCTTGTGAATGGATGCTTGGGAATTAGCATACCTTGTTTAAATAATTCCTAAATTTGTGCCCAAGTGCTTATCTGTTTGCATGTTTGCATACTGAGGTGCTCCTTTAGGATGTGCCCAGGTTTTGCTCATGTAAAACATGAGTATTGCTGTGGTATGATCTAGGATTTGTTAATTTGCCCTCTTTTGACTGTATAACTGACAAGAACAGATCTATGCTTGTTCTAGTTGTCCCAAAGCCAGTGATGTTGCTCTGAGGCAATTTTTTTTAGATAAGCACAGATATTATACTACTGCTACTGATTTCCCTGTGATGTGATTAGCATAGCAACACTATGCTAGACTGAGGAAAATAAATCCCAACCCCTCTCTGTGCATAGCTTAGCAATTTCTTGCTAAGTGGTGTGTAGAGATCCACCTGTTAAGTGTTGATGCGGGGTTGTGTTGGGAACTTGTGGATCTGGTGCTGGTTGGTGTTGCTGCCTTGTTGGCCTTCCTCCCTGCAGTCTTGCTGACTTGTTCCTCTAGCTTCAGGCTTGGCCTTGCTTTGCTTTGCTCCAGGTCTGCTTCCCCAGCTTGTGACTTGGCCTTGTGTTGATCTTGCTGGATCTACTCTGTTCATCTTTTCACAGCAGGGATTTGGATAACATGGTTGATGGTCCTGTGGTTTCCTAGTGATTGGATTAATTTGTGGAGATAGATTTATGGTGGTGTGATTCCTGATGGTGGTGTTCTTGTGGTATGAGCTTGAGCTGTGTACAGGGAAAAGTGAGCTTGGTCTCCTCTCCCTTGCGGCTGATGTGGTATTTATACCACAACAGGGGTCTTGACAGCACCAAAGTGTGCTGGTGAGTGTGCTGTGTTCTTGTCTACGTTGCCTAGGATATTTCCTGGGAGATGTGCTCGGTTTGCACTTGGTCTTATCCTGGTGTTACACTTATTCTTGGCTGATACTTGTATTTCGAGTGACTAGCCAATGAGATTATACTGAGGCTAATTCTCTGATATGGACAGATATTAACTTGACTTAATCTAATCTCGATGATGCGATTAGCAGTGCACCTCACTACCTAGCTGAGAGTACTAACCCTCACTAATCTTATCTTTTTTATTTTTCTTTGTTTTTGTTTCTTGTTTTTTTTGCAGGATCAGAAGGTTAATAGAAGACTGGAACTTTGCAAGAATTAGTTTAGGATTTATTTTGTAAATGATAACTTGTAATAGAGCTTGTAATTTCTATTTATTGTATTATTGTAAAGACTTTGTATTATGGTTATATTTTTTAATAAAGTTAATTGTTATACACAAGGAAATTGGAAATGTCCAATATTTGTTCTTTCTTAATTGTTTCCATTTTATTATGGTAATTATATTTTCTTGATTATTCAATTTGAATTCGAATTCCAATTCAAACATTCACAAGTTTTAAATGATTCAAGTTTGAACTCCTCAATTTCAAATTTAATCTAGAGGTCATGTCGAAATTCCACTCTCTTTTGATATTGGTGTTTCTCGCTCTCCACTAAAATATCGATGGAACCTCGATCACTCCAGGGTCTAGTACTTGCAAATAAGTCTCCAGTTGCCACTTCTCGTCTGATGATGTCTCAGAGTAAACTACCAGTTTGTTCCTGTATAATCTAACCTAATGAAACTCTAGTATTTAATTCCCCCAGAAATAATCTGCTTACAAGATTGATCAGGTCCTATACTCAAATTATTCTTGTATGGCACCGAACACCAGGATTTCACCCCCCTCAATTGATATCTTCTTATCTGGCTCCCTCCTGGTTTGCTTCTCTTGTAGCCATGGTCATGCAGGAACGTAGAAAAGAGTTTGGAAAGATCACAGACAGTGATCAGGGTTTAGTATTGGTTTAAGAAGGTTTGTTTCCTCGTTCAGGTTCATCCTTCAGGACTGATAAGATCATCCAGTTATACATGACTAACTTGCAGAAGTAAGATCATCAACTGTGTGATTTGGCTACTCACCCCTCTTCGAGTTCTAGATACCTAGTTGATTTCTCTCAAGTCACTTATAGACTTGAGATTAGGCTTGTTGAGAGTTAGTGTTGGTCACAACCAATTATGGTTTGTGTAACCATATGATTTGGTTTCTTAAGATACTTCTTATAAAGATCACTCCAATTGTACTCTTGACCAGATGATCTAGTCCTATTTCATCATGTCAAGTGAAACATTGGTCACTTTGGTTTGTTTAAACTTTCGCGCCAAAATTTCCCGTGTTTTTAGATGCATGCTTTGCAAATGCACATATTATATTTAGATCCTTATAACTTCCCAAACACTGGGATGTTACAAATATAGCCTCGGGGGCTACTCCCATCGGGAGCACTGCCGTGCACCCGATAGAATAAAGAAAGGCAAGGAAGAAAAGAGTTCAACTAGAGTCCGTGGCTAACCGCAAGCAATTAACCACGACCTCGGGGGCTACTCCCATCGGGATCACTATCGTGCACCCGATAGAAATTCCAACCAAACGAAGCAAAAGATGCAAAAGGAGAACTAAACTTACTTGGCCTTTGGCAGTAGACACAGGATCCGCTGAGCTGCCCGAAACTTCCTTATGCGCGGAAGCTCCACCCGCAAAACCAGGTAGCCCGTACTCAGGAATTACGGCCGCCCTCGCAGGACTTGGAGGCCTTCGGGAGGCTTCTGCGGCTAGAATGTCTCCTTCGGCAACTTCTTTCCTCTTCACAGAGGGAACCGAGGAAGCATACAGCCCAGGGCTGATGGTTTGAAGGCTACTATTGAAGAGAGTTAAACAAAGATAAAGAAAAGGGAAGAAATTCTCGACTAAATGGCAACACGCAAGAAAAACTTACTCATCCTCATCGTCGTCATCCAGAATATCCACATTCCAGACGGTGGGAACCTTCGACTTACGGCCTACGGGAGGAAGCACATTCAGAGGCGCCACCTGGAGAGGCTCGGTTGACTTACCAGACCCGTCACCCAAGGAACTGTCCTTGGAAGTGGCTTCGTCATCCCCGTGCTTGCGGTGCTTGCGGTGATGGAGCTGATCGCTACCTGAGTTTTCCACCTCGTCCGAAGAGTCGTGCTCGGAGCTCGAGTCAGCCTCAACAACGGTGGTTTCGAGAGGGGCCTCGATGTTGCTCGCCAGGAGATCCGAGGCGTCTTCAGCCGAGGCTGGCTGGTAGCATGTTGCTACCTTCAAGCTCTACGAGAGAAGAAGAAGAAAAAGGGAGAAGAACTTCAGTCGACAAAGTTTCAGACTGCAAAGAAAACAAACAAGAACAGAGAAAAACTTACATCGGCTGGAGGAGGTTTCGCCGCCTCGAATGGCTCGAGAGAACAGGCCGAGAAGGCATCTCCTTTCTTCAGCCTGGTGATGGCCGCAATCTTTTTCTCGAACTCGACGTTCGAGAGAAGGTCTTCGCAGATGCGGCTCGGGTCTTGCGTACCTTGATACTTCCACATAGTCGAAGGTCTGTCTTGAAGGGGCTGGATCCTCCGCCGAAGGAAGACGGTCGCTAGATGCAGTCCATTCAGTGGAACCCCCATCGCCTTGTCGTGGAAGCTCCCCACCTTCGCGAGTAGAGGGGAGACGACCTTGCTGTCTTCGGGGGTAAGCTTGTGCGCCCAGGATTTCCGGTGCTTCAGAATCGCGAATGGATGAAACTCGGGAGCTCCACCCGCGTTGTTGTCGATGACGTAGAACCACTTCTTCCGCCATCCTTGCGCGGAGTCGACGAAGTACATCTCCGGGTAGGGTATATTCGTCTTCGCTTGGATCCCAAACCCGCCAGTGCGCAGGGGCTCCCCCTGCTCGCCCAGTCGCGACTTCTCTCGGAAGATGCGCACCTTGAACAGGGCCTTCCAGAGGCCCCAATGCGGGCGGATGCCTAATAAGCACTCGCAAAGCACGAGATGTGTTGAATCACATTTGGAGGCAAGTCATGGAGCTGTATGCCATAGACATACATCAATCCAATAAGGAAGGGATGGAGAGGCAGAGAGAGCCCGCGCGAGACGTGCTCTGAGAAGATCACACGCTCATTTGCACGAGGGTTTGGTACCTCTTCCTTCTTGGGGAGGCGCACGCGCTTCTCGCTGTCGGCGGGCAGCAGCCCCTCTCGCTGCATCTCATTGAGGCTCTTCCGCGTGGTGTTGGTGGAGCGCCAGTCGCCTGACTTCACGGCGGGCGGCGCGGAGGCGTCTCCGACCTCCTTCGACGATGACGCAACGGCGCTACGTTTCTTCCCTCCAGCCATGGGAGCTCTCTGGTGCTTGCGGAATGAGAAGGTGTGCGCGAGGAGGAAGAAAGGAAGCGAAGGGCAGGGAAATTTACCCCTCACCTAAGGACGACTACTTATACACAGGCCAAAACGATCTAAACCGTAGATCTGGTGACGTGGTGCTCATCACGGCCTCCACGTGTGAAGTGGAAACGAGCCGGCGGTGAACAGTTATCTCTGCCACGATCTTTACAACAGATCGTGCGCATTTACGACGCGTGCCTCGCGGGAAAACCGGAAACGACCTCTCGTTTCCAGTCAAAAAGTTCACAAGGTGGGCCATCCTGCTCTGCTCCGCTCTGTCACGTCCCATCGGGAGGAGTCAGAACGGGAAAGTGCGTAATGACATCATTGTGCACCTCATCAAATGCGAAAACTCTTTCGCATAAAGTCCCTGACATGAAATTTCCTTCGTATGGGCATATCATGACGCGAAAATTCTTTCGCATAAGATCCCTGACGCGAAATTTCTTTCGTATGGGCAAATCAAGACGCGAAAATTCTTTCGCGTAAGCTCCCTGACACGAAATTTCTTTCGTATGGGCATATCGAAGGGCATGACAAGACACAAGAACTCTCCAGCATAACTACCCACACACGAAATATTTTTCGTACAGGAAAGAAAATCTCTGCACTCGAAAGCTCTCAAGATAATACTCGCGAGTGTGCAGTTCCTGCCACTCTGACACACGATGTATTTACACATCCTTGCCATGGATCGTTCGGTCGATTAGGCATATCCGGATGCCGTATTCTTTCGAGTACGAAGGTAAGACCCAAAGATCTCTCTTATGGGCCTGGACTCGCACTCAAGATGCGTCCTCCGGTAAATTTCCGTGTCAACAACGTGAACAAAAATCCTAGCGGACGCGCCGGGTACCCCTATAGGTTAAGTTCGAGTCGGTAAGACCTCCACGGCCTAGTCGCAATGATCACCTCGCCGAGTTCGAGTCGTAGGTCTCGAATTTGTGTAGGCCAGAACTGTTTTTGCCCTAGATGCAATTAATTGGCCCTGAGCTTTCGGGAGAGCCAAGTGACTGAGCCATATCCTTCTGCGAAAACGGCCGAAACACAGGCACATCCATTGCTCGATGCTCGAGTACAAGAAGCGCATCACGCACAGGGTACGCACCCTCTAAAAATCGAATAGCTGAAGCAGTCAATCAAAAGAAATCAAGACGAACTTTGAGCGTCTACCCGACAGATTCTCAATCGAGTAAGCGCTCGATGGCTACTGACGAGGGGATGAGTCTTGGACCTATCGTGTAAGGCTACCCCAAGGCGCAAGACCTATGCCCGAAGGGAGATGCCATAGACAGTTCTAGAAGGCCCAATAAAAGGCCCACCCGCAGAGCCTTGATAGTCAAGAAAGGAAACTTGTAACTGTCTTAAGGTTAGGATTTGTATCCCCCCGGCTGCGCTTTGAGACCTGGCCACCTATATAAGGCGGAGAACCACCGAGAGGGGGACCAAGCCATATCACACCACCAAAAGCCTTGAGATTGGGATCTAACTCTCGATTCGAGCACCCCCCGTTGTAACCGGTCTATTGCTAATACAGATCGACAAAAGCAGAAGTAAGGGTTTTACCTCTATGAGGGCCCTGAACCTGGGTAAATCGTGCCCCTGTTTGCCGACGATTTGTCACCAGTGCCTACACGTTCTCCTAATCAAAACCCTATCGGTTCACCCGAGGGACTTGTTGAGATGCATATTTGACAGGAGGGGCCCCGCCGCCGCCTCCAGCGACCCCGTCGCGGCGCCGAGTTCCGCCATCCGCCCATCACCCTCCGCGGAGCTCCGACATCCGCCCACCGCCGAGCGACTCCGCATCGGCGCGTCCCCAGTTCCCTCCTGATTTCTCAGGTATAAAACTTCTTTTGCTGATCTGCCATCTCTATCAACCTTTATTTTCTGTTGGATAGACTAGTTTAGTAGAATTTATTCGTTCTGTTTCGGAAGATAAGATGAACTATTCCATTGGATGTAGACATTTTGTAAACATTTTCTTCGATTTCACTTTATAGGAAGAAAGGATGAACAAAAGAAATAGGAATGTGACAGATTATTTTGGAGTAGTGCAAACCACCGAATCCACAGGAGAGGGAGATGGCACTTCAGCTCAATCATTTGTCCCCCATCAGGTTGTACCCCGTGTTACACCTCAACTTGGCCCTGGTGATATTGAATCAGAACCTTCTTTGAGAATAACAATTGAGGATTTATATCCCGACATTAGAGATCCTGCTAGAAGGGAGTATATTTGTAGGGGTCCATGCCAACCAACTGATCATACATATGAGCGGGTATGGGTAGGAAGTGGCTATAGAAGCTTTCATGATTATTGGTACGATGATCATCGTGGCTGGTTGGAATATAGTGTTGATAAAAATGCCGCCTTTTGCTTTTATTGTTTCCTGTTTAAGCAACCAATGGCTGAAAATTTTGGTGTTGAAGCATTCACACAGAATTGGTTTAAAACATGGAAAGATGGGCCTAAAGTTCTTGTTTAGCATGTTGGTAAGCATGTTAGTGCTCATAATAAAGCTAAACAGCATTACCAGGCTTACAAAAATCAGAGCTAGAATTTTCCACATATGTTTGATCGGAGTACTAATATTAAGAAAGAAAATTACAAATCTCGTCTCTTGATTATATTGGGTGTGGTCATGATGAGTCTACTAGCTCAAAGAATAAGGGAAATTTTAAGTATATGTTGGAATGGTACATGAAGAATGATCAAAGGGCGGGAACATTGCTTGGGAGTGCTAGTGCTAGAGACAATCTTAAGATGACTTCACCTGAGATACAATTGGAACTGTGCAAGGCTTGTGCACAAGAGACCACCAAAGTAATTATTGAGGATATTGGATATAGTAAATTTGTCTTGCTTGTTGATGAGTCTAGAGATGTATATATTAAGGAGCAAATGGCTATGTGTCTTAAGTCAGTGTCTTGGCCTGTATTATTGTATTGTATTGTCTTGCCTTACTTGTTGACGAGTCTAGAGATGTATCTATATATTAATCATGCTCCTTTTTCTCATGTCGGTTTACCAACAAAAGAGGGGAGGTGATAGAAAAATTTATTGCAATTGAGCATGTTCCCGATACGAGAGCAGCTTCACTCAAGGCAGCTTTGGATGGTATGTTTGCTACTCATGGCTTGTCTATGTCTAAGTTGAGAGGGCAAAAGGTTATGATGGGGATTCAAACATGAGAGGGTAATTACGTGGGTTGCAAAGATTGATCTTGTAGGAAAATATGTATGCTCATTATATACACTGTTTTGCCCATCAATTGCAATTAGTTGTTGTTGCAAAATGTTCTTCTTCAGTAAGGGATTTTTTTAATACACTAGAATGGTTGTCAACATTGTTAATGCATCGTGTAAAAGGCATGATTAATTGGCCCAAGAGCAACATGATGAGATTGTGCGTCAATTAGAAGTAGGGGAACTTCTGAGTGGGAGGGGGGAAACCAATTAACTAACCTTGTAAGACCTGGTGATACACGGCAGGGATCACATCATAGAACCTTATGCCGACTTGTTATGATGTGGAAACCAGTTGTGAAGGTATTGGAAAATCTATTCAGTGATGCGGAAAGTGTTTCACAAAGAACCACAGCTGGGGGTTGATAAATCACTTGGAGACATTTGAATTTGTTCTCATATTGCATCTTATGATTAGACTATTGGGAAAAACTAACAATCTATCATATTTCTTGCAAAAGAAAATCAGAACATTGTGCTTGCCGTGGGATTGATTAAAACCACAATGGATAAAATTCAAGAGATAAGGCAGGATGGTTGGGCTGAACTCCTTAAAAAGGTAAATGACTTTTGTCTCAAATACAACATTGTGGTGCCAAATATAGAAGAAACAAGAACTGCTAATGGTCGTTCAAGGACTTGGGGGTGGAGAATTGGTTACTGACTATCATTATTTCATAAATGAAAAATATTCAATGTGGTGCATGATGAACTTATTGTTGAGTTAGACAACCGCTTTGCGGAAAGATCTATTCAATTATTAAGATGCATTGCTTGTATTGATCCCAGGAATTCCTTTGCCAATTATAATGAAGACAAGCTAGTTAACCTAGCTAATATGTATGTTGTCGACTTCTCTACATATGAATTTAATTTTGTTCTTAGAAACCAATTGGAATCATTCATTATAGAAGCAAGAGTTGATCCACAAATGAACTGCAATTACCTTGGTCAATATGCACACAACATTACCCTTGGTTTACCATCTTGTTGAGCTTGCATTCATCTTACCAGTTGCAACTGCAACAGTGGAGAGGGCTTTTTCAACAATGAGCATTATCAAGGCTGGTTGAGAAACAAGATGGGCGATGATTGGATGAATCATAGAATGGTATGTTACATTGATTGAGACATATTTGTTAGTATTGAAGAGTCAAAGATCATAGAGCGATTTCAAGGTTATCGCTCGCGCAAAGGCATTTTACCTCGGCGTAGAAGTAAGAGTTCATTTTTTGCATCCATTATTTAACCATTTCACTTGTTGTTTATGCACTGGTTAGAATTTCCAATTTTAGAGTTGAAGGTTTAACTTCTTCTACTAATGAAAATGTAGTCATGGGAGGCTCAAATCAACCAAATCCTTGATTGTCACCACCTTATGTATCATTTATGCTATATGTTGCCTTCTGTTATGCAAAAAATGGGTGCTTTTTGGATAATTTTTTGCCCATGATTTTTTCGCCCGGGGCGTGAGCCATTCATGGCTACGCTGTTGCATACGGTGTAGCCGGCGTCTTCTAGGCTCTGTTGCATCAAAGCAGCGGAAGTAGGAGAGATGGAATAAAGAGAGCATAACACGACGGTGTGCATATGATGGAGAGAACCTCGACTCTCGCGCAACTCCAAAATTGTGAATCATGGGATGAGAAGAGAGAGAGAAATTGGTGCCAAAAGGAGAGGGTTTTCCTCTCTTTATATAAGAGAAGGAGGGGGACTCTCCCCCTTTGATTAGCCATGTGGGACTAATCCCACATGGTTGGTGCGGCCAAGGGAGGGAATTCGCACCCCCATCGGCCCCTAAAGGCACATGCGAGTGGGTGCTCCCTCCTACCTCCATTTCTCCTTTTCCCCTAATGGGCATCTTTTGCCACTAAGGCACATTCATGAAAAAATGGATTTATTAATTAAATAAAAAAATAATTATTAACTACACTAGTTAATAACAAATACATATTATTTAACTTATTTCAACATCGAAACACCTTTCATTGTCCTCCGATCTCCATCAGATAAATCCCGAACTATTCCGGCTATGTTCTCTCTTATTTCTCTTCGGTAACAAATCCTCCTATCATCGGTCACCGTTAAGTGTGACACCCTAATGGTTCGAGATCACTCCAGACAAGACCGAGATCCCTCTCCGATCAATGACCAACAGCGGGGTCTGGATACCCATGATGGCCCCCGTGCGACCTACGATTATCTTCGTCGCTGAACCTTAAACGGAAGTTCCCACTCCTTTTTCCATACAATAATTAGTTTGTCCAAGACTCGTTCTCCGGTATCTCCATACCTAGTACGATTTCATTACTGGCAAGCTTATCTACTCATTACCACAATGTTGCACCCCCATGACCTAGTCACTTACTTGCAAGTTTTACTTGATGCAACATTGCTGAGTGCACATAGAGTATCTTTCCATTATCTGGATTGAAAAATCCCGCTCTTGATGCATATGCCTCAACATATCCCTCCGGTTATCCAACGTATACCTTTATGATAACCCATTTAAGTTAGTGACGGTGGATGTAGTTAAAACAACCTCGGAGATAACGATTAAAATATCATGTCACGGTCATAGGTTTGGGTACTATGTTTTCTGGATATTTATAAGTTGGGTGTGTGTCCATCATATTATTCATCTAATGACATGACTCCATTGTCAATGATGCAATTTCCCATGATCGGGGAATCTTGATCATCTGTTGCCCAATGGAGTAGCTAAATAGAGGCTACTAGGGACATGGTTTGTTTATATACCACACGTGTATTAATGTTTCCGGTTAATACAGTTATAGCATGACATAAAACATATTATGCACATATATGAGTTATGATAATAAAAATACCTTTATTATGTGCCTATAGGGCATAACTCCTGCAACTCCCTCTTAGGGCCTCCTGTGCCATTGCCTCCACCGCATTAGTGACGCGCGCACCTACGTGCGGTGACGACCAAAGGCCAGCAAGGGCGCAAAAGATAGACTTTCCTTTTTGGTGATTAAAGTGTGGCGACCAAAGGAAATTAGCAAAGCTCCGCTCGAGACTTCCTGGCTCTATACGCCATGGAGGACGTCTATGGCGTCATTGTTGGAGGTATGCCCTAGAGACAATAATATTCAGTTATTATTCTATATCTAAGTTCATAATTAAGTTTATGTCATCATTCTGCAACCTTTATAGTACTTGAAAAGTGAATTTTCAAAGGAAAATCTTTGTGCAGGTGTGAAGACATAAACAAACAAGAGTTCCTAATCTTGTCTCTAAGATTAGCTTGTGTTTTGTGAGATGATCATATTTTCTTGTCATAGACTTAGAAGAAAGTCTAGCAAAATATGAGAGTTTATTATTAGGGTAACAATAGTACTGAACCGAACCAAGTGTATGTTGTTGCTAAAAGAGACTAAACAATCAGCATATGTTTTAGAAAATTCATACAAAGTTAACTTTGGCTATAATTCGTATACTATGGGAATATCTAGTGACCTCATGATCGAAATTTATAGTTTGTATAACATCAACCGTCTTGCCGTAACTAAGGATTATAAAGGTGATATCTGGGTATGACATAGAAAGTGCAATGGAACCGAGATTGTTCAAGACTAGTACTTAACTCCTCTAGACGATTGAGAGATAGATTCTCTGGGACCTATCAATATCACCGATAACATATTGTCTGGCCAGACACTATGTGATCTAATCATAGGGTCATCGGGGATATGGATGAGAAAAGAGAATGATATCAAAAAACGAGTTATATATGTTATGATCGAAGAGTTTGATCACACTAGATCACATAGTATCACCTCGTGATATCGTTGGTATCTTGAAGTTAAGGGAATAAGTGCAATGGGTAACTTATAAGGTTCCCTCATACATCGGGAACACACAGGAGCCATCATGGACTTCCACGGTCCCGCTGTTGGCTATTGTTCGGTAAGTGCCCGAACATGTCTGTGTGCTATCGAGTCTTTACGGGTCACACGCTTAAGCCATGCCAACCTTTTATTGAGAAAAATAATATGTTGTTATTGGTGTTATGAATGTTTGATATCATTTCAATATCATAGAAACAAGTCCGGTGTCAATCGGAATGGTTTCAGGGAAGTTAATATAAGAGAAAAATTATGTTGGTGTTTCGTATAATGTATATGAGAAGTTACAGAGGACATGAGATGTCCCGGGGCGTTAGAAATGAGTTTCTACCATCGTTAGATAATATCGATGGTTTTATCTATAGGGGTAACGGGGTTCGGGGGACTTTCCTTACATGGAATCAGTGTCGTAGGGGGGCAGTTTTCCTCTATGGGCAAAACCTAATTTCAGGGTTTGCCAGGTGGGGTCCATGGTCTCACAAAGTGCACACAGATTCCATTAGTATTTTTCCTGAATTTATTGGATAAATAAACAAGAAGGAAATAAAAAGGGAGGTGGGATTGGACTCTAGAAGGGAGTCCAATCCAATTCCTCCTAGGAGGATGGTGCGGCCAAGGAGGAGGAGATGGAAACCGACCCCCCTCCTTTGGCAGGTCCCCTCCAAGCTCACACTATATAATCCCACCCCTCCTCCTCTTTGGAGAGACAATCAATTGATCCTTTTGGCCTTCTCTCTCATAGAATTAGAGATCTAATTAGAGGGCATCTAGAATTAGAGCCTCTAATTAGAGGTCTAAGTAGACAAGTGTTGTCTACGCATGCTTCTATTCTTGTAGACAGTATTGGGACTCCAAGTGCAGAGGTTTGTAGAACAACAACAAGTTTCCCTTAAGTGCATCACCCAAGGTTTATTGAACTCAGGGAGGTAGAGGTCAAAGATATCCCTCTCAAGCAACCCTGCAATTATGATACAAGAAGTCTCTTGTGTCCCCAACACACCTAATACAATTGTCAGTTGTATATGTGCACTAGTTCGGTGAATAGATAGTGAAATACAAGTAATATGGATGATTGTAAGTGATAATAGCAATCTGAAATAAAAATGGCAGTAAGCAAACATGTAGCAGAAGTGGTTGTAAATAGTGTGTTTCAATGCTTAGAAACAAGGCCTAGGGACCATACTTTCACTAGTGGACACTCTCAACAATAATAACATAATTGAATACATAAATATCTTCTCTTCACTATGCTAGTCCAAACCACTCTTCGGTTGGATAACGAACACCAATCATTGCATAGGGCTACAAAAGCGCGCCTTAGAGTCACATTCCCCACTAGGTAACCCCCACACCCTAGATGGTTCCATGCAGACACCACAATTTCATAGGGTAATCCAATACAAAATATATAAATCATGATAAGCCACACACGATGCACATACTGTCACCTTTACACCGTGAGACAAAGGTGTCTCCAGATATCACATTAATAAAACTACTTGAGTAGCATAACAGATGAAGAGTAACATCTACTTATTCAACTAGATTACAAAGCTCATGATCACATAAAGATCACACCATGGGAGAGAGATGAAACACATAGCTACCCGTAGAGCCCTCATCCCCAGGGGAGAACTACTCCCTTCTCATCATGGCAGTCAACAACGGCTATGAAGATGGTGGTGGAGTCGATGGAGATGGCTCCGGGGGAACTTCCCCGTCCCAGCAGAGTGCCGGAACAGAGATTTTTATCCCCCGAAATAGGGTTGACAACGGAGGCAACTACGGAACTTTTCGTGGATGGAGGCTTATTCATTTAGGTTTTTTTTGCATCGAAGGGAATTGATACGTCCATTTTGCATCACTATTTTATATTGTTATTTTCTGTTATTCATCGATATATTTCATGTTTTGATGCATTACTTATGTTATTTCATCTTATTTTTCATGTTTCATATTTTTTAGAGGATAAACACCGGGACCAGAAATCTGATGGAAAAAGCACCGTCAGGATACCCTATTTCAGAAGATCAGAATAAGAAGGGGGCATCGGGGATGTCTTAGAAGTCCAGAAGAGGGAGCTAGCCACAAGGAGACCCTGAGGGGGGATAGAGGGGGCCTGATACGTCCATTTTGTATCACCGTTTTATATTGTTATTTTCTGTTATTCATCGATATATTTCATGTTATGATGCATCCCTTATGTTATTTTATCTTATTTTGCATGTTTCATAATTTTTGGAGAATAAACACCGGGACCAGAAATCTGATGGAAAAAGCACTGTCAGGATACCCTATTTCAAAATATCAGAAGAAGAGGGGAGACACCGGAGGTATCTTATAAGTCCAGAAGAGGGAGCCAGCCACGAGGAGAGCCGAAGGGGGATCACCAGGGGCCCACACCATGGGGTGGCGTGCCTCACCCTTGGTCGCGTCGCCACATTGTGTGGCCACCCTGGCCCACCTCTGGTGGATATTTTTGGCGTACTTGACCCCGAGGGAACCCTAAGCCCATAGGATCATCGAAGAATTATTCCGCCACCGCCTCGGGGCGGAAAACACTCGAGAGAGAAAAGCTCTCTGGCAGGGAGAAATCTGCCGGGGAAATTCCTCTCCGTAGAGGGGAAATCATCGCCATCGTCACCGTCATCGCTCCGGGCATCATGAAGATCGTCATCGTCATCATCATCACCACCAGTACCATCACCCTCATCATCCACCGTCATCCCTATGTAAAAATTAGGGGCCTCTATCGTTGTTTTACATTAGATCTCTCTCCCGGTGTGGATTATTTGTTAGTAGTTGATGCTTGTGAGATTTAACGTTGTTAGCACTTTATGACCAGATTGTTATTATCCATTATATCACCTCTGATTATGATCCATATGATGTCTTGTGAGTAGTTCGTTTAGTTCTTGAGGACATGGGAGAAGTCATGATGTTAGTAGTGAAGTTATATTGAAGTAATATCTCGTGGTTCGGTATTTAAGTTGTGGCGCTATTCTACTAGTGGTGTCATATGAACGTCGATTACATGATACTTCACCTTTATGGGCCTAGGAGGATGCATTGTGTATTTGGCTACTAATTGTGGGGTTGCCGGAGTGACAGAAACCTAAACCCCCGTTAGGAAACCCATGCACGCGGGAGCGTAGAATCCCGGAGTTTTAAGGCTGTGGTTAGTTTTATCTTAATTACTTTCTTGTATTTGCAGATGCTTGCGAGGGTTATAATCACAAGTATGTATTAGTCCTAGTTGGGCGGTGCATTAGCATAGGTTCACCCACACAACACTTCACGAACCAATGGATATTAATCAACCGTAACGAAGCGAAAGCACTTGACAAAATTCCCATGTGTCCTCGAGAACGTTTGGTAGTCATAAGTAACACAACCGGCTTGTCCTTTTCTCTCAAAAGGATTGGGCCACTCGCTGCAATATTATTTACTGCACTTTATTTACTCGCATTTATTTATTTGCTATATCAAAAACCTCCAAAAACTTGTTTGCTAGTGTTTACAGTGAATCCTCTATCCAACATGCTTGTCAACACCTTCTGCTCCTCGTTGGGTTCGACACTCTTATTTATCAAAATTACTATGATACACCCCCTATACCCGTGGGCCATCAAGACTATTTTCTGGCGTCGTTGGCGGGAAGTGAAGCCCTATTGGTAAGAGAAACTTTTACTGTGAGTGTTATTTTTATTTTTGTCTTCTATTTTATTTCATTATGGAGAATACTTTTGGTTCTTTGTTTAGGGGTACTTCTAGCGTTGCTACTAGGGTAGTTGGTAACCCGTCTTCTGCTGAATTAGATCCTTATAAAATAAGTATGAAAATTGTTGGTCGTGTTATGGATAACTACTATTACGGTGATGGAACTGTCCATCCCGGTGATCATTTGCTCTTTATACATGAATTATGCGAGTTATGCAGGTGTGCAGGTATTACAATGGATGAAATTAAAAGGAAATTATTTTCTTTATCGCTGAAAGGATGAGCCGCTGAATGGTTCAAATTACTGAAGAATGGTGAATCTATTGGATGGGAGGAAATTGTTCCTCTCTTTTATTCTAAATTCTATCCTCCTAGTGAGATTCATAAAGACCGGAATCAAATCTATAATTTCTGGCCTCATGATGGAGAGATTATTTCCCAAGCGTGGGGGAGAATGAAGTTATTAATGTTTAAATGTCCCGTCCATGAACTCACGAGAAATATTTTTATCAATAATTTTTATGCAAGGCTTTCTCTTCATGATAAGGATTTATTGGATGCTTCTTGTTCTGGATCATTCACACGTATAAAGGAAGAAGCTAAATGGAATCTTCTTGACCGTATTCAAGAAAACACTGAAGGATGGGAGAACGACAAAGGTAGAAAGTCAGGTATAAATTATGATTGTGAATGCATTAAATCTTTTATGGGAACCAATGATTTCTATGATGTTAGTGCTTTTTGTGGTCTTGATTCTCAAATCTTTGCAAACTGTCTTAAAGAATTTGCCTCCTATCTTGATATTCCTAAAAAGAATTATCACAAGTACCATGCACCTTATAAAGATATTGTTCCTGCTAGTAATATAGAAGTGCATGATGTTAATCCTGCTGTTCCTGAGCCATATGTTGAAAGAATGCCTTTTCCTTGCTAAGGTGAAAGAACACTCTATGGTGGCTTGTGTGGTTAATAAGAGTAACAAGAAATCTATTGAACCCGATGAACAAATGACTATTGAAACTGCTGTAGCAATAGTGAAAGATCTTGTTTGTGGAAATGTGGAGGATGAACACATTGTCTTTTGTGAGGATGCTTCTAATCTTGTTTCCCATCCTCATAGACCTAAGAAAACTAGTGTTCTTGTGCTTTCTGTTAAGATTGGTGATCATTGCTATTATGGTTTGTGTGATATTGGTGCTAGTTCTGGTGCTATACCTTATGAGCTTTATAGAGAAATTATGCATGAAATTGGTTCTTATGAGCTTGAAGATATTGATGTGGTTATTCAGCTTGCTAATAGAGAAACTGTCTTTACGATTAGTATCGTTATATATGTGGAAGTTTTATGTGGTAAAACTAAATATCCCACTGATTTTCTAGTACTTGGTATGGCTGCTAGTAAGACTTGTCCTATTATTTTTGATAGACCTTTCTTGAACACTTGTGGTGCTATTATAGATTGTAAGAGGGATAAGATTTTGACTAAATTTGATGCAAAATCTTATGAGTTCAATTTCTCCAAATTTTCTAGAGCACCTTATGAATCTAAATTGCCTGATGAGAATTTTAAAGTTGAACAACTTGCTTCTATTTCTCTTGCTCCTAACAATGCTTTGCAGCAATATATGGAGGATCATGAGAGTGATGTCTTTATGGAAGAGAGAAATGAGATTGACGATATTCTTCTTCGTCACCCAGTGATAATGAAACATAATTTACCTATGGAAGACTTCGGTACAACATTACCACCCAAGGAGGATCCTGTATTTGGTTTAAAACCTCTTCCTGGTGATCTTAAATATGCTTATCTTGATGATAAGAAAATATATCATGTTATTATTAGTGCTAAACTTTTAGGTGAAGAAGAGTAAAGATTATTGGGAATTCTGAAGAAACATCGTGGAGCTATTGGATATACTCTTGATGATTTGAAGGAAATTTCTCCTACTATATGTCAGCATGCTATTAATATTGAACTTGATGCAAAGAAAGTAGTTGAACATCAACGCCGTTTAATTCCTAAGATGAAGGAAGTGGTAAGAAATTAGGTATTAAAACTTCCTGATGCTGGTATTATTTTTCCTATTGCTGATAGTAGATAGGTGAGCAATGTGCATTGTGTCCCTAAGAAGGGAGGAATGACTGTTGTGCCTAATGAA
The DNA here is from genome assembly GCA_028641055.1 of Alopecurus myosuroides. Classification (NCBI taxonomy): domain Eukaryota; kingdom Viridiplantae; phylum Streptophyta; class Magnoliopsida; order Poales; family Poaceae; genus Alopecurus; species Alopecurus myosuroides. The sequence goes on from CM054059.1 coordinate 371,926,129, forward strand.
AACAATGAGCTCATTCCACAAAGAGTAGTAGTTGGTTATATAATGTGTATTGATTTTAGAAAGGTTAATAAAGTTACTTAGAAAGATCATTATCCTTTGCCCTTTATTGATCAAATGCTAGAGAGGTTGTCTAAGAAAACTCATTTTTGCTTTCTTGATGGTTATTCTGGGTTTTCTTAAATTGATGCTAGGAAGCAAGATCAAGAGAAAACAACCTTTACTTGTCCTTATGGTACTTATGCTTATAGACGTATGCCTTTTTGGTTTGTGTAATGCTCCTGCTGCTTTTCAAAGATGCATGTCTGCTATTTTTCATGTTTTTTGAAAGAATTGTGGAAGTATTCATGGACGATTTTTCCGTCTATGGAACTTCTTTTGATAATTGTTTGCACAACCTCGATAAAGTTTTGCAGAGATGTGAGGAAACTAATGTTGTTCTTAATTGGGAGAAATGTCACTTTATGGTGAATGAAGGAATTGTTCTTGGACATAAAATGTCTGAAGGAGGTATTGAAGTTGACAGAGCTAAAGTGGAAGCCATAGAGAAAATGCCCTGTCCAAGGGATGTTAAAGGTATTCGTAGAGTTCTTGGTCATGCTGGTTTTTATAGGAGGTTTATTAAAGATTTCTCTAAAATATCAAAGCCTCTTACTAATCTTCTTCGAAAAGATGTACCATTTGTTTTTGATGATGATTGCAAGGAAGCTTTTTAAACTTTAAAGAAGGCTTTAACTACTACTCCTATTGTTCAACCGCCTGATTGGAATTTACCTTTTGAAATTATGTGTGATGCTAGTGATTTTTTTGTCGGTGTTGTTCTTGCACAGCGCGTAGATAAGAAGTTGAATGTTATTCATTATGCTAGTAAGACTCTTGATGCTCCTCAAAAGAATTATGCTACTACTAAAAAAGAGTTCTTAGTTGTAGTTTTTGCATGTGATAAGTTAAGACCTTACATTGTTGATTCAAAGGTTACTATTCATACTGATCATGCTGCTATTAGATACCTTATGGAAAAGAAAGATGCTAAGCCTAGGCTTATTAGATGGGTGTTGCTCTTACAAGAGTTTGATTTGCATATTGTGGATAGGAAGGGTGCTGAAAACCATATTGATGGTAACTTTTCTAGATTGGAAAACATTACTTTTGATGCTATTCCTGTTAATGATAGTTTTCCAAATGAACAGTTGGCTGCAATAAAGGTAAAATACCAAGATAGTGCATGGTATGCTAATTATGCTAATTTATTGTTTCAAAGTATTTGCCTCCAACATTTACAACTCAACAAAGAAGAAAATTCTTCTACGATTTGAGGCATTATTTTTGGGATGACCCACATTTATATAAAGAAGGAGTAGATGGTATTATGAGAAGATGTGTTCCAGATCATGAACAACGTGAAATATTGAAGAAGTGCCACAATAGTGCTTATGGAGGACATCACGCTGGAGATAGAACCGCAGAAAAGGGTCTACAATCAGGTTTCTATTGGCCTACCCTCTTTAAAGATGCACGTAAATTTATTTTATCTTGTGATGAATGTTAAAGAGTAGGTAATATTTCTAGACATAATGAAATGCTTATGAGTTATTCTCTTGTTATTGAACCTTTTGATTGTTGGGGATTTGATTTTATGGGTCCTTTTCCTCCTTCGAATGGTTATACTCATATTCTTGTTGCTGTTGATTATGTTACTAAGTGGGTAGAAGCTATACCTACTAAAAGTGCTGATGGCGAGACCTCTATAAAAAATGCTTAAAGATGTTATTTTCCCTAGGTTTCGTCTGCCTAGATATCTTATGACCGATGGAGGTTCTCATTTTATCCATGGTGGTTTTAGAAAGACCCTTGCTAAATATGATGTTAATCATAGAATTGTCTCAGCTTATCATCCTCAAACTAGTGGGCAAGTAGAACTATCAAATAGAGAAATCAAATCTATCTTGCAAAATACTGTTAATAAACCTAGGAAGAATTCGTCAGATAAGTTGAATGATGCTTTATGGGCTTATAGAACTGCTTATAAAAATCCTATGGGTATGTCTCCCTATAAAATGGTTTATGGAAAAGCTTGTCACTTGCCTTTAAAGTTAGAACACAAAGCTTATTGGGCAGTGAAAGAATTAAATAAATATTTTAAACTTGCCGGTAAGAAAAGAATGCTTGATTTGAACCATTTAGATGAATGGAGATGTGAAGCTTATGAAAATGCCAAGATCATTAAAGAGAAAGTTAAACAATGGCATGATAAAAGAATCCTTAAAAGAGAGTTTCATGTTGGTGACAAAGTTCTATTGTATCGGTCTCGTCTCAGATTTTTTGCAGGAAAATTACTCTCCCGATGGGAAGGACCTTATGTTATGGAAGAAGTGTATCGTTCAGGTGCAATCAAAATTGCTTCCCTCGAAGATAACATTACACAAGTGGTAAATGGACAAAGACTCAAACATTATATTTCTGGGGATTCCTATGATGAAGATGTGGATGTTATTCAAGTAATGACTCCGGAGAATTTCATTAGGGGGAAGATTCCAGAATCTGCAAAGTCCGTTTTGGAATAGGTAACAGTTCTGTTAAGAAAAAGTTCGCGAAATATCTTTTCAGTTATAAATTATTATTATTTGGAAAATATAAAAAATACCGAGCCAAAGAGGAGTTGGAGAAGGTGCCGGAGGCACCACACCATGAGGGGCGCGGGCCCACCCTTGGCCGCGCCATCCTATGGTGTGGGCGCCCCAGAGCCCCTCTCTGACTCGTTTTCGTCCTAGACTTTCCTTTCGTTACGCATATATAACCCCTGGACCCCGCGAGGTTCGTATATCGTTTTCTCGTCGTGATTCTGTTTTGAGCTGTTTCTGCCAGGTTACATCTTCAGATCTAGAGCCACAATGTCCTCTCCTAGATCTCCCAAAGACAGTTTCTTTGAGAATGTCGTCAACCCGTACATGAATGAGTTGAAGATGCATCCCAAGGAATTGCTGCTCAAGGATGGGGAGGTGCAGATTGAAGATGTTCGGCGCCCTAAAGAAGAAGACAGTCTAGAAGCTAGGATGGAAGAACTGGAGCAAGAAGTCCTTAGGTACAAGAAGATGGCGAAGCGTGAAGTTGAGATCATCCACAGGATAAAGGCAGAATAGATCGCTGAGTACAAGAAGGAGATTTTGAAGGTTTGGGAGGATATTTTCTCATTCACCAAGACCACCAACGATTTGCAAGCACAACTCTATGATGTGCCGAACCAGAACTGTGAGTATGAGAATAGGTTTAAACGTATAAGCTCTGATGCTAGCTTCAGGATGTTGGAGACGAGGACATCATTTTTGGATGGAGAGCCTTTACCTTGGAAGACCGAGGATGAGAAGGATTCACCACCACCACCGAAGAATTGATTCGTCATTGGTAGTGGCATCCCCTTGGCTTGTTCCAAGCTTGGGGGAGTGCCGCGATATCACCTTTCTCTTTTACCCTTTTTACCATTTTAGTAGAGTCATATAGTGAGTAGAGGAAATATCATATAGTATGGTTTGCAGTATGGAAGTGTTGCTCCTTAGTTGGTTATCGTTGTATCCTTTGGTTTGAGTTGCCGTAATGAAATATTAATGAGAAGTTTCATCATCTACTTGTTTCACTTTATTTTAGTTTGCAATTTTTTTATGTGATTGATCTTGTTATTAGTATTGGTATCAATTCTGGAGTTTAAAGATAATGTAGTTGGCTTTGGCAAACTTAGCATTGGTCAGTAGCAACAATTCGTTGAGACTAAAGTAGAGAAGAGGGAGTTGCATGTAGATATATTATTCCACGCTCTTTCTTCTTTGTTAGATCATAAGCTTAGTATTCTCAAATAAGTTTGTTTTCACCTTCAAGGAAGATTGCATGATTGGCTTTATAATATATGTTTTTGTTTATTTTGCTTCAATTTTTATGCTTGCTACCCAACCTTGCTAGCCAAAAACCTGTACTAAGAGGGAATGCTTCTCGTGCATCCAAACCTTGAGCCCAAAACCTTGCCATTTGTGTCCACCATACCGCCACTCCAAGTAAATTGCTTGTGTGCTACCTTTAAAACCTTCAAAATTACACCTATTTTGTGCTCCTGTTTTAGCTCATGAGGACGCATATAGAGAATCTTTATCTCACTTGTTGATTGGATTTCACACCTTGGACTAGTGGCTTCATCCGCTTATCCAAATGCTAGAAGAGCTGGCAGCGGGGTTCCGAGCCCCAAATAATAATACAAATTCTCTTCACTATTTTTGCCTCTGATTTATCAGTCAAAGCATAATTTTGTAAACAAAAGAGAAAGAGGGATCACCTTCTATACTAGTTGCGTCCTTCTATGGGAGCCGCTCTTGTGAAGTCTAGTTGGCTTGTGACATACTGTATTTTCTGTTTGCCATTCGTTGGCATAAACATACACCTCTCAAAATTTAGACACTCCTCCACGGTTTGTGATTGTTGGCAGGCACCCGAGGATTCGGTTAGCCATGGTTTGTGTAAGAAAGGTTGGGAGGAGTGTCAAATTTTTATACCTATGTTTTACAAAATAAAAGCTCTAGCACATGAGTGATTAATGCTTCCCTCTGCGAAGGGCCTATCTTTTACATTTATCTTGAGTCAGTAAACCTACTTATTTCTGTCTAAGCAAGCTTTTGAGTTGTTGTGTTTCATCGAGCTACATGTTGATTTACTCAATCATGTCCTTTGTTCTTCCTTGTTTCTGCAAATTCTGTTATCTGTTTTAATACCACTTTGAAAGTTACCAATGTTTGCAAATAGACCATTATAATTGAGCATGATAAACTCTACAATATAGCTCTAGTATAAAAGACTCTGATCGAAAGATAAGTACATTGTTAATTGTTCTCTGACCAAGAACGAAGTTTTCCTTCACCAATTTTGATTTACGTTTTGCACTTTTATTGTTCCTCTACTTGTTTCAAGTTTGATGGTATGAGAGGAGTTGCTGTCTAAAATGACTTGTTCTTTGTAGATGTGATGCCTCTTGTCCGTATTTCATTTATCGACACCTCACTCCATAAACCCGTGGTCATGTTTACTGAGTTCAATTTCGCTTGGGGACAAGCGAGGTCTAAGATTGGGGGGAGTTGATACGTCCATTTTGCATCACCGTTTTATATTGTTATTTTCTGTTATTCATCGATATATTTCATGTTATGATGCATCCCTTATGTTATTTTATCTTATTTTGCATGTTTCATAATTTTTGGAGAATAAAAACCGGAACCAGAAATCTGATGGAAAAAGCACCGTCAGGATACCCTATTTCAGAAGATCAGAAGAAGAGGGGGGACACCGTAGGTATCTTAGAAGTCCAGAAGAGGTAGCTAGCCACGAGGAGAGCTGGAGGGGGGCCACCAGGGGCCCACACCATGGGGTGGCGCGCCCCCCTTGGCCGCGCCGCCACGTGGTGTGGCCATCCTGGCCCACCTCTGGTGGATATTTTTGGTGTACTTGACCCCGAGGGAACCCTAAGCCCCAGAGGATCATCGAAGAATTATTCCGATGCCGCCTTGGGGAGGAAAACACCCAAGAGAGGAAAGCTCTCTAGCAGGGAGAAATCTATCGGGCAAATTCCTCTCCGGAGAGGGGAAATCATCGCCATCGTCACCGTCATCGCTGCGGGCATCATCAAGATCGCCATCGCATCATCATCACCACCAGCACCATCACTCTCATCATCCACCATCATCCCGCTGTAACAGTTAGGGGCCTCTATTGTTGTTTTACATTAGATCTCTCTCACGGTGTGGATTACTTGTTAGTAGTTGATGCTTGTGATATTTATCGGTGTTAGCACTTTATGACCAGATTGTTATTATCCATTATATCACCTCTGATTATGATCGATATGATGTCTTGTGAGTAGTTCGTTTAGTTCTTGAGGACATGGGAGAAGTCATGATGTTAGTAGTGAAGTTATATTGAAGTAATATCTCGTGGTTCGGTATTTAAGTTGTGGTGCTATTATTCTAGTGGTGTCATGTGAATGTCGACTACATGATACTTCACCTTTATGGTCCTAGGAGGATTCATTGTGTATTTCGCTACTAGGGTTTGCGGGAGTGACAGAAACCTAAACCCCCGTTAGGAAACCAATGCACGAGTGAGCGTAGAATCCCGGAGTTTTAAGGTTGTGGTTAGTTTTATCTTAATTAGTTTCTTGTATTTGCGGATGCTTGCGAGGGGTATAATCACAAGTATGTATTAGTCCTAGTTGGGCGGTGCATTAGCATAGGTTCACCCAAACAACACTTCACGAACCAATGGACATTAATCAACCGTAACGAAGCGAAAGCACTTGACGAAATTCCCATGTGTCCTCGAGAACGTTTGGTAGTCATAAGTAACACAACCGGCTTGTCCTTTGCTCTCAAAAGGATTGGACCACACGATGCAATATTATTTACTGCACTTTATTTACCCGCACTTTATTTATCTGCTGTATGAAAAACCTCCACAAACCCGTTTGCTAGTGTTTAAAGTGAATCCTCTATCCAACCTGCTTTTCAACACCTTCTGCTCCTCGTTGGGTCCTAACTCTTATTTATCGAAAGTACTACGATACACCCCTATACTTGTGGGTCATGAGGGCCCACAACATGGGGTGGACCCCCCCCCCGCCGCGCCGCCAGGTGGTGTGGCCACCCTGGCCCACCTCTGGTCGCCCCCTGATTGCAAATGTTGATAGTGTGTTGGAAACCCCAAGAGGAGGGTGTGATGAGTAAGCGGCAAGAATTTCCGTCAGTTAAGAACCAAGGTTATCAATCCAGTAGGAGGAAGAGGATCTCAGGAAGGTTGATGCCACTGACGGTGGTGCTGGCGCTTCACCGGTGTCAGCAAGAACGTGGAACCTGCACACAAGACAACAAAAATACTTTGTCCCAACGGTACAGTGAGGTTGTCAATCTCACCGGTCTTGCTGAAAACAAAGATTAGACGTATAGTGTGGAAAAGGATGTATGCTTGCAGTAAGTAAAGAAAGCAGTAAATAGTTGTGGTTTGTTTAACAGTGTGGAGAATGGGTCGGGGTTCATAGGTTCACTAGTGGTGTCTCTCCATAAAAGATAGTATGCTGGGTGAACAAATTACAGCTGGGCAATTGACAAATAGAGGTTGCACCGTAGTGCACAATATAACATGATGATTACTGTGATATTTAGTGCGGGCATTACAACAATATACATAGACCGACATCCATCTGCATCTATGACTAATAATCCACCCTCAGGTTATCATCCGAACCCCCTTAGGTATTAAGTTGCAAGCAACAGATAACTGCATTAAACAAAGTGTGTAGTGTAAGCAATGATTATGCACGCGGGCACTCTCACCGTTGTTTTCTCCCTAATGGCAACAGCACATCCCCTCCCTTCATGTTTCTGTCACTCGAGCAAGGTTGTGAGGAGGCATGAACCCACTAACAAGCATAAATACTCCCTCTTGGAGTCACTAGCAACTACTTGGCCAGAGCAACCACTAGCAACGGAAAGCATGCAAGATCACAAATAGCATATGCAAATAAAGACTATAATCAACTTGGCACAAGGTCAATATTCATCGGATCCCAGCAAACACATCATATAGAATTACATAAGATCAATCTCGATCATGATATGCAGCTCATGAGATCTAAACATGGAGGCATATGAGGAGAAGACAACCATCTTGCTACAGCTAAGAACCCGTAGTCCAAGGATGAACTACTCACGCATCACTCCGGAGGCATGCATGGTGATGTAGAAGCCTCCGGTGATGATCTCCTCTTCGGCAGGGTGCGGGAAACAGCTTCAGAACCCCCTGATCTAGGGTTAACGGTGACGACGGCTGCGGAACTTTTCGGGGATTTTTGATCAGGTGCTTAGGGTTTTCCATCCGGGGGGATTAAATAGGCGAAAGGTCAAAGGCGGTGGAGCTCCAGGGGCCCCACACCCATAGGTGGCGCGACTAGGGGACCCGCGCCAGCCTATGGTGTGGCCCCCTTGTTTCCCGTCTTCAACTCCTCTTCGGTGTTCTGGATGCTTCCGGGGAAAATAGGAACCCAATTCCAAGAATGTTTCCAGAACAACTTTTCTGAAACAAAAAACAACAGAAAACAGGGAACTGACACTTGACATCTTGTTAATAGGTTAGTCCCGGAAAACGTAATAAAATGCTATAAATAAGGGAGAAAACAATTAGCAATTAACATAATATGATCATGGAGCATCAGAAATTATAGATACGTTGGAGACGTATCACCCCCTTTCACATACTTGACCCCCAGGGAACCCTAAGCCCCAGAATATCATCAAGGAAATATTCCGCCGCCTTGGGGCGGAAAACAACAGAGAGAGAAAAACCCTCTAGCAGGGAGAAATCTGCTAAGGAAATTCCTCCCCGGAGAGAGGAAATCATCGCCGTCGTCACCGTCATTGCTCCGGGCATCATCAAGATCATCATCGTCGTCATCCTCACCACCAGCACCATCACCCTCACCGTCCACCTTCATCCCGCTGTAACAATTAGGGGTCTTTATCGTTGTTTCCCACTAGATCTCTCTCCTGGTGTGGATTACTTGTTAGTAGTTGATGCTTGTGAGATTTATCGGTGTTTGCACTTTATGACTAGATTGTTATTCACCATTATATCACCTCTGATTATGATCCATATGATGTCTTGTGAGTAGTTCATTTAGTTCTTGAGGACATGTGAGAAGTCATGATATTAGTAGTGGAATTATGTTGAAGTAATATCTATATGGTTTGATATTTAAGTTGTGGTGTTATTCTTCTAGTGGTGTCACGTGAACATCGACTACATGACACTTCACCTTTATGGGCATAGGAGGATGCATTGTGTATTTGTCTACTAATTGTGGGGTTGCCGGAGTGACAGAAACCTAAACCCCTGTTAGGAAACCAATGCACGAGGGAGTGTAGGATCCCAGAGTTTATAGCTATGGTTAGATTTATCTTAATTACTGTCTTGTATTTGCGGATGCTTACGAGGGGTATAATCACAAGTATGTATTAGTCCTAGTTGGGCGGTGCATTAGCATAGGTTCAGCCACACAACACCTATCAAAACAATAAATATTAATCAACCGTATGAAATGAAAGCACTTGACGAAATTCCCATGTGTGCTCGAGAACATTTGGTAATCATAAGTAGAACAACTGTCTCGTCCTTTGCTCTCAAAAGGACTGAGCCACTCGCTGCAATTATATTTACCCTCTTTTATTTGTCCGCACTTTATTTATCTGCTATATCAAAAACCACCAAAAACCCGTTTGCTAGTGTTTACAGTGAATCCTCTATCCAACCTGCTTGTCAACACCTTCTGATCCCCGTTTGGTTTGACACTCTTTTTTTCCGAAAGTACTACGATACACCCCCTATACTTGTGGGTCATCAGGAATATATAGGCGAAAGGGCGATATCAATGGGCGCCTGAGGGGCCCACACCACGTGGTTTGCGCGGCCAGGGGGCGCCCCACCCTATGGTGTGGCCACCTTGGAGCTCCCCTCCGAGTTTCCTATGGACTCCATTGACGTGTCGGAAAAAATAGGACTCTGGGCTTTCGTTTTTTCCAATTCCGATAATATTTCCAGAACAACTTTTCTGAAATAAAAAACAACTGAAATAAGGAACTGGCGCTATGGCATCTTGTCAATAGGTTAGTCCATGAAAACATCCGGAAAATGGAGGAAAACATGTATAGACATGTGGAAAACATAAAGGCATTGGATAAAAAACAAGCATGGAGCATCGAAAATTACAGATACGTTTGAGACGTATCAAGCATCCCCAAGCTTAACTCTTGCTCGTCCTCGAGTAGGTAAGTGATAACAAAATAATTTTTGAGGTGACATGCAACCAACAAAATCTTGATCAACGTTATTTTAAAAGCATTGCAGGATGAGATCATAGTACTATAAACATAGGCATGATAGATCTGATTCTGATACGTCTCAAACGTATCCATAATTTCTGATGTTCCATGTTGTTTTCTTGCCATAAGCTACATGTTTCTTATACACTTCATTTCATTTTTATGGATTTTCTGGGACTAACCTATTGACAAGATGCCATAGAGCCAGTTTCTGTTTTCTGCTGTTTTTAGTTTCATAAAAGTTGTTCTGAAAATATTCTCGGAATTGGACAAAACAAAACCTAGAAGTTTTACAGAGTCGTCGCGTACACGGAGTCCAGAGGAGACACAGAGGGGGCCTCAGGGGCCCCACACCATGAGGCGGTGCGCCCCCCTTGTCGCGACCCCGGACCCAGAGATATACATACTGTTATGTGCTCCTAGCCATGGACTCACAAGGGCTTCAAGGTTACCAGCCCCGGCCGCAACAAACAACGGCAGGCAGACTGGATTCATCGGCACGTAGTCCGGATCCCCAGTCTACTACTCCTTGTGTCCACGCTAGTCTTAACTAATTATGCATATCAAAGCGTCCACGAATCGAATGAAACTTAAGGGAACGGGACCAAAGCTATACAGAGATGCTATGTGTCCAGAAAGTGCAACAACAATCGAGGGTTACTGGGGTTACCTCGCCCCAGGCCGATCACATCGACAGGCGGGCACGGACATGGATCATCAGCTCCACAACCCCTCGACTGTTACAACTATGCAGGCATAGCCAAAACTGTATAACAATGAGCTCGAAACCAACAACTGATCAAAGCAGTACTCTAGACGTGAAGTTGTATTCAACAGGTATTACTAGAGTATAGCTTACAAGCAGAGGTCACACGACCCAACATTACATCAGACAACGGAAGGCAAATTATGTTGCTAGTCAACAAGAACCAAAAAGGCCTAAGAGGCCGCAACATAAGGCGACGTACCAGCCCATAGATTCCAGGCTGCTACCTGGGAACCGCGAACTACTCGTCGATGTCCACGTTGAACCACCACCGATGTGAGATCTTCTCCTGAACCAAAATTAAGCAAACCTGAGTACGGGAGGTACTCAACAAGACTTAGTTAACCTATTATATATCCGCTATTTTGAAAAGGGTTTTATGAAGGCTGATTTGCGTAAAGAAATCTTTGTTTTGCAAGCTGAGGAAGGAATAGCACGTCTCATGGAGTATTCTGAAAACAGATGAGAAATCTACTCAACTACTGAGATCATCATCTTCCTGTATTCCACCAAGTCCTTCTCTTTCCCACACTATCTCATGCTACAAGGATCACCCCTCTCTGCATCTCCGAGGAGGCACCCTTCAATCATGGTTATCAAGTTTTAGTCATTCCGTTGAAGTTATCTATGATCACAGAATCCGTTGCCAAGTCGTCCGTAACCGTGGACACGGCTTCTCGAGGAGATTTATCCCTGCAGGGGGTACACTTTACCCACACGTACCATCCGACTCTTAACGCCATATGTACGCTCTTCCATGGAGCGCGGCAGAGGGTGGCTGGCCACGACCTTTACCTTGCTCGACCCTATCCATGAGTCAACCCAAACAGGGCCACCCCGTCAACAGGGAGTTGGCCACCTCCTGACGGCACCTGTTCTGTGAGTCGGGAACAAGATCCGTGTACGTCCATCACTTGTCCCGGTCACTCCCTAAGTTTTCTCCAAATCGTTTTCGGACTCACACGCAGATGGAAAGATCAAACTACGTGACTCATGGACGTGGCCAAACAAGTTAGTTGGTCGAGCACGGTCTGTTAGGCCCCGCGTGTGGTTGCACGCTCAGTCTTGGCTTCGAAGGCGAGAACTCGCTCCTAGGGGCATGAACAGGACAAAACGCCACAACCCATTGTGGCCTCACATCCATGCCGTTATTTAGTCAAGTTATTTAAGATAACACAATTCACAACAACCTGGCATAAATGATTCACGCATTGACCAGATTCATCAACCGGATGGATTAGATCACAACTAGGCATGGCTAAGCAAGACTCACAGGGTTTAGCGGAGCGCGCACAAACAAACCTATAGCTTCTAGGAGCAGTGGATCAGGATATCTAGGTTATGCAGTATATAGGAGAACTCTATCTACTGACACCAAATAGTTTGGAACCGAATGCAAAGTACGAGATTCAAAACACTTTGAAACCATATATGAGCAGATAAGAGGTTATGCTTGCCTTGGTTATAAGAAAACCAGATAAAGATCTTCTAGGATAAGTGCCTGACTTGTCGGTTAAGATCAAGTATTCGTCATGGAATTGTTGGCCTTCTCTTCGGAGTCACGTTCTACCGAGGGGGAAACAACACCGAAAGAGAAATAACAACAATCAACACATGGCATCGATGCAATGCACAATATGTATGCATGAGCAGGTTAATGCACTAAAATAAAGCCCTAGGCATGATCGTTGGGTTGCTAGGTTTCGCATGTCAGTTATGCATTTTTATTGAAATTATCCCGAAATAGACCCCGGAGGGCAATTCGGATGATTATGAAAGTGAGTGCAATTTTAGTTGCTCAAATGGGCTAGAAAACATCATAAACATGTTGCATTTGTCATTTTGAGCAATTTGATATATAACTTTTAATTTTCTAATTTTATGGAATAAAAAACTTATTTTTCCATTTTTAAAATGATTAAAGAACATTAAAATAATACTCATTTTTCAACTTTCTCAAACATGATTGAAAATGACATATTTGGGTAGCTTATATTTTTCAGAACATTTTAGTACCTTATTTATATTTTCTAAGTTACAGATTAAAAGTTATTAATTATTCAATTTTATTTCTTTTTCTGCAATTAAAAACCATTTTCTGAAAATAGCAAAAAACAAGATTATGACATCAGCATGACGCATAGGTGACGTCAGCTCCTCGGATCTTCACAGAAGCTCGCGAATTCGACGAAATGGGTCCAAAATTGATGAAACAACTAGTGGACGAGCTAGACTTGGCCGAGGCGTGTCGAGGGGTGCCAACCGGTGACCATTTGGTCGCCGGGGTGGCCGGCGGCGAGCAGGAACGGCGGCGGCCGGCGGTGGCTCACGGCGAGATGGAAAAGCAGAGGGGGAGGGGATAAACGGATGGCACAGGGAGGCTCACCGGAACGAGTAGAGCACGATGGTGGGGCGGTGAGGCGAGGCGGCGCCTGAATCGCCGGCGGCGAGCTCGGGAAGCCGGAGGCCATGGCGGACGGCGACGAGAAATTGAAGATCTCCCGGGCGTCCCGGCAAGCGAGGGTGGAGGGGGAAGTAGAGGAGGACGAGGCGCTCCTCCTGGCGGTCTCCGTTTGTCCGGAGATGGCCGGAAACGGCGGCAAGGGGCGACGGCCGGCGAGGTCCGGTTCAACTAGGGTTTGCTCTCCCGGACAAAACAGAGAGCGAGAGAGAGAGGCAGTGCAGTGAGCTCGAGGAGGAGAAGGAAGGCACGGGGCTTCTCCGCATCTTCTTATCGGAGAGGGGGGGGGGGAAAGGGACCGTCGGTGTTATTCCGTCCTTCTGGCCGGAGAAGAAGACGTTAAAACAGATTTTTTGCGAAAACCCCCTGGAACCCGGAAAACTACGAAGATGCCCTTTTCCATATAAAAACAGGACAGAAAACAGAGTTTTGGGGACCTTTTTGTGAACTGAAAATTTAGCAAAAATAACTTTTGGAAAGCTTATGAAATTTCCAAACTTTCCATGTTTTTCTTTGGTGAAATTGAAATACTTTTCAGTACAAAATTTTGGAACCCAAATTAAGTACTTTTTGTGGGATTTTCTGAAACCATTTAAATTCACAAATTAAATTGGTTAAAACATGATTTAAATTTGTGGTTTCATGCATGTATGATATGAACAACACCACACATCCTGCTGTAGCAAAATTTGGGATGTTACAAATCTACCCCCCTTACAAGAATCTCGTCCCGAGATTCCCGAAGGAGAAGAAAGAAGGAACACCGGTTTTGAACGATCTTCTCGAACCTTACGGTTCTCTTCTGAAGAGGTTGATCCGTAGCATCTTGAAGTATTGAACGGATACACCTTAGGTAAGAGGGAAACTCTTAGGAAATGATCTTCACGAAGATCGAGTATCCCATGGGTAACTCATGACAGGAAGGTTCATAAAGAACGTTTGAGTTAACAGGCATGAAACACATCAAGATGACAGAGGGGATAAGAGAAGGTTTCAAGGTTTTGGACGATTGTTATTGAAAGGATTTAGAATATGAGCTTTGCGCAAGACTTTAAATCCTTTTGGAAAAGACGGTTGGACAACTTATAACATCGAGGTTTCTTCAAACAGAATACCAAGATGGAGAGGATGGTCTTGAACATCACAATGTAGTATCCGTAGACGAGGGAGAACACGAGAAAACACTGTAATTAGTGCGTCAGAGAAAATTTGATACATGATCATGTTCACTCTTCGGAGTGGACACGAAAGATAACGGAACTTCCATTCCGTCAAATTTGTCGAAACCTTGTCAAAGATCGGAATGTTACTTCACGACAGAGGATGAGTAACCAAATGATGTTGTAACACCGTAATGAAGGAGGAACTCGTGGTCACACCATAAGGACGGTTAACCAACAAGGATTGAAACACCGGAAGGAATAGGGAATCTTTTTCCTATGGTAGATTTGACATAGAAATACGTTTACCACATGACTAAGATCCCATGGCTGAAGCGACTGACAAATTCACACAATGTGTGAGATGAACAGAACTTCAAGTACAAACAACTTGAAAAAGGGAACTGATCAACGGTGGTTACGGAACACCAAGAGATGTTCTCCTGATGAACTTGTTTCCACTGAAACGAAGGTTTGGAGGATCAGCGAAGAGACATTGGAAGAATCAACTTCCAGGTTCTGCTGGATGTTCTAGATACCGACAGCAGGCTCACGACAAGCCTTCTATAGGTCATCAAGTCAATGAAAAACTCCGGTTTGGAAGAATGGGGAGGAAACTTGTTGGGATGAACCAGACAAGAATTCTCACGGAGAGTGGTTGTTCTTACGGATTCAAAGAGATATGACATTAGGCCTTTCGTCTAATTGTGTCAACCACAACATCAACCATGCCAGATTCTAAAAAGACCTAATTCAATACCCTTGAGGGAACACCAACCATCGTTGCTGCTTGAGATTCAGCTCTGGTTAGTGGGTTGATAACTCAGACTCAGTATGTTTGAGCAAAGACATTGCACCGGTTATCAACGGAATACATTTATTAGATTCTCAAGATATGGACTACGATACCACGCTCAAGAAGATGAGCGAGATTGCAGAACTCATGTATTAGCAACTTGCGAAAGACGGTTGCACCTACATGAACTACTTGCAAAAGAACACATCGGAGTCCAGGTTGGGAATATGATAACAAAGATCACCAAGATCTTGGACTTCTTCTCTCAAGGAAAATCAGTCAGTGGCTTAGCGTGGATGCAAACTTCTTTAAGTGAATGGAGGTAAAAACAACCATCTCAAGAATACTCCACACATGCATGATCGACTTGGGGTTATTCCCGAAGGAACAAGAAAACTTTAATCGAATCCACGACGTCAACTTTCACCATAAGCACATGGACTGGAGTAAGCCACTTCGAACATCTGGAACCCAACTTCGTGAGGACACAAAGATGGTTCTCGAAAGTTTCCAACATTAGTGCCAAGTGTTCAACACGATCCTCTTGCAACTTGGAGAAAATAGGAATGTCATCGATGGGCTCGACAACACCCTTATCATAACACTCCAAGAAGAGGGGTTCATATGATACATGAACGAGGCAAGGTATTGGTCAGACCAAAGGACATGAAGGTGTACTCGGGAAAAACACCATAAAGATAGTCCTTGGATCTTTTCTCGATTTGACGATAGCCCAAATCAAATCAAGGTAAAATGACATCATTTCTGCAAAGGAGATACTATCCTGCTTCAACACGAGGAAAACTAGATATCCCTTAACAGAGGATCAAGTTAGGCGGAGCTTTTGCCTTCCAACTCTCCAAGTTGTTGTTTAAGCTCAACCAACTGGTCCAGGATATCCAGCGGAGTTCCTTGGAGAAAGGAGTAGTTCAAATACCCCTTGTGTAGAAATCACGGACAGGTGAGAAGCCTGGTGATACTTCTAGAAAGACAACCAGAATACCACAACCCACCGGTATGTCTTAGAGTTCGAAAGGAGGTTTACTTTTCAAAGCAACCGATATGGTCTTGAGAGCTTCGGCGTGAAACTAACTCTTTGACCAAGAATGTGCACCAGAATGAACGGATTTGGTAACACAGTCAACTTCAAACAGAGACCGGGTAACCAATAGTGCTAAGAAGGATACAGATGTTTCTTGGAATTTCCAAAGCAATAAGAATTCTAGGAATATCTGGTACACACCTCAAAGCACAGACCCATCATACTCAAGCTTTCAAGCTTGGAGGAAGGGGGAATGAAGACGTGTGAGAGCATCACTTCATCATTAAGGCCATGAAACTTAACACGACCTCTTGATATAAAGGAGTGGAACAGAACAGAAGCTGATAAAACTTCTTCAATCCGTGGATTACAAAACTTTGACCTGGTCCTGGAGATGAACGAGGTACTGGAGTTTGTTTCTCCTGACATCCCAAGGTGGAATGTTTTGACGGAGCACAAGAGCAAATGCATTGGAGGAATCCAACACCATATGTAACTTGGTTTCCAAACAACATATGGATATTTGAGTGCAACTAGAAGGTAGGAACATGCTCCGGAGAATCCAGAGATCATGTGGAATGCACAGTGTGATACTCATTTGTAAAACCCATGCAAAAGAGTTGGTAACTGAAATAAGAACGAAGATATGGAATTCAGGATGATCACTCTTGCGGTGACCCCTTTTGGCTCCAGTAGAGAGCCTATGGCTATGAGAGTTGGAATTTCCTAGCCACCCTAAGGTAAAACAGATTCCTCAGGATTCCAAAGAAGTAGAACTTGGGTTAAAGGTCAGCATCCTGTACTGATGGCATGAGCATCACATGGTTATAAACCACATGACTCAATCCACCACAATTCAGCACATTCTGGGACCTTCGATTCAAGTCCAAGGTTAAAAACCTAAACAAAGGAGTAACTACTATCTTAGTGCCTTAAAGGACACTATGGGTAGCAATCACGAAGAATCTTTCAAAAGAAAACATAACTCCGGAAGAATCTGATCAAAAGACAAAGAATACATTCGAGATGAAAAGCAGATCTCGAGGTTCAAGATTTGAGACTTTGGAACATGTAAGAATGTGGAATCCATACAACCTTGAGAGATTATGGATGAAAGGGAATCTCCCAGTTTAAGAAATAACGGAGTATGGAACACACACGACTCTAGAAACTTTTTAACACTAGGTCAACTTGGATAAACGACGTCCTTGCCAAAGAAGGCACCTAGGTTTTGAATGACTAGAAGAGATAGCAAAACCTTTTCAAACCAAAACAGGTAAGGTGACCCAGAGTTAGAGCGATACCAGATAAGGAGTAAAGAGAATCCTAAGAAGGTTTTTCACAATCCATTTGAGTTTTCAAATAGTTTTCATAAACACTAGACTCAACATCGACCAAGCAGTAAGGTTTTCCTACAGGCAGTCCTGCTCTGATACCATGACCTGTCGCGACCCCGGACCCAGAGATATACATACTGTTATGTGCTCCTAGCCATGGACTCACAAGGGCTTCAGGGTTACCAGCCCCGGCCGCAACAAACAACGGCAGGCAGACTGGATTCATCGGCACGTAGTCCGGATCCCCAGTCTACTACTCCTTGTGTCCACGCTAGTCATAACCAATTATGCATATCAAAGCATCCACGAATCGAATGAAACTGAAGGAAACGGGACCAAAGCTATACAGAGATGCTATGTGTCCAGAAAGTGCAACAACAATCGAGGGTTACTGGGGTTACCTCGCCCCAGGCCGATCACATCGACAGGCGGGCTCGGACATGGATCATCGGCTCCACAACCCCTCGACTGCGACAACTATGCAGGCATAGCCAAAACTGTATAACAATGAGCTCGAAACCAACAACCGATCAAAGCAGTACTCTAGACGTGAAGTTGTATTCAACATGTATTACTAGAGTATAGCTTACAAGCAGAGGTCACACGACCCAACATTATATCAGACAATGGAAGGCAAATTATGTTGCTAGTCAACAAGAACCAAAAAGGCCTAAGAGGCCGCAACATAAGGCGACGTCCCAGCTGTCACACCCCAGTTTTTGGATTCTTGGACTGTGCTCAAGAAGACCAAAATTAGGGCCAACAATTTTTTTTATATAACAACATGATTGTTTGAACTAACATATGTTTATGATCTAAAACATATTTGCAACACAGGTTTTGTTTCTTGATAAAACCAATACCATATGTTTGTGAAAATATTCTTATTATTTTCCCTGATGTTTTCCTATTATTACTTGAGTGTTTTTTTTCCAAGACTTGGATCATTCTTGTTTGCATCTTAAAACAAACTTTTAACTTTGTTAGGTCCAAGAAAACAAGTTTTCAAAATGATTTATAAAAGTTCTCTTTTAAGTTTTGTATGGAAAACAATTCCTGAAAATAATCCAAGTACCTGTTTTCTACCATTGTTTTCACCAAGCTATAAATTGATATTTTATGATTTCTTGACTTTTAATTAATCCTTGATATATGTACTACAAACCCATAAGCTCACTTTCATTTTTGGAGAAATAAAAACTATCTTTTGCTTGTTGTTTTTGTGGTATAAAATTAAGGCAGAAAAAGGCAGTTTTGAGAAACAGATAAAAACAGAAAGTATAACTTTTCCCACATTGATTTCATGGCCTTAAATTATTTCAAAATTGTTTTCAAAGGTTGTTTCTGAAAGTATATAACATGGTTAACAAATCCATACTTTGAAAACCAATTTTGAAAAGCAATGCAACCTTGAAAACAAACTCAACTTTTTCAACTTTCTATCTGTTTTCAACACTTAGAAAATTTCTAAGTCCTAAAGTCTGAATTTTCTGAATTTTTCTGTGAACAGTTCAGGATACACTTTTGCACTTAAGTTTTCTTGTTGTTTCTTTGCATTTTTGGAAGCATGGCCAAGCCTAGTGTGTTGACCATAGTATCTACTCGAACCAGAGCATTTGACCCTGCTTGTAGAAGCCTTGTGGTTGAAGATAAGAGAGGAGAGAGAAGGCTGACTAGGACAGGGATGGGCAGCACATGTGTTGACATTTTTGGCCTTGCCCACTTGCCCACTTGCTCTCTTTGGCCTGGATAAACCCTTTCCACTCGTGGCCTTGACCTATGGAACCATGTGCTCACCATTGGAAATGACTAAAAGCCCTAGGGCTTGCTCATGCCAATGCTTGGCATCCACCCGAGCTCCCCAAATTACCCTCAACCTGACTTCCACTCCTATAAAAGACCAGAGGAAGCACCCTTGCTCCCTGCACCTCCCACATTCCCTCTCTAGCTCCCCAAGACATTTTCTACCCGAGCCCTAGCCCTAGAGCCACCCTAGCTCGAGTTCTAGCCCGCGGGGTGACCATCACGGCCACGGCCATGACCTGCCCGAGCCACTCCTCTCCAACCTCTCCCACCACCCTAGCTCGACTCCCCACACCCTCCTACACCCCCTAGACATCACCCCACCCCCTCTAACCACCGGAGACGGCGCCGCCGTCCGTGGGCGCCGCCGCGGACGCCTGCCGCGTTCCACCGCGTGTGGCCACGCCGCACGTTGCCGACGCCTCCCCTCGACTCCCCAGCACTCCAGCACCCTCCCCCGAGCCTCTCAGCCCTCCCCGAGCCCTCTAGGTGAGCCACCATGGATGCACTCTCATTTCTAAGTTTTTTTTTGAATTTTTAACCAACTTATATAAAATAAAGCAAAACAAGCTCGCCTCGTTAAAACCCTTCCAGTCCCCTCGGGTACCCTGGTAAGGAAAAGAGTACGAGCTTGCCGCTGAAAGTTTACATCAGAGTTACATCGTCTAAGAGATACTGCCTAATCAAACTAGGGGGCTCATCGACCCAATTACAATTCAAATGTTTAGTAAAACCCCCCCGAGCTAACACGTGAGCAACCTTGTTACACTCCCTTTTACAGTGATTGAATTCAACGTTGCCAATGGAAATAATTGTGTCAAAACATTCTGAATAAATCGCAGTAGCCTCATTCCATAGTTGGTCCTCACCTGAGCAGCATGAGATAACATCAGTTGAGTCTGATTCCGCCTCAATCGAACAATAACCAAGATGATTAGCCAATTCCAAACCATATTTCATAGCCAAAGCTTCAGCCATATGAACAGAAGTAACATTAGGGATATAAGAGTGAGATGCAGCCAAAAAATTTCCCTTTCTATCTCTGATTACCGCACCAGTCCCTCCAGTATGGGAGATATCATCAAAGGTTGCGTCAACATTGAGCTTTAGAAACTTGGCTTTTGGTATAGTCCAAGTAATTTTGGCAGGGATAAAACTAGTGGCTGTTTTAACAGAGCCATTTGCAACAACAGCTCTGATCGATGTTTCACAAGATCTACTAGTTGGAAATTTCTCACCGTGGGTAGTGCAACGTCGCAGCCACCAGACATACCATGCAGTAGTGGCTACTGTCTCCGCTGTAGCAATTTTCGGAAACGCCGAGCTGAGAGGATCACCAATAGACAGTAGCTTACTGAAGACCACAGGAAAAGCTACAGTCCCATCATCCGCTAATGCAATCCTTTCCGAGAGCTGCAAGATGTTCCAGATGCCAGCAGCTCTAGGACATCGAAACACCATATGCAAATAATCTTCAGGTTGCAAATTACATACTGGACATGTATCAGACTGTAACATCCCAAGTATGAAAAATAGCCATTAGAATGTTTGCTCTCTGTTATTTTATGTTTTGCATCATGACATCATGTTCATTGCATTTGTTTTGCTTTGTTTTCCTTTGTTTTCTATTTGAATTTCAAACCAAATTTTAAACCTTTTGTTTCATACTTGTGATGTTACAATTTCCAAAATGATATTTCAAATCAAAACAATCAATTGTTTCCATTAAAGTTGTGATTTCAAAACTGTTGTTTTGTTTCTATCAAAATTCATTTAATACCAAACCCTTTTCAAATTCAATTAATTTCCAAAACAGCAACTCTTTTGAAAATTATGAAAATGACAAAAACACTTCCATCATTGTTTCATCAAACCATAAGGTTCAAAACTATTTAAAATGATGGCTTTTAATATTTCACTTAATTCAAATGATGTTCAACTTCAATTGCAAATTACAAACGGCACCCAATTTGAACTTATCAAAATTACAAAACAATTCATTCACTTGTTTCCAATTAAACTTGAATTTTAAAACTTATTTTGCTTAAGTTTAATTATTTCAATTAATATTAAAAATTCAATCAAATTCCAAACAACTTGCAAACAGTACCAAAATTCAAAATATTTTTGAAAACAAAAGTTGGAAAGTTGTTGCTGTGGTAATAACTAACCCATACAATTTTTTCTAAGATTTTCCTAACCCAAAAACTTATCATTTTCTTCCTATTTCATTTCAGCAAAAAAAATAGAACAAAAAGAATAAAAACCAAAGGGAGAGAGGGGCAGGCCACCAGGCCTAGCCCACCAACTCCCCCCTCAGGCCCGTACCCCCCTCGATCTTCATCTTCTTCGTACGGCAGCACATCGGGAGCACCACATAGCAGATGAGCAGAAGCAGACGGCTGCAGCTCTCCCCCTCCCCCTATAAACCTAGCTCAAGCCCTAGGGTTCCCCTCTAACCCTAGCCGCACTCCTCTCATCCTCTCTTCGTCTCTCCCCCGCCTCCATTCTTTCTACCTCTCTCTCTCTGCAACTACCCTTCTCTGTAACTGAACCCACACCCGAAATTCCTCCCTTTTCCCTCCGGCGATCGCCGCCGATGGAGGCTCCCATCGGCCAGGGCGAGCACGGGAATGGAAACCCCTGGCCGCCCTCTTTCTCACCGGCCTCACCACGCGGACAGGGACGGCCCCCATCGCCGCCGCCGTCGCGGTTTTGTCGCCGCTGCGGACAGCTCCGTCCGCCCGTCAGGTCCTGCTCCGCCCCGACCTGCTCCTCCCTCTGTTCTTCCCCCTCGGTGAGTTTTCCCTCTCTCTCCCCTCGCCTCCCTCCTCCTCCCGCAGCACGCACCGTGCGCACAGCAGCAGCCGCGGCACGGCCCCTCGCCGGCAGCGGGCGATCACCGTTCTGTCAGCGGGTGATCACAGCAGCAGGTTCAGTATGTTCAGTTTCAGTTTCAAAAAAAGAAACACCGTTCCTGAACCTTAACCCCCCCCACGACCCCCTACTGTCAACAAGTTCAGCGCTACCGCAGTGGTTCTGCTCTCTATGTGCAGCAGCAGGTCTGGGGTTCGAGTCCCCCTCCCGCAAAGTTAAACCACCCTTTTTATTTATTTTGTTTGGTTACAGAAACTTCACAGAAATCACAGTTCAGTCCCTGTAGTTTCTTTCTAGATCCCTGCTAATATTTTCTAAGTCCCTAAATATTGTTTAATTGGCAGAATAACACCTAAATTTGGAAATTGCATAAATAATTCATCTTAACTCCAAATTCAACTTTTTAAATATGTTTTCAATACCAAATTAAATTCTCTATCCAAATATAATTTTTTTTTACTGTTTTGAATATTTTAAATTGGTGAAATATTTGAAAACTTGTTCAATTCACTTAATTTTGCAAAATTCATAACTTGGGCATAAAAATTCCAAATTCAACAAACTAAATATGTTTTCCATTCAATTTTTCATGAACTTTGCAAATATCAACTTTGTTTGCTGTTTTGAATAATTTAAATTGCTAAAAACAACTGTTTCTTATTTAATGCATTTAAAATTGCCAAATTAATAACTTGCTCATTTTAAATCCATTTTCCACAAATAAAATATGTTTTCTATGCTAAATTAAACCACCTTTCCAAATATAAACTTTGTTTCATGTTTGAATAATTAAAATTGGTTAAATAATTTAAACCTTGTTTAAATCATTTAAAATTGTTAAATTCATAACTTGGTCAAATTAATTTCTTTTTGAACTTATAAAATATATTTTCAAACCAGGAAAACATAACCTTTTCAAATATGAATTTGATTTAATGTTTTGAACAAATAAAAATTCAAATAAGTTCATGTTTGAATTAAATTCATTTAAATCTTGTTTAAACTTGTTTAATTCATAAGTAATTTATTCTAAATCCTTTTTCAACAAGTGAAACATGTAATCCACCTAAAATTTTGTGTTCTATTCAAATATGAACTTTGTTATCTATTTTGGACAAGTTAAATTGGTGAAAACAACAAATGTTGGTGTGACACCTTTAAGAAGCACATTTTTCATAACTTAATAAATAAAATTCCAAACTTGGTAAACCATATTTCTAATTGCTTCTATTGTTGTTTTCTTTCTGTTTTCCTCATCCATGCATCATGATAATCCACTTTCACCTATTGGTTAGTTGTAAAACAATTATTTCAACCATAATTCCTGGGCTTTTCATATGCAACTCAAATTGCATATGGGTCCATTTAATCATGTTAGGTTACCATGTCAACTAGTTTATTTCCATGCATCAACTAAATGGTCATGCATCATCCCATGTTTGTGCACTATGCCATGTTATTGATTGTTTGTCTCTCTGCGTTGTTTGTTTGCTTCTTCTCGAATGGACGACGACGTTGAGACCGATGATACTTACGACACCCCTTCTAAGGATCTAGCTCAGTACCAGGCTGCTGAGTTTGCAGGCAAGTATTCACTCACATGAACCATTGTGTTCCTTTCCACCTTGGATACCGAAACTTTCCGTTGTCTATTCTGCTAGCCCTATGAATCGTTGCTTCTGTTACGAACCTATCACATGTTATCCTTTAACCCTGATATAGCCTCACCTCCACACCTATAACCCCATTGTTTGTTGCCCGTGTCTTATTAGCATGCTTAGGGTTGTTTTTGCTCGAGTCTGTTGCCCGTTACTTTCTGTTATCATATCACTATGTTCTGGGGCTCGATGTTAACAACAACCTGTTAATGTTATGGTTAATAATAATTTGATGATAAGGCACCGGCAGGAGGCCCGGCGTGGTTTTGAGGCCTGCTAGTGTCGACCCTAATTAGGAAAAGGGTCTTGTCTACTGATCCATGATGAGCGCACTAACCGCATGTGGGAAGCGTGTATGGGCGCCCCCCTCAATTTGATTCGATTCGCCTATCGTCCAAATTGCCTCATTTAGTTCGGGTTTTCCATTTGCCGCATGCATATGCAGGTGCGAACCCTTGGCGCCAGGGTGGAACTTTTGTAGTCGGCATTTAGGGAGACACGTTCTTAGAGTGCTATGAGGGTCCCCTTTTCTTCGTGGGGCTTGATTAGTCGTGCGCTCAATTGCACGGGGTTCTTTGGGCTTGATGCGAAGAAGAGTTGAGTTGTGTTGAGTGCCCCGCTTGGCGGAAAGGCCATTCTATCTGGCGGGTTATTCTTACGTGTACGGCCAAATTGGTGCACCCCTGCAGGGTAAATCTTCTCGAGAAGCCGTGTTTTCCGCGGTTATGGATGACTTGGTGAAAGTACTGGCTAACAAGTACTTAGAACAACTTACACCTAACTAATGATAATTTGACTAGTAATAATCTTATTGACACAATAACTTGAACCATCATTAATCCAACTGTGTGAGTTATCCTCGGATTGCTTCTTTGGATAAGGGGCGAGATCCAGGATGGGTTTGTTTGAGGTTAGTTGGTAGGTTGGTTACGATACGCTATCTTATCTCCTTTCTGTTAGCCGGAAGTTCTAGCATGTTTCTGTAGTTGGTTAGTGCAGCCAGCTGCCGCATCTTTTGTATCACCCTTTCTTCCGTTGAACCCAAAGCATTTGTGCTTGATGTTGACGGGTACACTTTGGTGAACCGTGAGTCTTGCTTGCCAGTACGTTTATGTACTGACCCCTTTGGGGCTGTGGTTTCCGCAGACTACGCTTACGAGGATCCCCATGGTGGCTACTACGTGGAGTATGACGATACTGCTGACGAGTAGATAGCGGACACGGGCAGGATCCGAGACTTCGTGGATGGGCTCCGTCTTTTCGTTTCCGTCCTCTTAGGCCTATTTGGATCTTGTCTGTACTCAGACATTCTGGATTCTTCCGCTGTGTTGTAATGATGATATGTTGGGACATGTGTCCTCTGGATGATTGTATTTGCTATCTCCGCTCTAGTGAGAGCTATTTGCAACTTATTTCAATCTTTTGTGTCTTAGAGATCTGTTGTGATATCCATTGTTCAAATGCCGTTGACGTACCATGTGTGTATGTTATGAAGTACGTCAATGGAAGTATCTGGATTTCTACGGGATGGTTTGCGCAGACGATGAATAGTAAGAGAATGGTTGTCACACGTTTACGTGTTGGCCTACTCATATTGAGATGCGGGTGCCGGTATGCCCCGTAAGACATTTCTCTACTGTTTAGCGGACTGTGAGTATCCCCTAGAAGTCCGGGTGCGACACAGACTCTCCAATATGACGCGTTGATAAAGTTACTTTTACTGGAACAATTCCCTGCAATAGACGCCAGCAGAAGATTTTAATTTTAGCTGGGAGTTTAAGTTTCCAAAGATTTTTCCACGTAATACAGTCAACAGGGCTCCCTTGGGTAATGGTTCTGCAGGCAATCCCAGAATACTGATGTTTCCACTCTATGTGATAAGCAGATCTCACAGAGAAAAAACCATTATTGTTTCCATTCCACGCAATGAAATCATCAAACCTGTTTGTATGAAGGGGTATTTCCAAAATTCTCCTGGCATCTTCATTATTGAATATACTCATAATCAGATCCGAATCCCACTGACCAGTAGAAGGATGAATTAGCTCACAGACACGAGAGAGAAGACAATTACCCCTTAAAGTAACCACTCTTCTTGTTTCACTAGTAGGCAGCCAAGGATCCTTCCAAATATCAATAGAATCACCACTACCAACTCGCCAAATATAGCCCCTTTTAAATGTCTGGATGCCATAAACCAGACTTTGCCAAGTAAAAGAAGAACCTGCTTTGGGGCCAGCACTCAAAATGTCCCCTGATGGGTAGTATTTGGCTTTTAGAATTTTTGCACATAAGGAATCCGGGTTTGTAATTAATCTCCAAACTTGCTTTGCTAGCATTGCCAAGTTAAAGGAATGGAGATCCCTAAACCCCATACCCCCTTCACTTTTGGGAAAACAAAGTTTCCACCAAGCCATCCAATGCATTTTTTTACCTTGATCATCATCACCCCACCAAAATTGAGCAATAACATCTGAAATCTTCTTACAAACTTTTTTTGGGACTAGAAAAACAGACATAGCATAGATAGGAATTGATTGGGCCACTGCTTTAAGGAGAATTTCTTTACCTCCAATTGATAGAAATTTCTCCTTCCATCCCTTAATCCTTTGCATGACCCTCTCCACAAAGTGCATGAAACAGTCACTTCTGTCAGCTCCAACCAGAGCTGGGAGACCCAAGTATTTATCAGAAAGGGCTTCATTATCAATATTAAGAATAGAACAAATTTGTTCCCTCTGAGAAATATTAGTATTTGGACTGAAAAAAATACTAGACTTGGCAACACTAATAAGTTGTCCCGAATTTGCACAATAATCATCAAGAACCTGTTGCAATGAGGTTGCATTGCTCGAGTCTACTTTCAAGAGAATTAAAGAATCATCAGCAAATAAAAGATGTGAAACTGATGGTGCATTTTTGCACACTTTAATCCCTTCAATACCACCAACCTCCTCAGCTTGCAATAAACAACTTGATAACCCTTCTGCACAAATGAGAAATAAATATGGGGAAAGGAGATCCCCCTGTCTGATACCTCTAGTTGGGTTGAATGATTCAGTCATTTGAGAGTTGTATCTGATCTGATATGATACAGAGGATACACAAGACATGATTAAATCAACCCAATTATGATGAAAACCGAATCTTAATAACATGCTCTCAAGAAAATTCCATTCAACTCTATCATAAGCTTTGTGCATGTCAAGTTTCACCGCACAATAAGCAGATTTCCCCTTCTTTGTATTCTTGATCTTATGAATACATTCATAAGCTACTAGCACATTATCAGTAATGAGTCTCCCCGGAACGAAAGCACTTTGGGTAGGTGAAATAATCTCGGGAAGGATTTGTTTAAGTCTAGCAGCAAGCATCTTTGAGATAATTTTATAAACAACATTGCAAAGAGAGATTGGGCGGAATTGTGATACCTCCTCGGGTGCTTCAGTTTTAGGAATAAGAACAATGACGGTATCATTCCAACCATTAGGGATCTCTCTGTTATTAATAACAAGTAAAACAGCATTGGTAATATCCTCTCCAATCAAGTGCTAGAATTTTTTAAAGAAGATAGCGTGTAACCCATCTGGGCCCGGCGCTTTAAAATCCCCAATGCTAAATACAGCTTGCTTCACATCATCAGGAGAATATTGCTTTAAGAGATTATCATTCATTTCCGTAGTAACCTTCGGTTGAATCTTCTCGAGAAAAAGTGGGTCTGTATTCAAAATCTCACCAGAGAACAGATTAGTGAAATATGAGAGAATCAAAGAATTTAACCCAGCCGTAACTTCAATAAACTCTCCCGAGCTATCCTTCAACTTTCTGATTTGATTTTTACTCTTTCTCGCAGTGGCATATTTATGAAAAAACGAGGTATTTCTGTCACCCGAATTGATCCAATTTGCACGGGACCTCTGACTCCAATGGATTTCCTCTTGTTCTAACAGATTTTCAATATGTTTTGCGAGGTAAAAATTTTCTTGATCATGGTCATCCGAAATAGGACCCCTCATGAGCCTGTCAAGTTCCCTCTGGGCCGCACGAAGCCTTTGTTTGGGCTTTTTCAAAACTGACCGATCCCAAGCACGGAGACCAGTATGCATATTTTTTAAATTTTGAAGAACATCCAAAGGATTACCTTGATCTTTCGCCTTCAACCATTCGGATTGAACCACATCCCTAAACCCCTCTTCCTTAAACCACTTGGCTTCAAAGAATAGCTGTCTAGGTCCATGCGGAGCAAAATCAGTCTTCCAGTAATCCATATCAATCATTATGGGCCTATGATCGGAATGGTTATACTCAAGGTTTAAAACAGCAGCATCCGGAAAATCTCCCCTCCAAGCTGAGTTGCATAATGCTCTGTCCAACCTCTCTCGGATAGCCCCTCTATGCCAAGTGAAAGAATCACCAATGAAACCCATATCAGACAGATCACAGTCCTCAATAGTTTTTTGGAAATCTTCCATATATTTGCTGGGTCTTTTCTTCCCGCCTTCCTTCTCATGGGAGTAAAGAATTTCATTAAGGTCACCCATAAGAAACCATGATAGGTTACTCCGTTGATGAAGAGAACGAATTATGTCCCAAGTTTTGTATTTCTCCGACCATTTAGACTCCCCATACATCCCTGTAAGTCTCCGGACTTTATTGTTGTTTTCCTCCACCTCAACATCAATATAATTTGGGTGTGAGAAAACTTGTGAAATTTTTATTTCCTTTTTCCAAAAAAGAATAACACCTCCACTTCTATCAGTAACATGCTGCACAATCTTGAAATCCATGTGAACTCTTCTTCTTAAACACTCAGCCGGAAAGATTTCAAGATGGGTCTCCGACAAAAACACCACCTCGGGGTTATAGCGCCTCAAGACATCCAGAAGCGCACGAATTGCCGCGGCATTACCCAAACCGCGGCAATTCCAAGCTAAGATTTTCATTGCGTCCGGACGGGTCTCTCCCTGGAGCCCGCCGATCCAATTGAGCTGTTAGAGGAAGCTCCCTCCTTTTTTGATTTCTTCTTTGCCTGATTCTCTTTCTGATTTTCAGCACCAATTAATTTACTATAGTGTTGCTCCTCGGAAGATTGCATGTCACCCACATCTTTACCCACTGTCTCAACGTCCGATATGATCACAGCCTTCTCTAAACTATCCATATCAATTCTTCTTTTAATGCCATTATCTGAAGGTCTCAATTCATCCATCTCTGTATCCTTCTTATTTAGGGGGCTAGTAGCAGTATCCATGAGAGCATCATCATTGGCTGTGTTCGGATTGGATAGAGGGATTGCATTATAGCGCCAACTGGTGTTGTCTGTAATGTCATTATGGACAAACCGTCCCCTTCCTCCTAGTGATCTACCTCTACCACCTCTAACACCGCGATTATCAGGGGTATATCTACCTCTCCAAGTATCAAAATCGGCTCTTAAGAAATCCCCCCACTTGAGCTCCTCAGCTTTGTACTCTCCTGTACCGCATTCGGTATGAATATGGCCAAAGAGACCACAGGCACCGCAGAATTTCGGTAATTTTTCATATTTAACCGCGTAGGATCTGCTGTGGCCACGCCGCACGTTGCCGACGCCTCCCCTCGACTCCCCAGCACTCCAGCACCCTCCCCCGAGCCTCTCAACCCTCCCCGAGCCCTCTAGGTGAGCCACCATGGATGCACTCTCATTTCTAAGTTTTCTTCTCATGTTTTCATAGCTAGAGGTTGAAGATACACAGCAGCCGTCGATCTGGTCTAATCCTGGCCATCCAAACTCACTTACCTCTTCACTCCACGTCCAGGCCAGCACAGCCCAGTAGCAGTTCGGCCACAGCAGATCCGGCCCGTTTAGTATTTTTTTTTCTGAGAGTTATCTCTTTTCCTGTTTAGACAGAAACGTGATGTTTACTTTGGATGCGGTAAAAATACTAAAATTGTGAAATAAAATATGGAACAATTCATGGACCCTATGATATAAAATCTAAACGATACAAAATTTGCAGATCTACTTTTGGGCAAATATTTTGAACACAATAAATGTTTTGCCACAGACTGTCAGTGGGAATGTTTTAACCATAACTTTTTAAATATGTAACCAAATGGAACAAACTCAAATGATATGGATGGTTATTGGAAAGATCTATCCAATGAACCTAACCTCACATCAAGGTGAGTTATAGAATGAAAATGCCATCCAGATTACTAAAAGACCAGTAGGCTCTTATATGATATTTATAAGGAGTTTAAAAATAATTTTTGGAGCAAATCCAATTGGATGAGTTTGGTATTGACTAGATCTATCTTATCCTAGCCTAGATTAATTTTTGGAGCTCTAGATTATTTTTGGTGGACAGATCTAGAAACAGCACTTTTCTGTTTCTGTTTTTAATAATGTTCTTGTTTGAAATGATTTGTGTGGATGATTTGATCTTGCTTCCTAGCATGTATAAAGTTGTTAGGACTTGTTATTAGGTTGTTTTCTTACGATACATCTACCTTATAAAGTGTGTGCATGTTTGGAAACTGAAATAAAAATGAGATAGCATTTGATACCTCCTAGTTTTATTATTTGAAATTATTGTGAGAGCTAGATCTTTGGGTGAATGCTTTATTAAATTTTGTGCTATGATTTCTATGGATCCAGTACCATTTTGGTACTGTTATTTTGAAGTTAATACCTCTGTTAGCTTGCATGCCTTTTTATAGTGAAGCATGTGTAGGTTTTGTTATTCTTATGCACTAGTATTGTTCTCACTAGAATAAATGGCTTTCTAATATTTTATTTTGTTATACTAATTTTTGTCATGAGTAACCAGAGGCTTAGTACCTATTTTTCCTTGGTATTAGTGGTCCCATAACCCACTGGTTCCATTGCATCTTGGTTGAGGATGGAAATCCCCAACCATGCACCTGTGAGAAATTAACATGTTTAATTACATGATTGATTTCTATTTTTCCACCATGGCAAATATAATTGTTTGTTTTCACTTATGTAAGTGAGAAGTTTGTTTATTATCAGAGGATACTAGTATGTTATATGTGATCCATTTTGTTAGCATAATATTCCTTAGGAGTATCATGTTAAGAAATGATTCACTAGTGAGTACTAAATTAAATTGTTTGCAAATGAACTAAATTCCTTTTGATTGATAGATTGTTTGTGGATGATTTTAAATTGAGTGTTTGGATTTTTGAAAAGGTTTATATAACTTTTCATTAAATGCATAGATACTGGTTGTGTAGGTTATACCATGTTTTGCTTGCTAGTAATTGTTTAAAAAAACAGAAATTGCTAGAATTAATTTGTGCATGCTTAATAGTTGTTTCATGGAATTGTTTTGATGTTTGTGCTTACTAGCATGAGTAAAACTTGTGTACTGTTATTAGGTACACTTATATTCATGACTTTCTTGTGTAGGTTTAAGCAATCAAGATAGCATTGTCTGCTTCTCTAGTATTGAACTAGTGTCACCACTAGAAAGTGGTGATTTTAGCTATAGTTTTGTCATCTTTTATTTTATGAGTGTATGAGTTTATTATAGCATGTTTAGGAAGTATCACTTCTGTTATGATAACATGAAGTATTTATTTGCATGTGCTACAGTTATAGAATATAATTATTTCTTATAGCATGCTTGTGTAGATTTTCCATACTAGTATGCTATTAGTGCAGTCATGTTTCTATGCTTTTGATAGGAGTATTATATTGAGTAATGATTGTGTTTTATATTATTTTATGACTTTATTATCATTTAATTTAGCTACTGGTTGTTTGTTAAATCTTCATGATTGATGGATTCCAAAACTTCAAGTAAACAATAACATAGTAAATAAATAGTCCATTCATCTGTGGTGTTGTTTGCTTGCTTATTGATTTATGTTTGAGTGATTTACCTTGGCATGAGTTTAAACTTGTGTTATTATGGTGTTTAAGAGTATATTATGAAACTAAAACATCCAACTAAATCATGAACACATTAAGTGACAGTTGCTTGTGGTGGATAATACCCACTGCCATGGGTATTGTCCTGCTTGATGATTTTATCATAGTAACCTAACCCTTTGCACCCACAAGCTATATTTTTAGCTTCTTATATACCTTGTTATGAGAGTGGTACACCACCCCATATAAGGTATGTAAGATGTGGGATATGGTTTTCTAAACCATACTTAGTTGTCTCACGATAGTTTTGTACCCTGAGAGTTATGTGAGGCAGTTTTCTCAATAACGCTTGTAAGTTGCACTATTGTACCTTTGCTTGATGTATGTGTTGTTTAGCTTAGTTGTTTGGTCTTTAGACCTGAGTGTGTGTCTTTTATTTCTTTTACGACGCTAGAAAACAAAGAAGAAGAAGAAGAAGAAGTAGTTGTGGAGCTGTGCGTAAAGTTCAAGTTGCTTCAAGGCCAGGGACATTAAGAGACTTGAGGCAAGCCATCCTAATGCTTGCTGTTTTAATACACTTATCATTATCTATCATGCATGTTTTACTTCTGAAAAGTTTTACAAAACTTTGATTTCCAAAAACTATTTTTGAGTGTATACTACTACTATACTACTACTATGTCATTAGTTGATACTTGGTGTTACCAAGCCCATAAGCCACCATATGGTATTTATGACCATCACGAATATTAGTCCCTAAGTGGACACCTTAAAATTGTGTTTTTACAAAACAAAGGCTTTATGGAAAACCCGGAGAAAAGGCGGATCCTTATTCTCCGGAGGAATGTGGAAGTGGTCATTTTTGGGAAAATGGTGTTTTCAAAAATGACACATAACCTATTCTTCGCCGGACAACCTTTACCGTACTGCCACCCTACCCCAACATGGGCACGGGGCCTAACTGGAAGTTTGTTCTTGTTAGTGTGTGTTATATCTCAATTGCTATAAGGGTCGTTGATCCCTCGAACCGAATGTCGCTAGGTGGCATATACGGGACATCGGAAGTGTGGAATTAATTTTCCCTCCGGTCGCGACAGTTGAGTCTCCTGTCTAGGCAGGGAGCCGGGGAGATTATACTCAACTGAAGAGATAGACATATTCTAGCTTGAACATAGTGGAAAGTTAGGATCAGTGATCTGATGTTTCACATACTGTTGTTACAGTCCGTGGTTGTTCACGGCAGGTGTACTGGATCTGGTGGATGTGTACACCTCTGCAGAGTACAACTTTTTCGAAGAAGCCGCGTCCTCGGATATGGACAGTTCAATGGCCATGTAGCTAGCATTGTGTCAATGTTTTCAAAAGGATGTTTTCAAAAAGGAGTTGAACTCGGGAAGTTCGGAAAGGAAGGAAATCTTGTACCGTGGAGGTACCGATGATGGAAAGCCAGAAGTTGTTTTACAAACCAAAAAGTTTTGCAAAACAAAAATTTTCTACTCTAAGCAAGAATTATGGAAACTGATTCCAAGAAGTTTTGCAAAGAGAAAATATTCTTTTAACAAAGCTTTACAAAACCTCTTATACATGTGATATCTACAAGAGAAATAAAACTATATTATTTTCTTCTGAAGTATCTTCTTCAACAAAGATACAGATTAACTTGACTACAACTGTGGTGTCATCCTATATGAACACCATTGATAGTGAACCCTACTTATAGCCTACCTATTACACCATATAAGCATACTTGCATCTTTGGTAAGTTACATGATGGATGTCTTGCTGAGTACATTCAAATGTACTCATTATGGTTTCGCCCCTGGTATCAACTTGCCAGATTTTTGAGAAGGAGTCTCAGAAGAAGATCAACGAAGAGGAGTACGGAGCTGATGGCTTTGCAAACTAGGATCATCTCCGGGTCAGCAGCCTGTAGGTTAAGGCGTGCCTTGGGCTCTACCGCGTTTGTGTGTATTTAGTCTTCCGCTGTGTGTGTTGTGTGTTGTCCTGCGTGACAACCGTGTAGTCTTGGTCATGTGACCATGTGTCCTTGTATGTGTTTGTGCAACCGTGTAATGGATATTGTATCTGTGTACCAGCTTGATATGTTGTTCACGACTGAATTCCTGGGATCGTGAATGTATGCATATCGAGGGCGTCCTTGAATAGTGGTTCGAAGGGCGGGCTCTACAGAGTTGGTATCAGAGCTATCCGGACCTTAGGAGACCTTAGTTAGCATGGACGTTAGCTAGTACTCTACTAATTAAAGTTAATAACCCCAGGTCAGTAAGATGACTATTTTTCAAAAAAAAGAATTCTATACTCCATCCCCTCTGTGTTTCGAAAAACTCTATTTACACTAAAGTTAAAAAGGAGCATCTTAAAAAATTTGCACACTGATACCTAACTTAATCCACTTTAAAATCTTTTGTAGATGGCATTTGTCATTTTGAGAAATTTGATATATAACTTTTAATTTTCTAATTTTATGGAATAAAAACTTATTTTTCCATTTTTAAAATGATTAAACAACATTAAAATAATACTCATTTTTCAACTTTCTCAAACATGATTGAAAATGACATAGTTGGGTAGCTTACATTCTTCTGAACATTTTAGTACCTTATTTATATTTTTCTAAGTTACAGACTAAAAGTTATTAATTATTCAATTTTATTTCCTTTTCTGCAATTAAAAACCATTTTCTGAAAATAGCAAAAACAAGATTATGACATCAGCATGACGCATAGGTGACGTCAGCTCCTCTGATCTTCACAGAAGCTCGCGAATTCGACGAAATGGGTCCAAAATTGATGAAACAAACTAGTGGACGAGCTAGACTTGGCCGAGGCGAGTCGAGGGGTGCCAACTGGTGACCATTTGGTCGCCGGGGTGGCCGGCGGCGAGCAGGAACGGCGGCGGCCGGCGGTGGCTCACGGCGAGATGGAAAAGCAGAGGGGGAGGGGATAAACGGATGGCACAGGGAGGCTCACCGGAACGAGTAGAGCACGATGGTGGGGGCGGTGAGGCGAGGCGGCGCCTGAATCGCCGGCGGCGAGCTCGGGAAGCCGGAGGCCATGGCGGACGGCGACGAGAAATTGAAGATCTCCCGGGCGTCCCGGCAAGCGAGGGTGGAAGGGGAAGTCGAGGAGGACGAGGCGCTCCTCCTGGTGGTCTCCGTTTGTCCGGAGATGGCCGGAAACGGCGGCAAGGGGCGACGGCCGGCGAGGTCCGGTTCAGCTAGGGTTTGCTCTCCCGGACAAAACAGAGAGCGAGAGAGAGAGGCAGTGTAGTGAGCTCAAGGAGGAGAAGGAAGGCACGGGGCTTCTCCGCATCTTCTTATCCGAGGGGGGGGGAGGGAAGCAGGACGTGGCGCTGGGCGCCGTCGGCGTTCTTCCGTCCTTCTGGGCGGAGAAGAAGACGTTAAAACAGATTTTTTGCGAAAACCCCCTGGAACCCGGAAAACTACGAAGAGGCCCTTTTCCATATAAAAACAGGACAGAAAACAGAGTTTTGGGGACCTTTTTGTGAACCGAAAATTTAGCAAAAATAACTTTTGGAAAGCTTATGAAATTTCCAACCTTTCCATGTTTTTCTTTGGTGAAATTGAAATACTTTTCAGTACAAAATTTTGGAACCCAAATTAAGTACTTTTTGTGGGATTTTCTGAAACCATTTAAATTCACAAATTAAATTGGTTAAAACATGATTTAAATTTGTGGTTTCATGCATGTATGATATGAACAACACCACACACACCCTGCGGTAGCAAAATTTGGGATGTTGCACCCCTCTGGCTGCGCCCAGGGGTGGTGTGCCCCCTGGCTGCCCACCAACATTGCCCTCTCGCCTATTTATACCTCTCGGAGGGTTATCCCTAAATATACAAGCCTTTTCTACCAAAAACATCCGCAACCACCATCATCATAAACCCTAGTCCGGGAGGGTTCTGGAGCTCTCCCCGGCACCCTACCGAGAGGGGGAATCATCACTGGAGGGCTCTTCATCACCATGCCTGCCTCCAGAGTGATGCATGAGTAGTTCATCCCTGGACTACGGGTCCATAGCAGTAGCTAGATGGTTGTTCTCTCCTCTTTATAAATCATGTTTAGATCTTGTGAGCTGCCTAACATGGTCAAGATCATCTTATTGTAATGCTACATGTTGTGTTTGCTGGGATCTGATGAATATTGAATTCTATGTCCAATGATTATCAATCTATCATGTTCTTTTCATGTCTATGTTATTTATGATCTTGCATGCTTTCCATTACTAGTAGATGCTCTGGACAATTTGATGCTTGTAACTCCAAGAGGGAGTATTGATGCTCGATAGTGGGTTCATGCCTCCCTTTCACTCACGCTCGAGTGACAGAAACGTAATGGGTGGGGGATGTGCTGTTGCCATTAGGGAGAAAACCACAATGCTTTATCTAAGGATGATTTTATTGTTTATATTACACACTTTCCTTAATGCAATTATCTGTTGCTTGGAACTTAATACCTAAAGTTTGCTCGGATGACACTCTGAGGGTGGATTACTAGTCATAGATGCAGTTGGATAATGATCTATGTATCTTGTTGTAATCATCATGTCATGCATATGCACTACGATGAAGCCTTTATATCTATCAATTGCCCAGCTCTAATTTGTTTACCCAACATGTTATCTATCTGTTTGGAGAGACACCTCTAATGAACTGTGGCCCCCGGTCCATTTCTTTATACTGATATACAGCCACTGCAATCAATGTTTTCCTACTGCAAATATTGTTCTCTTTTGTCTACTGCAAACAAATACTACTTTCCACAATATACGTGCAATTCTTTGTTTTAGCAAAACCGGTGAATGATACGTCTCCAACGTATCTATAATTTCTGATGCTCCATGATAATATTATGCCAATTTCTACATGTTTTCTCCCTTCTTTATAGCATTTTTACACGTTTTCTGGGACTAACCTATTAACAAGATGCCAAGTGTCAGTTCCCTGTTTTCCGCTGTTTTTTATTTCAGAAAAGTTGTTCTGGAAATATTCTTGGAATTGGACCCCAAAAGACCAAAGAGGAGTCAAAGACGGGCACCAGGGGGCCACACCATGGGGTGGCGACCCCCTTGGCCACGCCAGATGGTGGTGTGAGGACCCCAGGGCTCGACCGCCTCTGCCCTTTCGCCTATTTATTCCACCTGATGGAAAACCCTAGGCACCTGATCAAATATCCCCGAAAAGTTCCACAGCCGCCGTCATCGTCAACCCTAGATCAGGGGGGTTCTGAAGCTGTCTCCCGGCACCCTGCCGGAGAGGAGATCATCACCGCAGGCCTCTTCATCACCATGCCTGCCTCCGGAGTGATGCGTGAGTAGTTCATCTTTCGACTACGGGTCCATAGCAGTAGCTAGATGGTTGTCTCCTCCTCCTATGCCTCCATGTTTAGATCTTGTGAGCTGTCTAACATGATCGAGATTGTTCTTATGTAACTATGTGTTGTGTTTGCTAGGATCCAATGAATATTGAACTTATGCCAAGTTGATTATAGTCTTTTAATGCATATGCTATTTGTGATCTTGCATGCTTTCCGTTGCTAGTGGTTGCTCTTGCCAAGTAGTTGGTAGTGACTCCAAGAGGGAATATTTACGCTCGATAGTGGGTTCATGCCTCCTTTTCGCCTATGCTCGAGTGACAGAAATGTGACGGGGGAGGATGTGTTGTTGCCACTAGGGAGAAAACAGCGGTGTGAGTGCCCGCGTGTACAATCATTTCTTACATTACACACTTTATTTAATGCAATTATCTGTTGCTTGCAACTTAATACCTAAGGGGGTTCGGATGATAACTGAGGGTGGATTATTAGTCATAGACGCAGTTGGATTATGGTCTATGTATATTGTTGTAGTTCCCACACTAAATATCATAGTAGTCATCATGTCGTGAATGTGCACTACGGTGCAACTTTTATTTGTCAATTTCCCCGCTGTAATTTGTTCAGCCAACATGCTATCTTTTATGAAGAGACACCACTAGTGAACTTATGAACGCGATCCATTTTCTTACACTAGTAAACAAACCACTACAATTTGCTGCTTTCTTTACTTACCGCAAGCATACATTATTTTCCACACTATATGTCTAATCTTTGTTTTCAGCGAGACATGTGAGATTGATAACCTCACTGTACCGTTGGGACAAAGTATTTTGGTTGTGTTGTGTGCAGGTTCCGTGTTGTTGCTGACACCGTTGAGGCGCCATCACCACCGTCAGTGGCATCAACCTTCCAAAGATCCTCTTCCTACTACTGGATTGATAACCTTGGTTCTTAACTGAGGGAAATTCTTACCGCTGCACTCATCACACCCTCCTCTTGGGTTTCCCAACACACAGGAATTTCTGCAAGGAATTTCGGTCGCCATTGCCAGTATCAAGGAATTTCTGGTGCCGTTGCCGGGGAGAAAGAATTCTTCTGGCAAGGAGAGTCTCTCACTCTCAACCTCTTTATTTTGTTTATTATCTTGTCTTGCTTCTTTATATCAAAACACACAAAAAATTTAGTTCTTATTCTAGTTGTTATTTTTTTCACCATATTGTTATTTTTCATCATGTTGTTCACTAAGTTTACCTTGAAAGATTTGCCGGTAGGAGGTGGTTCTATACTTGGAAAGGACACTATCAAAGAATTCTTTGATCATGTTAATAATCATGATAACTTTGAGGAAAAATCCATAGTAGAACTTGCTCCCAATTACGAGACTGCTGTAACTTCTTTAGTTCACATGCTAGAATCTAGGTTTCTTAACCTCCATACAATATTACAACATATGTTCCTCAACTTGAATAACATTGAAGATGTTGAGAAAAGAAACTTCATTTTAGAAACCATGCTTAAAGAATTTGGAGATGTTGCTATAGAAGCTAGAAAAGTCTTTGATCGTTTCAATATGCTTGGCTCATGTGTAGACATTGTTGGTGCTCTAGATAAAACTGAAGCTAATAATGAAAACGAGGATAAAATACCAATCCCCTTTAAATTGGTGGCACTGCACGAAGGCCAAGAAAAGAATTTTGATTGGATTGTTCCTGAAAATTTATTTGATAAAGATAGTAAGCCTAAAAGTACTAAGAGAGGAGCCTCTGAAACTCACTTAGATAAAATACAATGCATTAGTAAAGAATTGCCAAATCTTGATTTGAATTCTTCACTTGAAAATACTTGAGTTGCTTTCTATGCCTAGCTGAAAGGCGTTAAAGAAAAGCGCTACAGGAGACAACCCGTTTTTATTTCTCTGTTTTCAACCAGTTTTACTTTGTTTTATTTTGTGTGCTTCGCGCCTGGGTGTTGTCTATTTCCTTAACAACCCCGTTGTATCCTTTTTTTGTGTTTTTTTTTTGAGCCAAGTAAAGCCTCTAGTGGAAAGTTGAGGCTATATTTCGGATTTCTGTGCAGGAAACAGATTTCTGCCGTCCACTGTTTATTGCGTATAAAATCACAGAAAATTCAAAATGACCCGAGTTTTTGTGTGCGTAATACTGGGCTGTATACGCAACATTTCTTAGTTGATCACTTTTTGATTTGAGCAACAGAAGATTCTCGAAAAAAATCATCTTAACCCGTTGTCCTGTTTTGACAGATTTCTGCCAATAATTGCATTTGCATCTTAATCTCTTTCTTTTGGTGTTCTTTTGAGAAAAAGAGTTTTAAAAGAAGTTGTGACAGTGGCTAATGTGTTTTTGAGTGTTAGGCTTGTGTTGAAACTGAACCATGTGAATTTATTATTTCGATTTCACTAACATTGCTAATGAAGATTGTGAGAAGTTTGGTGTGAAGGAAGTTTTCAAGGGTCAAGAGAAGAGGATGATATGACGTGATCAAGAAGAGTGAAAATCCTAAGCTTGGGGATCCCCCGGTGGTACATCCAAACAAATGCCAAGAAGACTCAATCGTCTAAGCTTGGGGATGCCCAAGGCATCCCCTTCTTCATCGACAAATTATCAGGTCACTTCTAGTGAAACTATATTTTTATTCGGTCACATCTTATGTGCTTTACTTGGAGCATATTTTATTTTTGCTTTCAGTTTGTTTTTATTTTTTGCAATAAGCTTGGTTGGACCCTCGCATTCTTTTATTGGAGAGTGACACGCTCCGCTTTTTCATGGGAATACTTTGTATTCTTAATCTTTGTTTGGCTGCTGCATATATTAGCTCCTGTTTTGAATGCATCTCTTATCAGAGTTGTTAGTTTTAGTAGTGTTATGTGAGTACTCTCATGTTTGCTTTCTGTATCATAAAGATTATTTTTGTTAAAACATATCTTGTATGGTGCTTGTTGGGAAAAGAAACTGCTGCTTGAAGTAGAATTTATAGCAGTGCAAGTAGAAGCTTCTATAGACTGTGACTAGAACTTTTATCATGCCATGCTAAATGATATTTTAGTTTTAAATCCTTGTGGATATTGAGTAGCATGAATAGCCTCAAATAGCCGAGAGTGTTTAATATGACATTGAAACATTGATGAGTTGTTCTTGTCATAGTAAAGCATAAATTTATGGTATTCTCTTTCGAATGTTTTATTTGGTTGACTTGGCGCATGCTCACACCATGTTTATGAATATGAACCAGTCACGAATAGCCTCCATGACCACTTAGTTTTTGAACTTGTGATACCGCTTATGCTTTATTAATGATGTTTATGTCGCTATGCATGATTATGGCTCTTATGCTCTCTTGATTTGTCGCTCCCGGTCTTTTGCTAGCCTCCACCTGTACTGAGTATGATCTCTACTCGTGCATCCAACTCCCTTAAACCAAAAAAAAATCCCATTGTGTCCACCATACCTACCTACATGTAGTATTTAGCTGCCACTCCAATGTAAATTGCTCATGTGTTACCTTTAAAACTTTCAAAACACCTCCTGCTTTATGTTCATGTTTTTGCTCATGAGGACGTCAATGGCGAATCTTTATCTCACTTGTTGATTGGATTTCACACCCTCGACTAGTGGCTTCATCCTCTTATCCAAATGATAGAACAGCTGGCAGCGGGGTGCCCAGCCCCAAATTAATACAAACAAATTCTCTTCACTATTTTTTCCCCTGATTTATCAGTCAAAGCATAATTGTGTAAACAAAAGAGAAAGAGGGATGACCTTCTACCCAGATGCGTCCTTCACATGGGAGCCGCTCTTGTGAATCCAGTTGGCTTATGACGTACTATATTTTTCTGTTTACCATTTGTTGACATTAGAATACATCTCCCAAACTATAGACACTCCTCCACGGTATGTGATTGTTGGCAGGCACCCGAGGATTCAGTTAGCCATGGTTTGTGAAAGATGGCTGGGAGGAGTGTCAAACTTTTAATACCTCTGTTTAATAAAATAAAAAGCTCTAGCAAATGATTTGATCCATGCTTCCCTCTGCGAAGGGCCTTTCTTTTACTTTTATGTCGAGTCTCCATCTTTTAACTTTATGCACAGTTGAGAGAGCATTTTTGCCATTCTGATTCTATGTGCATTTGTCCCATAAACATCAATAATTGATTCATGATATGATATTGTTTGTTCTTAAATTATTTTCTCTGGTCTTCCTCATGAACTTTGAAGGTGTCCTGGCATTTATGTTTTGCCCCACTCTTAAGGACTAGCGAAATATCACTTTGCCACACTTTCTCTATACTTGAAACAAACATTTATGTTTCTTTGAATTATT
Source organism: Alopecurus myosuroides (assembly GCA_028641055.1). Taxonomy (NCBI): domain Eukaryota; kingdom Viridiplantae; phylum Streptophyta; class Magnoliopsida; order Poales; family Poaceae; genus Alopecurus; species Alopecurus myosuroides. The sequence goes on from CM054059.1 coordinate 371,967,502, forward strand.
ATTCATGATCCTTTATTTCAGACACTCTTCATGACGAAAAGTGATAGCTATGCTTTATTATTAAAGTTCTATTTATCATGTTTATGTTTGAAGTTCTATTATCTCAGTTTACATATGCTTTTACATTATAATGATCAAGTTTATGTTAGTAGCATGTCACCTCAGAAATTATTGTGTTTTATCGTTTACCTACTCGAGGACGGGTAGGAACTAAGCTTGGGGATGCTTGATACGTCTCCAACGTATCTATAATTTCTGATGCTCCATGATAATATTATGCCAATTGCTACATATTTTCTCCCTTCTTTATAGCATTTTTACACGTTTTCCGGGACTAACCTATTAACAAGATGCCAAGTGCCAGTTCCCTGTTTGCTGCTGTTTTTTATTTATGAAAAGTTGTTCTGGAAATATTCTCGGAACTGGACCCCACAAAGCCCGAAGTGCCTATTTTCCCCGGAAGCATCCATAAGACCAAAGAGGAGTCGAAGATGGGCACCAGGGGGCCACACCATGGGGTGGAGTGCCCCCCTTGGCTACGCCAGCTGGTGGTCTGGGGCCCCTAGGGCTCCACTGCCTCTGCCTTTCGCCTATTTATGCCCCCCCGGATAGAAAACCCTAGGCACCTGATCAAATATCCCCGAAAAGTTCCACAGCCGCCGTCATCGCCAACCCTAGATCAGGGGGGTTCTGAAGCTATCTCCCGACACCCCGCCGGAGAGGAGATCATCACCGGAGGCCTCTTCATCACCATGCCTGCCTCCGGAGTGATGCGTGAGTAGTTCATCCTTGGACTACGGGTCCATAGCAGTAGCTAGATGGTTGTCTCCTCCTCCTATGCCTCCATGTTTAGATCTCATGAGCTGCCTAACATGATCGAGATTGTTCATATGTAACTCTATGTGCTGTGTTTGCTGGGATCCGATGAATATTGAGCTTATGCCAAGTTGATTATAGTCTTTTATTGCATATGCTATTTGTGATCTTGCATGCTTTCCGTTGCTAGTGATTGCTCTAGCGAAGTAGTTGCTAGTGACTCCAAGAGGGAGTATTTATGCTTGATAGTGGGTTCATGCCTCCTTTTCGCCTGTGCTCGAGTGACAGAAACGTGACGGGGGAGGATGTGCTGTTGCCACTAGGGAGAAAACAGCGGTGTGAGTGCCCGCGTGTACAATCATTGCTTACATTACACACTTTGTTTAATGCAATTATCTGTTTCTTGCAACTAAATACCTAAGGGGGTTCAGATGATAACCTGAGGATGGATTATTAGTCATAAATGCAGTTGGATTACGGTCTATGTATATTGTTGTAATGCCCGCACTAAATATCATAGTAGTCATCATGTCACGAGTGTGCACTATGGTGCAACCTTAATTTGTCAATTTCCCAATTGTAATTTGTTCACCCAGCATGCTATCTTTTATGGAGAGACACCACTAGTGAACCTATGAAACTTGATACGTCTCCAACGTATCTATAATTTATGATGCTCCATGATCATATTAGGTTAATTGCTACTTGTTTTCTCCCTTATTTACAACATTTTTATACGTTTTCCGGGACTAACCTATTAACAAGATGCCAAGTGTCAGTTCCCTGTTTTCTGCTATTTTTGGTTTCAGAAAAGTTGTTCTCGAGACATTCTCGGATTGGACCCCACAAAGCCCGAAGTGCCTATTTTCCTCGAAAGCATCCAGAACACCGAAGAGGAGTCAAGACGGGCACCAAGGGGGGCACACCATAGGATGGCATGGGTCCCCCCTTGGCCGCGCCACCTATGGGTGTGGGCCCCCTGGGGTTCCACCGCCTTTTCCCTTTCGCCTATTTAATCCCCCCAGATGGAAAACCCTAAGCACCTGGTAAAATAAGACCGAAAAGTTCCGCAGCCTCCGTCACCGTCAACCCTAGATCAGGGAGGTTCTGAATCTGTTTCGGCACCCTGCCGGAGAGGATATCATCACCAGAGGCTTCTACATCACCATGCCTGCCTCCGGAGTTATGCGTGATTAGTTCATCCTTGGACTACGGGTTCGTAGCTGTAGCTAGATGGTTGGCATCTCCTCATATGCCTCCATGTTTAGATCTCGTGAGCTTCCTATCATGATCGAGATTGATCTTATGTAATTCTATATGTTGTGTTTGCTGGGATCCGATGAATATTAACCTTATGCCAAGTTGATTATAGTCTTTATTTGCATATGCTATTTGTGATCTTGCATGATTTCCGTTGCTAGTGGTTGTTCTAGCCAAGTAGTTGCTAGTGACTCCAAGAGGGAGTATTTATGCTTGATAGTGGGTTCATGCCTCCTTTTCGCCTGTGCTCGAGTGACAGAAACGTGACGGGGGAGGATGTAGTGTTGCCACTAGGGAGAAAACAGCGGTGTGAGTGCCCGCGTGTACAATCATTGCTTACATTACACACTTTGTTTAATGCAATTATCTGTTTCCTGCAACTAAATACCTAAGGGGGTTCGGATGATAACCTGAGGGTGGATTATTAGTCATAAGTGCAGTTGGATTACGGTCTATGTATATTGTTGTAATGCCCGCACTAAATATCATAGTAGTCATCATGTCATGAGTGTGCACTACGAGGCAACCTTTATTTGTCAATTTCCCAACTGTAATTTGTTCACCCAGCATGCTATCTTTTATGGAGAGACACCTCTAGTGAACCTATGAACCCTGATACGTCTCCAACGTATCTATAATTTCTGATGCTCCATGATCATATTAGGTTAATTGCTACTTGTTTTCTCCCTTATTTATAGCATTTTTATACGTTTTCCGGGACTATCTTATTAACAAGATGCCAAGTGTCTGTTCCCTGTTTTTGCTGTTTTTGGTTTCTGAAAAGTTGTTCTGGAGAAATTCTCGGATTGGACCCCACAAAGCCCGCAGTGCCTATTTTCCTCGGAAGCATCCAGAACACCGAAGACGAGTCGAAGACGGGCACCAGGGGGGCCACACCATAGGGTGGCACGGGTCCCCCCTTGGCCGCGCCACCTATGGGTGTGGGGCCCCTGGAGCTCCACCGCCTTTTCTCTTTCTCCTATTTAATCCCCCTGGATGGAAAACCCTAAGCACCTGATAAAAAACCCCCGAAAAGTTCCGCAGCCTCCGTCACCATCAACCCTAGATCAGGGAGGTTCTGAATCTGTTTTCGGCACCCTGCCGGAGAGGAGATCATCACCGGAGGCTTCTACATCACCATGCCTACCTCCGGAGTTATGCGTGACTAGTTCATCCTTGGACTACGGGTTCGTAGCTGTAGCTAGATGGTTGTCTTCTCCTCATATTCCTCCATGTATAGATCTCGTGAGCTTCCTATCATGATCGAGATTGATCTTATGTAATTCTATATGTTGTGTTTGCTGGGATCCGATGAATATTGACCTTATTCCAATTTGATTATAGTCTTTATTTGCATATGCTATTTGTGATCTTGCATGATTTCCGTTGCTAGTGGTTGTTCTAGCCAAGTAGTTGCTAGTGACTCCAAGAGGGATTATTTATACTTGATAGTGGGTTCATGCCTCCTTTTCGCCTGTGCTCGAGTGACAGAAACGTGACAGGGGAGGATGTGTTGTTGCCACTAGGGAGAGAACAGCGGTGTGAGTGCCCGCGTGTACAATCATTGCAGACATTACACACTTTGTTTAATGCAATTATTTGTTTCTTGCAACTAAATACCTAAGGGGGTTCGGATGATAGCCTGTGGGTGGATTATTAGTCATAAATGCAGTTGGACTACGGTCTATGTATATTGTTGTAATGCCCGCACTAAATATCATAGTAGTCATCATGTCATGAGTGTGCACTATGGTGCAACCTTTATTTGTCAATTTTCCAACTGTAATTTGTTCACCCAGCATGCTATCTTTTATGGAGAGACACCTCTAGTGAACCTATGAACCCTGATACGTCTCCAACGTATCTATAATTTCTGATGCTCCATGATCATATTAGGTTAATTGCTACTTGTTTTCTCCCTTATTTATAGCATTTTTATGCGTTTTACGGGACTAACCTATTAAGAAGATGCCAAGTGTGAGTTCTCTGTTTTCTGCTGTTTTTGGTTTCAGAAAAGTTGTTCTGGAGACATTCTCGGATTGGACCCCACAAAGCCCGAAGTGCCTATTTTCCTCGGAAGCATCCAGAACACCGAAGAGGAGTCGAAGACGGGCACCAGGGGGCCACACCATAGGGTGGCACGGGTCCCCCCTTGGCCGCGCCACCTATGGGTGTGTGGCCCCTGGAGCTCCACCGCCTTTGCCCTTTCACCTATTTAATCCTCCCGGATGGAAAACCCTAAGCACCTGATAAAAAACCCTGAAAAGTTCCGCAGCCTCCGTCACCGTCAACCCTAGATCGGGGAGGTTCTAAATCTGTTTCCGGCACCCTGCCGGAGAGGAGATCATCACCGGAGGCTTCTACATCACCATGCCTGCCTCCGGATTTATGCGTGAGTAGTTCATCCTTCGACTACAGGTTTGTAGATGTAGCTAGATGTTTGTCTTCTCCTCATATGCCTCCATGTTTAGATCTCGTGAGCTTCCTATCATGATCGAGATTGATCTTATGTAATTCTATATGTTGTGTTCGCTGGGATCCGATGAATATTGACATTATGCCAAGTTGATTATAGTCTTTATTTGCATATGCTATTTGTGATCTTGCATGATTTCCGTTGCTAGTGGTTGGTCTAGCCAAGTAGTTGCTAGTGACTCCAGAGGGAGTATTTATGCTTGATAGTGGGTTCATGCCTCCTCACCACCTTGCTCGAGTGACAGAAAAGTGAAGGGGGGATGTGCTATTGCCATTAGGGAGAAAACAGCGGTGAGAGTGCCCGCGTGCATAATCATTGCTTACATTGCACACTTTGTTTAATGCAGTTATCTGTTGCTTGCAACTTAATACCTAAGGGGTTCGGATGATAACCTGAGGGTGTATTATTAGTCATAGATGCAGATGGATGTCGGTCTATGTATATTGTTGTAATGCCTGCACTAAATATCACAGTAATCATCATGTTATATTGTGCACTACGGTGCAACCTGTATTTTTCAATTGCCCACCTGTGTTCACCCAGCATGCTATCTTTTATGGAGAGACACCACTAGTGAACCTATGAACCCCGACCCATTTTCCACACTGTTAAACAAACCACAACTATTTACTGCTTTCTTTACTTACTGCAAGCATACATCATTTTCCACACTATATGTCTAATCTTTGTTTTCAGCAAGACCGGTGAGATTGAAAACCTCACTGTACTATTGGGACAAAGTAATTTGGTTGTGTTGTGTGCAGGTTCCATGTTGTTGCTGACACCGGTGAAGCGCCATCACCACCGTCAATGGCATCAACTTTCCTGAGATCCTCTTCCTCCTACTAGATTGATAACTTTGGTTCTTAACTGAGAGAAATTCTTGCCGCTTACTCATCACACCCTCCTCTTGGCGGTTCCAACACACTATCAACGTTTGCAATCAAGGATTTCTGGCGCTGTTGCCAGGGAGGAAGATGTCTCCTGGAAAGGGGAGTCTCTCACTCTCAACCTCTTTATTTTGTTTATTGTCTTGTTTTTTACTTTTGTCTTGTTTTGCTTCTCTTTATAAAAAACACACAAAAAACAAGTTCTTATTCTAGTTGTTATTTTTGCTTTATCATGTTTTCTATCAATGTTTGATGTCTTTGAAACTAGATCTTATTGTCAAGGTGGGTTGACGGCTGAACAACAAAAATATTATAAGGAACACCTCTTGTCACAAAAAGGGATACACTTATGGGAGAAAATTAATAAATTGCATGACTATGCTAAAAACTTGTGCTCTACTTATAATGTTACTTATTGCTTTGATAAATCCTATTTTTGTAGGAGGTATAAACACCTCCCTTTTCAATGTGAGTATAATGATGATGTTACCATATCTTCTTATGTTACGGGAAATTATGAATTATATGATGTGGAACAAATTGAAGAATTTATTGCTTGGAAGGGTGCATTCGAAATTGCCTATTTACTTGAAAGTATTGATGATGCACCTTATAAATACGAGATTTATGCTATGCTTGAATATTGCTTTGATAATTACAAGGATTGTAATAACTATATAATGGAATATCCTAATAAATGCTCTCAGCCTAAGGAAGAGACTAATGCTTTACAGGAGCCTATGGAAGAAGAAATTGTTGAATCTGGAAGCTCATTGGATAAAAAAGAGGAGGAGAGTGATGATCAAGAGGAGGAAGAATGGAGCTACCCATGTCAACCTACCAATGATAGTAACTCTTTAAGTCATGCATTATTTGATGAAATTGATACTTTCTATACTTGTGACCTTGATACTACTATGAATGAAACTTGTGAGAATAATATTGCTACTGTTATTTATGATAATCCATACTACTTGGATAAATCTTATGATAATGCTCTTGATGATGGTCCTATGTTACTTGATGTTATAAATCATAATTCTACTGAAAATAGGATTGCTATAATGTGTCCTATAACTCTTAAGAGTGACCAATTATCTTGTTTTGCTATTGCTAAAAGTGGGGAAAAAGAGGAGCTGATTTTGAATTATGATCCCACTATTTTTTAGCTTGATATGAATTGTGTACTTTTAGACCCTGACAAACATGCTTTATGTGATAATTATGTTGTTGAGTTTGTTCATGATGCTACTGAAAATTATTATGTGAGAATAAAATATGGTTGTAGAATTTTCATGTTACTAATGCACCTCTCTTTTTGTTGAAAGTTTTGAAGTTGCTCTTGTTCTACCTTCCCATGATTTCTAGTTTGAGCTTCTTTAATTTATTTATTTACAAGATTCCTATGCATAGGAAATGGGTTAGACTTAAATTTGTTTTATACTTGCTTCTCGATGCTATCTTTTTTTTAATTCATATTTCTTATGTGAGAATCTTTGCTTTCTATGCCTAGCTAAAAGGCATTAAAGAAAAGTGCTACCGGGAGACAACCTGTTTTATTTCTCTGTTTTCAACCCGTTTTCTTTCGTTTTCTTTGGTGAGATTTGCACATGGGTGTTTTCTATTTCCTTAGAAACCCTGCTGTATATTTTATTTTGTGTTTTTGTTGATTCAAGTAAAGCCTCTAGTGGAAAGTTGAGACTATATTTCGGATTTCTGCGCAGGAAACAGATTTCTGCTGTCCACTGTTAATTCCGTAAAAAATCACGGAAAATTCAAAATGCCCTGAGGTTTTTTATGCTTAATCCTGAGGTATATACGCAACTTTTCTTAGCTGACCAATTTTTGATTAGAGCAACACAAGAGTTTGAAAAATTGATCATTACCTGCTGTCCTTTTTTGACAGATTTCTGCCATTTATCGCATTTGCATCTTAATCTCTTTCTTTTGGTGTTCTTTTGAGAAAAAGAGTTCTGAAAGAAGTTATGACAGTAGATAATGTGTTTTTAAGTGTTATACTTGTGTTGAAACTGAACCATGTGAATTTATTATTTCAATTGCACTAACGTTGCTAATGAAGATTATGAGAATTTTGATGTGAAGGAAGTTTTCAAGGGTCAAGAGAAGAGGATGATATGATGTGACAAAGAAGAGTGAAAAGCCTAAGCTTGGGGATGCCCCGGTGGTACATCCCAGCAAATTCCAAGGAGACTCAAGCGTCTAAGCTTGGGGATGCCCAAGGCACCCCCTTCTTCATCAACAAATTATCAGGTCACTTCTAGTGAAACTATATTTTTATTCGGTCCATCTTATGTGCTTTACTTGGAGCGCCTTTTATTTTTGTTTTCAGTTTGTTTTTGTTTTTTTTTCTTTTAGTTTGTTTTTACTTTTTCAATAAGCTTGGTTGGACCCCAGCATTCCTTTATTGGAGAGTGTCACGCTCCGCTTTTTCATGAGAATACATTGTATTCTTAATCTCTGTCTAGCTGCTGCAATTATTTAGCTCCTGTTTTGCATGCATCTCTTATTAGAGTTATTAGTTTTAGTTATGTTATGTGAGTACTCTCATGTTTTCATACTGTATCATAAATATTATTTTTGTTAAAGCATGTTTTGTATGGTGCTTGTTGGGAGAAAGAAAACTGCTGCTTGAAGTAGAATTTATAACAGTGCTAGTAGAAGCTTGTATAGACTGTGGCTAGAACTTTTTCATGCCATGCTAAATGTTATTTTGGTTTTAAAGCCTTGTGGTTATTGAGTAGCATGATTAGCCTCAAATAGCTGAGAGTGTTTAATATGTATTGAAAGATTCATGAGTTGTTCTTGTCATAGTAAAGCATCAATATATGGTATTCTCTTTCGAATGTTTCATTTGGTTGACTTGGTGCATGCTCACACCATGTTTATGACTACAAACCAGTCACGAATAGCCTCCATAACCACTTAGTTCTTGAACTTGTGATACTGCTTATGTTTTAATTGATGATGCTTATGTCGCTATGCATGATTATGGCTCTTATGCTCTCTTGATTTGTCGCTCCCAGTCTTTTGTTAGCCTCCACCTGTACTGAGTATGAGCTCTACTCGTGCATCCAAACTCCCTTAAACCAAAGTTTTTCCAATTGTGTCCACCATACCTACCTACACGTGGTATTTAACTGCCACTCCAAGTAAATTGCTCATGTGTTGCCTTTAAAACCTTCAAAATTACTCCTTCTTTATGTTCCTGTTTTTGCTCATGAGGACATAAATAGAGAATATTTATCTCACTTGTTGATTGGATTTCACACCCTGGACTAGTGGCTTCATCCGCTTATCCAAATGATAGAAGAGCTGGCAGCGGGGTGCCCAGCCCGAAATTAATGCAAAAAAATTCTCTTCACTATTTTTGCCCCTGATTTATCAGTCAAAGCATAATTGTGTAAACAAAAGAGAAAGAGGGATGACCTTCTACACCAGTTGCGTCCTTCACCATGGGTGCCGATCTTGTGAATCCAGTTGGCTTGTGACGTACTGTATTTTCTGTTTACCATTCGTTGACATTAGCAAACATCTCCCAAAATATAGACACTCCTCCACGGTATGTGATTGTTGGCAGGCACCCGAGGATTCTGTTAGCCATGGTTTGTGAAAAATGGATGGTAGGAGTGTCAAACTTTTAATACCTCTGTTTAATAAAATAAAAGCTCTAGCACATGAGTGATCCCTGCTTCCCTCTCTGAAGGGCCTTTCTTTTACTTTTATGTTGAGTCTCCATCTTCTAACTTTATGCACAGTTGAGAGAGCATTTTTGCCATTCTGTGTTCTATGTGCATTTGTCCCATAAGCATAAAAAATTACTTCATGATGAGATATTATTTGTTCTTAAATTATTTGTTCTAGTCTTCCTCATGAACTTTGAAGGTGTCCTGGCATTTATGTTTTGCCCCACTCTTAAGGACTAGCGAAATATCACTTTGCCATGCTTTCTCTATACCCGAAACAAACGTCTACCTTTCTTTGCATTATTATTCATGATCCTTTATTTGAGTTACTCTTCGTGATGCAAAGTAATTGCTATGTTTTATTATTAAAGTTTTATTTACCATGTTTGTGTTTAAAGTTTTATGATCTCAGCATGCATATGCTTTTACATTAGATTGATCATGTTTATGTTAGTAACATGTCACCTCAGAAATTATTGTTTTATCGTTTACCTACTCGAGGACGAGTATGAAATAAGCTTGGGGATGCTTGATACGTTTCCTACGTATCTATAATTTCTGATGCTCCATGATCATATTATGTTATTTGCTAATTGTTTTCTCCCTTATTTATAGTATTTCTATACGTTTTCCGGGACTAACCTATTAACAAGATGCCAAGTGCCAGTTCCCTGTTTTCTGTTGTTTTTGGTTTCAGAAAAGTTGTTTAGGAAACATTCTCGGAATTGGACCCCACAAAGCCCGAAGTGCCTATTTTCCCCGGAAGCATCCAGAACACCGAAGAGGAGTCGAAGACGGGCACGAGGGAGGCCACACCATAGGGTGGCGTGGGTCCCCCCTTGGCCGCGCAACCTATGGGTGTGGGGCCCCTGGAGCTCCACCGCCTTTGCCCTTTCGCCTATTTAATCCCCCGGGATGGAAAACCCTAAGCACCTGATAAAAAAAACCCCGAAAAGTTCCGCAGCCGCCGTCACCGTCAACCCTAGATCAGGGGGGTTCTGAAGCTGTTTCCGGCACCCTAAGCACCTGATAAAAACCCTAAGCACCCTAGATCAGGGATGGAAAACCCTAAGCACCTGATAAAAAAAACCCCGAAAAGTTCCGCAGCCGCCGTCACCGTCAACCCTAGATCAGGGGGGTTCTGAAGCTGTTTCCGGCACCCTGCCGGAGAGGAGATCATCACCGAAGGCATCTACATCACCATGCCTGGCTCCGGAGTGATGCGTGAGTAGTTCATCCTTGGACTACGGGTTCGTAGCTGTAGGTAGATGGTTGTGTTCTCCTCATATGCCTCCATGTTTAGATCTCGTGAGCTGCATATCATGATCAAGATTGATCTTATGTAATTCTAGATGCCGTGTTTGCTAGGATCCGATGAATATTGACCTTATGCCAAGTTGATTATAGTCTTTATTTGCATATGCTATTTGTGATCTTGCATGCTTTTCGTTGCTAGTGGTTGCTCTGGCCAAGTAGTTGCTAGTGACTCCAAGAGGGAGTATTTATGCTTGATAGTGGGTTCATGCCTCCTCACCACCTTGCTCGAGTGACAGAAACGTGAAGGGGGGATGTACTGTTGCCATTAGAATGAACGCATCTAAAGTATCATTTGCTCTCAATCGATCAGGTTGCATTGGGAAACTATCCCCAATTAGAGATTAAAATCAATTTCAATGTCTTTAGAGGAATTTTCACACCTCCTCCACTTGCTACTACTTTGGCGGAGGAGTCACTGGCCCAGAACAACTTGAGCCAATGAATGAAGATGATGCACACCGGTCATCGATATCAGTGTGAGAGTGTTTGGTAAGAAAGGGATCACTTTATAAGCTGGGTGTGTAGTGGTCTAGCGAGGCCGCATTTAAGTGTGTGATATGAGTTGTTAAGAGTGCTAGTAGGCCTTATTGTGGGTGTGTTATATATGAACTTTGAATTCTCTCCTCAGGTTCAATTTGCATCACACATACGGTTCGTCTTCTTACCCCTCTTCTACGGGACAATTATACATGACTTGCACGTTCCCCGAGATATGACCTCGTGAACTGTGATAACTCTCGAAGGAAAACTCGGATTGAGATGAAACCAATTTTATTGGAAAGATCACTCTGAGAGCTACCCAACCTCGACTGGACATCTTGGAATGAGGAATATAGAAAATACCATGCATGAAGAGGTGTGGAACCTTTCTCAAATATGAACCAGTATCATCACCACCTTACTTTCTTAAATCCTATTGTGTTCCATCCTATGATATATCTGGACACCATAGGCACCGGTCTCTCCAACTTAAGTCATGCTTGCTTCGATTTTTGTTGGATATTTTTTGTTCACACATTTCTTTGTTTATTGCACTGGATGCTACTTATGCAGTTTCTACTACCTTTTGGTGCTGTTCTTTCTTGAATTTACGTCACTTGCTAGTAGACAACTACATTTGAAAATAGTACTCATACTACATATTCTACTTTTTAGTCGCCCACCTTCCATGTTTCTTAGTTATATTTCATATGCTTGAGAGAGCATCTGTTTGTGAAATTTTATTGCACATTTTATTGGTCTTCCACGACACCTTTTTAGTCTTATTCTACCACAATTGGTGAGAATTGTCACTAGTTAGCTGCATGATTCGAATTTATATATACATTTGTATATTGAACTCATTTTATGGGAAAAAAATGGTTGATTAACATTGGGATGCGATGGAAGGTGTAGAATGTGTCAAAAAACACCGAAAGAAAGGAAGTAGTAAAAACTGCTAAAAACTTAGGGAAATAGCTAAAAATAAAATTCTGTTGATAAAATAAAAATCAAGGAGAGAAAATTCCAAAGAAAATCCTGAAAAAACAAGCAATGTATGAAAATGCGTGGAAAATACACGCATGCATGGGCTGAACAGGAAACTACTAAGCGTCTGGGCCTTTCTTTCGTAGTCAGATCAGCAGCGAAATAGGCACAACTGGCCGAAAGATGAAGGCCATAAAACACCGAGCTTCGTCAAAAGGAAAATAAAATAAAATAACGGCGAGCGGGCAAAAAGAAAAAAGACTAGCATTGAAAGACGAAATATACGCCCCACTCTAAGAAAGGGAGAAGACAAAAAAATACGCTAAAAAGGAAGACACAGAAAAAAAAACTAAAAAGCATAAACGATGCATGACATCCCATGCTGCCTATCTACATATGCATGTCCACGAAGGTAAATCATTAATCTATACTTCTTATAAAGAAAAAACCCACTAACATGCATTAATGATTTTTCTATCTCAACATGCAACCTATCCACATCATCCACTCTGTTAACCAATCAATTGTCCATGTCATCTCCACTCATATTTATTAATCATAGCATACAAGTTACACATCATCAATTTCTTAAATCATCCAAATATTCATATTAACAATTTAAAATATATCTATGATCAATTGAATCTTGCATATTCACTTAGAAAACATAATTTTGCATATACTGTAATTTCTAAAGCGACCCCGCAGGAACGCGCGGGGTATCCTTCTAGTTACTCTGAAGAACAACAACAAGACATCGCGTATATAGCACGCAGAAAAAAAAAATACTCGTACAAAATGTCCCGGAAGTACACAGCTTAACTTAAGTACATACGTACATCCATGAGAACAAATTAAGAAATATAAAATGCATAGATAGAGAATGGATCACTGCAGCACGTTCACGCATGCAATCCTATGCTATGTTAATCTATTTTCTCAACAAAAAATCACTTACTTATTGAAGCATGCATTATATTGTTGCAAGTTGAGATTGCAAGTTTGATGCTGCCTCGAGATCTTCTAGTGCTCGGAGAAGGCGGTCTTGGGCAGCACGGCGTCCCTGAACTTCCTCATCTCCCTCCCTTTGCTCTTTCCTCCCATCATCTCCGGCGACGACGCTGCCGGCACCGTGCTCATCTTCTCCATCTTCCTCGCGAGCCACTCGTGCGGCGGCAGCACGTCCCCCGTCTCCTCATCGTCCTCCTCCTCCTTGCCACGCCTCCGGCCGCCGGCGCCGCTACGCCGCGACGAGCAAAAGTCAGGAATGGCCACCGGCGCCGTTGACGACGACGACGGCAGCCTCCTCCTGCAGCTTCCACCGGTGCCCGCTTCCTCGTCGTCTTTGGGCACGGCGGCGCCCTTGTTCTTGCTGCCGGCGACTCTTCTGCTCCTCATCGGAGGAGTGAAGTCGGAGAGAGCGGCTTCTTTGCTCCGGTCCTGCAGCACGTCCCACACGTCTCCCTCGTCGAACTCCTCCTCGCCATGTCCTGCCATCGCTACTACCTGTAAGCTTTTCTTGGTGTTCTAGCCTAGCTAGCTAGTTACCTGCTCTCTCGAGTTGGCACTTGGCACTACGACGGCACGTACGCATATTTGTCGCTCACAGGACGCGCCGCGACAAGATTGCACTGGCCGCGCACCGTCCAACAGACCCACAGGTGGTTTCACCTTTATCATCACACAAATGCTTGTTGCATTGCACTGCCCCACACCAGCACCACTGTTTGCTCCGGCATGGCATCCCTATCTGACTGGCATTCCAATCTGATGCCAACATGGAGAACTAGAGCCTATTTGATTGGGAGGTACGGAATGAAAACCACCCAAGTTGGATCCACTTATTAGTTCCTCTGTTTTCTGGGCCACTTGCCAGGCGTTCAAGCTTTTCGCCGCGCGTCTTGAAGATTTATGGCCTGGTTGATCGCACTTTATAAAGAACTAGCACAATGCCCGTGCGTTGCTACGGCGTGAAAATTAATAACGAAAATATTTGTTTGTCCTTAAAAAGGAATCGAGAGCTAAGAAAGCAAAAGAATGAAAAAATTAATATCAACATCTATGCTTGTCTTTCAAGATCATCCGGAGAAAGGAGGTTGCGGAACAAGACGTTGATCTTCCCATGGACCTAATACTCAGTAGTACATTTTGCTTAGTATCTACTATCACGCCAACGTGCAATCCCAGACCGTTCGTTTCGTCCGTCCGACGGAAATCTGGTCCGTCGGACGGACGAAACAGACGGCCGAGATTGCACGTCGGCGCGATAGCAGATAGGCGGCGTCTTTTTTTTTTCCTGTTGGACGTGATTTATTCTCTCCACATAGCATTTCTCTGTTCAATGCTTTGTGCAAATCTTATAGTAAGCAACGAGTACTTCCACGACATAGCACATTCATAGAAGATTTTCTACCTAATATTAGAAGCAGGGGTCTTTCTTCGTCGGTCCTTAGAAGAATTCGTAGGTCACCCTTCCATATTACATATTCAAGTATGCTTTTAACTGACCACCAATATTTCTGATCATAATCAATACTTGCCATAAGCATGAGCCCATGTTTTGCATCCAGGCAATAATGTTCAGAAAAAACAAAGATCGTGAATATGCAGGAATGCCTTAGTTGAGATGAGGTTGAGGGATAATCCTCTATTGTAGCATTATATTGATCTGAAAGCTTCGCAGAGACGCCGAGGAACTCACCTGGACACGACTCCCGTGTACTCTCTAAAACTTATCACACCGTTCCCGTGCATATATGTTGCTCTTCATCCGCCTCAGGTCCCGAAGGTAAGCAGCTGTGTGAGCCTGGCCATGAACTGCTCCAAGCTCGATACCGGATATGTAACGTTGCCGTCGTGGTCGAAATCCTGGAACACCTCTAGCAGCTGTGACCACCTCAAGGCTACATGCAAGTCTAGATTGGTTTAGGCGTTCAGCCACACAGAGCGCTTTGACGCAAGGCGGACCGGCTGCGCTGGATCTAGGACGTGTCACACAGAGTCCAGGTCTGCCTTCCGCACTGGGTACCGCTACTACCAGGAGCAGCGGTAACATAGCCGAAGGCCACCGCTAATGAAAAGAACCCAATAGCTGCTGGGAGTTCTGCGGGAGATGCTGCTGGCGACCAGAGAGGAAGCCGCACCACAAAAGAGTCAGGACCAAGCACCGTCCCAAGGCTATCATCGTCACCACCATGGAGGACCGTCGCAGGCTCACACTGGGATGACTCTCCAAGGCGCCAACATGGTGCATGTGTTGGCACCGACACGGGAGGGTCTTGTCGTTGCCGATGCGCCAGGAAGTAGTCGCAGTCGGCCATCAACAACACCACCATCCTCCTCCCGATGTGCAATCGCGCCATCGTCTGCTACACCATCCCGTGCAAGTCTAGGCAAGGAGGAAGCACACAACTGCGTCCGACGCTCTTCCCAGCGGCCATGTCCTCGGTGGTCGGCCTGACTTCCCGAATGGCGACGCCCGATAAAGATACGACGACGCATCTCACGGTTGGACTTGTTGGGCCCTGTCATAAATTTCTCCGGCAACAAAGTTTGATCTTGATTTTTTTAGGTACATAAGGAAAGAAACCTTGCTGCACGATCGAGTAGCTCTCCCGCTTGCAAAACAAAATTACCAAACTCGGTGCCGCTGTGACGTGGACCAAATTCTGGCACGTGGCTGCCCCATTGCCGCCGGCCACGGCGCCTCCCAGCATGCCGTGAGATACCTGACGTAGGTCGGCAACACCATGATGGCGGCCGTCCACCCACAGAATCCGAGTTCGCCTTGCAACCCCACAACAACACATATCGGAAAACGCGGTGGAGGGCGACCCACTTGGAGAGCAAAAGCAGGAGGTCGCAGCTGTCGGCCGCGGAGGGCGCACGGCGCCACAACCGGTGGTCCTGGCTCAAGTGTACAGGGCCGTCCCAGGATCTCACTGTCGACGAGGTTGGGGTTGAGTAGATGTGGTCGATCGATGGTAGTTTCTTTGATCGATCTCCCACCACGATCTAACGCATATAATCGATCTCGCGTATATACAAGGAGCAGGGGTAGGAGATGGAAACAGAGTTGTTTTTTCATACTTCCATTGAGCGTCCGGCTTCTTTCCATTTTAGATTTGGATCAGTTAGCTTTTTTTTTATGACTGATCGTTTCACTATCCTTGTCGTGCCGGGAACGTGGAAAAGAATTGCAGAGCGAAACGGAACAGAACTGACCCGGACGGGCAAAGTAGAAACCAAGGAAATACACACGAACGATGAGACGAACGGCTACACGTCTAGGATTGGCACAATGGCATGGTGGGTAATTTTTCCAAACTTAAGTGGCGATTTTTATGACGGACCGACCGACCAAGTAACCAACCGAGGAAGCCTTATTGATTTTATTATTAGGTAAAGATTGACCGGCTATGCTATGCATGGCGCGACGGCATGGAGCACGACGTCGGCCACTCAGCCTTTCCACGTCAGCCTAGCTCCCGTTACGGATCGCGCCAGGGAATCTAAGGCTGCGTATTAAACGTCCACTTATTTATTCTTTCCAGTTTATACTTGCCTACACTTTTGTGCCACGAGTATGGCAGGTCGATCATAGGTTTTGTTGCAAGCAATCACATGAGCCAAAGGGCAAAGAAGCATGGCTTGATTAAAACAAGAGAATATGCACAGCTATTAGCTTGTTTATACTCTTTTTTTTTTCCGAAATGGGAATAGCTTCAGTCTCCGCGTCGAAACGATGCACACAACTGTTTTATATTAATAAAAAAATATCAAAACATATCCTAGTAAACGGTGAGGCATGTGCTGCAAGACCACCCGGACATTTGCAAAATGTGTCTGCAAGAGGTGGAGACCACCGACCATATCCTGGTGCAATGTGTGTTTGCCAGGCAGGTGTGGTGGAAGTGTGCCAGTCAGTTGAGGGTCCAATTCCCTATGCCTACGGTGACGGCTACAATGGAGGACTGATGGCTAGATGTTCGTGGGAGATTCAGAGATAAGCAAAGAAAATCAGTTGACCCCTTGATTACGCTTATTGCATGGACTATCTGGAAGCAACGAAATACTAGGGTGTTCGAAAATTCAAGCTAGATTTGCAACGAGGAAGCATTAGCCGCTAGTGCCATGGATGAGTTAAAATGGTGGATCGAGGTGGGCGCAGGAGTTGGAGCTATCCTTCACGAGTAGTTAGTTTAGGGTGGAGTGGAGTGTGTGCGACAACATTGTTGAGAGCAACAATAGCTATTGAAAAACCCTTGTAATTATAACTCTCTCTTCTATAAAAATCTGGTATGCAATTGCATACCCTCGAAAAAGAGACTCACATTAGTCTTTCCATCATATTAAACGAGTGGATCCTTCTATCACCGATAATAGGTTTTCTAAACTGAATATTAAGAGGCATATTTGAAAGAACCTCCGCTATCGTAACATGCTTATGGAGGCAATATTATAGAGGGAAGGATATGTTTGTGATAACGGTTCATCACCTAGCCCCCAGAAACAAATTGCAGACTGTTGCCCAGCTTAGAGGAACCACGCGAAAAGAAATCATTTCTAACACCCATTGTACCCTTCCAAAACAGAGAGTACTTGGGTCAGCGTTTTGTTCCCTAAGTACTTATTAGTGAGAATCTTGTCAAACTCGACCACGTTAGTAACTTGTACAACCATTTACTTAATAGGCACTTATTTTTTTTATATCTAGAACCTCAATGCCTAATTTTTCAGTCTATATACGATGTTCCATTTGGTAAGACGGTATTTTTTTTTCCGTTTTTGAATCATTTTGCGAGCAAAAGCGCGAGCCATAGTAATCCATTCTTTTGCTAATCCTTTTGGGTAGCTCAAAAAGAAAGACAATAGAAACACATAAAGACTTATGAGGACATAATTTAACAGTACGAGTCGGTCTCCATAAGATAAAAGCTTTCTAGCCCAAGATCTTATTTTACGGTCAGAACGATCCTCTAGGGCTTCTACTCCTCCTCCTCGAAACAGGCTTTACGCCCTGCTTTATAAATAAAGCAACCACAATGATACAACGAGTTTGCGACCAGACCGCAAAGAAAAGACCAAATAGTAAAAAGTATGCTGGGGCAACAGCACAACAATGCCCAAACACAAGCGAAAAGAAAACAAGTCGACGATACAACTCGGAGCACCGCTCATCGGCTGGAAGCGGAAGATAGGCGGCGAGCCGCCGTCACGAGGTCAAGAATCACGCCGTCCAACCGTTCCAAGTCCCGCTGTCTACAGAGAGGGTGCCACTGCTGCAAGAATGCCAAAAATTTAAACACAGAGTCAGAGGCCCTTCTCAGAAAGACGTGCTCGATAACCATCTTATTACGAATATTCCATAATGTCAAGGTCATCGCGGCAAATAGTAACTAGAAGAGGCGTCTCCTCCTCCCGTTATGGTTTGCCTGCGCTTCCAGGAACTCGCTAAGGTCAAGGGCCAGCCACTCGGGCCCTAACGTTCCGCAACGAAGCTCCAAAGGAAGCGAGCTGCGGGGCAGGAAAATATTATGTGGGTTCCCGTCCCTGGAACCGCACATAGGGGGCAGGTCCCATCCTCTGGACCAAACCGCTTGGTGACCTCCACGCCAGAGGGCAGGCGGTCACGTAATAATTGCCAAGTGAAGATCTTAATCTTCAACGGCATAGGCGCTTTCCAAAGATGGGTCGCCCAAGGGGTCGTAGGCCCTCTAAATAGGGCCCGATAGATCGGCCCCATAGAGAAGTTCCCCGAGGGAGACAGGGTCCAAGTAACTGAGTCCGGGGTGTCCCCTAAAGCCCGAGGGAGAGAGGCATGAAGCAGCCCCCACTTTGCAGCCTCCAACGGGCGAAACGTACGACGGAAACCAACCTCCCAACGTCCGTTGGGAGCCGCCCCCGCCACCAACATCCCTGGGTCTGAGCATATAGCGAACAACTCAGGGAATTCGTAACGGAGAGGTCGCGCCCCCAGCCAAGGGTCCAACCAGAACAAGATCCCTCTTCCATCCCCTACGGGAAAGGAGATCCCAATGCGGATCTGATGCTTGATAGCCTGGATGGATCGCCAAAACTACGACCCTTCCTTCCGCTCGCACGCTAGGATCAGACAACCCTTGAGATATTTTGCCTTTAGAAGTTGGAGCCAAAGGCGCCCATCGTCCCGCATGATCCGCCAAACCCATTTCAGCAACAACGCTTTATTCATGTGACGAGAGGCCATAATCCCTATGCCCCTGTCGTGGTGGTATCACGGCAGATGCCATAGGATGGCTAAAGGTTGGGGCCGATGGACGCTGGAGGTGATCGGGGAGGGATCACACGGCGAGTAGCCGCGTGTAGGGTGTCTCAAGCACTGCAAACAACAAGATCTTACCCAGGTTCAGGGCCCTCGTGTGGAGGTAACACCCCTACTCCTGCCTTTCTCTCTATATGTGTGTTCTCCGAGTAGCCACAGTACAAAGTATGCCTCTTGGCCGGGTAGCCATTCAGCTGCTCTCTCTAGCTCTAGTGTTGCCTCTGGTAAAGATATGAAGTAAAGCAACGTAGTCCAACCTCTGGGTCGTCCCTCGCGCAGGAGGAGGCAGGGCACATTATATACTGGTGCCCAGCCGAATAGAAAAAGACTATAAGGCACGACTGATGGGACAGACACACTGCAGAACAGAGCACGCCTCCGGCTTCTCGCTGACGCGGCCGCGGGAAGTCGTCGCGCCGTTCGGAGATGGGACCTGTCCACCTTGTCAGTGAGATAGGGTAGGCCCCTAGACCTATGTTGTCCCCTCTGTCAGTGACAGGACTTGACATGCGCCTACCGCACTATAGCCACGCCGTAGCGCGGATAATCATGCGCTCCGTAAGTTGAACTGCACGCCGGTACGGACGCAGGATACGCGGGATACCTTGTCAGAACGGCTCCATTGACTTATGGCCCGAGTAGGATCACACTCCCTCTACTCGGACCAACTCCTCTACTCTGACGAACATAACTTCCTTGATTTCTCCTCTTGACCATTGGTGGGTACGGCCGGATAGAATCCTACCGGGTAGCAAGTACCGGGTAGCCATCTACCCGGTCAAACATCATCTTGACCTTGCCTTTAGCACTTGCCTTACCCCTACTCGGGGGTAACCCCCCGACATTAGTTCCCGAAGCTGGTAGAGTCCTGCGAAGTTGTTCACTGGGCCCTGCCAGCTTTAAACCAAACTGTCTTCTTGAATGAGTAACGCCGAGTTGCACTCCAACTTGAACCAGTAACTCCTTTTCGAATCTCTTCAACTGTTCTCACGAGACAACCTTCCTGGTAGCTGAGTAGAGCAATTTCTCTGCTGAGCTGCCGAATAGAATGACTTAGTGAAATTTCGAACTCGCTCCCGCTGAATCGGAGCGAATGCACCTCTCCGTGTCGCTACGGGGCACGTGTCACACCCCTGTGCCCCCGACGCCTCGGTGCTTGGGATACGGCAGGACACACGCCAGTAACTGCAACCTGGGCCCACTAGCCCGTTAGGTCACCTCAACCGTACTCAAGTGCCCACGATCTCGATGTGGGATTAACTGCGCCCGTTACGCGCGCGATATGCGTTGTGTGCGTTTCTGATGGTTGCACAACCCACGCCGCACGATCATTGCGCATGATCAATCCACGATTAATCCATCAGTAACGGAAACTCGTGGGGGAGATATAAATACCCCCGCAACGCTCCTTCTCCTCTTTCCAGTTCTTCCCAATCTCGCGCCCCCTCGCCTCTCCGCCGCCGTCGAGCACCCCGCCACCGCAAACACCTGTTGCACCGCTGCTCCACGTACCGCGAGAGAGACAGAGAGAGGCGCCTCCGCTCAATTCCGCCTCCAATCTTCCACAAGCGCTTATTCCTCCATGGCTTCTCGCGGAGATGACGATGCGGCCGCCCGCGTCGGCTGGGAAGGATCTGAAGTCACGGCGGAAGACTGCCAGTGGCTTGTCAACACGCGCCGCGTCCCTCCCTGCGTCGTTTGCAGGCATCCAGGTACTGAAATCATCCCGCAACCTGAGGAGGACGAGTACGTCGTCTTCCTCTCCCATTTCAAGCGCGGCTTCGGCCTTCCTATCTCCGATTTCTTCTCCGAATTCCTCAATCACTTTGGCCTCCAGCCGCACCACCTTCCACCAAATGCTCTTGTAATGCTATCCATCCATGCCGTAGTGTGCGAGGCCTTCTTAGGCGTCTACCCAACCATCCATACCTGGGCTAGGTATTTTTTCTTCAGAAAGCAGAGTATTCCCAATCCGGGGAACACCGAGAGCGCCCACGCGATGACCCAGACGGGATGCGCCATGATGCTGCAGCGCACGACTGGCCATCACCCGAGGGTTAAGGGACTGGAAACCGTGCACAAGTGGCAGCGCGGTTTCCTGTATGTGAAGAATGTGGCTACTGAGGAGGGGAAGCCAATCGAGAACCGGATAGGGCTCCCCAAGTTCAAGAATGCAAGGCCCACTCAGCAGAACTGGGGTTAGCACCCCAAGAACTCCATCGAGGATGTCCTCCAGGTTGAGCGACGCCTGACCGAGTTGATCTCGGAGGGATTTCGCCCGGACGATCCCATCGCGTGTTGGATATCACGCCGAGTGCTCCCGCTCCAGCGTCGATCACACAAGATGTGCCACATGGGAGGAAGCCGAGACTGCACAAGGACCACAACATTCGAGCTCAGCAAAGCCGAGGTGGCCATCTGGGCCAGATCCATCATGCAGACCTTGCTCTCTGACCCCTGTTTTTATGGCTTCACGCCGTATAGCCGCCTCAAGCCCATTGGAAAGGTTAGTATTCTGTGCTTTGTTTTTGCACTTTGATACCGAGTAGGTGGCTTCTCAGCTTTGTATGCTTAGTCTTTGCATGCTGCACCGAGTAGAATATCACAAATATCCTTTTGGCTTTATATGCTTTGTGTTTGCACGCCATGCCGAGTAGAAATCCTTAGCTGAATATGCTTTGTGTTTGCATGCTATCCCGAGTAGAACTCCTTAGCTTTATATGCTTTATGTTTGCATGCTGTTCCAAGTAGAACCCCTTAGCTGAGAACTCAACTTACTGTGCTATCTGTTTGCCTCAACAGCACATTCATCGCCAGGGAGAAGAAGATACTGAGATCTTCGAGGCCAACTGGTCCAAGGACCGAGAAGAGGACGATGCAACCGCCTACGACACCCAAGACACCCTCTGCATCCCTCACGCCACTCAGCCTGGTAAGCCCCGAGTTGATGCGTCTATTCGGGACTGGTCCGAGGATGACGAAGGTGACTAAGTTCACCTCTTTGCTCGCGAGTAGCGCACTCTGATTCCCCTCTATGTTTCTGAATTCCTTTCTTCTTCTATTCTGCAGAGGATCTTGAGGCAGACGACGATGATGAGCCCCTGGAGGTTAATCCTCTATCTGTGGCTGCTCCGACAACTCGGAAGAGGGTGGGCAGTGGTGCCCAAGAATCTCCCCCGAAGAAAGCCAAGAAGAAAACCGGGAAGAAAGTCGTCGCCTCCAGGAGACAACCCCCACCACCAAAGGGTAAGCTCTCCATCCGAGTACCACCTGGTTGCCGTTTCTCGTTGCACTTTTCCCCTTCTGTTTCTCTGACCTTTTTTCCTTCTCCCAGCGATCCTCTCGACGCTGATGCTGTAACAGCTCCTTCTCGCCCCAAGAGGAAAGCATCCGTGCCTTAGATGGACTTGTTGATCTCTCGGACGATGATGAAGAGAAAGACGACCAGGAGAGGACACGCGCGTCCTCCCCTATTGACTTAGAAGAAGATACCGGCGCCGAGAACACTGGCGCTGGTGATGATACTGATCCCATCCCTCAACAGCAGCAAGAAGCTGCTCACGACGAGACGCCGCCATCTCCCCCAGCTGCATCAGCTGGGGAACATACTGAAGACACCATTGAACAACAAGAAGATGCCGCCAAGGAGCGGCAAGACGCCACCGAGCAGCAAGACACCACCGCCGTGGAGCGGCAAGATGATCCCGCGGCCGGGCCGCGGGTAGAAGAAGTTATCGACGCAAAACCTGATCCTGCTGCAGAGCAGCGGGTAGAAGAGACCGTGGTGGAGCCTGTCCACCAGGACCAAGTGCAGCCCAACGCTGCGCCGGGTAGCCAGCCTCCCGTGCCGCCTACCCAGCAGGTGACTCCACCCAGTGCTCCAATTCCCCCACCAACACAGACAGCACCATTGCCTCCGCCAACTTCATCTCGCAAGATGCCTCCACCTGTTTCTCGGCCAGACATCGCTCCTAGCCCCAAGAAGATTATCAAGTCTGAGACCAAGGCCGTCCGGCGGCAGCCAAAGCGTGTTGCTTCGCAAGCCGGACAGCATATGCCGCCTCCCAAACCGCAAGATGTGCCATCCGGGAAGCCACCAAGGAGCAAACAACTGGCACTCGGCGCGCCCACCTCTAGCTCCAACCCGGCTACTGCTGGGTCTGCTGGTCCTGCCGAGGGGCCAAGTGCTGGAGCTGTCACCCGCGCGCAAGCTAGCTGGCCGGAATACATGCTGGATCTGTCCCGACGCCATGAGATCTCACTGGCCAAGGGAGAGAAGAAACTATCTATGCTGAAAGGAGGCCCAGCTGTGGCAACCAAAACCAAGTCCAAGGGCAAGGGAGCAGCAGCAGTTCCTGAGCTCTTGTCGCATGAGGCGGAAGACAACGAGGTTGAAACAGAAGGCCTCACCGCGATCTTGGACCGGGTTGCGTTTGTGGACCCAGCTTGGAACAGCAAAGCGCATGGCAACCCCAAGTGGGAAGGTCTTCAGCTGGGTCCAATCGACCATTACCGCGTCGACTGGAACAAGGCCGATGTTGGCTCTGTTCCAATGACAATCGCCAGCCCCACTTGCACCTTGGCCGGGAAGCTGTTCAGCCTGCGCAAAGCTGCCGAGGATGTCGAGCAAACCTACGTCGTAAGTCTTTTCTTCTCTCTTGCATTTTCCGAGTTGCTGTTCTTCCTTTCTCTTCTCTTTTCCTCTTAGCCATTCCCCCAGTCCCCGAGATTCGGGCCGAGTAGGCGAAAACTCAAATGAGTTGCCGTCTACTCGGGGCAAATCTTCCCAAAAATCTCAAGCTTTTTTCTCTTCTGCTCTGCAGAATAGCCTCCAGAAGAGGACGAAACTGTTCCGCCGTCTACTCTGGAACCACCGTATCGCCAGGGACCGTCTCGAGGCTCTTGAAGCCGAGAAGAAAGACGGTGAGGCGATGGAGCAGGCGGCACTGGACCGCACTATCCGGATTTCTGAGGTTGAAGGTAAGATTTTAGCAATTAGGTTTGTGCGTTTTGTGTGTTACACCCGTGTTTGCTTTCTGCTTCATTGTTGTTTTCTCTGCAGGCAAGCTTAATGATGTAACTGAAAAGCATCGTGGCTGCGAAGTATTCGCTGCCTCTGCCCAGAGCAAAATTGGTACTCTGGAGGGTGAGTTGCCTTTCCTTCTCTACACCTTTGTTTCTTCTTATTTGGTTTCTCTGCTTGACACTGTTGTTCTTCTCGTAGAAGAGTACAAGAAATTCCGGGAACAACACTTGAACTGCCTCATGCCTGCCGAGGTGCGGCAACAGATGGAAACCCGAGAAGCTGAGATCAAGAAAGAGCGCACCGCCGAGTTGGCGGAGTTCGAGAAGATGCAGGTCAAGCTGAACTCTGCCCTCCAGGATGCCCTCGACCAGGTTGCCGAGAAGGAGGAGGTCAAGAAGACTGCCGCGGCCAGAGAGAAAACACTTGAGATGGAGATCTCATTGCTGAAGAAACACAATGAGCAACTCGTCCTCCAGATCTCCAACGCGCGCAGCATTGAAGACAGGCACATCTCGGATGAGAACGACTGGAAAATCAAGCTGGGTGCCTTGCTAGTGGATTTGGAACGTAAGTTTTCTCTTCGCTGCACCTGACTGTTTCTCTTCTCATCCTATGATTCTAACTCTTGCTAGTTTCTTTTTCAGACATCTTCCCTGATCTCCGCCTGTCTAGCTTGCCTTCTCTGGCGAAGGCAAGAGAACTCCGAGCTGCATCCGGAATGTCCATCGACACCAAGTCCACCATCAATGATTATCTCTTGAGCATCAAGTCTCAACTCCGCTCCCTCAAGGGCTTGGGCACCTCCATGGTGTCCACTGCGTACAAGTTGCACGATCTGTTCTGGCCGGATCAAGCTGCGCCAGACAGCTTCAGCGAGATCGCCGAGAAGCTGAACGGCGTGAAGGCCGAGTTGAAGAAATGGCATGCCTCTGCAGCTAGGGCAGGAGCTGATGAGCTACTCCACTTCATTATCAGCTGGTATGAAAACTTGGACCTCAGCAAGATCCTCGCTATCCGTGAAGACTCCAAGTGGACCAAGAAACCCGAGTGTGTTACTCGCCGGAAAGCCGTGGCTTACGAGATAGCCTCCTACGCTGACACTGCCACCTACATCGACGGCCTCCCCGAGCCAGACACTGAGCCTGAAGATGAGGACGAGGACGATGAAGATGACACCGAGTCGGAGGACTTGAGCGTGTTTGAGGAAGATGCCGCCAAGGGAGCATCCGAGAAGGGGAAAGCCAAGGTCGACGCAGAAGCCGAGCAGCCGCAACCCAGCGATCAGGAGGCCACCATCACCACCGAGATGGTGATCCAGCAGGCGGCTCCCGAGTTGGGCGCGACTAGCGCCTACCCGATGCCCAGCTCGCAGTCTACCGCGTCCACCTCTGCCACGGATCCCATCTGGGTTGCCACCGCGACTTCTGATCCAGTTACCTCCGCCAACCTTTATGCTGCTAACGCCAAAGCGGATAACACCGCCACTTCCAATGAGTGAAGCCTGAAAAACTTTTACCTTTGAACTTTGATCAGATCCCCGGGATGCCGGGTTGAAATGTAAGCGTACAATTATGTTTGTTGCTACTCAGTTTTACTCCAGTTGAAGTTTGATATTTTAGCAACTCTGGCTCAATGCCGGGTTGCGTTATTATGCAAGTCCCCGAGTTGCATTTTTTATCCGCTCTCTCTTTTCGTCTCAGCTCTTACCTGCCACTTGTGCTTTTTTGGTAGTCGATTCACAAGATTTCAAAGATTGAGTTTCAAATACTTAGCCACTTAGAAAAATTCATAGTAACGCTGCCCACCACTTAGCCGGAAAAAGAGAACAAAAAAACAGTAAAGAACACTCTACTCGGTTGCTACACTTCTCTTCTCCTTAGCAATTTTTCGTGTGCTCATTGATCTTTGGCTTGTTCTCTTGCTTGCCATGAAGCCGGGTTGCGGACAACAGCAGAGTCGAAGAGTTGGCCTTTAGGTTTAAACACATTACTAAATACACTTATAAAATTCTAAGCAGAGCAACCGAGTAGGCAAAGGTAAAACAGAGTAGAACAACACATAACAGATTTGGTCAAGGGCAGTCCCCGAGTTTGAATTCGGAGTGCCTACTAGAATTTTAACTCGGTTGAAGAGATACATACAACTTTCTGGTCACGAATGAAAACGACGGAGTAGAGCTACATTCCAGGGGCGCTTAGATTCCTCTCCTGCTCTATCCGGCATGTTCTTCTGAGGTGCCTGGGCGTCAACTAGATAGTAGGCATCATTGTGCAAAGCCTTGCTCACAATGAAAGGCCCTTCCCACGGAGGGGATAGCTTGTGCATCCCGGCTGTGCGCTGCACGAGCCTAAGGACCATGTCTCCTTCTCGGAAAACCCTTGGGTTCACTTTCCGGCTGTGATAACGCCTCAAGTTTTGCTGGTAAACAGCTGAACGTGACAGAGTTAGCTCTCTTGCTTCTTCTAGCAGGTCAATGTCATTTTCTCGAGCTTCTCTCACCTCCGCCTCAGTGTAGAGGGTTACTCGGGGCGAGTCATGCTCTTGGTCAGTGGGCAACACGGCCTCAGCTCCATATACCAGGAAGAATGGTGTGTAGCCGGTTGACCGGTTAGGGGTAGTCCTTAGACTCCACAACACCGCTGGCAACTCGTCTAACCAACACCCAGGTGTTTTCAGCAGTGGCTCAATCAGCCTTGGCTTTATGCCGGATAGCACCATGCCATTTGCTCTTTCAACTTGCCCCATTGGAGGCGGGATGCGCAACAGATGCAACATCTAGCCGAATCCGGTTATCTTTGCAGAATCTCGCAAAAGCACCATCAGCAAAGTTTGTGCCATTATCAGTAATGATGCTGTGCGGGTAGCCATATCTCAGGATCACATCCTTCAGAAAACTTACAGCAGTGGCTCCATCGCACTTTCGAATAGGCTTGACCTCAATCCACTTGGTGAACTTGTCAACCATGACCAGGATGTGAGTCATGTTGCCTCTAGCCGGCTTGAAAGGACCCACCATATCCAAACACCAAACAACAAATGGCCAAGTAATGGGAATGGTCTTCAACTCGGAAGCAGGCATGTGAATCTTACTTGCAAATCTCTGGCAGCCGTTGCACTTTCTCACTATATCTTCAGCTTGCTTCAAGGCAGTGAGCCAAAAGAAACCATGCCGAAAAGCCTTGTTGACTAGAGCCCGAGAAGAGGCGTGATGTCCGCATTCTCCTTGATGTATCTCCACCAGAATTTCTTCTCCTTCCTCTGGCTCAACGCAGTGTTGCAGCACGCCAGTAGGACTTCTTCAATGCAGCACCTTGTTGAGAATAGTGTAGCCCTTGGATCTTCTCTGTATTTGTCTGGCTGTGACCTCGTCACTCGGCAAGGTGCCATCCGTTAGAAAGGATAATATGGGCATAGCCCAACTCGGTGTCCCCCGCGTGGGAAACACTGGTTCGTCCACTTCCATTGGATCAGCCACCAACACCTCTTCTGAGTTGGAGACGAGTCCCCGAGTCCCAGAGCACTCGGCAAGGATTCCCTCGATGAATGCGACAGTCCCCGAGTTGGGAGGGGCAGTCCCCGAGCAGGAAGGGATAGTCCCCGGGTTGCAGGTGCCAGTCCCCGGGTAAGAGACGGCAGTCCCCGGGTTCTCTTTTGCAGCCTCCCAGTCAATCTCCATGGGAACAGCTTCCTCGCCTGGCAGAGAAGGAACGAATATAGACTCCGAGTTGGGGGATGGCTTGATAGATGGCTTTCTCAAATGCTCCAAGGCAATCCCAGCCGGGATGAACTGCCGAGAAGACCCCAACTTGGACAGCTCATCAGCTGCGTCATTCTCTGCTCTGTGTATGTGTTGGAACTCGCATCCTTCAAAGAAACCAGTCATGGTCTGCACCAGAAATCGATATGATGCCATGTTGGCATCCAGAGCATACCAGGTGCCGGATACCTGCTGCACCACCAGATCCGAGTCGCCATAACAGATGATGCGCTGCACGCCAACCTCCTTGGCTACCTTCAAGCCGTGTACCACGGCCTCGTACTCGGCTACATTGTTGGATGCCTTGAAATGTATCTGCAGCACATACTTGAGTTGATCTCGCTTGGGTGACGTGAGCACCACGCCAACACCAAGGCCTTCCTTCACTTTGGAGCCATCAAAATGCATCTTCCAGTAGTTGGCTACTGGCGAAGGAGGCTCATACTGCACCTCAGCCCAATCCACCAGAAAATCTGCTAAGATCTGTGACTTGATGGCTTCTCTTCTCGCGTACGAAGGAGCGTACGCGGCTAGCTCAATCGCCCATTTGGCTACTCTGCCACTTGCTTCCTTGTTGCCCATGATGTCCGAGATGGGAGTAGAACTCACCACTGTGATGGGATGCTCTTGGAAATAGTGCTTCAGCTTCTTGGCGCCCAGGTACACTGCGAACAACTCAGGGAATTCGTAACGAAGAGGTCGCGCCCCCAGCCAAGGGTCCAACCAGAACAAGATCCCTCTTCCATCCCCTACGGAAAAGGAGATCCCAATGCGGATCTCATGCTTGATAGCCTGGATGGATCGCAAAAACTGCGACCCTTCCTTGCGCTCGCACGCTAGGATCAGACATCCCTTGAGATATTTTGCCTTTAGAAGTTGGAGCCAAAGGCCCCCATCGTCCCGCATGATCCGCCAAACCCATTTCAGCAACAACGCTTTATTCATGTGACGAGAGGCCATAATCCCTATGCCCCAAGGTCCTTGGGGGCGCAAATATCTGCCCACTTCACCATGTTATACTTCTGGTGGCCCTGCGTGTCCTGCCAGAAGAAGCGAGATAACCCCTTGTCGAAGCTGGCGTGGACGCTCTCCGGAAGCGAGTATAGTCCCATCATATACATGGGAAGGCTAGAGAGGCAGAAGTCAATAAGGATAGTCTTACTCCCTTTGGAGGTGAACCGCCCTTGCCATGGTTCAGCTCTAGTTTTGACCCGCCCGACCAGCGGATCCAGGTCCTTGATAAGAATCATAGAGTCACGGATGGGCATTCCCAAATATGATACTGGGAAATGTGCCAACCTACAGTTAAGGCTGCCGGCCATCCGTGGCTGGTCCTCATCGGAGTAGCCAAGGATCACTACTTCACTCTTGTCAAAGTTGATCTTAAGACCAGACATCGACTCAAAGCAAAGTAATAGGAACTTTAGATTGATAATGTCAAGTTCCGACCCCTCGACCATGATCATGGTGTCGTCCGCATATTGGAGGTGGGTCACGCCACCCCCGGGAACCAAATGTCTAACCACCCCTGATATGTGGGGAGAGGTCTTCGCGCGCTCCAAGACCTCTGCAAGGGCATCCACCGCGGCATTAAACAGCAAGGGTGAAATAGGATCACCTTGTCGAACTCGACACGTGGGTCTAAAGTAGGAGCCAACTTCCCCGTTAATATTAATGGCAGTATTTCCGCTCATGACCAATTGCATTATCCAACAGATCATCAGGTTATCCACTCCTCTCCGCTCCAATACTAGGCGAAGGAAGGACCAGTCCAAGCGATCATACGCCTTTTGGAAATCCAGCTTAAGAAATACGCCCTTCTGCCGGCGTGATTTCACCTCATGAATAATTTCATGGAGGGCTAGAATCCCATCATGGATGTATCGGCCTTTAAGAAAGGCGGATTGGTACGGATGTGTGAGACGCTCCAGAATAGGGGCGAGTCTAATCGCACAGACTTTGGAGAAGATCCGATGAATGACGTTAAGGACAGTAATCGGTCTAAACTAGTGGATGTCCGAGTCCCCCACTACCTTAAGGATCAAGGTAATCACGCCAAAATTAAGGCGGGACATCACCAGAGTTCTAATATAGAATTCCTGGAACATAGGCATGATAACCACCTTGATAGTCTCCCAGAATTTCTGGAAGAAGGTAACTGGAAGGCCATCTGGCCCCGGGTCCGAGTTCGCCTCCTCCAGGAAGGGAAGAGTGAGGTCCACGTTTTCAGCCTCCGGGACCTGTGCCCCAGATGGCCACAGATCCTAGACAAGCGAGACCCCCGAACGTGGTCCCGCGGAAAATAGCTCCTTATAAAAGGAGTATATATGGGTGGAGATCTCTCTTGTCTCCTCCAAGAGTCGATCACCCTCCCATAGGCAAGGAATAGAGCACTTTCGACGCCGACCATTAGCAATCGCGTGGAAATATGCTGTATTCGCTTCGCCCCTAAGGATCCAGTTTTGGGGACTCCGCTGTCGCCAGAACACCTCCTCGCCCTTGTATATCTCCATAAGGGAGTCGTCGAGGGCATACCGCTGAAGCCACTCCTCCACGGTAAGACCCACCGAGTCTGAGGTACGATCGAGGGACTGGATCGCCTCCAGGATTGATGCCTTCCGTTTCTTTACCTACGCTCCAAGATTAGCACCCTAACCCCTCATGAATCTGCGAGACATCTGGGCGCGGTGGTGCCAGGAATCCACCGCATTAAAGGTGCATGGTGGATTAGCCGTAGCCACAGTCCACTTTACCTAGACCGCTTCTACAAAACCTGGTTTCTCAAGTCAGAAGTTTTCAAAGTGGAAGTGGTTCAGCTTAGGCGGATTGGAGCTGCCAGACGAAAGTAGAAGAGGAGTGTGGTCCAAACCCACCCTAGTCAGCGCACGTAAGGATCATAAGGGGAAGGCCATCTCCCAGTCTAACGATACAAGGACCCGGTCCAGCACGCTCCGGACCGGGTCCGCTCGGTTGTTAGTCCAGGTGTATCTAGCCCCTATCCGCCTAATTTCCTTAAGCGCAAGGTCGGCGATGCAATCATTGAACAAATCAATCTGTCAATGGTCCACATTAGCCGAACTTTTGTTGTTCGGGGACCTTATGAGGTTAAAGTCCCCAGCGATAACTATCGGAGTGGAGCATCTCTCTACCTTGCCGCGCAACTCGGCAAGGAAGGCGGGAGATCTGCTGTGGTTCGCGGGGCCATAGACGATAATCACCTCCCATTGGAGGGAGGTGTGCCTATGGGTAAGTAACATACTCACGAAGAATTCCCCGCGGTCCATGTCATCCACCTCAAACGTATACTCCTTATCACCCAGGAGGATCCCTCCTGAGTGTCCTGTAGCTGGCAGCCATTGCCAGGCAAATTTGAAGGGACTGAAGCGCTGCAGCTCATAGATGGAGAAGTCCGGTCGAATCGTTTCCTGAATCCCCATAATATCCACATCTTCCTCGCATGTACTCGCTTAGTTGCTTTGAGGAGCCCTCCCGCCCGAACCCCCTCATGTTCCTACTGAACGATCGAAAGGGGATGTTCATTGGGAAACACTATCTCGGGGCGTCCCTTACGGGGGACAGAGCGGGCCCTACCAGAGGTCGAGGGCCGAGACGAAGCCTTGGGGACCTTGGGAGGCCGCTCGCATGGGCGCCCCGTCTGGGCACCCCGCGCAGGAGCCTCCATCCCACTAAACACAATCTGGGAACTACTGCTTGGTTCCGGTGCCATCTGCACCAGGGGACCCGAGGAGGGGGCCGCCGTCCGCACAAGATCCGCCTGGGCTCATGTGGCAGCCAGGGCCCCCTCAAAAACCTCCTTCGCCTTTATAGCGGCAATCTGCTCCAGCCGGGACCTCGCTCCCCTCGGAACACCACCCCACAATCAGCGGCAACCTGAGCCAAATTGTCCAGGGGGACCTCATCGAGAACAAAAAATCTAGAGCCCGAAGAAGGAGACCAAGGGGGGGAGGGCGCGACGTACCTAGGATGTCGTGGCGCGAGGCAGTCAGCTGAATCACCTGTGCCTCCACAATAGGCACTGGCCCGTCCAGACCACCCCCAGCCCGGGCCAGACGAGCACTGCAGCGAGACGGCTGGGTAGGCGGCCTAGAGACTCGCAGTGTCGGCTCCTGCGTGGAGGCCACAGGAGTGTCGGGGAAGACTGTGACCTGCTCGCAAGAGCCCGACGCCGGGGTCACCGGGAAAGGGGGCGGAGAGCTCACCGGAGAGGTGGGGACGAACCCGAGAGAGGGTGTAGCAGAGTGCCCCTCCTGAGCGAGATGAGGACGGCGGGACCACCTCCAACCCCACGCTGGCGCAGTCCTCCTCCAGGTCTCCCTCACCCAGTCCAAGAGCGGCAGTGTCGAGGCCCGGAAGCCCAAAGTTAGAGCCGTACTGAGAGAACGAGACCTTGGGGGGCGCGCCTTCTCCGACCAGCGGCACAGAGTGCCCAGAGCCCACGGCCGCCCCCTGTGGCGGCGCGACAGAGGAGGCCGCCGGGGCCACAGGCGGAGCGGCGTCAGTCGAGGGGTCGGGCTCCTGGGACCCCCGCTGTCCGGTCTCGTCGTCGTCGTCCGAGGAGTCCGCGTCCGAGGAGTCGCCGTCCTTCCCGGACGGACCCCCATCGGGGCGACTGGGGGGGCGGGGAGGGGGACGGTCCTTGTCCAGCTCCACCCGCACAGTCGCCCCCTCATTCCCGCCTCGTCCACCAAAGTAGACATGAGGCAGAAGAACGGGGAGGAGGCTCGGGTCCGGGCAGAGGATGCGAAGACGTACTGGACCAGAGCCAGCAAGGGATGCCTCATCAATCTCATCCACCTTGCCAAGCGCCTGAGAGAGCAGCTCGAGGACCGCGGGGGTCCTAGCCGCGTCAGGAAGACCAAACAGGCGAACCCAAGTAGAGCGAAGCACGTTCGTCGAGGAAGCAGCAGTCGAGGTTTTGATAGACACCTGAATCTTGTTGATTGGAAGGGTGAATGTCGAGCCCATGGAGCAAAGGCGGAGCATCTCCGCCGACGGGAAGACCACCGTGAACTCAGTGGAAGATACCTCACGCACCTTCCACTCATGGCCGGGCATGATTTGGGCTAGCTCATCACGCAGGATCTCCACCTTGAGGCCAGCGGAGAGAGCCGGGAGCTCGTCAGGGCGCACGTATACGCGAGCGAGGTTCTCGGAGACAACCATCGCAACTCCGCCTAGATCTATGTAGTAGAAGATCGACTCCACCCCGTGACCAAGGAGCTCGAGGCGAGGCCTGCGCGGTGGGCCAGCCGGAACTGAGCACATGGTCAGGCGGTGTCCCGGGTCGCCACAGCGCAGGCAACACTCAGGCTGGGTACAGTCCGACCGGAAGAGCCCAAAGGCCCCACAGTTAAAGCACTGGATCTGCTGCAGAGAGCGTGTCCCACCCTCCGTCTGAGAGTGGGTCGCAACCAACCCCGTCTGGGTCGACTCGCGCGGAGCTCCCGCCGGGACGGTGGTAGACGGCATCGGTGGGTACCCCATCTGGTTCCTTCCGACGCCATCCGCCACCATCTATCGCGTCTTCGTTTTCTTCTTCCTGTTTGCCTTCTTCCTGTTAGCATTCGTTGGAGCAGTATCCACCCCATCTCTAGAACGTCCCTGAGCCGAACGACCCAAACCAGTGTGGCGCTGTGGCACACAGTCGTCGGTCCGACTCCTCCACGAACTACGCTCCTTATTAAGTGGTTTTCTATAATGAATGGGAACACCCAGTATTTAAAAGGTAGACTATCTACTTCACACCCAAAAAATATGACGATAATCATCTTGCGCATCTTTGGCCTTTTTTATTTTAGAAACGGGAGCATTAGCCTTAGCCTCTGCATCGACGCGATGCACACGGCTTCTTTATTAAACAAAGCGAAACAACATCCGAAAATTCACTCATACTCGGTCTTACCAAAATAGAATATTTCACTCTTATGGAAGTTAATTTTTAATCTTGAGAGTTGTTCGAACAAAGTCATGACAAGTTTCATATTAACATTATTTTTTCCATGTCATTCTCGAGGAAACGGATTATGTCGTCCGCATGCTATAGAATCGACACCCCACTATCGACAAGATATGTGTATCAACCTTCCATCTCGACCATCCTCCTTGGCTCGCTCGTGCGATAAGGATGGCTAACATATCTACAACAAGGTTAAAAAAATAGGCGACAATGGATCTCAATCCTCTGAGCCTTCGAAAATAATGGCCCATGGATGGGGTGTCTCGCGTACCGTAACATGCTTGTTTAGACTGTATTGAGATGATATTACGCAACAATACCGGAGATGGCTGCACGGGTATGAATCGTCCACTCCTCAAACTAGAAATGGAAAGGAAAATATTGCTTAATTTGAAACGCAGCGATCAAATCGCACGTACACCAGCCAGGCTGCCGGGTCACCATGTCTCTGGTTGGGAGGCTTTTTTGCACACAGCTAGCGCGACGCGGAGTGCACGGTGGTACGTACCAACGTGCCAGCAGTAGGAGCAATGATCCGAGCACACTGATAAACACGATATGCGCGTGGATGGACGGATAAGGTGACAGGACGGGGGAGCTGGAGGGCCTCGATTGGGCGGGTGGCTGCTCGAGGTCAGGACGACACACATGCCAGAGGGCACTGCCAACCTTGTCCGCGGGATGGAGCACGGAGGCGTCAGCTGGGGGAAGCAGAGGAGTGAGGAGGAGACGACGAGACGTGATGGATGTGAGGCGTGGCCAGATGATAAACTGATGAGAGCAGTGATGCAAATGGCATGACGCGAGGGCCGTATAGAAGGGCTCCGCCCATCTTCTGCTCCATCCGATCCATAAAAGGTGTCGCTCATTTTATACTAATTTAGTACAAACTTTGTACCAAGTGAGCGACACTTTTTATGGATTGAAGGGAGTACTTTTTTTTACGGTGGAGTGGTACAGGTGAACTTTATATGTGATCACCGGCCACGTAGTAGAATATATCGTGTATCCGTGTACGAGTTTTCCTAAAATGTTCATGAAAATTAAGCTTGTGATCTTTGCTAATTAGCAGATCTTTACCGTGAGAACCACCCCGGAGTAGTAATGTTCACCTATCGCACTA
This sequence comes from Alopecurus myosuroides, assembly GCA_028641055.1. Taxonomy (NCBI): domain Eukaryota; kingdom Viridiplantae; phylum Streptophyta; class Magnoliopsida; order Poales; family Poaceae; genus Alopecurus; species Alopecurus myosuroides. The sequence goes on from CM054059.1 coordinate 372,002,618, forward strand.
CTTCTCGATACTTTGCAATGTTCGAAGTAAAGCATGCTCATTTATTGGCATATGTACTACTCTTCTACTCATTCTGTATTCCGTGTTCGTTTATGATCATCTGCATGGTCAAGTGTCTGGCCAGACAATGCCCATAGCGTATCTCTTCATCACCAGGAGTAGCGATTCCCGCAACCACACTGTATAGAAAAATGACATACTATCGGGCAAGAACGAAAGATCAACTTTATAATTACCATGTTACGGTATAACGTTTGGAGATCCCATGACGTCCGTATCGTAACCAGTTCTACATGCGTCTCACGGTCAAACGATTATACTGACCGTGATAATAAAACTACTGATAACAATATTGATGGTGTTTCAACCGTTATCAAATACTCCCTCCGTCCGGAATTAAGTGTCACAAAATTTTGACAAAAGTGGATGTATCTAACACTAAATTATGTGTAGATACATCCACTTTTGTCAAACTTTGTGACATTTAATTCCGGACGGAGGGAGTAGATCTTATCCATCATCGTTGTTTCCCAACAACTCCGATCTCATACATTAGTGACAACACCTTGTCATTTTTCACATAGTCAGAAAACTAAGACTACCAATAACATACGAAACCAACAATAGAGGCATAACCGGGGATATCAATGGAGTTTATATTCTACATATGTATTAAAGGTTTCTTCCGAATACTTACTATCCGCGTACACAATTATATCACATAACATATACCCGTCGTGTGTCGAAACGCGGACACCGGGAGCGACCGTCGTATTGCTCCCTAATTTGTTCGGCAAATGAGCAGATAGCCCCATGCAGTCCCGGAAGTGGTCTTGGTAGTCAACAGAATAGGGGAATCGGTCGTTCCCTGAACACAGAGACGCAAGTTTTACCCAGGTTCGGACCATCGAAAGATGGAACGCTACATCCTGCATATCTGATATGGAATTATGTATCTGGCTAGTGTTACACCTCTTTCTCCTCTCCACTTGCCTCCTATTTATCCTCTCACGCCAGTGGGTCCTCCGGCGCGCTTGACACTTGGAGGCGCACGGGCCACCTCTCCCATGAGGCGTTGGAGAGGGTGCGTTGGGGTGACATCTGGCTCACGGGACCGCCGCGTGTCTCTTGGTTCCTGCCGTGCGGGACATGCGTGATCCCCCCACGAGGCCGCACACGGGTAGAAGCCCGCCTTCGTGAAGTAAACCCTTCATGCCACGCCCGGGCGCCCGTCGTCTGGGCACCAGGTAGACTCTTCTCTTGCAAGGCACCGTGAGGGCCCACACATTACACGTTGGTGACACCCCTGTCTGGCAGGGTGTCGACGGTAGCCCCCGGGCGTGGCCTGTCAGAGGGGGACTGACGACCTACTCCCATTTGAGCGTGGGCCCAAAGCATGCTCCCATTGCTTCCCGCAAAAAGAAAAACTTGTGGAGGTGATGTCGGGCTCACCTTGACTAGACGAGGCGTCGGACACTCAAGTGCGCCTCGTCCCGAGGAGGCACGGGAAGCCACGCAACGCCTCGCTACCGCGCGCGCTGATGCGGTGGGAACGGGGCCCTAGGAAGAGGCAGGGGGAAAGCCTCTGCCACGTGGGGTGAGGCGACCGCGGTTAATGCTCGGGGAGGGGAATCGCACGTGGCGTCGCAGTTCCTCCCTCCGAGTTTATAACCAGCCGTGCACCCTGCCACTCCCACGACCTCCTCCTCCTGTGCTTCATATTCTCCGCAATTGCCCCCCCTCCCTCCCTTTAAATATCTTCCCCCTGCCTCCGTATGGGCGCATGAGCAAAGAAAGGGAAAACAGAGACACGTCCCGAATGTCGGCTTCGGTGCTTGAGCGGGAGGGTTGGAAGATCTCCCTGGCGTTCTTTCCGCCCGGATGCCTCCAAGATGCAGCCGAGAAGCTGGCACGAGAGTCCGCGACAAAGTCGGGTAACGAGCATGATGCGACCGTGATGCTGGGCGCCGACGCTGCAGACGGCGCACTCATGCCGTTGGACGTCCCCATCTTCAAGTGCTTCGTCCGCGCTGACTTGGTGCCACCGATGTCGTCCTTTCTCCATGCCATACTCGAGGAGTACAACCTTCGGCTCGCCCAACTTCACCCCAACGTTGTGCAGGGGCTGGCCATATTCCAGCATATGTGCGTGGCGTTCATAGGGGTGATGCCGTTCGTGGCGCTCTTCCGCCACTTCTTTACGCCCCGCATAGAGGCCGGAGGCCTCATATCGGGGTCGGTGTCCTTCTGCTTCCGCCCAAGTATGGCTGACCGCTTCATCCCCTTGGCGAAGAAGAGATGGGAACCCTGGCGCCACAAGTGGGTGTACGCCCGCTTCCCGGACCCCCATGCCGCGCTAGCAGTGCCAACATCGGCCGTCGTCTGGGGAGATAACCGGGGCGACCTGGTTTTCCAGGATGCCGACTTCGCCCCGTGTACGCGAAGATCCTCGCCTTGCGAAAGCGTGGCCTCAAGGAGAGGCACGTTGTTTCCCAGTATCTTCACAATCTCCTTGCTCCTCTCCAAGGTAGATCGCACCCCGCCTGGATGGACACGCTTCCTAAAGATAACACCCGCCCGGCTCCGAACCGAGGAGTCTCGGAGCGAGACCTGAAGGCAAGGGTGATATGGTTGGTAGGGGAGGCCTCAAAGGCAGAATCAGACTCGGTTCCGAGCTCTACGACCCCTGTGGCTTCCTCTCCCCAGCCGTTCTTCGTCTTGGCGGAGATGCCCAACTGCAACGAGTGGGGTGCCATCCCCGAAGAAGATGAACAGGGGAACCGGCCCAGTTTCTGCTGCCACCTCCAACCCCGGAGCCGCCACCCCGGGGCGCTCGGCGATTCCCAGCAGCAGCGGCCTCCCTCCTGAGGTACGCCCCCATCTTCTTCCTCGCCTCAGTTTGCTTCTCCTGATTCGTTCCTTGACGGTCGTTAGCCTTCTCCACAGTTGCTGCGGCGATCTCTGTTCTGGGGATTACGACAAGCGACCACGGGAGGAGACTCAGTTGTTTGTACTTCTGATGGAGAGGGCCCGTGGGATCCCTCCCATAGAGGATCTTTGCCCCTTCGGCCTTGGGCATGCGATTCCATGCGTGAGGCCCCCGAGACGGACCCTAGGCTTCCTCGCGAGAATCCTACGCCATCCAAGGCCGCCCATCCGACGCCCTGGCCATACAACGCAACCTTACCCAAGAGAGAAAAAGGGGTCTGTTCTTTGAGTAAACAAGAAAAAATTATTTGTTTCTCCTTGTATCATCTTCCTTGGCGGCTGGGTGTCTTGTCGAGCTCCAATCCTTTTCGCCTTCTCCTGAGATTTTGGGCCTGCAAAGGTATGAGTGGTTCCCCCAGATATCTCTCTTGCCCCCGAAATATGTGGAAATAATTGTGATTGGAGCATGAGCTTCTTAGCGTCTATCATTGCGGCATCCTAGAGCGGTCCATGCGCTCTTGCTCGACAATTCTTGTCTTGACGACTCTGATCCTTGCTCATGTTATTTTCAAAAAAAATCCACATCTTTCCCCGAGACTTGAGGGTAGTTTAGTGGCTAGGCCCGAATAAATTTAAACCAAGGGTTACGCCATTACTTCGCCTGCCTCGCATGGAGGTTCCCTATAGTGGTTTACACCCGGGGGCTCCCGGTTACGGCGTAGATCTCGACCCCAAAGGGTGGTCGCCTTGCGATCCATCCCTTATCTGGTTGGCTTTTCCACTTTCTCGTTACGAATGCCAACATATTTAACAATGCTCTGTTTGGCAGGTTACTTACCGTACTTGGCCTGACGTCGAGTAGCTCCGTATGCCAGTGTAGTTTCGTTGAGGAGGCCGTCATTCTTGGGAGTCTTGCCCCGGGGTCCCTTCCTCAGGAGTCGCACACCTAAGAGGAGGCCCCTTCGCCCGGCTCGGTGGAGGATGATCCACCTTGATTTTGGGTCACGAAAACAACGATGTCCTTGTAAACCTGTCGCACGCATGCCACTGCATCTCCAGCGTTAGTTTTCACAGTCATCACTCCCCAGTAAGACGGAATCTTCAGGGAGTTGTACGTGTGATGTACAACGGCCATGAACTTTGCTAGCGTCGGCCGACCGAGGATGCTGTTGTAGGGCATAGCAATGTCGGCCACGTCGAAGATGATGCTCTTCGTCCGGTAATTCTCCTTGGTTCCGAAGGTCCCAGGCAAAAGGATTTCCCCAGGGGCTGGGTAGTTCCTGGTGTAATGCCCTAGAATGGACCTGTCGGCGCTAGACTAGTCTTCGTGATCTGCAGCTTAGTCACCAGCTTAGTGGAGATGAGGTTGATGCTCGAACCTCCATCGTCCAACATCTTGCTGACTACGACATTATTGATGATGGGAGCGGCCACCAGTGGAAGCATTCCCACCCCAACATTGCGGTTGGATGATCTTCTTGACTGAAGGTGATGGGCACGTGGGACGACCTCATGGCTGACTTTGACTCCACACTGGGAAGCGCGGCGTAGACTTCTCGGGCAAGCTTTTTCACTTTCCCATGAGAGGAGGGCGTCCATGCCCCACGATGGATGTAAGCCACATCCTTAGCTTCTAGGAAAGATCCGCCATGAGCTTCCGCCCCGGCGTTCTTCTCTGGTGCGCGAGCGGGGATGCTAGCTCGCACCCCTCGCCCCTGGTTGTCGTGGAGTCCCCGCCCCCTAGGTTAACTCACGGACGTGGTCCTTCGCGGCCTTGCCCCCGGTTCCTCCACGCACGTGCAATCCCGGGCAATGTGCCCCGGGGTTCCGCAGTTAAAGCAGGTCCCCGGGATACCGCCCTGGTCTGCAAAACGCATCATCCGGGCGTCCATGATCGCCTGAAGGGATCGATAGTCCCGTGCATCCTGGTCGTTGGACTCGTGAATTGGGCACCGCGGTCCTACAGATTTGACCGCATCAGCTTGCCCCTTGTGAAAGGGTGGAGGATTTGAGGCTTCCTCCTTTGCCATAGTGAGAACCTGCCGATCCTCGCGCTTGCACTTTTTTTCGGGGAGTCTGCCTCCTGCTAGTCTTTTAGGACCAATTCTAGGGCACGGCGCCCCTCTTCCATCCTCTCACATTTCGCTGCCAACTTGAACAACATCCTCTTGGTGGTGGGTTCTCGGTAGGCCAGCTCCTCTCGTAGCCTGGTATCGCAAACACCATGCCGGAACGCCATGATGGCCGCAGGTTCCGGCGCGTTCAGCATGCGATGCGCGGCCTTGCAGAAACATGCGATGAAGGATCGAAGCGTCTCCCAGACTTCTGGTCGACATGGTGAAGATACGTGAGGGTTCTTGGGCGCCGATAGACTCCTTGGAGGCCCCCACAAACTTCTCACACAGGTCCACCCACGAATCCACTGAATCCCGCGGCAGGTGTATCAGCGAAGGTCGATCGTGTCACACATGGCTAGTGCGAACCAGTTGGCCATGACATTGTCATCCACCCGAGCTGCCACCACCGCGGTCGAGTAGATCTACAAGAATTCTCTTGGAGCCGTGGTTCCATAGTACATAGCTAGTATGTGAAAATGGAACTTGTCCGGCCATACCACCCGCCGGAGCTCTAGAGTGAAGGCTGAAAGTAATGTATGGGCACCTAGAGGGGGGTGAATAGGTGCAACGACCAATTTTAATTTTTCTTCAAGTTTAGGCTTGACATAAAGGTAAATTCTCTAGGTTATTCAACTATGGTGAATTTACATATATGACAACCACAAGCACAAATACAATACAAGCACAAGTAAAGGGGAAGGGAACGAGGTAACCGATATGAAGCACACGGAGACATGATGTAATCCCAAGTCCTCCTTGTTAAGGGAGTACGTCTCGTTGGAGGGGTGTGATCTCGCCACGAAGGCCTACTCAATGCCATAAAGGCCTCACCCTATTCTCCGATGAACCCCGCCACAAAGGCCTAGTCCACCTTCCACTATTGATCCCCTTTGAGGGGGGAATCAAATCCTTTACAAACAACTTGGGGCACACACCCACAACAAAATTGGGGGCTCCCAACATCAAGAATCACCAAGAGTAGCAAGAGGTCTAGGTTCTCCACAAATGGAAACCCTATACTCGAATCCCTCAAGAATATGAGGGGGAAATGAAGAACGGGTCGGTGAAGATGTAGATCGGGGCCTTCTCCTTCAATCCTCCAAAGATCAGCAAGTTTGGTGGAAGGATTTGGGAGTAATTGCGGATTTGGTGAGCTCAATAAATGCTATTGAATGCTATTGGACGAACTAGAGCTCAAGGAGGAAGAGGAGGGGTATTTATACCCCCCCCCCTCAATTCCAGCCGTTTGAGCTGGAAAAGAGGTACCAGAATATCCGGTCGGGATATTTCTCCAGATCTGAACGGACTCGTTGACTTCGATATTCCGACCAGGGCTGAATAAACCGGTTGGCTTCTGTCCCGCGCACGCACCTGAACCGGATATTCCGGTTGGCATGGAATAATCCGGTTCAAATAATCCGGTTGGAAACTATGAGTTGAGGCTTCAGTCCTAAGTCGATTTTGAGCAAAACTTCCTCAACCGGAATATCCGGTATGGTATGAATAATCCGGTTCCAATATTCCGACCCTTCTCTGTCTCGAACTGGACAGAAACCATTCTAGCCAAAATATTCGGTTTCCCAAAATAATCCGGCTCCTCACTGTCCCAAATCTCTTAGCCCAATCTTCACCGATCTTTTTCGTGATCGATGTCGATGTTAAAGATAACACCTACACACTTAACACCTCGATAAATAGTGTACTTAGTATTGTTAACTAACACACAAAACCCTGGTAAAACAAAATGCACTTTAAATCTCCCCCTTTTGGGTGTTACATGACAATACTAAGATTTGCAATAAAACCTTGACGAGTACATGATTGAAACAAAATGGAAATGTCTCCCCTATCTATATGCACATCTTTTGTTTGCCTCAAATGCAAAAATGCAATAATACAAGGGGAGCAATTTCCAACAAGCAGCAAACATGCCAAAGTAAACAATATAACCAATATGTTGAGAAAATGAGAAATATATACCTTGTGCGTAGAGATGATAACAAGAATACCCAAGCACAATCATAGATAATATCCTCAACATATATAATAGATAATCCATGATAATCAATAACCATAGTCTCACAACACATCATAGCACATAGTTTTAAACGGGACAATAAGTAGCAAATAGTTCACGAATAAGACTAAATGGACACAAGCTCTCAAGAAATGGTAAAAGCATATGCTTGTGCCCGAAAACCATGCAAATCCTGTAGGCCTAATACTACTTCTCCCCCTTTGGCATCGAGATACCAAAAAGGAGATATGTAGTGGTGCTAGCGTCCCAACAACGATCTAAGCATCCGAATGCTCAGAAGACTCTCCAGCTGACGCATCAGAAGCACCCTCAGCAGACCCCTCCAGATCCTCGTCCACATCCTCATCTTTCTCATCGAAATCATCTCCAACATGAGTACTGGAAGAAGCAGTTGTGGCACGAAGAGCCTCCTCAATCTGCTCCCAAGGGGTACGGTCTCTGGATGACCACTGAGTATAGGACTGAGGGACAAGAGCAGCAGGAAGATCACCAGTAGCACCACTCATGTGGTGAAGAATCTGACGCTGAGAGCTGGACATGGCAGTGTCCCTGCGGTAGGCATGGTATTGCTCCTTGTGGATATCCACCTTCATGCACAGCACATTGCGCTGAAACCAGGAGAGCTTCCTGACATTGCGCATAGTGGTGGAAGAATCAGACATACGAGCACTAGAAGGGGCCACACCTCCCATAGAGGAACCACCCTGAGGAGGAGGAACCATAGCACGTACAACCTTCTTCCTCTTGACATACAGCTTCTTGAAGGCATGTTCTTCCGATGGCATCTCATGAAAATCCCTCTTCATGGTATCCTTGATCAACAACATAATATATGGTCCATAAGGTATGGTGTTCACACCAATCATAGCATTGCGCAACTCATGGAAGATAATATCCATGACATCCACAGTATAGGAAGCTGTAGGATCCTCATCCTCCATACATAGCTTAGCCAAAATGAGAAGATTGGCATCATTGTTACCTCCACTAGGCACCAAGAAGGACCAAAAGAGGCGCACAAGCTGATCGTAGAAAGGGAGGAGCCCTTCCAGCTTCCCAACAGTGTAACCAGGCGCATACATATCAGCCATGGACCGCTCTCGCTGTGGTCTCTCCACATCATGCATCCGGTGACCAAGTGGAGGATGGCATCTGTGCTGGTACCCAAGCAGACGACCCAACCTGTGAAATGGAGCCTCACAAGGAGTGGACTGAGTCATCCACTTCATACAACACAGAACACGAGAGTTGAAAACCAGAGTGGACATGAACTGAACAATGAGCTCGGTGTTGTAGGGGCAACGGGTCTCCAGAAGCTTAACAAGACCAAACCTCTCAATGATACTAGCAGCATCAGCAAACTCTTCCTTGTCCCTGATCAACTGAAACCTGGTGGGATGCATTTGACGAATAGGGAACTTGTAGTCAGAATAGATGTCCGCATAGATGTAGGACTGCTCCATGCACCAGAACCGAGCATCCTCACAAACAACATCACGTGGAGTGTTGTACCAATCCTTCTGACGGATCTGAGCATATTCCTGAGTGGTGACTTCCAGCTTGTAATTCTTTCTTGCTTCCTTGCCTTTCTTCTTCCTCGATGGCTTCGAAGCGAGAGACTTGCTCTTGGCAATAGCTTTCCTTGGGGGCGAGAGTCACCGGGATCCTTATCACTAGTGTCCTTGTACGAAGGACGCTTGCGAGGGGCCCAACTTGTCAGCGTGAGAGCTACCTGTGAAGGAGAATCATAGCGGAAGAAATGGGAGTAAGTGCACACATGTCAAACAATGGAGGAATCATACGTCAAAACAATAGGGAAGAGTCCACCCAAGGATCGAGAAGCAAATCTAGTTAGGAGCAAAATAGTGCTGGTGGAATTCGGGACAGAACTCAACCAGATATTCCGGTTCAATACTGTACCGGGTATTCGGAGTGCGTGATAGAACACAACCGGATATTCCGAGTGCGTGACAGAACACAACCGGATATTCCGGTTCAATACTGAACCGGATATTCCGATTGCACGACAGAACACAACCGGATATTCCGGTTCAATACTGAACCGGATATTCGGAGTGCACGAATCCAGCAATAGATTGATCCTTACCTAGGTTTGAAAACTAGATCGGTGATATGGGAATCTAACCTATTGTCTCTAGCATGCATAAGATACCTTAAGGAGAAATCACTACCAACCATTGACAAGAAAAACACAAATCCATGGAGAGGTAGGGTTATGGCACCAAGATTCAAAAGATTTGAACTTTACCGGCGTCCATGGATGAAGATGCTTGGATGTAAATGATCCCAAGGTTATGGAGAACAAGATCCGGGCAAGAACTCGTAGATCCCGTGGAGGAAGTGGCCCGAGAGGCCAAGAATCGGAGAGGCGGCGCTGTGGTGGATGAGAGGACTTGGGGGAGAAAAGGAAAGAACTGCCTCTCCCCCCGTGCCCCTCCGAATATGTGGAGATTCGCCGAACCGGATATTTCGGTTTAAATATGAACCGGATATTCCGGTACCACCCGGATATTCCGGTTCAAAACTGAACTGGATTTTCCGGCTGCCTTTTGATTTGAAACTTCCTAGTTTAAATGGAGCAACAAGTGTGCTAGATAGATTTTGGTTTTTGGGTAGAAAGGCTTAGGATAGAAACACCAAACTGGAAGTAGTACTTATCCCGCTCAATTGCAAGAATCAAACAATCAAAAAGACCGATTGAGTAAGATTTTCCCACGAAAACACTTAGCGAGGGAAAACAAGAGAAATGTAATGAAATATCAAATAAACCCCAACTAAGATTCAACTCTTCACAAAGAAGAGGTTGGTGGCCTAAGCCACCATGTAAGATATCATGGTATGACACCGCGAAGATATATCTTGGGTGCATGGCCAATACTCGACATTGAAGCTCACAATTCAACATTAGAAAAAGAGAGATAACAATGAATTTTTTCTTTGGGCATAATGGGGGGAGGGAGAACCCAATGTGTTAGGATAACACTCCCCCTATGTCCATGCCTACACCTAAACCCAAACACGTCGCAACTATAGGGGTGTGTGCAAGATCTTCAAGTCAAACTCCTAGAATCAATGATATTTAGCTCATTCCTCAAGAACATTAATCTTGCATCATCGAGAGGCTTTGTGAACATGATCGCGAGATTATCCTTGGTGGGGGCATATTCTAGCTCAATATCACCTCTTGCCACATGATCTCGAATGAAATGATGACGAATCTCAATATGCTTCGTCCTTGTGTGTTGCACGGGGTTGTAGGCGATCTTGATGGCACTTTCATTGTCACACATGAGGGGTACCTTCTCCAAGTGAACGTCGTACTCTTGGAGGGTTTGCCTCATCCATAGCAATTGGGTGCAAGCACCAGCGGCCGCCACATACTCGGCTTGGGCGGTGGAGAGAGATATGCAATTTTTCTTCTTGGAATACCAACTCACCAAGGACCTACCAAGAAATTGGCAAGCCCGGGAAGTAGACTTCCGATCATCTTGATCATCGGTGTCGCACCCGGACTTCTAGAGGATACTCACAGTCCGCTAAACAGTAGAATAAATGGCTTACGGGGCATACCGGCACCTGCATCTCAATATGAGCAGGCCAACACGTAAACGTGTGACAACCATTCTCTACTATCCATCGTCTGCGTAAACCATCCCATAGAAATCCGACTACTTCCGTTGACGTACTTCATAACATACACACATGGTACGTCAACGGCATTTGAACAAGTGATATCACAACATATCTCTAAGACACAAAAGATTGAAATAAGTTGCAAATAGCTCTCACTAGAGCAGAGATAGCAAATACAATCATCCAGAGGACACATGTCCCAACAATTCATCATTACATCACAGCGGAAGCATCCAAAGTGTCTGAGTACAGACAAGATCCAAAAAGGCCTAAGAGGCCGGAAACGAAAAGACGGAGCCCATCCACGATGTCTCGGATCCTGCCCGGGTCCGCTATCTACTCGTCAGCAGCCTCGTCATACTCCACGTAGTAGCCACCATGGGGATCCTCGGAAACGTAGTCTGCGGAAACCACAGCCCCAAAGGGGTCAGTACAGACAAGTACTGGAAAGCAAGACTCACAAGATACCATAATGTACCCGGCAACACCAAGTACAGATGCTTTGGGTTCAATGGAAGAATAGGTGATACCAAAGATGCGGCAGCGGGCTGCTCTAACCAACTACAGAGATATGCTACAACTTCCGGCTAACAGAAAGGGGATAAGATAGCGTATCGTAACCAACTACCACTAACCTCAAACAAACCCATCCTGGATCTCGCCCCTTATCCAAAGAAGCAATCCAAGGATAACTCACACAGTTGGGTTACTGATGGTTCAGGTTATTGTGTCAATAAACCTATTACTAGTCAAATTGTTAATCATTAGGTGTAAGTTGTCTGAGTACTTGTTAGCCAGTACTTCACCAAGTCAACCATAACCGCGGAAAACACGGCTTCTCGAGAAGATTTATCCCTGCAGGGGTGCACCAATTTGACCGTACACGTAAGAATATCCCGCCAGATGGAATGCCTTCCACCAAGCGGGGCACTCAACACAACCCAACTCTTCTTCGCATCAAGCCCAAAGAACCACGTGCTGTGCGTGCGCGGCTAATCGAGCCCCCACGAAGAAAAGGGGGACCCTCATAGCACTCTAAGACCACGCCGCCCTAAATGCCGACTACAAAAGTTCCACCCTGGCCTCGGGTTCGTACCTGCATATGTGTCGCACCCGGACTTCTAAAGGATACTCGCCGTTCGGTTGAACAGTAGTAGATTGGATTACGGGGCTTACCGGCACCCGCGTCCTCTTACGAGTAGGCCAACACACGTATGTGTGACAACCAACCCCTATCTGTTCAGCGTCGACGTAAACTATCCCATAGAAATCAGGATACTACCATTGACGTACTTCATACCATACACACATGGTACGTCAACGACGTTAAACGAAATGATGGCACAACATATCTCTAAGACACAAAAGATGGAAATAAGTTGCAAATAGATCTCACTAGAGCAGAGATAGCAAATACAATCATCCAGAGGACACATATCCCAACATAACATCATTACATCTCAGCGGAAGCATTCAAGGGTCTGAGTACAGACAAATCCAAATAGGCTTAAGAAGCCGGGAACTGAAAGAAAGACGGAGCCCATCCACGTAGTCTCGGATCCTGCCCGGGTCCGCTACCTACTCGTCAGCAGCCTCGTCAAACTCCACGTAGTAGCCGTCACTGGGATCCTCGTAAGCGTAGTCTGCGGAAACCACAGCCCCAAAGGGGTCAGTACATAAACGTACTGGCAAGCAAGACTCACAGTTCACCAAAGTGTAGCCCGTCAACACCAAGCACAGATGCCTTGGGTTCAACGGAAGAAAGGGGATATAAAAGATGCTGCAACTGGCTGCGCTAACCAACTACAGAGAGTCTACCACTTCCGACTAACAGAAAGAAGATAAGATATCGTGTCGTAACCAACTATAACTAACCACCAAACAAACCCATCCTGGATCTCGCCCCTTATCCAAAGAAGCAATCCGAGGATAACTCACACAGTTGGATTAATGAATAATGGATCAAATTGTTGTGTCAATAATACTATTACTAGTCAAGTTATCATTAGTTAGGTGTAAGTTGTTCTGAGTACTTGTTAGCCAGTACTTTCACCAAGTCAACCATAACCTCGGAAAACACGGCTTCTCGAGAAGATTTATCCCTGCAGGGGTGCACCAATTTGGCCGTACACGTAAGAATAACCCGCCAGATGGGATGCCTCCCACCAAGCGGGGCACTCAACACAACTCAACTCTTCTTCGCATCAATCCCAAAGCACCTTGGGCGCACGGCTAATCGAGCCCCGAAGAAAGGGGACCCTCATAGCACTCTAAGAACGTGTCCCCCTATATGCCGACTACAAAAGTTCCACCCTGCGCTGGGCTCGCAAAAACATGCATGCGGCAAATGGAAAACACGAACTAAATGAGGCGATTTGGACGAGATGCGAATCGAATCAAATTGAGGGGGGAGCCCATACACGCTTCCCACATGCGGATAGTGCGCTCATCATGGATCAGTAGACAAGACCCCTTTTCCTATTAGGGTCGACACTAGCAGGCCTCAAAACCACACAGGGCCTCCTACCGGTGCCTTATCAGCATATTATTATTAACAGGTGGATTAATTAACATCGAGCCCCCAGAATATAATAGAAAAAAAATAGTAACAGAAAGTAACGGGTAACAGACTCGAGCAAAACAACCTAAGCATGCTAGTAAGACACTGGCTCAAACAATGGGGTTGTAGGAGTGGAGGTGAGGCAATATCAGGGCTAAGGGATTCATGTGATAGGTTCGTAACAGAAACAACTATACATAGGGCTAGCAAAATAGACAACGGAAAGTATCGGTAACCAATGTTGAAAGGAACACAGTGGTTCATGTGAGTGATAACTTGCCTGCAAACTCAGCAGCCTGGTACTGAGCTAGATCCTTAGAAGGGGTGTCGTAAAGATCGTCGGTCTCAACGTCGTCGTCTATCCGAGAAGAAGCAAACAGACAACGCAGAAATATAAACAATCAATATCATGGCATAGTGCACAATCATGGGATGATGCATGTCAATTTAACTTATGCATCAAAATAAAATAGTTGACATGGGAAACAATACATGATTAAATGGACCCACATGCAATTTTGAGTTGCATATGAAAAGCCCATGGATTTTGGTTGAAACAATTGTTTTCCAAGTAACCAACAGGTGAGAGTGGATTAGTATGATGCATGGATGAGGAAAACAACAAAATAACAACAATAGAACCAATTGGAAATAAGGTTTACCAATTTAGAAATTTATTTATTAAGTTAGGGAATTTTTGGTTCCTTAAAGGAATTACACAAATAGTTGTGGTTTTCACCAATTTAAATTGTGCAAAATAAATGAAAAAATTCATATTTGAAAAGAATACAAAATTTTAGTTGGATTACATGTTTCAAATATTGAAAAAGGAGTTAGGGTGAATTTATTATGACTTAAACAAGATTAAACAAATTTTAAATGAATTTAAAACACATTTGAAAATTATTTGAATTTATTTGTTCCAAACATAAATTCAAGTTCATATTAGAAAAGTTTATATTTTTCTAGTTTGAAAATATATTTTACATGTTCAAAAATAATTTAATTTTAGCAAGTTATGAATTTAGCAAATTTAAATGATTTAAACAAGGTTTAAATGATTTAAGCAATTTTAATTATTCAAACCATGAAACAAAATTTATATTTGAAAAGGTTATTTGAAACAGCATGGAAAACATATTTTATTTGCATTATTTGGATTTAGTATGAATTAGTTATGGATTTTAGCAAATTACAAATGAATTGTTTGAATTCAAATTTGGAATGCATTTGGAAAATTCAAAACAGAAAACAAATGTTACCAATAGGTAGATAATTGAATTTAGGGCAGTGCACATATTTTATTTTTGTTATTTGGAATTATAAAATAAAAGTTATTAGCTTTTTAGTTTCAGGGGCCATTCTGCAATAAAAATGACTTGTTTGTGAAAACAGAAGAAGGGGGAAACATTTGATACCGCACAGGGATCTACCCTAGGCACTGCCAGTGGGCCTAGGGCCAATGTGTGCTTGCGTGGCAACAGAGTGGCTGACAGGGGGGCCACCCTGTCAGCGCCTGTGCGAAAAAATTGGGCGGATTAAATCCGCCCGAGGGGAATCGAACCCGCGAGCGCGCGAGCGAGGGATGCAGTGCACTGCCACTGCGGTGGTGATCGTTGCTTGTCAGTATACCGCGCGCAACCAAGGTAAGGTTCAGACTTTGGGTTAACTAAACTTAACTGACGCGCGCGCGACTGAACTCTGACAGAGAAAACTACCGGCGGCGATCACCATGGCGTCGTGCTCGTGCTGCTGCTGGGGGGTGTGATGCGTGCGTGTGCTTGTGCTCGTGCAAGGCAGAGAGGAGGGAGAGGTGCACGGCGGCGTGCTCACCGGGAGGTTGCAGAGGTGAGCTCGACGGCGGTGGCGACAGGTTCGTGGACGGCGGCGACAAACCAGATCCCCTCGAGCTCGACGAAGATGTCGTGGACGTAGAGGGAAGTGCGGCGTGCTCGTTCCAGAGGCTAGCTAGGGTGGAGGAGGTGCATGGCGGCGGTGGTCGACGAGGATTCAGAAGCGGCGCTCCGGTGCGGTTCAGAGAGAGGTGGAACGGGGCAGAGATGGGGAAGACGGCGGCGATCGCGAGGGGAAAGGGAGTAGGGGCTAGGGCTAGGTCTCCGGGGGACCTAAGGGGGTAGATATAGGGCGCAGGGAGCGAGGACGTCCGTCGCTCCGCTACTGTGCCGCCGTGGCATCTCTGGATGCGCGGCCGTACAGGTTGACGACGGGGCGAACCGGTACGGGCCGCGCGGGGAGGTAAGTTGGGCTGGGCTCGCGCGGGGCTGAGCCCATCTGCCTCTGCTGCGCGCGTTTTTTCCTTTTTTTCCAAATTTTATTCTTCTTTTTTTTTGCAGCAAATAGAAATAGGAAGAAAATGGGGTTTTTAAGTTAGTAAAATTTAGGGAAAAATTAGGGTGAGTTAGTAATTATAAAAGCAACTGCTTGCCAACTTTGTTTTTCAAAGTTTTAAATTTAAAAATTGCTGTTTGTAAATTGAGTTCAAATTTGAATTAATTTGGTTATTGATTGATTTATTAAGAACAATAATTTAATTAGGGTGAGCATATGGCATAAAAGGAAACAAGTGAGCACAATTGTGTTGGTTATTTCATAATTTCAAAAGTGGGTACTGTTTGCAATTGAATGATTTGAATTTGAAATGACATTGGAAGTAATTGAGTGAATAAAAACCACCATTTTATTAGTTGATCATTATGGAATAATTGGAAACAATTAAGGTTTTGATTTTGAACATTTTATGTTAAAAGGTTGTAACAGAGCAAGTATGAAATAAATGTTTGAATAAAGTTTGAATTTCAAATGTGAAAACAGAGAAAACAGATGCAAACCAAGTGAAAACAAATTAAAACAAATGCAAACAATTCAATGAATATGATGACATGATGCAAAACTTTAATACACAAGAAATCAAACATTCTAAATGGTAAGTTTTCATACTTGGGATGTTACAAAACGCCCCCCTTGAAGGAATCGCGCCCCGAGATTCCTTACTGAGAAGCGAAAAGGTCCGGATACTTCTTTCGAAGATCCTCTTCGGTCTCCCACGTTGCCTCTTTATCGGAATGCTGCGACCACTGCACTTTCAAGAACTTGGTGCTCTTGTTGCGAGTCTTACGCTCGGTCTCATCGAGAATTCGAATAGGGTGCTCCTCATAAGAGAGATCATCTTGCAGTTCAATGGAATCATGATCAACTGCACGATCTGGATCTTTGAAACACTTCTTGAGCTCTGACACGTGAAACACATCGTGCACCTTTGATAGTTTTTCTGGAAGTTCAAGACGATAGGCATTTTCCGCACGCCTTGAGAGAATATTGAATGGACCAATGTATCTTGGTGCAAGCTTTCCTTTCACACCAAAACGATGAGTGCCTCTGAGGGGAGTTACACGGAGATATGCTTTGTCACCGGGAGCATAGACCATGTGCCTGTGCTTGCTGTCATAGTAGCTCTTCTGACGAGACTGAGCAATCTTGAGATTGTCACGAATGATGCGAACTTTCTCTTCGGCTTCCTTAACAATGTCAGGGCCTAAGAGTGCACGTTCACCAGGTCCAGACCAATTGATTGGACTCCTGCATCTGCGGCCATAGAGAGCTTCAAATGGTGCCATACCTAGGCTTGCCTGGAAGCTGTTGTTGTAGGAGAATTCAGCATATGGAAGGCAATCCTCCCATTTCATGCCAAAGGAGATACCACATGCTCTGAGCATATCCTCGAGAATCTGATTGACTCTTTCGACTTGCCCCTGAGACTGAGGGTGATAAGCTGTGCTGAACAGAAGTTTGGTGCCCAATGCATCTTGGAAACTCTTCCAGAAATGAGAAGTGAATATGCTTCCACGGTCTGAGCTTATTTCCAATGGAACACCATGAAGGGGAACAATCTTTGTTGTGTAGAGCTCTGCTAACTGGCTAGCTGAGATTGTTTCTTTGACAACAAAGAAGTGAGCTACCTTAGTGAGATGATCAATGACAACGAAGATTGCATCGTTGCCCCTCTTGGACTTTGGAAAACCAGTGACGAAGTCCATTTCAATCATGTCCCACTTCCACTCAGGAATTTTCAGAGGTTGGAGTAGACCTGCTGTTTTCTGATGGACTGCCTTAACACGTTGACAAACGTCGCATTCAGAAACGTATTGAGCAATTTCACGTTTCATGCCAGGCCACCAATACAGTGTCTTAAGATCCTGGTACATCTTTGTACTTCCAGGGTGGATGGAGAGAGGAGTTTCATGAGCCTCCTTGAGAATGATATCTTTGAGACTTTGAATCTGAGGAACTGCAATGCGTCCTTCGAAGAACATAGTTCCCTTGTCATCAATTGAGAAGGACTTGAATTTATCATTGCCTTCTCTGATGTGCTCTACAATCTTCTTGATTTCAGCATCACGAAGTTGTTCAGAATGAATCTTGTCCTCGAGAGTTGGGCTGGGTGTCAAGCTAGCAAGATAACCTTGAGGAACAAGACCAAGGTTCAGCTTCTGGAATTCTTCATGAAGTGGAGGTTGGCTTTCCATGATCATGAATAGGACTTGCGACTGAGAGCATCGGCCATAACATTAGCCTTGCCTGGAGTGTAAGAAATGGTGAGATCGAAGTCTTTAATCTTTTCAATCCATCTCCTTTGCCTGAGGTTTAGATCTGGTTGAGTGAAGATGTATTTCAGACTCTTATGATCGGAAAAGATTTCAGTGCGGTTACCCAACAAGTATTGTCTCCATTTCTTGAGGGAAAACACAACTGCTGCAAGTTCAAGATCATGTGTGGGATAGTTTTGCTCATGTGCATTCAACTGACGTGAAGCATAAGCCACAACTTGACGTTCTTGCATAAGAACTGCACCTAGACCTTGGAGAGATGCATCGCAGAATATCTGGAAAGGTTTGGTAGTATCTGGGCCAACCAGAACTGGGGTAGAAGTGAGTTTAGTCTTCAGGAGATTGAAACTCTCCTCACACTGTGGAGTCCAAACGAACTTCTTGTCCTTCTTTGTGAGATCAGTGAGAGGTTTGGCAATCTTGGAGAAGTTTTGGACGAAACGACGGCAATAGCTAGCCAAGCCAAGAAAACTTCTGACTTGCTTCACCGTCTTAGGAGGTTTCCAATCAACAATTGCCTTAACCTTTTCTGGATCAATGGCTATGCCCTTGGCAGAGATGATATGACCAAGGTAGGCAACTTCTGGAATCCAGAACTCACATTTGGAGAATTTGGCATATAGACGATGCTCGCGAAGTTTCATGAGAGTGAGACGAAGATGTTCTCCATGCTCTTCCTCAGATTTTGAGTAGACCAGAATGTCATCGAGATATACCACAACGAACTTGTCGAGGTATTCATGAAAGACAGAATTCATGAGTCTAGAGAATGTCGCCGGTGCATTGGTTAGACCAAAAGACATGACGGTGTATTCATATAGACCGTACCGAGTGGTGAAGGCTGTTTTTGGAATATCTTCCTTTCTGATCTTTATTTGATGGTAACCCATCCTCAAGTCCAACTTTGAGAATATTGAGGCTCCAGCAAGTTGATCAAAAAGATCATCGATACGAGGAATTGGATACTTGTTTTTGATGGTTTTCTCGTTGAGAGGACGATAGTCAACCACGAGTGTCTTTGTTTGATCCTTCTTGGCTACGAAGAGAGTTGGGCAACCCCAAGCGGAGGAACTAGGCTGAATGTAACCTTTCTCCATGTACATATCGATTTGCTCCTTCAACAATTTCAGTTCAGGAGGAGCTATCTTGTATGTATGCTTAGAGATTGGAGCAGTACCTGGCTTAAGCTCGATCAAGAACTCAACTGCTCTGTCCGGAGGCATCCCTGGCAACTCTTCTGGAAAGACGTCAGGGAATTCACAAACCACCGGAACATTCTCAATTGCAGGAAGAGGTTTTGCATCGAGAGTGCATAGCTGAAAATACCTTGATCCATATGGAGAATAGACTATCTGGCCAGAAGGGTGGGAGAGAGTTATTGACTTTTGAGCACAGTCAATCTTAGCTTCGTTGGTCTTCAACCAATCCATGCCCAGAATGACATCAATGTCAGAATTTCCCAGCAACATGAGTGAAGCAAGGAATATGCGACCTCCAATTAGGATTTGATTGTCCATACTTATCTTGGAAGTCAACATTTGAGATCCTGGAGAGTGAACAGTGATTTGATTGCTTAGTGGAACCACAACTAGATTGTATGTTGTTGCAAAGATCTTTGACACAAAAGAATGCGATGCTCCGGTATCAAACAACACTTTAGCTGGAAAAGAGTTTACGGGTAATATACCGAGAACGACGTCAGCAGCTTCCTCAGCTTTGTCGGCCTTGATATGATTCACCCTCGCGGTCCCCCCGACAGGCCTGTTGTTGGAGTTGAAGGCTTTAGCCGGGGGAGCACGCACCATTGCCTGGTTGGTGTTGGGGCGAGGAGGTGGAGGTAGCTGCCTCTGAGTGCACTTGTCAGCGTAGTGTCCCGTCTCCTTGCACTTGAAGCAAGTGACGACGCGAGGAGGACCTGGCCTTGGCTGCCCCATTGGAACCCTCTGACCATGCATCTGAGATGGGTTGGGTGGGCGGGGAGCAAAGCCTGGAGAAGCTTGGGCATATGGAGCCCGAGTGACAGCACCATTTGGCACCCAGATGCGGCGCTTCTGCGGAGGGGTGGTCATGTTGGAGGAGGAACCACCCTCACGCGAGTGCTTACGAGACTCCTCGAACGCCTTGCGCCCATTTTCTTCATTGAGCGCGGTGTTCACAAGCTCCTCGAAGTCTTTGCACTTGATGTTGGTGAGTGCGTACTTGAGTTCCGGGTTAAAACCTCGGCGGAACCTTGCCATCTTCTTAGCCTCAGTGGACACCTCATCACCAGCGTATCGAGCGAGACGATTGAACTCGTTCTGATAGCCGATGACGTCCAGCTTGCCTTGCTTAAGAGAGCAAAACTCTTCACGCATCCTTTCCATGAGACCATCTGGGATGTGGTGCTTCAGGAAGGCATCCTTGAAACAGCCCCAGGTGATTGGGTATCCAGCTCTCATGGTCTGGTAGTTCTCCCACCAAGTAGCTGCCTGACCCTTCAGTAGGTAGGTGGCATACTTGACCTTGTCTTCCTCGGCAACGTGAGCAATGTCCAGAGCCCTGGCCATCTCATGGATCCAGTCATCAGCATCCAGAGGCTCGCGTGTTGCCACGAAAGCTCTCGGGCCCAGACTGAGGAACTCGTTGATACTGACTCGTGGAGCATTCTGGTTGTTGTGCTGATTAGCCTGGAACTGGGCCATCTGCGTCACGACCTGAGTCATCTGAGTCAACAGCTCCGTGATTGGCGGTGGCTCAGGGGGGTTGTTCCTTGTTGGCGGCATCCTGAATAGACATGCATTTTAGCACAACAACAGAAAAGGATAGACTTGGTAACCGAAAGCGAGATTCTTCCGACGCATGAATAGATAACCAACAGGTACATCATCACATGTTCAAATACATCAGAATATCCAACACACCACAAATTGTTCGAAAGCCAAAGGATAACTAAACATAGCTAGGAATGGATACATCGGTACTCCCATGCTCATCACGCAGGACGGCGGTGAGTAGTACGACGAGAGGTACGGTGCGGAGCACGCCCACGAAAGTAGGTAGAACGACGATCCACATAGATCTGACGTGGCCTGAGAGCGACTCTAGGTGTGGTGAAGTACATAGCGTCGGCTCCCTGTGCTCCAAAGCGTGGAATCCCAGTGTAACCAGCACCGAGGTTGAGGAGTGGACCTCTGATCGGCTCGTAACCTCCAGCATCTGGCAGACGACGACCAACTGGCTGATCGAAACGTGCAAAGTGCTCTTCTCCAACAAAGTCTGTGGTGTAATTCGCGAGACAAGTCAAAGCAATGTAGAGCTGCTCTCTGACTGAGGCCAACTCCTGAGAAAGTGTGGTGGCCACTGCGTCACTGTGCCTCACGAACTGGGCGGTGGTGTGCAGCCTGGTGTTATCATGCTCGTAGACATCCAAGTTGTCGTAGAGAGTGAAGTGAGATCCCTCCGAAGTGATGTAACCACGGGGGATGTGGCGATAGATAGAGTCGTCAAATCCCCAGTAGTCAGCACGAAGGACGGTGAGACTCATATAAGCTGCCTGCTGCACGGCCATATCCACTGTGGAACCTACTGCCTCGTAGCGGTGGACAACGCTCATGCCATCATCTGACAAAATGTAGACGATAGCCTGGTAGTAGGTCTGGTCAAACTCTCGCTGCCGTTCGTAGACCTGGTACTCTGGTGCCCAACGGAACCCCAGATAAGTGACCATGTCTCTCAGCATCTCCGGATAACCGGCGGTGCTCTCACAACGAGTCATCCGAACCACCTGCGGGTAGAACCTGAGATCCATCTATAGATGATTGGGGAAGTTTAGATTAGACGCCGGTAGAGAACTGAAGTGGAAAGCAACAACAAGGTTTCAACAGACGATAAGGATGTTGAAAAGAACATGATATTGAAGCAACATCGGGAAACACGAGACCAAAAATCCTGAGGTACTACGGAGAAACCCAAAACACGTGAAAACCTAACTTGAAAGTTTAGATGAGAAGAGAAAACAACGTTGCACTTCCTTACCAGAAAAGGGGTGGGTGGGTGGGGAAAGAAGGAAAATGGCAGAATTCCTACTCTCACGTTTCATTTTTCCTATATAGCTACAAAATAGTTTCTAGACTCAACTGCGACCAGTAAAAGGGATCCTACAGGCAGACAGGCTCTGATACCATTTGTCGCACCCGGACTTCTAAAGGATACTCGCCGTTCGGTTGAACAGTAGTAGATTGGATTACGGGGCTTACCGGCACCCGCGTCCTCTTACGAGTAGGCCAACACACGTATGTGTGACAACCAACCCCTATCTGTTCAGCGTCGACGTAAACTATCCCATAGAAATCAGGATACTACCATTGACGTACTTCATACCATATACACATGGTACGTCAACGGCGTTAAACGAAATGATGGCACAACATATCTCTAAGACACAAAAGATGGAAATAAGTTGCAAATAGCTCTCACTAGAGCAGAGATAGCAAATACAATCATCCAGAGGACACATGTCCCAACATAACATCATTACATCTCAGCGGAAGCATTCAAGGGTCTGAGTACAGACAAATCCAAATAGGCTTAAGAAGCCGGGAACTGAAAGAAAGACGGAGCCCATCCATGTAGTCTTGGATCCTGCCCGGGTCCGCTACCTACTCGTCAGCAGCCTCGTCAAACTCCACGTAGTAGCCGTCACTGGGATCCTCGTAAGCGTAGTCTGCGGAAACCACAGCCCCAAAGGGGTCAGTACATAAACGTACTGGCAAGTAAGACTCACAGTTCACCAAAGTGTAGCCCGTCAACACCAAGCACAGATGCCTTGGGTTCAACGGAAGAAAGGGGATATAAAAGATGCTGCAACTGGCTGCGCTAACCAACTACAGAGAGTCTACCACTTCCGACTAACAGAAAGAAGATAAGATATCGTGTCGTAACCAACTATAACTAACCACCAAACAAACCCATCCTGGATCTCGCCCCTTATCCAAAGAAGCAATCCGAGGATAACTCACACAGTTGGATTAATGAATAATGGATCAAATTGTTGTGTCAATAATACTATTACTAGTCAAGTTATCATTAGTTAGGTGTAAGTTGTTCTGAGTACTTGTTAGCCAGTACTTTCACCAAGTCAACCATAACCGCGGAAAACACGGCTTCTCGAGAAGATTTATCTCTGCAGGGGTGCACCAATTTGGCCGTACACGTAAGAATAACCCGCCATATGGGATGCCTCCCACCAAGCGGGGCACTCAACACAACTCAACTCTTCTTCGCATCAATCCCAAAGCACCTTGGGCGCACGGCTAATCGAGCCCCGAAGAAAGGGGACCCTCATAGCACTCTAAGAACGTGTCCCCCTATATGCCGACTACAAAAGTTCCACCCTGCGCTGGGCTCGCAAAAGCATGCATGCGGCAAATGGAAAACACGAACTAAATGAGGCGATTTGGACGAGATGCGAATCGAATCAAATTGAGGGGGGCGCCCATACACGCTTCCCACATGCGGATAGTGCGCTCATCATGGATCAGTAGACAAGACCCCTTTTCCTATTAGGGTCGACACTAGCAGGCCTCAAAACCACACAGGGCCTCCTGCCGGTGCCTTATCAGCATATTATTATTAACAGGTGGATTAATTAACATCGAGCCCCCAGAACATAATAGAAAAAAATAGTAACAGAAAGTAACGGGTAACAGACTCGAGCAAAACAACCTAAGCATGCTAGTAAGACACTGGCTCAAACAATGGGGTTGTAGGAGTGGAGGTGAGGCAATATCAGGGCTAAGGGATTCATGTGATAGGTTCGTAACAGAAACAACTATACATAGGGCTAGCAAAATAGACAACGGAAAGTATCGGTAACCAATGTTGAAAGGAACACAGTGGTTCATGTGAGTGATAACTTGCCTGCAAACTCAGCAGCCTGGTACTGAGCTAGATCCTCAGAAGGGGTGTCGTAAAGATCGTCGGTCTCAACGTCGTCGTCTATCCGAGAAGAAGCAAACATACAACGCAGAAATATAAACAATCAATATCATGGCATAGTGCACAATCATGGGATGATGCATGTCAATTTAACTGATGCATCAAAATAAAATAGTTGACATGGGAAACAATACATGATTAAATGGACCCACATGCAATTTTGAGTTGCATATGAAAAGCCCATGGATTTTGGTTGAAACAATTGTTTTCCAAGTAACCAACAGGTGAGAGTGGATTAGTATGATGCATGGATGAGGAAAACAACAAAATAACAACAATAGAACCAATTGGAAATAAGGTTTACCAATTTAGAAATTTATTTATTAAGTTAGGGAATTTTTGGTTCCTTAAAGGAATTACACAAATAGTTGTGGTTTTCACCAATTTAAATTGTGCAAAATAAATGAAAAAATTCATATTTGAAAAGAATACAAAATTTTAGTTGGATTACATGTTTCAAATATTGAAAAAGGAGTTAGGGTGAATTTA
This sequence comes from Alopecurus myosuroides, assembly GCA_028641055.1. NCBI lineage: Eukaryota > Viridiplantae > Streptophyta > Magnoliopsida > Poales > Poaceae > Alopecurus > Alopecurus myosuroides. The sequence goes on from CM054059.1 coordinate 372,027,005, forward strand.
TTATGACTTAAACAAGATTAAACAAATTTTAAATGAATTTAAAACAAGTTTGAAAATTATTTGAATTTTATTTGTTCCAAACATAAATTCAAGTTCATATTAGAAAAGTTTATATTTTTCTAGTTTGAAAATATATTTTACATGTTCAAAAATAATTTAATTTGAGCAAGTTATGAATTTAGCAAATTTAAATGATTTAAACAAGGTTTAAATTATTTAAGCAATTTTAACTATTCAAACCATGAAACAAAATTTATATTTGAAAAGGTTATTTGAAACAGCATGGAAAACATATTTTATTTGCATTATTTGGATTTAGTATGAATTAGTTATGGATTTTAGCAAATTACAAATGAATTGTTTGAATTCAAATTTGGAATGCATTTGGAAAATTCAAAACAGAAAACAAATGTTACCAATAGGTAGATAATTGAATTTGGGGCAGTGCACATATTTTATTTTTGTTATTTGGAATTATAAAATAAAAGTTATTAGCTTTTTAGTTTCAGGGGCCATTCTGCAATAAAAAGGACTTGTTTGTGAAAACAGAAGGAGGGGGAAACATTTGATACCGCACAGGGATCTACCCTAGGCACTGCCAGTGGGCCTAGGGCCAATGTGTGCTTGCGTGGCAACAGAGTGGCTGACAGGGGGGCCACCCTGTCAGCGCCTGTGCGAAAAAAATTGGGCGGATTAAATCCGCCCGAGGGGAATCGAACCCGCGAGGGAGCGAGCGAGGGATGCAGTGCACTGCCACTGCGGTGGTGATCGTTGCTTGTCAGTATATCGCGCGCAACCAAGGTAAGGTTCAGACTTTGGGTTAACTGAACTTAACTGACGCGCGCGCGACTGAACTCTGACAGAGAAAACTACCGGCGGCGATCACCGTGGCGTCGTGCTCGTGCTGCTGCTGGGGGGTGTGATGCGTGTGGACGTGCATGGATGCGTGCGTGTGCTTGTGCTCGTGCAAGCCAGAGAGGAGGGAGAGGTGCACGGCGGCGTGCTCACCGGGAGGTTGCAGAGGTGAGCTCGACGGCGGTGGCGACAGGTTCGTGGACGGCGGCGACAAACCAGATCCCCTCGAGCTCGACGAAGATGTCGTGGACGTAGAGGGAAGTGCGGCGTGCTCGTTCCAGAGGCTAGCTAGGGTGGAGGAGGTGCATGGCGGCGGTGGTCGACAAGGATTCAGAAGCGGCGCTCCGGTGCGGTTCAGAGAGAGGTGGAACGGGGCAGAGATGGGGAAGACGGCGGCGATCGCGAGGGGAAAGGGAGTAGGGGCTAGGGCTAGGTCTCCGGGGGACCTAAGGGGGTAGATATAGGGCGCAGGGAGCGAGGACGGCCGTCGCTCCGCTACTGTGCCGCCGTGGCATCTCTGGATGCGCGGCGGACAGGTTGACGACGGGGCGAACCGGTACGGGCCGCACGGGGAGGTAAGTTGGGCTGGGCTCGCGCGGGGCTGAGCCCATCTGCCTCTTGTAACATCCCTGATTTTTGAAAAAACTCAAAAATCACAAAAATTTGAAACTTTTTGTTTTCACGTTATGCAAGTCACCAAAAACCAAATGAGAAGCAAGAAACAAAAGGAAACAATACATATTCAATGAAATGGAATTATACCAATCCAATGATACCTCTATTCCATGAACCCTAAAATCCCATTCAAAAATAAATTTCTTTATATAAAGGGAATATATTTTTATCAACAAGCCTTTACCCAAAATAATTACAACTCCAATATTACTTTGAAGATATTTTAGGGCAACAAAAGTCAAAGATTTATAACCCTTAATAAAATTCTAAGCCCCAAAGGTATTTGATGAGAATAAAATGTTTTAATAATAACTTTTAGTTGTTATTCCAAGTTTTAAACATGAAGGGGTGAAAATGAAATGCATTGCTTTGAAAATAACATAACAAAAGGTTTTGAAAACAATATTATGACTTATGGTTTTATTCTAAATTTTATTGATCAACAATAATAATTAATTGATATGAACTAATTAAATAGCATTAAGTTACTATTAGTAGATCCTTCAACTCCTAAAATTATAAAATGTGAAAGTGGTTTAAAAATGGCTTTCCAAAAATAATATATGACTTGTAAAATGTCTCTGAGATTTTATTTAGACAATAACATCAATTTATTTTTTTCTAAATTTAAAATGGAATAAAGTTACTATTAGTAAATCACTGAAATCTTAAATTTATAAAATATAAAAGTGATGTGAAATGACTTTCCAAAAATAGTATTTGACATGTTTAATGTCTCTGAAATTTTATTTAATCAAAAACTCATATTATTATTTTTATAATTTAAAATGTACATTTATCACTTTTAATGATTTATTTATATTTTCAAAAATATAAAAAGTGAAATGTTTATAAAAATGTTATAAACAGAAAGATATTATTTTTACAAATTTTTAGAAATTAATTTGAGGTCAATTGGATTATTAAAACTAAAGATATTAAAAACAGGAATTAAAAGAAAAAGATAAAAATAGGGATGACGTCATGATGACGTCATCATCGTCATCAACCTCCTGCATCCGTTTCTTCCCGAGTAAAGGAGAATTGAATCTCCTTAAATTCGTCCGTTTCGGGGCGCATTTGATCACCCCGATCCCTCCATGTTAAAGACCACGGCCTCCTCCCCAATTCCCCTCTCTTTCCATCTCGAATGGTGCCCCTACGCCGTCGATATTTCTCGCCGTAGCCGCACCGGTCCGCGGCCGTGGTCCATTGATTCCGGCAAGGTGAGCCTGCCTCCCCATCTGAGACCCCCTCTCCCTGTACCCCCGTAACTTCGTGCACCCCCTCACCCATCCTTTTCCTTTTTATCGCGAGGAAATCCCCCGGGCCGTTGTTTTTAGAGCTCGCCGGAGCCGAGCCCCTCCTCCCGCACCGCACCGTCGACAGAGGCGACGGGAGACGACGGAAGCCACGCCATCGAGCTCGTCGTTTCGCGCCAAGCCTCCTCGTATCCCCTCCGCAAGCAGGAGGTCACCGGAGCGCTGTCTCCGATGAAACTCCGGCGACCCACGCCCCCGCATCGCCATCTCCGACGGGAAAATTCCGGTGAGCTTCTGTTTCCCCCTCAGCCGTTGGATCATGAGGGATGGCTAGGATTAGATCTCGCCCGAAGGGGTACGCCCCCGTTGGATCTAGATCCAACGCTCTAGATTTAATGAAACATGCACAGTCAGCGTAGCCCAGTCAGCAGCCACGTAGCGCACAGTCAGCACCATTATCCAATCAGAGCACGCCACATGGCTAGCGTTTAATTCAAATTTTCCCCCGCTGGATTTATTTAGCAGTTTTGCAGAAAAGCCCCTGCAACTTCAAATCATCATATCTTTTCAACCACTTAGCCAAATTTAGCAATCTTGGACTTTTTGAAAAGCCCTTGATATATAGAAACTTTTGGCACTGGCCAAATTCAAATTTGAAAAACTTAAATTTGTTCAAATTCAAATATGCTTGTTTTATGAAATTTGGCATAATTAAAATTTTACAAATCCAAAAATTACAAATAAAATATATTTGGAAACCTTAGGATGTGTACTTTCATATCCTTTGTCCCAAAATAATATTTGAACAAATTAAAATTGAATTTAGAATTTAGTTGTCTATTTGAGTATTTTTGACATAGATTAATTTCTATAAATAATTTCAATATAGTTCCTTTTGCAAAATTGCTCCATTTGATAACCTTGAACCAGAAACAACCTTGCCCAACCTTTTTGGACACCTTTGGACCATGGCCATGATTATTTGACCAAAAACCCAACATAGTGATATATCCATTTTCACCATGACTTAGGAATTGTTTTCAACTGTTATTATTTGATGTTATGTCCATTTGGAGCCAAGCCATGTCCTTAGAATGTGCCAATCACATATAGTACCAAGTAGTGAACTTTAGTTTTCTATCTTCCCCACTTCCCCATGCTTGCTACAAGATTTCACCAAGTTGGGATTTGTGAGAACCATGAAGTGCAAAGGAGGACTTAACCATCTAGAGATTTTTCAACATGAAGATAGAAGACCAATGAAGGAACTTAGCAAATAAAACAAACTTCAGAAGCAATCTCCAAGAAGTGGAAGCACTTAGAAGACTAAACCCCTTTCTCTCTAAGTCTTTTCCTTCCCTTTTCTATTCTTCTCCTTTCAACCTGGTGGCAACATGAAGAGCTACAAGGAAGATCAATGAAGAAGTTTTGAAGAGAAGACTTGGACTCCACACCTAGAAGAAAACTCAAGAAGTACAAGTGTGAAGAAATTTAGAAGAAAACATCTCCCCCTCTCTTCCTATCCCTTTTCTTATTTTCTTTCCATTTTGACTTAGTGGTAATTGTGCCCATCCCATACCCAAACCAATTAGTGAAGTGAAAACCATGAAGACTATCAAGACCAAGAGAAGCACCACACCAAGGAAGGAAACAACTTAGATGGCATGATGATGATCTTCAAGAAGGCAATCACATGAGGTCTAGAAGCAATCCATACAAGTTGAAGAATAACAAGTTATTTTTGTCCAACCATTGACCCAAATGGAAAACCCAAGACTTAGTAATATTTTCCCTTTGATGATGAAGTTAGTAGACCTACCCTAACCACAATGGAAAATACTAACATAGTCACTCAAATATTTTTGAAGGTGAATATGACCAAGTGTTTGCATGTATTACTTTAGTTGAAGAAGTAATATGTTTATTCTAAGTGAACTCTTGGAACTTCCTCGACAAGTATGGTTATAATAAAGTTATATCACATCAAACTCAACCTAGTACTTTCCAAGTAAACCCTTGGAAACTCCTTAACAATGTATTGAACCATTATGGAATGAATCTTCAAAACTCAAACCTTGACCTTGTCCTAACCAACTTGGTTACACCCCTTTTTGGTATGTTAGTTTCTCTGTATGTTTTCTACACTTGTATGATTGTTTGATAGAATGTTTGTTTATTTTGTTATTGTGTTGTCAATGAATAGATTGTACGGAGAGCAACGATCTTTTGTGAAGAGAGTGTGATTTCATCACCAACTTCAACAAGGCAAGTAACACACCATCAACTACCCATTATTTTCTATATGCATTAGTTGATTTTGAGTAGTATGCATGATAGGAAATTTTGCTAAGTTATACTATGCTATGCTATTATCCTAGTAGTGTGTAGCCATCCCTTTTACCTTGTTATTTTGATAGCCTTAGAATTTACTAGGTGCTATGCAATGTTACAAATTGTTTTACTAGATGTTGAGGAAAATCCTAAGTATAACTAATGAATGAACCACCTGGGTGGAAGTGGTAAGATTGGGTTATGTTGAGTGTTTCCTCAGGGCCCTTATCTAAGGGTTATTCCACTTGAGGTTGTAACTTGCGGATGGCCACCCAGGAACAAAGAGATTACTATGTCCTTCTAAGTTTAGTAGCTTCCCGTGCAGCCTTTTGACAATATGGGCTCTGTCTTGATCAATTAAGTTGTGAGGGTTCATCCCAGGCTTGACAAGCAGATGTAGCATAATTATAGGTGGAACGGGTCTTGCCGGTGGGTTTGGACTTCTTCTTCTGAAAGATCTCGTCTCAATTCTCTCCTTTCCATGATGCACTCCGGGTGTATAGGATGTTTGGGCTAATTGAAGACAAAGGGTGAAAGTGCACAACCTCTGCAGAGTTAGAAACTAAGATCTTAGCCGTGTCCCCGGTTATGGACAACTATGAGCAGCTAGACAAGGATTGACGGAAGAATCTCATCATCAATTTCAATAAGTAAAATTTTGACCAAGTGAACAGTATTGTGGTTCTTGGATCTTAATCCAATGTTGCCACCCTTTTGAAAAGAAAAGTTTGTTTTACAAAAGTGATAGGAGAAAACTGGCTTTATGCAAACTTAGCCAAAACTCCACTCAGCCAAATAAGCATGTAGTATTAGTCTTGCCATTTATATCCACCATAGTGTTACTTGCCAATACATTAAATTGTATTGACTCCCTTGTGGCTGCATATTCCATATTGCAGATGTTTCTGAAGACGAGTGAGGATTTCGTTTAGGATCTCGAGACTATCGCCAACATGTTTTGCCTGTGGCACATGAAGAAGATGGGCTCAATGTTGTACTATGTTTTCCGCTGTATTTCTTTGTTTTCTGCTAGTCTTCTAAGACTATGCAAGTTGTAATCCTATTTTGTAAAGACTGGATCATGCGAGGTAATAGAATTTGTTGCATTTGCATGATATTTCATTTTGTACTGTGGTGCTAGCAATTGATCCAGGGACTAGCACAATAACAAGGTATTCCTTCTTTATTAAAAGTTGGGAACGCTACACCTCTGCTGCGCGCGTTTTTTCCTTTTTTTTCAAATTTTATTCTTCTTTTTTTTTTGCAGCAAATAGAAATAGGAAGAAAATGGGGTTTTTAAGTTAGTAAAATTTAGGGAAAAATTAGGGTGAGTTAGTAATTATAAAAGCAACTGCTTGCCAACTTTGTTTTTCAAAGTTTTAAATTTAAAAATTGCTGTTTGTAAATTGAGTTCAAATTTGAATTAATTTGGTTATTGATTGATTTATTAAGAACAATAATTTAATTAGGGTGAGCATATGGCATAAAAGGAAACAAGTGAGCACAATTGTGTTGGTTATTTCATAATTTCAAAAGTGGGTACTGTTTGCAATTGAATGATTTGAATTTGAAATAACATTGGAAGTAATTGAGTGAATAAAAACCACCATTTTATTAGTTGATCATTATGGAATAATTGGAAATAATTAAGGTTTTGATTTTGAACTTTTTATGTTAAAAGGTTGTAACAGAGCAAGTATGAAATAAATGTTTGAATAAAGTTTGAATTTCAAATGTGAAAACAGAGAAAACAGATGCAAACCAAGTGAAAACAAATGCAAACAATTCAATGAATATGATGACATGATGCAAAACTTTAATACACAAGAAATCAAACATTCTAAATGGTAAGTTTTCATACTTGGGATGTTACAATATGCGTGCATCAAATGGAAAACCCGAACTAAGTGTGGCTATTTGGACGAGATGCGAATCGAATCAAATTGAGGGGGGCGCCCATACACGCTTCCCACATGCGGATAGTGCGCTCATCATGGATCAGTAGACAAGACCCTTTTCCTAAATAGGGTCGACACTAGCAGGCCTCAAAACCACGCCGGGCCTCCTGCCGGTGCCTTATCATCAAATTAGCATTACCTCAAACATTAACAGGTTGTTGTTTAACATCGAGCCCCATAACATAATAAAATATGGTAACAGAAAAATAACGGACAGCAGACTCGAGCATAAACAACCCTAAGCATGCTAGTAAGGCACGGGCAACAAGCAACGGGGTTATAGGTGTGGAGGTGAGGCTATATCAGGGTTAAAGGATAACATGTGATAGGATCGAACACAAGCAACGATTCATAAGGCTAGCAGAATAGACAACGGAAAGTATCGGTATCCAATGTGGAAAGGAACACAATGGTTCATGTGAGTGAATACATGCCTGCAAACTCAGCAGCCTGGTACTGAGTTAACTCCTCAGAAGTAGTGTCGTAAACCTCGTCTGTCTCGACGTCGTCGTCTATTCGGGAAGAAGCAAACAAACAACACAGAGAGACAAACAATCAATAACATGGCATAATGCACAATCATGGGATGGTGCATGACAATTTAATTGATGCATCAATGATAAGCTAGTTGACATGGTAACATAATTAAATGGACCCATATGCAATTTGGGTTGCATATGGAAAGCCCATGAATTAAGGTTGGTTTAGATGATCTACAACTAAAAAACATGTGAAAGTGGATTAGCATGATGCATGGATGAGGAAAACAGAAAGAAAACAACAATGGCATCAATTTGAAATGAAGTTTACCAAGTTTGGAATTTTATTTATTAAGTTATGAAAATTTTCTTCTTAAAGGAGTTACACAAGCATTTGTTGTTTTCACCAATTTCCATTGTTCAAATTAGATAACAAAGTTCATATTTGGAAAGAACACAAAATTTTAGGTGGAATACATGTTTCAATTATTGAAAAAGGAATTAAGATGAATTAATTATGAATTAAACAAGTTTAAACAAGACTTAAATGAATTTAATTCAATTATGAATTTATTTGAATTTTTATTTGTTCAAAACATTAATTAAAATTCATATTTGAAAAGATTATAATTTTCTGGTTTGAAAACATATTTTATATGTTCAAAAAGAATTTAATTTGACCAGGTTATGAAAACATATTTTATATGTGCTATTTAAATTAATTTTGAATTAGTTAGGAATTTAACCAAATTTGAAAAGAGGGGTTTGAATTTGAAATTTGAAAACATTTGAAATGTTCAAAACAGAAAACAACTGATTTAATCAGGTAGAGAATTAAATTTGGTTCAGTAAACATATTTTATTTGTATTATTTGGAGTTGAAATTTAAAAGTTATTTGTATTTCAAAATTAGGGACTAATCTGTAAAAAAAAATGGACTTAAACTTAAAAAGAAAAAGCCAGAAACGATCTACACCTCGCAGTGGCCTAGCCTGGGCCACTGACGAGGGGGCCCTGGGCCACAGTGGCGCCTAGGTGGCGTGTGTGGTCGCTGACAGGGTGCCCCACCTGTCAGCGCACGCGTGTGTGGTAAAAAGATTGGGTTTTAATCCGAGGAGGCGGGGATCGAACCCACGACCCCGTGAGCGCGTGCGTGTGCTGTTGCCACTACGGTGGCGAATCGTTTTTGTCAGTAAGGGAGGCGGAGGGAGGATATGGTTCAGTTAGCCGCTGCTAACTGAATTTTACAGGTTCAGTTTCTGAACTTTGGCCGCGACGGGGAGACGCCGGCGATGACTGCGTGCTCGCCGTGCTGCTTGTGCCCGTGTGCGTAGGAGGTGGTGGTAATGCGTGCTCGCCACGGTGCAGATGGAAGAGATGGAGGGGATCGAGGTGGATCTCACCTCTTCTGAAGAAGTAGCAGAGGCTCGGGGTGGACAGACGACGGCGGCGACGTCGAGGTGGACGGCGGCGGTGCTACAGTGGCTCCCAGCCACCGAGGAAACGTCGAGGAGGAAGAGGGGAGTACGGGGGTCTGATCCCCGTGCTTACCCTGCACGAAGGGGAAACAACGCGGCGGCGATCATCGGAGTTACAGGGCGGTGGCCTGCGGGTTCAGAACGGAGAGGGAGGAGCAGAGGTGGAAGGAAGGAGGAAGAAACGGCGGCGCGCGAGGAGAAGAAGGGAGGTGGAGGTCTAGGGCTAGGAGGGGAGCCCTAGGGCAGTTTAAAAGGAGGAGGGGGAGGCGCGGCAGCCGTCTGCTCCGCCGCACGGCGACGTGGGCAGCGCGGATGCGCTGCCGTACAGGTAGACGACGAACAGGTAAGTGGCCGTGGCTGGTGGGCTGGGCCTGGCTTGGGCGCAGCCCACTTGCTGGCCTTCCCCTCTCTCTCTGCTTTTCCCTTTTTTTTAATTTTTCTGTTCTGTTTTTTTTGCTGAAAAGGGAAAGGGAGAAAAAGGAGGGTTTTAGGGTTTAGAATTTTTTTTAGGAAAATCTGTATTGATTAACTATTGTAACAGCAACAAGTACAAACTTTGGTTTTCCAAAAATTTGAAATTAGTTGCTGTTTGCAATTTATTTGAATTTGATTGAATTGAAGTAAATTTGATATTAAATGAAATACTGAAAGTAATAGTTTAACTAGTTTGAACCTTCATGTTTATTTGAAACAAATTGATTGGAGTGTGTTGTAATTTTCATAAATTTCAAAATGTTGCTGTTTGGAATTTTAAATGAATTTTGAATGCAAATTGAATTAAGTGAATTATTAAAAAGAACAAGTTAATAGTTTGAGCTTTCTATTTTAATGGAAACAAATAGCTGTTTTTATTTGAATATTTTTATTTGAAAATTGTAACAGCACAAGTATGAACAAATATTTGAAATTTGATTTGAAAATTCAAATGGAAAACAAGGTAAAACAGATGGAAAACAAAGTAAAACAAATGCAATGATTAAGATGCCATCATGCAAAACATAAATTAACAGAAAGTAAACATTCTAGGGGTTCTTTTCATACTTGGGATGTTACAAAACGCCCCCCCTTGAAGGAATCGCGCTCCGAGATTCCTACTGAGAAGAGAAAAGGTCCGGATACTTCTTGCGAAGATCCTCTTCGGTCTGCCACGTTGCCTCTTTATCGGAATGATGAGACCACTGCACTTTCAAGAACTTGGTGCTCTTGTTGCGAGTCTTACGCTCGGTCTCATCGAGAATACGAATAGGGTGCTCCTCATAAGATAGATCTTCTTGCAGTTCAATGGAATCATGATCAACTGCACGATCCGGATCTTTGAAACACCTCTTGAGCTTTGACACGTGAAACACATCGTGCACCTTGGATAGTTTTTCTGGAAGTTCAAGACGATAGGCATTTTCCGCACGCCTTGAGATAATGTTGAAAGGACCAATGTATCTTGGTGCAAGCTTTCCTTTCACACCAAAACGATGAGTGCCTCTAAGGGGAGTTACACGGAGATATGCTTTGTCACCAGGTGCGTAAGTCATATCCCTGTGCTTGCTGTCATAGTAGCTTTTCTGACGAGACTGAGCAATCTTGAGATTGTCACGAATGATGCGAACTTTCTCTTCGGCTTCCTTAACAATGTCAGGGCCTAAGAGTGAACGTTCACCAGCTCCAGACCAATTGATTGGACTCCTGCATCTGCGGCCATACAGAGCCTCAAATGGTGCCATGCCTAGGCTTGCCTGGAAGCTGTTGTTGTAGGAGAATTCAGCATATGGTAGATATTCCTCCCATTTCATGCCGAAGGAGATACCACATGCTCTAAGCATATCCTCGAGAATCTGATTGACTCTTTCGACTTGCCCTTGAGACTGAGGGTGATAGGTTGTGCTGAACAGAAGTTTGGTGCCCAATGCTTCTTGAAAGCTTTTCCAGAAATGAGAAGTGAAGATGCTTCCACGGTCTGAGCTTATTTCCAATGGAACACCATGAAGAGGAACAATCTTTGCTGTGTAGAGCTCTATTAACTGGCTAGCTGAGATTGTCTCTTTGACAGGAAAGAAGTGAGCTACTTTAGTGAGACGATCAATGACAACGAATATTGCATCGTTGCCCTTCTTGGACTTTGGTAAACCCGTGACGAAGTCCATTTCAATCATGTCCCACTTCCACTCAGGGATTTTCAGAGGTTGGAGAAGACCGGCTGTTTTCTGATGAACTGCCTTAACACGTTGACAAACGTCGCATTCAGAAACGTATTGAGCAATTTCACGTTTCATGCCAGCCCACCAATACAGTGTCTTGAGATCCTGGTACATCTTTGTACTTCCAGGGTGTATGGAGAGAGGAGTTTCATGAGCCTCCTTGAGAATGACATCTTTGAGACTTTGAATTTGAGGAACTGCAATGCGTCCTTCTAAGAACACAGTTCCCTTGTCATCCACTGAGAAGGACTTAAATTTCTCCTTGCCTTCTTTGATGTGTTCTACCATCTTCTTGATTTCAGCATCACGAAGTTGTTCAGAATGAATCTTGTCCTCGAGAGTTGGACTGGCTGTCAAGTTTGCAAGATAGCCTTGAGGAACAAGACCAAGGTTGAGCTTCTCGAATTCTTCATGAAGAGGAGGTTGGCTTTCCATGATCATGAGATTATTGCAATACGACTTGCGACTGAGAGCATCGGCCATAACATTAGCCTTGCCTGGGGTGTAAGAAATGGTAAGACCAAAGTCTTTAATCTTTTCAATCCATCTCCTTTGCCTGAGGTTTAGATCTGGTTGAGTGAAGATGTATTTCAGACTCTTATGATCGGAAAAGATTTCAGTGCGATTACCCAACAAGTATTGTCTCCATTTCTTGAGGGCAAACACAACTGCTACAAGTTCAAGGTCATGAGTTGGATAGTTGAGCTCATGTGCGTTCAACTGACGTGAAGCATAAGCCACAACTTGACGTTTTTGCATAAGAACTGCACCTAGACCTTGGAGAGAAGCATCAGAGAATATCTGGAAAGGTTTGGAAGGATCTGGGCCAACCAGAACTGGTGTAGAAGTGAGCTTAGTCTTCAGGAGATTGAAACTTTCATCACATTGTGGAGACCAAACGAACTTCTTGTCCTTCTTTGTGAGATTAGTGAGAGGTTTAGCAATCTTGGAGAAGTTTTGGACGAAACGACGGCAATAGCTAGGCAAGCCAAGAAAACTTCTAACTTCCTTCACCGTCTTTGGAGGTTTCCAATCAACAATTGCCTTAACCTTTTCTGGATCAATGGCTATGCCCTTGGCTGAGATGACATGACCAAGGTAAGCAACTTCTGAAATCCAGAACTCACATTTGGAGAACTTGGCATAAAGACGATGCTCGCGAAGCTTCATGAGAGTGAGACGAAGATGTTCTTCATGCTCTTCCTCAGATTTTGAGTAGACAAGAATGTCATCGAGATAACCACAACGAAGTTGTCGAGGTATTCATGGAAGACAGAATTCATGAGTCGATAGAAGGTCGCCGGTGCATTGGTGAGACCAAAGGACATGACGGTGAATTCATATAGACCGTAGCGAGTGGTGAAGGCTGTTTTTGGAATATCCTCTTTTCTGATCTTTATCTGATGGTAACCCATTCTCAAGTCCAACTTTGAGAATACTGGGGCTCCAGCAAGTTGATCAAAAAGATCATCGATACGAGGAATTGGATACTTGTTTTTGATGGTTTTCTCGTTAAGAGGACGATAGTCAACAACGAGTCTCTTTGTGTGATCCTTCTTCGCAACAAACAGAGTTGGGCAACCCCAAGCCGAGGAACTAGGTTGAATGTAACCTTTTTCCATGTACATATCAATTTGTTCCTTCAACAACTTCAGCTCGGGAGTTACTATCTTGTAAGGATGCTTAGAGATTGGAGCAGTACCTGGCTCAAGTTCGATCACGAACTCAACAGCTCTGTCCGGAGGCATCCCTGGCAACTCTTCTGGAAAGACGTCAGGGAATTCGCAAACCACCGGAACATTTTCAAGTGAAGGTAGAGGTTCTGCATCGAGGTTGCATAGCTGAATGGAACTTGATTCATGTGGAGAATAGATTATCTGGCCAGAAGGGTGGAACAGAGTTATTGACTTTTGAGCAGAGTCAATCCTTGCTTTATTGGCCTTCAGCCAATCCATACCAAGAATGACATCAATGTCAGAATTGCCTAGCAGTATGAGAGAAGCAAGGAATATGTGGCCTCCAATTAGAATTTGATTTCTGTGACTGATCTTGGACGTTTGCATAGTTGCTCCAGGGGAGTTTACCACTAGCGAGGAACCCAAACCAACAAAAGGGAGTTTAATTGCTGTCGCAAAGATCTTTGACACGAAAGAATGTGATGCTCCGGTATCAAACAACACATTAGCTGGAATAGAGTTTACGGGAAATGTACCGAGAACGACGTCAGGAGCTTCCTCGGCTTTGTCGATCTTGACATGATTCACCCTTGCGGTCCTCCCGACAGGCCTATTGTTGGAGTTGAAGGCCTTAGGCGGGGGAGCGCGCACCATTGCCTGGTTGGTGTTAGGACGAGGTGGTGGTGGAGGTAGCTGCCTCTGCGTGCACTTGTCAGCGTAGTGCCCCGTCTGCTTGCACTTGTAGCAAGTGACGACACGAGGAGGCCCTGGCCTTGGCTGCCCCATCGAAGCCCTCTGATCATGCATCTGAGCAGGGTTGGGTGGGCGGGTAGCGAAGCCTGGAGGAGTTTGGGCGTATGGATCCCGAGTGACAGCACCATTTGGCACCCAGATGCGGCGCTTCTGCGGAGGGGTGGTCATGTTGGAGGAGGAACCACCCTCACGCGAGTGCTCGCGAGACTCCTCGAACGCCTTGCGCCCATTTTCTTCATTGAGCGCGGTGTTAACGAGATCCTCGAAGCTATTGGCCTTGACGTTGGTGAGGGCATACTTGTGTTCCGGGTTAAAACCTCTGCGGAACCTTGCCATCTTCTTAGCTTCAGTGGACACCTCATCACCAGCGTAACGAGCGAGGCGATTGAACTCACTCTAATAGCCGATGACGTCCAACTTGCCCTGCTTGAGTGAGCAAAACTCTTCACGCATCCTTTCCATGAGACCATCTAGAATGTGGTGCTTCAGGAAGGCTTCCTTGAAACAATTCCACGTGACTGGAATCCCAGTTCTCATGGCCTGGAAGTTCTCCCACCAAGTAGCTGCCGGACCCTTCAGCAGATAGGAGGCATACTTGACCTTGTCTTCCTCAGCAACGTGAGCAATCTCCAGAGCCTTAGCTATCTCACGGATCCAGTCATCAGCGTCCAGAGGCTCGCGTGTGGCCACGAAAGCTCTCGGACCCAGACTGAGGAACTCCTTGATGCTGACTCGTGGAGCCGTCTGGTTGTTGTGCTGATTAGTCTGAAACTGGGCCATCTGCGCCATGACTTGGGTCATCTGAGTCAACAGCTCTGTGATTGGCGGTGGCTCAGGCGGGTTGTTCCTTGTTGGCGGCATCCTGAATGGAAATGCATTTTAGCACAACAATAGAAAAGGATAGACTTGGAAACCGAAAGAGAGATTATTCTGACGCATGAATAGATAACCAACAGGTACATCATCACATGTTCAAATACATCAGAATATCCAACACACCACAAATGGTTCAAATGCCAAAGGATAACTAAACATAGCTAAGAATGGATACATCGGTACTCCCATGCTCATCGCGCAGGACGACGGCTAGGAGTACGGCGAGAGGTACGGTGAGGAGCACGCCCACGAAAGTTGGTAGAACGACGATCCACGTAGATCTGACGTGGTCTGAGAGCGACTCTAGGTGTGGTGAAGTACATAGCGTCGACTCCCTGTGCTCCAAAGCGTGGAATCCCAGTGTAACCCGCACCGAGGTTAAGTAGTGGACCTCTGATCGGCTCGTAACCTCCAGCATCTGGCAGACGACGACCAACTGGCTGATCGAAACGTGCAAAGCGCTCATCTCCAACAAAGTCTGTGGTGTAAGTCGCCAGACGAGTCAAAGCAAGATAGAGCTGCTCTCTGACTGAAGCCAACTCCTGAGATAGTGTGCTGGCAACTGCGTCACTGTGCCTCACAAACTGAGCGGTGGTGTGCAGCCTGGAGTTATCATGCTCGTAGACATCCAAGTTGTCGTAGAGAGTGAAGTGAGCTCCCTCCGAAGTGATGTAACCACGGGGGATGTGGCGATAGATAGAATCGTCAAATCCCCAGTAGTCAGCACGAAGGACGGTGAGACTCACATAAGCTGCCTGCTGCACAGCCATATCCACTGTGGAACCTACTGCCTCGTAGCGGTGGACTACGCTCATGCCATCATCTGACAGAATGTAGACGATAGCCTGGTAGTAGGTCTGGTCAAACTCTCGCTGCTGCTCGTAGACCTGGTACTCTGGTGCCCAACGGAACCCCAGAAAAGTGACCATGTCTCTCAGCATCTCCGGATAACCGGCAGTGCTCTCGCAACGAGTCATACGAACCACCTGCGGGTAGAACCTGAGATCCATCTGCAGATGATCAGGGAAGTTTTGATTAGACGCCAGTAGAAGAACTGAAGTGGAAAGCAATAACAAGGTTTCAACGGACGAAAAGGATGTTGAGAAGAACAGGATATTGAAGCAACATTGGGGAAACACGAGACCAAAAACTCCTGAAGTACTACGGAAAACCCATCCGGGCTTCTAAAGGATAAATATCTACTGCTTAAGGAATAGAGGATGTGCTTCCGGGGCTTACACGCCTCCGTTCTCAATCGTGAGTAGGCAACATGATAAATCATGTCACAACCACCTCCATTCCTATGGTCTAGTAGATATAACTATCCTAGAGAAACCAGGATACGTGAAACCCTAACTTGAAAGTTTAGATGAGAGGAGAAAACAACGTTGCACTTCCTTACCAGAAAAGGGAGGGTGGGTGGGGAAAGAAGTAAAAGAACAGAATTCCTACTCTCACGTTTCATTTTTCTATATAGCTACAAAATAGTTTCTAGACTCAACTGCGACCAGTAAAAGGGATCCTACAGGCAGACAGGCTCTGATACCATTTGTCGCACCCGGACTTCTAGAGGATACTCACAGTCCGCTAAACAGTAGAACAAATGGCTTACGGGGCATACCGACACCTGCATCTCAATATGAGCAGGCCAACACGTAAACGTGTGACAACCATTCTCTACTATCCATCGTCTGCGTAAACCATCCCATAGAAATCCTACTACTTCCGTTGACGTACTTCATAACATACACACATGGTACGTCAACGGCATTTGAACAAGTGATATCACAACATATCTCTAAGACACAAAAGATTGAAATAAGTTGCAATTAGCTCTCACTAGAGCAGAGATAGCAAATACAATCATCCAGAGGACACATGTCCCAACAATTCATCATTACATCACAGCGGAAGCATCCAAAGTGTCTGAGTACAGACAAGATCCAAAAAGGCCTAAGAGGCCGGAAACGAAAAGACGGAGCCCATCCACGATGTCTCGGATCCTGCCCGGGTCCGGTATCTACTCGTCAGCAGCCTCGTCATACTCCACGTAGTAGCCACCATGGGGATCCTCGGAAACGTAGTCTGCGGAAACCACAGCCCGAAAGGGGTCAGTACAGACAAGTACTGGCAAGCAAGACTCACAAGATACCATAATGTACCCGGCAACACCAAGTACAGATTCTTTGGGTTCAACGGAAGAATAGGTGATACCAAAGATGCGGCAGCGGGCTGCTCTAACCAACTACAGAGATATGCTACAACTTCCAGCTAACAAAAAGGGGATAAGATAGCGTATCGTAACCAACTACCACTAACCTCAAACAAACCCATCCTGGATCTCGCCCCTTATCCAAAGAAGCAATCCAAGGATAACTCACACAGTTGGGTTACTGATGGTTCAGGTTATTGTGTCAATAAACCTATTACTAGTCAAATTGTTAATCATTAGGTGTAAGTTGTCTGAGTACTTGTTAGCCAGTACTTTCACCAAGTCAACCATAACCGCGGAAAACACGGCTTCTCGAGAAGATTTATCCCTGCAGGGGTGCACCAATTTGGCCGTACACGTAAGAATATCCCGCCAGATGGAATGCCTTCCACCAAGCGGGGCACTCAATACAACCCAACTCTTCTTCGCATCAAGCCCAAAGAACCACGTGATGTGCGTGCGCGGCTAATCGAGCCCCCACGAAGAAAAGGGGGACCCTCATAGCACTCTAAGACCATGCCGCCCTAAATGTCGACTACAAAAGTTCCACCCTGGCCTCGGGTTCGTACCTGCATATGCGTGCATCAAATGGAAAACCCGAACTAAGTGTGGCGATTTGGACGAGATGCGAATCGAATCAAATTGAGGGGGGCGCCCATACACGCTTCCCACATGCGGATAGTGCGCTCATCATGGATCAGTAGACAAGACCCTTTTCCTAAATAGGGTCGACACTAGCAGGCCTCAAAACCACGCCGGGCCTCCTGCCGGTGCCTTATCATCAAATTAGCATTACCTCAAACATTAACAGGTTGTTGTTTAACATCGAGCCCCAGAACATAATAAAATATGGTAACAGAAAAATAACGGACAGCAGACTCGAGCATAAACAACCCTAAGCATGCTAGTAAGACACGGGCAACAAGCAACGGGGTTATAGGTGTGGAGGTGAGGCTATATCAGGGTTAAAGGATAACATGTGATAGGATCGAACACAAGCAACGATTCATAAGGCTAGCAGAATAGACAACGGAAAGTATCGGTATCCAATGTGGAAAGGAACACAATGGTTCATGTGAGTGAATACATGCCTGCAAACTCAGCAGCCTGGTACTGAGTTAACTCCTCAGAAGTAGTGTCGTAAACCTCGTCTGTCTCGACGTCGTCGTCTATTCGGGAAGAAGCAAACAAACAACACAGAGAGACAAACAATCAATAACATGGCATAATGCACAATCATGGGATGGTGCATGACAATTTAATTGATGCATCAATGATAAGCTAGTTGACATGGTAACATAATTAAATGGACCCATATGCAATTTGGGTTGCATATGGAAAGCCCATGAATTAAGGTTGGTTTAGATGATCTACAACTAAACAACATGTGAAAGTGGATTAGCATGATGCATGGATGAGGAAAACAGAAAGAAAACAACAATGGCATCAATTTGAAATGAAGTTTACCAAGTTTGGAATTTTATTTATTAAGTTATGAAAATTTGCTTCTTAAAGGAGTTACACAAGCATTTGTTGTTTTCACCAATTTCCATTGTTCAAATTAGATAACAAAGTTCATATTTGGAAAGAACACAAAATTTTAGATGGAATACATGTTTCAATTATTGAAAAAGGAATTAAGATGAATTAATTATGAATTAAACAAGTTTAAACAAGATTTAAATGAATTTAATTCAATTATGAATTTATTTGAATTTTTATTTGTTCAAAACATTAATTAAAATTCATATTTGAAAAGATTATAATTTTCTGGTTTGAAAACATATTTTATATGTTCAAAAAGAATTTAATTTGACCAAGTTATGAATTTAGTAATATTAAATGATTTAAACAAGGTTTAAATTAATTAACCAATTTTAATTATTCAAAACATGAAACAAAGTTTATATTTGAAAAGGTGGTTCAAATTGGCATGGAAAACATATTTTATATGTGCTATTTAAATTAATTTTGAATTAGTTAGGAATTTAACCAAATTTGAAAAGAGGGGTTTGAATTTGAAATTTGAAAACATTTGAAATGTTCAAAACAGAAAACAACTGATTTATTCAGGTAGAGAATTAAATTTGGTTCAGTAAACATATTTTATTTGTATTATTTGGAGTTGAAATTTAAAAGTTATTTGTATTTCAAAATTAGGGACTAATCTGTAAAAAAAATGGACTTAAACTTAAAAAGAAAAAGCCAGAAACGATCTACACCTCGCAGTGGCCTAGCCTGGGCCAATGACGAGGGGGGCCTGGGCCACAGTGGCGCCTAGGTGGCGTGTGTGGTCGCTGACAGGGTGCCCCACCTGACAGCGCACGCGTGTGTGGTAAAAAGATTGGATTTTAATCCGCGGAGGCGAAGATCGAACCCACGACCCCGTGAGCGCGTGCGTGTGCTGTTGCCACTGCGGTGGCGAATCGTTTTTGTCAGTAAGGGAGGCGCAGGGAGGATATGGTTCAGTTAGCCGCTGCTAACTGAATTTTACAGGTTCAGTTTCTGAACTTTGGCCGCGACAGGGAGACGCCGGCGACGACTGCGTGCTCGCCGTGCTGCTTGTGCCCGTGTGCGTAGGAGGTGGTGGTCGTGCGTGCTCGCCACGGTGCAGATTGAAGAGATGGAGGGGATCAAGGTGGAGCTCACCTCTTCTGAAGAAGTAGCAGAGGCTCGGGGTGGGCAGACGATGGCGGCGACGTCGAGGTGGACGGCGGCGGTGCTACAGTGGCTCCCAGCCACCGAGGAAACGCCGAGGAGGAAGAGGAGAGTACGGGGGTCTGATTCCCGTGCTTACCCTGCACGGAGGGGAAACAACGCGGCGGCGATCATCGGAGTTATAGGGCGGTGGCGTGCGGGTTCAGAACGGAGAGGGAGGAGCAGAGGTGGAAGGAAGGAGGAAGAAACGGCGGCGCGCGAGGAGAAGAAGGGAGGTGGAGGTCTAGGGCTAGGAGGGGAGCCCTTGGGCAGTTTAAAAGGAGGAGGGGGAGGCGCGGCAGCCGTCTGCTCCGCCGTACGGCGACGTGGGCAGCGCGGATGCGCTGCCGTACAGGTAGACGACGAACAGGTAAGTGGCCGTGGCTGGTGGGCTGGGCCTGGCTTGGGCGCAGCCCACTTGCTGGCCTGCCCCTCTCTCTCTCTGCTTTTCCCTTTTTTTTAATTTTTCTGTTTTTTTTTTTTGCTGAAAAGGGAAAGGGAGAAAAAGGAGGGTTTTAGGGTTTAGAATTTTTTTTAGGAAAATCTGTATTGATTAACTATTGCAACAGCAACAAGTACAAACTTTGGTTTTCCAAAAATTTGAAATTAGTTGCTGTTTGCAATTTATTTGAATTTGATTGAATTGAAGTGAATTTGATATTAAATGAAATATTGAAAGTAATAGTTTAACTAGTTTGAACCTTCATGTTTATTTGAAACAAATTGATTGGAGTGTGTTGTAATTTTCATAAATTTCAAAATGGTTGATGTTTTGAATGTTAATTGAATTTTGAATGCAAATTGAATTAAGTGAATTATTAAAAAGAACAAGTTAATAGTTTGAGCTTTCTATTTTAATGGAAACAAATAGCTGTTTTTATTTGAAAATTGTAACAGCACAAGTATGAACAAATATTTGAAATTTGATTTGAAAATTCAAATGGAAAACAAGGTAAAACAGATGGAAAACAAAGTAAAACAAATGCAATGATTAAGATGCCATGATGCAAAACATAAATTAACAGAAAGCAAACATTCTAGGGGTTGTTTTCATACTTGGGATGTTACAAAACGCCCCCCCTTGAAGGAATCGCGCTCTGAGATTCCTACTGAGAAGAGAAAAGGTCCGGATACTTCTTGCGAAGATCCTCTTCGGTCTGCCACGTTGCCTCTTTATCGGAATGATGAGACCACTGCACTTTCAAGAACTTGGTGCTCTTGTTGCGAGTCTTACGCTCGGTCTCATCGAGAATACGAATAGGGTGCTCCTCATAAGATAGATCTTCTTGCAGTTCAATGGAATCATGATCAACTGCACGATCCGGATCTTTGAAACACCTCTTGAGCTTTGACACGTGAAACACATCGTGCACCTTGGATAGTTTTTCTGGAAGTTCAAGACGATAGGCATTTTCCGCACGCTTTGAGATAATGTTGAAAGGACCAATGTATCTTGGTGCAAGCTTTCCTTTCACACCAAAACGATGAGTGCCTCTGAGGGGAGTTACACGGAGATATGCTTTGTCACCGGGAGCATAGACCATGTCCCTGTGCTTGCTGTCATAGTAGCTCTTCTGACGAGACTGAGCAATCTTGAGATTGTCACGAATGATGCGAACTTTCTCTCCGGCTTCCTTAACAATGTCAGGGCCTAAGAGTGCACGTTCACCAGGTCCAGACCAATTGATTGGACTCCTGCATTTGCGGCCATAGAGAGCTTCAAATGGTGCCATACCTAGGCTTGCCTGGAAGCTGTTGTTGTAGGAGAATTCAGCATATGGAAGGCAATCCTCCCATTTCATGCCAAAGGAGAGACCACATGCTCTGAGCATATCCTCGAGAATCTGATTGACTCTTTCGACTTGCCCCTGAGACTGAGGGTGATAAGCTGTGCTGAACAGAAGTTTGGTGCCCAATGCATCTTGGAAACTCTTCCAGAAATGAGAAGTGAATATGCTTCCACGGTCTGAGCTTATTTCCAATGGAACACCATGAAGGGGAACAATCTTTGTTGTGTAGAGCTCTGCTAACTGGCTAGCTGAGATTGTTTCTTTGACAGCAAAGAAGTGAGCTACCTTAGTGAGACGATCAATGACAACGAAGATTGCATCGTTGCCCCTCTTGGACTTTGGAAAACCAGTGACGAAGTTCATTTCAATCATGTCCCACTTCCACTCAGGAATTTTCAGAGGTTGGAGTAGACCTGCTGTTTTCCGATGGACTGCCTTAACACGTTGACAAACGCCGCATTCAGAAACGTATTGAGCAATTTCACGTTTCATGCCAGGCCACCAATACAGTGTCTTAAGATCCTGGTACATCTTTGTACTTCCAGGGTGGATGGAGAGAGGAGTTTCATGAGCCTCCTTGAGAATATATCTTTGAGACTTTGAATCTGAGGAACTGCAATGCGTCCTTCGAAGAACATAGTTCCCTTGTCATCAATTGAGAAGGACTTGAATTTATCATTGCCTTCTCTGATGTGCTCTACAATCTTCTTGATTTCAGCATCACGAAGTTGTTCAGAACGAATCTTGTCCTCGAGAGTTGGGCTGGCTGTCAAGCTAGCAAGATAACCTTGAGGAACAAGACCAAGGTTCAGCTTCTGGAATTCTTCATGAAGTGGAGGTTGGCTTTCCATGATCATGAATAGGACTTGCGACCGAGAGCATCGGCCATAACATTAGCCTTGCCTGGAGTGTAAGAAATGGTGAGATCGAAGTCTTTAATCTTTTCAATCCATCTCCTTTGCCTGAGGTTTAGATCTGGTTGAGTGAAGATGTATTTCAGACTCTTATGATCGGAAAAGATTTCAGTGCGGTTACCCAACAAGTATTGTCTCCATTTCTTGAGGGCAAACACAACTGCTGCAAGTTCAAGATCATGTGTGGGATAGTTTTGCTCATGTGCATTCAACTGACGTGAAGCATAAGCCACAACTTGACGTTCTTGCATAAGAAGTGCACCTAGACCTTGGAGAGATGCATCGCAGAATATCTGGAAAGGTTTGGTAGTATCTGGGCCAACCAGAACTGGGGTAGAAGTGAGTTTAGTCTTCAGGAGATTGAAACTCTCCTCACACTGAGGAGTCCAAACAAACTTCTTGTCCTTCTTTGTGAGATCAGTGAGATGTTTGGCAATCTTGGAGAAGTTTTGGACGAAACGACGGCAATAGCTAGCCAAGCCAAGAAAACTTCTGACTTGCTTCACCGTCTTAGGAGGTTTCCAATCAACAATTGCCTTAACCTTTTCTGGATCAATGGCTATGCCCTTGGCAGAGATGATATGACCAAGGTAGGCAACTTCTGGAATCCAGAACTCACATTTGGAGAATTTGGCATATAGACGATGCTCGCGAAGTTTCATGAGAGTGAGACGAAGATGTTCTCCATGCTCTTCCTCAGATTTTGAGTAGACCAGAATGTCATCGAGATATACCACAACGAACTTGTCGAGGTATTCATGAAAGACAGAATTCATGAGTCTAGAGAATGTCGCCGGTGCATTGGTTAGACCAAAAGACAGGACGGTGTATTCATATAGACCGTACCGAGTGGTGAAGGCTGTTTTTGGAATATCTTCCTTTCTGATCTTTATTTGATGGTAACCCATCCTCAAGTCCAACTTTGAGAATATTGAGGCTCCAGCAAGTTGATCAAAAAGATCATCGATACGAGGAATTGGATACTTGTTTTTGATGGTTTTCTCGTTGAGAGGACGATAGTCAACCACGAGTCTCTTTGTTTGATCCTTCTTGGCTACGAAGAGAGTTGGGCAACCCCAAGCGGAGGAACTAGGCTGAATGTAACCTTTCTCCATGTACATATCGATTTGCTCCTTCAACAATTTCAGTTCAGGAGGAGCTATCTTGTATGGATGCTTAGAGATTGGAGCAGTACCTGGCTTAAGCTCGATCACGAACTCAACTGCTCTGTCCGGAGGCATCCCTGGCAACTCTTCTGGAAAGACGTCAGGGAAATCACAAACCACCGGAACATTCTCAATTGCAGGAAGAGGTTTTGCATCGAGAGTGCATAGCTGAAAAGACCTTGATCCATATGGAGAATAGACTATCTGGCCAGAAGGGTGGGAGAGAGTTATTGACTTTTGAGCACAGTCAATCTTAGCTTCGTTGGTCTTCAACCAATCCATGCCCAGAATGACATCAATGTTAGAATTTCCCAGCAACATGAGTGAAGCAAGGAATATGCGACCTCCAATTAGGATTTGATTGTCCATACTTATCTTGGAAGTCAACATTTGAGATCCTGGAGAGTGAACAGTGATTTGATTGCTTAGTGGAACCACAACTAGATTGTATGTTGTTGCAAAGATCTTTGACACAAAAGAATGCGATGCTCCGGTATCAAACAACACTTTAGCTGGAAAAGAGTTTACGGGTAATATACCGAGAACGACGTCAGCAGCTTCCTCAGCTTTGTCGGCCTTGATATGATTCACCCTCGCGGTCCTCCCGACAGGCCTGTTGTTGGAGTTGAAGACTTTAGCCGGGGGAGCACGCACCATTGCCTCGTTGGTGTTGGGGCGAGGAGGTGGAGGTAGCTGCCTCTGAGTGCACTTGTCAGCGTAGTGTCCCGTCTCCTTGCACTTGAAGCAAGTGACGACACGAGGAGGACCTGGCCTTGGCTGCCCCATTGGAACCCTCTGACCATGCATCTGAGATGGGTTGGGTGGGCGGGGAGCAAAGCCTGGAGAAGCTTGGGCATATGGAGCCCGAGTGACAGCACCATTTGGCACCCAGATGCGGCGCTTCTGCGGAGGGGTGGTCATGTTGGAGGAGGAACCACCCTCACGCGACTGCTTACGAGACTCCTCGAACGCCTTGCGCCCATTTTCTTCATTGAGCGCGGTGTTCACAAGCTCCTCGAAGTCTTTGCACTTGATGTTGGTGAGTGCGTACTTGAGTTCCGGGTTAAAACCTCGGCGGAACCTTGCCATCTTCTTAGCCTCAGTGGACACCTCATCACCAGCGTATCGAGCGAGACGATTGAACTCGTTCTGATAGCCGATGACGTCCAGCTTGCCTTGCTTAAGATAGCAAAACTCTTCACGCATCCTTTCCATGAGACCATCTGGGATGTGGTGCTTCAGGAAGGCATCCTTGAAACAACCCCAGGTGATTGGGTATCCAGCTCTCATGGTCTGGTAGTTCTCCCACCAAGTAGCTGCCTGACCCTTCAGTAGGTAGGTGGCATACTTGACCTTGTCTTCCTCGGCAACGTGAGCAATGTCCAGGGCCCTGGCCATCTCATGGATCCAGTCATCAGCATCCAGAGGCTCGCGTGTTGCCACGAAAGCTCTCGGGCCCAGACCGAGGAACTCCTTGATACTGACTCGTGGAGCATTCTGGTTGTTGTGCTGATTAGCCTGGAACTGGGCCATCTGCGTCACGACCTGAGTCATCTGAGTCAACAGCTCCGTGATTGGCGGTGGCTCAGGGGGGTTGTTCCTTGTTGGCGGCATCCTGAATAGACATGCATTTTAGCACAACAACAGAATAGGATAGACTTGGTAACCGAAAGCGAGATTCTTCCGACGCATGAATAGATAACCAACAGGTACATCATCACATGTTCAAATACATCAGAATATCCAACACACCACAAATTGTTCGAAAGCCAAAGGATAACTAAACATAGCTAGGAATGGATACATCGGTACTCCCATGCTCATCACGCAGGACGGCGGTGAGTAGTACGACGAGAGGTACGGTGCGGAGCACGCCCACGAAAGTAGGTAGAACGACGATCCACATAGATCTGACGTGGCCTGAGAGCGACTCTAGGTGTGGTGAAGTACATAGCGTCGGCTCCCTGTGCTCCAAAGCGTGGAATCCCAGTGTAACCAGCACCGAGGTTGAGGAGTGGACCTCTGATCGGCTCGTAACCTCCAGCATCTGGCAGACGACGAACAACTGGCTGATCGAAACGTGCAAAGCGCTCATCTCCAACAAAGTCTATGGTGTAATTCGCGAGACAAGTCAAAGCAAGGTAGAGCTGCTCTCTGACTGAGGCCAACTCCTGAGAAAGTGTGGTGGCCACTGCGTCACTGTGCCTCACGAACTGGGCGGTGGTGTGCAGCCTGGTGTTATCATGCTCGTAGACATCCAAGTTGTCGTAGAGAGTGAAGTGAGCTCCCTCCGAAGTGATGTAACCACGGGGGATGTGGCGATAGATAGAGTCGTCAAATCCCCAGTAGTCAGCACGAAGGACGGTGAGACTCACATAAGCTGCCTGCTGCACGGCCATATCCACTGTGGAACCTACTGCCTCGTAGCGGTGGACAACGCTCATGCCATCATCTGACAAAATGTAGACGATAGCCTGGTAGTAGGTCTGGTCAAACTCTCGCTGCTGTTCGTAGACCTGGTACTCTGGTGCCCAACGGAACCCCAGATAAGTGACCATGTCTCTCAGCATCTCCGGATAACCGGCGGTGCTCTCACAACGAGTCATCCGAACCACCTGCGGGTAGAACCTGAGATCCATCTGTAGATGATTGGGGAAGTTTAGATTAGACGCCGGTAGAGAACTGAAGTGGAAAGCAACAACAAGGTTTCAACGGACGATAAGGATGTTGAAAAGAACAGGATATTGAAGCAACATCGGGAAACACGAGACCAAAAATCCTGAGGTACTACGGAGAAACCCAAAACACGTGAAAACCTAACTTGAAAGTTTAGATGAGAAGAGAAAACAACGTTGCACTTTCTTACCAGAAAAGGGGTGGGTGGGTGGGGAAAGAAGGAAAATGGCAGAATTCCTACTCTCACGTTTCATTTTTCCTATATAGCTACAAAATAGTTTCTAGACTCAACCGCGACCAGTAAAAGGGATCCTACAGGCAGACAGGCTCTGATACCATTTGTCGCACCCGGACTTCTAAAGGATACTCGCCGTTCGGTTGAACAGTAGTAGATTGGATTACGGGGCTTACCGGCACCCGCGTCCTCTTACGAGTAGGCCAACACACGTATGTGTGACAACCAACCCCTATCTGTTCAGCATCGACGTAAACTATCCCATAGAAATCAGGATACTACCATTGACGTACTTCATACCATATACACATGGTACGTCAACGGCGTTAAACGAAATGATGGCACAACATATCTCTAAGACACAAAGGATGGAAATAAGTTGCAAATAGCTCTCACTAGAGCAGAGATAGCAAATATAATCATCCAGAGGACACATGTCCCAACATAACATCATTACATCTCAGCGGAAGCATTCAAGGGTCTGAGTACAGACAAATCCAAATAGGCTTAAGAAGCCGGGAACTCAAAGAAAGACGGAGCCCATCCACGTAGTCTCGGATCCTGCCCGGGTCCGCTACCTACTCGTCAGCAGCCTCGTCAAACTCCACGTAGTAGCCGTCACTGGGATCCTCGTAAGCGTAGTCTGCGGAAACCACAGCCCCAAAGGGGTCAGTACATAAACGTACTTGCAAGCAAGACTCACAGTTCACCAAAGTGTAGCCCGTCAACACCAAGCATAGATGCCTTGGGTTCAACGGAAGAAAGGGGATATAAAAGATGCTGCAACTGGCTGCGCTAACCAACTACAGAGAGTCTACCACTTCCGACTAACAGAAAGAAGATAAGATATCGTGTCGTAACCAACTATAACTAACCACCAAACAAACCCATCCTGGATCTCGCCCCTTATCCAAAGAAGCAATCCGAGGATAACTCACACAGTTGGATTAATGAATAATGGATCAAATTGTTGTGTCAATAATACTATTACTAGTCAAGTTATCATTAGTTAGGTGTAAGTTGTTCTGAGTACTTGTTAGCCAGTACTTTCACCAAGTCAACCATAACCGCGGAAAACACGGCTTCTCGAGAAGATTTATCCCTGCAGGGGTGCACCAATTTGGCCGTACACGTAAGAATAACCCGCCAGATGGGATGCCTCCCACCAAGCGGGGCACTCAACACAACTCAACTCTTCTTCGCATCAATCCCAAAGCACCTTGGGCGCACGGCTAATCGAGCCCCGAAGAAAGGGGACCCTCATAGCACTCTAAGAACGTGTCCCCCTATATGCCGACTACAAAAGTTCCACCCTGCGCTGGGCTCGTAAAAACATGCATGCGGCAAATGGAAAACACGAACTAAATGAGGCGATTTGGACGAGATGCGAATCGAATCAAATTGAGGGGGGCGCCCATACACGCTTCCCACATGCGGATAGTGCGCTCATCATGGATCAGTAGACAAGACCCCTTTTCCTATTAGGGTCGACACTAGCAGGCCTCAAAACCACACAGGGCCTCCTGCCGGTGCCTTATCAGCATATTATTATTAACAGGTGGATTAATTAACATCGAGCCCCCAGAACATAATAGAAAAAAATAGTAACAGAAAGTAACGGGTAACAGACTCGAGCAAAACAACCTAAGCATGCTAGTAAGACACTGGCTCAAACAATGGGGTTGTAGGAGTGGAGGTGAGGCAATATAAGGGCTAAGGGATTCATGTGATAGGTTCGTAACAGAAACAACTATACATAGGGCTAGCAAAATAGACAACGGAAAGTATCGGTAACCAATGTTGAAAGGAACACAGTGGTTCATGTGAGTGATAACTTGCCTGCAAACTCAGCAGCCTGGTACTGAGCTAGATCCTCAGAAGGGGTGTCGTAAAGATCATCGGTCTCAACGTCGTCGTCTATCCGAGAAGAAGCAAACAGACAACGCAGAAATATAAACAATCAATATCATGGCATAGTGCACAATCATGGGATGATGCATGTCAATTTAACTGATGCATCAAAATAAAATAGTTGACATGGGAAACAATACATGATTAAATGGACCCACATGCAATTTTGAGTTGCATATGAAAAGCCCATGGATTTTGGTTGAAACAATTGTTTTCCAAGTAACCAACAGGTGAGAGTGGATTAGTATGATGCATGGATGAGGAAAACAACAAAATAACAACAATAGAACCAATTGGAAATAAGGTTTACCAATTTAGAAATTTATTTATTAAGTTAGGGAATTTTTGGTTCCTTAAAGGAATTACACAAATAGTTGTGGTTTTCACCAATTTAAATTGTGCAAAATAAATGAAAAAATTCATATTTGAAAAGAATACAAAATTTTAGTTGGATTACATGTTTCAAATATTGAAAAAGGAGTTAGGGTGAATTTATTATGACTTAAACAAGATTAAACAAATTTTAAATGAATTTAAAACAAGTTTGAAAATTATTTGAATTTTATTTGTTCCAAACATAAATTCAAGTTCATATTAGAAAAGTTTATATTTTTCTAGTTTGAAAATATATTTTACATGTTCAAAAATAATTTAATTTGAGCAAGTTATGAATTTAGCAAATTTAAATGATTTAAACAAGGTTTAAATTATTTAAGCAATTTTAATTATTCAAAACATGAAACAAAATTTATATTTGAAAAGGTTATTTGAAACAGCATGGAAAACATATTTTATTTGCATTATTTGGATTTAGTATGAATTAGTTATGGATTTTAGCAAATTACAAATGAATTGTTTGAATTCAAATTTGGAATGCATTTGGAAAATTCAAAACAGAAAACAAATGTTACCAATAGGTAGATAATTGAATTTGGGGCAGTGCACATATTTTATTTTTGTTATTTGGAATTATAAAATAAAAGTTATTAGCTTTTTAGTTTCAGGGGCCATTCTGCAATAAAAAGGACTTGTTTGTGAAAACAGAAGGAGGGGGAAACATTTGATACCGCACAGGGATCTACCCTAGGCACTGCCAGTGGGCCTAGGGCCAATGTGTGCTTGCGTGGCAACAGAGTGGCTGACAGGGGGGCCACCCTGTCAGCGCCTGTGCGAAAAAAATTGGGCGGATTAAATCCGCCCGAGGGAAATCGAACCCGCGAGCGCGCGAGCGAGGGATGCAGTGCACTGCCACTGCGGTGGTGATCGTTGCTTGTCAGTATACCGCGCGCAACCAAGGTAAGGTTCAGACTTTGGGTTAACTGAACTTAACTCACGCGCGCGCAACTAAACTCTGACAGAGAAAACTACCGGCGGCGATCACCGTGGCGTCGTGCTCGTGCTGCTGCTGGGGGGTGTGATGCGTGTGGACGTGCATGGATGCGTGCGTGTGCTTGTGCTCGTGCAAGGCAGAGAGGAGGGAGAGGTGCACGGCGGTGTGCTCACCGGGAGGTTGCAGAGGTGAGCTCGACGGCGGTGGCGACAGGTTCGTGGACGGCGGCGACAAACCAGATCCCCTCGAGCTCGACGAAGATGTCGTGGACGTAGAGGGAAGTGCGGCGTGCTCGTTCCAGAGGCTAGCTAGGGTGGAGGAGGTGCATGGCGGCGGTGGTCGACGAGGATTCAGAAGCGGCGCTCCGGTACGGTTCAGAGAGAGGTGGAACGGGGCAGAGATGGGGAAGACGGCGGCGATCGCGAGGGGAAAGGGAGTAGGGGCTAGGGCTAGGTCTCCGGGGGACCTAAGGGGGTAGATATAGGGCGCAGGGAGCGAGGACGGCCGTCGCTCCGCTACTGTGCCGCTGTGGCATCTCTGGATGCGCGGCCGTACAGGTTGACGACGGGGCGAACCGGTACGGGCCGCGCGGGGAGGTAAGTTGGGCTGGGCTCGCGCGGGGCTGAGCCCATCTGCCTCTGCTGCGCGCGTTTTTTCCTTTTTTTTTCAAATTTTATTCTTCTTTTTTTTTTGCAGCAAATAGAAATAGGAAGAAAATGGGGTTTTTAAGTTAGTAAAATTTAGGGAAAAATTAGGGTGAGTTAGTAATTATAAAAGCAACTGCTTGCCAACTTTGTTTTTCAAAGTTTTAAATTTAAAAATTGCTGTTTGTAAATTGAGTTCAAATTTGAATTAATTTGGTTATTGATTGATTTATTAAGAACAATAATTTAATTAGGGTGAGCATATGGCATAAAAGGAAACAAGTGAGCACAATTGTGTTGGTTATTTCATAATTTCAAAAGTGGGTATTGTTTGCAATTGAATGATTTGAATTTGAAATAACATTGGAAGTAATTGAGTGAATAAAAACCACCATTTTATTAGTTGATCATTATGGAATAATTGGAAATAATTAAGGTTTTGATTTTGAACTTTTTATGTTAAAAGGTTGTAACAGAGCAAGTATGAAATAAATGTTTGAATAAAGTTTGAATTTCAAATGTGAAAACAGAGAAAACAGATGCAAACCAAGTGAAAACAAATGCAAACAATTCAATGAATATGATGACATGATGCAAAACTTTAATACACAAGAAATCAAACATTCTAAATGGTAAGTTTTCATACTTGGGATGTTACAATATGCGTGCATCAAATGGAAAACCCAAACTAAGTGTGGCTATTTGGACGAGATGCGAATCGAATCAAATTGAGGGGGGCGCCCATACACGCTTCCCACATGCGGATAGTGCGCTCATCATGGATCAGTAGACAAGACCCTTTTCCTAAATAGGGTCGACACTAGCAGGCCTCAAAACCACGCCGGGCCTCCTGCCGGTGCCTTATCATCAAATTAGCATTACCTCAAACATTAACAGGTTGTTGTTTAACATCGGGCCCCAGAACATAATAAAATATGGTAACAGAAAAATAACGGACAGCAGACTCGAGCATAAACAACCCTAAGCATGCTAGTAAGACACGGGCAACAAGCAACGGGGTTATAGGTGTGGAGGTGAGGCTATATCAGGGTTAAAGGATAACATGTGATAGGATCGAACACAAGCAACGATTCATAAGGCTAGCAGAATAGACAACGGAAAGTATCGGTATCCAATGTGGAAAGGAACACAATGGTTCATGTGAGTGAATACATGCCTGCAAACTCAGCAGTCTGGTACTGAGTTAACTCCTCAGAAGTAGTGTCGTAAACCTCGTCTGTCTCGACGTCGTCGTCTATTCGGGAAGAAGCAAACAAACAACACAGAGAGACAAACAATCAATAACATGGCATAATGCACAATCATGGGATGGTGCATGACAATTTAATTGATGCATCAATGATAAGCTAGTTGACATGGTAACATAATTAAATGGACCCATATGCAATTTGGGTTGCATATGGAAAGCCCATGAATTAAGGTTGGTTTAGATGATCTACAACTAAAAAACATGTGAAAGTGGATTAGCATGATGCATGGATGAGGAAAACAGAAAGAAAACAACAATGGCATCAATTTGAAATGAAGTTTACCAAGTTTGGAATTTTATTTATTAAGTTATGAAAATTTGCTTCTTAAAGGAGTTACACAAGCATTTGTTGTTTTCACCAATTTCCATTGTTCAAATTAGATAACAAAGTTCATATTTGGAAAGAACACAAAATTTTAGGTGGAATACATGTTTCAATTATTGAAAAAGGAATTAAGATGAATTAATTATGAATTAAACAAGTTTAAACAAGATTTAAATGAATTTAATTCAATTATGAATTTATTTGAATTTTTATTTGTTCAAAACATTAATTAAAATTCATATTTGAAAAGATTATAATTTTCTGGTTTGAAAACATATTTTATATGTTCAAAAAGAATTTAATATGACCAAGTTATGAATTTAGTAATATTAAATGATTTAAACAAGGTTTAAATTAATTAACCAATTTTAATTATTCAAAACATGAAACAAAGTTTATATTTGAAAAGGTGGTTCAAATTGGCATGGAAAACATATTTTATATGTGCTATTTAAATTAATTTTGAATTAGTTAGGAATTTAACCAAATTTGAAAAGAGGGGTTTGAATTTGAAATTTGAAAACATTTGAAATGTTCAAAACATAAAACAACTGATTTAATCAGGTAGAGAATTAAATTTGGTTCAGTAAACATATTTTATTTGTATTATTTGGAGTTGAAATTTAAAAGTTATTTGTATTTCTAAATTAGGGACTAATCTGTAAAAAAAATGGACTTGAACTTAAAAAGAAAAAGCCAGAAACGATCTACACCTCGCAGTGGCCTAGCCTGGGCCACTGACGAGGGGGCCCTGGGCCACAGTGGCGCCTAGGTGGCGTGTGTGGTCGCTGACAGGGTGCCCCACCTGTCAGCGCACGCGTGTGTGGTAAAAAGATTGGGTTTTAATCCGAGGAGGCGGGGATCGAACCCACGACCCCGTGAGCGCGTGCGTGTGCTGTTGCCACTGCGGTGGCGAATCGTTTTTGTCAGTAAGGGAGGCGGAGGGAGGATATGGTTCAGTTAGCCGCTGCTAACTGAATTTTACAGGTTCAGTTTCTGAACTTTGGCCGCGACGGGGAGACGCCGGCGATGACTGCGTGCTCGCCGTGCTGCTTGTGCCCGTGTGCGTAGGAGGTGGTGGTCATGCTTGCTCGCCACGGTGCAGATGGAAGAGATGGATGGGATCGAGGTGGAGCTCACCTCTTCTGAAGAAGTAGCAGAGACTCGGGGTGGGCAGACGACGGCGGCGACGTCGAGGTGGACGGCGGCGGTGCTACAGTGGCTCCCAGCCACCGAGGAAACGTCGAGGAGGAAGAGGGGAGTACGGGGGTCTGATCCCCGTGCTTACCCTGCACGGAGGGGAAACAACGCGGCGGCGATCATCGGAGTTACAAGGCGGTGGCCTGCGGGTTCAGAACGGAGAGGGAGGAGCAGAGGTGGAAGGAAGGAGGAAGAAACGGCGGCGCGCGAGGAGAAGAAGGGAGGTGGAGGTCTACGGCTAGGAGGGGAGCCCTAGGGCAGTTTAAAAGGAGGAGGGGGAGGCGCGGCAGCCGTCTGCTCCGCTGTACGGCGACGTGGGCAGCGCGGATGCGCTGCCGTACAGGTAGACGACGAACAGGTAAGTGGCCGTGGCTGGTGGGCTGGGCCTGGCTTGGGCGCAGCCCACTTGCTGGCCTGCCCCTCTCTCTCTGCTTTTCCCTTTTTTTTAATTTTTCTGTTCTGTTTTTTTTGCTGAAAAGGGAAAGGGAGAAAAAGGAGGGTTTTAGGGTTTAGAATTTTTTTTAGGAAAATCTGTATTGATTAACTATTGTAACAGCAACAAGTACAAACTTTGGTTTTCCAAAAATTTGAAATTAGTTGCTGTTTGCAATTTATTTGAATTTGATTGAATTGAAGTGAATTTGATATTAAATGAAATACTGAAAGTAATAGTTTAACTAGTTTGAACCTTCATGTTTATTTGAAACAAATTGATTGGAGTGTGTTGTAATTTTCATAAATTTCAAAATGGTTGCTGTTTGGAATTTTAATTGAATTTTGAATGCAAATTGAGTTAAGTGAATTATTAAAAAGAACAAGTTAATAGTTTGAGCTTTCTATTTTAATGGAAACAAATAGCTGTTTTTATTTGAATATTTTTATTTGAAAATTGTAACAGCACAAGTATGAACAAATATTTGAAATTTGATTTGAAAATTCAAATGGAAAACAAGGTAAAACAGATGGAAAACAAAGTAAAACAAATGCAATGATTAAGATGCCATGATGCAAAACATAAATTAACAGAAAGCAAACATTCTAGGGGTTGTTTTCATACTTGGGATGTTACAAAACGCCCCCCACTTGAACGAATCGCGCTCCGAGATTCCTACTGAGAAGAGAAAAGGTCCGGATACTTCTTGCGAAGATCCTCTTCGGTCTGCCACGTTGCCTCTTTATCGGAATGATGAGACCACTGCACTTTCAAGAACTTGGTGCTCTTGTTGCGAGTCTTACGCTCGGTCTCATCGAGAATACGAATAGGGTGCTCCTCATAAGATAGATCTTCTTGCAGTTCAATGGAATCATGATCAACTGCACGATCCGGATCTTTGAAACACCTCTTGAGCTTTGACACGTGAAACACATCGTGCACCTTGGATAGTTTTTCTGGAAGTTCAAGACGATAGGCATTTTCCGCACGCCTTGAGATAATGTTGAAAGGACCAATGTATCTTGGTGCAAGCTTTCCTTTCACACCAAAACGATGAGTGCCTCTAAGGGGAGTTACACGGAGATATGCTTTGTCACCAGGTGCGTAAGTCATATCCCTGTGCTTGCTGTCATAGTAGCTTTTCTGACGAGACTGAGCAATCTTGAGATTGTCACGAATGATGCGAACTTTCTCTTCGGCTTCCTTAACAATGTCAGGGCCTAAGAGTGAACGTTCACCAGCTCCAGACCAATTGATTGGACTCCTGCATCTGCGGCCATAGAGAGCCTCAAATGGTGCCATGCCTAGGCTTGCCTGGAAGCTGTTGTTGTAGGAGAATTCAGCATATGGTAGATATTCCTCCCATTTCATGCCAAAGGAGATACCACATGCTCTGAGCATATCCTCGAGAATCTGATTGACTCTTTCGACTTGCCCTTGAGACTGAGGGTGATAGGTTGTGCTGAACAGAAGTTTGGTGCCCAATGCTTCTTGAAAGCTTTTCCAGAAATGAGAAGTGAAGATGCTTCCACGGTCTGAGCTTATTTCCAATGGAACACCATGAAGAGGAACAATCTTTGCTGTGTAGAGCTCTACTAACTGGCTAGCTGAGATTGTCTCTTTGACAGGAAAGAAGTGAGCTACTTTAGTGAGACGATCAATGACAACGAAGATTGCATCGTTGCCCTTCTTGGACTTTGGGAAACCCGTGACGAAGTCCATTTCAATCATGTCCCACTTCCACTCAGGGATTTTCAGAGGTTGGAGAAGACCGGCTGTTTTCTGATGAACTGCCTTAACACGTTGACAAACGTCGCATTCAGAAACGTATTGAGCAATTTCACGTTTCATGCCAGCCCACCAATACAGTGTCTTGAGATCCTGGTACATCTTTGTACTTCCAGGGTGTATGGAGAGAGGAGTTTCATGAGCCTCCTTAAGAATGACATCTTTGAGACTTTGAATTTGAGGAACTACAATGCGTCCTTCGAAGAACACAGTTCCCTTGTCATCCACTGAGAAGGACTTAAATTTCTCCTTGCCTTCTTTGATGTGTTCTACCATCTTCTTGATTTCAGCATCACGAAGTTGTTCAGAACGAATCTTGTCCTCGAGAGTTGGACTGGCTGTCAAGTTTGCAAGATAGCCTTGAGGAACAAGACCAAGGTTGAGCTTCTCGAATTCTTCATGAAGAGGAGGTTGGCTTTCCATGATCATGAGATTATTGCAATACGACTTGCGACTGAGAGCATCGTCCATAACATTAGCCTTGCCTGGGGTGTAAGAAATGGTAAGATCAAAGTATTTAATCTTTTCAATCCATCTCCTTTGCCTGAGGTTTAGATCTGGTTGAGTGAAGATGTATTTCAGACTCTTATGATCGGAAAAGATTTCAGTGCGATTACCCAACAAGTATTGTCTCCATTTCTTTAGGGCAAACACAACTGCTGCAAGTTCAAGGTCATGAGTTGGATAGTTGAGCTCATGTGCGTTCAACTGACGTGAAGCATAAGCCACAACTTGACGTTCTTGCATAAGAACTGCACCTAGACCTTGGAGAGAAGCATCAGAGAATATCTGGAAAGGTTTGGAAGGATCTGGGCCAACCAGAACTGGTGTAGAAGTGAGCTTAGTCTTCAGGAGATTGAAACTTTCATCACATTGTGGAGACCAAACGAACTTCTTGTCCTTCTTTGTGAGATCAGTGAGAGGTTTAGCAATCTTGGAGAAGTTTTGGACGAAACGACGGCAATAGCTAGGCAAGCCAAGAAAACTTCTTACTTGCTTCACCGTCTTTGGAGGTTTCCAATCAACAATTGCCTTAACCTTTTCTGGATCAATGGCTATGCCCTTGGCTGAGATGACATGACCAAGGTAAGCAACTTCTGAAATCCAGAACTCACATTTGGAGAACTTGGCATAAAGACGATGCTCGCGAAGCTTCATGAGAGTGAGACGAAGATGTTCTTCATGCTCTTCCTCAGATTTTGAGTAGACAAGAATGTCATCGAGATATACCACAACGAAGTTGTCGAGGTATTCATGGAAGACAGAATTCATGAGTCGATAGAAGGTCGCCGGTGCATTGGTGAGACCAAAGGACATGACGGTGAATTCATATAGACCGTAGCGAGTGGTGAAGGCTGTTTTTGGAATATCCTTTTTTCTGATCTTTATCTGATGGTAACCCATTCTCAAGTCCAACTTTGAGAATATTGGGGCTCCAGCAAGTTGATCAAAAAGATCATCGATACGAGGAATTGGATACTTGTTTTTGATGGTTTTCTCGTTAAGAGGACGATAGTCAACAACAAGTCTCTTTGTGTGATCCTTCTTCGCAACAAACAGAGTTGGGCAACCCCAAGCCGAGGAACTAGGTTGAATGTAACCTTTTTCCATGTACATATCAATTTCTTCCTTCAACAACTTCAGCTCGGGAGTTCCTATCTTGTAAGGATGCTTAGAGATTGGAGCAGTACCTGGCTCAAGTTCGATCACGAACTCAACAGCTCTCTCCGGAGGCATCCCTGGTAACTCTTCTGGAAAGACGTCAGGGTATTCGCAAACCACCGGAACATTTTCAAGTGAAGGTAGAGGTTCTGCATCGAGGTTGCATAGCTGAATGGAACTTGATTCATGTGGAGAATAGATTATCTGGCCAGAAGGGTGGAACAGAGTTATTGACTTTTGAGCACAGTCAATCCTTGCTTTATTGGCCTTCAGCCAATCCATACCAAGAATGACATCAATGTCAGAATTGCCAAGCAGTATGAGAGAAGCAAGGAATATGTGGCCTCCAATTAGAATTTGATTTCTGTGACTGATCTTGGACGTTTGCATAGTTGCTCCAGGGGAGTTTACCACTAGCGGGGAACCCAAACCAACAAAAGGGAGTTTAATTGTTGTCGCAAAGATCTTTGACACGAAAGAATGTGATGCTCCGGTATCAAACAACACTTTAGCTGGAATTGAGTTTACGGGAAATGTACCGAGAACGACGTCAGGAGCTTCCTCAGCTTTGTCGATCTTGACATGATTCACCCTTGCGGTCCTCCCGACAGGCCTATTGTTGGAGTTGAAGGCCTTAGGCGGGGGAGCGCGCACCATTGCCTGGTTGGTGTTAGGACGAGGTGGTGGTGGAGGTAGCTGCCTCTGCGTGCACTTGTCAGCGTAGTGCCCCGTCTGCTTGCACTTGTAGCAAGTGACGACACGAGGAGGCCCTGGCCTTGGCTGCCCCATCGAAGCCCTCTGATCATGCACCTGAGCAGGGTTGGGTGGGCGGGTAGCGAAGCCTGGAGAAGTTTGGGCGTATGGATCCCGAGTGACAGCACCATTTGGCACCCAGATGTGGCGCTTCTGCGGAGGGGTGGTCATGTTGGAGGAGGAACCACCCTCACGCGAGTGCTCGCGAGACTCCTCGAACGCCTTGCGCCCATTTTCTTCATTGAGCGCGGTGTTAACGAGATCCTCGAAGCTGTTGGCCTTGACGTTGGTGAGGGCATACTTGAGTTCCGGGTTAAAACCTCTGCGGAACATTGCCATCTTCTTAGCTTCAGTGGACACCTCATCACCAGCGTAACGAGCGAGGCGATTGAACTCACTCTGATAGCCGATGAAGTCCAACTTGCCCTGCTTGAGTGAGCAAAACTCTTCACGCATCCTTTCCATGAGACCATCTGGAATGTGGTGCTTCAGGAAGGCTTCCTTGAAACAATTCCACGTGACTGGAATCCCAGTTCTCATGGCCTGGAAGTTCTCCCACCAAGTAGCTGCCGGACCCTTCAGCAGATAGGAGGCATACTTGACCTTGTCTTCCTCAGCAACGTGAGCAATCTCCAGAGCCTTAGCTATCTCACGGATCCAGTCATCAGCGTCCAGAGGCTCGCGTGTGACCACGAAAGCTCTCGGACCCAGACTGAGGAACTCCTTGATGCTGACTCGTGGAGCCGTCTGGTTGTTGTGCTGATTAGTCTGAAACTGGGCCATCTGCGCCATGACTTGGGTCATCTGAGTCAACAGCTCCGTGATTGGCGGTGGCTCAGGCGGGTTGTTCCTTGTTGGCGGCATCCTGAATGGAAATGCATTTTAGCACAACAATAGAAAAGGATAGACTTGGAAACCGAAAGAGAGATTATTCTGACGCATGAATAGATAACCAACAGGTACATCATCACATGTTCAAATACATCAGAATATCCAACACACCACAAATGGTTCAAATGCCAAAGGATAACTAAACATAGCTAAGAATGGATACATCGGTACTCCCATGCTCATCGCGCAGGACGACGGCTAGGAGTACGGCGAGAGGTATGGTGAGGAGCACGCCCACGAAAGTAGGTAGAACGACGATCCACGTAGATCTGACGTGGTCTGAGAGCGACTCTAGGTGTGGTGAAGTACATAGCGTCGACTCCCTGTGCTCCAAAGCGTGGAATCCCAGTGTAACCCGCACCGAGGTTAAGTAGTGGACCTCTGATCGGCTCGTAACCTCCAGCATCTGGCAGACGACGACCAACTGGCTGATCGAAACGTGCAAAGCGCTCATCTCCAACAAAGTCTGTGGTGTAAGTCGCCAGACGAGTCAAAGCAAGATAGAGCTGCTCTCTGACTGAAGCCAACTCCTGAGATAGTGTGCTGGCAACTGCGTCATTGTGCCTCACAAACTGAGCGGTGGTGTGCAGCCTGGAGTTATCATGCTCGTAGACATCCAAGTTGTCGTAGAGAGTGAAGTGAGCTCCCTCCGAAGTGATGTAACCACGGGGGATGTGGCGATAGATAGAATCGTCAAATCCCCAGTAGTCAGCACGAAGGACGGTGAGACTCACATAAGCTGCCTGCTGCACAGCCATATCCACTGTGGAACCTACTGCCTCGTAGCGGTGGACTACGCTCATGCCATCATCTGACAGAATGTAGACGATAGCCTGGTAGTAGGTCTGGTCAAACTCTCGCTGCTGCTCGTAGACCTGGTACTCTGGTGCCCAACGGAACCCCAGAAAAGTGACCATGTCTCTCAGCATCTCCGGATAACCGGCAGTGCTCTCGCAACGAGTCATAGGAACCACCTGCGGGTAGAACCTGAGATCCATCTGCAGATGATCAGGGAAGTTTTGATTAGACGCCAGTAGAAGAACTGAAGTGGAAAGCAATAACAAGGTTTCAACGGACGAAAAGGATGTTGAGAAGAACAGGATATTGAAGCAACATTGGGGAAACACGAGACCAAAAACTCCTGAGGTACTACGGAAAACCCATCCGGGCTTCTAAAGGATAAATATCTACTGCTTAAGGAATAGAGGATCTGCTTCCGGGGCTTACACGCCTCCGTTCTCAATCGTGAGTAGGCAACATGATAAATCATGTCACAACCACCTCCATTCCTATGGTCTAGTAGATATAACTATCCTAGAGAAACCAGGATACGTGAAACCCTAACTTGAAAGTTTAGATGAGAGGAGAAAACAACGTTGCACTTCCTTACCAGAAAAGGGAGGGTGGGTGGGGAAAGAAGTAAAAGAACAGAATTCCTACTCTCACGTTTCATTTTTCTATATAGCTACAAAATAGTTTCTAGACTCAACTGCGACCAGTAAAAGGGATCCTACAGGCAGACAGGCTCTGATACCATTTGTCGCACCCGGACTTCTAGAGGATACTCACAGTCCGCTAAACAGTAGAACAAATGGCTTACGGGGCATACCGGCACCCGCATCTCAATATGAGCAGGCCAACACGTAAACGTGTGACAACCATTCTCTACTATCCATCGTATGCGTAAACCATCCCATAGAAATCCGACTACTTCCGTTGACGTACTTCATAACATACACACATGGTACGTCAACGGCATTTGAACAAGTGATATCACAACATATCTCTAAGACACAAAAGATTGAAATAAGTTGCAAATAGCTCTCACTAGAGCAGAGATAGCAAATACAATCATCCAGAGGACACATGTCCCAACAATTCATCATTACATCACAGCGGAAGCATCCAAAGTGTCTGAGTACAGACAAGATCCAAAAAGGCCTAAGAGGCCGGAAACGAAAAGACGGAGCCCATCCACGATGTCTCGGATCCTGCCCGGGTCCGCTATCTACTCGTCAGCAGCCTCGTCATACTCCACGTAGTAGCCACCATGGGGATCCTCGGAAACGTAGTCTGCGGAAACCACAGCCCCAAAGGGGTCAGTACAGACAAGTACTGGCAAGCAAGACTCACAAGATACCATAATGTACCCGGCAACACCAAGTACAGATGCTTTGGGTTCAACGGAAGAATAGGTCATACCAAAGATGCGGCAGCGGGCTGCTCTAACCAACTACAGAGATATGCTACAACTTCCAGCTAACAAAAAGGGGATAAGATAGCGTATCGTAACCAACTACCACTAACCTCAAACAAACCCATCCTGGATCTCGCCCCTTATCCAAAGAAGCAATCCAAGGATAACTCACACAGTTGGGTTACTGATGGTTCAGGTTATTGTGTCAATAAACCTATTACTAGTCAAATTGTTAATCATTAGGTGTAAGTTGTCTGAGTACTTGTTAGCCAGTACTTTCACCAAGTCAACCATAACCGCGGAAAACACGGCTTCTCGAGAAGATTTATCCCTGCAGGGGTGCACCAATTTGGCCGTACACGTAAGAATATCCCGCCAGATGGAATGCCTTCCACCAAGCGGGGCACTCAATACAACCCAACTCTTCTTCGCATCAAGCCCAAAGAACCACGTGATGTGCGTGCGCGGCTAATCGAGCCCCCACGAAGAAAAGAGGGACCCTCATAGCACTCTAAGACCATGCCGCCCTAAATGTCGACTACAAAAGTTCCACCCTGACCTCGGGTTCGTACCTGCATATGCGTGCATCAAATGGAAAACCCGAACTAAGTGTGGCGATTTGGACGAGATGCGAATCGAATCAAATTGAGGGGGGCGCCCATACACGCTTCCCACATGCGGATAGTGCGCTCATCATGGATCAGTAGACAAGACCCTTTTCCTAAATAGGGTCGACACTAGCAGGCCTCAAAACCACGCCGGGCCTCCTGCCGGTGCCTTATCATCAAATTAGCATTACCTCAAACATTAACAGGTTGTTGTTTAACATCGAGCCCCAGAACATAATAAAATATGGTAACAGAAAAATAACGGACAGCAGACTCGAGCATAAACAACCCTAAGCATGCTAGTAAGACACGGGCAACAAGCAACGGGGTTATAGGTGTGGAGGTGAGGCTATATCAGGGTTAAAGGATAACATGTGATAGGATCGAACACAAGCAACGATTCATAAGGCTAGCAGAATAGACAACGGAAAGTATCGGTATCCAATGTGGAAAGGAACACAATGGTTCATGTGAGTGAATACTTGCCTGCAAACTCAGCAGCCTGGTACTGAGTTAACTCCTCAGAAGTAGTGTCGTAAACCTCGTCTGTCTCAACGTCGTCGTCTATTCGGGAAGAAGCAAACAAACAACGCAGAGAGACAAACAATCAATAACATGGCATAATGCACAATCATGGGATGGTGCATGACAATTTAATTGATGCATCAATGATAAGCTAGTTGACATGGTAACATAATTAAATGGACCCATATGCAATTTGGGTTGCATATGGAAAGCCCATGAATTAAGGTTGGTTTAGATGATCTACAACTAAACAACATGTGAAAGTGGATTAGC
Organism: Alopecurus myosuroides; assembly: GCA_028641055.1. Lineage (NCBI taxonomy): Eukaryota > Viridiplantae > Streptophyta > Magnoliopsida > Poales > Poaceae > Alopecurus > Alopecurus myosuroides. The sequence goes on from CM054059.1 coordinate 372,069,040, forward strand.
ATGATGCATGGATGAGGAAAACAGAAAGAAAACAACAATGGCATCAATTTGAAATGAAGTTTACCAAGTTTGGAATTTTATTTATTAAGTTATGAAAATTTGCTTCTTAAAGGAGTTACACAAGCATTTGTTGTTTTCACCAATTTCCATTGTTCAAATTAGATAAAAAAGTTCATATTTGGAAAGAACACAAAATTTTAGGTGGAATACATGTTTCAATTATTGAAAAAGGAATTAAGATGAATTAATTATGAATTAAACAAGTTTAAACAAGATTTAAATGAATTTCATTCAATTATGAATTTATTTGAATTTTTATTTGTTCAAAACATTAATTAAAATTCATATTTTAAAAGATTATAATTTTCTGGTTTGAAAACATATTTTATATGTTCAAAAAGAATTTAATTTGACCAAGTTATGAATTTAGTAATATTAAATGATTTAAACAAGGTTTAAATTAATTAACCAATTTTAATTATTCAAAACATGAAACAAAGTTTATATTTGAAAAGGTGGTTCAAATTGGCATGGAAAATATATTTTATATGTGCTATTTAAATTAATTTTGAATTAGTTAGGAATTTAACCAAATTTGAAAAGAGGGGTTTGAATTTGAAATTTGAAAACATTTGAAATGTTCAAAACAGAAAACAACTGATTTATTCAGGTAGAGAATTAAATTTGGTTCAGTAAACATATTTTATTTGTATTATTTGGAGTTGAAATTTAAAAGTTATTTGTATTTCAAAATTAGGGACTAATCTGTAAAAAAATGGACTTAAACTTAAAAAGAAAAAGCCAGAAACGATCTACACCTCGCAGTGGCCTAGCCTGGGCCACTGACGAGGGGGCCCTGGGCCACAGTGGCGCCTAGGTGGCGTGTGTGGTCGCTGACAGGGTGCCCCACCTGACAGCGCACGCGTGTGTGGTAAACAGATTGGGTTTTAATCCGCGGAGGCGGGGATCGAACCCACGACCCCGTGAGCGCGTGCGTGTGCTGTTGCCACTGCGGTGGCGAATCGTTTTTGTCAGTAAGGGAGGCGCAGGGAGGATATGGTTCAGTTAGCCGCTGCTAACTGAATTTTACAGGTTCAGTTTCTGAACTTTGGCCGCGACGGGGAGACGCCGGCGACGACTGCGTGCTCGCCGTGCTGCTTGTGCCTGTGTGCTTAGGAGGTGGTGGTCGTGCGTGCTCGCCACGGTGCAGACGGAAGAGATGGAGGGGATCGAGGTGGAGCTCACCTCTTCTGAAGAAGTAGCAGAGGCTCGGGGTGGGCAGACGACGGCGGCGACGTCGAGGTGGACGGCGGCGGTGCTACAGTGGCTCCCAGCCACCGAGGAAACGTCGAGGAGGAAGAGGGGAGTACGGGGGTCTGATTCCCGTGCTTACCCTGCACGGAGGGGAAACAACGCGGCGGCGATCATCGGAGTTACAGGGCGGTGGCGTGCGGGTTCAGAACGGAGAGGGAGGAGCAGAGGTGGAAGGAAGGAGGAAGAAACGGCGGCGCGCGAGGAGAAGAAGGGAGGTGGAGGTCTAGGGCTAGGAAGGGAGCCCTAGGGCAGTTTAAAAGGAGGAGGGGGAGGCGCGGCAGCCGTCTGCTCCGCCGTACGGCGACGTGGGCAGCGCGGATGCGCTGCCGTACAGGTAGACGACGAACAGGTAAGTGGCCGTGGCTGGTGGGCTGGGCCTGGCTTGGGCACAGCCCACTTGCTGGCCTGCCCCTCTCTCTCTCTCTGCTTTTCCCTTTTTTAATTTTTCTGTTCTGTTTTTTTTTTGCTGAAAAGGGAAAGGGAGAAAAAGGAGGGTTTTAGGGTTTAGAATTTTTTTTAGGAAAATCTGTATTGATTAACTATTGTAACAGCAACAAGTACAAACTTTGGTTTTCCAAAAATTTGAAATTAGTTGCTGTTTGCAATTTGTTTGAATTTGATTGAATTGAAGTGAATTTGATATTAAATGAAATATTGAAAGTAATAGTTTAACTAGTTTGAACCTTCATGTTTATTTGAAACAAATTGATTGGAGTGTGTTGTAATTTTCATAAATTTCAAAATGGTTGCTGTTTTGAATGTTAATTGAATTTTGAATGCAAATTGAATTAAGTGAATTATTAAAAAGAACAAGTTAATAGTTTGAGCTTTCTATTTTAATGGAAACAAATAGCTGTTTTTATTTGAATATTTTTATTTGAAAATTGTAACAGCACAAGTATGAACAAATATTTGAAATTTGATTTGAAAATTCAAATGGAAAACAAGGTAAAACAGATGGAAAACAAAGTAAAACAAATGCAATGATTAAGATGCCATGATGCAAAACATAAATTAACAGAAAGCAAACATTCTAGGGGTTATTTTCATACTTGGGATGTTACAATCGGCCCAATCCGAGTCCGTGTAGCCCTTGAGAGAGAATTGTGCCCCCTTTGGGTACCACAAACCAAACCTTGAGGTATCAACCAAATACCGAAAGATCCTATGGACCGACACTAAGTGGCTTTCCTTAGGAGCCGCTTGATACCTTGCACACACACCTACACTCAAAACGATATCGGGCCTAGATGCACAATGGTAAAGCAAAGAACCAATCATAGAATGATACAACTTTTGGTCCACATCTTTACCATCCGGATTGCGCTTGAGGTGGCATTTGACTTGCATGGGAGATGGCTTCATCTTTGCACCTTGGAATTAAACCTCTTGAGCAAGTCTTGGGTGTACTTGGCTTGAGAAATGAAAGTCCCACGAGCCAATTCCTTGATCTCAAAGCCAAGGAAGAATTTAAGCTCTCCCATCATGGACATCTCAAACCTGTTAGTCATAAGTTTTGAGACCTCATTATTAAAAGTTTGGTTAGTTGAGCCAAAGATAATATCGTCCATATAGGGTTGGCATATGAAAAGCTCTCCCTTTACCCATCTTTGTGAAAAGGGTGGGGTCAATCTTCCCAACTTCAAAACCACGGTCATCCAATAACTCTCTAAGGTGCTCATACCACGCATGTGGTGCTTGTTTAACTCCATAGAGCGCCTTATCAAGCTTGTACACATGGTTAGGAAAGTTGAGATTCTCGAACCCCGGAGGTTGGTTAGCATATACCTCCTCTTTTAGTGGACCATTCAACAAAGCACTTTTGACATCCATTTGTTGCAACTTGAAATTATGTGAAGATGCATATGCCAGGAGGATACGGATGGACTCAAGGCAAGCCATAGGAGCATAGGTCTCATCAAAGTCAATGCCTTCCACTTGAGTGTAGCCTTGAGCCACCAATCTTGCCTTGTTCCTTATGACAATTCCATGCTCATCTTGCTTGTTCTTGAATATCCACTTTGTGCCAATAACATTGTGGCAATCTTTGGGCTTCTCAACTAGCTTCCAAACTTTATTGCGCTCAAAGTTATTGAGCTCATCATGCATAGATTCAACCCAATCGGAGTCCTCAAGAGTTTCAAACACTTTCTTTGGTTCTACCATAGATATGTGAGCTTGATGCTCACTAAAATGTTCCAATTTCCTTCTTGTTGATCTTCGAGCTTGAACATCTTCCAACACTTTGTTGTCTTGAGCATCAATATGCTTTAAAGATCTTCTTATCCTTCTAGCACGACGGGCTTCGATCTTATCATTATTGCGAGGAGGAATCACTCGATCATCTTGATCATTTGGGTCCCCGTCTTGACCAACTTGGCCTTGATCATCATCATAATCAACAACAACTTCTTCAACACTAGCTTCAACTTGAGGAGAGGAGTATGAAGATGGTTGATCTTGGCCTTTACCTTGACTAGCATGAATGATAGGAGTGGTTGCATCTTGCGTAGTAACTTGGTCAATGAGAGGAGGGTCTTCAACATGTTCTTGGTTAGATGCATCACTTGGCTCCTTGGCTTGTTCTTCTATTATAGAGGAGGGCTCCACTTGAGTAGAGCATAGACCTTCTCGAGTCGCCATAAGGTGTCCCTCAATGGGGCGGAAAAATCCCAGACCCATCCTTCCTATGGCTTCTTGAGGCATTTCAACATCTACATTAGAAACATGAAATTGCACCACTTGGGAGCCATCATTTTCCTCGAAAACCACACTACAAGATTCTATGACAATCCGTGAGGATTTGTCAAAGACTCTATAAGTGTGGGATTCGTCACCGTAACCAATAAATATACCCTCAATAGTTTTGGATTGAAATTTAGACAACCTAACACCCTTGATCAAATAGAAGCACTTACAACCGAATACACGGAAGTAGGAGACGTTGGGTTTGTTGCCGGTGAATATCTCATATGGAGTCTTGTCCAAGCCCTTGCGGATGTAGAGGCGTTTGGAGGAGTGTCATGCGGTAAAAATAGCCTCCGCCCAAAGATATTGGGGTGAAGAATACTCTGCCAACAGTTTCCTTGTCTTGTCCAATAGAGTCTTATTCTTCCGCTCGGCTACACCATTTTGTTGAGGGGTGTAGGTGGCGGAATATTGATGACGAATACCCTCATCTCTAAGGAATTCATTCAAAGTGTACTTCTTGAACTCGGAGCCATTATCACTCCTAATGGACATGATTTGGACACTATGTTGACGTTGCACTTGGTTGGTGAAGTCGATGATAGTTTGTTGGGTCTCACTCTTGCATTTGAAGAAATAGGACCAAGTGTATCTTGAATAGTCATCGACAATCACCAAGCAATACTTCTTGCCTCCAAGACTTGCCTCGGGCATGGCATCAAAAAGATCAACATGGAGAAGCTCCGAGATCCTCTTTGATGATATAATAGTCTTGGACTTGTGGGCGGCATCATGCATCTTCCTTCAACACACGATCTACAAACGCGATCTTTGGAAAAGGAAACATTTTATTTTAGTCCGAGGATAAGGCCACCTTTGTGAAGACTTTGCAAAGTTCTCATGTTGACATGGGATAAGCGGCGATGCCACAATCACCCCACGTCCTCCTTTCCGAAAAGACACATTGATTGAGAGTTGGTAGACTTCGAAAAGTCCACCACGAACAACTCATTTTCAACATGTCCCAGTATGTGACGTCAAGAGTCTTGCTCCTCAAAAGGACCACAATGTTTTCATCAAAGAAGACGGAGAAACCCATGTTCCCAAGATAACGAACCGAAAGTAAATTGAAACCAAGGGATTCAACAAGCATGACATCCATGATAGTAATATCGGGAGCAATCACAACCTTGCCAAACACCGATACCTTAGATGAGGACGTGTCTCCATAAGTGACGGTTGCATTAATATTATTTGGGCGCAACTCCGTCACAAGTTCTTTGCTTCCGGTCATATGACTAGTGCATCCACTATCAATTATCCATTTAGACCCACCGGAAGCATAGTCCTGCAGGAGATCATTGACTAGAGTTAGGACCCGAGGAGGGTCCCTTCATGTTAGCAACAAGGGTCTTTGGAACCCAAATGGTATATTCAATGTAACCCTCAATAGGACCAACATATTTAGCTTGACAACACCATACTAATCAACATATAAGACATGGTGTGGATTGTTAGTTCCCGCGGAAATGCTACGAGTAGTGTTGTCCCTCATGACACCACTACTTGAAGCAACATTGTTAGCTTGTGCGGGAGTGCTATGAGTAGTGTTGTCCCTAATGACAACCCTAATGACAATACCACCCGAAGCACCATTGTTGGCCTTCTTCTTGTTCTTCTTCTTGGAAACATAGCCAAGACCTTGCTTGCCCACTTGTTTCCTTGGAGCACTCATTTGTGGTCTAGAAATAACCACATGAGGGCTAGGGGCAACCACTTGTGGGTTAGAGGCCACAACCTTCTCAACTTGAGGGATCTTGCCCTTGAGCCTTGTTAGCTCATCCTTCAACCTAGCATTTTCCTCAATAATATTTGCATGATAACAAGAAGAAGTAGAGGTGCTAGGGTTTTTAAGTTGATTACGTTGAGTTTTAAGTTGTTCATGCAACTCTTTGAGGGAAGAATGTTGACTCTCCAAGGCCTTGTGAGCCTTGGTTAGCTTTTCAAACTCCTCGGTTAGTTTACCATGACCAACACCAAACTCAACCTTATCCTTTTTAGCCTTTTATATTTAGCAATTGCAAGGTCACGTTCCTTATTGATATTAGAAACTAGTTCATTATGTTACTCTTCAATAGATTCAAGTTCCTCCTCAAGAGAAACTCTACCATAATGTTCTTCCTCAAGAGTCATAGAGAGAGATGTTATCTCATCCGTATCCCTTCTTTCTCACCTTTCTTCTCAAGAGCTTCATGGGAATCTCCCAATTGGCTCATGAGATGATCAAAGTACTTCTTGGTCTCCCCTTGTATGTTAGACATAAAACGTTCCAAAGAGGGAATTTCATCTTCTACTCTAAGACTAGCATGGTTTTCTAGTTCACTTGGGGTCTTAGAGTTGGGAGAAGGTGATACCTCCGAGGCCTTAGCCATGAAGCACTTGGCATTTGGGTGAGGATGATTCTCATTGGGGGATTCAAAGAGAGATGAAGATGATGGAGTAGAAGCAATAGCAAGAGCGCCCACTTCACTTGTGGTTTCTTCTTCTTCTTCATCACTTCTGGAATCATACTCCTCTTGAGTCACAAGCACAAACTTGGTGGGGGACTTCTTGTTGAAGGGTTTTTTCTTGAAGTGAGGTTTCTTGTAAGCAACCTTGGACTTGTCTTTGCGAATGAGCTTGCCACCATGGATTTCTCTATTTTCATAGGGACACTCTGTAATGAAATGGTGCTTATCTTGACAGTTGAAGCAAGACCTCACTCGTTGAGTCCCATCATTGCCATAGCGGGACTTGGTCTTCTCCTCAACATATGCCTTGGCCTTGGGGGGATTCTTCCAAAAAAATTGCACGGTAAGAGCGATGTTATATTTGAGCATGAGATCATATTCTTGATCCTTCAATGGAGCCAATTCCTCATGTCACTCTTCTTCATACTCAACCTCCCTTGACACAACCTTGGCTGTCGAGACATCGTAGTAGAATTCATAGACGGGGGTGCCATGAGACTACTGATAGAGACGTGGGGGAACGTGGTTGTGCAAAGGACAATGACACATGGTTTTTACCCAGGTTCGGTACGACGCAATAATGCGGAGTTCCTACTCCTGCAATCTCACTATTCAGGACTAAAAGCCTGGAAATACAGAGTACAACGTGAGGTTCTATTAGCTGCTCGTCAAGGATCCACCTCTCGGCGAGTTAGCCTTTTGCTTCTTGTCTATCTATCATATCTCCCGTCTGGCTTTATATAATAGCCGGATTAGGGCATATAGAATAGGAAACCTAGAAGACTACGGTAACTCTCTAACTTGGAAAGTAAGGAATCCGCCTTCTACTCCAAGCCAGATCACGTGGGCCGTGATCCGGGTTCTTCTAGAATCCGGCTTCTGTGCATCAGCTTACTGGGCCGCCTATCGGACCATAGCCCATTACCATTTAGGCCACCCTGGTAATCCGACACTTTAGGCTACCATCTGATACACCCCTAGTTGGTATATATCCGACAGTAGCCCCCAAGAAGGATTAAGACTCGAATTCATCTTTCGCCAAATGTATATTTTCCAAGAAATACTGGCCTCAGTCTTGATTCTTCTTTTTCTTCTCAAAGGACGTTATAACGCAAAACTCGGAATCCAGAAAAATCCGGCTTCTCTTCCACGAATCTTCGCAGAGAAGGAACTTCCTACGTCAACACTTTAATCTTGCTGACGCAAGGGACGTTTGGGTTACAGGTGGGAAACCCAGAAACATATCTCTGACAAATTCTCGCGGGAAACGAGGCGATAGCAATAATCACCCGTCATTTCATTTCCCGGGATTTCCGGCGAGTGACACGCGTTGATCATCCAACGGTCAAAAGAGCCATTAGCACGCATCATGACGGGATTCCGGCTATAAATAGCCGTCTTCGTCCTCCGTGGAAATCTTCCGCACTCACTTCGCAACGCCACTTCCAGCGCCCAAGTTCTTCGCAGAGCACTTCCTGAGCGCACGAACGCACCCATGACCTCACCGGAGCGACCGAGCGCTGCCCCTCGATGGCATCTCCGTCATCTTCCCCAGCCCGCACCGTCGCAAAGGACATAGACGAGATAATCTCCATGATGGACCCGCAGCTGGACTCGCCAGTGCAAGCCTCCGGCGACGAGCCGGTGAAGGCCACGGGCGGCGCGGAGGGCGAGGAAATCCCTCTCGCCTCCGCGGATCTTGCGGGATCTTCGTCCGCGCCTCCCCCACCGTTCGCGCCCGAGACGGTGGAGGAGAAAATCGCGCTCGTCGGAGACGAGCTCGTGGCCGCGGAGGCCGCAGCGTCCACCGCCGCCGGAGCCGAAGAAGAGGCGGAAACTGCCGGCAATTGGAGTGCCAGCAGTATTCCGCCATCCCTCCTTCCGACAATGGAGAAGGAGGGGCTCGTGCTGAAGGGAAAATGGCGGCTCCCGGAGGACGAGACCGAGCCCATGCCGAAGGACGGAGAACGTGTCCTCCTCTCCTCCCACCTTCATAGAGGTATGGGTCTTCCGCCGTCCGCCTTTTTTCTCCAGATTCTAGCCCACTACAACATCCAACCCCATAATCTGCCACCCAACTCCATCCTCTATTTAGCCGGATTTCAGGCCCTTTTCGAGGGTATCTAGGTATAGCACCTAGGCTAGATTTATGTCTTTATTGTTTCGGGGTTAAGCGGAACTCTTCGGAGGGCGCACTCCCAACTTGCGGGACCATTTCCTTCACTCTTCGGAGATTTTGGGAGGACTGGTTTACCAAGATTAAAACATCGGAATCCGTCAAATTTTGGACGGGTTCCTTCTTTTATCATCCCGACGTTCCCTTTCCTGGGAAAACCACCGGGGTTCCACCTTTCTCGAACACCGCCGCTGTTCCCCAAGAAAATTGGGGAACTGAAGCAGTTCAAACCCTGCTGTCGTATCTTCTCAGGATCAAGCGGCGCATCGCAAAGCTCGTCGCTTCTGATCCGCCTCTAACCGGCATGGACACAGTCCTTTGCTGGTTAGAAAGGCGGATTCAGCCTTTGGCGAACCACGGCGCTCGCCTCCTCTGCGAATACTCGGGATATGGCGATGCTATGCGGACAACCGACAAGGTTTGGTCGGCAAAGGATTTGCGGAAACGCGCAAATCAATTGGTCACATCCCGCGACCAATATGAAGAAAGCCGGCCAATGTATACAGCCGCGAACCCGGCTCCCAAGGTACAGTTCTTCGCCTTTTGGGTTTAAATCCTTTTCGTTTACTCGGTTTTCGTGCTTTCAACTCAACCTTTGCCTTCTTAACAGATTGCCGAACTTTCTGAGTCGGAACTTGCTTCCGATGCCGATCTGGAGGCATTGCGCTCCGCCTTTGCCGGTGGACGTAAGCGCAAGAAGATTTCCGCTTCCCAGGAAGTCATTGACCTTGACGGGGTCCCCGTCGTCACCTCCAGGTTTGAACATCTGGGTTTGTTCTACTTTGTCGGGATTTTCTTCCTTTACCCCGGAGTTTAACTTTCCGCCTTTTTCTCCTTTTTAGCCTGCCTCCCTCTACTCTGAAGCCGAAAAAGCTGAAGAGGCACAAGGCTGTGGCCAGCAGAGGCCCACACCCTTCTCCTGCTACCGCTCCAAATACACCAATCGCAGCAACAGAAGAGCATGCTGCAGCCCCCAACACCGAGTCCCAGACCAGCCAGCCCATTGTGCCGGAAACGGACACGAGGGAAAGAGCGGTCCCTGAGGTGGGAGGTCCTTCTCGGATAACTGAGGAGGAGATTCCCACCTTTGATAAGGAATTCAAAGATATCAACGAGGGCCTTAGCACGGTTGGGACTCTTTTTGCCGACTACGCAAAAGAGTTCACTGAAAACTTGCCAGGTTTATAGCGGATGATCCAGGTATTATCTCTAGCCCCCAAGCAATAAGTCAACTGCAGGCTTTTCACTTAATGCTTTTATCTTTTATCATGCGTGTTTTCTAACTTAAGCGTTCTGATTCATTTCCTTATTTCAGCAAACCGCTGAAACCATAAACATGGAAGTTTTCAACAAGCTAACTGTCAAGAATAAGGAGGTTAGAAGCCTTCTCACTATTCTTGAAGTTAAGGAAATGGAGCTGGCATCATCTCAGTTACAGCTGGAGGAAACAACAGGTATACTTTTAGTTCTCTGTAGTCCTTTGTCCATAATTTTTGCTAAGTACTTTTCCAAGTTTTTTTTTAACCCGGAATTTTTTCCTTGCTTTTCAGCTGCCTTGGCGAAAGCCAAGCAAATAGCTGAAGATGCCGGCAATGCCAAGAATCTCCGCCGGGAGAATTTGGACCTTCATAAGGAACTTATGAAGGTTCAAAAAGATCTGGAGGCCAGCAATATGGCTCTTGGAATTGCACATTCCAAGGCCTCCCAACAAGCGGACAAGGATAAGGCTACTATCCAAGATTTGGAGAACGCCTTAACCCTGCGCCTGGAGGAAGGCTCCGAGATGGACAAGATCCTCGGTAAGTTATCAACCTTTACCGGATGTTCCATGTCTTACCTTCTTTCTCTGCTTTTCCGCTAACCCTTTGGTTGTTTTATCTTGAAAAAACAGGAGATAACCCAGATCTTACTCGGATTGAGAAAATCCGAGCTTTCGGGAAGGTATTCACTGCGATCCGAGCTGCAGGCATGCATCTGGTCAACAAGTACCTTCCCGCAAGGACTGGGGAATTCTCGGAAGTTGAGAAACTTCCGGAAGCTATCCTGGAGGTGGCGGAATCCAAGGAATCCACCTTGCATTCCGCAGCACGGGGTGGTGCACGCATGGCCTTGGGCCTTATGCGTATGCATTATCCCAGTGCCAAGTCTTGGCGCATGGCGTCCGGTATCCCTCTTGGATATTCGGAGACCCAGCGGACCACCATCTTTGATGATATCAAGGGTCACGCCACCAAGATCGCCTCTATGGGAATATCTCCATCACCTATCCAGAAGAGGCGATTCCAGAAGCCCCCGAGGATGACAACAGCGAAGAAGACTCGGATGCTTGAAGAATTGCCCTGGATGGTGGAAATAGGAAATAGGAGCATTACTGCACTTTACAATGTAATTTATATTGTAATGCTTCTACTCTTTTGTATAAACAAGTACTCCGCATTTTGCAGTTAACATTTATGAAATCCTTTGCAAGTTTTCCGGGTTTTATATTCCTTTATCTTCCAAGTTCTCTGGTTTGTGTGCTTTAACTGTCCTTAGCGTTTGAAATGGCTCAGTAGTACTTTAATCTACACGCCAAGTTAATGGGTAAAACCGATCAGTTTAAACTTGGAAACATGGATCATACTAAAGGCATTTTTACTTACTAGCTCCACTGACCCAGCACATAAACAATCAGATAATGCTTAGAGAAAAGTAAGGAACTTTTTGATGAAGCTCGGGCACGCAGGCACAATCCGAGTTTCCTTTAACCTTTAGTAGGCTGAAAATCATTCAGTTTTTAAACGCCGAGCACGCATGCACAATTCGGGTTAACATTGAGTTTTTTGTAAGATCATTAGGAAATAGATAATACGGAATCATTCTTTGTACTATAATAAACTTGTAAAAACATGGATGTAAGAATTCCGACAACTTTATTTCATGATCTCAAAGATGTTTACATAGAAATTGAACTAAGTATAGAAGGGACGTAACTGCTGGATACTCCAAGGCCTCTTTGTCTCTCCTAGTTCATCATCTATCTTTCTCTTTCTTTTGCGATTCGGCTTCTCGGGATCGTCTCCCGTATCGCGAATGTCTACAAGATAATATGATCCATTCTTCATGGCTTTACTAATGAAAAATGGTCCTTCCCATACTGGGGCCAGTTTGTGCTTTCTTTGCTGCACCAATCTTGGCACTAGGTCACCTTCTTTAAAAGAACGATGCCTGATTTTCTGACTATGATAACGTCGTAAAACTTGCTGGTAGATGGCGGATCTTTGAAGCACAAGTTCTCGTTCTTCTTCTAAGATATTGACAGCATCCTGTCGTGCATTTTCGGCATCTGATTCATCGAAATCTTGCACTCTTGGGCTGTCATGGATCATGTCCGTTGGGAGAATTGCTTCCGCACCGTAAACTAGGAAAAACGGGGTTTGCCCAATTGACATGTTTGGTGTCGTTCGAATACTCCAAAGCACGGAAGGTAGCTCTTCTACCCATGCCCCAACTGCTCTATGAAGAGGAGATTCGAGTCTTGGGCGTATTCCTTGTAATATTGAGCTATTCATTCTTTCAACCTGACCATTGGATTGCGGGTGTGGCACAGATGCGAGATCTAGGCGAATTCCCGTTTGTCGGCAATATTTTGCCAACTCTCCAATAGAGAAATTTGTCCCGTTGTCGGTTATTATGCTGTGTGGAACGCCGTATCTCATGACTATGTCAATGATGTCTGGCAGTTACACCGTCAATTTTTTTGATGGGTTTGGCCTCCACCCACTTGGTATATTTATCCACTACAACGAGTAGATGCGTAAGTCCGCCTCTGGCAGTTTTGAATGGTCCCATCATATCTAGCCCCCAGACTACAAACGGCCATGTAATGGGGATAGTTTTGAGTGCTTGGGCTGGCATATTTGTCTGCTTGGCGTAATATTGACACCCTGCACATGTGTTTACTATGTGCTCAGCGTCTGTCTTGGCTGTTAGCCAGAAAAACCCCGCACGGAATGCTTTTTTGACTATGCTTTTTTGATTGAGCATGATGTCCGCAATCTCCAGCATGGATTTCTTGCAGGATTTCTCGTCCTTCTTCTAGTGAAATACATCGCAGAAAAATTCCGTTAGTGCTGCGTTTATACAGGCAATTATTAATTACCGTGTATCCTTTGCATCGACGCTGAATCTGTCTTTGCAAGACTTCGTCTGCTCCATCCGGGTACTTCTGATAACCTAAGAAGTTTAAATATGGGATTGTCCAATCCGGGTTAACGAGCATGACTTTAATTGACTCGGAAGCCAGAGGATAATCAACATCTCCACCTTTTATCGATGGTTCGTACAAATGTTGGACGAAAACTCCTGGTGGTAGGGTTTTGACCCTTTCTGACCCCATGCGGGCTAATGCATCCGCGTTCCAATTTTCCTCCATTTTAACATGGAGTACTTCGAATCCAAAGAAACAGATGGCAAACTCGTCCACCGTTCTCCGGTATTCGGCCATTATAGGGCTTTTGGCGTCCCAAGTTTGGTTGAGCTGGTGCTGTACCAAATCTGAGTCGCCATAGCATAGGATGCGTTTGACACCTATTTCCTTTGCAATATGCAAGCCGTGAAGCAAGGCTTCGTATTCTGCCATGTTATTACTGGCGTTGAAGTTAATTTGTAATACATACTCCATTGTATCTCCTTTAGGGGATTTTAGAACTACACCAGCTCCAGCGCCCTCCTTCATCTTAGATCCGTCAAAGTGCATGATCCAGTACTCGGACTCCGGCATTGGTGTTTTTTCCATTGCTTCCGTCCAGTCGGCGACAAAATCTGCCAGAACCTGGGATTTTATTGCCGTCCTAGGCTGGTACTTAATGTCAAATGCTGCTAGCTCGATGCCCCATTTGGCTACTCGGCCATTTGCCTCCGCATTATTTATTATATCCCCTAGTGGCGCTTTTCATACCACTGTTATGGAATGTCCTTGGAAGTAATGGCGAAGTTTTCTAGATGCGAAAAATACGCCATATGCCAGTTTTTGGTAGTGTGGATACCTTTGTTTGGACTCGGAGAAAACTTCACTTATGTAATATACCGGATGCTGGTCTGGTATGCTTTGTTCGTCTTTCTTCCTTTCCACAACAATTACTGCACTAATAACCCGATTTGTAGCCGTAAGGTACAATAACATAGGTTCTTCGTGTTTTGGGGATGCCAAAATCGGAGCTTTCATCAAAGTTTCCTTCAACTGGGTTAGCGCTGCATCTGCCTCCTCTGTCCATTCAAATTTGTCGGATTTCTTCAACAATTTGTATAGTGGCAAGGCTTTATCCCCCAGCCGGCTAATAAACCTGCTGACGGCTGCAGCGGAACCCGTCAATCTTTGTACATCTTTTACGCACGTAGGCTTGGAGATGTTTAAGATTGCTTTGATCTTTTCCGGGTTTACTTCTGTTCCTCTATGAGAAACGATGAAACCCAGAAGTTTTCCTGAGGGAACCCCGAATACGCACTTTAATGGATTTAACTTCATTTTATAAGCGCGCAAATTTTTGAAGGTTTCTCGCAAATCCTCAAGGAGTGTTCTTTTTCCTTGGCAACGACAGCAATGTCGTCCACGTAAACATGGACATTTTTGCCAATCTGACTATGCAAACACTGTTGCATGCAACGCTGGTAGGTTGCACCTGCGTTCTTCAGGCCAAATGGCATGGTTATGTAATAGTACGTCCCATAAGGGGTTATGAATGAAGTTTTGATTTGATCTTCCTTTTTCATGCGTATTTGATGATACCCGGAATATGCATCCAAAAAGCATAAAAGCTCAGAGCCTGGCATCTATTATTTGATCGATTCGCGGTAACGCAAACTTATCTTTTGGACACAGTTTGTTCAGGCCGGTGTAATCTATACACATTCTAAGGGCAGTAGTATCTTTCTTCGGGACTAATACTGGATTTGCAGACCATTCAGTATGTATAACTCCCCGGATAAAATCTGCTGCTAAAAGCCGGATAATCTCCTTGCCAATAGCCTTCCGTCTTCTTCCGTCAAATCGACGGAGGCCTTGTTTGACGGGTTTCGTTCCTGGAATCACCTTGAGTTGATGCTCAGCAAGTTCCCTGGGTACGCCTGGCATGTCCGTTGGACACCAAGCGAAAATATCCCACTTCTCACGGAGGAACTTGATGAGCTCGCCTTCCGATTTGTCGGTCATCCCAGTTCCCACTACGACAAATTTTGTCGGATCTTTGAGATCTAGGATTACCTGTCTTGTGTTCTCGGAAGCCTTGAAGCTATCTGCTGGCTTCCGGCTTTCTTTTCCTGCCGGCATTTCTGCCGGCATTTCTGTCGGCGATACCTTCAACTCTTCCTTTGCTATGACTTTCTCGGCGCAAAGGGCGTTTTCTTTTTCCGGCTCGTTTCCCAATTTGAAGTCTCCAGATATGGTGATTACTCCTCCTTTGGGTCCTGGCATCTTCGGCTTGTTATAGATATAACATGATCTTGCCATGAATTTGGCGAAAGCTGGACGTCCGAGTATCGCGTGATACACGCTTTCGAATGGCACAACCTCGAAGGATACTTTTTCCTACCGGAAGTGATCTTTGTCTCCAAAGGTTACATCTAGGGAAATTTCTCCTAGGGATCGTGCTTGTCTGCCAGGGACGATGCCGTGAAAACGTATGTTGCTGTGATTGAGCTGG
Source organism: Alopecurus myosuroides (assembly GCA_028641055.1). Classification (NCBI taxonomy): domain Eukaryota; kingdom Viridiplantae; phylum Streptophyta; class Magnoliopsida; order Poales; family Poaceae; genus Alopecurus; species Alopecurus myosuroides. Next base: position 372,084,408 of record CM054059.1, read on the forward strand.
GTCTCGGAAATTTTCAGATGCTTCAGTGTATCCAGGTACATTATGTTAATGCTGGATCCTCCATCCATCAGCACTCTTTTTAGCCTAATGTTTTGAACAATAGGACTTACAATTAGAGCTTGTGTGCCGGGTTTAGGGATATTCTCGGGATGATCAGACTGATCCCAGGTAATTGGTGTATTTGAGTACTTCAAGAATTTTGGGGTTGCAGGGACAACCGCGTTTATTTCTCGAAGCGTTCTCTTTGCCACCTTTGCTGATGGAGTTGCCAGGAAAGTTAGGTTGCATTCTCCATCAACTCTCGGAAACTTAGGCTCGCCTTTTCGCTGCTGTTCCTGGATTTTTTCATCAATGTACGATTCACTGTCTTCTTTTTCAGCTTCTGGCTTTTTCTTGGAAAACTTCCTCTTGGAATTTCTTCCCTTTGTTTCTGGATCCTGCACTGCCTTTCATATGCTTGTTCAAGCGGCATTGTGCGTTAGTATGAGTAGGCTTCCCAAATTGCAAATTGCGGACACAGTTTTTCGACTTGATTTTCTACCACTCTTCTTTGGTGTAGTTTATCGGCTCGGTACTGCGTCCTTTCCACCTATTGCCATTTTCCCTTCCAAAGGCTATGTTGACCTCTTTGGGTTTCTGTGTTGAATCTGGAGTTCCTTTTTTCTCAGGGCGAGGGTTCTTTTTGGCCTGTATCAATGTATCGATATTGCCTCCTCTTGCCCTAATGTCGTCCTCGGCTGCAGCGTGTTCGTTGGCGGTTGTAAGCATAGATCTGAGATCTTTGTGCTTTTTGGAGCCAATCATGAATGGTACAAGTCCGGGTTTTAAGCCATTGACGAAAGCATTCATTGCTTGAACGTTAGTTACTCCAGAGCAAATGTTCTTCATTGCCGTCCATCTTGAGATGAAACCCACGTATGGTTCATCTTCAAATTGGGTACAACAGTTTAGCTGGTTGATGCTATTCGGGCGTTTGTAGGTTCCCCGGAAATGCTGAGTAAATACTCGAGCCATATCATCCCAGCTGTCGACAGTTCTGGAGGGTAATCCATTGATCCAATCTCTGGCTCCATCCAGTAACATTAGGGGAATAAACTTTACAGCTTCCAAGTCTGTCCCATTGTTGATCTGGACGGCTGTATGATAGTCTGAGAGCCAGGTATCCGGGTTTGTACTACTGGTATATTTTTGGTATGTTGGACCAACTTTGGCAAAGCCAGCATGTAGGGTTATCCTTCGGATCCTATCTGTGAAGCACTTAGGTCCAAAGTATAACTCATCTCTTTCCGCTCTATCCATGTGTGCGGAGTACCTGCCGGCTGAATGGACAGAAGGGGATCTGCTCCTTTCTTTTCCATTCTGGCGCGAACGCGCTTTTCCGGGATTCTCTCTATTTCTTCCGAGATCTTGCCCCTTTGGATAAGGTGGAGTTATACTCCTGTTTCTTTCCTTATTTCTGGGGGTGTCCGGGATCTCTCACGCCTATGAGGTATATCCTGCCTTCCAGCTTTTTCGGCTGGGCGTTTTGGAGGCGGCATTGCTTTACCGTCATTCCGGTGCCTTTCTTCCCGACCGCGAGGATTAAGTCCGTCTTTCGGGAGATGGGATCCGGTTCTAGACGCTTCATCCTTGTTGTCGGGATTTTTCTTGTCTTTTCTCGGATCTGCTTTCTTCTCTTTTGAATTGCTTGAATCTCCAGGTTCTTCCGGTCCAGGTGCTCCAACGGCGCATGTAGCTGTTTTACATAGGGCCGAGTCGTCATGCAACTTCCCTGATCGCTGCTGCCCTCGCTGTTGTTGTTGCAATGCTTTTCCTAAGAAAGCATACACCCCTTGAAGTTTTTCACCATTGGAGTACATATCATTGTTGAGGATGGCGAACGCTGCTTCCGCATTTTCTGCTGCGGTTTTGTATATTGGTTCACCTCTGGCATCTTTGCCGTTAACCTTCTTTTGCCAAGATGGGTTGTGAAACCTTTCTTTTGGCGGCAGTACTTCTGGTCTTACAATTCCGGGTAACCTTGTAGGTTTAATTCCAGATCTATTGTTTCTCTCGTATTCCTCGATTTCTTCCTTCATGAGCTTGATGTCGTCCTGGGTTTTTTCGAGGTGTTCACGAGTTCTGAATAGATGTTGCTGCTGCCTCTGGAGAGCTTGTCTCCTGGCTTCTAGCACTTCAGGGGGTTCATGCAATCCCACTGGTGTTTGCAGTAATTCCTGTTCTTCTTGTTCTGTCAATGGCGGAACAAGGATTTCTTTTGTTTTCTTCTCCGAAGGTTTCAGACCGCTTGCGTCTCCAACTTCCGGGCTTTCATTGGCTGGATCAGCCAATTTCTTCTTCCGGAGTTTATATTGGAGCTTTTTAGCAGTTTTGTGTTTCTTCTTGGAAGAGGGAGGTTTCCTGCAGGGTTCTTCCTCTGTCAATTCTTTGACATCGGGTAATTTTGGAGAGGTTTCTCCTTCTTATCTCTCTTCCTCTGGCGGAGGCGTTCTAGGGCTTTCCTGACTGTCGGCATCCGTGTTTTCAGCCGGTTTTGCCATAAGTACTTCATGGAATCCCTCTTGGAAGGATTTGACCTTTCTTTCGAAAGCGTCTTCGTCTTCGTCTTCGGTATCGAAGTGATCCGATCCGGTTTCCGACTCTAATCTCGCCTCAATGGCGGCTAGTACAGAGTCAGCTTCCGAGTTCGTCGTGATGCTGACGGATGTCGGATCTTCCACCTCTGTTGTGGGAGTGTTGTTTTCTGCCTCTTGCACGGGATTACTTTCATCCGTGTTTTCGGCGATATCGGATTGCACCATGCCGATAAAGTGTGACTCACTTGTATGTCGGCGATCTGAGCAAAACCCGGTATCGTAGTCATCTTCGACTGGGTATAGGGCGGGTGGGATAAATTTACTTCCACCGCAAAACCCCATGGCCTCTACAGTTAATCCGATAAAAATATTTGCAGATCCAATCGGTAACACGCAGGCACTTACCAGATGATTTTGCGCGGGTATGTAAGATCCGTTGTCGAGGAAGCGTCCAACGTCGTTGTTGAACTCCAAGCTTCCGACAGTTATGGAACTGCCGATCCCGCCGAGTATCCTAGATCAAAACTTAACGCCTGACGTCGCTGGCCCCACGGTGGGCGCCAACTGTCGAGACATCGTAGTAGAATTCATAGACGGGGGTGCCATGAGACTACTGATAGAGACGTGGGGGAACATGGTTGTGCGAAGGACAATGACACAGGGTTTTTACCCAGGTTCGGTACGACGCAATAATGCGGCGTTCCTACTCCTGCAATCTCACTATTCAGGACTAAAAGCCTGGAAATACAGAGTACAACGTGAGGTTCTATCAGCTGCTCGTCAAGGATCCACCTCTCGGCGAGTTATCCTTTTACTTCTTGTCTATCTATCATATCTCCCGTCCGGCTTTATATAATAGCCGGATTAGGTCATACAGAATAGGAAACCTTGAAGACTACGGTAACTCTTTAACTTGGAAAGTAAGGAATCCGCCTTCTACTCCAAGCCAGATCACGTGGGCCGTGATCCGGGTTCTTCTAGAATCTGGCTTCTGTGCATCAGCTTACTGGGCCGCCAAACGGACCATAGCCCATTACCATTTAGGCCACCCTAGTAATCCGGCACTTTAGACTACCATCTGATATACCCCTAGTTGGTATATATCCGACATTGGCCTTCAAAGCAACCGATGCCCCTTTGTGCATTCCTATGGCCCTAGCACGGTTGTCAAGAGCATTCTTGGTTTGCACTTCATAGGAGCACACCTCTTGCATAACTTGAGTTGAGGTCAACGAAGCAAAGTCATGTCTTCCTGGAATGCTCTTCAAGTCCACGGGCTCAAATGGAATGAGAGCAATCATGTACTTCCTCTTGATCCAACCATCATCAATGTACTTGGCACCAACATTGTGGAATGTGGTGGCAAGAGTCTTGAGCCTCTAGTACATGTCTTCATGGATCTCTCCATCATGCATATGGAACCCTTCGGCCTCATTGCTCAAGGCATCATACCTATTCCTTTGCATGCTTTCATTTACCACATACATGACGACAAGAGCGTCCCATGTTTCCTTGGTGTTGGAATACTGTTGAAGATGAGGCATGTGGTTAGGACCCACGGCTTGTTGAAAAATCGACAAGGCAGTGTAGTTGAGTTGACAATCTATGGCTTCTCTTCTTGTCAAGTTCTTGGGGTCATGAGGCTTGTATCCATCACGAGTGACCCTCCAAAGTTCTATACAAGAAGAGTTCAAGTGAGTTTCCATATAATACTGCCATTCACGAAAAGAAAATGCATCAATTTTAGGTGGATCTCCCCTAGGGATTATATGAGGATGTGGGACGGGAAGATCGGAAGAATAATGTCCTTTGACGGCGTGATATTCTCCATCTCCTTTCGTACCCTTATAGGTGGAGTTTTTAGCGGAAGCATCTTTAGATGGATCACCATTATCCCCTTTCTCGGTGCCATCCGGGACTTTGTCCGGAGGAGGTGAAGTAGAGACTTCCGGTTCCTTGGGTTTCATGAATTGCAACATGAGTTGTCGCAATTCATCGATTTTGTTCTCCATGGATGAGGTCAATGAATTTTCCAACTCATTGAGATCATCCATAGAGACATGCACCACGGAACCGTCGGTCTCCGTCTCATCGACCATACTTAACTCTTAGGCGGTTAAGCCCGATACAAGAGCCGATGCTCTGATACCAATTGAAAGTAATGTATGGACACCTAGAGGAGGGGTGAATAAGTGCTACGACCAATTTTAATTTTTCTTCAAGTTTAGGCTTGACATAAAGGTGAATTCTCTAGGTTATGCAACTACGGTGAATTTACCTATATGACAACCACAAGCACAAATACAATACACGCACAATTAAAGGGGAAGGGAACGAGGTAACCGATATGAAGCACGCGGAGACACGATGTAATCCCGAGTTCCTCCTTGTTAAGGGAGTACGTCTCGTTGGAGGGATGTGAGCTCTCCACGAAGGCCTACTCAACGCCACAAATTCCTCACCCTATTCTCCGATGAACCCCGCCACAAAGGCCTAGTTCACCTTCCACTATTGATCCCCTTTGAGGGGGGAATCAAATCCTTTACAAACAACTTGTGGCACACATCCACAACAAAATTGGGGGCTCCCAACACAAAGAATAACCAAGAGTAGAAAGAGGTCTAGGTTCTCCACAAATGGAAACCCTAGACTATAATTCCTTAAGAATATGAGGGGGAAATGAAGAAAGGCTCAGTGAAGATGTATACCGGGGCCTTCTCCTTAAATCCTCCAAAGATCAACAGGTTTGGTGGGAGGGATTGGGAGTAATTGCGGATTTGGTGAGCTCAATAAATGTTATTGAATGCTAATGGACGAACTAGAGCTCAAGGAGGAAGAGGAGGGGTATTTATACCCCCTCCTCAATTCTAGCCGTTTGAGCTAGAAAAGAGGTACCGGAATATCCGGTCCAAGTTTAGACTGGAATATCCAGTCGGGATATTTCTCCAGATCTAAACGAACTCGTTGACTTCGATATTCCGACCGGGGCTGAATAATCCGGTTGGCTTCTGTCCCGCGCAGGCACCTAAACCGGATATTCCGGTTGGCACGGAATAATCCGGTTCAAATAATCCGGTTGGAAACTATGAGTTGAGGCTTCAGTCCTGAATCGATTTTGAGCAAACCTTCCTCAACCGGAATATCCGGTATGGTATGAATAATCCGGTTCTAGTATTCCGGCTCTTCTCTGTCTCGAACTGGACAGAAACCATTCTAACCGGAATATCCGGTTTCCTAGAATAATCCGGTTAGAATAATCCGGCTCCTCACTGTCCCAAATCTCTTAGCCCAATCTTCACCGATCTTTTTGGTGATCGATGCTGATGTTAAAGATAAAATCTACACACTAACACCTCGATAAATAGTGTACTTAGTATTGTTAACTAACACACAAAACACCGGGAAAACGAAATGCACTTTAAAAGGCCAGGCATCCTCCTCCATACTTGAGGACAGCCTATCCCACCTCTATGGGATCCGCGACGTTGCTGTCATCCCTAGAGCGTTGACCACGATGTTGGTCCCGGGGGCGGGTACCTTCCCTCCGTGGCTCGGAAGGTGGTAGATTTCTTCGAGAGGGGTCTGGCATAGAAGACCCCATGGACATACGGTTGCCTGGTCCCGGAGGGCACTCGGCCCTATTTTCCCGAGAGGGAGTGAGCCCAGGGCGAGGGATCCCTGGTTGTAGAGAAGCACTAGGCCCCGCGTGCGATAGGGATCTCCCGCGAACGGAGTCACCTCCCCGTCGTGCGAAGGCTAGGAGGCTCATGACCCGAGCCCTCCAGGTGTCGTACTCTGGTGAAGTTTGTGGCGGGGGGGGGGAGGGGTACTCCAGCAGGGCATTAGCCATGGCTAACGCGTCCGCGAGTGTTCGCGCCCACGACATCTGCGGTTGTGACTGGTGGGAAACAGTGTCAGAGCGTCGGCTTCCCCCCAGCCGAGGGCGGTCTTCGTTCCATGTTTGAAGTTCCTGCCGGGGAGACTGGCCTGGTGGCTTCCTACATCACGGCCCGATGCTTCCCCCACCGTTGGAGGCTCGTCCTCTGGCAGAGGCTGGCTGACCCGCGCGGCCGGCGCCGGAGCCACTCCTCGACCATGTTCTAAAACGGCGCGTTGCACGCGGGGCAGCGCACCAGCCTCCGACGGGCGACGACTAGTTCCGTCGCCAGTAGCCCGTGTCTGCGAACGGGTATGTTCCGCTGGGGGATCGGCGAACGCGGGGAAGCTTCGTGTGCCCACTGCACTGGCGACATGATTTCCTCTTGAAATTGCTAGCAATCCGGGCACAGGGGCTTACGGTCCCCTACCTGGCGCGCCAGATATCGCTTGTCGAAACACGGACACCGGGAGTGACAGTTGTCCTGCTCGCTGATTTGTTCGACAGATGAGCAGATAGACCCCTGCAGTCCCGGAAGTGGTCTTGGTAGTCAGCAGAATAGGGGAATCGGTCGTTCCCCAAACACAGAGACACAAGTTTTACCCAGGTTCAGGCCATCAAAAGATGGAACCCTACATCATGCATGTCTGGTCTGTAATTATGTATCTGGCTGGTATTACACCTCTTTCTCCTCTCCCCTTACCTCCTATTTACCCTCTCATGCCAGTGGGTCCTCCAGCGCGCTTGACACTTGGAGGCACACGGGCCACCTGTCCCGTGAGGCGTTGGAGAGGTTGCGTTGGGGTGACATCTGGCTCACGGGACCGCCGCGTGTCTCTTGGTTCCTGCCGTGCGGGACACGCGTGAGCCCCCTGCGAGGCTGCACGCGGGTAGAAGCCCGCCTTCGTGAAGTTAACCCTTCATGCCGCGCCCGGGAGCCCGTCGTCTGGGCGCCATGTAGGGCCCATGCATTACGCGTTCGTGACACCCATGTCTGGCAGGGTGTCGACAATACTTAATTATGAAACAAAATATGAATAATAACACTTTTATTATTGCATCTAGAGCATATTTCCATCACCTCCATTCACTACTGGACTCAGGCGAAATGCCAACGGTCAAGAGCTATGACGACAGCCAAAGGTCGGGGCCTTCAGCATATCCACTAGGATCCCATGGCACAAAAACGAATGTAGGCGTCGAAACCCCGTCGGCATAACTGGAGCTAAGCCGACGGCTACCATCAGCGCACCTAGGTTGTCGCGTTTTGCTCGGCTACGTCGATGGCCACCATCGGTACATCTCGATCGTCGCCACATAGCTGCCCTCACATGTCGCTGGCTTAAGAGGAGGTTGCCCAACTCGTTTTCTCTCTCCTCCATTGTTGACCTTCAAAATTTTGGTTTTCTCTCAATCTCTTCAATGATTCTTGCTCCCACTCGAGGGAAAAGAGATAGGAGATTTAGATCTACAATTCCACCAATCAATCTCTCCTTCTTGTGAGGGGAACCTATTAGATTTATATATTGGATTCCTTTGTTGTTTTTCCTTGTTCTTCCTCTCATCTTGCTCCATAGCATTAGTTGCTTTGGTGAGATTTGAGACCGAAGGAGTTTGACCACTTTGTAAGTTCTCGCTATTGCATTAGGTGCATCAGTTTGAGTTCCCCACGGGATTTATGAAAGACAAGTTCGTGAGCTTGTTCCTCTTGAGTTCATTTAGCACCTTAGACGTTTAGTCCTTGGAGCTTCGACCTTGTTGCAAAAAGCTTTGTTGAGAGCCTCTAGTTGAGTTGTGGATATAGCCCCAACCACGTGTAAGGTTTGGTCAGCGCATTCAAGACGACCTCATAGTGGAAACGAGTATCTACCTCACCGGGAAGCTCAAGGAGAATGTGATGAGCACAACCGTGCGTTGGAGTGCCTTGGCGGCTCCACACCCCTCCAACAAAGACGTACTTCCCTTGTGAAGTAACTTCGGGAATCACATCGTGTCTCCTTGTGTTTCGGTTATTTCTATACCCTACCTCGTTACTTATGCATTATCTTTGTGATAGTCATCGTGCTTAAAGTCATCTATCTTGCTATCACCTAGTTGTATATATTGTCTAGCATAAGTTGTTGGTGCACATATGTAAACCTAGCTTGTTTAGGTTTTGTGATTGATAAATTAAACGCTAGTTTTATTCCGTATTTATTCAAGCCTAAACCAAATTATTTTAAAACGCCTATTCAATCCCCCTTCTAGACGACATCCTTGTACTTTCAAGTAGACTGTGTTTTCTGTGCTGAAAACGAATCTACTACACACCTCTTTCATGAATGTGTTGTTGCCAAGGAAATCTGGAAAATAGTTTCTATTTTCTTTGGAATACCCCTAGGCACTAATTTGGAACCTATAAGTAGATTCTGGGTTTCCCAGAGCAGTAACTCTGCTTTAAATTCTACTTGTGCACGTGTCTTGTGGTGCATATGGAAAACTAGGAATGGTATGATTTAAAAAAAAATCAAATTTGGATGGATGTCAAACAGGTGTTGTGGCTTTTCCTCAAAACTCTCAGGAGCTTGTCGATTCTTTCAAAGGAGCCAACACTAGCCAAACTGAGAGGCTTCCTTCTGGACACTTCAAGAGTGATTGCGCACCTCCTAGAGTGGGGGTGATACAAAGTAGACAATGGTCTCCTCCTCCTCCCATAGGTTCTCGGAAGATCTACTTCATCAGCCCGAGCACGCCGCTGGAGCTCCCTGCATCGCCGGAACCATCTCCGCTGAAAAGGCCAAAGCTCCCAACAGCCTTGCTGGATATCATACCTGCTCAGGCGGTCGTCCCGGTTTAAGATGTCTCCACTGCCTTTGTTTTGCCCTCCTCATGGGTGAGGTGTCCACTGTTTAAGTTCCCGTTCGGACTTGTCGTGCCTAGTTCTCGTGGGGTCTCAGCCGTAGTAGGACTCATTTTCTTTTATTTTGATGTTCTTTATTTTTGGGAGAGCCTCGTGTTCATTATGTTTTGAACTGGATGTGCGTGGTTTCAATGGAAAATGGAAGGGGGGGTTCTCGCCCCCTTTTGATCTAAAAATCAAGCTAGATCCAATTGCTTATGTTATTTTTTATGAACAGGAAGGTTCAAACATCTCGCCCTAAGTGTCCTCAAAACATACATCCCTAGTTTTTCTAAAGAACATGCCGGGCTCCATGCCAGACCATCAACTTACAAGCGAAGTACATGAAGTAGTCTATAATGTCAGAGTCATGACAAGATGATAAAGAAACTACGACAAGGTTGCCATTCTTCTAGTTGATTACGTGTTACACAAAAAGTTGATGATTTGATACTTTGATTTTGCCTTTAGACAGTCTCCATTCTAGGTCAAAAACATGACAATACTCATGCATGCCATAGCTCAGTTGTCAGTTTTGAACCAAACTGTGCCCGGGCTTATTTTTGTATTGCCAAATTTGTTTTATGAAAAGCTCAAAAAAAGATTAGTAAATTTCATATGTTGGAGTTTGTAACGTTTTGTACACCGACTTGGAGTAGTACTCCTGGTCACGTACGGTTCCATGTAAGCCACGAGGGGGCTTTCCCCTGCCATATAAACATGCACCCGATCGTCCCAGCCAGGGATAGCGATCGTTCCCACAAACACAAACATGGTATCAGAGCAGGCCTCTTCCTAGACCTAGCCGCCGTACCGAAAACCAGAATACCCGCCGCCGTGACTGCCAATCAGCCACCGTCGCCGTTGTGACAAGGAAACCGCCGTCGCCGCTGTGAGATCAGCCGCCACCGCTACAAAAGACAACCGCTGTCGCCGATGTGAGATCAGCCGCCACCGCTACAACAGACAACCCTGCCGCCGCTACTGCAAAGATCTTAACCGCAGCTGCACAACTTCAGATGGCTTCGTCATCGTCTGCCACAACCCTCGCCGCTGCCCTTGGATCACCACCGACACAGTCCCTGACCCGTGAGAACTTCCTGGTCTGGAAAGCACTTGTGGTTCCAGCCTTACGTGGTGCTCGTGTGCTAGGGCTCGTCGAGGGAAAAGAGATAGCACCGGAAGAAACATTAGAAACCGAGGATGCTAACAAGAAAAAAAATACAGTTGAAAACCCATATTATGTTGCCTGGATTGTCCGTGATCAACAAGTGCTCCGATTCATCCTTAACTCATTGTCACCGGATGTGCTAGCTCATGTCATTGGACTTGAGTCATCCGCTGAAGTTTGGGAAGCAATCAATGCCCTCGTCTCCTCAAAATCTCGCTCAAGAATTCAACAAATCCGTTCTGCCCTCAATGACATGAAGAAAAGCAACCTGTCTGCTGCAAACTACTTTACCAAGATGAAGAATCTTGCCTCCAAACTTGCTGCTGCTGGAAAGCCATTGGACGAGGATGAACTCATATGGTATATTCTTCATGGTCTTGATGGTTCTTACAACATCCTAAAAACAGCTATCAATGCCAACCCGGGTACTTACCTCTTGGATCTGTTCAACCGGCTGCAAGCATTTGATCAACTCCACACAACCTATGATGGTACTGAGGGATTTATGTCTTCTGCCAACATGGTTCGCCGTGGTGTCAACACACCTCGTAACCCGCGCTCCCAAGATCGCCCTCGCCAACAATATTCAGATGATCGTCCTCGTCAACCATATGATAACAATGGCCGACAGCAGTTTGGCCGTGATGACACTCGTGGGCGCTATGATGATCGTGGTTCATATGGTTGTGATGACCGTGGGCAGTATCGTGATGACCGTGGGCAGTATAGACAGTATGGTAGAGATGGTCGTGATGACCGTGGTCAGTATGGGCGTGATGGTCGTGGTCAGTATGGACGTGATGGTGGACTAGACCGATGTCGCAATGATGATGGACGCAGACGTAATCGAGTACCCACTCCCTATGTTGATGTTGATTGTCAGATTTGCAAGAAACATGGACACTCCGCAAGTGATTGTTGGTGGCGTCGTGAAGATGACAATGATGGATCTAGAGCAAACAAAGGTGCAAATTTTTCTTCTTATGGTGTTGATACAAACTGGTACTCTGACAGTGGTGCCACAGATCATATCACGGGAGAACTGAACAAGCTATCTACTCATGAAAATATCAAGGACGTGATCACGTCCACACGGCAGACGGTAATGGCATGCACATTAGTCATATTGGTCATTCTGTTTTACGCACCTCAAATAGTTCTTTTGATCTTAATAATGTTCTTCATGTTTCCCATGCATCAAAAAATATAATTTCCGTCCATAAGCTTGCCCTTGATAATAATGTCTTTCTTGAATTTCACCCATTCTTTTTTCTTATAAAGGACCAAGCAACAAAGAGAGTTCTGTTTAGAGGTCCATGTCGTGATGGTCCTTATCCTCTTGTGCCGACTTCCGCTGGATCTTCCAAGCAAGCTTTTATTACAATAAATCCATCTTCCTCTACATGGCATCGACGTTTAGGACATCCCTCCTCGTTTACTATTCAACAGATTCTTCGCAAACATAGTCTCTCTTACCCCCCTGAAATAAATCCTTATGTATGTGACTCTTTTCAACTTGCTAAGAGTCATCAGTTGCCATATCCTATATCTACCAGTGTTTCCACTGTTCCCTTGGAACAAGTGTTTTCTGATGTATGGGGTCCAACACCTGTCTCGGTTGGAAAACATGAGTACTATGTCAGTTTTATTGATGATTATAGTAAATTTACATGGATCTATCTGTTAAAGAAACGTTCTGATGTATATCAAGTTATTCTCAATTTTCAACAATATGTTGAGCATAAGTTTTCTAGGAAAATTATCACAATGCAAACTGATTGGGGTGGTGAATATGAGAAATTAAATAGTTTCTTTCAAAAGGTTGGGATTACACATCATGTTTCATGTCCACATGCTCACCAACAGAATGGTTCTGCTGAAAGGAAACATCGTCATATTGTTGAAGTAGGCCTAGCCTTGCTTGCTCATGCTTCCATGCCCTTGAAATTTTGGGATGAAGCCTTTCTCACAGCCACATTCCTTATAAATCTTCTTCCTAGTAAAGTTCTCAATTTTGAGTCTCCCACTGGGCGTCTCCTTAGTGTCAAACCAAACTATGATGCTCTTCGCATTTTTGGGTGTGCATGCTGGCCTAATCTTCGTCCTTATAATACCCGCAAACTTTATTTTCGATCCAAGCAATGTGTTTTCCTTGGATATAGTCCTCGTCATAAAGGAGTTAAATGTTTGGATGTTTCTACCGGTCGTGTTTATATTTCCCGTGACGTTGTCTTTGATAAGAAAGTTTTCCCTTTGCCACATTACGTCCTAATGCTGGCTCTAGACTTCGTCAGGAAATTTTGCTTCTTCCTTCACCTGTGTCATCATCTTTTCTCCTATTGGGGTTGCACATACTAATGACCATATGCCTGTTGTAGTGCCTATTACTTTGCCTCCTGTTCATGCTCCACAGGTAGATGCAGGTGTGGAAGAAAACCTTGCTCAAAATGATGCTCTGGATGGTTCACAATCCTCATTTCAAGATAATCCAGAAAATGGCGAATCTGATGCTACAATCGAGGATGATGCTCCTGAATATTCCTCTGGTCGCGCGGATCCCGAAGACACTGATCCCGTTGTGGATTCTCCTGCTGCCTCGTTCTCGGCTCCCGAGGCCTCGCTGTCTACGCGCAGGGACACGCCTTCGCCGCGCGCACATGCACCTTCGCCCCGGGCTGCTACAGTCACCCCAGCCGGGTCGCCACGTTCTGCTACGCGCACCCAGCGTGCCAGCCCGGACAGAGACAGTGATAGCTCTGTCGCTGCCACTGGTGCGGACCAGCACCTGTCTCCTGGATCTTCTACATCTGCTGTTGCTGAAGCTGCTGCTACACCCAGTCCCTCTCCACCGATAATTCGTACACGACTACAATAAGGCATCCGACATCCAAAAATCTTTGATCATGGTATAGTTCCGTATGCAAAACAAGCAAACTTATATAAAGCTAATTTTGTTCGCTATGGGCTAGTTTCTTCCACAGGTGAACCCTCCAAATTATCTGAGGCACTTAGTGATACAAATTGGCGCTCTGCTATGCAAGATGAGTATGATGCTTTACTGCAAAATAAAACTTGGCACTTGGTTCCTTCAAGTCCATCCAGAAACATCATTGATTGCAAGTGGGTTTTTCGTATCAAGAAATGTGCAGATGGTTCGATTGATCGATATAAAGCTCGGTTGGTTGCAAAAGGGTTCAAGCAACGGTATGGTATTGACTACGAAGATACCTTTAGTCCTGTTGTTAAAATAGCTACTATCATAATTGTTCTTGCAATATCTGTCTCTCGTGGATGGAGTTTACGGCAGCTAGATGTCAAAAACGCGTTTCTCCATGGTGTTCTGGAAGAGGAGGTCTATATGAAACAACCTCCAGGTTTTGAACATCCAGATGCTCCTACTCACGTGTGCGAACTAGACAAAGCTCTTTATGGACTAAAACAAGCTCCTCGTGTATGGTATTCTCGTCTCAGTTCTAAGCTGCATGCTCTTGGGTTCACACCTTCTACGGCTGATACTTCATTGTTCTTATACAACAAGTCTAATGTCATCATCTTTCTTTTGGTCTATGTTGATGACATTATTGTTACTAGCTCTTCAGATCGTGCTATCTTAGCGTTGCTTAAAGATCTCAATGACAGCTTTGCAATCAAGGATTTGGGAGAACTTCATTATCTCCTTGGACTTGAAGTAAAACGAAATTCCCATGGTTTGCTTCTTACACAGGAAAAATATGCTACAGATTTACTGTCCAAAGTTGGTCTCCTTCAGTGCAAACCTACACCTACACCTTTATCTCCTTCGGAGTCACTGTCTCTTCATGATGGTACACCACTTGATTTTGATGACAGTACACGCTATCGTGGTGTTGTTGGAGCTCTTCAGTATTTAACATTGACACGTCCAGATATTTCCTTCTCATTAAACAAAGTTTGTCAGTATCTACATGCTACTACCACTTCTCGTTGTTTAGAGATCAAGTTTATTTCTAGCAAAGACCAGTTAGCTGATGGTTTTACTAAACCTCTTCCTGTAAAATCCTTCGATGAGTTTAAGCGTAATCTAAACCTCTCCCGTGGTTTAGATTAGGGGGGGGTGTTGGAGTTTGTAACGTTTTGTACACCGACTTGGAGTAATACTCCTGGTCACGTACGGTTCCATGTAAGCCACACAGGGGGCTTTTCCCTGCCATATAAACATGCACCCGATCGTCCCAGCCAGGGATAGCGATCGTTCCCACAAACACAAACATCATGAAGTTCCGAGTATCTTGTTAAAAAGGAAACAATTGTGAAACAACTAAAAAGGAAACAATTGTGAAACAACTATCTTATAAAGCTACAGACAACATATTGCATGGAACTCAGCCACTACATATTGGCACACCCATGAAACGGACCCCACTTGCTAGCGTCTCAACTCGCCGTTGTGACTTGCTGTTGCACTGATCCAGTCAAGTTTGGCTGGGCGACGGCTCTGAAATCCACTCTGGGAGGAGGCAACTTCTGAAGCAGGCACTCCTTGATATTTCTGAGGACTCCCCTGTCGTAAGGATTTGAGGAGCTCCGGTACCGTCCTTTGTGCCTCTCATGGCTCGTCTGCAGCAGCGAAGTCCAGGAAATCAATAACTCATCAGCTACTCCCGTTGTAAATCATGACACGAACGCTAGTTGGTTCCTTCAGTATGCGAACGCCACACGAACTTCCACGTTAACTTACCTGGTTCTTGGCTGCAAGGAAGACATGGTAGGCGAGGAGGCATGCGAGGAGCCAGACAGCCATGGAGCTGAACGCCGCGAGAGCAACCATTTCAGGCCAGCTTCTGAGCAAACCGAGAAGCCCTGCATCGGCAGCAGCAACCAACTGCACCTTTATTCTTCTCACGGAGAACGCAAGCATGTACGTGTAGAAAGCCAGCGCCAAGGCTATCAGCAGCAGGTAGAACCTGTAGTTTCTCTGAACAAGAAAACAACGGAATTCAGGCATCCCGTAAGCGATTAATTAAAGGATAAGCTGCCGTTGTGCATCTTGGAGTTGACGCGTACCAGTCCTATACACTGGCCTATCCAGGGGCAGTGGTGATCGAACTTGTCGACGCAGTTGTCCCAGACGGCACAGTGAGAGCTCCTCGGAGCACGGAAGATGTCGCAGATCCTGCAGTGCTTCTGCTTCCTTTCGACGCCGTTGATGACGATGCGCCGGCTCCTGGTTCTTCTGATGGTGCTCGCGCCAGCTTCTTCTGGCGGTGAGGTCCGGTTTCTTGGTATGATCCCAGGGTCTCTTGTTGCAGTCAGTAGCAGAGTGGTAATCACCTGTCAACAAACTACTAGCTAGTATCAGAAATGATCCAAATACGAATAGCAGAGCATGCAATTCAATACTGGATACATGTGGTGTCACTAACGGTAGCCGCTAGCCCGCTAGTGCGATGGAGAATGCAGCTATCATGAGTGGATGCTTCAACGAAGGATGAACAACGGCGGCCAAGAAGATCCACTAAAGACCGCTATGGCCGTCAATATGAGGCCTCGAGGGTCAGGTCCACAGATCACACGCCCATCCAGGAAAAACACCTGCATTCCGTGGCAGAACACGGAAATCTAGTGCATCAGTATTCATGAAAGAGTGGGCGTTTTTTCGTGACACAAAAACGACCACCGATCCTTACGTTTTTCCCAGGCCAGACTTGGTACAACGCGACCGGCGGCGATGAGAGCGGCAGGCTTGCCGGTGAGGATATCCCGAAGCAAGACGGGATCAGAAATCTCCAGATTTTGGTAACTGCACCTTTCAGACCGCACATTGCAGACGAGCAAGATGAGTCGTCAGGCTGTGAGGTGCACCCTTGGTTTTGGCTGCCCTGTTGATGAATTTCACGAATTGGATTTTCGTGATCAATAGGGTCCATGCTTTTCCTGGTTCCGCGTTTTGGAGGAAGAAGAAGACTGCACGGGGAGTGCTATTGGAAGTTGCTAATAGAAGGAGCAACTGTCGCAGGAGGGCAAGTTCAGTTCGTGTGCGGTGAAAATTAGGGCATCTCCAGCCGTTGCGCCCCCCCAGGGCCCAAAACGCCGCCGTTTTGGTGCCGTCGCGGCGCTAAACGGCGCTATTCTGGAACCTGGGGGGGCGCGTTTCCCAGTCGCGTCCCGAGCCCAAAAATCGGCCCAAACAAACGCAAATTTAAAAGAGGCGAAATTTCATTGAAATTTTTAAACTGCGTACATATTCGGCGCGAATTTACAGCTAGTACGAAAAATTTAAACTAAAGCTAACTACTTAAGCCCGAGGCTGGCGGCGATCGCCTGGCTGTAGTCGCCGCCGTCGTCGTCGTCGTCGCTGGGGGCGTCGCCGGGGCGCTTGCTTCCCCCCTGTCCCTCGTCGCCGCCGCCGCAATCCCACCTGCTCACCTCGAGCGCCTGCTGGATCACGCCGTCGTCGTCGGAGTCGGAGACGTCGAGAATGATGTACACGTTCTCCTTCTGCGGCGGTGGGGGAGGGACTCGGAGGCGGGCCGCGTTGGCTGCGGCCTCACGCTCGCGCGCCGCCTTGCGCTGCTCGGCTTCAGCCAGCAGGCGGCGCTGAAGGGCGAGCTCGGCCTCGGTGGTGTCGCGCAGACTCCACTGAGTGGCGGCGTCGACGTCGAGCGGTTGCAGCGTGTCCAGCGACAGCTGCTCCGCGACCTTTTGGTCGGGCCACTCGCCCTCGTCGTCGTCGTCGTCGCCGCTCTCCGTCTTCGGGCGAACCACGCGTTCGAAGCGTGGCTCGCCGATGCTGAGCGCGCCGCCGCTGCGCCTGCGGGCGGGCGCGCCGGCGTTTAGAAAGGGGGGGAGGTGGAGACGGAGTGCCCGGCGGAGGAGCTCGACGTCGCGGACGAGGAAGACGCGCCGGTCCGCCGCGCCACCCACGGCTGGGTGGCCTGCGGCGGCGGTATCTCCAGGCGCGGCTGGTTGCCGGCGTGGATGTGCTGGAGGACCTCGTCGAGGGTCCTGCCAGGGGCGCTCCACCAGCGGCGCCGCCCGTGCGCGTTGAAACGGCCCTCGACAGGGCCGTTGTCGTTCAGGGAGTCCAGCTCCCGGGCGCGGCGTGCCGTCAGCCGATCCCACCAGAACTGGTCCACGCCGGTGAGCGGGAAGTTCTGGGGGTTCTCCATTCCGGCGCGCATCTCGTGGATGGCGCGGCGGAACTCGGCGTCGGAGGAGGGAAGGGGAGGGACCGGGACCCCGCCGGTGCTGAGAGCCCAGCGGCTCGCCCCCGCGGCGGAGCTAGGGAGGCGCATGTCCGGCGGGCAAGGATAGCCCGCGCGGTACAGCGCCATCGCCTGGCCCCGGCGCAGGTTGTGGCGTGGGAAACCGTTCGCCGCCGCTCCGTCAGACATTGTCGTGGAGAGAAGGGAGGAGGAGAGCGTCGAGAGGAAGAAGGGAGAGGAGAGCTCGCCGGTGTGAAGAATGGTGTGGCGCGGCGCGCGGCGGGGGGGGGGGGGGGGTTATAGCGCGGCGAGCGGCCGGGCATTTACTGCGCGCGCGCGTCCCCTCGCTGCCGCCCGCCACGCCATTACGCCGGCAGCCTTTGGGCGGGGCGCATGCACTGGGCGGCCGCCACGCCATAAACGTCGGCAGGCTTTGACCGCGCGGTAGCCGAGAAGACGATCACGGGCGGTTCTGTTCCCGCGCTTTTCTCGTCGCGTCGCTGACAGGGCTGGCCCACGCGCGCGGCCGCGCAGTTTCGCCCCCCAGGCCGAACCCAGCGGCCTGGGTTTGGCCTGGGTGCCGCGGCGCTATTTAGCGCCGAAACGGCGCTATTTGGGCCGCTGGGGGGGCCGAGTGGTGAAGAAGCGGCGCTATTCGCCGCTTCCGCCGCGAAAAAACCCCCTGGGGGGCTCTGGGGGGGACGGCTGGAGATGCCCTTACCCCTCCATTGACAGTGAATGTGAAAATCAGCCAATAAAAAATAAAAAAACTACACGTACATAAAACAAATGTTTACTCGTTTGATATTTCAAGCAGCTACCACATCGCTACTTCAAGTAATTTGCAAAATTTGTGATGGAATATGCTAAACAACTTCTCTCACATTCCTCTCCATCACCTCTGTTTAATAAACGTCCAATCTTGTAACATTTCTTGAAGATTTATTCGCTAAAATCATATTGAACAACAAATCTCAACACGCTGAGAAAAATCAGTTAACTGTATTCAACAAAATCGATGTATTCAATGATAGGTACATACATAGGCATTCTTCTGATCCCAAGATTCAAGACCGACACGTACATAGCACGTAAGAGTTGCCCAAGCTACAATCCGTAGATTAGGCAGTCATCTGATATTTTTTTTCCGAAATGGAGGATCTACCTCCAACCTATGCACCAAAATGATGCACACAGCCGGTTTTTATTAATAATAAAACAGCAACCACCACATATTACAAATAAATACATCAATGAACAAACTGAAACCACCAGCCGCGCTACCTACAATACTGATGAAGGGAGCGGTCGAGCAGAGGGACGAATGCCGTGACAGCACACCAACGCGCATAATCTAAAAATTGAAGGCCACACCAAGCCGCACAGTAGCGACCAATGTGCACAACCGGTCCAGCACACCGACGTACATGCTCCAGAAGTTACCGCCTCCGTCTTCCACTCACCCGTCTTCAGGACAGAAATCAATACATTTGGCCGTCAGATCTGTCATCATGCTCGTGACCCTGCATGTGACCATCATCATGCGACAACGAGGTCCCGCTGCACCATGGCACCAAAACTCGTCGTTGATGATGTGCAAGAAGCAGCACGGCTCCACCTTCCGACCACTCCAGTTAGTATGAGCTCCAACAACGCAGCCCTCAAGAGGGAGAACGACACCCGCAAGTGTTACCAACGTCCAATCTGTAGAGCCCGGATCAGGGGTTTTCCCCGAAGCATCCCGAGCAAATAAGTTGCAGCTGCAAAAACGATGCCTTTGTCGGGGAACGAGGCCAAGATGAGCCATCATCGCCCCCTCCCCCCCCCCCCGGTCTTCACCGACAGATGCAGGAATCAAAACCCGACAGTGAGTGCAACGCGATGCCGCTGCCGCCGAGCTAGCCGATCTCCTTCGGTGAAAGTGGAGAGCCAAGATGGTCGGATCCTTGCGAGAAGTGGGCAGCAACTATGCAATGCCTCGATGAAGGCCAACAACGGCCATAGCCGCCGCCATCGATGGTCACGGCACAAGGCTGAGACAGGGTCTTCACCCAAGCATGCCACCACCTCGAACGCACATCCACCGCAACAGCAGTCTGGGACGCAGCATCACACCGCGAGCCGGCTGGCCACCTCCAGCGAAGAAGAAGGTCACAACCACCACGCCAAGGGCCAGAGCCCCGGATAACCTTGTGTTGCAGATCAAGTCCAGGAGCATTGCGCCGTTGATGGAGAGGGGGACCAGCAGCACAACACGACTGAGTCGAGGCCGACGTTGCAACATGGCCCTGTCGCAGCCAATTCGCGCCACACCCTGCGGTCCAGCCGAAGGGAAAGCCGCAATTCAACTAGATCATGGGCCAAAGAGAAAACCACCGCCGCCGCGACACCACAAGGGCTTTTCCATGTGACTCCCCTGGTAAAGGTGGCAGAGGGGAGGAGATGTCTGGAGCGGGTTGTAGGAGGATGGCGGGAGCTCCTCGGCGCGGGACAGTGTCGCCGCACAGGGGAGGTAGGGGGATTAGGGCAGGAGGTCTTTGCGTACCTGTGCAGTCATCTGATGCCAAGAATCAAGAACTAATTTTTTTGGATAAAGAAGAAATCAAGAACTACATGTACATAGACCATAAGGATCATCCTAGTACATCTTAGCACAATCTGTGACCAGAAAACTTGCAAGAAGACATCATGAGATCTCTAAATCATTAGTATATTCCTGGATGCGACGTGGCAAGACGACTGTCGGCGAAAGCTCATCTGTCCTACACATGATAGCTCTCAAAGGTTCGAACACTGGGGGATAAACACGCTTCATTCGCTTCCAGAGGAGGCTTCGAGAGGGAAGCTTGGGCACGACAACAATGGCGACATAGAGAGTTTACCTAGGTTCAGGCCACCGGTATGGTGTAAAACCCTACTCCTGCTTGTCTGATGGATTGCTCTATGTTCCTTACAGTACAAATGCGAGCTTGTGCTCGGAACAGACTACTTGGGCTCTACGATGGTTTGAGCTCCCCTTGTTCGAGGGCTGGTGGTGACCTTCTTATACTGGCGTTTGGACCTCCTTCCCGCTCACTTGGAGGGAAAGGGTTACCACAAGGTACCAAAGGGAGGAGCGTCACGTACTTCTGCGCCTCCTTCACGGTCCTGGTCGCTGGGGACAGCTCCACCGTCCATGGCGTCACGGTGGGGGAGCCCTGTGACGCCACCTTCGTCTTCTAGCGTGGTTTTGGTCTTCTTGCACCAAAGAGACAATCTTTGGGAAACCCTTTGGCCGCCGCAGCTGTCCACCCGGCCTTTATACACCAGAATGGCAACTGGGGACAAAGTGGCTCTACGGCGCCTCCGTCACCGCTCAGAGGAGTGGCCGTCAGAGGCACATGGGTTGCCTCCTCTTGAACGGAGATACCCAAGGAGGGGGGTGAAGGAGAAGTGGAACCCCTCTCTAGGGAAAGATCTCTAGCGGGCCAGGGTGGGCCTGGGACAGGGAACCCCGTATGGCGTGGACGGAGCTCTCGGCCTTGGAGTTGTGTACTGGGCTGGGCCGCAGCTGTCGTTGCAGGGTACCCTGGTATCCAGAGGACCGATAGTATCCCCCGGGTCCGCGGGAAACACATGTCCGCAGGATGCGAGGAGACGCGGGGCCAACTGCTGCGGGCCAGACCTCTTCACGTGTCCATGACCCACGACCTTCCCGAGGTAACGACTCCCTGCGACGTGGGGGGCCCTGCCATAAAGGCTGCGGATTTACTGAGGCTCCATTCTTCCTCTTCTCCGTCTGCCGCCTGGAAACCGCTCAGTCTCCAGATCTCCCATTTTCCTATGAGATCTTCTTCCCAAGATGGCCGTGAAGAAAGCTGCTCCCGCGGTGAAAGGCAAACAGGTTGTCGTGGCTAAACCTTCCTGGTTGCGGCCACACTCGATCTTGGAGCCGACCCGGATCCACTCGGGGACTGATGGTGGCCTCCTCCACCAACGAGCACGGGGCCACCTTGCTTTTCGCTGGGTCGGCTCGAATCAACTCCCTCCCAGCTACCGCCTACGCCTTGTTCTTCCACACCCTCTTCGCCGGCCTGATTCCTCCTTTCTCCTTCTTCTTTTTGGCCATCTTGGATTGGTATCAAATCCACGCTCTTTACCTTCACCCCAACTCCATCCCGACCCTGGCCATCTTCGCATTCTGGTGCGAGGCTTTCCTCGGCGTCAGACCCTCGGTGGCCTTCTTCCGCACCAGCCTAGGTAGGAGAGCTCTGTTCCTCCCATTGGACCACAAGAAGAAGGTGGATGACATCGTTAGCCGCTGGGTGTTTATGGATGTAGGCGCCTCCGCGGTTCATCTTGAGGTGCCCACTGGTAGGCCCAGGAAGCACACCGGCTGGGCCCAGGAAGTCCTTGATGGTCCGGACATGGCTCCTCTGGTGCAGAGGATGGAGGAGCAGCACGAGAGCAGGCTTGAGGTTCCCATGCTTGTCCATGAATTAATCCGCTAGAGGTTGGCGCCTCTTCAAGAACACGAGCGCCTCATGTGCCACTGTGGTGACACAGAGGACAACATGAGGTTCAGTAGCTCCCTCCTTGAGGGAAGGGAGCTCGAGGCAATGATGCAGACCCTTCTTGGCAGGGACATCACTCCGCCTCTTCCTCCCTCCGTAGTCCTCCTTTCCAATCTTGAAGAAGCGGCACGCGACGTGTCGATCGGGGCCATGAATTGCTCTATGGCATCTTGTCAATAGGTTAGTCCCGGGAAATCGATAAAAATGAAATAAAGTGTAAGGAAAACATGTACCATATGGCATGAAAACAACATGGAACATCATAAATTAAAGATATGTTTATGACGTATCAACATCCCAGGCTTAGTTCCTACTCGTCCTCGAGTAGGTAAACGACAAAACAAATAATTTCTGAGGTGACATGCTACCAAAACAAACTTGATCATCATAGTAATGTAAAGCCTATAAACTAGGATCAAATGAATAAAGGTTGTGGTTTATAGTTGATATCAAAGAGTAATGTATATACCATTAGGAAAAACAAATTAAAACCTTTCAATGAATCAATACTAAAAGACAATCCACTGTGAAAAGTATATTAAAGATGATTTAAGCTTCAAGAACAACAATATAATCATCCAAGGCATCACACTCTCACAAGAACTCATGTTAGGATCAAGTCAAGTGACAACAATATGCACATAGGATAATCATTCAAATAAATGTGCACTTAAAACAAGCAAGCGTTTTGTATTGGTTCCTGGCACCAGGATGTTATGGCTAAAAGAACATTATGGGGGGTTTGGATGGTCAATGGAAGAAAGTCTCACACAACTGAAAGTGATCATTAGACAAGAGGAAGTCTTATAATCGAAGTTATGCAAGGAGTAGTGATTGCCACACAACGGATGCACATAGAGCTTATAAGTGTATGAAAGCTCTCCAATGGAACTAGTGGGGATGCATCCAACTTGCTTGCTCACGAAGACCTAGAGCTCTTTTGAGGAGGCTCATCATTGGAATATACAAGCCAAGTTCTATAATGTAAGTTCCCCCACATAGTTATGCAAGTCATAATATGCAAACTCTCTCAAACTGAAGTAATGATGCTAAACAAAGCACAAGTGTGGAATAAATGATAGTAATGCTGCCCACTCTCTTTATTTTTTCTCTTTGGGCTTTTATTTTTATTTTTATTTTTTATATATATAACTTCACTGGTAGGGGCAACACTCTATTTTACAATGAATCAACACACTTTGTGTACCCATAACTCAAACTAAAATATATGTGATGAATTAAACTAAATGCTCCTGCCAGTGTAGCAGTTTGCAAAATAACAATGAAGCATGAAAAGTAACATAATGATTATGAATGTTGTATGGCAATATATCTCAGAATGGCTATGGAAATGCCATGCTAGGTAGGTATGGTGGCTGTTTTGAGGAAGATAAATTTTGGCTTATGTGTAGAATAACAAAGTTCTTCCACGGGGTTTGGATGTACTGGTGGAGTTTGCACCAACTCTCAATGTGAGAATGAGAAATCCACCGTACCGAAGAGGCTAGCAAATATGGATGGTGGAAGTGCCAGAAAACTGCAACATAGAACTCACAAGTTAAAAGATTCCAAATAAAATAATGATATCATAAGGCATAATGAAAATCACTCCAAGAGGGTCTGTGGCAGTGACAAGTCACTGTTAGCTACCCCGACCGTAGCGCGTAACAAAAATCCATTACGATTGCTATCAGCAAAGGAAGTCATATACCATTATCCTATCAACTGGTTATTTGAGTGTGGCACAGTTGCAAGCTTCTAGACCAACCATTAATTGTTTTTACTCAATTAAATTAGCAAGTTTACCGTTAAGAAAATTAATATCTCAAAACAACAGGAAATAATCAAGTGAACCAGTTTAATGATCTACAAGAATATGCAAGCTTTTTTCGTTATACCATCTACCACACGTAGCCTTTTCTATTTCCATAAAAACCCAAAAAAAAACCTCAACAAGAGATATAGCAATAAAACAAGAGAGTACTTACACAACTCTACTAAAACTAACATCTCTAAATAAGAGGTGCAAGAAAAACATGAGCTAAACGAATTTTGCAGCAGTTAGAAGAAAAACTAAGAATACGAGCATAACGAGTATTCAAACGAAAAAGCGGAGCATGTCTCTCTCCCACACAGAGAATGCTAGGTTCCAATCATATTATTGAAGAAAGGAAAACGAAAGAAAACAAAAAAAATAGACACTCCAAGTAAACTTCATACGATGTGACCGAATAAAAATATAGTTTCACTAGAAGTGACCTGATAGATTGTTGATGAAGAAGGGGATGCTTGGGCATCCCCAAGCTTAGATGCTTGAGTCTTCTTAGAATTTTCTGGGATGAACCACGGGGGCATCCCCAAGCTTTGACCTTGCACTCTTCTTGATCACATTATATCACCCTCTTCTCTTGATCCTTGAAAACTTCCTTCACACTACACTCAAAGATTAATTCACATTAGAGGGTTAGTTCAACAATAAAAAATTCATGGGTTCTGCATGGGAAAAAGTGATATTGATACTTTTAAACATTAGCTACAGCCACTGATGTTTCGTGAGCAAAGAAATCCACTTGACATCGCAAAAGAGGAAATGCAAGAAAAATAGCAGAATCTGTCAAAACCAGAACAGTCTGTAAAGAAAAAAAATCGAGACACTTACGTTGCTCAGATCGAAAAACTTAAAGAACAAAAAATTTGCGGAATTAGGCGAGGAATAAGCATAAGAAAGTTCAGGTTATTCTGATTTATATGTGATTTATACGAGTTTTTACGGTGGACAGCAGAAATCTGTTTCCTGCGCAGAGATCCAAAAACCAACTCCAACTCTCGTCAGAAACTTTACTTGGCACAACTAAAACATGAAAATAAAGATACAAAAGATTTTATACATAAGTATACAACCCCTTGACTCAAAGAAAACGGAGAAAAACAAAGCAAACATAAAACCATGGGTTATCTCCCAAGAAGTGCTTTTCTTTAACGCCTTTTAGCTAGGCATGATAATTTCAGAAGATGCTCACATGAGAAATATTCATTGAAGAAAAAGAGAGAATCAAGAAGAAAACATAAAAAAAAATTAAGTCTAACACACTTCCTATGAAAAATAATCTTGTAGAAAAACAAGTCAATGAAGCACAACGTGGCTAGCATAGGAAGGCAAAACAAGTGCAACTTCAAAATTTTCAACATGGAGAGCGGAAACTTGATATTGTTGAGATGCATAAAATTATGTTTCCCTCTCTCATAATAAATTTCAGTAGCATCATGAATAAAATTAACAATATAAATATCACAAGAAACATTCTTATCAAGAGCCACATGCATAAAAGAATTATTACTGTCCACATAAGCATAGTCATTCTCATTAATAATAGTGGGAGAAAATTCAACAAACTAGCTATTATTATTATTCTCATCACCATAATCATAGAATATAGGAGGCATATTATAATCATAATTCGTTTTCTCTTCAATAGTAGGTGGACTGAAAATAGCATGTTATCATTGTAAACATCATATATAGAAGGCATATCATGATCACAATAAAATTTATCATCAATAGTAGGTGGAACTAGAATACCACAATCATTATAATCATCATATATTGGAGGCAAAGTATCATCAAAGAAAATTTCCTCCTCAAACCTCGAGGGACTAAAAATATCATATTCATCAAAACCAGCTTCCCCAAGCTTAGATTTTTCCATGGCATTAGCAATAATGGTGTTCAAAGAATTCATACTGATAACATTGCTACTGGCATGCAAATAAAGCTACATAGATTTTTTAATTTTCTCTTCAAACACTTGATGTCCTAACTCAAGATAAATAATATAAAGTACAATCATAATTTTGTTGTTTTACATTAAGCCTAACTAGTGAAAATAAAACAAGAAACAAAAAGATATAATTGCATAATCTAAAGGAAATAACTTCGAGCACTCACAGAGCATGTGAGAACCTTTCACCTTACCTCCGCGGCAACGGCGCCAGAAAAGAGCTTGATGTCTATGCACGCTTCTATTCTTGTAGACAGTGTTGGGCCTCCAAGTGCAGAGGTTTGTAAAACAGCAACAAGTTTCCCTTAAGTGGATCAGCCAAGGTTTATCGAACTCAGGGATATAGAGGTCAAAGGTATCCCTCTCAAGCAACCTTGCAATTATGATACAATAAGTCTCTTGTGTCCCTGACACACCTAATACAATTTTCAATTGTATAGGTGCACTAGTTCGACGAAGAGAGAGTAAAATACAAGTAATACAGATGTTTATAAGTGACAATAGCAATCTAAAAAAATGGCAGCAAGCAAACATGTAGCAGAACTGAATGTAAATGGTGTTTCAATGTTTAGAAACAAGGCCTAGGGATCCTACTTTCACTAGTGGACACTCTCAACAATGATAAACTAATTGAATGCATAAATATCTCTCTTCACTATACTACTCCGAACCACTCTACAGTCGAATAACAAACACCAATTCATTGCGTAGGTCTGTAACGACACTCCTCAAAGTCGCATTCCCATGTCTAGTTAACCCCACGCTGTCACTATGAGCGCCCTAGAAGGTACTAGACAAACACCACAATTTCATAGGGTCATCCAACACAAGATATAAATATCATGCTAAACCACACGGTGCACACACTGTCACCTTTACACCGTTATCAAAGTGTTTATGGAGATCTCATAACAAAACCACTTGAATAGCATTACAGATGAAGAGTAACATCTACTTATTCAACTAGATTACAAAGCTCACGGTCACATAAAGATCACACATGGGAGAGAGAGATGAAACACATAGCTACTGGTAGAGCCCTCAGCCCCGGGGGAGAACTACTCCCTCCTCATCATGGGAGACAAAAACGATGATGAAGATGGCGGTGGAGTCGATGGACATGGCTACGGGGGCACTTATTCGTCCCGGCAGGGTGCCGAAACAGAGATTTATCTCCCCCGAAACTTGTCGACGGAGGCGGCGGAGCTACAAATCTTTTTGGTGGAAAAGGCCGATTGATCTAGGGTTTATGCATCGGGGGGCATATATAGGAGAAATGGTAACGTCAGTGGGTGTCCAGGGGGCCACACCACATGGTGGGGCGGCCAGGGGGTAGGCCGCGCCACCCTGTGGCCCCCCTACGGGTCTCTTCGGGACTTTGTCGACCCACCGGGAATTCTAAGACTTCTGGCTTTTGAATAGTCCAATTTCGAGAATATTTCCAGAACAATTTTTCTGAAACTAAAAACAGCAGAAAACATGAACTAGCTCTATGGCATCTTGTCAATAGGTTAGTCCCAAGAAATCGATAAAAATGACATAAAGTGTACGGAAAACATGTAGCATATGGCATGAAAACAACATGGAACATCAGAAATTAAAGATACATTTATGACGTATCAGGTACCGGGAAGAGTAACTCCCTAGTTATGTTTGTCTTCTTTTTCTTCGAGGGATATCGGAGCTGATTCTGTTTTTTTCGCAGTTCTCCGAAGAGGGTGAGGGTGTCGGAGACGCCTAGCCCCCAATCCTCAGGAGGGACAGTCTTCCCCGTCTCCCCCGAGGAGAGGTGCCCCCTCCCCACGATCTCCAGCGATCGAGGAGCTTGTGAACCCCGTCGTTTCCTCGCCGGGTGGCGTGCCGGGGGCTGGAGCGCTGCCTGGCGATCCTTCTGCTGATGATGCCCCACGTCGTGAGCCGGACGTCCTGATCGAGGATGACCCCGTGGCTCGTCCGGCGTTGCCTCCAACCACCGCCCCTGACATTGCTGGCTCGGGGACGACTTCAGAGCCCCCGAGCGATACGGTCGGGGCAGCCTCCGCCGATCTGGAAGCGGGTGCTACGCTCTCTTTCTCACTAGCGCGGGGGTGCTGAGCTCTTCCTTCGTCCCCTTCCGTGGTGCCTCGCACTAGGATTTCAACGTCGCGGTGGAGAGGTGGCTTGGGGACACCCCTCCATAGGGGACAGATGGCTCCTTCCTTCCTGATGACTTCTTCCGTGACCTAATGGCGGAGGATCGTTGGTCCGCCCGCCTTTGCTCTAGTGCTCCCGCCGAGCTTTATTCGTAGGGCCCCCATCTCGATACCGCCAAGGATGTTGTAGAGGCTCTCCGAGTCAGGGCGAGGGCACACTCTCATCTCCTCATCAAGGAGAGCGAACGTCTGGAGAACCTGGGCGCCTAGTTCTGCCAGGTGATGTTCACCTGCCATGAGAGGCAAAATGCAGCGAAGGCGGTGCGCCGCCAGATGTTCAGCGAGGCCACATGCAAGTGCAAGGCCTCCACTTGCAAGGCGGAGGTGCTTCGTGAGGAGGCCAAGCGTATGCTGGACGCCGCCCGGGATCTGCAGGCTCGGCTCTGTCTGGAGCAGGAGGAGCACCACTCGGCAGTGGAAGCTAGAAACCTTGGCAGCACAGAGTGAGAGAAAGCCCTCATCCTGCATGAAGAAGCTCTGGTGCGCCACGAGACAGCTGCCTCCTCCCGCGAGTCCGTTGCTTCCCTCAGGGAGGACAAAGTCCACGTCCTCGAGGAAGACGTCAAGAGACACGAGGCGGAGGTCGCCCTCCTCGTGGGTGAGGTGAGCGAGGAGCGCGAGCGCCTCGAGAAGCTGGAGAGTGACCTAAAAGAGGGACATGAGAGACAACGGCAGCAGGTTGAGAAAGAGATCCAAGCGTACCGTAAAGAACTCGAGGCCGACCTAGATGGGGAACAACCGTCTATGGAGGTTATGGCTATGCGAGCGCTACCCTCAGAGGTTGATCTGCTCTCGGCTTAGATTGGTCGGCTTCACGCGTAGCTTGCTGGTACGTCCAAAACGTATCTTATTTTCCGAACACTTTTATTATTGTTTCCCTCTAAACTTGTTAGTTATGGATACCACTAACACAGACTGACGCTGTTTTTAGCAGAATTACCTTGGTGTCTCGTTTTTGTGCAGAAAAATCAACTTTCGGGAAAATGCCCAGAAAAGACCCCGAAGACCCCCAGAGCGAGAAGGAGTCCCGGAGAGGGGCCAGGAGGGGGCCACACCACCCTGGGCGCGCCCCCTTGGTCGCGCCGCCTGGTGGTGTGGGGCCCCAAGGCACCCCTTCAGGCTCCCCTTTCGACTACATATCCCCCGTAGACCTAAACGCGACGGTGTTCGTCATATTCCATAGAAACACAACAGAGCACCGCCGCCACCTCGAAAGTCAATTTGGGAATTAGAAGTTCCTGTTTTGGCGCCCTGTCGGGATGGGGATTTGAAGGAGATCATCGCCATCAACACCGCCACCTCTTCTCCATCAACCATCCATGATTCCCCCGTCCATGTGTGAGTAAACACCGCTGTAGGCTGAGAGGGATGGAAGGGATTGGATGGGATCAATCATGTAATAATGCCAGATTGTTAGGGCATAGTGCCTAGTATATATTGTTAGTGTTTTCTACCGTTGTTGCAAGTTTTTATGCTTAATGCTTGTCACTAGGGCCCGAGTGCCATGATATCAGATCTGAACATGTTATTTTTTCATCAGTATAATTATGTTTCTTGATCATATCTGCAAGTTGTTCACATGTCATTGTCCGGAACCCGAGGCCCCAAAGTGACAGAAATTGGGACAATCGGAGGGGATGGTTGTGATGTGAGGATCATGTGTGTTCACGGAGTGGTAATGCTTTTCTCCGGTGCTTTATTAAAAGGAGCACCTTAATTACTAGTAGTTTCCTAGAGGCCCCGCTGCCACGGGCTGGTAGGACAAAAGGTGTTGTGCAAGTTTCTCATTGCGAGCACGTATGACTATATTGGAACACGTGCCTATGGTTTGCCTAGAAGTTGGATGTTTTATTATTATTATTATCTGCAATGCCCATGTTTAGATTATTACATGACCTATGTTATCCATGCAACGCCCGTTCATCCATTCTCTCTATGCCTACGGTACTTACATCCTGCTGTTTTCCGCGATTGCTACTTCTGTTACTATTTTATTCCTGCTGTTATTTTACTACTACTGCTGCGATAAAACTGTTACTATTGATAAATTGTTGCGAGCAAGTCTACTTTCAGGTGCAGCTGAATTGAAAACTCAGTTGTTAAGGCTTATAAATATTATTTTTCTCCCCTTGCGTCAAATCAATAAATTTGGGTTTTACTTCCCTCAAAGACGGTTGCAATCCCCTATACTTGTGGGTCATCAAGACTACTTTCTAGCGCCGTTGCCGGGGAGCGTAGCTTTATTGATTTGCTCACTTGGTCGTGATATTGTTTGATGCAAGCCTTTCATTATGGGCAAGACTCGTGATGGAAAAGTTTCTATATTACCATCCACTACAAGAAGAGGTACAACTCTGAACACCTCGGTTGCTCTTGATTCACCGTCTGTTATGAGTAAGCTTCTTACTCCATCACATGCTACACGTACTATTACTTTTGATGAGTCTGAAAATGTTTCTGATACTTTTGATGATGCTTCTATTGTGCTTGATGATACTGGTTTGCTAGGCCCTTTCCTAGATGCTACTATTGCTAAATCCAAACAAATTGAAAATGCTGAAATTTCTGTTGAAAATGCTAGTACACCTGTTAATTCACCTGAGTTTATTGATGATCTTGATGAAACCTATATTG
The DNA here is from genome assembly GCA_028641055.1 of Alopecurus myosuroides. Classification (NCBI taxonomy): domain Eukaryota; kingdom Viridiplantae; phylum Streptophyta; class Magnoliopsida; order Poales; family Poaceae; genus Alopecurus; species Alopecurus myosuroides. The sequence continues at coordinate 372,115,252 of CM054059.1, forward strand.
AACTTAATGATGACTTCATTGAAGAAGCTTGGGCTACTACTGGTGCAAGTGCTCTTAAGAGTCTTCTTGCAAGACATGCTGTGAAGTATAAAACTTCTCTTGATGCTAAGTTTGCCACATCTCCCATAGAAATTAGAGACAAGGATTATGATTTCTCTCTAGATTTATCTTATATATCTATTATTGAGAAGGAACCTTTTTGTGGAACTGAAAGTAAAAGTGCTATGGAACACATGAATGAACTTTCATCTTTGAGCAGTTTATTTTCTGATGATACTAAATTGCGTACTTATTTTATTACCAAGATCTTCTTTTCTCATTGAAATATGAAGCCAAAAGTTGGTTTAACAATCTGTCACCTGGATCTATTACTAGTCCTATAGATTTGGTTAATGCTTTCTTTCAAAAATATTTTCCGGCTAGTGCCCAACATGATGCTGTGCATGACATGTTTAACTTTGAGCAAACCGAAGGAGATAAATTGCGTGAATCTTGGATAAGGTTTTGTTCTTTGATAAGAGCTAGCCCTGACTATCCATTACCTAAAAATGATCTCCTAGATATATTTTATCACGGACTAACTGTTGAATCTAGGACATACCTGGATAGTCGTGATGGTTGTGTTTTCAGGAAAAGAACTCCAGAAGAAGTTGTGGAATTAATGGCTAAAATAGCCAAAAATAATGATGATTGGAATATACCTGAGCCTACACCTACACCAGAGCCAATTCCAATACCAACACCAAATAAGAGAGGGATGATTGAATTAAATGATGAAGTGATGAAGGAAGCCAAGAATTCTCTTAAAGAGAGGGGTATTAAATGTGAAGATGTAAATAATTTACCTTCTATAGAAGAATTATGTAAGCCTATTCCTCATCCATCAACCGTTGAGGTACACTCTCTCTAATACTTTGATAATAGAGATATTCCCTATTCTAAACCACCTGATCAATGCTTAGATGAATATGATAATTATGTTGGTATTATTGAAAGAACCTCTAATGATGTTAAAATGCTTGTTAAACATTTTCATATGGTTCAACTCAAATTGATCAACTTACTAAAGTGAAAAAAGATATGCTAGATAATGCTTCTAGAGATAAACATGTTTGTGAAATAATTACTAGAAGTGGTGTTTCGACTCAAGACCCCTTGTATCCTGAAGGACATCCTAAAAGAATTGAACAAGATTCTCAACAACCTAAAAGTAATAGTTCTCCTTCTAAAAAAAAAGAAGAAGAGACATAAAACTGTTGTAGAATCTCTTGAACCTGCTAAAGATCCTAATATATATCTACTTTTGATGCTGAAACTGAAAGTGGTAATGATAAAAGTGATGCTTCTGATAAAGAAAAAACTATAGCTGAACCTGAAAAGCAAACTAAAACTGTGAAGTATACTAATGAGGATTTCATTTCTAATAAACATGGTAATAAAAGAGAGCCTTCGATACAAAAAGCAATGCCTTTTCCTAATAAGAAACATAAATCAAAGTAAGAAGAACATTATAACAAGTTTTGTTAGTGGATGAAACTTCTGTTTTTGCAAATTCCTTTGACTGATGCTATTAAACTGCCTCCTTATTCTAAATATATGAAAGATATTGTCTCTAGCAAAAGGAAAATTCCTAATGAGGAAATTTCCACTATGCTTGCTAATTACTCTTTCAATGGGAAGGTTCCAAAGAAGCTTGGAGATACTTGTATTCCTACTATCCCTTGTTCTATTAAAAATAATTATGTTAGAACTGCTTTATGTGACTTGGGAGCCGGAGTTAGTGTCATGCCATTTTCTCTCTATAAGAGGCTCCCTCTTGAAAAATTAATACACACTGATATATCTTTGCAAAGGGCTGATAAATCTACTGCTATTCCTGTTGGTATATGTGAGAATGTTCCTGTTCAAGTTGCTATTAGTTGTTTGATTTTAACTGACTTTGTTGTGTTGGAAATGCCTGAAGATGATAATATGTATATTATTCTTGGGAGAACTTTTCTTAAAACTTCAGGGGTTGTTATTGATTGCAATCAAGGAAAAGTAACTTTATATGTTAATGATAAATAGCATACTGTTTATTTTCCCAAGAAGATATGGTTTAAATTCAACTGAAAATATTGAGACCATCAAGATTGGAGAATTTTATTGTCCCATTCCAATCCCACTAAAATAATATGAAATTATTATGATTGGGACTATGTCTATCAAGGTTGAGGTAAAATAATTATTTAGTGATTAGCAAATTTTTGCTTCATATAAAAATTGTTATGGTAATAAGACTTGATCACCCTTGTTAACAAAATGATTTTGAATGAAGTGGGCAATGTTTTCACTATGTTTTCACCTTTCCCATTATGTTTTCACCATGTTTACTTATGTTATCACCTTGCTACTTTAGCATAATCATGTTTTCCATCATCGATAGTCATGTTTTCCTCGTGTTTTCATCCTGATTACTATGGTTATGCATGTTTTCACCACCCATAATTTTGTTTTCACCACTTCCACCTTTGTTTTCCTTGGTTATTTTTCCATTGGAGTGTCATAGAACCTCTGTAGTTCTGGTTTTGGTTTTGTTTTCCACCTTTTCACATTTGTTTCTCTGGGTTTTTATTGATCATTAAATTCTAGAAATACTTCAAAAATAAAGTTTCTCGAAAAATTCCTGAAAAATTATAATAATTTTTTACGTAAAAAATGTGGAAGAGAGCCACGTGGGAGACCCCAGGGGGACCAACCAGTCAGGCACACCATAGGGGGCGCGGCCTGCCCCTGGTGGCGCCAGCACATGGTGTGGGGCCCCTAGCCCTCCACTAACTCTCTCCCCTGCCAAAGATTCCTCTCTCAACCCAAAAACTCAAAGCATTTCCTGAAACCCGAGTTCTTGCTGTCCTTCCTCGATATTTTTCGATCTCTTTGCTTAGCCCACCATTTGTGCTGAAATTTGGTGCATTTGCTCTCCGATATGTGACTCCTCGATTATCCAAGTAGAATTTTTTTTGGTGGAGTATTTCTTGAGTATTTTTGTAATGTAGGTGACAGCTTATGTGAGTTTGCATGCTTGATTTGAGTAGAAATAATATAGTTTTTATGCATGTTTAGCTCTCCTATTAGTCTCTATGGTAGTTTACACCTTATAGTTGCTTGAAATCAATTTTTGTGATGTTTGTTGAAAATTTTCAGAGATGGGCAGCCATAACTTTGGAGAAATATTTAGGAGTGATGCTCCTAGAAGAACAAGGCCCTCACGTTCATCCACCTTAGTGAGGCCATCTTATAACGAATATCTTACTGCACGGAGCATCGATGATGCGGGAGGTGATGGAATTGCTAATCCTTCTAGCTTCCCATGTTTTACATTTTTAAGAAGTGCTTGTCTATTGGATGACTTCTTGATTCTTGTTGAAAGAGTTGGTTTAACCAACTACATGGAGAATGAAAGTCTTCAATATGCTACTCTCACAAATACTTTTGTTGAGAGTTTTAAATTTCAAAACTCACAATTTGGTCCCACTGTCGCTTTTAAGTTATATGGTAGTCTTTTTTCTTTGCCCTTGGATACATTTTTTGTAATATTATAGGTATCAACGCTTCCGGGATAGCGTGCAAGATTCAGGAGAGACCCGTTTATCTCATGGCGCTCTATCGAGAAATCACCAATGATGATGGCCGCTCACCACAGCATGGGAAGATAAGAAACATCCAACTCCTGCCCTTAGATATTTCACTTATTATCTTGCTACTAGTATCCTTGGTAGGGAGAACACTAGCAACATTTCTAGCTATCACCTTGCTTTTATTGATGCTGCACTTAACCGTAGGAAGAAGTATAACCTTGGTTCTCTCATTGCTCGCCTCATTGCTGCTATGGGACCCATTTATGGGGGCATTATTACTACACGTATAGAAGTTGCCCTAGATTTTTCTGTTGCTCTTGATGATGAATTAATTACTCCTTATAGACTTAACTTTGTTGCCATGAAGGCTCATCATTTTATCCCTGCTAACTCTACTTCTGATCATTTAGTATATAGAGTTTTATTTATTGACGGAGATGAGCGGGAAGTTGTTTTACCGCAGCCTGCTTTGTTCAAAGTTGACAGGGCACCATGGTCGCTCTCCAAGCGGGATATAGAGGACCATATGATCTTGATGGAGTTCCACAGGCAGCAGGCAAGGCGAGACGCGCCTTCTGAGGACTACACCACGCAGTACACCGGCGCGTCCTCGAGCACAGATCAGGAGGAGGGCTCCTCCTCAGCATACTACGGGGCACCACCTCATGGTCCCCTTGGGGTTGATCTCCACTTAGGCCAAAAGCCTAAGCTTGGGGGAGGTATACCGACATCACACTCATCTTTATATCATGTTCAGTCGGTTCTTTGTATATCCATGTTTTCGTTTCTTTTGTTTGTTTTTGTATTCTTTCGCTTCTTTCGTTTCTCTTTTTTTTATAGTTTTGTTCTTGCTTTCCAAAACCCAAAAAGATCAAAAATATTTCCATTGTTTCTATTTATTTGCTTCTTTAATTTCTTTTGTTGGTTTACTTTACCTTCTCGTTTCGGTTTAATATTCAAAAATCCAAAAACATTTTGCTTTGTTTGCTTTTTTTTTCTGTTCTTGTTTTAATTCGAAAACCCAAAAATATTTGTTGTTCTTCTTTGGTTTTGTAAATTTTGTTGCATAGTTTACCGTACTTTCGTGTCTCCATTGGATGTTGATTATCATTCTATATTATTCGATCCACACAAGTGAAGAACAGTAATGCCGATTTATGACAATTCAAGTTGTGGTGAGAGGCTAGTATGAACTCTATTTGTATTATTTTTGTATATATACTCATCCATGTGAACATGCTTAGTTCATTCATGTAAGGTGTATGTTATTTAATTTATGCTTAGTAGTTTGTGCTCTCACATCTTTAGTTCCAACTTATTAATATAAGGTAGAATGTCGTATGAATGTTTGCTTGCATTGTTTTATTCATAGAACACTACTAGGAAAACAGCTATAGGAGTGATGATACCCGTGACGCACCAGCAATACGGCGCGTCACGCCTAATAGCCGTGGCGCACCACAGTTTGGTGCGTCGCGCCTATAGCCTTACCCGCGGCGCACCAAACGGAAGACGCGTCGCGCCTAAGTGTGGGCCCGGGGTGGCGAGCCTCCGAGGCATACTCGCGACGCACCGAGCCACTGGTGCGTCACGGCTATGTGGGATAGGGCGCGGTGCACATGCCCGTGGTGCGCCACGGGTTAGATAGGCGTGACGCACCAAGGCATGGTGCGCCACGGCTATGGGGAGTACAGGTAGATAGGCCGTTCCCCTCTCTTCTCCTTCTCTCCACACCAACAGACGCGCTAGCTGCTCGATCTCCCTTCGTCTCGATCTCCCTTCCTCTCCAGCGCCCACCGCCACCTCCCATCACCCACCGCCGCAACACACGCCGCCACACCGCCACCCACACCGTAGACGCCACCATCGTCCCCATCGGCGTGCCCGGCCCAATCCCGCGTGTGACCTAGGAGGAGCAGCGAGGGAGGAGGAGGAGCGCCGCGCCGCCCGTCTGCATCGACCACGGCCTAGGAGGAGCAGCGAGGGAGGAGGAGGAGTGCCGCGCCGCCCGTCTGCATCGACCACGGCCTAGGAGGAGCCGCAGGGGAGGAGGAGGAGCGCCGTGCTGCCCGTCTGCATCGACCCGCTCGACACCGTCTTCCTTGACGCCTTCCAGCTACAGGGTAAGCCCCCTCTTCTCCCTCGCTTTACCTCATCCTCGCCGTGTTCCCTGTGGCCAGCGGCTCCCCCCTTCTTCCCTCCGTGTTCCCTCGCCGTGTTCCCTGCTAAGTGCTCGAGCAAATGCCCGCATGAGGAATCACCACTAGAATGACCATGAGGAATCCTAGTGTTCTGCTCCTCCTAGTAGATCACCACCCGAAAAATCATTGTTCCAACCTCCTCCTAGTACCCACTGCCCGGGATGCTTCTCTGTTTAGAAAACAAGTTTCAGACATAGTAGTGGTGTTGCTAAGGGATTTGGTAACATATAACGAATTAGAGATGGTATATACGTTGATGCCAGAAGATCTAATTGCATACTTGTACCAGCTTCTCCATTTGAGGTACATGCTCATGACCATAACCTGTCTTTGTCCTCAAGAAAGAAAATAAAAATCATGATGGTATCCTGATATGTTGTGTTTTCCGATCCAAAGCTTTCACACTTGCAACTATTCTGCGTGTCACTCCATGATTATATCCCCTTTGAGCGACTTACATTAGTGTGTATGAGCAGTCCTTGTGATTGATGTTTCTATTGAGTAGTATGATTGATGTTTCTGTTCACTAGTGTAGCAAAACAAAATGATAAGAGGGGCCAAGCGTTGTGTCGATAGTGGTTCATTGAGGGGAAAGTTAGTTCTGCTAGCTCATTTTGCGGTAGGCTCAGTTTGCTTTCTTGCAGGTTTCAATCACTTGTAAATCATGAAATCGATTTATTTTGGTATAAGTTAAATGGATGCTAGCTGCTGGATTGAACAAACACCTTACTTATTTTGGTATAAGTTAAATGGATGCTAGCTTCTGGATGCTAGCTAATGTCAATCTTCTACAATGCATGGTTCATACATATCCATTCCCTTAATCTGGCCATGCAATGATCAGATGCACCACTGTGATTTTTTTAAAAATGCTAGATAGCTTAGAATACTTCTGCTTGCATTTATCTTAACTTCCCAATGGGATTTTTTTTATATTAAACTTCCCATGAGAATGTCAGACTAATAGACATAGAATGTAAAATCTATGTGCTGCATGCACTATGATTTTGTATCTGTGTGTTTCTGTATCGAGGCATCTTCTAGGTTGTTCTGTGTGTTTCTGTATCGAGGCTGGTTTGATTTCCGGAGAAGCAAACCATTCCTTTTGAGATGATTTAGTTGAGCAGGGGCGTGTGCAGTTAGGGAGGTAACGGATGCGTATTTTCCTCTGGTATGTGTGTGAGCATCTAAGTTTTTCATATGCCAATCATCATGAGTGAATAAATGTACGATCCCACTGTCTGAAACTCTGAACCTGAGTGTACGACCCCACTGTCTAAAACTGCATCCAACTGTCTGAAACTATGAACCTAAGTTTTTTCTTTATGTTTTGGGATGCCAATCATCATGTTCTATGAATTCTTTTGTATTTCCTGTTCTGCCTGTGTGTTTTTGCTCACGCTCATGTGTGTAAGTGTGTCTTGTAGTCAGTCCATCCAACACTTCTGGTAGGTGTGTGTATGGCTATCGATCGATTCACAGCTGAGAATGACTAATCTAACGAGCTAGAGGTTAAGCTGTCGTGTACTCCACTAGCAATAGAAAGAACAGAGAGTGTGTCACTTTTTTTTTCTAATCAGGTTGCTGCTAGTTCTAGGCTGCTGCTAGGTTGTTGCTGCTACTTCTAGGCTGCTGCTAGGTTGTTTCTGCTACTTCTAGGTTTATGTTGCTGCTAGGTTGTTGCTGCTACTTCTAGGTTGATGTTGCTGCTAGGTTGTTGCTTCTAGGTAGTTGTACACTAAATTCATTTAAGTTGATTATTCACTTATGGCTGTACAAATAAATTTCCCCCACACACCCCCTAGTTGTACAATAATTTACCTATGTTGTACAATATTTTGTTCATCTAGTTGTCACAAGTAAAATGTTGCTTTCTTCTAACACCTGATGCTTTATACATGATGCTTTGTACCTGATGCTTTATACCTGATGCTTTATACCTCTATGTCTACTTTCTTAATTTAATAGAACATGGCTCGCAAAGTATGTCGGTCCCTATGTGCCCAAGGACAATTCACCGGGTCTTCTTTTATGATTGAGCTGAACGACGGTCACCTTGATTCTTTGGTAATTAACAAACGATTCTTTTTATGTTAACTTGTAACTTGTGTTCTTTCGTTTTACTATCCAGCTTAGATTGGTATGTTTCTTAACAAAAGATTCTTTTATATTTCTTTTTTAGATTGTACCTTGCAATATTCGGGAAGAGTTCAACGAGTTAGTAGGCAATATCGTGGATTTCGATGTTCACGGGACCACTTACAAAATTCGAGTGAAGAAAGAAAGAAAGAAAGAAGACCTACTTATACGGGGAACAATTGGTGTCTATCATCGCCACCTATAATTTAAGCGGAGGTGATCTCTTTCACTTCTCTATGGCAGGACCGCAACCTCGTATCGTACTTTTGTATATGGGCGAGATTGCGAGCGAGGATAGCGAGAGTATACAGGTGGATGGCGGGAGTGAGGAGGAAAGTGAGGAGGATTATATGGACGAGGAGGACCCATGGAAACATGTGGTGGTTGCTCAAATAGCCAATCTTAGCGAGCTTGAGAAGGACTGTGTCCTTCAGAAACTAGCACAGGTAGATAGCTACATCGGGGTCCCTTTCGTGCATCGCATCACCAACACTAATATCTCCAATGGACATGTCATGGTATATTTCTTAACACTTTCTTATTCCTATAGTTGTTTATGTTATAATGTGGCCGGTATGTGAAATTGTGCTTTTATTCTTTCTTGGAATTGTGTGTTCTAGAAAATACCTATGGCGGTAGCAGACAGTGCTGGCATGGAGCATAAAGGTACCATTGGAGTACGCCGTGGAGAATCAGGAAATGTCACCGCAGTTCCGATCACCACGGATAATGCTGATGGTCGCGTCATCCTCAACTCTCAAGCATGGAGGCAGTTCCATTCCGCAAGAGTTGGTATAGAGGCTGGCCGAGCTATTCTGATCACCATGAGGAATAGTGACATCCCCAACTTGGACATGATGATGGTCATTGACGAAGGCATGGATCCTGGGCCCTACGAATAAGGACACCCCCTCTCACACCTTCTGATCAAGACCCGACAGGAAGCGCCCTTGGAGTACTCTAGAAGGCCCATGAAAAGCCCACCTGCATCAACTTGCGGGCTAAGTTAGAGATTGTAACCGACTCAAGCTAGGGTTTGTATCCTCTCCGGGTTGGACTCGAGACCTGGCTATCTATATAAAGCCAGGAGAGCCCCAAAGGAGAGGACCAAGTATTACCGCACGACCACAAAAGCCTTGAAACTCGAGATCTACTCTCGATTCGAGCACCTGTAATCGATCTAATCGTCTAATACAGATCAGCAGAAGGCAGGAGTAAGGGTTTTACCTCTTCGAGGGCCCCGAACCTGGGTAAATCTCGCCTCCCTGTCAAGCCGACGATTCCACCAGCGCCTATGACATCTCCTAGTCGAAACCCGATAGGGTCACCTGAGGGATTTGTGGAGCCAGAGCTTCGACAATTGGCGCCGACCGTGGGGATCGCGGGCGCTGGATCACCGGCATCTTCGGCTTCATCGAAAACTCGGGAATCCTTACCAGAAGCTTGCGTATGGAGTTGTCCTCACAGCCCGAAAACTCAAACACTACTTCCAGGAACACGCCATTACAGTGGTTAACGATGCGTCACTCGGGACAATCATGAACAACCCTATGGCATCCGGAAGAATAGCGAAGTGGAGCATCGAGTTGGGTGCCTGGGATATCACCTACGCAGGACGCAATGCAGTCAAATCTCAGGTTCTCGTGGAATTCATCAGCGAATGGACAGAGCTACAAACACCCGGACCACCCGAGTACACAAGCAATTGGATCATGTATTTTGACGGGTCCAAAAGAAACGAAGGGGCAGGAGCTGGAATCGTTCTTATTTCGCCTCGTGGAGACAAACTGCAATATGTTCTGCGACTAGACTTTCCACCTGACGACCCAGCATCGAACAACGACGCAGAATATGAAGCACTGTTGCACGGAATGAAGATGGCGATTGCTTGTGGAGCTACCCGGTTGATGATTTATGGCGATTCCAACCTCATAGTGCAACAAACAATGAAAGAATGCGACGCCGTTGCTGAAAACATGATCGCGTACCGCGACATGTATAATATACTCGAAGGAAGCTTCAAAGGATGCGAGTTGAAACATATCGCAAGATCCAGCAACGAAGAGGCGGATAGACTGGCAAACATGGGTTGCACGAATACACCCATACCGCCGGGAATATACTTCGAACGGATGGTCAAGCGATCGGTCAAATTGAAGAAAGCTGCAGAAACACCGGCAGCGCCAGAAACAGAGGTCAGCCCGCAGGTCGCGCTTATCGAGCTTATTCATAATATATCACGACAGGTTTTTCTGGTCGAGCCAGTCTGGACGCAGAAATATCTCGACTACCTACTCAATAAACAGCTCCCAGCCGATCCACGCGAGGCTCGACAGCTAATCAGGCGTAGCAAATCCTTTAGGGTAATCAACGGAGAATTGTACAAGCAAAGCATCTCGGGAATCCTTCAGCGGTGCATCGCAACCGAAGACGGCAAAGAATTACTCCGGGATATACACCAGGGTGACTGCGGACATCATGCTAGCTGGAGAGCAATACTGGGAAAAGCCTTTCGAGCAGGGTTCTACTGGCTAACAGCAGCCAACGATGCAAAAAACCTGGTCGACAGATGTGGCGCTTGCCAGCGATTTTCACCCAAGCCGCACGCGCCCGCTACAGAGTTGCACATGATACCCATCGCCTGGCCCTTTGCCCAATGGGGGCTTGACATGGTTGGCCCACTGCGCAAATCTACTCCAGGAGGTTACACACATTTGCTGGTCGCAGTCGACAAATTTACCAAATGGATCGAGGCTATGCCAGTGACCTCGGGTAGCGCCCAATGCGCAATTAAGTTCCTCGATTCCATAATATGCAGATTCGGGGTGCCACATGACATCATTACAGACAATGGTACGAACTTCACTGCAAAGGAGACTCAACAGTTCTGCGAAGAGAAAGGAATCAATCTGAAGTTTGCTTCGGTCGCCCATCCGCAAACAAACGGTCAAGTTGAAAGATCCAACGGCTTAGTTTCAGCTGGGATCAAAAAGAGATTGCTCGATCGGCTACATCCCGCTGCAGGTCATTGGGCAGAGGAGTTGCCCTCCGTACTTTGGAGCCTCCGCACAACCCCCAATCGATCAACGCAATACACACCATTTTTCATGGTATATGGGGCAGAAGCCGTCCTCCCCGAAGAGGTTCGATTCAGCGCCCCACGAGTTGTAGCCTACAGTGAAGAAACATCCAACAAAGCACTTGCAGAAGATATGGACGCGCTCGACGAAATTCGGAACATTGCACTCGCAAGATCTGCAGTCTACCAACAATCACTGCGCAATTATCACAGTCGACGCATACGCCACAGATCATTCGTGGTTGGCGATTTGGTGTTGCGGTTAAAACAAAAGGAAGGGCACAAGCTCGAGCCACCTTGGGAAGGACCCTTCATCGTACACGAAGTAATCCCAGGAGGAGCCTATCGACTGAAGAATCCAGACACTGGAGGCATCTATTCCAATCCATGGAATATCGCGCAACTGCGCAAATTCTACCCCTAGGATTATTTATTTTGCAACAATAAGGCTATACTAGCCAATTTTGTAGCTCGAACACATGACTTCTCAGTCATAGCAATAAATACATGATTCTCTCATCATATTTACTCGACAGCTCCCAAGGTTACAGGTTCACACCCCATAAAATACACGGGGGCTACACCTAAAACTAAGCATCATAGAAAAGAATTATCAAGTACAAGGTTGCACACCTTACTACAGTTTTTACAAACTACAGACAAGCTTACAGGATATTCACATCCGATAAAGTCAGTCGAAACGCTGAGCATTCCTAGCCGCTAAGATCCTATCTACCTCTTCGGATGTCATTCGGATAATCTTCTCGGCCGCAGGACGAACAGCATCATAGTACGGCGCAATATCTTCGATTGCATAATCCGGAAGCCGGGCTACGGAGTTCAAGTCTATCTCAGGATGCCATATTCGGACAAACGAGAGAGCCACAACCGCGCCGCATGTCATCTGATTGTGAACGCACGCGCGAACCTCTCCTTCTCGTCCGAATAACCTGAGAAGATAGCTCCAGTCTTCGGGGCCCCTCTCAAGTGGATAAAAAGCAGCATTCACCGCAACCAGGACCTCATGGAAAGAACTCATGAGAACTTTCGCCTGGCGGACTCGAAACTTCAAGATAGCCATCACAAACCCTCGACTGCGATCAGACCAGAAATTACTCGCATGAGGCTTTGTGCTGTTAGCTTCTTGATGAATGTGGTTTTCTACCCACTGCTTTTCTTCCCTGTCATCTGGTTTCACAACTAAGAAGCAAACGCACTTAGTAAGCTAAGAAACACAGAGAAGGAAAATAGCATGGGGGCTACACTACTCACATAGTAACTCCTTTGCAATCGAAGACAGTTCGCCAATCAGAAATTGCTCGCGCTCAGCCGCCAATTTCTGCTTGGATATCGCCACGTCAGCTACCCCGCGCAGCACTTTCAGCCTACGCTCACCCTCCTGAACCTTATCACGAAGGCCAGCGAGAGTGCCCACGGCAGCCACAAGTGGATTTGCTGGACTACCACGTCCACTCGAAGATTCAGCAGCAGACGCAATTGCCTGGAAGAAGTACAAGGAAAGAAGTGAGACGCCCTACTCGAGTTGTTTCCAGTCGCACATCTGACTAATCGCTCGGGGGCTACTCCCATCGGGAGGCAAAGTATAGACGACAAGGATAAATTTTAAATGCAAAGCGCTTCGATTAAAAAACCAGCAAAGTTACGGGAATATATCCCAAAATTCATTACATCCAAGCAACAGAAACAAAAGGAAAACAAAAGCCTACGAAGCCACGTTGGTGCTGCCACTAGCAGCGGTCGACCCTCCCTTCTTCCGAGCAAACATCTCAGATAATTTCCGAGCAAGAACAGTGGCTTGCTCAGAAAAACGAGATAGCCGTACCTTCTTGCCCGTGGAAGGGTCGACCGGCATGGACGAATAGGCCTCCTCCAGGCCTTCGACTCCGTTCGCCAGAGCGAACTGAATCGCAGTCTTTGCGCCAGCTTATGATTGAGCAACCGCAAAGGCTTCCAGGAGATCGCCTTCCGAGAAGACCTTCGACAACTCGCTCAGCGCAGGCGCAGGAGTACCGCTGGCGACAAGACGGCCATGCACTCGTGCCAACGCTTTGGAAGCATCATCAATCAGGGAAAATATTCCCTCAGAATGCCTCCTGAGCTGCGCGAGAGTGTCGGTCAGCACGTCCACCCGCTGAATCCCAGGAATCTCCAGAGGAACATTCAGAAGATCTACAGACAGAGAGAATAATGCTTAGCAAAAATCAGCAGAATGAAAAGTTCAAAAACCCAAGATACTTACCCGCAAAGCGCTTGGCGAGAGGACGAAGGAACGCGACAGTGTCGTTGTCAGCCTTACTGCCGGCCTCCTGCAAGTCCTTCACGGTCTTCCGCGACTCCGCAAGCTTCGTATGGAGTTCCTCCGATTGCTTGCGGGAAGCTTCCAGCTCTTGCCGGGTAGTCGCCAGTTCAGCTTCCCGAGCAGTTACCTGCTCTGAAAGTTTGGTCTTTTCAGACTCTGCGAATTCGGCTCGAGCTGCAAAGGGGATATTAATCAGAAATCAAGAATGGATGATACACGAAAGCCAAGAAGATAATGAAATTTACCTCTAAGAAGGTCGCCTTCAGATTTGAGTCGGTTAACTTCTGATCGAAGCGACTCGCAATCTGTTTCGGCCAGAACGACGCGGCGACCGATCGCCGTAAGGGAATCGACGAGCGACTGCGAAAGCATGAAGATAAAGAGTTAGAAGAAAAGAGGTTTGAGCCTGTACCCGATTATTTACAATCGACTACAGCCTCGGGGGCTACTCCCATCGGGAGCACTGCCGTGCACCCGAAGAAGACAAAATATAGAAGAAGAGCAGAAAGAGGTTTTGAGCCTGTACCCGATTATTTACAATCGACTGCAGCCTCGGGGGCTACTCCCATCGGGAGCACTGTCGTGCACCCGATAAAATTTGTTTGAGAAAGCCAAAGAGATAGAAGTTTACCTGTCCGGAGGCGCGGGAGAGGGGATCCGCCGAGCTGTCCGTTGCCTCCTTCGAGATCGAAGTTCTAGCAGCGAAGCTGGGGACATCCCGCTCCGCAGTCGCAGCATCAGGCGCTGCCCTGGGAGAGTTCTGGACAGTACCCGCAGTAGGGGTCTCACCCGCGTCCTTCGCTTTGTTCCTCTTTTCGGGAGGAACAGTCGCGGCGAATCTACGCGGGCTGATTGCCTGCAGACTGCAGTAAAGAACAAAGAAACGTCAGCACTGACAAACAGAGTTCAATCGAATTAAAATATGGGAAAGAACTTACTCGTCATCCTCGTCGTCTTCATCCAAGTCATCCGCATTCCAGGCGTTTGTGAATGGAGCCTGAGGAGGAAGAGATCGAAGCGGAGTCGCAGAAATTGGAGTTGGGCCAGGTGACGCCTCCAAAGACTTGTCTTTGGAGGTAACTTCGTCTTCGTTCACCCGACGGCGCTTTGGTGGGACGCCACTCGAGTCTTCAACATCATCTGAGGAGTCATGCTCAGAACTCGAGGAAGCGTTGGCCACGCTGGTGTCAACCGCGCCGTCCTGGTGGCTTGACTGAAGGCACGAGGCATCTTCACCAACAACGGGCGGGTAGCAATTTGCTACAGCTAGGCTCTACAAAGATAAGAAGACGATAAAGATCTTATCGACTACGAAAATTCTAAAAATGAAAGCAAGTCAAAGACAGGAGACTAACCGCAGCAGGAGGAGGGTTTGAGGCAGAATAAGCCTCGACTGAGCAATCAGGGAATTGCTCCCCGACCTTCAGTCGAGTGATGGCCGCGATCTTCTTCTCGAATTCCACATTCGAAAGTTCTTCACGGCTCACTCGGCTGGGATCTTCTGCGCCTTGGTACTCCCACATAGCGGAAGGCCTCTGCTGCAAAGGCTGGATCCTGCGCTTCAAGAAAAGGCTTGCCAGATGAAGTCCATTGAGCACTACTCCCGAGGCTTGGTCTCGAAGAGCCCCTACTCTTTCGAGTAGAGGTGTGACTGTCTGGATTTCTTCGGCTGACATCTTGTGGTTCCAAGATTTGCGCCTCGCCAGAACCGCGAATGGATGGAATTCTACAAGCCCGCTCGAGTTGTTGTCGGCGACGTAGAACCACTTCTTCCGCCAGCCTTGGGCGGAGTCGATGAAGTGCATATTGAAGTAGGCATTCTCCTGGCGCGCTTGAATCCCGAAGCCACCCGTGCGAAGTGGCTCACCGGGCTCGGACTCCACCCGCGATCTCTCGCGGAAGATCCGGATCTTGAACAGCGCCTTCCAGAGCGCCCAGTGCGGGCGAATGCCAAGATAGCATTCGCAAAGCGCGATGAAGCACGAGATGTGCTGCACCGCGTTCGGGGGAAGGTCATGGAGCTGTATGCCGTATGCACACAGCAGCCCGATGAAGAAAGGGTGAAGAGGGAAGGAGAGACCCCGAGTCACGTGATCCACGAAGACCACGCGCTCGTTCGAGTGAGGGTTTGGTACCTCTTCCCTCTTCCCAAGACGGACGCGCTTCTCCGCCTCCGCCGGCAGCAGACCCTCCCGTTGCATCTCCTTGATGCTCTTGGCAGTGGTGTTGGGGGTGCGCCAGTCGCCGGCGCGAGAGGCGAGTGGCGCAGAAGGCTCGCCAGACGCGGAGGTTCCAGCGCCGCGTTTCTTTCCGCCGGCCATTGTTCGCAGCGAGAGCTTGAGCGCAGAGAAGGCAAAGACGAGCGCGAGGTGGAAGACGAAGACTGAGAGCGGGGAAAATTTCACTGCGGCGCTAACACCCTTATTTATATACGGGGTAAAGCAATCTCAGCCGTACGATACGCAACGTGGCACCTATCGCGGCTGCCACGCGTAAGGATGAAACGAAGCGGCGGCGTACGCTGTTTCGTGCCACGATCTTAACAAAAGATCGTGCGCATTTACTGCGCATTTCGCGTAAAAAACGGGAGCGACGTCTCGTTTCCGGTCAAAAAGCTGACAAGGTGGGCCAAATTCTGCTGCCACTTCGTCACGTCCCATCGGGAGAAGAGGAGCACGCCTTGACGTCATGGCGTTCGTCATTCCGAAAGGAAATTTTTTTCGAATGGAATTTCAAACGCGAAATTATCTTCGCACGAATATCAATTCCTTCGGATAGAACACAATTTTCCATGAAAAAATTCATGAATCAAAGCCTCTTCGAACAAGAGAGACATGCCTTATACACGAAAACTCTTTCGTACAGGCACAATTTTCCAAAACATGAAAACTCTTTCATACGGAACTAACATTTCCAACACGAAACTTTTTCGTACGGAACTCATACCAATCTAATCGGGTAGAAAGAACCCACCTTATGTGTGATATTTACACATCACAAGAACCTGGATCGTACAGCCGACTAGGCACATCCGGATGCCATATTCTTCGAATATGAAGGTAAGACCCAAAAAGATCTTTCTTTTGGGCCTGGAATCGCACTCGAAAGCTGCGTCCTCTGGCATAGTTCCGTGTCAACAACACGAAGAAAAATCCTAGCGGACGCGCCGGGTACCCTCTTAGGTTAAGTTCGACTCGATAAGTCCACAACGGCCCAGTCGTAACGATCACCTCATCGGGTTCGAGTCGGAGGTCTCGAATCTGTGTAGGCCAGGAGTGTTTTTGCCCTAGTCGCAATTAATTGGCCCTGATCTCTCGGGAGAGCCAAGCCACTGCGCCACATCCTTCTGCTAATATAGCCGCAAAAACTGGCACCAATGCTGCTCGATACTCGAGTATTTTTATTCGCGAAACAGGGAACACACCCTTCGTAGGCAACAACTGTCGAGCTGAACTTCTAAGATGAGATCAAAGAAAAGGTCTGACCGTCTACCCGACTGAAAATAAATCCCAGTCGAGCATACGCTCGGGGGCTACTGACGAAGGCATGGATCCTGGGCCCTACGAATAAGGACACCCCCTCTCACACCTTCTGATCAAGACCCGACAGGAAGCGCCCTTGGAGTACTCTAGAAGGCCCATGAAAAGCCCACCTGCATCAACTTGCGGGCTAAGTTAGAGATTGTAACCGACTCAAGCTAGGGTTTGTATCCTCTCCGGGTTGGACTCGAGACCTGGCTATCTATATAAAGCCAGGAGAGCCCCAAAGGAGAGGACCAAGTATTACCGCACGACCACAAAAGCCTTGAAACTCGAGATCTACTCTCGATTCGAGCACCTGTAATCGATCTAATCGTCTAATACAGATCAGCAGAAGGCAGGAGTAAGGGTTTTACCTCTTCGAGGGCCCCGAACCTGGGTAAATCTCGCCTCCCTGTCAAGCCGACGATTCCACCAGCGCCTATGACATCTCCTAGTCGAAACCCGATAGGGTCACCTGAGGGATTTGCGGAGCCAGAGCTTCGACAGTCATCGACTACATCAGCCCGCTAGATAGATGACGAGTTTATTGAAATTAGAACAAAAAATCATTTCCATCTGACTAACTCCTGGATTTATTAGTAGTATGGTTGTTTTCGAGACTATGTAATATTTGTTGAACTATGTGGTGATGATCGAGACTATTGTTCGAGAATATTTCTGCTATGAAACTTTATTCTGTCATTTTGCTGTCAATTGCATACCTGTATTTGAGCTACTGATATTCTTCTGTATTTTGTCTACTGATATTCTTCTGTATTTGAGCTGTATATACCTGTATAAATGCGCTAATGCTTATTTTAAAGAAAATACAGCATATTATAGCTGTGACGCACCAAAAAGGATACCCGTGACACACCTGAGAGGTAAGGCGTGACGCGCCTAGAAGTAGCCGCGGCGCACCACGCCCGTGCGTCACGGGTATAAATAGGCGCGGCGCACCAGTTAGGTGCGCACCAGTTAGGGCGTGATAGCCGTGACGCGCCCAGGTGCGTCACGGATAAGAAAATTGGTGCGTCACGGGTAAGCTTTTCCCTAGTAGTGGAAGGGTATGACATTGTGGTATATCCCTCTGATTGTTTCGCTTGAATCAACTTGGCACATGCTCCCGCATGCTATGACTCAAAACAAAAAGTCAATCAAGCCTCAATGATTTATTTTGCCTCAGAGTATTTGTATCACTTTTATGCCCCTGTTAATTTTGTTTTGTCGCAAGCATGATTATGACAGTTGTTGCTCTCTTGATAGTAAATCCCCGCCTATTGCTAGCCTTCAGCTGTAGTGAGTATGAGCTCTATTCGTGCATCCAACTCCCAAAAACTAAAGTTTTCCAAATGTGTCCGCCATACCTACCTATATATGTGGCATTTAAACCGCCACTCCAAGTAAATTTCTCGTGTGCTACCTTTAAAACCTTTAAAAAATTATTCCTGTTTTGTGCCCCTGTTTTAGCTCATGAGGACGTAAATAGAGAATCTTTATCTCACTTCTTAATTGGATTTCACACCCTGGACTAGTGGCTTCATCCGCCCATGATTTATCAATCAAATCATAATTGTGTAAACAAAAGAGAAAGAGGGATGACCTTCTACACCAATTGCGTCCTTCAAATGGGAGCCTCTCTTGTGAAGTCTAGTTGGCTTGTGATGTATTGTATTTTCTGTTTATCATTCGTTGACATAAGCCTACACCTCTCTTAAAAAATGCTTTCAATATCTCTGTTTAATAAAATAAAAGGCTCTAGCACATGAGTTAATATCTGCTTCCCTCAGCGAAGGGCCTTTATTTTATTTTTATGTTGAGTCTACACCTTCTCAGTTTAGGCACCTTCTTGAGAGCATGGTTGTCATTCTTAGTGTAATGTGCTTGTCCCAAAACACGGTTGATTGTGGTATAACTTTGATGCTTGTATCTTTGATATCTTTATTTCTAGTCTTCATTTGAACTTCGGAGGTGCCCTAACATTTATGGTTTGCTCCATTATTAAGGGCAAGCGAGTACACTTTATCATACCCTATTATGAGCATTGCAATCCTGCAGATTGATATATTCATGTTATTATTATTAGTTTGTTGGCATCTCTTCATGGTTTGCATAATTGCTAGGCGACTTTTATCTTGCATACATCTTATTATGAATTGCCTCAGGACTTGATCATATAGTGAGTATATTTACATCCTACGAAACAAATTCACACTGAGTTGTCACTGAATTGCTTGAGGACAAACAATAAGCTAAGCTTGGGGGAGTTGAGACGTCCAAAACGTATCTCCTTTTCCGAACACTTATATTATTGTTTCCCTATAATTTTGTGAGATTTGGATACCACTAACACGGACTAACGCTATTTTCAGCAGAATTACCTTGGTGTCTCGTTTTTGTGCAGAAAAACCAACTTTCGGGAAAATGCCCAAAAAAAGACCCCGAAGACCTTAAAACACCCGAAGACCCCTGGAGCCAGAAGGAGTCCCGGAGAGGGGCCAGGAGGGAGCCACACCACCCCTGGGCGCGCCCCCTTGGCCGCGCCGCCTGGTGGTGTGGGGGCCCCAGGCACCCCCGCGGGCTCACCTTTCGACTACATATCCCTCGTACACCTAAAACGTGAGGGGGTTCGTCATATTCCACATAAACACAACAGAGCACCACCTCGAAACTCAATTCGGGGATCAGAATTTCCTGTTCGGGCGCCCTGTCGGGACGGGGATTCAAAGGAGATCATCTTAACACCGCCACCTCTTCTCCATCAACCATCCATAAATTCCCCCGTCCATGTGTGAGTAAACACCATTTTAGGCTGAGAGGGGTGGAAGAGATTTGATGAGATCGATCATGTAATAATGCCAGGTTGTTAGGGCATAGTGCCTAGTATATATTATTAGTGTTTTCTACCGTTGTTGCAACTTTTTATGCTTAATGCTTGTCACTATGGCCCGAGTGCTATGATCTCAGATATGAACATGTCACTAGACACTAAATTGACAATATAGATGTCCTGCTGTGAAACTAATAATTAACATCTATGCATGAATATTTTTAAATCATCTTCTATATAGAGTTATGGATGATCAAATATAGATGAGAGTTGATCCGAAGGCTGTAGTTGCATCTGTACTTAGGGGTTCGCAGGTTTTTTGTATTTTAGGGATTCAGAGGTTGTAGTAGCATCTGTTCTTATGGCTTCTAGTTTTTTGTATGCATGTTAGCATGCATGTGAGTTAGAGATTCTACGTTTTTTGGAGGCATTTTTAATTTGTGTAGTTATTTTGCCTCGCAGACACTCTTAACACATTATGAATTTGTTGCAAAATCACATATTGTACCCCCGTGCATGATGATTACTTGATCCATTTTATGCATATAATTAAAGAACGATTCTTGTATGATATTTTTGATCTCGTAAGGTATAACAACATGTCTTGATTAGAATATTAATCTGTTGAATGTTATCTTAGATCATCAATGAATTCCTGTTGTGTTATTATCAGTTTTTTGGTTATCTTTAGGGCGCATCTGCTAAATAAGTTACTTGATGAAGTGTATGCAAATAAATGAAGAACTACTATTTTTTTAATGTTTTTTTGTGATCTGGTTAGGTATATTACTATTTTGGCAATAAGATTGTGTTGCTAACTTTTGTTTTATTGCAAATTTGCAGGAAGAAGATCTGGAAGTCGGCTCGAGTGAGGACGATATGGTTGCGAAGAGCAGATATGTCCTGAGGAAGCTGCAGGCGGGCACCATTCGGTACCGTCGTCAGGGCAACTTGTTCTGCCCTTTCTGTGTCAGAAAGATAGCCAACGATCGCCACAGCATGATCCGACATGCCTTTGGTGTGGGAAATGGCTCTGAGTATCGTGCGCCCCATGTTAGGGCCAAGCACGCTGCCTACGGCGTCTTCCTGAAGAAGCTGCTTGCGCAGGATATCCTCGCAGGTCGTGCGGAACCTCCTCCTCGGCCTTTCTCCAACGAGGCCAGGAGGGCATGAAGGCTCGGAAGCGGTAGAACATGATATAATTGCTGCTGTTGCGCTCGTTGTTGCAGCTTGCCCGTTGTGTTTGTGTTATCTCTTAATTCTGGTAGTGTCGTCTGGTCTGTACGTAGTAAGAACTTTTAAAGAACCTCTATCATGTTGGTATTAAGAATATATATATTATGTTAGTTTTTGTTTCTTAACCCGATCATGTTTTAAGGATGTCAAAAGACTTATTAGGCATGATTTAGTAATAAGTTGATGTGACAACTCATTGATCCGGTCGATCAATGAATTGTCACATCCCTTTACTACTGGATCATGCCTAATAAGCCAATAGTGTGTGGAAATGAGTCAGCCCCTCCCCCACCACTAGGCACAGTCTTATTTTGCAATTATTTGCTAACTAAAATAAAGAAGAATCCAAAGAAGTAGAATAAAAATGCGTTCAGATCCTAATTAAGACTCTTTTCCTTTTGATTCTTTTATTTATTTATTTTTCAATCCGAAAAAAAGAATAAATTATGACTAACAACCGCGCGCCAAATCTCCACGGAATCAGCCTCACGTAGTATCCCACTCGCCAGCGTCTACGCGCCAAATCTCCACCACAGCGCGCTCCTCGCCCACTCGGCTACTCCTCCACTGAAAGCGACCTCCACAGAAAGCCTCCACTTCGCCATCTCGCCCCAAGGGCGGCTGCCACGGCTTCACCCTCCCCCATCCTCGGCGTCATTCTCAAACAACGACTGGTAAGCCATGGTTCCCTCCCTTCCCCATCCTCAACCAAACGATGCGATGTAGGTTAGATGCCGGCAGATCTAGGTTTGATACCGGCGGATGTAGGTTAAATGCCGGCGGATGTAGGTCACCGTTGATGTTTTAAGTTACCACCGGCCAAGGATCTAGCTCACGCTACCGTTACAGGGCCCTCGGAGATCGGTTCCCCCACCAAGATGGAGATCGACCTGAACAAGGCCTCGGAGCTCGCAAAGCCCCCTGTTATTCAGATAGCCGAGGTAAATAGCATATAAATTAGTCATGTAGCCAAATGTTCTCTTAAGATTCATCTATCTTCTTTCACCTTCGTCGACACTTCTTTGATTTTTATTCTTTTCGTATTTGGCTATAGGACCATAGTGAAGGCTGTGACTTCTGCAGCATGCCGCGTACTGAAATTCGGAAATTGGGGCAACTGTCAGTTGAGACAATTCAGAAATTGTTGCACGTTCAGTTGAGACAATTGAATCTCATCGTCTCTCTGAAGTTTGCAAGATGGCTGATGATACCAGCGCTGAGAAGCTAATCTGTTTCGTCTGCTGCGAGGACAGGCTGGGCATGGCGATGAAAGCTTCAAAAATGCTAGCACTCGAGTTGGAACTGCAGGAGCAAAAGAGAAGCTATATGATCATGCATGGCTTGGTTACTAAGCTTGATTCTGAGCTGAAGAGTGCGAAGAAAACTTTGAAAGTAGCCGAAGAGAAGTGCTAATGCTCCAGAGGGGAAAAGACACCCTGTTGGAGAGTGCGAAGGATACCAATGTGAAGTTGAGATACATTCTAAGTTTCTTGCAAGATCATGGAATGAGGTAAAACTACTTTGCTCTTTAATTAGATTATGTCAACCTGCAATGCTTGCCAATGAGTCTAGTTGTTATTCATTTCTCTGTTTTGTTGCATGTGCCGATGATTAGACTGTGCAATGCTAAAATCCAAAGGATTACTCCACAGTACCTAGTAGAGTTTACACGGACATTGTTTCTTCATGCTCCCTGGTCCTATGGAGCTTGACCCTTTGGACTTTTTTGCAATGTATGTATGAGGCTTGCTTATTTTATGTTCATTCTCTGTTCTGTGTGCCGATGATTAAACTCTGCACCTTCTCTTGGTGAGATATTAGCACTTACCTAGTGTTGTGTACAACTACATTTGTTCTACATCTTCCTTGGTAAGTGTTCGATGATCTCATTGATTTTTGTGTGCTTCTTTACTATGAGGCCCCAATTATGATTTTTTCTGTAATGCTTGATCCATATTGGTTCTGTATATTCCTTGGTAAGTGTTCGATAATTTCATTGATTTGTGTGTGCTTCTTTACTATGAGGCCCCTATCTAGGCTTGGTTCTCTGCCGATGATTAATATGCAGCATTGTCTCCAACAGTCGGCGTACCATAGAAATAAGAGTGTCATATTTGTGTTTGATCAGAGTGCCGATTATTAAATTGTGCAATGTTAAAATGCAGAGGGAGACTCCTCTAGACCTAGTAGCGTTTACAAGTACCTAGTAGCTTGTTTATGCGACCGGGTCTAGCGGTTTATCACCTCTGTACTTGTGTCATTTCTACACGTGAGGCAGTTTTGTCACTCATCTTTGTATGTTTGGAAGTAGATCTGCTTCTTTTTTGTAGATGTGCTAAACATGTATGATGCTTTTCTACTAGTGTTTCTACGGACGCGGTTTCAAAAAGTTCGAGTGGATGATGTGAACCTCTGGATGTGGCTTCGGAATGCATGATGGCATAGGAAAATATCCGTTGGATGATGTGAAACTGTGGATGTGGCTTCAGAGTGGATGTTGGCATAAAAAAAGTTTTGGTTAACTATGGACCTGTTGTTGAACATTTTGTGATGCTAATTTCAGTTACTATAAATCTCCTATGCTTCGGAGTGCATGTAACCGGGATGATGGCGCGAAACAGACATCGACGAGGGCGAGGAGGCAGTATATTAGTATTAGTACTAGGGTATCCATTGTTGCAAATGTAAAACCATGTCAATTCATTTCCATTTTGGAGTGCATTTTATAATTTAGATCTCCTATCTATTCGATAATTTGGTTGATACTCGCCACGTGGGATACCCGGTCAGCTCTCCTCTCCACTCCCAAAACTGTGGATAATGCAGCGGCTCCCCCATACGGACGCAGAACGCTCTCCTCTCTACTCCCAAACTGTCCGTCCATGCCACACCTCTATACTCCCCTTCGCTAAGCGCATATCCACCGGTACCATGTCTGGCCGTCGCGAGGAGGGCCGTCAACAGCAGATCCCCATGTACTTTCCCCGACGCAACGTGCAAGACGCGGAGCATGCGCGTGCCCGCGAGGCGTACCGGCGCGAGGTGCATCAGGACAACTCGTCCCGCGCACCACCACCTCCGGCTCCACCCATCGCACCTTCGGACGTCGAGGAGGAAGAAGAGGAGGAGTATCTCGCCGTCGAGTTCCACACCGAGGCCCTGTAGTGGCCCCACATGCAGGCGGGGATTTTAGCGTCCATAGAGAGTTTCGCGGCAGAAGAGCTCCGACAAGCGAGGCTCTCCCGGCATTTCACTGTCAAGCTAGAGTCCGACACCGCGGAAGCAATCCGCCATTCGATGCAGAATGAAGATGCGGTGGCGCACCCTTGGCTAGGACGCTAGGTCCGGTGTCTATCCTTTTCTTTTTGTGATTTTGTTTCAGAAATGGCTTGTTCACTGTTAACTGTGATGATTTCGAAGATTATGTGCATGCTTAATTTTGAAGATTATTTGCATGCTTATTTACCGTGGATGACAAGTGGGGTCCAGGCATCAACTGGTCGGTCGTAGCCAGTTAAACAGGACAAGATGTGTGGCCCCAAGAAAAATTCGCAACGTTCTACGTGACCAGGCAAGTTTCGTCGAAGGCAACTGGGCTCTTAGTGGGCTACTGGGCCGGAGACGAAAATCCGCAACGTAAAACTAGCAAAAAGTCGAGCAAAACGAATCTGCGACGGACCAAACAATTACGTTGAGAGAAAACTCCACTTTTCAGCCATTCGCGACGGAAACGCTCGACGTTATCAAAACGTACCACTCAAAACGTTCCGGATCGCGTGGAATTTTGTAGTGTACTTGTATTCGTATATGCTATTATAGGCACTCTCTTGGCCTTGGTTTGCATGGCAATGATATACGAGGCTCGTATTACATTTGTTTCTATTGTTCCGCTTTTCTTTGCCTTGAATGTCCTCCTTGTTATATGCCTATGATTAAACTATGCCATGGTAAAGGGAAAGAGAGTGTCTATAATACCTGATAGTGTATACAATTTGAGTATTTGTATTTGTACATGCTATTATACGCACTCTTTTATCCGTTGGTTTGTATGGCAATGATATATGAGTCTCGTATTACATTTGTTCCCATTGTGTCACTTTACTTTGCCTTGAATGTCCTCCTTGTTATATGTCGATGATTAAACTTGGCCATGGTAAAGGGAAAGAGAGTGTCTATAATACCTTGTAGTGTATACAATTTTAGTATATGTATTCGTACATGTTATTATAACCACTCCTTTTTCTCTTGGTTTGCATGGCAATGATATATGAGGCTCGTATTACATTTGTTTTCATTGTTTCACTTTTTCTTTGCCTTGAATGTCCTCGTTATATGCCGATGATTTAAACTAGGCCATGGTAAAGGCAAAGAGAGTGTCTATAGTACCTTGTAGTGTATACAATTTGAGTATTTGTATTCGTACATGCTATTATAAGCACTCTTTTTTCCCTTGGTTTGCATTCCATGATAAATGCTAGGAGATCAAATACAATACGTGGCAGTGATACAAGGCAACCTCTTGTATTATGTCCTGGTACTGTGTTCGTTCTTCTAGCAAGTGTTGGCAATGTGTTTATGAGGCTTGTTTTACACTTTTTTTTTTGCATTGTTCTATATGTGTTTATTCTAACTGCATGTTACAATGAATTTTAGGGATGCCCTTTAGTGCATGATCACCTATGTGTTTATGAGTCTTGTTATCACTATGCACAATTTATGAGCTGATTTGGTCAATGATGATGACTTTGACACATGTATATTTGGCTGATGTCTCACTGTCTCCACCACATGGCCAGCAAAAGTAAGAACCAGACACAAATAGATGTGCCATGTCTTTGCTTTTATTGGCCCACCTGGTGTAGCAAAGTTGTGCATGCTTTATGTGTCTCTATGTCCCTGAGGCCAATGAGTACAGAGCTGTGACTATAAATGTTGTTTTGAATGTGCATGATCCCCTTAAGTCGATGATTAAAATGTGTCACCATATCATTGCAATGAGGGTTCCATACTATCTTGTGCAATGTACGAGCACATTCATTGTGCTTTGCTCTTGGTAGTGTAGAATTACTTCTAGGATAAACATGGTTGTGCTTTTATTATGAGGCATTACCAGTTGTTCGTAGTTCGGCCCCAGTTTTACATAAATGTCTTCATGAAAGAATTGTTCCTTTTTAGAACCAATCTTCTTATATGCACATTTTGTAATTTCTGCTTCTTTTTTGCTTGATTAACAGGGTATTCCATGCCCTGTATGCAAGAATAATTTTCCAAATGTTGATCCTTCTGCATCCAAGTTCGGTGTTGATGTACAAGAGTGTCACCTCAAGTTAGTGGTAAGAAAACAATTCTTATTCTTACACTTGTATTATGCTTTGTGTTTTTATTACAATATCTAATTTCCATGTTTTTTTTATTTTTGATTACAGGTTGTACCGTGCATTGCTCGGATAGCATTCAACAAGTTAGTAGGCGAGCGTGTGCTGTTTAGTTTCCATGGCAGGAAGTACACCTTTCGTGTGTCAAAAGAACAGAGCAAGACCCGTTTGCACGGGACACAATGGGATTAGTTCATCGAGGAAAAGAACATCTCTGTGGGAGACATACTAGTATTTTCCATGATACCAAGGCCCACTATCTATGTTGATATTATTGGTGACACCCAAGATGACTCACTTTGCATTTCAAGCGAAGATGACTCAGTTTGAAGTGAAGATGACTCGGTTTGCAGCGTAGATGGCAGTTCTGATGATGAGATGCATGATGAGGATTCTAGCAATTCTGATGATGAGGTCCATGATGAGGATTCTGACAATTCTGCTGATGAGAGGCATGATGATGCCAACATCGTATATGCCCAAAGAGCCAATCACGAGAAGAACCACCTGGCTAGGCTTCGACCACATGCACCCTATGTTGGGCTTCCTTTTGTGACTCGTTTCGTGGTCACAAACTTGCAGCACTATATTATGGTATGTATCTATAAGACGCCCTCCTCGTTTTGCAAGTAAATTTTCAAGAACCATTAGAAGGTATGCTAATATGGTATGTTATCTTTCATGCTTAGAAACTACCGAAGTTGATAGGGGAACACGCTGGCCTAGGGAATCATGGCAGGGTTGGCCTACGACTTAGAGCAGAAGAGCATGTCACCACCATTTCTTACAACAAGAAAACCGACGACCGCATTATCCTCGACAAGCTCGTGTGGATGGTTTTCGTCCAAGGCAATAATTTTCATAATCGGCAACCTGTTTTGATCATTGTGAGGGAGGCCGATGACCCTAGGTTGGAGGCGGTCATTGAGATGGGGGTGATATAGAACTGGAGCAAAGGATAGTCATTGTTGGTGAAGAGACTAGGCTGTTGCTGAGCTAGGCCTATGAAATTTTTATTTTTTCTAGTTGGAGTGTAATTTCGTTTGTTTCCTGGACTAGTTAAGGTTTAGTTTGTTTCGTGAACTTCTAAGGTATATTATCGCTGGTTGATCCTTCATGCTAAAATGCGAGTAACGATAAAATCGCTAATAGCTGCTAAAACCTCGAGTTTCGATCAAATCCCTCGTGTTGGTAGATCATGCAACTCATCACTGAAGAACTCAACAAAAGCCTGGCAAGCCAACGGTCACTGAACTTCTCGACCTCGTCGCTATCGCATAAATACGACCGAGCACGGACCAGGCAACCTACCCTCTACGCCACCGACACAGCCCCCCGACCTCCCCCCTCACTCTCGGCGCTGATTACTGCACGCCGCCACAGCCCCCCGACCTCCCCCCTTCACTCTCGTCGCTGATCCACCCGATGGCGCCGCGCGTGAGAAGCAGCACCGGCTTCCGAGGTGTGCAGCTGCGGCCGTCCGGGCGCTGGTCCGCGGAGATCACACACAATAGCGTGTGGTGGTGTATGGGCACCTTCGACACGCACGAGATTGCCGCCCGCGCGTTCGACGCGGCGGTGTGGCTGTTCGGCCGCCCGCGCGCCAAGCTCAACTTCCGGGACTTCGAAAGCTGGGAAGTTGCCGAGTTCCTCGCCCCGGATCTGAGGATTGTGACCCGCAAGGAGGAGCAGGAGAACCGCCGCGCGTTCGTGCAGTTGCGCATCCGTCGGGACGACGAGGCCAGGATGGAGAGGTTCCGCCGTGATCACCCAGATCTGGTACAGGCGCAGTTGTGGCTCGACGCTGAGAGTGACGCGAAGATGCGAGCTCGTACATCCCGGGGGGATGATGGCCCCTCCACCATCGTCGTCTCATTGTCGGATGAGGAGATGGACGAAGCATTCTGGGAGAGCCTTATGCAGGACTCCAATGACGACGAACTTGACCATGCATTCTGGGATGATGTGTAGTGTTTTAGAGTGTGGAAGATGTTGAAAACGTGTCAAAATAATCAAAATTTCGACGTTTTATGTGTTTGTTGAAGTTTCAAGATTTCTTCCTTCTTATTTTGGTTGCAACTGTAGTAGGATAATTATGGGCTACGGTGTGCTATAAGGACCAATAAAAATGGCCTGACAAGAGAGGGCCCAAGAAAATGCCATCATGGCCCTAGTATAGAAACAACCGCTCTTCCACTCACCGCCGTAACCCTGGCATGCAACACGCCACGCGTGCGTTGGTTACTTCGTCGCGATATTGTGAACGTCAAACATGTCCCTTTAGTTCCGGCGGCCAGTTATTGCTCCATCGTGCATGCAGCTCCTCCGTTCCACTCCTCCTCCCGGTGTATAAATATATGCACTCTTCGGTTCATCCTCTATCTGCCTCATCGCCTCCCCTCAAGCGAAAACCCTTTGACGTAGTAGCTGCTCGAGCGTTCCTGTAGGCGGCCATGGCTCCACCGGCGAAGCGGTCTGCTTCCCTCATGTAGGTTCCATTTCCGTTCACGTACTTCTGATCCGTTTCTGGATTCCTCGTGATTTCGTATTTCTTAGATTCTTTTCAGAATCCTCGTGATTTATCTTTCTTAGATCCGTTTCTGAATTCCTCGTGATTTCATCTTTCTTAGATCCATTTTTCCTTTTAGATTAACATCAACTTCCTATCATGCAACTATCTACAGGGCACATGAAGCCGAGGAGAGGGTCATCTTCGCCGCTCTGGCGGAGAGGGTAACCATCCTAGAAGCTGAGCTTGAAAAGGCCTTGAAGCCCGCCCACGACAATCTCAAGAATGCTCGCGATGCCAGGTTGGAGAAGGTGGAGCAGGGAGAAGCTTCCCTCATAGCTTATCGGAAGTTGATGGATGATATGTCAAAGATGATGGCCATCAACGTCGAACTGACCTCCAAGGTTGGGGAATTGAAGATCGATTTAGCCCTGGCAGAGCAGAAAACTCTGATCGCTCTCCTCGCAGCTGCGAGGGCCCATGCAAGGGAGGATCCAGTGCCATCGGAGGAGCTATCGACCCCCTACGGATGTTCTTTTAGCCCCCTACTGCTGCCCCCGTTCTTCTGATGTTCCGTTTAGATCGGCAATCTAGTTGGTTGTATTTGGTGGTTTCTATTAATATGTAGTCTATGTTTATTTTCTTAAGATAGATAATTCGAGTTCACAATATGGAGAAATAGATGACAAAGTTTCGATGGATCTAAGTGACAGAAATTAAAAGGGTTCCATTAGACTAATGCCGATGCAAAAACATATACCAAACAGATAATTCGATTTCCCAATATGGACAAATAAATGATAGAAATGAAAAGGGATACATTCGACCAATCTGCGAAGTTCTCGTAGAACAAAACTCGCCTCCAACTGGCCTTATTGGGCTGGGAACAAAAATCCGCGACGGAAAATGTAAGAAACATCGAGATCGACCGCAAAGTCGAGAGAAAATTCCACTTTTCAGCCATCCGCGACGGAAACCTGATCGCGCGGGATTTGGTAGTGCTAGGCCGCGCCGCCTGGTGGTGTGGGACCCCCAGCCACCCCCTCGGGCTCCCCTTTCAACTACTTATGCCCCGTAAACCTAAAACTCGAGGGGGTTTGTCATATTCCACACAAACACAACAGAGCGCCGCTGCCACCCCGAAACTCAATCCGGAGATCAGAAGTTCTTGTTCTGGCACCCTGCCTGGATAGAGATTCAAAGGAGATCATCGCCATCGACACCACCACTCCTTCTCCACCAACCATCCATGATCCCCCCGTCCATATGTGAGTAAACCCCACTGTAGAGTGAGAGGGATGGAAGGGATTGGATGAGATTGATCATGTAATAATGCCAGATTGCTAGGACATAGTGCCTAGCACCCACTATTGTTGTTTTCTACCGTTGTTGCAACTTGTTATGCTTAATGCTTGTCACTAGGGCCCGAGTGTCATGATTTCAGATCTGAACATGTTATTGTTTCATGAGTATAATTATGTTTCCTTATCATACCTGCAAGTTGTTTACACATGTCATTGTCCGGAACCCGAGGCCCGAAAGTGAAAGAAATTGGGACAACCGGAGGGGATGGTTTTGATGTGAGGATCACATGTGTTCACGGAGTGTTAATGCTTTGCTCCGGTGCTTTATTAAAAGAAGAACCTTAATTGCCAGTAGTTACCCTAGAGATCCTGCTGCCATGGGCTGGTAGGACAAAAGATGTTGTGCAAGTTTCTCATTGCAAGCACATATGACTATATTGGAACACATGCCTATGGTTAACCTATCACTTGGATTCTTTATTATTATTATTATTATCTACAATTCCCACATTATTATTATTACATGACCGATGGTATCCATGCAACGCCTGGTCATCCATTCCCTCTTTTCCTACGGTACTCCAATCTTGTTGTTTTCTGCGATTGCTACTTCTGTTACTATTTTACTACTTCTGTTATTTTACTACTGTTGCTGCTATAAAACGGTAACCACTATTAAATTGTTGCGAGCAAGCTACTTCCAGGTGCAGCTGAATTGACAACTCAGTTATTAAGGATAATAAATATTCTTTGGATCCCCTTGTGTCGAATCAATAAATTTGGGTTTTACTTCCCTCGAAGACTCTTGCGATCCCTTATACTTGTGGGTCATCAAGACTATTTTCTTGCGCCATTGTCGGGGAGCATAGATTTATTTATTTTCTGACTTGAGCGTGATATTGTTCATTGCAAGCCTTTCATTATGGGTAAGACTCGTGATGGAAAATTTCCTATATTACCATCCACTACAAGGAGATGTACAACTCTGAACACCTTTGTTGCTCTTGATTCACCATATATTATGAGTAAGCTTCTTACACCACCACATGCTACACACACTATTACTTCTGCTGAGTCTGAAAATGCTTATGATACTTTTGATGATGCTTCTACCGTGCTTGATGATACTGGCTCACTAGGTCCTTTCCTAGATGCTACTATTCCTAAATCCAAACAAATTGAAAATGCTGAAATTCGTGTTGAAAATATTGGTATACCTGTTAATTCAACTGAGTTTATTTATGATCTTAATGAAACTTATATCGAAATTAATGATGACTTTATTGAAGAAGCTCAAGCTACTACTGGTGCAAGTGCTCTTAAGAGTCTTCTTGCAATATATGATGTTAAATGTAAATCTTCTCTTCATGCTAAATTTGCTACATCTCCCATACAAATTAGAGACAAGGATTACGATTTCTCTCTAGATTTATCTTACATATCTATTGTTGAGAAGGAACCTTTTTGTGGACTGAAAGTAAAAGTGCTATGGAACACATAAATGAGCTTTCATCTATGAGTAGTTTATTTTCTGATGATACTAAGCCGCGTACTTATTTTGTTACCAAGATTTTTACTTTCTCATTAAAAGATGAAGCCAAAACTTGGTTTAACAATCCGTCACCTCGATCTATTACTAGTCTTATGGATTTGATTAATGCTTTATTTCTAAACTATTTTCCTCCTAGTGCTCAACATGCTGTTGTGCAAGAGGTCTTTAACTTTGAGTAAATTAAAGGAGAAAATTACCTGAATCTTGGACAAGGTTTTGTTTTTTAATAAGAGCTTGCCCTGATTATCCACTACCTAAAAATGATCTCCTAGATATATTTTATAATGGACTAACTGTTAAATCTAGGACATACCTGGATAGTTGTGCTGGTTGTGTTTTCAGGAAAAGAACTCTAGAAGAAGCCGGGAATTAATGGCTAAAATAGCCAAAAATAATGATGATTGGAATATACGTGAGCCTACACCTACACCAGAGCCAACACCGATACCAACACCCAAGAAGAGAGGGATGATTGAATTAAATGATGAAGTGACGAAGGAAGGTAATAAATCTATTTAAGAGAGGGGTATTAAATCTGAAGATGTGAAGAATTTACCTCCTATAGAAGAATTAAGCCTATTCCTCATCCATCAACAATTGAGGTACACTCTCTCCCATATTTTTATAATAGAGATATTACCTACTCTAAACCAACTCATCAATGCTTAGATGAATTTGATAATTATGTTTTTAAGCAAGATAATTTTAATATGAGAGTGCACAATCATCTTATGGAAAACTCTAGAGCTATTGATAATTTGCATGGTATTATTGAGAGAACATCTAATGATGTTAAAATGCTTGTTAAACATTTTCATATGGTTTAAACTCAAATTGAGCAACTTACTGAAGTGCAAAAAGATATGCTAGCTAATGCTTCTAGAGAGAAACATGTTTGTGAAATAATTACTAGAAGTGGTATTTCTACTCAAGATTCCTTGTATCCTGATGGACACCCTAAAAGAACTGAACAAGATTCTCAACGCACTAAAAACAATAGTTCTCCTTCTAAGAAAAAGAAGAAGAGACATAAAACTGTTGTAGAATTTCCTGAACCTGGTAAAGATCCTAATTATATCTATTTCTGAGGCTGAAACTGAAAGTGGTAATGATAAAAGTGATGCTTCTGACAAAGAAGAAATTGTAGCTGAACCTGAAAAGAAAACTAAAACTGTGAAGTATACTAGGCAGGATTTCATTGCCAATAAACATGGTGAAGAAAGAGAGCCTTGGGTACAAAAATCAATGCCTTTTCCTAATAAGAAACACAAATCTAAGGAAGACAAACATTATAATAAATTTTGTGAGTGGATGAAACCTCACTTTTTGCAAATTCCTTTGACTGATGCTATTAAACTGCCTCCTAATTCAAAATATATGAAATATATTGTCTCAAACAAAAGGAAAATTACTAATGAGGAAATTTACACTATGCTTGCTAGTTACTCTTTTAATGGCAAGGTTCCAAAGAAGCTTGGAGACCCTAGTATTCCAACTATTTCTTGTTCCATTAAAAACAATTATGTTAGAACTGCTTTATGTAACCTGGGAGCTGGAGTTAGTGTTATGCCTTTCTCTCTTTATAAGAGACTATGTTTGGAAAAATTAATACTAAGTGATATATCTTTACAAATGGCTGATAAATCCACTGCTATTCCTGTTGGTATATGTGAGAATGTCCCTGTAAGTTGCTACTAGTTGTTTGATATTAACTAACTTTGTTGTGTAGGAAATGCCTGAAGATGATAATATGTCTATTATTCTTGGGAGAAACTTTCTTAACACTGCATAGGCTGTTACTGATTGCAATCAAGGAAAATTAACTTTTAATGTTAATGATAAAGAGCATACTGTTTATTTTCCCAAGAAGATTGATAGAAGATATGGTCTAAATTCAATAGAAAATATTGAGACCATCCAGATTGGAGAATTTTATTGTCCCATTCTAGTACGACCAAAAGAATATGAAATTATTATGATTGGTACTATGTCTATAAAGGTTGAGGTAACATAATTATTTAGTGTTGAGCAAAGTTTTTCTTCATATAAAAATTATTCTGGTAACAAGACTTGATCAACCTTGTTAACAAAATAATTTTGAATGAAGAGGCCAATGTTTTCACTATGTTTTCACCTTCCCCGTTATGTTTTTTCCATGTTTACTTCTGTTATCACCTTGCCATTTTAGTACAATCATGTTTCCATCATCTGTACTTTTCTTTTCACGGTGATTTCTTTTGTTTTCACCTTGTTATGTTTGTTTTCACCACCCACAATTTTGTTTTCACCACTTCCACCTTTGTTTTCTTTGGATATTTTTCCATTAGAATTTTTTAGAACCTTTGTCGTTCTGGTTTTTTTCTAGGTTTTAATTAATTATTAAATTCTAAAAAAACCTCGAAAATAAAGTTTCTCGAAAAATTTCAGAAAAAATATAATAAAATTTTACGTTAAAAATGAGGCCGAGAGCCACATGGGAGACCCCAGGGAGACCCACCAGTCAGGCACACCATGGGCTGGCGTGGCCTGCCCCTGGTGGCGCCTAGGCATGGTGTGGGCCCCCTGGCCCTCCACTAACCCTCTTCCCTGCCAAAGTTCTCTCTCTCTCACCTCCCAAACTGAAAACATTTCCTAGAACCCGTGTACCTGTTGTTCTTCCTCTGAATTTTTGATCTTCTTCTTCAGCGCATCATTTGTGTTGTGATTTGGTGCATTTTCTCTCCAGTATGTGACTCCTCCGATGATCCAAGTAGAATTTTTATTTGGTAGAGTATTTCTTGAGTATTCTGGTACTGTAGGTGACAGCTTATGTGAGTTGGCATGCTTGATTTAAGTTGAAATAATATAGTTTTGATGCATGTTTAGCTCTCCTATAAGTCTCTATAGTAGTTTCCACCTTGTAGTTGCTTGAAATCAATTTTTGTGATGATTGTTGAAAAAAATCAGAAATGGACAGCCATAACTTTAGAGAAATATTTAGGAGTGATGCTACTAGAAGAACAAGGCCTTCACGTTCCTCCACTTCAGTGAGACCGTCTTATAATGAAGACCTTATTGCACCGGACATTGATGATGTGGGAGGTGACATGATTTCTAATCTTTCTAGCTTTCCATGTTATACATTTTTGAGGAATGCAGGTCTAGTGGATGGCTTCTTGATGCTTATTGGAAGAGTTGGTTTAACCAACTACATGGAGGATAAAAGTCCCCAGTATACTACTCTCACAAAAACTTTTGCGTAGAGCTTTAAGTTTCATAACTCACAATATGACCCTACTGTTGCTTTTAAGATATATGGTAGTTCTTTTTCTTTGCCCTTGGATACTTTTTCTAACATTTTTTTGAAACATTTTCTACTGCAGCGGAGTCCCCCACAACCCTTTATTGCCACCAAAAAGAGTTTACAGATATTTAAAAATATACAAAGATGGATAGACTAAGAAAGTCTATCACAAACTAATGTAAAGAACTAAGCCATGGTGATAATTTCGTAGCCAAGGAAGAGTTCAACCTATGCTTAAACAAGGTGAGATCCAGCATGAAACCAACTTTCCAACCCTTATAAGAGTGTCTCTCAGACTTAAAGATAGCATCATTCCTCTGTTTCTAGATGTTCCAACAGGCTACAATTAATATTTTAGTAAAAAAAGGACCTTTGAAATTCTTTTTAGCATAGGAGAGGTTAGCCAAAACAGTGTTAACACTCCAAGGTATCTGCAGATAATTCCAGATTCTGGAGCTGAAAACACATTGAAAGAAAAGATGTGTCCAATCCTCAAGACAAAGCTGATTACATAGGACACAGCACGCAGTCCCATCAATCTTCCACTTCCTTCTCTTAATCATGTCCTTGGTATTAATCCTATCATTTAGAATCGGTCAAGAAAACAATTATGCTTTGACATGCATTTGGATTTCCAGATCCACTTGGTTGGCTTATCATCAGGCAACTGAGCAAACTGCAACTAGTAAAATTTACTGGAGGTATATATACCTTTATTGAAATTACAGGATCGGACATCATCGGTATTATTCAACTGAACATTTACCAAGAAACCTTGAAGAGCAACAAATTCCTGGAATGCTTCATTAGAAAGAGGTAAATGAAAGGCATCAGAAAGGTCACTCATGACTTTCAAATCCCTGACTGAAGCCAGTTGATCCCTAGCAAAAGAGAACAACCTTGGAAATTTTAGTGAGAGGATATCTCCCAGCCATAAATCTTTCCAAAACAAGACAGAGAAACCAGTTCCAACTGAGCAAGACGAGAATGAACACCAAGACTCGGATAACTGCATAATTCCTTTCCACTAGAAAGCGCCACAAGAAGTTACTGCATGAGGGATAGAATCAAAGTAATAAGAATATTTTTACCATATTAACCCAAGGGGTATCCACAAAGTTGTAGAATTTAGCTAAAACATTTAGCAACAAAGCCCTATTTTGAATCTGTAGATTAATGACTCCCAAACCACCCTTGCATTTGGGCTTACATATCATGTCCCAAGCAACCAAAGAGTTCACTCTTTCCTTGTTTTTATCTTTCCTCCAAAAGCATCTCCTCCTAGACTTATCAATAATATCAATAACCCCTTTAGGAATCACAAGTGTACACATATATTATGTAGGTAGGGAGGAAAGAACAAAGTTCACTAGCACCAAACAGTCCCCATATGAAAGAAAAGAGACAGTAGTAGAAAATCTCCTTTCAATTTTGTCAATGAGTGGAGCAAACTCCTTAATTGATGGTTTAGTGGTGCCCATAGGCAAACCCAGATATGTAAAAGGCATAGAAGCAACATTACAGTCCAAAACCAAAGACAAATCACCTACCTCCTGCTGAGAGATATTAATTGGTATCATGGAAGACTTATTGAAATTCACCTTTAGTCCAGTGATCTGAGCATAAAGTTTTAGCAGATTCTTGAATACCAACAATTGATCAGGATCAGCATGTAAGACAACCAGTGTATCATCAGCATACTGAAAACCTGGATAGTCCCCTCCAATAGGAATTGGCAGGCGAAGACTACCATACCTTAGGGCCAAATTTACAGTACTTTGAAACAGATCACCTCCCAGCACATCAAGGATAGGTGATAAAGGATCACCCCGCCTCACCCCTCTTCTATAGACAAATGGTTTACCTAGAACACAATTTAACAGAATAGAGGAAGTGCCTGAAGAAAGAATTTCTTGTACCCATTTAATGACAAGGGGGCAAACCCTTACGTCTCAAAATCTGAAGGATGGCACTATGCTCAATGGTATCAAAAGCCTTCTCAAAATCAATCTTGAAGACCACCACTTTCTGTTTAGATTGCTTACACTGAAAAATGTATTCAAAGCACCATGCCAAGCAATCTTGTATGGTTCTGAACTTAATGAAGCCATATTGATTACCATGGATACAATAAAAAAATATCTTGAAATCTATTAGCCAGAATCTTAGTGATAAACTTCAGACAAGTGTTTGTAAGGGAGATTGGCCGAAAATCATTCACAGTTTCAGGGGATTGCGATTTCGGAATGAGAGTGATAAAAGAGCCATTAATACTCTCCAAAGATAACCTTGCACTATGAAAATCATTCTAAAGTCTGATAAAATCATCCTTTACAATACTCCAACATTGTTTAATGAATAAGCCAGTGAAACCATCAGGGCCAGGAGCACGATCAGAATTGAGATTTTTAACCACACCTTCCACTTCTTCTAAAGAAAAAGGGTTTACAAGGCAATCGAGTCCATCCACCACAGGCAAGAAAGGAGTTAAATCTATATTAGAATTAGGTGGACAAGAAATACCCATCATGTTCTTGAAACATCGCCAAAATGCAGCAGCTTACTACTGGTGATCCACCAGAATATTCTCTGAAGAATCAAAGATGGAAGGAATTGCATTGTGCCTATATCTCTCAGTTGCCCTGGCATGAAAATATTTAGTATTTTCACCACATAGTTTAGACCAACGAATTGTGCATCTTTGCTTCCAATAATCAGACTACAATGATAATAATTTCTTAATGTGTTCCTTAACAATCAGTCTGTAATTAAACTCAGGAATACTCAGAGATCTCTCCTCTTCCACTTGGTCAAAAAACAGAATCACCTTACTACTCATCTCAATGAGTAGTTTTAATTGCGAAAGATTCCTCCCCCAATCCTTTAGGTAAGATTTTTAAGTTTAGCAGTAATTCTGGTAGTTATGGATTTGGCCATGACAGGAGTATTCCAGATTTTACTGACAAGTTCAATGAAGCCAGGTTGTTTGACCCAGTGAGTTTCAAATCTGAAAATGTTTGCCTTCGGAATTTTGGTCCCAATTTTGATAGTACAAGACAAATGATCAGAGGTAATTTTGGACATGGGCATTACCAAAGTATTAGGAAAATCCAAAGTCCACTGACAAGAGGTCAAAACCCAATCCAGTTGGACAAGCAATGGATCTTTTTGCATATTAGACCAGGTATATTTCCCACCTTTAACATGTAATTCCAATAAACCCAAATGGCTAATAACATCATTAAAAATTAAGATATCATTAAGATATGCCCCTGGCTTATTTGTATTATCCAAAGAACGAATAAAGTTGAAGTCTCCAAGAATTAACCAATTCTGATGTAATGGAATGGAAAGATTATATAGCCAATTAAAAAACCCATCTCTTTCCACCCCTCTGCAAGGACTTTTTGTAACATTGTAGGTGTCGACGCTTCCGAGACATCGCACAAGATCTAGGAGAAACCCGCTGATCTGATGGAGCTATACCGAGGAATCACCAAAGATGATAGACGTACATCACAGCGCGGGAAGATAAGAAACATCCAACTCCCTGTCCTCAGATATTGCACTTATTATCTTGCTACTAGTATCCTTGGTAGGGAGAACACTAGCAACATTTCTAGCTATCACCTTGCTTTTATTGATGCTGCACTTAAACCATAGCAAGAAGTATAACCTTGGTTCTCTCATTGCTCGCCGCCTAGCTGCTAAAGGACCCATTTTTGGGAGCATTATTTCTACACGCATAGCAACTTCTCTAGGCATTCATGTTGCTCCTTATGATGAATTTATTGCTTCATATAGACTTAATCTCGCTGCCATGAAGTCCCATCATTTTATTACTACTAGCTCTACTGCTGATCATTCAGTATAAAGAGTTCTATTTATTGACGGAAATGAGCGAGAAGTAGTTTTGTCGCATCCCGTTTTGTTCCAAGTTGACAGGGCACCATGGTCGCACACTAAGAAGGAGATATATGAGCATCTGAGCTTGACGGGGTTCTACGGGCAGCAGGAGAGGCGAGATGCGCCTTCTGAGGACTACACCACGTAGTACGTCGGGGCGACCACGAGCACATATCAGGAGGAAGGTTCCTCCTCGGCATACTACGGGGGTGCCACCCCATGGTCCCCTTGGGGATGATCTCCATTTAGGCCAAAAGCCTAAGCTTGGGGGGAGGTACACCGACATCATACACTCATCTATATATCATTTTTTCGTCGATTCCTTCGTATATCCACATTTTCGTTTCTTTCGTTTGTTTTCGATTTCTTTTGTTTTTGTTGTTTTGTTCTTGCTTTCCAAAAAACAAAAAGACCAAAAACATTTCTGTTGTTTCTCTTTATTTTCTTCTTTAGTTTCTTGGTTTTCTTTACTTTCTCATTTCGGTTTAATATTCAAAAATCAAAAAACCAATTTTCTTTGTTTGCTTGCTTCTTTGGTTCTTGTCTTAAATTCGAAAACCCAAAAATATTTGTTCTTCTTCTTTTGTTTTGTAAAGTTTATTGCAGAATTTATTGGGCTTCCGTGTCTCTGTTGGAGCTTGATTATCATTCTATATTATTCAATCCACACAAATGAAGAGCAGTAATGATGATTTACAACAACTCAAGTTGTGGTGAGATGCTGGTATGAACTCTATTTGCTTTTTCTATACATATATTCGTCCATGTGAAGATGCATAGTTTGTTCGTGTAAGGTGTATGTTACTGTAGTTCATGCTCTCTCATGTTTAGTTCCAACTTATTAATATAAGATATCATGTCGTATAAATGGTTGCTTGCATTGTTTTCTTCATAGAAGGGTATGACATTATGGTATCTCCCTCTAATTGTTTCCCTTGAATCGACTTGGCACATGCTCACGCATGCGTAAGACTGAATAAAAGTCAATTAAGCCTCGATGATTTATTTTTCCTCAGAGTATTTGTATCACTTTTATGCCCCTGATAATGTCGTTTTGTCGCAAGCATGATTATGACAGTTGATGCTCTCTTGATTGTCGCTCCCCGTCTATTGCTAGCCTTCACCTGTACTGAGTATGAGCTCTACTCGTGCATCCAACTCTCAAAAATCAAAGTTTGCCAAATGTGTCCACCATACCTACCTATATGTGGTAATTAACCACCACTCCAAGTAAATTGCTCATGTGCTACCTTTAAAGCCTTCAAAAATAATTCATGTTTTGTGCCCCTGTTTTAGCTCATGAGGACGTAAATACAAAATCTTTATCTCACTTATTGATTGCATTTCACACCCTGGACTAGTGGCTTCATCCGCTTATTCAAATGATAGAAGATCCGGCAGCGGGGTGCCGAGCCCCAAATTAACACAACAAATTCTCTTCACTATTTTTGCCCATGATTTATCAATCAAATCATAATTGTGTAAAAAAAAGAGAAAGAGGGATGACCTTCTACACCAATTGCGTCCTTCAAATGGGAGCCTCTCTTGTGAAGTCTAGTTGGCTTGTGATGTATTGTATTTTCTGTTTACCATTCGTTGACATAAGCATACACCTCTCTAAAAAACATTTTATACCTTTCTTTAATAAAATAAAAGCTCTAGCACATGAGTGATCCATGCTTCCCTCTGTACTTTCTTTTACTTTTATGTTGAGTCTTCACCTTCTCACTTTATGCACTTTCTTGAGAGCATGGCTGTTATTCTTAGTGTAATGTGCTTGTCCCAAAACACGGTTAATTGTGGTATAACTTTGATGCTTTTATCTTTGACATCTTTATTTCTAGTCTTCATTGAAACTTCAGAGGTGCCCTAGACTTTACGTTTTTCTCCATTATTAAGGGCAAGCGAGTACACTTTATCATACCCTATTATGAGCATTGCAATCCTGCAGATTGATATACTTCGTGTTGTCTATTATTAGTTTGTTATCTCTTCATAGTTTGCATAACTGCTAGGTGACTTTTACCTTGCATACATCTTATTATGGATTGCTTAAGCACCTGATCATATAGCGAGTATATTTACATCATATGAAACAAATGGGTTCATAAAAGTTTTTTATCGCACTTAGTTGTCACCGAATTTGTTGAGGACAAGCAATAAGCTAAGCTTGGGGGAGTTGATACATCCAAAACGTATCTCATTTTCCGAACACGTTTATTATGGTTTGCCTCTAATCTTGTGAGTTTTGGATACCACTAACACGGACTAACGCTGTTTTCAACAGAAATATTTGGTGTCTCATTTTTATGCACACAAATCAACTTTCGCGAAAATGTCTAGAAAAGACCCCATTCGGCATATATCACTAGAAGACCCCGGGAGCCAGAAGGAGACCCGAAGAGGGGCCATGAGGGGGCCAAACCACCCCTAGGCGCGCCCCCTAGGCCGCGCCGCCTGGTGGTGTGGGACCCCCAAACACCCCCTCGGGCTCCCCTTTCGACTACTTATGCCCCGTAAACCTAAAACGCCAGGGGATTTGTCATATTCCACACAAACACAACAGAGCGCCGCTGCCACCCCGAAACTCAGTTCGGAGATCAGAAGTTCTTGTTCTGGCACCCTGCCGGATGGAGATTCGAAGGAGATCATCGCCATCGACACCGCCACTCCTTCTCCATCAACCATCCATGATCCCCCCGTCCATATGTGAGTAAACCCCGTTGTAGGCTGAGAGGGATGGAAGGTATTGGATGAGATTGATCGTGAAATAATGCCAAATTGTTAGGTCATAGTGCCTAGTACCCACTATTAGTGTTCTATACCGTTGTTGCAACTTGTTATGCTTAATGCTTGTCACTAGGGCCCGAGTGCCATGATTTCAAATCTGAACATGTTATTGTTTCATAAGTATAATTATGTTTCTTGATCATACCTGCAAGTTGTTTACACATGTTATTGTCAGGAACCCAAGGCCCCAAAGTGACAGAAATTGGGACAACCGGGGGGGGGGGGTGGTTTTGATGTGAGGATCACATGTGTTCACGGAGTGTTAATTCTTTGCTCTAGTTCTTTATTAAAAGGAAAACCTTAATTGCCAGTAGTTTCCCTAGAGGCCCCACTGACACAGACTGGTAGGACAAAAGGTTGAAAGTAAAGTATGGGCACCTAGAGGGGGTGAATAGGTGCTATGACCAATTTTAATTTTTCTTGTAGTTTAGGCTTGACACAAAGGTAAATTCTCTAAATAATGCAACTAAGATGAATTTTCCTATATGAAAAGGATAACAACAATCACAATGCAAGCACAAGTAAAGGGAGTAAGGGAACGAGGTAACCGATATGAAGCACGTGGAGACACGATGTAATACCGAGTTCCTCCTTGTTAAGGGAGTACGTCTCGTTGGAGGGGTGTGAGCTCGCCACGAAGGCCTACTCAACGCCACAAAGGCCTCACCCTATTCTCCGATGAACCCCGCCACAAAGGCCTAGTTCACCTTCCACTATTGCTCCCCTTTGAGGCGGGAATTGGATCCTTTACAAACAACTTGGGGGCACACACCCACAACCAAATTGGGGGCTCCCAACAATCTTGAATCACCAAAGAGTAGCAAGATGCCTAGGTTCTCCACAAGAGGAAACCCTAGGCTAGATCCCTCAAGCTAGAGAGGGGGAAATGAAGAACGACTCGGTGAAGATGTAGATCGGGGCCTTCTCCTTCAATCCTCCAAAGATCTTCGAGTTTGGTGGGAGGGATTGGGA
Source organism: Alopecurus myosuroides (assembly GCA_028641055.1). NCBI lineage: Eukaryota > Viridiplantae > Streptophyta > Magnoliopsida > Poales > Poaceae > Alopecurus > Alopecurus myosuroides. Next base: position 372,157,886 of record CM054059.1, read on the forward strand.
GTTATTGCGGATTTGGGGAGCTCTTAAATGCTGTTGAATGCCGAGGGGAATAACTAGAGCTCAAGGTGGAAGAGGAGGGGTATTTATACCCCCTCCCCAAAACTAGCCGTTTTGCAGGAAAAAGGTACCGGAATATCCGGTCCAAGTTTAGACCGGAATATCCCATTTTCAGATCTGCTCAAATATGTTGACTTCAACCGGAATATCCGGTTGCCTTTGAATAATCCGGTACAAATAATCCGGCTCATCTCTGTCCCGCGCAGGCAACTGAACCGGATAATCCGGTACGAATAATCCGGTCCATCTCTGTCAGTTTTATCTTCAGTCATTAGCTGTTTTCGAGCAAAATCTCCACAACTGGAATATCCGGTCTGAGATGAATAACACGGTACCAAAAATCCGACTCATCTCTGTCCAGAAAAAGGACCAAAACTATCCTAACCGGAATATCCGGTTGCCCAGAATAATCCGGTTGGCTTCTGTCCCAAATCTCTTAGGACTATCTTCACCGATCTTTTCGGTGATCGATGCCGATGTTAAGTATAACACCTGCACACTAAACACCTCTATAAATAATGTACTTAGTATTTTTAACTAACACACAAAACACCGGGAAAAATGAAATGCACTTTCAATCTCCCCCTTTTTGGTGTTAGATGACAATACTAAGATTTGCAATAGAACCTTGACGAGAACATGTTTGAAACAAAATGGAAATGTCTCCCCATATCTATATGAACATCTTTTGTTTGCCTCAAATGCTAAAAGTGCAATAATATGCGGAGAGCAATTTCCAACAAGTAGCAAACATGCCAAAGTAACAATATCACAAATATGTTGAGAAAAAGAGAAAAAAATATACCTTGTGCGTAGAGATGATAACAAGAATATCCAAGCACAACAATAGATAATTCTCAACATATAAGATAGATAATCCAGATAACCACTAACATATAGATAATCCATGATAACCAATAACGTAGTCTCACAACACCATAGCACATAGTTTTAAACGAGACAACAAACAAACAAGGTTCACGAAAATAAGACTAAATGGACACAAGCTCTCACGAAATGGTAAAAGCATATGCTTGTGCCCGTACCCATGCAAATCTCGTAATCTAGGAGCTACTTCTCCCCCTTTGGCATCGAGACACCAAAAAGGAGAGAAAAAACTGAGCTAACATCCCAACAAAGGTCTTAGCATACGAATGCTCTGACGACTCTCCTATAGAAGCGTCAGAAGCACCCCGCGCCTCGTCCTCCAGATCATCGCCAGTATCCTCATCCTCCTCATCATCCTCATCATCAGCAGCAGGAGCCTTGGAAGAAGCAGAAGTGGTACGGAGAGCCTCCTCAATGCGCTCCCAAGGAGTGCGATCATCGGCAGACCACTGAGTATAAGACCGAGGAACAAGTGGAGCAGGAAGATCACCAGTAGGACCACTCACATGGTGAAGAATCTGACTCTGGGTACTGGACATAGCAGTGTCCCTGCAGTAGGTCTTGTACTGCTCCTTATGAATGTCCACCTTCATGCACAACACATTGCGCTGAAATCAGGAGAGCTTCCTGACATTGCGCAGAGTGGTGGAAGCAGGCTGAGCACTAGAAAATGGAGGAACATGAGAAGCAGGTACGGCCTTCTTCATCTTGATGTACAGCTTCTTGACCTTGTGAGGAACCATGGGTAACTCAGAGAAATCCCTCCGCATCACCTCCTTGATCAGCATCATGATATAAGGTCCATAGGGAATGGTGTTCCCACCAATCATAGCATTGTACAACTCATGATAGATAATGTCCATGACATCCACAGTATAAGAGTTTGAAGGATCCTGATCCTCAATGCACTGCTTTGCCAACATAAAAAGATTGCACAAAGGACTGGTGAGAGCATCATTGTTACCTCCACTCGGCATCAAGAAGGACCTGAAGATACGCACAAGATGATCATAGAGAGAAAGAAGTCCCTCCAGCTTCCCAACAATAAATCCTGGAGCATATAACTCTGCCATGTACCTCTCCCTCCGAGGTCTCTCCACATCATGCACACGGTGACCAATAGCAGAAGTGCTGAAACGGTAACCAAGTAAACGAGCCAATCCGTGAAACGGAATCTCACATGGAGTGGTCTGGGTCATCTACTTAAGAATGCAAACCGAGTCTTTGTTGAACGCCAAAGTGGACATGAACTGAGTGAGGAGCTCGGTGTTGTACGGGCACTAGGTCTCCATCAGCTTCACAAGACCGAATCTCTCAATAATACTGGCTGCATCTGCAAACTCTTCCATGTCCTTCATCACATGAAACTCAAAAGGATGGATCTCAAGGATAGGGAACCCGAAGTCATAGTAGATGTCTGCATAGATGTAAGACTGCTCCAGACACCAGAAACGAGCATCATCACGAGAACCGTCCCGTGGAGTGAGGTACCAATCCTTCTGCCTCATCACAGTGTAATCTGGAACACTAATATCGGTCCTATAGTTGGACCGAGCATCTTTCTTCTTCTTGGGCTTAGAGGAGACAATCTTCTTGTGAGTAGCTTTCCGGGGAGGACGAGAATCACCGGGATCCTCATCGCTAGTCTCCTTGTAGGAGGGGCACTTGCGAGTACTCATCTTCTCAACATGAGAGGCACCTGTGAACAAGACAGTAGATAGAAAGCAATAGGGATGAGTGCACATATGTCAAGCAATGGATGAAACATACATAAAAACAATAGAGCAGATTCCAAGTAATGATCTAAGAAGAATTCTAGCAAGGATCAAACATGGGCTGTTTTCAAACGGTAATGCACTAAGCCGGATATTCCGGTACAGAACTGAACCGGATATTCCCGTACACCCAGACATTCCAGTTCAAACCTAGACCGGATATTCCGGTAGCACAAAAACAGCACAAGATTGATTCTAACCTAGATTTGAAAACTAGATCCGTGACAAGTGCATCTAAACTATTGTATCAAGCATGCATAGGGTACCCTAGCGAACAATTTCTACCAAGCATTGTCAACAAAAACACAAATCCATAGATGGGTATGGTTATGGCACCAAGATTCAACGAGATTGAACTTTACCGGCGTCCATGGATGAAGACACTTGGATGGAAACGCTCCCGAGGACAAGGGGAACAAGATCTGGGCAATAGCTCGAAGATCCCGCGGAGGAAACGGCCCGGGAGGCCAAGATTTAGTACGGCGTCATATGGGGTGGAGGAGAGGAGTTGGGGAAGAAAGGGCACGAACTGCCCCTTCCCTGTTCCTGTCCAGAATAAGTGATGTTCGTCGGACCGGATATTACGGTTCCAGTTTGAACCGGATATTCCGGTCCAGAACTAGACCGGAAATTCCGGCTGCATACTGTTTCAAAATTTCCTCATTTCAATGGAATGACACATGCGCTAGATGAAGTTGGTTTCAGGTAGAATGGCTTAGGATAGAAACACCAAACTGAAAGTAGTACTTATCCCTCTCAAAAGTAAGAATAAAACAAACAAAAGACCAATTGAGTGAGATTTTCCTACGAAAGAACACTTAGAAGGGAAAAACTAAGAAATGCAATGAAATATCAAATAAATCCCAATTAAGATCCAACTCTTCGAACAGAAAAGGTCGGTGTCCTAAGCCACCATGTAAGAGATCATGGTATGCAACCGCGAAGATATATCTTGGGTGCATTGCCAATTCTCAACATTGAAGCTCACAATTCAACATTAGAAAAGAGAGATAACAATGAATATTTTCTTTGGGCATAATGGGGGAGGGAGAACCCAATGTGTTAGGATAACACTCCCCCTATGTCCATTACTACACCTAAACCCAAACACATTTCATCTATTGGGGTGTGTGCAAGATCCTCAAGTCAAACTCCTAGAATCAATGAAATTTAGTTCATTCCTCAAGAGCATGAATCTTGCATCGTCGAGTGGATTCGTGAAGATATCCGCAAGATTGTCCTTGGTGGGCACATAAGATAGAACAATATCCCTTCTTGCCACATGGTCTCGGATGAAATGATGACGAGTCTCAATATGCTTCATTCTTGTATGTTGCACGGGGTTGTAGGCGATCTTGATGGTACTTTCATTGTCACAGAAAATAGGCACCTTATCCAAATGAACGCCATATTCTTTGAGAGTTTTCCTCATCCATAGCAATTGGGTGCAAGCACTTGCGGCGTCTACGTACTCGGCTTCTGGGGTGGAGAGAGATATGCAATTTTGCTTCTTGGAAGACCAACTCACCAAAGACCTACCAAGAAATTGGCAAGCCCCGGAAGTGGACTTCCTATCATCTTGATCACCCGCCCAATCGGAATCCATGTAGCCCTTGAGAGAAAATTGTGCCCCCTTTTGGGTACCACAAACCAAACCTTGGGGTATGAACCAAATACCGAAAGATCCTATGGACCGCCATTAAATGGCTTTCCTTAGGAGCCGCTTGATACCTTTCACACACACCTACACTCAAAACGATATCAGGCCTAGATGCACAAAGGTAAAGCAAAGAACCAATAATAGAACAATACAACTTTTGGTCCACATCTTTACCCTCTTGGTTACGTGATAGGTCGCACTTGACTTGCATAGGAGATGGCTTCATCTTTGCATTTCTGAAGTTAAACCTCTTGATCATGTCTTGGGTATACTTGGCTTGAGAAATGAAAGTCCCACGAGCTAATTGCTTGATCTCAAAGCCAAGGAAGAATTTAAGCTCCCCCATCACAGACATCTTGAACCTGTCAGTCATAAGCTTAGAGAAATCATTATTGAAAGCTTGGTTAGTTGAGCCAAAGATAATATCGTCCACATAGAGCTGGCATATGAAGAGCTCTCCCTTTACTCTCTTAGTGAAGAGAGTGGGGTCGATCTTCCCAACTTCAAAACCACGGTCATCCAACAACTCTCTAAGGTGCTCATACCACGCACGTGGTGCTTGTTTAAGTCCGTAGAGCGCCTTATCGAGCTTGTAGACATGGTTAGGAAAGTTGAGGTTCTCGAACCCCGGGATTTCTTAACATATACCTCTTCTTTTAGTGGACCATTTAAGAAATCACTTTTGACATCCATTTGTTGTAATTTGAAATTATGCGAATATGCATATGCAAGGAGGATACAGATGGACTCAAGGCGGGCCACAGGAGCATAGGTTTCATCAAAGTCAATGCCTTCAACTTGAGTGTAACCTTGAGCTACCAATCTTGCATTGTTCCTTATGACAATGCCATGACCATCTTGCTCGTTCTTGAATATTCACTTAGTGCCAATAACATTGTGGCAATCTTTGGGCTTCTCAACTAATCTCCAAACCTTGTTGTGCCCAAAATTATTGAGCTCATCATGCATTTCTTCAACCCAATCGGAGTCCTCAAGATCTTCAAACACTTTCTTTAGTTCCACCATAGATATGTGAGCTTGATGCTCACGAAAATGTGCCAATTGCATTCTTGTGGATCTTCTAGCTTTAATATCTTCCAATACCTTGTTGTCTTGGGCATCAATATGCTTCAAAGCTCTTCTTATCCTTCTAGCACGACGCGCTTTGATCTCCATATTATTGCAAGGAGGAATCTCTTGATCATCTTGATCATTTGGGTACCCGTCTTGACCAACTTGGCCTTGATCATCATCATCATCATCAATAATATCTTCAACACTAGCTTCAACTTGAGGAGAGGATGAAGAGGATGGTTGATCTTGGCCTTTACCTTGACTAGCATGAATGATAGGAGTGTTTGCATATTGCGTAGTAACTTGGTCAATAATAGGAGGGTCTTCAACATGTTCTTGGTTAGGTGCATCACTTGGCTCCTTGGCTTGTTATTCTATTGTAGAGGAGGGCTCCACTTGAGTAGAGCATAGTCCTTCTTGAGTCGCCATAAGGTGTCCCTCAATGGAGGAAAAATCCCACACCCATCCTTCCTATGGCTTCTTGAGGCATTTCAACATCTACATTAGAAACATGAAATTGTGCCACTTGGGAGCCATAATTTTCCTCTAAAACCACACTACAAGATTCTATGACAATCCGTGAGGCTTTGTCAAAGACTCTATAAGTGTGGGATTTGGCACTGTAACCAACAAATATACCCTCAATAGTTTTGGATTGAAATTTATACAACCTAACACCCTTGATCAAATAAAAGCACTTACAACCGAATACACAAAAGTAGGAGACGTTGGGCTTGTTCCGGTGAGAATCTCATATGGAGTCTTGTCCAAGCCCTTGCGGATGTAGAGGCGGATGGAGGAGTGGCATGCGGTGGATATGGCCTCGGCCCATAAATATTGGGGAGAAGTATAATCCGCCAACATGGTCCTTGCCATATCCAAGAGAGTGCGATTCTTCCTTTCGGCAACACCATTTTGTTGAGGAGTGTAAGTGGCGGAGTATTGATGACGAATGCCTTCTTCACTAAGGAATTCATTCAAAGTGTAGTTCTTGAACGCCGAACCATTATCACTCCTAATAGCCATGATTGGCACATTGTGTTGACGTTGCACTTGGTTGGAGAAGTCGATGATGGTTTGTTGAGTCTCACTCTTGCACTTGAAGAAATAAACCCAAGTGTATCTTGAATACTTCTTGCCTCCAAGACTTGCCTCGGGGACGGCACCAAAGAGATCAACATGGAGAAGCTCCAAGATCCTCTTTGATGAAATAATAGTCTTGGCCTTGTGTGCCATATCATGCATCTTCCCTTCAACACACGACCTACAAACGCGATCCTTTGAAAAAGAAACATTTTATTTTAGTCCGACAATAAGGCCACCTTTGTGAAGAATTTGAAAAGTTTTCATGTTGACATGGATAAGAGGCGATGCCACAACCATCCCACGTCCACCTTTACGAAAAAACACACTGTTAGAGAGTTGGTAGACCTCGAAAAGTCCACCACGAACAACTCATTTTCAACATGTCCCATGTATGCGACGTCAAGAGTCTTGCTCGTCAAAAGGACCACAATATCTTCATCAAAAAATACAGAGAAGCCCATCTTTCCAAGAGAGCGGACGGAAATTAAATTGAAACCAAGGGATTCGACAAGCATGGCATTCACGATAGAGATATCGGGAGCAATCACAACCTTGCCGAACCCTGATACCTTGGACGAGGACAAGTCTCCATAGGTGACGGTTTCTTGTATGTCATTTGGACACAACTCCGTCACAAGTTCTTTGCTTCCGGTCATATGCCTAGTGCATCCACTATCAATTATCCATTTAGTCCCACCGGAAGCATAGTCCTTGAAGAGATCATTGACTAGAGTTAGGACCCGAGGAGGGTCCCTTCATGTTAGCAACAAGGGTCTTTGGAACCCAAATAGTATAGTCAATGTAACCCTCAATAGGACCAACATATTTAGCTTACACAACACTATAATAATCGACATATAAGAAATGGTGTGGATTGTTAGTTCCCGCGGAAGTGCTACGAGTAGTGTTGTACCTCATGACACTACTACTCGAGGCAACATTGCTTGCTTGTGCGGGTGTGCTACGAGTAGTGTTGTCCCTAATGACAATACCACCCGAAGCAGCATTGTTGGCCTTCTTCTTGTTCTTCTTCTTGGAAACATAGCCAAGACCTTGCTTGCCCACTTGTGACCTTGGAGCACTCAATTGTGGTCTAGAAATAACCACATTAGAGCTAGGGGCAACCAATTGTGGGGTAGAGACCACAACCTTCTCAACCTGAGGTCCTTTGCCCTTGAGCCTTGCTAGCTCATCCTTCAACCTAGCATTTTCCTCAATAATATTTGCATGATCACAAGAAGAAGTAGAGATGCTAGGGTTGTTAAGTTGATTAAGTTGAGTTTGAAGTTGTTCATGCAACTCGTTGAGGGATGAGTGTTGGCTCTCCAAAGCTTTGTGAGCCTTGGTTAGCGTTTCAAACTCCTCGGTTAGTTTACCATGACCAACACCAAACTCAACCTTATCCTTTTTAGCCCTTTTATATTTAGCAATTGCAAGGTCATGTTCCTTAGTGACGTTAGAAACAAGTTCATTATGTGTTAATTTAATAGATTCAAGTTCATCCTCTAGAGAAACTCTACCAGCATGCTCTTCCTCAAGAGTCATAGAGAGGGATCAATTTCATCCGCATCCCTTCTTTCAACCTCACCTTTCTTCTCAAGAGCTTCTTGGGCCTCTCCCAATTGGCCCATGAGATGTTCAAAGTACTTGTTGGTATCCCCATGCATGTTAGACATAAAAAAATTACAAAGAGAGCATTTCATCTTCTACTCTAAGACTAGCAAGATGCTCTAGTTCACTTAGGGTCTTAGAGTTGGTAGAAGTTGATACCTCTGAGGCCTTAGCCATGAAGCACTGGGCATTTTGGTGAGGGTGATTGTCATTGGGAGATTGAAAGAGAGATGAAGACGATGGAGTAGAAGCAATAGCTAGAACGTCCACTTCACTTGTGGTTTCTTCTTCTTCATCACTCCCGGAATCATACTCTTCTTGATTCACTAGCACAAACTTGGTGGGAGACTTCTTGTTGAATGGTTTCTTCTTGAAATGTGGTTTCTTGTACTCGACCTTAGACTTGTCCTTGCGAATGAGCTTGCCACTATGGAGTTCTCTATTTTCATAGGGACACTCCGCAATGAAGTGGTGCTTATCTTGACAATTGAATCAAGACTTAACTTTTTGAGCCCCATCATTGCCATAGCGAGACTTGGTCTTATCCTCAACAAATTTCTTGGCCTTGGGAGGATTCCTCCAAAACTTTTGCACGGTGAGAGCAATGATATCCTTTAGCACGGGATCATACTCTTGTTCCTTCAAAGGAGGAAACACCTCATTGCCTTCTTCTTCATACTCAACCTCTCTTGACACAACCTTGGCCTTCAAAGCAACTGATGCCCCTTTGTGCATTCCTATGGCCCTAGCACGGTTGTCAAGAGCATTCTTGGTTTGCACTTGATAGGAGCACATTTCTTGCATAACTTGAGTTGAGGTCATGGAAGAGAAATCATGTCTTCCTTGAATGCTCTTCATGTCTGTAACATCCCTGATTTTTGGAAAACTCAAAAATCACAAAAATTTGAAACTTTTTGTTTTCATGTTATGCAAGTCACCAAAAACCAATGAGATGGAAGAAATAAAAGTAAACAATACATAACTGAATGAAAATTGAAATTAAGAATCTATTATACCTCTATTCCATAAACCCTAAAATCCCATTCAAAATAAATATTCATTATTCAAATAAATTGTTTCCTCTTAGAAAACCTTAATTTATAACATGTTTTGAAATAAACTATTACTTTGAATAATGTTTTATAGACTTGGAAACCATAGAATTATTACCTCTAACAGTTCCTATGCCTCAAAATTATTTTATGAGAATAACAACTATTTATATTGATATCCAAATGTCATCCCAAGTTTTAAACATAAAGTGGTATTCATAAAATGCATTGTTTTGAAAATAACATAAAAGAGGGTTTTGAAAACAATATTATGACTTGTGGTTTTATTCCAAATTTTATTGATCAACAATATAAATTATTTGATATGAACTAATTAAATACCATTAAGTTACTATTAGTAAATCCTTCATATCCTAAAAATTATAAAATGTGAAAATGGTTTAGAAATGGCTTTCCAAAATATTATATGACATGTAAAATGTCTCTGAAATTTTATTTTGACAATAACATCAATTTATTATTTTCTAAATTTTAAAATGGCCTTAAAGTACTAATAGTGTTTTATTTATATTTTCAAAATATAAAAATTGTGAAAACAAGATGAAAAGACTTTCAAAAATATGTTTTCAACATTTAGGATGTCTCTGAATTTTTAAGTGACCAATAACTATGTTTTATAAATTTTTAAATTAAAAATCACATTAAGTAACTATTAAGGAATTATTCCTTTTCCAAAATTTCAAAAAAAAAATATGTTGAATTGTTTTCAAAAATGGTATTGTTGGAAAGCATTTGAAATTTTAAGATTTTAGAAATTGGTTTCATGTTGTTTGGATATTTAAAACTGAAGTTATTAAGGTTTTTATTTAACAGGAAAAAGAAAAGAAAAATAAAAAGGAATGATGACGTCATCATGACGTCACCTTCTTCTTTCTCTGGAAACTGAAGAACAGCAGTTTCGGGCATTTCTTCTCCGTTTGATTGCACGCGATTAAGGCCGCGCATCAATGCCCCGTCACCTCCTCCTTATAGCCCAGGACCCCCTCCTCATTTCCTCTCCCTCTACCTTTCGAATCGTCCCTAGGATGAGGAGAATTTCCTCGCCGGATTTTGATTCCACCATCGGCCGTTTCACTGATTCCGGCCACCGTAGCTCATCGCCGCCGCCCTATCTTGTCCTCCTCTCCTCCCCATGTACTGGCTCATCACCTCATGTGCTTGCTCAATTTCTTTCTGCGCAGAAACCGAGCTCGCCGTCCATCCCGAATAGCTCCCGCGCTCCCGCCATTATCAGTTGTGCGCCACCACCGACAGGAACCGTGCTCGAGCTCGTCGTGGTGGCCATCGATCTTGCCGTGCCCCTATGAAGCCCGTAGCAGTCTTCCTCGAGCCCGTGAACCTCTACATCGTCGCCGCCATGAAGATCTGCATCTCCGGCAGCCGTCCCGACCATTTCCGGCAGCCCGCCGGCGAGGTGAGGAACCCCAGCCCCCCCTAAGCCGTTAGATATAGATCTAACGCCTTCTATTAGATCACTTAACGAATCGGTACCGGCCTGTCACGAGGCGCCACGTGTGAGCCCAGTCAGCCGCGCGCCATAGGCTATCCGTCGCTCTGCGCAGCGCTAAACTGGCCCAAGCCCAATTCCTGTCTGTTGCCCTGCGCGACAGATAAGTTGTTTTCGGCCCAGCCTATCTCTGGAATTATTTCCGGATAAAAATAGAATTGTAATTTTGCAGTTTAGTCCCTACAACTTTGAACCATCATAACTTTTTAACCACTTGGAAAAATTTGATAAACTTGGACTTTTTGAAAAGCCCTTGACATGTAGAAACTTTTGGCACTGGTCAAATTCAAATTTGACAAACTTAAATTTTTTCAAATTCAAATATGCTTGTTTGATGAAATTTGGCATAATTCAAATTCTACAATTCCAAAAATTGTAAATAAAATATATTTGGAAACCTTGGGATGTGTACTTTCATATCCTCTGTCCCAAAATAATATTTGAACAAATTAAAATTGAATTTAGAATTAAGTTGTCTATTTGAGTATTTTTGACATAGATTAATTTCTATAAATATTTTCAATATAGTTCCTTTTGCAAAATTGCTCCATTTGGTAACCTTGAACCATAGACATTATGCCCAACCATTTTGGACACCCATGGACCATGACCATGTGTTTTGACCAAAAACCCAACAAAGATACATCCATTTTCACCATGTCTTAGAAATTGTTTTCAACTGTTATTCCTTGATGTTATGTCTATTTGGAGCCAAGCCAAGTCCTTAGAATGTGTCAATCACATATAGTACCAAGTAGTGAACTTTAGTTTTCTATCTTCTCCATTCCCCTATTCTTGCTTCAAGAAATCATCAATTTAGCAAAATGGAGATCAAGACTCAAGCACAAGAAGAAAAACTTCATTTTCAACTTGGTGGCAACATGAAGAGCTAGAAGGAATATCAATGAAGAAGAAAAGACTTACTACACAACTAGAAGCAACTCAAGGAAGTACAAGTGTATGAAGAAAACCAAGAAGAAGACCAACCCCTTTCTCTTTCTATCTTTCTTATTTCCTTCCTCTTCTAAATTGACTTAGTGGTATTTTGTGCCCAATTCCACCTTGGACCAACTAATTAGAGAGCCATGAAGAATCTATCAATACCAAGAGAAGAATCCATCCAAGGAACAATAATACAACAGAAGCATGGAGATGATCTTCAAGAAGACAAGCATGTGAAGAATTGGAGCCATCCACACAAGTTGAAGAATAACAAGTTGATTTTTGACCAACCATTGACCCAAATGGAAAATACTAACATAGCCACTCAAATATTTTTGAAGGTGAATATGACCAAGTGTTTGCATGTATTACTTTAGTTGAAGAAGTAATATGTTTATCCTTGGTGAACTCTTGGAACTTCCTCGATAAGTATGGTTATAATAAAGTTTGATCACTACAAACTCAACCTAGCCCATCTCAAGTAAACCCTTGGAAATTCCTTAACATATGGAACCAAGAAAGAACAAATATTTCAAAACTCAAACCTAGACCTTGTCCTAGCCAACTAAGTTAAACTCCTTTGGCTATGTTATTTTGTGTTCTTTTCACTTGTTTGCTTGCTAGCATGTTTGTTTATTTTGTTATTGTGTTTTCAATGAATAGATTGTACGGAGAGCAACGATCTTTTGTGAAGAGAGTGTGATATCTTCACCAACTTCAACAAGGCAAGTAACACACCATAAACTACCCATTATTTTCTATATGCATTAGTTGATTTTGAGTAGTATGCATGATAGGAAATTTTGCTAAGTTATATTATGCTATGCTGTATCCTAGTAGTGTGTAGCCATCCTTATACCTTGTTATTTTGATGCCTTGGTACTTATTAGATGCTTAGCCATGCTACAAAAATTTGTTTTACTAGATGTTGAGGAAAAATTCTAAGTATAACTAATGAATGAACCACCTTGGTGGAAGTGGTAAGATTGGTTTATGTTGAGTGTTGCCTCAGGGCCCTTGTCTAAGGGTTATTCCACTTGAGGTTGTCACTTGCGGATGGCCACCCAAGAACAAAGAGATTACTATGTCCTTTTAAGTTTAGTAGCTTCCCGTGCAGCCTTTAGTCATATGGGCTGTGTCTTGATCAACTAAGTTGAATGATCTCACTAGGCTTACCAGCAGATGTAGCATAATTATAGGTGGAACGGGTAAGCCAAACGGTGGTGGAATTTCTTCTGAAAGATCTCGTCTCAATCTTCTCCTTTCCTTAATGCACTCAGGGTGTATAGGATGTTTGGGCTGATTTGAGTCTGAAGGTGAAAGTGCACAAACTCTGCAGAGTCAACAAACTAAGATCTTAGCCGTGTCCCCGGTTATGGACAACTATGAGCAACTGGACAAGGAATGACGGAAGAATCTCATCACCAATTTCAATAAGTAAAATTTTTACCAAGTGATCAGTATTGTGGTGCTTGGATCTTAATCCAATGTTGCCACCCTTTTGAAAAGAAAAGTTTGTTTTACAAAAGTGATAGGAGAAAACTGGCTTTATGCAAACTCAGCCAAAACTCCACTCATCCAAATAAGCATGTAGTATTAGTCTTGCCATTCATATCCACCATAGTGTTACTTGCCAATACACTAAATTGTATTGACTCCCTTGTGGCTGCATATTCCATATTGCAGATGTTTCTGAAGACGAGTGAGGATTTCGTTTAGGATCTCGAGACTATCGCCAACATGTTTTGCCTGTGGCACATGAAGAAGATGGGCTCAATGTTGTACTATGTTTTCCGCTGTATATCTTTGTTTTCTGCTAGTCTTCTAAGACTATGCAAGTTGTAATACTATTTTGTAAAGACTGGATCATGCGATGTAATAGAATTTGATGCATTTGCATGATATTTCATTTTGTACTGTGGTGCTAGCAATTGATCCAGGGACTAGCACAATAACACAGGTGTCCTTACATTATTTAAATGTGGGAACGCTACAATGTCCGCGCCCTCAAATGGCATTAGGGCAATCATGTACTTCCTATTGATCCAAGCTTCATAAATGTACTTGGCACCAACATTTGAGAAGGCGGTGGCAAGAGTCTTGAGTCTTTGGTACATGTCTGAGGAAGGGATGGACCTTGGACCTGTCGAGTAAGGATACCCGGTCCTAGGCCCAGGACTGGAGCCCAAGAGGAGATGCCTTGGACTATTCTAGAAGGCCCAGTGGAAGCCCACCAGCAAAGCCTTGCCGGTTAAGATAGGAAACGTGTAACCGACTTAGGGTTAGAGTTCGAGTCCTCCCCGGGTAAGATTTGAGACCTGGCCATCTATATAAGGCCAGGAGAACCACCAGGAGGGGACAAGCAAGACCGCACCACCAAGACTTGAGCTCGAGATCATACTCTCGACTTGAGAAACCCCCCATTGTAACCGATCTACTCTTGAATACAGATCGACAGAGGCAGGATTAAGTGTTTTACCTCTACGAGGGCCCCGAACCTGGGTAAATCGTGCCCCGTGTCTAGCTGACGATCGTCACCAGCGCCTACAGGTTCTCCTAATCGAAACCCTATGGGTTCACCCGAGGGACTTGTTGAGATGCATATTCAACAATTGGCGCCGTCTGTGGGAACGGCAGGCGCTGGATCTCCGGCATCTTTGGCTTCATCGACAACCAACTCACGTTGGAAACCTTCGACTTCGACTCCGACCAACCCGATTCAGATCGGATCTGTCGTAGTCACCCCTCACTCGCCGGAATCACGCCCGATACCTGGAGAAGAGCGTCACCTTGACGTTCGGGAGCTTCAAGTGTTACACCAACAAAGATGGGATCCTTCACTTCCCCGAGAAATCGGGATCTGAGTCGATTTCCAGTCCAGGAGCTGTCGATTCACAACCCTACTCGGCGAAAAGTGGCGAGTCCATCCGCCTCAACACCAGCAACTTCCATACCCTCTCTATAGAGGAACCCTCTCGGACCAGGAAGGCCTTTCAAGCTACTCCTAGGACTCACAAGCCACATCTGGCTCAGGTCTGCATGGCAGGATCGGAACAACCACCCGAAGAAACTGAACACAGCACAAGGGAACTCGCTGAGATCAACGTCTCGCGAGACGCTTGGGTCCGAGCAAAGGAGGCTATCCGCACGAGCAAACCACCTTCAGCCGGAGCCCCGAAGACATGATCGCCAACCACTATCATCTAGTGAGAGTAGCAACTGCGATCAAGGAAGCTCGGATAGATCTAGCCAATCGGGAAAAATTGGTGGACGAATCGAGCCAACGCCGGGCCGCGCTGTCCCTAACACCTTCTGTCGGGACTCGCCCCGCAAGGAAGGGATACGCCTCAAGAACCGCGACCCTGGACGACGAATCCCTGGACGGGATCAGCAGGTCACTCGGACCTTCCCTCATGCGGGTCGACGAGGAAGGAACCATCTATCCGCAAACTCCCGCTGCCGCAGTCCTAGCCGCAGCAACCTACATGGAGATAAATCAACCAGGGGAAAACGACCCCCGACCGGATCAATACAAGCAAGTTCAGAAGGGATTAGGCATGGCAGCCTCAAGGCTTGCCTCCTATGATCGCAGAAAAGATGCTGCACAGAAGGATAAGGAGGCATCACGCAAGCGCAGGAGTGCTTCACCCAGGAGGGAAAAGTCGCCTCGCCGTGGACGAGGAAAAGAAGCCCGGCAACGCGATGATAGCCGAAGCAGCAGCGAAGGTAGCCCAAGAAATAAAGATCACGGCTCGCGACATCACAGCAGCCGCTCGCAAAATTGCAGTAAGGAACCAAGGAAGGAAACCGGTCGTGATAAACCAGGCTATAACGCGCGGTCGGATATCGCGCAAAATAAAGTGGACAAGGCGAGAGCAACGAGGAACCGCGTACGCTCCTCATCTGGTTCTTCTGATGAAGAAACCTGCGGCGCGCTGTGCTTCGCTCGCAGCATCCGCGAGGCGCCTCTACCAAAAGATTCAAGCTCAGCATGGAAGTAACAAAATACGATGGTTCACTCGAACCTTCATCATGGTTGTCGGATTACCTCACGGCAGTAAAATGCCAACGTAGGAACAAGAACACGGCTATGCAGTACCTCAACCTACACTTGGTAGGAGCGGCACGCAGTTGGCTGGAAGCGAGACCAAAGTCCTTCTACGGGTCATGGGACGATCTCCACTTTGATTTTTGCAAAAATTTCCAGGCCACATACAAATGACCGGCGACCATCGAGGAACTGCGAGCCTGCAAGCAAAACAGTGGCGAGTCCACTCGCGAATACATCCAGCGATGGGCCACGCTCAGGAACACCACAGGGAACATATCAGAGGAAGTAGCGATTGAAGCCTTCGCAAAGGGCGCTCGACGAACTGCTTTCAGAGAAGAACTGGGACGAGCCGCACCCAAGACTATTGGAGAACTGATGATCCTATCCGATAGATGGGCTAATGGAGAGGACTCAGTGCGCAATGAGAGGGCATCTTCGCCCGCACCCGAAGACGACCGCCACGGTCGAAAGAAAAGAAGGAAGTACTACGATCACGACGACCGAGAAGAACTGGTAGCAGCAGAATTCACACGAAATCTCGATAGCGGACGCCGTGGAAATCGCGAATGGAAGCCAAAGGCGGAGGACAAAACTCCCAAGGAGGACCTTGATGGATATTGCACGCTACATCTATTTACAGATAAGCCCACAGGCAAAACTAAGGCAACACACGTTCTCAAAGATTCCCGAAAGTTCCTCGACATTCACGAGGCCTTCTCGAAGAAGAATAGATTGGCAGTTAGTCAAGGCTACCCGCAACTTCCAGGAGGAGGACACCAAGGATTCCAACCGCCACAACCAGGAAACCAGAACACGGTGCTAGCCGCACTACCAGCGCCGCCCGTCGCCAACGCATACCCGAACCCTGTCGGGCTGTTGGGGATGATACAAAAGGTCTGCCCGTTCCGCGGGGCCCAGAAGACAAACACACGACAGTTATGCATGGCTGTGCAAACCCCACAAGAAAGACCCGAGTACCTGAAGATGGCGGACCAGCCAATCACCTTTTCCAAGGAAGACCACCCCCCGAGTCTATCGACCAGGACACGCTTCCCTAGTAATCCAAGCACAAATTGGCAATTACGAACTCGCTCGCGTATTCATGAACGGGGGCAGCGGCATCAACATCATCTATGCGGACACACTCCGTCGGATGAACAGGAACCTAGAAGGACTCGCAGAATTAGAAACATCCTTCCATGGGATAGTTCCAGGAAAGGCGATCCGCCCACTTGGAACAATCAACCTAGAGGCGGTGTTGGGAAATCGACGCAATTACAGGAGAGAATTTCTCGAATTCAAAGTAGTCGGCTGGCCCTCACAGTACCACGCCATTCTTGGTCGAACAGCGTTCGAGAGATTCATGGCAGTAACTCATTATGCATATCTGAAGCTCAACTACCTGGGGAATATGGCACAATCACCATCGACGGAGATTTCCAAAAATCCAACAAGTGCGACATCGAGTTCAACGAGATCGCCAAATCTTTCGGGATGCAAGAAGAACTGGAGGAGATAGCAAAAACCACGGATCACTCCGTGATGCCCCTCACAAAAAAGAACGCACCAGAGATGGAATTCAGTGCCAACAGCGACACTCGCAAACATCAAGTACACCCGACAGATTCTGCGAAAACGGCGATGGTCTCCACTACCCTCTCGCCAGCATAGGAAAGCGCGCTTGTCGGACTCCTCCGTGAGTACTGGGAAATTTTTGCCTGGCAGCCCTCATATATGCCAGGAATACCCAGGGAGTTCGCCGAGCACTCACTCGAAGTCTACAAAGACGCAAATCCCATCAAGCAGACCGCCCGACGGTTCTCAGAGCCCAAGCAGAAAGCGCTTGGAGAAGAAGTAAACAGACTGCTCGCAGCAAAATTCATCAGGGAAATAAAGATATCCACTTGATTGGCAAACCCAGTACTGGTCCCAAAGAAAAACACCAACATCCTTTGGGTGTGCATCGACTAGACGTCGTTGAACAAGCACTGCCCCAAGGATAACTTTCCCCTCCCGCGGATCGACCAGGTCGTGGACTCCACTGCAGGCTGCCAACGCCTCTCCTTCCTAGATGCCTACTCGGGATACAACCAGATCAGGACGAAACAGGAAGACGAGGAAAAGACAGCATTCATCACACCTCATGGTGTATACTGCTACACGACAATGCCTTTCGGGCTAAAAAACGCATGCTCAACATATCACCGATGCATGCAAAAATGCCTCGCCAAGCTCATTGGCAAGAACGTACAAGTGTACGTTGATGACATCGTCTTCAAGACTCGAGTGGAGGATACGCTCCTCGAGGACATCAGAGAAACGTTCGACGCTCTAAACATACAAGATTAAGCTCAACCCGACAAAATGCGTCTTCGACGTCCCAGCAGGACAACTTCTCGGGTACCTGGTATCCGCCAGAGGAATCGAAGCCAACCCAGAGAAGATACAAGCAATCTTGACAATGAAGGAGCCCACCAATCTGCCGGAGTGCAACAGCTCGCAGGGCGACTAGCCGCCTTGAGCAGATTCATTGCGCAATTGGGCGAGTAGGCATTACCCTTCTACAAGTTATTGAAAAAGACAGATAATTTTGAGTGGACACCCGAGGCAAGATAGGCATTCGCAGACCTGAAACGAGCCTTACAAAGCAGGCGCGTTCTAGCAACAGCACAAGAGAGGGAACCACTATACCTATACCTAGCCGCAACAAATCAAGTCATCAGCACGGCCATCGTAGTCGAGCGACATGAGGACGGCAAGGCATATGGAGTTCAAAGACCAATCTACTACATCAGCGAGGTGCTCTCGCGGTGCAAACAGCGATACCCTCACTACCAGAAGCTCGCATATGGAGTTGTTCTCATGGCTCAAAAGCTCAAGCATTACTTCCAGGAACATATCGTAACGGTGGTAAATGACGCATCACTCGGTACAATCATGAACAATCCCATGGCATCTGGAAGAATAGCAAAGTGGAGCATCGAGCTAGGCGCCTGGGACATTATCTATGCAGGGCGCAATTCCGTGAAGTCACAGGTACTCGTCGAATTCCTGAGCGAATGGATATAATTACAAACAACCGAACCGCCAGAATACACGAGTAACTGGATCATGTACTTCGACGGGTCCAAAAGGAATGAAGGAGCTGGAGCTGGGATCGTCCTTATATCACCCAGAGGAGACAAGTTGCAGTATGTCCTGCGATTGGACTTCCCACCCGACGATCCAGCATCCAACAACGACGCAGAATACGAGGCCCTGTTGCATGGGATGAAGATGGCAATCGCGTGTGGAGCCACCCGACTGATGATCTATGGCGATTCCAACCTCATCGTGCAACAAACAATGAAGGAGTGCGACGCTATCGCAGAAAACATGGTCGCCTATCGGGACATGTACAATCTACTCGAAGGAAGTTTCAAAGGATGTGAGCTGAAGCACATCGCGAGATCCAGCAACGAAGGGGCAGACAGGCTGGCAAACATGGGGTCCACAAACACGCTCATACCGCCAGGAATATATTTCGAGCGGATAACCAAGCGTTCGGTCAAGGTCAAGAAAACTGCAGGAGCACCCGCAGCATTGGAGACAGAGGTCAGCCCGCAAGTTGCTATCATCGAGCTCAGCCATGGTATTTCAAGACAAGTTTTTCTGGTCGAGCCAGTCTGGACGCAGAAATACCTCGACTACTTGTCCGCCAAACAGCTCCCAGTAGACGCTCACGAGGCTCGACAAATAGTCCGACGCGGCAAATATTTTCGGGTACTCAACGACGAGTTATACAAACAGAGCATCTCAGGCATACTGCAAAGATGCATATCACCCGAAGATGGCAAGGAATTGCTGCGAGACATACACCATGGAGATTGTGGACATCACACCAGCTAGAAGGCAATCGTGGGCAAAGCTTTTCGAGCAGGATTCTACTGGCTTACAGCAGCCAGAGATGCAAAGGATTTGGTCGACAGGTGCAACGTTTGCCAGCGATTTGCACCCAAACCACACGCCCCCGCACGGAATTACATATGATACCAATCGCCTGGTCCTTTGCACAATGAGGGCTAGACATGGTAGGACCATTACGCAAGTCTACACCCGGAGGATACACACACTTGCTTGTCGCAGTCGACAAATTTACGAAGTGGATCGAAGCGATGCCAGTCACCTCGGCTAGCGCCCAATGCGCCGTCAAATTCCTCGACTCCATTGTATGCAGATTTGGCATACCACACAACATCATCATCGACAATGGCATCAACTTCACGGCAAAGGAAACACAAGAATTCTGCGAAGAAAAGGGAATCACCTTCAAATTCGCTTCACTGGCTCATCCGCAAACCAATGGTCAAGTTGAACGATCCAACGGATTGGTTTCGGCTGGCATCAAGAAACGACTACTCGACCGCCTACACCCAACAGCGGGACATTGGGAAGAAGAGCTATCCTCCATGCTATGGAGCCTCCGCACAACTCCAAACCGATCCACAAAATACACACCATTTTTCATGGTATATGGGGATGAAGCCGTCCTTCCCGAGGACGTCAAATTCAGCGCCCCACGGGTCGTTGCTTACAGCGAAGAAACCTCTAACAGGGCACTCGCGGAAGATATGGACGCACTCCACGAAATACGCGATATTGCACTCGCAAGATCCGTAGTATACCAACAGTCGTTGCGAGACTATCACAGTCGCTGTATACGTCACAAAGCCTTCGCGGTGGGAGATTTGGTGTTGCGGCTCAAGCAGAAGGAAGGGCACAAGCTCGAACCACCATGGGAAGGACCCTTCATAACACACGAAGTTATCCCAGGTGGGGTCTATCGACTGAAGAACCCGACGACTGGTGACATCTACTCCAATCCGTGGAATGTTGCGCACCTCCGCAAATTCTACCCCTAGATTTAGTTTACTCGCAAAAATAAGGCTATATTAGCCATCCTGTAGCTCGAAAGAAACACATGACTTCTCAGTCAACTCAATAAAGTACATGGTTTTTTCAACCATAGCTACTCGCGTTCTTTATCCTTACACGCTAAAAAACAGGTATACACCCCAAATCCACGGGGGCTGCACCTAACTTAGCATGTGATATAGGGTGGCCCAATCTTCTCAATGAGCTTCTCTCTCTTTTTGTATTTTCTGATATATTGGATAACTAGTGCTACACTAAGACCTCTCACTTAGCAGACCCCTGTTGCCAGATGCAACAACAATCAAGCTCTTTGGATATTCTCAACTACACACTCTTGCACAAGTAATCAAAGATCACAAGTGGTCCTATATCCCCCTATTCCCAGATGGAATAACAAGATATCACGCAACTTTGCAAAGGGTAAACTTTATGATGAATGCTTAGCAGCAATACAATCTCAAGGCTAGGGTTGGTTGGTTTTGGTTTAAACTTGTTCTACCTAAACCACACGCAGGTGGTGGACATATATAGGTGGAGGGTGCGACCACAAGGGGCTCCTTGCGCAAGTCCCCTCCTCCTACTAGGACTAGGACTAGAAATCCAACTAGGACTCAAAGAGAGATACAAACCGATCCACCATTAAGGGATTCGGCCAATTATGGTATACAAACCATACCTATTCGAAAATAGGATTTTCTATGGTGCATTTGACTTGGTGGAGGCACATATCCCCTTGTCTTGATGAATAACAATTGTTTTATTGAAATAACAATTGTTATGAATTGTTTTCACCATCTTGGAGCATTGTTTTCACCATGGCTCCATTGTTTTCACCACTTGTATAGTTGTCTTCTAGCTCCTCTTGATTGATCTCCTCCATCATGTTTGTGTTATTAATAAACCTAATCATACATAAATGCATAGATTTAGGTAGTATAAAATTCTCATAATCATGAATAGCATAATCATTAAGGAGTGAATTCACCTGTTGCTCTAGTAGCTTGGTCCTTGATCTTGTCATTGGTCCAAGTCTTACTTCATCTTGTTTAAGTGGCAATGTACTAGGGATGTCCTCATCATCCTCCCCCCCCCTTGAAAAGCCTTGATGTCCACATCAAGTTTCTCTCCATGATATGGTGTTAAATCCGACACATTGAAAGAATTGCTCACTCCAAATTCATCAATTGGTATCCATAGATCCCTCAAAAGACAGAGCACGAGCAACGGGGCTGCGCTTAGGAGACAGAACCAGGAGCCGCTTTTTGACAATGGCCTTAGATACCAAACTCTTGCAGTGATCATCAAAAGCAGCAAACCAATCATGCTTTAGCAACACAAAAGGGGAGCACTTAGGCATTTTCATCGACAGTGGAGGGTTTTTGGAGAATAACTCTGGAAAAAACAAATCCAGAAAGTTACTGTACTTCATGTGAGGTGGTAAGATAGGGCCAAAAACTGGCATGACCATGCCAATCTGAATTTTATTCTGCTGCTGCCAGGGGCCAACTAAAGATCCAAATTCCAATTATTATCATCCTGATGCCCAACATCCTCTAGTCTCTCCTCAGAATGATCTGAAGGATCTGACACATTGGAACCCTGATCATCCTCCAGCTCCACATCCATGCCATCAACCTGATTACGCAGTACATGTTTCACATAATTGATAGGAAATTCTGGAACAACCTATGAAATGACATTCCATCCTTCCTCTGGGTACTTGGGTACTGTGCAAGGACCCACATGTGATCATTGGCCATCATATTACAAGGGAGCGGATGCGGATTGCCATCGAGCGGCATTGGGTCTTCATTTGTAGGTAAAGCATCAACAAATTCTGCTGAGAGCACATACACATGCGTTGTCGAGGAGTTTCTTTCTCCTCCAAAATTAGAAAATTTTCCAAACACAACATCACGAGGAACAATTGCGACAGAGGGAAAAGATGCATATACCAAAGTTCTAGAGAGAAAAGGATCTTGGATGTTCCAATAGTGGAAAGTACCAAAAGTAGAAACTGCATTGGTCAATTCTTTTTCATTACGATAATCTGGAGGAACACCCAAAAACATCAACCAGCCCTTAAGAGCACCAAGCACCAATCTGAATTTTGGCCCTTCATTGTGATTGAAAAAACGAACAAAGATATTTGGCTGGAGTTGGAATGGCTGATTCTGCACCAGAGCATGTCGAGCCGTAGCAGTTTGCAACTTGAACATCCCCACACCAAACAAAGATGCGCGTTAATCCACCACTTCACGTTGCAACATAGGGCCAACGAGAAGATCTCTTACCCTCTCCTCGAGTAAGCCTCAGCAGCTTGCGGCGGAAACGACATAACCTCAACAACACATCACTCTTCATGGAGCAGAGGAGGCGACTCACGAGGGAAATAGAATGTACAAGGGAGTCGCGTAGGACCTCCATCGATGATCTTATGTCCCCAAGGAACCCACGGCTATGGATCGAGATCGAATGCAGCCATGGCAGCAGCCGAGTCCTTTGACAGCGAGAGAACAGAGGAAGCAGAGTCGGCCGGGGTGGATTTAGCAATATACGATGCTGCTGAGACGGCTATCCTAGAAGACGAGACGCTGGGGTCTTTATTTGGTCCAAAGGAGCCCGTTTTAGGAACCCACCGTTTTTTTCTTGCCTGAAAAGATAAACATGCAGACACTTTATGACCATAATGAAAACAATCCTTGCATCAAATCTTATTAGGACAATCTTAATGTCGTGTCCCATACTAAGACACCGTGAGAAATCCCAAAAACGAAAGGCTACTTTGTTCATAAAATCTTCCAAACACGTGAGATCTTTGTTAGAATCCAATTGTGATTCAGTCGATGTGGAAGCTTCCACCGCCTTCGAGCTCAAAGGGGCCTCTTTTGGGAGAACTCTTGTGCTATTGGAAGCCAAGCTAGGATTAAAATATCCAAAATTAATAGGTGTAGTAGCCTCCAAAATATTAGAATTTTCCAATAATTTAGGATGATTATATCCCTTGCAAGCCTCGTAACAAAGAGAACTGGAAAACACCATGTGACGCCCCGAGATCGGGCACTATGCAGATCTCAGCATCCCCGCCAAAATCCACATAATAACCGATTCCAGGTTGCCACTTGTGATAACATTACAACAGTTCATGAATATTCCGCAACAACAACAGAAAGGATATATACAAGAGGACTCAAACGAGTCAAGGATACAACTGATACAATACAAAGATCCAAATAACAGCGGAAGAAACAACATAGTGTCCGACTATGGACAAGATACAAATTGGACTAAGAGTCCTGAAGATAACCGATGGCGTCCAATCCCTGCCCAGGCCAAGCCGGAGGGATTCCCAAGCTAACGTCGTCAGACTTCAAACCTGCTGACTGCAATGTGGAATATGCAGCCACGAAATGGATTCGTGGGTCAGTACTATTAAGTACTGGCAAGTGGATAAACCATACTCACAAGATACCAGCGTAACCAATCATCACAAGATACAAATACTTTGGGTACAACGGAAAGGAAGGGATTATTGCAAAGTAGCGGCAGCGGGCTGCACTAACTAACTACAGAAACTCGCTACAACACCCGGCTAAAAGAAAGGGGATAAGATAGCGTATCAGAACCAACCACAACTACTCACCAAACAATACCCATCCAATGTTACCCCCTACTAAGGAAGCAACCCAAGGAAACTCACACTGTTGATTAAGGTGACATGCATTTTATGGTGGAGGTAATCTATATTACTAGTCAAGTTATCATCGTTAAGTGTAAATTGTCTGAGTACTTGTTAGCCAGCACTTTCACCAAGTCATCCATAACCGCGGACAACACGGCTTCTCGAGAAGATTTAACCCTGCAGGGATGCACCAATTTGGCCGTACACGTAAGAATAACCCGCCAGACGGGGGATCAACCCACCAAGCGAGGTACTCAACACAACCCAACTCTTCTTCGCATCAAGCCCAAAGAACCACATGTTGTGTGTGCGCGGCTAATCAAGCCCCCACGAAGAAAAGGGGGACCCTCATAGCACTCTAAGACCACGCCGCCCTAAATGCCGACTACAAAAATTCCACCCTAGCGCCAAGGGTTCGCACCTGCATATGCATGCATCAAATGGAAAGCCCGAACTAAGTGTGGCGATTTGGAAGAGATGCGAATCGAATCAGAATTGCGGGGGGCGCCCATACTCGCTTCCCACATGCGGTTAGTGCGCTCATCATGGATCAGTAGACAAGACCCTTTTCCTAATTAAGGTCGACACTAGCAGGCCTCAATACCACGCCGGGCCTCCTGCCGGTGCCTTATCATCAAATTATTATTACCCCAAACATTAACATGTTGTTGATTGAATTGAAACCCAACTATCAAACTAAACAGGTGATAAGACGGACAGCAAGACTTGAGCGCAAACAACACTAAGCATGCAACTACGACACGAGGGCCAACAAGGTAAACAAACAACAGTTAATAGGAAGTGGAAGGAAGGCTATATCATGGCTGCAAGGTAAACATATGATAGGATCGAGACACAAGCATCGAATCATAAGGCTAGAATAAAGGGAACGGAAAGAATCGGTAACAACTGATGAAAGGCAGTCATTTGGCAGCAAGTGAGTATACTTGCCTGGAATCCAGTTTGGAGAGGTAGCAGAGTTTGTCGTTGCTCACATCATCTCAGCGTCCTATCCGCGAAGAAGCAACAAACTAGAACAAACACCGGATGCAACAATTACTACTACGGCAAAAGATCCAGCATGATCAAGATATGGATGCATGACATGCGGGATGCAACGCAAAAGTGCAATTTAGACAATTTAATCGGAACCCGGAGTCCGGACAAATAATTATTGGTTCAAGTTATTTAGCTAACCATCAATTTAAATGTTGTTTAGCATGGAAAACAGTAAATAGGTGAGTTAAGCAATATTAAATGGAATAGGGCAACAATTCAATTAAATACCCCAACACATTCCATATTTATTTATTAGGTGAACATACATAACACTACTACAAATGCAAAATGCAAGGTGCAAACATGAACATGGATGGCATATTAGTATTCCTTGCATTTTTCTGGTTGGAAAACATATTTGATATGTGGAATTTGGTTTTGAATTGAGCAAGTTATTAAATTGACAATTTTAAATGCATTAATTAAGAAATAGTAGTTTTCAGCAATTTAATTTATTCAAAATAGAAAACAAAGTTTATATTTGCAAAGTTTAGAGAATTTTGATTGGAAAACATATTTTACTTTTTCAAATTTGGAGTTAAAATGAATTAGTTATGATTTATGCAATTAAATCAAGTTAGATTGAGCCGGAAGCCCAACATTTAATTTAGGAGGCTCACGTTATTTATTTACCCATCAATATTAAATGTTGTTTAACATGGGGAGACAAGAATATAGATGAGCTACACAATTTAAATGGAACCGGGACAATATTTAATTATCCCAACTCATTCCATATTTAATTGTTAGGTGATTGCTAATTACCCACAACCCACACAATGCAATGCGACATGAATGATTTGACATTTATAAAATAGATGGTATTTAGAAAATACGCATATAGCGGTTAGCATTGGGGTTTGGGTTCGCACGTTGGAAGGAGGGTATTCGGATAACGCCGGTGTCGTTGGTGCGTGGAGGAAGTAGACTTTCGTAGAGGAAGTAGACGGGGTAGTGGAAGTAGTCGACGTAGGGGAAGTAGCCGTTCGTTCTCGTGTAGTCGAGGAAGTAGTTGTTCCGGGGTCGTAGTTGTGGTGGAATCGCAACATCATATCCGTTGTTCTCGAGTCGTCGTGGTAGTTGGCGTAGGTAGAGGAAGTAGTCGTTGTAGGCATTCTCGTTCCGTAGTGGAAGTAGTCGTTCACGGGTTGTAGAAGGAGTAGTCGACGTCGTGGAAGTAGTGGAAGTAGTCGTTCTCAAACCACACGATCATCGTCATCGACGTAGTCGTTCAACGTCCGGAGTCGATGTAGTCGTAGTAGTCGTGGGCGAATCCGCAACATCATCATCTTCGGGGTCGGTGGTGAAATCAGAGGTCCCGGACTTCGGAGTCGATGGTGATCTTGGCGACAACATGTCTTCGAGGTCGATGGAGAACTTGGCGTCCGTGTACTTGTCGACGAGGAACTCGGAAGGTGCGCCATTACATCTCCACACGGGCATCGTCGAAGTGTCGGACTTGGCGACGGGATTTTGACGACGCGCGCGAAGGCAGCCACCACAGAAGATGTCACGATGAGACAAAAACGGCTTTGGATGTCGCCGTCGATTAGCTCCTGGACAACGGCGTCAAGGTCACTGTGGTGGGCCTTGGGGGAGAGCGGCCTGACCTCCTACACGACGTGAACACGGACCATCGAGACTTCGGATCCGGCGCGTTCAGGGTGCAAGATGGCCTCTTCTAGGGCCTCCCTGTCATTGGGCGCCCCTGTGCAGACGCCGGACATAGAACATCTGCAGCCGTGGCCACAAGATGGTCCTGGCGTCGTGGTGGCCGGCAGCAGCGGAGGTCGGGGGAGACGCCGGCAGCAGCTCCGGAAGAGACGTTGTCCCCTGAGCGCGACTACCTTTGGATGCCTATGGCGACACGCGCTTGCACGGCGGCATTCAGCTACAGCAGCAGCACTGCGCGCCCTCGGCCATGACAATGTCGGCAGCAGCAGCTCCGGAGAGGCGCTGTCCCAGGTCCTTGGCGAGGTCGAGGTCGGCGCCTGGAGGAAGGCGATGGTCGTGGCCACGACTAGGAGCACGGCGCCGGCCAGAATAGAGGGAGGGAGGCAGAGGGTGGGGATGCGGTGGAGAGAGAGGGAGCCAGGAGAGGTGGCGCACGGGACAGAGGGAGGGGGGTAGCGAGCAAAGAAGAAGGGGATCGAGGGAGGAGGAGACGCAGGCGTCGCTGTGGTTGGGGGATCGATCGATCCCCATTTTTTTTCTCTTCCGTGCGTGGGTGCTGTGTGTGTTGCGTGCGTGTGGGATGGGTACGGGGTGGGCTGGGCTGCTGGGCTAGGTCTTGGCTGGCTAGCTGGGCTGTTCTCTTTCAGAGATTTTTTTCCACTATTTAAGAATAGAGTTGAGGCAACAAATTCAACTTAGATGTTTATGAAAATTTCGGTTTCGCGACAATTTAATATTTTATGAGTTTTAAATGAGAAAGACATGATGCATGACGATGCAAAAGAAAATAAGCAAAAAAAACTAATTTGGGGAAAATCCCCGGGCGTTACAGTCGACACCACTAACAAGGGATTGCGCCCTTGCAATCCGCTCACCACCACGGGAGAGGAAAGAAGTTGTACTATCGAGTCTTCGATCACCTTGTTGATCTTCTCGACACCACTAACAAGAGGTTCTTGCTCGTTGTTGATGGTGATGTTCTTCCGTTGAGAAATCTTCCGAAGATCAAACCTATTAGGTTAAAGGCTCAGAAAACGTCCACCCACGTAGGATCCTAAAACTTTGAAAGATTGAGAGGAAGAGAGACTCCAAAACAAATAAGATGAGAGGAGAAATAGAATAGAGATAAGGAGAAAACAAGAATCCTATTGAGATGTTTCCAAAATAGTTTAGCAGAAATAGTTTTTGACACTCTAGAAGCAACGACCGTTAGCGAGGTTATCCTACAGGCTTTGCGGACCCGTTGCTTCGATAACCATTCGTATCGAAACAACATTGGGAATCGGAAACCATGCTCTGATACCATTTGTGACGCCCCGAGATCGGGCACTATGCAGATCTCAGTATCCCCGCCAAAATCCACATAATAACCGATTCCAGGTTGCCACTTGTGATAACATTACAACAGTTCATGAATATTCCGCAACAACAACAGAAAGGATATATACAAGAGGACTCAAACGAGTCAAGGATACAACTAATACAATACAAAGATCCAAATAACAACAGAAAGGATATATACAAGAGGACTCAAACGAGTCAAGGATACAACTGATACAATACAAAGATCCAAATAACAGCGGAAGAAACAACATAGTGTCCGACTATGGACAAGATACAAATTGGACTAAGAGTCCTGAAGATAACCGATGGCGTCCAATCCCTGCCCAGGCCAAGCCGGAGGGATTCCCAAGCTAACGTCGTCAGACTTCAAACCTGCTGACTGCAATGTGGAATATGCAGCCACGAAATGGATTCGTGGGTCAGTACTATTAAGTACTGGCAAGTGGATAAACCATACTCACAAGATACCAGCGTAACCAATCATCACAAGATACAAATACTTTGGGTACAACGGAAAGGAAGGGATTATTGCAAAGTAGCGGCAGCGGGCTGCACTAACTAACTACAGAAACTCGCTACAACACCCGGCTAAAAGAAAGGGGATAAGATAGCGTATCAGAACCAACCACAACTACTCACCAAACAATACCCATCCAATGTTACCCCATACTAAGGAAGCAACCCAAGGAAACTCACACTGTTGATTAAGGTGACATGCATTTTATGGTGGAGGTAATCTATATTACTAGTCAAGTTATCATCGTTAAGTGTAAGTTGTCTGAGTACTTGTTTGCCAGCACTTTCACCAAGTCATCCATAACCGCGGACAACACGGCTTCTCGAGAAGATTTAACCCTGCAGGGATGCACCAATTTGGCCGTACACGTAAGAATAACCCGCTAGACGGGGGATCAACCCACCAAGCGAGGTACTCAACACAACCCAACTCTTCTTCGCATCAAGCCCAAAGAACCATATGCTGTGCGTGCGCGGCTAATCGAGCCCCCACGAAGAAAAGGGGGACCCTCATAGCACTCTAAGACCACGACGCCCTAAATGCCGACTACAAAAATTCCACCCTGGCGCCAAGGGTTCGCACCTGCATATGCATGCATCAAATGGAAAGCCCGAACTAAGTGTGGCGATTTGGACGAGATGCGAATCGAATCAGAATTGCGGGGGGCGCCCATACTCGCTTCCCACATGCGGTTAGTGCGCTCATCATGGATCAGTAGACAAGACCCTTTTCCTAATTAAGGTCGACACTAGCAGGCCTCAATACCACGCCGGGCCTCCTGCCGGTGCCTTATCATCAAATTATTATTACCCCAAACATTAACATGTTGTTGATTGAATTGAAACCCAACTATCAAACTAAACAGGTGATAAGACGGACATCAAGACTTGAGCGCAAACAACACTAAGCATGCAACTACGACACGAGGGCCAACAAGGTAAACAAACAACAGTTAATAGGAAGTGGAAGGAAGGCTATATCATGGATGCAAGGTAAACATATGATAGGATCGAGACACAAGCATCGAATCATAAGGCTAGAATAAAGGCAACGGAAAGAATCGGTAACAAGTGATGAAAGGCAGCCATTTGGCAGCAAGTGAGTATACTTGCCTGGAATCCAGTTTGGACAGGTAGCAGAGTTTGTCGTTGCTCACATCATCTCAGCGTCCTATCCGCGAAGAAGCAACGAACTAGAACAAACACCGGATGCAACAATTACTACTACGGCAAAAGATCCAGCATGATCAAGATATGGATGCATGACATGCGGGATGCAACGCAAAAGTGCAATTTAGACAATTTAATCGGAACCCGGAGTCCGGACAAATAATTATTGGTTCAAGTTATTTAGCTAACCATCAATTTAAATGTTGTTTAGCATGGAAAACAGTAAATAGGTGAGTTAAGCAATATTAAATGGAATAGGGCAACAATTGAATTAAATACCCCAACATATTCCATATTTATTTATTAGGTGAACATACATAACACTACTACAAATTCAAAATGCAAGGTGCAAACATGAACATGGATGGCATATTAGTATTCCTTGCATTTTTCTGGTTGGAAAACATATTTGATATGTGGAATTTGGTTTTGAATTGAGCAAGTTATTAAATTGACAATTTTAAATGCATTAATTAAGAAATAGTTGTTTTCAGCAATTTAATTTATTCAAAATAGAAAACAAAGTTTATATTTGCAAAGTTTAGAGAATTTTGATTGGAAAACATATTTTACTTTTTCAAATTTGGAGTTAAAATGAATTAGTTATGATTTATGCAATTAAATCAATTTAGATTGAGCCGGAAGCCCAACATTTAATTTAGGAGGTTCACGTTATTTATTTACCCATCAATATTAAATGTTGTTTAACATGGGGAGACAAGAATATAGATGAGCTACACAATTTAAATGGAACCGGGACAATATTTAATTATCCCAACTCATTCCATATTTAATTGTTAGGTGATTGCTAATTACCCACAACCCACACAATGCAATGCCACATGAATGATTTGACATTTATAAAATAGATGGTATTTAGAAAATACACATATAGAGGTTAGCATTGGGGTTTGGGTTCGCACGTTGGAAGGAGGGTATTCGGATAACGCCGGTGTCGTTGGTGCGTGGAGGAAGTAGACTTTCGTAGAGGAAGTAGACGGGGTAGTGGAAGTAGTCGACATAGGGGAAGTAGCCGTTCGTTCTCGTGTAGTCGAGGAAGTAGTTGTTCCGGGGTCGTAGTTGTGGTGGAATCGCAACATCATATCCGTTGTTCTCGAGTCGTCGTGGTAGTTGGCGTAGGTGGAGGAAGTAGTCGTTGTAGGCATTCTCGTTCCGTAGTGGAAGTAGTCGTTCACGGGTTGTAGAAGGAGTAGTCGACGTCGTGGAAGTAGTGGAAGTAGTCGTTCTCAAACCACACGATCATCGTCGTCGACGTAGTCGTTCAACGTCCGGAGTCGATGTAGTCGTAGTAGTCGTGGGCGAATCCGCAACATCATCATCTTCGGGGTCGGTGGTGAAATCAGAGGTCCCGGACTTCGGAGTCGATGGTGATCTTGGCGACAACATGTCTTCGAGGTCGATGGAGAACTTGGCGTCCGTGTACTTGTCGACGAGGAACTCGGAAGGTGCGCCATTACATCTCCACACGGGCATCGTCGAAGTGTCGGACTTGGCGACGGGATTTTGACGACGCGCGCGAAGGCGGCCACCACAGAAGATGTCACGATGAGACAAAAACGGCTTTGGATGTCGCCGTCGATTAGCTCCTGGACAGCGGCGTCAAGGTCACTGTGGTGGGCCTTGGGGGAGAGCGGCCTGACCTCCTACACGACGTGAACACAGACCATCGAGCCTTCGGATCCGGCGCGTTCAGGGCGCAAGATGGCCTCTTCTAGGGCCTCCCTGTCATTGGGCGCCCCTGTGCAGACGCCGGACATAGAACAGCAGCAGCCGTGGCCACAAGTTGGTCCTGGCGTCGTGGTGGCCGGCAACAGCGGAGGTCGGGGGAGACGCCGGCAGCAGCTCCGGAAGAGACGTTGTCCCCTGAGCGCGACTACCTTTGGATGCCGATGGCGACACGCGCTTGCACGGCGGCATTCAGCTACAGCAGCAGCACTGCGCCCTCGGCCATGACAACGCCGGCAGCAGCAGCTCCGGAGAGGCGCTGTCCCAGGTCCTTGGCGAGGTCGAGGTCGGCGCCCGGAGGAAGGCGATGGTCGTGGCCACGACTAGGAGCACGGCGCCGGCCGGAATAGAGGGAGGGAGGCAGAGGGTGGGGATGCGGTGGAGAGAGAGGGAGCCAGGAGAGGTGGCGCACGGGACAGAGGGGGGGGTAGCGAGCGAAGAAGAAGGGGATCAAGGGAGGAGGAGACGCAGGCGTCGCTGTGGTTGGGGGATCGATCGATCCCCCTTTTTTTTCCTTCCGTGCGTGGGTGCTGTGTGTTGCGTGCGTGTGGGATGGGTACGGGGTGGGCTGGGCTGCTGGGCTAGGTCTTGGGCTGGCTAGCTGGGTTGTTCTCTTTCAGAGATTTTTTTCCACTATTTAAGAATAGAGTTGAGGCAACAAATTCAACTTAGATGTTTATGAAAATTTAGGTTTCGCGACAATTTAATATTTTATGAGTTTTAAATGAGAAAGACATGATGCATGACGATGCAAAAGAAAATAATAAAAAAAAACTAATTTGGGGAAAATCCCCGGGCGTTACACACCAAACGCCTAGCAGTCCTTGTGGAAGTGGGTGATCTAACAATAGATCTAGGAGCTGGTTTTTTAACGCTGACATAGCCAATTGAGCTCTCTTTTTTGATGGACTAATCAAAGTCCATTCCTTCTTACAATCATGCTGCCAATTCCGAAACTGTAATTTCCAATTAGGGCCACCACGACCCCACAGGTGAAAGAAACATTCAAATTGCTTGCAAGCATAAGATTTGCGATTATAAACCTGAAAACCAACTTGTTTACTTGAGACATTGAATGAGAAGGTTCTATCATGTAAAGAGAAACCATGGATTGTCCACAAAAACCTCCCGTGATCGCCTCAAGTGCAAGACCAACAGATTCCTCAGATAATCGAAAATTTGAAAGTCCAAATGATACCACCATAATAAAATGTCGTGAATCATAACTTGGATGTACCGTTTGGAATAACGAACTCTTAATATCCTTAGCAAAAGCTGCACCATGAGAGAAATCCAATCCCAAGGCGATAGAGGCGGCACTGTCGATGAGAAATCCACAACTTGGGGATCATCATGCATTTTCTGACCAGCAACAACAGGATCATTCAATTCCGAAGAAGAGACAAATTTGTGCACATTCGTGCTCGGTGGAGATAGAATGCATGCAGTGATAAGAACAACATGGGATCGAAAATGTACCTTAGATCCAATCTGCAAGATCTCCCCAAAAGAGAGAATACGTCCAGAAATGGATTGTCCTTTGGCATTATTCAAAGAAATCCAATCTGCATGATCCCAAAGACAAAGAGAACCATCATATTCCTTTGCCCGATCTCGGTCCAAGTCCTTGGACATCGAGTACGCGACCTTCCAACACCATGCATGTGGACGTGAGGGAGCCATATCAAGACTACCAACCGAAGAGAGAGAGAGCTAGCATAGGGGAAAACATGGAGGAGAGGTGTGGAGGGCTACCGGAGATGCAAGATCGACAACGGCTAGGGTTTAGTGGGTGGAAAATCGCCATGGAGGAAAATCGCCCATGGCTACCACTATCCTATAGTAGTTATGGTCTAACGGCACCTTCATTGTTCCAGGCCATTCGAAAAATGTGTCCTACACCATCCTGGTAATTCCCAACTTTTGGGATATGCTCGAGGGCGTCATACAACGCCCGGATGCAGCCACTGACGGGAAGGATACATAGAGGGTAGAGGTCGTGTCCAGTTTCCATACGTCTACCCCGTACCTATCTCTACTACCGAATCACGTAATCATCGTCGCCCCTTTTCATCTCTAACTCTCCATTGGGAGTCCACATCGACCACACATGCCAACTCGCCGCCGCTCCCCGTCGTAGTTTTACCTTTCGATAGAACGCTTGATAACAGCCAAGACTACCCCCTCTTGCTCCACATGCAAGGTGTTCGGCCGTTTGCCCACTAGTTGATTTGATTGAATTTGTTTGCCTATTTTCATTTTTGATTCGTTCTTTCCCAATAGGCCATGGATAGGGACAATGATATCATGTTTTTTCAAATGATGGAAGAGGACGCCAAACTCGCAACCAATGAAAGAACATAATCAGATCATCCTCGTTGTTTTTTTAGTTGCGTAACAGGAGCGGGAAGCCACTCCCAAACCCGGAGGATCGTGGCCTGGTAGCTAGACAACAAGAATCGTCGAAGGGCAATGGGTCATGTGTTGTTATTCAATAAATACTTTTCGAAAAACCCATAAAATGGTTCTACTCCATTTCCCCAGAGCTTTAGGTTGAAGAAGGATGTGTTCATGTGCATTGTGTATGGTGTTCTGGAGTATGATGAGTACTTCGTGCAAAAAAAAAGATTTTCCCAGACTTCTTGTATTATCATCCATTCAGAAATGCATTGTTGCTACTTTGTCTTGCATATGGAGCTCCTGTAGACTCTGTGGACGACTACGTCCATATGTCTGAGTCCACAACCAATGATCAATGAATACATGTACAAGTTTTGTGCAGTGGTGGTGAAAATATTTGGACCCATCTATATGAGAGCACCAAATGTACCACACACAACTTGACTCATGGCACATGGTGCAGCGAGAGGATTTTATGAGATGGTTGGGAGCATCGATATCTGCATTAGAGGTGGAAAAAATCAATTATCTTGGCAAAGGATCTATAAAGGAGTACATGTTGGAGCGTGCAAACAACTATCTCCATAGATGTTAGTAAAATGCCAATACGAGGTCAATTTATTCGATTAGAAATATAGAAACCTCTAAACTAAAACGGGCATTGAAGATTAAAAATTCATGTTTTTCTTTCTAAAAATACAAATTTTTTCACACTTTTGCATTGAAATAACAAATTGAGTTCAAAATAATAAAATAATATGGTTCAACCTTGGATCCTTTTAAATGTAGCAAATAGTAGCGGAGCTTAAAAATTGATGTGCATTCGAGTATTAAGAGCTGCTGGTAATCAAACATATGCTTGTAATGGTGATGTTATTATTGATGTAATCAAAGGCACATTGCTGCAAATGCCCCTAGAAAGCTCCGAAATGTACAATCGTTAAGAGTTTAAATCTGAATATGTATAATAATCCGTTATGATGACAATGTAGCGGTTATACTTGATTAAAAATAAAATCCAAATTGTATTTGAAGCTATTATGAAATATGAGTTTGACACTTTATTATTGTATGGTTAGTTCTTACAATAATATCAACATGTTGCAATACTCTCACGAGACTTGTTGAAGGCCAAACTACGGAGTGAAACTATAAGAATTGCCCCCACGCCCCTCCTCTCCTTCCACCAGCCGCCGCCGGAGGAAGACACCGGGGGCACAACCCTCCGCATGGTGGACGGCGGCTGGCGGGTCCTCGCCTCCTCAGCACAAACGAGGCGGGAGGCCTCCGGCCAGATGCGTGGGTTGGCCCTGGATGGCTGGCGCGGACGGCGGAGCACGGAGGCCGGGGCAACGGCTCTGGTTCTTCCGGCGGTGGCTAGTGGCTAGGTCTGCGTGGGCAGCCGGCGCTGGCCGGGTGGCGGTGCCGACGGAGTGGTAGTTGACTCCTCAGACCAGCGGGTTTGTGGAGCAGCCTGGCTGCGGCGTGCGGCGTGTCTGGTGGTGGTTGACTCGTCATAGAAGACGAGCGGCCGAGCGCGGCTAACCAGGTGGCGGCGCGTGAGGGTTTCAGATCCTTGTGTCCGGATCTGACGGTCGCGGCGGCTGTTGTAGTTGTATGAGCGGCAACAACGGCTGCCACGGCGGTGGGTGCTCCCTGTAGCGCCCGAAATCGGGGCGGCGGCCCTTCTTCTTCGACGGTGGCGGCTTCCGAGGTCATGTGGGCGACTTAGAGGCTGGATCTCGAGATGGTGATGGCCTTTCGAGGCTAGCGGCGGTATGGGACGTCCCCGCCATCAACAGTCCGGGTTTGATGCGGTTTCGCAAATGACACATGTGTCTCTTTCGGAGATGTCAAGCAATATTTGTCGCCAGCTGGTGAATCCTCTGGCGGATGTTACGCACGATGCCTCATGCGGAGGCGTTAAGTCATGCCTGCCACCGGCAGGTGCGATGGATGTGGTGGAGGTGTTATGTTTGGTCTGTTGATGCTGAATCAAAAGTTGTGCAATTTTGGCTGGAGGCAGACGGTATGGGACGTATGTTTTCCGTTATCTTCTCCAGAGGTATCCGGTTATCATGGCGTCCGTAGCCGGAAAAAAAGAGGATGGTACATATGGGCTAGAGGACAAGTTTATGCACTCCGGTGGAAACACAAGATTTCTGATCAGGCTATGTCGACGCGCGTTTGTGTCGTATTCTTGCTGAAGGTGGTGGACTCAAACTTGATGGATGAGAATCTGGAGATCAACCCTGTGTTGACTTATCACCATCGGCGCACGTGCGTTCCTTCTTGAAGGCGTAGCCTAGGAGTTGTGTATTTGTTTTCTTTACTCTGCTATCATATGGCTAGTGGTTATCTGGTGGGGTTACTGTCGCGAGGCATGCGGCCTCGGGTTTTCTTTCCGGGTCGATGTTGTTTGACTGTTGGATTTTGTATTTTTTAACTCTTCTTTAAAAAACCGGTTGTGTGCATTGTTTCGGTGCAGAGGCTAGGGCATAGCTCCCATATCTAAAAAAAATTGTGAAGACAATCCTCAACCAGCTTGGTCTGATAACTTTGTGTCGAGAAAAGAGTGTCCAGAAACGCGTGGGATGGCTTTTTTGTGTGCTTCTAACCCAATTTACTATTGTCGGTATCGTTCTCTATAATGGTCGTTGGATCAGATATGAAAGATCATAAATGATTGTGTTATCATGCACAACATAGTCACGGAGAGTGAGCGCGATGTTGGTATGATGTTTGATCAGCAGCTTGAGTACGAGTCCCTCTTTCTAAGCCACATTATGACGTCCTGACCGAGCTTTCAGAACTTTTTTTTTGTTATGTATTGGTAAATTTGTGACGAAATAACTCACGATCTGGTTGAGCAGTAGTGGACGAGCAGAGTAGTTCCACTGTCATGTTGTTTACAAACTTTTCAAATTTAATGTGTTGTAGTAATAACTATATTTCTCCTATATTTAAATTATTGGTGTATGTCCACATGTCACTCTCCATAAAATTCCATCGACAGATCCATGTCCCGTATGTCGGGACACGGGCCAGCTTACCGTACCTGCAACCACACGCAACGACGGGAAGATGCCAGGTGCGGGGGCAGGCACTACGCCACTTCTTGCCGGGTGCCCATCACTGTGACACCGTGTCGTTTCGTGCCAGCGCTCGTGATTTTCTTTTGTTGTGTTTACTAGGCCCCCGGCTAGCCCGTTTGAATACCTCGACGTTTGCCACGACATTTTGCTGTGCCAGTCACAGCACGCCATTGCTCAAACCCCCTGTCTCCATTCTCTTCCGACTCCCTGAATCAAGCATCGCACTACACGCAG
This sequence comes from Alopecurus myosuroides, assembly GCA_028641055.1. NCBI lineage: Eukaryota > Viridiplantae > Streptophyta > Magnoliopsida > Poales > Poaceae > Alopecurus > Alopecurus myosuroides. The sequence goes on from CM054059.1 coordinate 372,195,444, forward strand.
GAGAGTTGTGAAGGGGAGCGAGATGATCCCGGCGGCCACAGGAGTCGCCGGCGGGCTGATGCGCTCCCTCCTCACGGCCGTCTTCGGGGCAGGTGCACCTCAATCCATTACTACTGTTTACTTGGGTTGGCAAATTCGAGTCGTTACCACGACAATTCTGTGCATCGCGTACGTGCAGCTGGGACACTGCTCGGGGCCGTGGTCGGTCTCCTCTCGGGCTTCATCCACGAGGACGGCTTCATGCAGGGGGCGCTGGTGGGAGCAATCGCGGGAGCTCTCGTCTCCGCGGAGCTCGCCGACTCCCTGCTAACCATATGGTGCTGCGACGACTGCTCCATGGCCACGCGAACTAAACGCACCGTAAGCACTCTTCGCGGAGTGATGATTCTTGCCGATCCGCGCTGTGGCCGCCGAGGAGATCGATGTGGCGACACCTTCGTGCCGAGTTTCCCGGTGATGGTCGCGAGGAGGGACGCCGTCCCGGCGACGAAGCTCACCAAGGAAACTCTAGGCGCAGGGGAAACCACCTGCCCCATCTGCCTCCATGTCAGTAACAATGCTCCAGCTGCCTCTCCTGCTAGGTTCGTGAAAGGTAGTTAACTGACGATGTATGGAACGTTGTCTGCGAGGAGTTTGAAGCCGGTGAGAGAGCCGGGAGGCTCCCTGCTTGCTCCCACGTTTTTCATTTGGAGTGCATCCATCGCTGGCTCCGGCGGAAGACCCAGTGCCCGATGTGCCGCCATGCCGTCTGCTAGGCAGGCTACCTGCGGCTGTCTCGGTGTATGCCGGCCCGAGAACTACAAAAGGAGGAAACCTTGGCAAAAGCTTGAGGTCTTGTTACTGCGCTGGTCTCCATCTTTTGCAGAAAGAGACGAAAGTTAAGCTCTGCCGGTCAATTTGTGATTAATTATTATTATTTTTCGATTTGAATTTGTGATCGTGTACTTGGTAACAGCCGCGTTGTTCCAATTAAGTCTGAAATTTCTGTAGTGATCGTACATTTATGTTTTTTTTTCTTCTAAATACACGAGGACGGGGAATGTCTTATAGTGCCTTACCTGCTCTAGCTACAGTTCCGAATTAGTGTCTTATAGTGCTGAGATTTACCATTGTTTAAATTAAATTTCGGTGTCATCACCCTTTTACCCAAGAAAAAGGACGCTATCGGAATTGAGTAGTCTCGGCCTATCTGGCTTCTTAATGTGAGTTTTAAGATCTTATAAAGGTGAAAACAAATAGGGTCACAAATACTGCACAAAATGCAATTAGGCATTCTCAATCTGCATTTTTGTCCGGTAGAAATATTTTGGAAGGAGTTTAATTTTACATGAGACTATTCACGAACTTAATAAAAAGAAAGACATGAAGTTCTTTTCATATGATAAAGTTAATTGGTATTTCCTTCAACAGACTCTTCGCATGCAGGGCTTCTCGCCTGAGTGGTGTGATTGGGTTTCCAGATTTGTTCAGGGGAGTGGGAGGGTAGGAATTCGGGTTAATGATGATATTGACCACTTTTTCAAACTTTGAAAGGTTTAAAGTAAGGGGATCCGCTATCTCCTATCTTTTTTAACCTAGTTGCCAATATGTTGGCCATTCTTATTACTCGGGCAAACAAGGATGGCCAAGTTGGGGGTGTTATTCTGCATTTAGTTGATGGTGGACTCTCTATTCTTCAATATGCTGATGACACTATTTTGTTTCTTGAGCATGAATCTGGAGAAGGTAGTGGATATAAGATTAATTTTACTATCTTCGAGAAGCTATCTGGATTGAAAATTAATTTTCATAAGAGTGAGATCATCTGCTTTGGAAAGTCTAGAGATTTATGAATGAATACCGACAGATCTTTGAATGTGAAGTGGTACTCTCCCATTTAGATATCTAGGGATTCCAATCCATTATTGGAAACTTCTTAACATGGAATGGAAGGCCATTGAGGATCATTTTGAACAAAACCTCAGCTCCTGGATTGGGAAGTTGCTCTCATATGGAGACAAACTGGATCTGATAAACTCAGTCTTATCTAGTGTCCCGATGTTTCTTCTATCTTTTTTTGAAGTACTTGTTGGGGTTCTGAAAAGATTAGACTTTTATAGATCTCGCTTCTTCTGAAAAAGTGACCAACACAAAAAGAAATACAGGCTATCTAAGTGGAATATCATTTGTCAGCCTAAAGATCATAGGGGGCTTGGTATTGAAGTTCTCAGTATTAAGAACAAATATCTTCTTAGTAAGTGGTTGTTTAAACTATTGACTAAAGATGGGGTGTGGCATGAGTTGATGCACAATAAGTATATTAAGGATAACACTCTTTCTCAGACTGTAGCGACACCCACATACTCACCTTCTTGAAAAGGGATTATGGGTGTTAAAAGAATTTTATTTTACAACATTGCTTTCTCTCTTGGGAATGGGCAAGGAATAAGATTGGGAATATCCATGGTTTGGGAACACTCCTGTTTCTATGCAGTATCCAGTCCTGTATAACATTGTTAGACAGAAAAATGTTTTAGTCTCTATTGTTCTTCGAGACGCACATCTGAATCTACAATTTAGACGTCCTTTAGTGGGAGACAAATGGGATGCATGGTTATATTTGGTAAGAAAGACTTATGGCGCTCTCTTCATCTAATTCTCCGAATTCTTTTTCATGGAAACTGATACGTTGCAAACGTATCTACAATTTTTTATGCTCCATGCTTGTTTTATATACAGTGGTTTTATATTGTCCACGTGTTTTCACATATTGTCGTTCATTCTCCAGATGTTTTCGTACACTAACATATTAACAAGATGTCTCAGGATGGTTGTTGGTTTCTACTATTTTTCTATTTCAGAAAAGTTCTTAAATAAATATTCTTAGAAAGGGCTGAAAATCCACGGAGATCATTTTTTACCCAGAACAAAGAAGAAGTCCAAAGAAGAGACGGAGGGGATCCAGGTGGCCCCGAGGGGGTGCCAGGCGCGGCCCCACCCTAGGCCGCGTATGGTGGGCCCCTGGGCGCCCTGGCCACCGCCTCTCGTCGCCTCTTAACCCTAAAAAGTTCGGGGACGAAGTTATTTTCGACGAAACATACAGAGAGCCGCCGTCATCTCGAAAGTCCAATCTAGGTCTTCTGTAGCCCTGTTCCGGCACCTTGTCGGAGGGGGGAATCGCCACCGGAGGCCTCTTCATCGCTGTGATTGCCTCCATGATGATGTGTGAGTAGTTCATCTCGGGACTACGGGTCCATAGAAGTAGCTAGTTGGTAGTTCTATTCGTTATGCCTCCATGTTTAGAGTCTCATGAGCTGCCTCACATGACCGAGACCACCGTTATGTAATTGTGCATGTTGTGTTTGTTGGCATCCGATGAACCTTGAGATTATGATTATTTTGTTCATGTAAATCTGAGTTGCTTCACTTACACCTTTAAAGAGTTTTAATATTGTCTTGCAATGCTATCTGGTGTTTATGTTTACCTTGGTCACGTAGTTGTTTTCCCCTCCAATAGAGGGTTTATATGCTAGACAGTGGGTTAATGCCTCCCTTACATCTGTGCTCGAGTCACAGAAACGAGACGGATGGGTTCAGGCTCCTTTGTAGCGTCCTCCTTGGTGTGGTGAATTCGTTGGAATTTAGAAACTTGAGGGTCCTGGTACAAACTAAGGTTCGTCCTGGTATAACTTAGCCATAGCACAAGGTCTAAGGGAACAAAAAAGGAATGGAAGAAAGACTTAGAGAAAAAGATGCGGTTGGTCTTCCTGAATATCCTCTTGATTTCTTCTAAGTAATTCTACTTCTTGGAGATGCTTCTGAAGTTGGCTTTCTTGGCTAAGTCCTTCATTGGTCTTCTAGCTTCATGTTGACTCCAAGAATAACAAAGGGGCTTCTTTCTTGCACTTCATTGTCTTCACAATTCCAGACTTAGTGGTTTTCAACTAAGAGGTACAACTAGCACAAAATACATAGAATTGGTTTTCATGGTGTCCAAAAGATTTGGTGTTGGTCTCTATAGTCTAAGGTTAGTACTTAGAGCAAATTTGCTAAACAAAACATATTGAAATTAATTACAAAATTTAAACTAAGTCAAAAACACTGAAAACCCCAATAAACTCTAAATTCAGAGTTCAAAAATTATTTTGGGACAGAGAACATTAAAGTATACCTCCTAAGGTTTCCAGGGATATTTTATTTGCAATTTTTAGATTTGTAGAATTAAAACTATGCCAAAAATCATCAAACAAACATATTTAAATTTGAATCAATTTAACTTTGTCAAATTTAAATGTGGATAGTGCTAAAAGATTCTACGTGCTGTGCTGATTTCAAAAAGTCCAAGTTCGCTAAATTTGGGGCTACGGTTGAAAAGTTATGATAGATCTAGTTTCTAGGGGTGTTTCTACAAAACTGCCAATTATTTCTACTCGGGAGAAAAGAAAATAGCTAGGACACGTGGCTGAACCTGATTGGATGGGCAGGCTCACGCGGCGCTGGCGTGGCTGCTGACAAGGCACCACCCGGCGCTGTGATTGGCCAAAAACGTTTCGATGAAACGATTTAAGGAGGAACGTCCGATCAGGATCTAACGGACAGAGAAGATTGGAGTCCTCACCACGGCGGGATCTCGCCGGAATATGGCGTGCAACGGAGCTGCACTCTGGAGGTGGTCGATGGTGGCACTCCGGTGGTCTTCGATCTTAGCGGTGACGTCGATGAGGTGCCCTGCGACAAGGGGAACATCATGGTGGCAACGACGACACCTCGGGAGCTTCCAGGCGGCAGCGAGAGTTGATTGATGGCGATGCAAGCTCTGGAGTCCTCGGGTGGCCGATTGGCTGCGTAACAAATTTCACCAGGTGGTCAGCAGGTGTGCAAGGGGGGAGGAGAAGTAGAGGGGAAAAGAAGGAGCGGCACGGGCGAGCTGAAGTGGCCGGAATCGGCAATTGTGGCGTCTAGGGTTTGCTGTCACCGGTGAGAAATGGCGGCGGCGTGGAGGCACAATCCGAGAGGAAAACAGAGGGGAAATAGAGAGGAAGGCCAGAACTTTATAGGGGTAGGGTCAGCGCTAGGATTCGTGACTTAATTCGCACGAAATCGGAGAAAGCAGATTGAGTAGGATACCGTAAGGTTTCCTTGTTCGGGAGGTTAGAGGTGATGATGTCATGATGACGTCATTATCTGTTTTTTTCTTTTCTTTCCTGTTTTTCTTTATCAAAATCATATCTTTTGTTTAAAATTCCAATTAACTTCAAACCAATTTATAAATCTTTAAATAAATTATCCTTCAAATAAAAACCAATATGGGTTGTTTTCAACTCTTTTGAATTTTTCAAATTTGAAAATAATACTAATAGTACTTAATATCATTTTAATTGGAAATATGATAATTAATTTGAAATGAGATTTTATAAAAATCCATAAACTATCTATAAGTCAAATACTAGTTTTGAAAGTCATTTCAATCCATTTTCATATTTTATATTTTTTAAATATGAGTGATTTGCTAATAGCAACTTAATGTCATTTTCCAAAATGGAAAATAATTAATTGAATAATTGGTCAAATAAAATCATAGATTTTTACAAATGAAAACATTGTTTTCTCTAAGTTAAATATCCACTTTTAAATAAAAAGGGCTTTTATGGGAATCATTTTATTACCAAAATCTTGATATAGTAATTTGAAAAAAAATGATATAGTTAATTTTGGCTTTCAAAATACTTTTATTGATAAAAAATTGAAAGATGAATTATTATTGATGGATAGAAGTGGAAAACAACAATTAGGGGAAACATATTGTTAGTAAAACCAAGTTATATCTTCAGGGTTTGATAAAGAGAAAGGTGGTATGTGGAAGGAATATAAGCTTTAGGGTTTATGGAAAACATAGGACTAAATGGATTTTTTTATTTCAATAACATTGAAATGAACATTTTATTTCTTTTGTGTCATGTTTTGTTTGTTTTTGGTGGCTTGCATTGGTAGAAAACAAAATTTTAATTTTTTTGTGATTTTTGAATGTCTCAAAAAATCAGGAATGTTACAGTGTCATCTTGATTCGTGAAGGTTTGTGTCTTGTGCCCGACACCGTAGAACTTTTGGCCATCACAGTTGGTGGGACACTGTTGTGCTTAACTTCTTCTGTAGCATGTCGTATGGATCATTGAGCGGGAAGCTTCCATCGTAGATGAGCCATAAGTGTGCGCAACGACAACAATGACGAGAGGACGAGGACTAATCCCGTGGGCCGGTTCCCCACCGGCTTGCAGACAATCACCTGCTCTACCACTTGATGGGCTACAAAAAGTTGTGTGGCGGTGCTCGTGGGCTGGATGATTTCTTGATGACCTTTTTTTAAAAGGGGGCAAAAATATTTGTCTCGTCTATTAATTATATATTAATTAATAAGAAGAGAATTGCTCAGTTAATTTATGGAGAACCGAGCGAAAACCATTACAAACTTGGCCATGAAAGGTAACCAAGACACTCTACTCCCACAACGCGAGACTACTCCCAAATCACGAGACACCACGACTACAAAGACAGATAGACAGACACTCCTAGCACTATACTCCCACAACATGTTGAAGGACCTCACAAACACCCAAGTGCCAACATAGACCTGTGGCAAACGAGCACAACCACTATAAGGGCCAACACCTTGAGAGCAATCCATCAAGAAACTAGTGACGCATTTCCTATAGTGTCATGTTTTTACACTTCCTAGATTTCTACTTCGAGATGATGGGTATAGAGCTAACACCACCCTCTTGCTCTTACCCCGGATGACCTTCTCCTTCAAAAGACAACCAACTGTCTTGCCAGATCCAGGGTTAGCAGCAGCCAATGTAGCAAGGAACTCACATATCTCCCTGGCAACGAGAGAACTCGGCACACGTGCCAACGCTCGAGACGTAACAACCATATCACTTCCACGAACCACACGCCTGATGGACTCCGTACAAAGTTAGGCTGCATCGACCATATCACCACTCTCCTCGGAGTCAAGCGCCTGGTTTGGAGAGTCCACCTTTACTTGCTCGGTGGAGACAAATAGACTTGGTTCCCCACACAGCTCCTCAAGGTCGTGCATGGTCTGCAACTCAGGAGCCACAGATGCAAACGACAACAAGCTAGACCTAGCACGAGGGGAGAAACGACCATGAAGCCCTACCACCCACTCGTCCGCAGAGACAACCTCAGGCCCAACCAAATGGCGTGGCACGGGAGCGGTCTACAACACAGGCGGCGTCAAGGAGAGCCTACCCAGACCAGCCTCGGTTCGCTCCAAAAAGATCCCAATCTGCAGCATTCAACCTTGCAAGGACTTAACAACATCACGAAGACGTCGGACTGCCTCTTCAAGCCAAAACGAAGGCATGCCGAGCAGCTCAGAGTGCAGCAACTCAGATTGTCCCACCAAAGCAGATCGTAATGACGCATCCGTTGAGGCCACAGAGGCAACATAAGCAAAAACGATCAACATCCAAAGAATCACGACGAAACGCCTCCGTCGATGACCGTTTTGACTATTGTTGTTGCCGCATCCTCGGATATAGAGGGCGCCCGAGTGGCCTGGCGTGTGGGTGCATGCTCCATGCCGGCTTCAACATCGTGACGTGCTGGTCCCGCGGAGCTACCGGTTAGTGATCGAGTTGCTGAAACGGGGAGGCGGGGTACGCCTGGGAGTGACCGGTAAGGGTACTAGTGTGCTTCGAGTGGGCATTTTGGCCGACATCTTGCTGCGACTCCGGCAAAACCGGCATCCAGAGGCGCGACAACATCGAGGATTGGTTCTTGGTGTCTCCCCGGGTCGGCAAGAGGGCGATCCTCATCCGGCTCTCCTCGCAGAAGATGGTGGCGGGCTGCATGGTCATCGCTCTGATCCACTTGTAAATACCAAGGAGGCAAGGACACGCCGAGACGTAGGCAACAACGCCCGATCCAAATAATCAAAAATCATCTAATCGTCTAGCTGATATTCCCTCCATTTGCTTGGTTCATACGCTTCCCATTCCCTGCAACTCCAACTCGGTGACCTTTCTCTCCGGCCATGGCCTTCCCTCGATCAATATAGCCTTAGCTACTGTGCCTAAGTTCTGCACGATCCATCGCATCCTCCTCTACTACATGTTTGCCAAATCCTTTGTCATGTCTGCGCTCATGTCTAAGAGCTCGTCCGCCACCCTGAGCGGAAACACCGCGAGCTCGATCTGCGTAGGAAGTTCGACGCCATGGACAAGGGAGGAATCGTGAAGAAATCCTCTGCTCTGTCGCCGATCCCCACTGCTGCAAGAGGAGCAGTCATCCAGAAGTTGCCCATGCCGATCCCGCGCAAGCCAGCTGCTGCGCCCATCGGGAATCCGTCCTTATCGACGCCACATGCGCCTGCAATCTCTTACGTACTGTCGGGAGAAGCTCCAAAGAGGTGCACTTCTCTAAGATACCGAGAGCCTTTGATCCTGTCTACCTTGAAGGTTTCTAGCATCGACAACAAGGGATTCCACTGCCCAGCAGACGATCTCATGAGCAACGCTACCTTCGCACCCGTCGTGGAAAAAAATCACGAATGGGACTCACAATTCTTAGACTAAATTATTGGAAGCGAATATTCATCCCATTTCGATGAAGAACGACACGATGTGTACCTCCATAGAGCTTCCCATTTGACATTTCTCCATCGCGAGAGATTCTCTCCAGCCACAGCTTCCCCAGTAGACCTGGTATTTCAAGTCAAGCTTAGGCGAAGAGAAGAGGCCCTTGAACCGCAATCGATGGAAAGATCAGCATCATATCTCAGCTTCATTATGAGAGATACTGAAGTGAAAGAACCCGGTTTCAGAGAGTGGAAACGGGCCCACTTCGACCCCATCACGAAAGGAACAACGGTGTGCGTGTGGACAGGGATGGGGACGATGTGCACTGGCTTGTGCCTCTTTATCTGGCTTAGCACCATCGCCCTCTCAGATGCAGAGGATGGCTAATTGGAAGTCATGTACAACGGCGAATTCCCATGCGACGACCCCTTCCACATCGTGCGCGTCGCCAGAGATCGGGTGAAGAACATGCCGTCATCGCACAAATAATCCAAAGACAGCGGTCGCAACCTCACCCGGAGTACTGAAGTGGATCAAGAAGGAGAATCGGGCTGAGCCCCTCAAGGTCTTCTTGCCACGTCGCAGCCATGAATATGCTAATGATTTAGAGATCTACGATGTCTTCTTGCAAGTTTTTTGGTCACAAAAGGCGCTAAGATGCACTAGGATGATCCTTATGTTCTATGTACATGTAGTTCTTGATTTCTTCTTTATCCATAAAAAAGTAGTTCTTGATTCTTGGCATCAGATGACTACACAGGTATGCAAAGACCTCCTGCCCTAATCCCTCCTAACTCCCCTGTGCGGCGACGATGTCCCGTAACGAGGAGCCCCCGCCCTCCTCCTACAGCCCGCTCTAGACATCTCCCCTCCGTCGCCTCTGTCGAGGGAGCCACAGGGCAAAGCCCATGTGGCATTGCGGCGGCGGTGGTTTTCTCCTCGGCCCATGATCTAGTTGGATGGCGGCATTCCCTTCCGGCCGATCCGCAGATGGTGGCACGAATTGGCTGCGAGAGGGCCTTGTTGCGGCATCGGCCTCGACTCGGTCATGCTATTTTGCTGGGCTGCCAGTCCCCCTCTCCGTCAATGGTGCAATGCTCCTGGACTTGATCTGCAACACAAGGCTGTCCGGGGCTCTGGCCCTTGGCGTGGTGGTTGTGACCTTCTTCTTCGTTGGAGGTGGTCGGCCGGCTCGCGGTGTGATGTTGCGTCCCACACTGTTGTTGTGGTGGATGTGCGTTCGAGGTGGTGGCATGCTTGGGTGAAGACCCTGTCTCGGCCTTGTGCCATGACCATGGATTGTGGAGGCTATGGCCGTTGTTGGCCTTCATGGAGGCATTGCATAGCTGTTGCCTACTTCCCGCAAGGATCCGGCCATCTTGGCTCTCCTCTTTCACCGGAGGAGATCGGCTAGTTCGGCGGCAGCGGCATCACGTTCCACTCAGTGCCGGGTTTTGATTCTTGCGGCTGCCAGTGAAACCAGGGGGGAGGGGGGACGATGATGGCTCATCTTGGCGTCGTACCGCGGCGAAGGCATCGTTTTTGCAGTAGCAACTTATTTGCTCGGGATGCTCCGGGGAAAACCCCAGATCCGGGCTCTCCAGATCGGACGTTGACGACACTTGCGGGTGCCGTTGTCCCCCTTGAGGGTTGCGTTGTTGGAGCTCATACTAACTGGACTGGTCGGAAGATGGAGCCGTGCTGCTTCTTGCACATCATCAACGACGAGTTTTGGTGCCATGGTGCAGCAGGACCTCTTCGTAGGTCGCATGGTGATGGTCACATGCAGGGTCACGTGCATGATGACAGATATGACGGGTGAATGTATTGATTTCTGTCCTGAAGACGGTCAGTGGAAAACGGAGGCAACAACTTCTAGAGCGTGTACGTCGGTGTGCGCTGCGGTGTGCTGGAAAGGTTGTGCCCCTTGCTCGCTATCGGGCGGCTTGGTGTGACCTTCAATTTTTAGATTATGCACGTTGGTGTGCTGTCACGACATTCGTCCATGCGCTCGGTCACCCCCTTCATCAGTATTGTAGGTAGCGAGGTGTCGCTCGGTTGGTGGTTTCAGTTTGTACATTGATGTATTTATTTGCAATATGTGGTGGTTGTTGTTTTATTATTAATAAAAACCGGCTGTGTGCACCATTTTTGTGCATAGGTTGGAGTTGAACCTCCATTTCGAAAGAAAAAAAATCAGATGACCGCCTAATCTATGGATTGTAGCTTGGGCAACTCTTAGGTGCTATGTACGTGTAGGTCTTGGGATCAGAAGAATGCCTATGTAATGTGCCTATCATTGAATACATCGATTTTGTTGAATACAGTTAACTGAATTTTCTCAGCGTGTTGAGATTTGTTGTTCAAGATGATTTTAGTGAATAAATCTTCAAGAAATGTTACAAGATTGGACGTTTATTAAACAGAGGTGATAGCATATTCCATGACACATTTTGCAAATTACTTGAAGTAGTGATGTGGTAGCTGCTTGAAATATCAAACGAGTATGTAGTTTTTTATTTTTTGTTGGCTGATTTTCACATTCACTCTTAGTGATTTGTGATTTTGTAATAAGACGATACCCTTTTTTTCACTCTTAAACCTTATTATAAAAATAAGGCAGTGTGTATCGGACTATCAGTTTGATGCAGAGACTAGAGCCATGCTCCCATTTCGAAAAAAACTTGTATATCTTTATTCTTAGCATCAGATGATTGTCTAATCTATGTATTTATCGTCGATTACATGAGTGTCTTCCAAATGCTTCCACCGTGTTATGAATTGCGGTTAAAGATGATTTTAGAGAGGAAACGTTCAAGAAATATTAGAAGATACGACTTGTATTGAAATAGAGGTGACTGAGAGGAATGTGTGTAAATCGTTCTATCTGTTTTTTTTCAATTTGCTTGATAGCTACTCCCTCCGTTCAACAATAGATGACTTCCACTTATCTATATATGGATGTATCTAGACATGTTTTAGTGTCTAGATACATCAATACATAGACAAATGCAAGTCATCTATTGTTGAACGGAGGGAGTATACTTTAAACAGAAATGGTGAGACCCCCAAATTAACGGTGGAGGGGTAATTTTCACCGCACACGAACTGAACTTGCCCCCCTGCGACAGTTGCTCCTTCTATTAGCAACTTCCAATAGCACTCCCCGTGCAGTCTTCTTCTTCCTCCAAAACGCGGAACCAGGAAAAGCATGGACCCTATTGATCACGAAAATCCAATTCATGAAATTCATCAACAGGGCAGCCAAAACCAAGGGTGCACCTCACAGCCTGACGACTCGTCTTGCACGTCTGCAATGTGCGGTCTGAAAGGTGCAGTTACCAAAAACTGGGGATTTCTGATCCCGTCTTGCTTCGGGAGATCGCCACCGGCAAGCCTGCCGCTCTCATCGCCGCCGGTCACCGTGTACCAAGTCTGGCCTGGGAAAAACGTAAGGATCGGTGGTCGTTTTTGTGTCACGAAAAAATGCCCACTCTTTCATGAATACTGATTCACTAGATTTCCGTGTTCTGCCATGTAATGCAGGTGTTTTTCCTGGATGGGCGTGTGATCTGTGGACCTGACCCTCGAGGCCTCATATTGACGGCCATAGCGGTCTTTCTTACAGAGTGGATCTTCTTGGCCGACGTTGTTCATCCTTCGTTGAAGCATCCACTCATGATAGCTGCATTCTCCATCGCACTAGCGGCTACCGTTAGTGACACCACATGTATCCAGTATTGAATTGCATGCTCTGCTATTCGTATTTGGATCATTTCTGATACTAGCTAGTAGTTTGTTGACAGGTGATTGCTACTCTGCTACTGACTGCAACAAGAGACCCTGGGATCATACCAAGAAACCGGACCTCGCCGCCAGAAGAAGCTGGCGCGAGCACCGTCAGAAGAACCAGGAGCCGGCGCATCGTCATCAACGGGGTCGAAAGGAAGCAGAAGTACTGCAGGATCTGCGACATATTCCGTGCTCCGAGGAGCTCCCACTGTGCCGTCTGCGACAACTGCGTCGACAAGTTCGATCACCACTGCCCCTGGATAGGCCAGTGTATAGGACTGGTACGCGTCAACTCCAAGATGCACAACGGCAGCTTATCCTTTAATTAATCGCTTACGGGATGCCTGAATTCCGTTGTTTTCTTGTTCAGAGAAACTACAGGTTCTACCTGCTGCTGATAGCCTTGGCGCTGGCTTTCTACACGTACATGCTTGCGTTCTCCGTGAGAAGAATAAAGGTGCAGTTGGTTGCTGCTGCCGATGCAGGGCTTCTCGGTTTGCTCAGAAGCTGGCCTGAAATGGTTGCTCTCGCGGCGTTCAGCTCCATGGCTGTCTGGCTCCTCGCATGCCTCCTCGCCTACCATGTCTTCCTTGCAGCCAAGAACCAGGTAAGTTAACGTGCAAGTTCGTGTGGCGTTCGCATACTGAAGGAACCAACTAGCGTTCGTATCATGATGCGTTATTGATTTCCTGGACTTCGCTGCTGCAGACGAGCCATGAGAGGCACAAAGGACGGTACCGGAGCTCCTCAAATCCTTACGACAGGGGAGTCCTCAGAAATATCAAAGAGTGCCTGCTTCAGAAATTGCCTCCTCCCAGAGTGGATTTCAGAGCCGTGGCCCAGCCAAACTTCACTGGATCAGTCCAACAGCCACTCACAACGGCGAGTTGAGACGCTAGCAAGTAGGCTCCGTCTCATGGGTGTGCCAATATGTACTGGCTGAGTTCCATGGTCTGGAGTTCTCTGAAATAGCACATTTTGTTTGTAGCTTTATGATAAAGTGAATTGAGCGCTCCTTACCACACACTAGAATGAAAGTGAGTGGTGTGCATTAACCCATAAATTTGTGTCTAGAGGCAATGTCGCCGGTAAAAGTCAACGATGAAATTGGCTGATACTTCCAAATACAGAAAGGATTAAGGCAAGGTGATTCTTTATCGTCCATATTATTTAATATAGTGACGGATATGTTAGCGATCATGATTGAACGTGCAAAAGACAAATGCCAAATTGAAGGGGGTGGTTCCACGTCTAGTGGATGGGGGACTATCAATCCTGCAATATGCAGACGGTGGAGCATGACGTAGGAAAATCTACTAATCTGAAATTAATTCTATCAACATTCGAACAGCTCTCTGGGTTAAAAATAAATTTTCATAAAAAGCGATTTGTTTTGATTTGGCGAGGCCTAGATTGCAGTTGCTCAGTATGCCCAGTTATTTGGCTGTAAGCAAGGTTAATTTCCTATTAAGTGTTTGGTAATACCAATACACTGTAGAAGATTGACTAATGCAGAGTGGAAGCACGTCGAAGAACGTTTGCAACAAAGATTAGTAAGTTGGAAAGGAAAATTACTATCCCTAGTGGAAGACTGGTTCCCATTAACTCGGTACTAACTAATATGGTACTGATATCCTTCTTTCAATTATCCAAAGGAGTCTTTAAAAAGTTGGATTATTTTCAATCGAGATTCTTTTAGCAAGTGGATAATGAGAAAAGGAAATATCGACAGGCTAGATGGAATATTGTTTGTCGGCCAAAAGATCAAGGGGGACTGGGTATCCATGACCTTCAGGTCAAGAACTTAGTTTTACTACGTAAATGGTTTTTTAACTGCTTATCGAAGATGGGGTCTAGCAAACGCTTGCATTGGCACAAAAGCGCTCTCTCAGGTTAAGTGGAAACCTGGAGATTCACATTTTTTGGCTGGCCTGATGGCGACAAAGATTTTTTTTTTTTTGCTTTGGGGTATTTAAAATCAAGGATGGACCATGGTCACATAAACTGTTGTCAGGTCTACCCTTGAGTGTAGCACAAAACCTTCCCCAAACTTTGGGAAGTTTCTCATCCTCAAGTTGTTTCAAATTAAAAATCTTTTGTAAAGCAGCATGTTGCATATAAGCAGAAATATATTTCTCGCAGAAGACATGAGTCAAGCATTGAGGGCTCTCAATACTATCGTACCAAATCTTAGCATCATCCTTTAACGAGAAAGGAAACGATTTAAACACATAATATTCTCTTATCAATTTTTTATCAGAAAACAGAGCACCAATCTAAAAAGGTTTAGTCAAATGAGCAACATCATCATCATTTTCTTTACCACAAAAAAGTTCAGCTTCAACCATAGGTATAAGTGAGTGATCAATATGAGAAATTAAACTCATCATCTTTAATATTAATAGGGGATTTAGCAAATTCAGGATTAGGAATAAACATGTTTTTATAGAATGTTTCTCAAGCAGCCTTTTAAAAGTTTCGGGATCAGGAGTACTTTTGTAACTCATATATTCTATAAATAATTGATCATCAAGTGGAACATATTTATCATTAAGATAATAACTTTTATAGCTCTTAGTATCAGGATATTCACACGATTGTTCATGTGAAGACAACAGTCTATCAAAAATTTCAGCACGTTCAATTTCTTTAGTTTTAGCAATTTGTGTTTCAAGAAAGGAACCTAGCAAACTAGAAGTATCAAGCACAGTAGAAGCATCGTTAAATTCATCAGACATAGTATCCGGCTCAGTAGTAATAGCACGTGAAGCATGTGATGGTTTAACAAGCTTATTTAAAACTGAAGGTTGAAAGGACACGGATGACGCCTAGAGGGGGGTGAATAGGCGTTTAAAAATAATCACGGTTAAGGCTTGAATAAATGTGGAATAAAACTAACGTTTAATTTATCAAGCCAAAATCTAAACAAACTAGGTTCATCTATGTGCACCAACAACTTATGCTAAACAATTCAAGCAACTATGTGATAGCAATATATGTTACTTCAAGCTCGATGGCTATCACAAAGTAAATTGCATAAGTAAAGAGATCGGGTATAGAAATAACCGAGACACGTGGAAACGATGATTTATCCTAAAGTTCACTTCCCAATGGAAGCTAATCTCCGTTGGAGAGGTGTGGAGTCACAATGACTCCAAGCGCCCAATGACTCACCTTATTCTCCTCGTGCCTCCACCAATGCGGAGTGCCACGATTCACTATGGGACATTTGAGGGCGGTCACCGATCCCGTATAAGGTTGGGGCAATCTCGAAAACTCAATTGGAGGCTCCCAACAATATCATGCGAGCTACTATAACTCTGAGATAGCAACAAGGCCTCGAAAGCTTCCAAAGCTCCGAGGCAACAATCAACCATCTAGGACACTCCAAGTACCCAAGAGAACAAGCTCAAGGGCACTCCAAGAAGCCAAGAGTAACAAGCTTCTCAACCTTTCACTCGAACGAATCCTCGTAGAGAACTCAAACCGATGCAACATATGCAATGGCAAGAACACAATAAGTGTTCAAATCCTTCACTCTCAAATCCCACCAAAGTAACAAATGCTATGGGGGAGAAGAGAGGAAGAACAAGGAAGAACTCAAGAAATGAATCTCCAAGATCTAGATCCCAAAGGATTCCCCTCACTAAGAGGAGAGATGGATTGGTGGAAAGATAGATCTCGATCTCCTCTCTCTTTTCCCACTAATTGGAGGCAAGAATCATGAAGGATTGGATAGAAAGCAAGCTCCAAGAGTTCAACAATGGTGGGGGTAAACTTCCCTAAAAGGTAGGGAACCATTGGGAAAGAAGACCCCTTATATAGGCCCCCAAAATCAGCCCGTTGGGGCATTCTGCGCGTCCCCGGCCTCCAGGCCAGCCTGGCTGGCCTCCAGGCTGGCCACATAACAGAACTGCTCAGCCTAGAGCCCGGCCTGGCCGGCCTTCCTGTTTCCAGAAAAACACCTTCACTAAAAAGCGCGATATCTTTTGCATCCGTACTCCGTTTTCGATGTTCTTGGGCTCGTTGAATTCGCAAGAACGAGCACTACAAGATTATGCAAAGAAACATCATAGTACATCATTGGAGGATAAAATCAAATGATGAAAGGTTTGACCTCTCTACAAAGGAACAATTGATAAAACCTCCAATATAAAAAACAAAATAAGTTTTTCATGCGAAACCCGTTTTTGATGAACTTGAGCTTGTATTGAAGCACATGACAAGCTCTCAAACCACACATGGATAAAACACAAATAATATCCAAGAAGAGTATGCCAGGTATGCAAAGGTTTCAGCTCTCTCCTAATGACGCGGTCAAATTGCTAATATGAGAGCCCCTCTTGATAGTACGGTTATCTATCCTATAAACCGGTCTCCCAACAAATGTTATGAGACCGGTATAATAGAAAACCTATAAAGATTGTACCTTTTACTTGAGCATCCCACTTGAGCTAGATGATGAAGATCTTGACCTCCTCAAGATGGAACACCTTTCTTGATTTCTCTTTGCTCGGTGAAGACACATAGATTGCTCCCCCATACACCACTATGGGAGAGGCTCTTTTAGGTACGTATTCACTTGTACATTATCTCCAAAAGAGTGGCAAGCTTCAAGCATGTGATCTCTTCGATATGCTCCCCTTGAACTTGCACTTCTCAAACTTGATGACGACCACAACTTGACGTCATCCACCATGGACTATATGAAATCTTCCTTTTGATGCAAGCCCATGAAAAGATACCTAACCCCACATAGATATACCACACACATATATAATGGGTTAGAACACAAAGCTATATGAACAATTACTTATCATACCATGATCTCACATGGTACATCTTCTTGCTTTGTGAGTTTATCAATATTAACCATCGCTTAGCACTTTTCCTTAATCAACCTTGTATCTTTTCTTCTCTCTTCGTAATAATGATGTCTTGAAGGTAAAGATGAATGTTCACACAATATTCTTCTTCAAGACATACTTGCAATATTCTCAACTCTCTCATGACCAAACTTGGGATATTCACATGAATAGCACCTTGTTCACCACTTGATCATCCTGAATCCAGCACATGGACATCAAACATTGCCTATGGACAAACTCTACAAGTATGGCTTAGTGCAACCATTAGTCCATAGTGATTGTCATCAATTACCAAAACCACACATGTGGGCACCATGCTCTTTCAAAGGTGAATCAAGAGCAACAACAGTGTTCAGAGTTGTACCTTTCCTTGTGGTGGAAGGTAATATTGGAACTTTTGAACAGTGGTCTTTCCCATGATGGGTAATAAATTGTAGCATACAAAATAATTTCCAAGTGAAGTTATAAATAATGCTATGCTTCCTGGCAATGGCGCTAGAAAATAGTCTTGATGACCCACAAGTGTAGGGGATCGTAATAGTCTTCGAGGGTAAATATAGCCCAATTTATTGATTCGATACAAGTCGAGCCAAATAATATTTATAAGCCTTGACAACTGAGTTGTCAATTCAGCAGCCTCTCGAAAATAGCTTGCTTGACACAATTTATTAGAATTTTATATGAGAAAAAATGGAGGACATCAGATTTCCCAGGACGTTAGAATTATGTTTCTAACATCAGTAGATAAGGTCGATGATTTTAGCTACCGGGGTCATATAATTTCGTAAGAGTTTTGGGCAAAAACCAGGGAGAGGGAAGTGTCGGAGGGGGCAATAATTGCTCCCATGGCTGCACCACTTCGTGGGGGCTGGCAGGTGGGCCCTAGGACCACCAAGCATGGCGCATAGAACCTTCCAGAAGATTTCCTAGTTTGGCTGAGAGAGAAAAAGGAAAAAACAAAAGGGAAAGGAAAAGGAGAGAGGAGGTGGAGTTGGAATCCTAGGGGAGCCCCATTCGAGTTGGGGTATGAGAGGGGATGCAACCACCCTTTGGTGCGCTAGCCCCTTCGTCCTACTAGGAGTAAGACTCCTTTTCCTCAAGGAAACTCCCCCTCCCTCCAACTATAAAAAGAACCCTGAGGCTCATTCAAAGCACATCATTTGGCTCTCAAACCTATCTCTCTCTCTCTAGTAGATTTAGAGGGTCTAATTAGATCTTCTAATTATAGCTCCTCTAATTGGATTAGGGCTTCTTCTAATTGGGGTTTTGAGGTGTCATATCCGTATTAGAGCTATCTCTTATTGCCATTCTCTCACATGTGTTGAGAAAATTCTAGAATTATATAGATCTAATCACAGTTGATTAGTGCTACCAATTAGCAACACCGATAGGTTGTCTCTCTTTGTCGGTGCCGATTCCTGGATGACAAAGCGACTGGCGGGTCTACACGAACATACATGTGCAGACCATGAGAGGGATTACACGTGTGATCCTCGACGTGGGAAGATTAGCGTCATTCTTGCAACTAGGCCTAGTTGTGAGGATCTATGATTGTTCAAAACTCTTCTACAACTACATCAAATCCACTTCCCCGGTGAGTCGTGATCTTGATCAATGCATGTATGGGCGTGCATCGTTATCTGAACATTGATCTTGCTGGTTACGTAGAGAAAATGTATTTGAATTATGCAGCGTACACCAGTACTGCCGGGACGGGGATTGCCCCCTTGAGCCATCTTCATCGACCGTTCTGCCTCCATGATGCTTCGTGAGTATTTCTCCCGTTGACTACAAGTTCACATCACTAGCCAGTTGGTAATCTCGTCCCTTAAGTTTCAATACAATGGTCTCATGTTATGCCCTACATGACTGAGATCCATATGATCTAATTCCTATGTGTTGTGTTTGCTATGATATGATAAATTGTGAAGTTATGATTCGAGAGTTCATGTTTCTTATATAATCTTGTTACTTTATCGTATATATGCTCTATTTACGTTCATGCATGCTCTCCGATGTGGGTGGTTACCTTGATCACGTAATTATATGCATCTCCAAGACGTAGTTTTGTGCTAGATAGTGGTTCATGCCTACTTAATACATGCGCTTGAGTGAAAGAAAGGTGTAAGGGGAAGGATATGATGTTGCCACTAAGGTTAAAACAACGATTTTCTTGTCTACGTGATGGGAAACATTGATTACATTATGTATCGCTCGTAATGCAATTGTACGTTGCTTGTAACTTAATACCAGATAGATTTGCTCGATAACTTTCTTGAGGTGTACGATTAGTTATAGATGCATGCTGGATAGCGGTCTACATATGTTTGACGTAATGCCCACATTAATATTGCGACGAACTTGTCTATCATAATAGGATTTCCATGCGCTCATGATTTCTCAATTGCCTAGCTGTCACGCAACACAAGTTCTTTCGTTTGGAGAGTTGCCTCTAGTGAAACTATGAACCCCGGTCCATCTTTTACTATTATTGCTACTGTTTTTACTCACTTTTGTCACTTTTTTATTTGCTACAATTATTATTTCAGATTACACAAATCACCTCTTACACTCCATATGCCACCTATTTCTCTGTCTCTTCGCCGAACCAGTGAATCTATACAATCACCCACTGTATTAGGTGTGTTGGGGACACAAGAGGGTCATCCCATCACAACACCATCCACCATTTTTTGCTACATTTTTTTACTAATATATTTTATCAACTTCTTCTCAGGTGTGGCCGAATGGATAACTCAGCTGCTAAGGCTTATAGGTGTTCTTTGACTCCCCTTGTGTCGAATCAATAAATTGGGCTACATTTACCCTCTAAAACTGTTGCGATCCTCTACACTCGTGGGTTATCAATATACAACCAAAAATACACTAGTGCACACATGTTATGACACCACCTAGCTTGTGGTGGGATTTCGACACTCCGTAGCCCCTATCCAGCCAAACCCTAGCCCCGCTGGAGAAAAGTCAACTTTTTTTCCTACCCTCATGACCGGTGTCGGAAGGGGGTAGAAGAGTGGAACTATTTTCTTCTATGTGTTAGGTTAGGCCCTAGGAACACCCAAAACAAAGGTCTACCCCATATCCTCACAAGATTCCATGCGGTTCGCCCCCAGCGGGAGTTTTGGGCTATAAGTTCTGAAAATAACTAGAGAGAAGCTGACGCCGATGAAGCAGGTCAAACCCTAGTTGGAATATTAGGCCTCTACAAACCAAAACACACTTGTAAACACATGGTATGTAACCACGTAGATTTTGGTGGGATTCCGACGCTTCGGAGCCCCTCTCCGGCAAAACCCTAGTCTCACTTGAGAAAAGTCAACTGTTTTCGTCTACCCCCCATGACCGGCATCGGAAGGGGGAAGAAGCATGGAACTATTTGCTTGGTTGTGTTATTTTAGGCCCTAGGAACACCCAAAGCAAAGCTATACCGCAACTCTTCGCAAGATTCCCTCTGGTTCGCCCCAAGCGGGAGTTTCTGGCTATAAGTCCTAAAACTCGCTACAGAGAAGTTGGCGTCGGTTGAAGCCGGTCAAACCCCAAAGTGGAACATTAGACATCTGCAACCTAAAACAACTTGTATACACATGTTATGGCACCACCTAACTTTTGGTGGAATTCCGACGCTCGAAAGCCCCTCTTCAGCGAAACCCTAGCCCCGATAGAGAAAAGTCAACTATTTTCGTCTACCCCCCATGACTGGTGTCGGAAGGGGGTAGAATAGTGGAACTATTTGGTTGGTTCTGTTAGGTTAGGCCATAGGAACACCCAAAATAAAGGTCTGCTCCAACTTTTCACAAGATTCCCTTTGGTTCCCCCCGAGCAGAAGTTTCGGGCTATAAGTCCAGAAACCATAAGGATGCACACACAATTTTTGGGGTGATTCTAGCAGTCTGGTGCTCGATTTCTAGCAAAACCCTAAATATGGGACCCGCACATCTATACCTTTGATCGCACCCCAGCAGTGGTGCCCCTATATTCATTTGGATCTGGTTAGGTCATAGGAACATGTACTAAAATTACCATGCAAAAATAGAGACATAATCAAATAGTGAAAGTAATGGGAAAATATGGATAGAGATATGCTGACGTCATTGCCATCGCCATAGCCCTGCGATATCTATGTCGGCGGCTCTCCATCAGACCGTCGGCGTATGTCTAACCCCGTTGACTTGCCATCTATTGTGGGCGTTCTAGCGACACGTGGGGGGAGCTATGTGGTGACGGCTGAGATGTACTAATGGTGGCCGTTGGCGTAGCCGAGTGAAACGTGATGGCCGAGGTGCACTGACGGCAGCCGTCGGCTTAGCTCCAGTTATGCCGACGGGGTTTCGACGTCAACATTCGTTTTTGTGTCGTGGGCTCCTGGTGGATATGCCGACAGCCAAAGGTCGTGGCCGTCAGCATAGCTCTTGACTGTCGGCATTTCGCCCGAGTCCTGTAATGAATGGAGGTGATGGAAATATGCCCTACAGACAATAAAAGTGTTATTATTCATATTTTTGTTCATGATTAATTTTATTTTATGTGATATAATTATGTATGTGGATAGTGAATATTCGCATGAAAAACTTAATACATGTGTGGAATATAAACACCATTGATATCCCTGATTATGCCTCTATTAGTGGTTCATATATTATTGGTAGTCTTACTTTTTTGACTATGTGAATAATGACAAAGTGTTGTGGTGTTGCTAGTAATGTATGAGATCGGAGTTGTTGGGGGAACAGGGACGATGGACAAAACTAATTTGATATACCGTTGAAACATTTCATCAATATTGTTATCGGTATTTTTATTATCACGGTCACTATAATCGTTTGACACATGTAGAACGGGTTATGATATGGACGTGATGAGATCTCCAAACCTTACACCTGTAACATCCCAAGTATGAAAAATAGCCATTAGAATGTTTGCTCTCTATTATTTTATGTTTTGCATCATGACATCATGTTCATTGCATTTTTTTTGCTTTGTTTTCCATTTGTTTTCCTCTGTTTTCCTTTGTTTTCTATTTGAATTTCAAATCAAATTTCAAACCTTTTGTTTCATACTTGTGCTGTTACAATTTCCAATGAATATTTCAAATCAAAACAATTATTTGTGTCCATTAAAGTTGTAATTTCAAAACTATTGATTTGTTTCTATCGAAAATTCATCTAATACCAAACCATTTTCAAATTCAATTAATTCTCCAAACAGCAACCCTTTTGAAAATTATGAAAATGAGAAAACACCTCCATCATTTGTTTCAAATAAGCTTAAGGGTTCAAACTATTTAAATGGTTCTTTTTAATAACTCATTTAATAGCAAATTTCATTCAAATTCAAACCAATTGCAAACAGCAACATAATTAAGTTTTTGAAAACCAAAGTTTGCAAATTGTTGTTGTTACTATAAATAACTCATACAAAATTTTCTACTAAATTTTCTAACCCTAACACTCATTCATTTCTTTCCTATTCAAATCTGCAAAAAAAAAAGAAAGAAAGAAAAATAAAAACCTAAAAGAGAGGGAGAGGGGGCAGGCCAGCCTTTTGGGCCAGCCCACCATCTCCCCTGGCCCGTACCCCCCTCTTTCTCTTCTTCCTCGTACGGCAGGCCATCCGCTGCATCCACGTCGAGCTTCAGAGCAGCAGACGGCTGTGAGCACGCCCTCCTCCTCCATTTAAGCCCTACCCCCCTAGCTCCTCCCCTAGCCCTAGCCTACCTCCCTCCTCTCTCCCTCTCTCGCGCCGTCATCTTCCTCTTCTCCTCCCTCCTCCATCTCTGTTCTGCAACCATCACCGCCACCGCCACTGTTTCTCCGTCGATCGCCGGCGACGTGATCCACCTTCACACGGGCTAACGGCGGGAATCGGACCCCCTCTGCGCCAGCTACCTCCTCGACATCACGCAAGGGGCGGGGAAGGCCTGTGGCGCCGCCGCCGTCCCCATCTCGCCGCCGGCCAACCCCTCTTCACCGAGCCCGAGCATGCCCAGCTCCCTGCTGCTTCTCCCTCGGTGAGCACCTCACCCTCCATCTGGCCCTCTCCGTTTGCCCTCGCTGCTGTCACGTTTCACCGCACGCGCGCAGCACACGGTCACCGCACAGCAGCAGCGAGCGGTTCCTCGCCGGCGGCCGTCGCGCATCGGACAGAAGTTCAGAGAAACTGAACTTTTGCGATTCAGTTTCAGTTAACGATCTAACCGAACTATATACCCCCCCGAGCCTTACCTGTCAACAACACAGCTTCACACCGCAGTGGCAACGGCCGCTGCGCGCGCCCACGAGGGCGTGGGATCGAATCCCAACCCTGCGCAATAAACCCAGCTTTTTTCCATCTTATTTTCAGAACCAGAAACTTGACAGAATTGCACACAAGTCCCTGCCAGTTCTCTTCTAGGTCCCTGTATTAATTTTCTAAGTCCCTAACTGATAATTAAATGGCAGATTACACCCTAGTCTTGTAAAATGCATAACTAATTTGTTTCAACTCCAAATTCAACATTTTAAATATGTATTTTGTACCAAATTGAATTATCTACCCAAATACAAATTTTGTTTACTGTTTTGAATATCTTAAATTGGTGAAATATTTGAATCCTTGTTTAATTCATTTAATTTTGCAAAATTCATAACTTAGGCATAAAAATTTCAAATTCAACAAATAAAATATGTTTTCCATTCCATTTTTCATGTACTTTGCAAATATCAACTTGGTGTTCTCTTTTGAATAAATTAAATTGCTGAAAACAACTGTTTCTTATTTAATGCATGTAAAATTGCCAAATTAATAACTTGCTTATTTTAAATCCATTTTCCACAAATAAAATATGTTTTCCATGCTAAATTGAACCACCTTTTCAAATATAAACTTTGTTTCATGTTTTGAATAATTAAAATTGGTTAAATAATTTAAACCTTGTTTAAATCATTTAAAATTGTTAAATCCATAACTTGGTCAAATTAATTTCTTTTTGAAACTATAAAATATGTTTTCAAACCAGAAAAGTTTAAGCTTTTCAAATATGAATTTGGTTTAATGTTTTGAACAAATAAAAATTCAAATAATTTCATACTTGAATTAAATCCTTCTAAATCTTGTTTAAACTTGTTTAATTCATAAGTAATTTATTCTAAATCCTTTTTCAACAAGTGAAACATGTATTCCACCTAAAATTTTGTGTTCTTTCCAAATATGAACTTTGTTATCTATTTTGAACAATTAAAATTGGTGACACAACAAATGCTTGTGTAACACCTTTAAGAAGCAAATTTTCATAACTTAATAAACAATTTTCCAAACTTGGTAAACCTTATTTCAAATTGCACCTAAGGTTGTTTTCTTTCTGTTTTCCTCATCCATGCATCATGCTAATCCACTTTCACATGTTGGTTAGTTGTAGATCAATTAACCCAACCTTAATTCATGGGCTTTCCATATGCAATCCAAATTGCATATGGGTCCATTTAAACATGTTATCTTGTCAACTAGTTTATTTTGATGCCTCAATTAAATGGTCATGCATCATCCCATGATTGTGCACTATGCCATGTTATTGATTGTTTGTCTCTCTGCGTTGTTTGTTTGCTTCTTCTAGAATAGACGACGACGTTGAGACAGACGATACTTACGACACCCCTTCTGAGGATCTAACTCAGTACCAGGCTGCTGAGTTTGCAGGCAAGTATTCACTCACATGAACCATTGTGTTCCTTTCCACATTGGATACCGATACTTTTCCGTTGTCTATTCTGCTAGCCCTATGAATCGTTGCTTCTGTTCCGATCCTATCACATGTTATCCTTTAACCCTGATATAGCCTCACCTCCACACCTATAACCCCATTGCTTGTTGCTCGTGTCTTACTAGCATGCTTAGGGTTGTTTTTGCTCGAGTCTGTTACCCGTTACTTTCTGTTACCATATTCTTTTATGTTCTGGGGCTCGATGTTAATCAATCAACCTGTTAATGTTTGAGGTAATAATAATTTGATGATAAGGCACCGGCAGGAGGCCCGGCGTGGTTTTGAGGCCTGCTAGTGTCGACCCTAATTAGGAAAAGGGTCTTGTCTACTGATCCATGATGAGCGCACTAACCGCATGTGGGAAGCGTGTATGGGCGCCCCCCTCAATTTGATTCGATTCGCATCTCGTCAATCGCCACACTTAGTTCGGGCTTTCCATTTGATGCATGCATGTGCAGATGCGAACCCTTGGCACCAGGGTGGAACTTTTGTAGTCGGCATTTAGGGCGGCGTGGTCTTAGAGTGCTATGAGGGTCCCTTTTTCTTCGTGGGGCTCGATTATCCGCGCACATACAGCATGTGGTTCTTTGGGCTTGATGCGAAGAAGAGTTGAGTTGTGTTGAGTGCCCCGCTTGGTGGAAAGGCCATTCCATCTGGCGGGTTATTCTTACGTGTACGGCCAAATTGGTGCACCCCTGCAGGGTAAATCTTCTCGAAAAGCCGTGTTTTCCGCGGTTATGGATGACTTGGTGAAAGTACTGGCTAACAAGTACTCAGAACAACTTACACCTAACTAATGATAACTTGACTAGTAATAGTCTTATTGACACAATAACTTGAACCATCATTAATCCAACTGTGTGAGTTATCCTCGGATTGCTTCTTTGGATAAGGGGCAAGATCCAGGATGGGTTTGTTTGGTGGTTAGTTGTTAGTTGGTTCCGATACGCTATCTTATCTCCTTTCTGTTAGCTGGAAGTTGTAGCATGTATCTGTAGTTGGTTAGTGCAGCCCGCTGCCGCATCTTTTGTATCACCCTTTCTTCCGTTGAACCCAAAGCATCTGTACTTGATGTTGTGGGGTACACTTTGGTGAACTGTGAGTCTTGCTTGCCAGTACGTTTATGTACTGACCCCTTTGGGGCTGTGGTTTCCGCAGACTACGTTTCCGAGGATCCCCATGGTGGCTACTACGTGGAGTATGACGAGGCTGCTGACGAGTAGATAGCGGACCCGGGCAGGATCCGAGACTTCGTGGATGGGCTCCGTCTTTTCGTTTCCGGCCTCTTAGGCCTATTTGGATCTTGTCTGTACTCAGACATTTTGGATGCTTCCGCTGTGTTGTAATGATGAATTGTTGGGACATGTGTCCTCTAGATGATTGTATTTGCTATCTCTGCTCTAGTGAGAGCTATTTGCAACTTATTTCAATCTTTTTGTGTCTTAGAGATCTGTTGTGATATCACTTGTTCAAATGCCGTTGACGTACCATGTGTGTATGTTATGAAGTACGCCAATGGAAGTATCTGGATTTCTATGGGATGGTTTGCGCAGACGATGAATAGTAGAGAATGGTTGTCACACGTTTACGTGTTGGCCTACTCATATTGAGATGCGGGTGCCGGTATGCCCCGTAAGCCATTTATCTACTGTTTAACGGACTGTGAGTATCCCCTAGAAGTCCGGGTGCGACAAATGGTATCAGAGCCTGTCTGCCTGTAGGATCCCTTTTTACTGGTCGCAGTTGAGTCTAGAAACTATTTTGTAGCTATATAGGAAAAATGAAACGTGAGAGTAGGAATTCTGTTCTTTTTCTTCTTTCCCCACCCACCCTCCCTTTTTTTCTGGTAAGGAAGTGCAACGTTGTTTACTTTTCTCATCTAAACTTTCAAGTTAGGATTTCACGTATCCTGGTTTCTCTAGGATAGTTATATCTACTAGACCATAGGAATGGAGGTGGTTGTGACATGATTTATCATGTTGCCTACTCACGATTGAGAACGGAGGCGTGTAAGCCCCGGAAGCAGATCCTCTATTCCTTAAGCAGTAGATATTGATCCTTTAGAAGCCCGAATGGGTTTTCCGTAGTACCTCAGGAGTGTTTTGTTCTCGTGTTTCCCGAATGTTGCTTCGTTATCCTGTTCTTCTCAACATCCTTTTCGTCCGTTCAAACCTTGTTGTTGCTTCCCACTTCAGTTCTTCTACCGGCGTCTAATCAATAACTCTGTTCCACCCTTCTGGCCAGAAAGTCTATTCTCCAAATGAATAAAGTTCCATTCAGCTATACACCCTCGATACAAAACCTCTCCCTTTACTCGAAAATGTTCCGGTGGTTTGCGAATTCCCTGACGTCTTTCCAGAAGAGTTGCCAGGAATGCCTATCGACTTGAACTTCCAGAAAAACTATCCAAGGTGCACGATGTGTTTCACGTGTCACAGCTCAAGAGGATCTTCGCAAAAAGTATCCGGACCTTTTTCTCTTCTCAGTAGGAATCTCGGGGCGCGATTCCTTCAAGGGGGGCGTTTTGTAACATCCCAAGTATGAAAAATAGCCATTAGAATGTTTGCTCTCTGTTATTTTATGTTTTGCATCATGACATCATGTTCATTGCATTTGTTTTGCTCTGTTTTCCATTTGTTTTCCTTTGTTTTCCTTTGTTTTCTATTTGAATTTCAAATCAAATTTCAAACCTTTTGTTTCATACTTGTGCTGTTACAATTTCCAATGAATATTTCAAATCAAAACAATTATTTGTGTCCATTAAAGTTGTAATTTCAAAACTATTGATTTGTTTCTATCAAAAATTCATCCAGTACCAAACCATTTTCAAATTCAATTAATTCTCCAAACAACAACCCTTTTGAAAATTATGAAAATGACAAAACACCTCCATCATTTGTTTCAAATAAGCTTAAGGGTTCAAACTATTTAAATGGTTCTTTTTAATAACTCATTTAATAGCAAATTTCATTCAAATTCAAACCAATTGCAAACAGCAACATAATTAAGTTTTTGAAAACCAAAGTTTGCAAATTGTTGTTGTTACTATAAATAACTCATACAAAATTTTCTACTAAATTTTCTAACCCTAACACTCATTCATTTCTTTCCTATTCAAATCTGCAAAAAAAAAAAAGAAAAATAAAAACCTAAAAGAGAGGGAGAGGGGGCAGGCCAGCCTTTTGGGCCAGCCCACCATCTCCCCTGGCCCGTACCCCCCTCTTTCTCTTATTCCTCGTACGACAGGCCATCCGCTGCATCCACGTCGAGCTTCAGAGCAGCAGACGGCTGCGAGCACGCCCTCCTCCTCCATTTAAGCCCTACCCCCTAGCTCCTCCCCTAGCCCTAGCCTACCTCCCTCCTCTCTCCCTCTCTCGCGCCGTCATCTTCCTCTTCTCCTCCCTCCTCCATCTCTGTTCTGCAACCATCACCGCCACCGCCACTGTTTCTCCGTCGATCGCCGGCGACGTGATCCACCTTCGCACGGGCTAACGGCGGGAATCGGACCCCCTCTGCGCCGGCTACCTCCTCGACATCACGCCAGGGGCGGGGAAGGCCTGTGGCGCCGCCGCCGTCCCGATATCGCCGCCGGCCAACCCCTCTTCACCGAACCCGAGCACGCCCCGCTCCCTGCTGCTTCTCCCTCGGTGAGCACCTCACCCTCCATCTGGCCCTCTCCGTTTGCCCTCGCTGCTATCACGTTTCACCGCACGCGCGTAGCACACGGTCACCGCACAGCAGCAGCGAGCGGTTCCTCGCCGGCGGCTGTCGCGCGTCGGACAGAAGTTCAGAGAAACTGAACTTTTGCGATTCAGTTTCAGTTAACGATCTAACCGAACTATATACCCCCCCGAGCCTTACCTGTCAACAACACAGCTTCACACCGCAGTGGCAACGGCCGCTGCGCGCGCCCACGAGGGCGTGGGATCGAATCCCACCCCTGCGCAATAAACCCAACTTTTTTCCATCTTATTTTCAGAACCAGAAACTTGACAGAATTGCACACAAGTCCCTGCCAGTTCTCTTCTAGGTCCCTGTATTATTTTTCTAAGTCCCTAACTGATAATTAAATGGCAGATTACACCCTAGTCTTGTAAAATGCATAACTAATTTGTTTCAACTCCAAATTCAACATTTTAAATATGTATTATGTACCAAATTGAATTCTCTACCCAAATACAAATTTTGTTTACTGTTTTGAATATCTTAAATTGGTGAAATATTTGAATCTTTGTTTAATTCATTTAATTTTGCAAAATTCATAACTTAGGCATAAAAATTTCAAATTCAACAAATAAAATATGTTTTCCATTCCATTTTTCATGTACTTTGCAAATATCAACTTGGTGTTCTGTTTTGAATAAATTAAATTGCTGAAAACAACTGTTTCTTATTTAATGCATGTAAAATTGCCAAATTAATAACTTGCTTATTTTAAATCCATTTTCCACAAATAAAATATGTTTTCCATGATAAATTGAACCACCTTTTCAAGTATAAACTTTGTTTCATGTTTTGAATAATTAAAATTGGTTAAATAATTTAAACCTTGTTTAAATCATTTAAAATTGTTAAATCCATAACTTGGTCAAATTAATTTCTTTTTGAAACTATAAAATATGTTTTCAAACCAGAAAAGTTTAAGCTTTTCAAATATGAATTTGGTTTAATGTTTTGAACAAATAAAAATTCAAATAATTTCATACTTGAATTAAATCCTTCTAAATCTTGTTTAAACTTGTTTAATTCATAAGTAATTTATTCTAAATACTTTTTCAACAAGTGAAACATGTATTCCACCTAAAATTTTGTGTTCTTTCCAAACATGAACTTTGTTATCTATTTTGAACAATTAAAATTGGTGAAAACAACAAATGCTTGTGTAACACCTTTAAGAAGCAAATTTTCATAACTTAATAAACAATTTTCCAAACTTGGTAAACCTTATTTCAAATTGCACCTAAGGTTGTTTTCTTTCTGTTTTCCTCATCCATGCATCATGCTAATCCATTTTCACATGTTGGTTAGTTGTAGATCAATTAACCCAACCTTAATTCATGGGCTTTCCATATGCAATCCAAATTGCATATGGGTCCATTTAAACATGTTATCTTGTCAACTAGTTTATTTGCATGCCTCAATTAAATGGTCATGCATCATCCCATGATTGTGCACTATGCCATGTTATTGGTTGTTTGTCTCTCTGTGTTGTTTGTTTGCTTCTTCTCGAATAGACGACGACGTTGAGACAGACGATACTTACGACACCCCTTCTGAGGATCTAGCTCAGTACCAGGCTGTTGAGTTTGCAGGCAAGTATTCACTCACATGAACCATTGTGTTCCTTTCCACATTGGATACCGATACTTTTCCGTTGTCTATTCTGCTAGCCCTATGAATCGTTGCTTCTGTTCCGATCCTATCACATGTTATCCTTTAACCCTGATATAGCCTCACCTCCACACCTATAACCCCATTGCTTGTTGCCCGTGTCTTACTAGCATGCTTAGGGTTGTTTTTGCTCGAGTCTGTTACCCGTTACTTTCTGTTACCATATTCTTTTATGTTCTGGGGCTCGATGTTAATCAATCAACCTGTTAATGTTTGAGGTAATAATAATTTTATGATAAGGCACCGGCAGGAGGCCCGGCGTGGTTTTGAGGCCTGCTAGTGTCGACCCTAATTAGGAAAAGGGTCTTGTCTACTGATCCATGATGAGCGCACTAACCGCATGTGGGAAGCGTGTATGGGCGCCCCCCTCAATTTGATTCGATTCGCATCTCGTCCAAATCGCCACACTTAGTTCGGGCTTTCCATTTGATGCATGCATGTGCAGGTGCGAACCCTTGGCGCCAGGGTGGAACTTTTGTAGTCGGCATTTAGGGCGGCGTGGTCTTAGAGTGCTATGAGGGTCCCCTTTTCTTCCTGGGGCTCGATTCGCCGCGCACGCACAACATGTGTTTCTTTAGGCTTGATGCGAAGAAGAGTTGAGTTGTGTTGATTGCCCCGCTTGGTGGAAAGGCCATTCCATCTGGCGGGTTATTCTTACGTGTACGGCCAAATTGGTGCACCCCTGCAGGGTAAATCTTCTCGAGAAGCCGTGTTTTCCGCGGTTATGGATGACTTGGTGAAAGTACTGGCTAACAAGTACTCAGAACAACTTACACCTAACTAATGATAACTTGACTAGTAATAGTCTTATTGACACAATAACTTGAACCATCATTAATCCAACTGTGTGAGTTATCCTCGGATTGCTTCTTTGGATAAGGGGCGAGATCCAGGATGGGTTTGTTTGGTGGTTAGTTTTAGTTGGTTCCGATACGCTATCTTATCTCCTTTCTGTTAGCCGGAAGTTGTAGCATGTATCTGTAGTTGGTTAGTGCAGCCCGCTGCCGCATCTTTTGTATCACCCTTTCTTCCGTTGAACCCAAAGCATCTGTACTTGATGTTGTGGGGTACACTTTGGTGAACTGTGAGTCTTGCTTGCCAGTACGTTTATATACTGGCCCCTTTGGGGCTGTGGTTTCCGCAAACTACGTTTCCGAGGATCCCCATGGTGGCTACTACGTGGAGTATGACGAGGCTGCTGACGAGTAGATAGCGGACCCGGGCAGGATCCGAGACTTCGTGGATGGGCTCCGTCTTTTCGTTTCCGGCCTCTTAGGCCTATTTGGATCTTGTCTGTACTCAGACATTTTGGATGCTTCCGCTGTGTTGTAATGATGAATTGTTGGGACATGTGTCCTCTGGATGATTGTATTTGCTATCTCTGCTCTAGTGAGAGCTATTTGCAACTTATTTCAATCTTTTTGTGTCTTAGAGATCTGTTGTGATATCACTTGTTCAAATGCCGTTGACGTACCATGTGTGTATGTTATGAAGTACGCCAATGGAAGTATCTGGATTTCTATGGGATGGTTTGCGCAGACGATGAATAGTAGAGAATGGTTGTCACACGTTTACGTGTTGGCCTACTCATATTGAGATGCGGGTGCCGGTATGCCCCGTAAGGCATTTATCTATTGTTTAACGGACTGTGAGTATCCCCTAGAAGTCCGGGTGCGACAACACCGTAACATGGTAATTATAAAGTATCTTTCGTTCTTATCAACTAGTATGCCAGTTTTCTATATGCTGAAATTCGGATGGGCTTGCAGGCCCATTAGGCAATTTCCATTTAATCCCTAAGGCCCATGCTGCCATAGCAAATGGTGGGAGTTTAGTCCCATATTGCTAGTTGAGAGAGTTTTGCACCAGTTTATAAGGTGAGCTCTCTCCCCACTAGTGTGAGTTGGTATGAAGAGAGAAGAGTAGTGGAGGTGTTCCACACGCGCGCTCCTCCTCCTCCGCCGCCCGCCTCGTCACGACGCGCCGCGCCGCGCCGCGGGTTGCGGGAATGAGCCGAGCCGATGCCTTTATTTTGGCAGTCGGAAACGGGGAGCAAACAGACACAGCAATAATATGAGACGTCGTAATTATTGTTGTCTAATTGCGTCACATTTATATTGGCAACAGCTGTATTGATCGCGTGTGATAACTGCGCGCAGTAAAACGCCGCCTTTATCACGTGGTAACGGCTATAGTTAATGCCAATTAAATTGACCGTTCTCCTACTCGGCCGTGCCTATAAATTGAAGGCTCAGGCGGACACAGTACACACAACTCACACACGCCACCTCGTTGCGCCCACTGTCGTTCCACCTCCTGTTCCTGCCGCCGGTGATCCCATCCCTTCTACCGCGTACACAGCCGACGGGAGAGCAGACCTCTGAAACCCCGCCTCTCCAGATCCTGTACGGGAGAGGGGCGATTAGGTTTTTGGGGAGCGTCTCCTACGCGACTGCTCGCTGCTGCTATACATCTACTTCGTCTACTACCGCGTCGCCCTCGTCGTCAACAGTACATCTACTTCGTCTACTACCGCGTAGCCCTCGTCGTCAACATGGCCACCGAAGCTGAACGCGCTGCTGCTGCCGCCGAGGCCGCCACTGCTGCCACCGAGGCCGCCTCTGCTGCTGAGGCCGCCGCCGCGGCTGCCGCCTCTGCTATGGCTACTGCCAATTGGCCAACTGCAGGGTATAGCACGTTTATCCCTGTCCTTATTATTTCCATGTGTGCAACACTAATAGTTTGCGTAGATTTATCTACTATAAATCTAGTATGCACGAACATGGTTAAATATCAGTATGTTTACGTCATGTTCATGATTTATACTTGGATTAATTTAATCTGTAAATTGCCTAAATTCTTAACAATCCAAAAACCTAATCTGTGTAGGCAATTTTTGATTCATGGGTTTGCTACTGCACTGAAACCGGACCAGTTTACGGGGACGTACTTTAAGCGTTGGCAGACCAAAACAATCTTATGCCTCACGGCTATGAACGTGTTCTGAGTCGCCGGTGTCACTCCCACGGGAACGATTACTCCTGAACAGGAGAAGACGTTTAGGGATGCCACCGTCGTCTTTGTTGGATGCGTTCTAAGCGTGATCGGAGATAAGTTTGTTGACGCATATTTACATATGCGGGTTGCCAAGGACTTATAGGAGGCGCTCGAATCCAAATTCGGCGCAACCGATGCTGGCAGCGAGATGTACAGTATAGAGCAGTTCCATGACTATAGAATGGTCGAAAACCGTTCTGTATTGGAGCAGTCTCATGAGATACAGTGCATCGCTAAGGAGCTTAAAATTCTCAAGTGCGTGCTACCGGGCAAGTATGTCGCGGGATGCATAATCGCCAAGTTGCTTAATTCCTGGAGGAAATTTGCCACTACTCTGAAACATCAGAGGCGTGAATTCTCAGTAGAGGATGTCATCGGTCATCTGAGTGTTGAGCAGAATTCGAGGGCAAAGGACTCACATGGAAAAGGGAACGAAGGGACTTATGCGGCCAATATGGTACATAAAACGTACAACTCCCACAAGAATAAAGCGAGGAATGGTGTCCAGCAGAATACCGACTTCAAGAAGAAGGCTAAGAAGACCTTCAAGAAGAATAAGAAGAAAGATGGCTGCTTCACTTGTGGTTCACTGGAACACTGGGCTGTGAAGTGCCCAAAGAAGTATGTGAAGCCAGGACAGGATTCCAAGGCTGTCAACATGATCGTGAGCAACAATGAGAATGGGGCATCTGGGTATGGTAATTTGTTTACTGTATTTTCAGTTTGTCAGTCTACTGATTGGTGGATTGACACAGGTGCAAACATTCATGTGTGTGCTGACATCTCATTGTTTTCTTCTTATCAGGTCACAAGGAACGGGTCCGTATTGATGGGGAACGGCGCAAGTGCTTCTGTACTTGGTGTTGGCACGGTCGATTTGAAGTTTACTTCGGGAATGATCGTGCAGTTCAAGAACGTGCAGCATGTCCCCGTCATCAAGAAGAATCTCGTTAGTGGCTCCCTTCTATGTAGAGAAGGATTTAAGTTGGTTTTCGAGTCCAATAAAGTAGTTGTAACGAAATATGGGTTGTTTGTTGGAAAATGGTACGAGTGCTGAGGTCTGTTTCGCTTTTCCCTCGCTGATTTCTGTAATAAAGTCGTGAACAATATTCATTCGAGTGTTAATGAAGCAGAAGTTTGACATTCACGTCTTTGTCACGTTGGTTTCAGTTGCATGACGCGGTTAGCAAAACTAAATTTAATTCCAAGTTTCACTTTAGCCAAAGGTTCTAAGTGCCATTCGTGTGTACAAGCAAAGCAACCTCGCAAGGCTGCGGAGGAGAGACACTTGGCGCTATTAAAACTCATACATTCTGATCTCTGTGAGATGAATGGTGTGTTGACTAAAGGTGGGAAGAGATACTTCATGACGTTAATAGATGATTCCACTAGGTTTTACTA
The DNA here is from genome assembly GCA_028641055.1 of Alopecurus myosuroides. Taxonomy (NCBI): domain Eukaryota; kingdom Viridiplantae; phylum Streptophyta; class Magnoliopsida; order Poales; family Poaceae; genus Alopecurus; species Alopecurus myosuroides. The sequence continues at coordinate 372,230,288 of CM054059.1, forward strand.
TGTATATCTGATAAACACTAAAGATGAGGCTCTACACTACTTTAAAATCTATAAGGCAGAAGTTGAGAATCAACTTGAAAAGAAAATTAAACGAATCCGGTCAGATCGTGGTGGAGAGTATTTCTCTAATGAGTTTGACTCTTTCTGTGCGGAACATGGCATTATTCACGAGAGGATGCCTCCCTATTCACCTCAGTCAAATGGGGTTGCCGAACGGAAAAACCGTACTCTAATAGATTTGGTTAACGCCATGTTAGATACATCGGGTTTATCCAAGGCATGGTGGGGGAGGCTATATTGACATCATGTCATGTCCTGAATAAAGTTCCGACGAAAAACAATGAGGTCACTCCCTATGAGCAATGGGAGAAGAGAAAAACAACACTCTCGTACTTACGTACTTGGGGCTGTTTGGCGAAAGTCAATGTGCCGATCCCCAAAAAGCGTAAACTTGGACCAAAGACCGTGGATTGTGTTAATTTGGGATACGCTAAGAATAGCGTTGGCTATAGATTTCTAGTAGTGAAATCTGAGGTACCTGACGTGATGGACGGTACGATTTTGGAGTCTAAAGATGCTACATTCTTTGAGGATATTTTTCCTATGAGAGATATGCAAACCACTTCTAGACAGGAATCAGAGGAGACTCCTGAACCTGCCATTCCTATGGAATATTATGAACAAACACATGATGAGAATCCTGAGAAGGATGACGAGGAAACTCTTGGTACGGGCAAGAGACAGGAGACTGCAAAGTCTTTTGGTGATGATTTCCTTGTGTACCTTATGGATGATACTCCCACTTCTATTTCAGAAGCTTACACTACTAGGGAAAAGTTTACCCCAGGCGAACAGAAACGGACTACCACAGGCGCATTTCGGTTCGCCTGGGACCATATCGCCAGCGGTAATGGCTTACTCCAGGCGAATAGTGAAACGCGCCTGTGGTAAGTTGGCATACCCCAGGCGAATAAGCCTTGTGCGCCTGGGGTAATACTTTTACCTGTGGCGAACAAGCATTGTGCGCCTGGGGTACAGATGCGCCTGGGGTACCGTATTCTGTTCGCCTGGGGTATGGTTTTGCTTTATCAAAATATAAAAGAAATCAAAATAACAGAATTACAGGAAAATGACAGAAATAAGTCTCAAAATGACAGAAATATACCATAGTCTCAAGATGACAGAATTAAGTTTTATAACAGAAATATTTTCGATCATCAACACATAGTCTCGATCATGACCACATAGTTCAACAAAATTACATAGTCTCGAAAAGAACCATAGTACTAATTAATAAATCCAGGAGTTAGCTAGTCAGATGAAAATGATTATTTGTTCTAATTTGGGCTGATGTAGTGGATGACCATCATCATGTCCAAGTTGGGGATGTCAGTATCCCTCATGGTGATCAGAATAGCTCGGCCAGCCTCCATACAAACTCTTGCGGAATGGATCTGCCTCCATGCTTGAGAGTTGAGGATGACGCGACCATCAGCATTATCCCTGGTGATCGGAACTGTGGTGACATCTCCTGATTCTCCACGGCGTACTCCAATGGTACCTTTATGCTCCATGCCAGCACTGTCCGCTACCGCCATAGGTATTTTCTAGAACACATAATTTCAAGAAAGAATAAAAGCACAATGTCACATACCGGCCACATTATAACATAAGCAACTATAGGAATAAGAAAATGTTAAAAAACATACCATGAGATGTCCATTGGAGATGTTAGTGTTGGTGATGCGATGCACGAAAGGGGACCCGATGTAGCTATCTATCTGGGCAAGTCTCTGAAGGACACGATCCTTCTCAAGCTCGCTAAGATTCGCTCTTTGAGCAACCACCACATGTTTCCATGGGTCCTCCTCGTCCATATCATCCTCAGTGTCCATATCATCCTCAGTGTTCCCAATTTCCTCCTCACTCCCGCCATCCTCGCTCGCAATCCCGCTCATATACAGAATTTTGATACGAGGTTGCGGTCCTTCCATAGAGAAGTGAATGTAATCACCTCTGCTTAAATTGTACTTGGCGATGATAGCCTGCAATTGTTCCCCGCAGAAGTAGGTCTTCTTTCTTTCTTTCTTCACTCGAAGAATGTAAGTGGTCCCGTGAACATTGAAATCCACGTTATTGCCAACTAACTCGTTGAACTCTTCGCGAATATTGCATGGTAGAATCTAAAAAAGAAATATGAAGAATCTTTTGTTAAGAAACACAAGTCTCAAGCTAGATAGTAAAACGAAAGAACAAGTTAACATAAAAAGAATTGTTAATTACCAACGAATCAACGTCACCGTCGTGGAGCTGAAGCATAAAAGAAGTCCCGGTGAATCGTCCTTGGGCACATCGGGACCGACATACTTCGCAAGCCATGTTCTATTAAATTAAGAAAGTACACATAGAGGTTAGAGGAGCATGCATAGCTATCACAAAACAAAGACAAATGGCAGCACCTACCTATCACAAAACAAATGCACAAAAGCTATCTACTTTACTGGAATATCCAAAAACAATGCTATGTGTGGTACCACCAGATTACTGTGTTCTAATTGCATGCTGGGGTTTGAACGCAGATGGGGACAAAAGTGATGGGTGCTTAGCCAAATAAAAAATCCAGAACATGCTATCGATCCGAACGCTCGTTGCTATGGATTTCCTCTGTTTTCTCGTTCCTAAGTTTTGCGTTTACGTTCCTAAATTGGGGACATAGACCATTGCGTTTACGTTCCTACATAGCACTGAATCCTGGAGCTCAAAGAAAGCAAACATTCCTCTGGATCCACGACGACGGGAGCACCACGGCCACCAGGAGCAGGCGCACATCCTCTGGATCCACAACGACGACGGGAGGGCCGGAGTGGGCTGGGATGGAGGGGGGATGGGAGGGAGGGGGGATGGGAGGGAGAGGGGCTGACCTGGATCAACGACGACGACGACGACGGAGTGGGCGACGACCTGCTCTGCTCCTCCTCGACACTGGCGACAGCGGCGGCGTGTGGGTGCGTGTGGGTGCGGGTGAGATCTGGTCACTTAGAATACTAAAGCATTGAGCTAAGCACATTGGCACCGGTTTGTGATACAAACCGGTTCTAAAAGGATCTGTCCACTGGCCCCCCCACCCTGCCGCAAATGGCCTCAAGGCCTTTAGGACCGGTTTGTGATACAAACCGGTTCTAAAAGGATCTGTCCACTGCCCCCCCTGCCGCAAATGGCCTCAAGGCCTTTAGGACCGGTTTGTGATACAAACCGGTTCTAAAGGATCTGTCCCCTGGCCCCCCCTCCGCGCAGCAAATGGCCGCAAGGCCTTTAGCACCGGTTTGTGATACAAACCGGTGCTAAAGGCCTTGCGGCCATTTGCTGCGCAAAGAGGGGCCCAGGGGACATATCCTATAGAACCGGTTTGTATCACAAACCGGTCCTAAAGGTTTTCTCATTTTTTTGCAGCAACGGCGAGGGCTTACCCCAGGCGCAGAGGTTCGGCTTTCGCCTGGGGTATGTGTTATACCAGAGGCGAACATCTTCTCTATTCGCCTGCGGTAAACGAAGAGTGCCAGGGTGTGGTGTTGGGTGGCCCTGCCACACTTTACCCCAGTCGCTTTCGTAGTTGGTTCGCCTGGGGGTAAGGGACTTAACGCAGGCGCATCGCTCCGCTGTTCGCCTGCGCTAAGTAGCCCAGGCGCGTCTACTTTCATGTTCGCCTGTGGTAGGATATGCTGCTATAAGCAAATCTCTAGTAGTGTTATGCATCTCCAGATGCTGACTACTGGAGAGAAGCGGTCCGTAGCGAGATGGATTCCATCATGGCTAATGGAACGTGGGAGATCACTGAACGTCCTTATGGCTGTAAACCATTAGGATGTAAGTGGATGTTCAAAAAGAAGCTTAGGACCGATGGTACGATTGAAAAGTACAAGGCTAGACTTGTGGCCAAAGGTTACTCCTAGAAAGAAGATGAAGATTTCTTTGATACTTATTCACCTGTGGCCAGACTGACCACCATTCGAGTATTACTCTCGTTGGCGGCCTCGCATGGTCTTCTCGTCCATCAGATGGATGTTAAGACGGCTTTCCTAAATGGAGAGTTAGACGAGGAAATCTATATGCAACAGCCAGATGGCTTTGTGTTAGATGGTCAAGAAGGAAAGGTGTGTAAGTTACTGAAATCTTTATATGGGCTGAAACAAGCACCTAAGCAATGACATGAGAAGTTCAATACAACTTTAACATCTGTTGGCTTTGTTGTTAATGAAGCTGACAAATGTGTATACTATCGCCATGGTGGGGGCGAAGGAGTTATATTGTGTTTGTATGTTGATGACATACTGATATTTGGGACCAAACTCAAAGTAATCAATGAGGTTAAGTCATTTCTATCCCAGAACTTTGAGATGAAAGATATTGGTGTTGCTGATGTTATTTTGAACATCAAGCTATTGAGAGACAATGAGGGTGGGATTACACTTCTGCAATCCCATTATGTTGAGAAGGTTTTGAGTCGTTTTGGATAGTCGGACTGCAAAATTTCTCCAACACCAAATGATCCTAGTGTGCAGATTCGAAAGTTCGAAGGCACAACTAAGGATCAGCTGAGGTACTCTCAAGTAATTGGTTCACTCATGTATCTAGCGAGCGCTACGAGGCCTGACATCATGTTTGATGTGTGCAAACTAAGCCGGTTTGTTTCCAATCCGGGTGATGTGCATTGGCATGTTGTAGAAAGAATTATGCGCTATCTGAAAGGTACCGTGAACCATGGACTTCACTACAGTGGATATCCTTCGGTACTTGAAGGGTATTGTGATGCGAATTGAATCTCTGATGCTGATGAGATGAAAGCCACAACGGGGTATGTGTTTACCCTTGGAGGTGGTGCTGTTTCCTGGAAGTCTTGCAAGCAAACGGTCTTAAAGAGATCGACAATGGAAGCAGAATTAACAGCATTAGACACGTCTAGTGTCGAACCAGGATGGCTTCGAGATCTTTTGATGGACTTGCATGTGGTTGAAAAGTTAGTACCGGCTATCCTTATGAATTGTGACAATCAAACAGTAATTGTCAAGGTGAAGAGTTCAAAGGAGAATGCACAGTCCACAAAGCACATAAAAATGAGATTAAAAGCTGTCAGACATTTGAGAAACTCCGGAATGATAGCGGTGGATTATATCCAGTCGGCTAAGAATCTGGAAGATCCCTTTACTAAAGGGCTATCACGTGTTGTGATAGAAAGTGCATCGAGGGAGATGGGTATGAGACCCACATGAGTTGCCATGGCAGTAACCCAACATATGTGATCGGAGATCCCGTGAAGTGGGACCTGGGAAAACAAGCTAGTGGTTAACTAAGGAGAGTAATTTTTACTAACCCACTCCACTGGAGATGCAGTACTCTCAAAAACTGTATGGCAGGTTGACTTTTGTCTTAATGTGTCCCAAGGCTTGTATAAGCAAGATGCTATCCTACATAGCGATCTTTGGAGGAACACACCTATATGATACTGACTGCTGGTCACACTCTATGAGATTGGGTGATCTCTAATAAGTTCATGAATAGGCCAGAAGTATGACTAATATGCTCCACCCTAGGGGTTAGCCTTCGGCAGCCTAGTACTGGCAAGACATTTAGTGAAACTATTTTACGCCAAACTGACAATTCAAGGCATAGTCCATTGTTCAGTTGTGATGTAGTGTAGCTACTTGTTCTAGGTGGATGTTCAACCTTAACGGGTCTCCACTGAAAATGCCGGTATATAAAAACAGTGAATGGAGCATAGGACAACACCATGGGTCTTCAGGATCTGGTGGGGGATTGCTGAATTTCGGATGGGCTTGCAGGCCCATTAGGCGATTTCCATTTAATCCCTAAGGCCCATGCTGCCATAGAAAATGGTGGGAGTTTAGTCCCATATTGCTAGTTGGGAGAGTTTTGCACCAGTTTATAAGGTGAGCTCTCTCCCCACTAGTGTGACTTGGTATGAAGAGAAAGGAGTAGTGGAGGTGTTCCACACGCGCGCTCCTCCTCCTCCGCCGCCCGCCTCGCCACGCCTCGTCACGACACGACGCGCCGCGGGTTGCGGGAATGAGCCAAGCCGATGCCTTTATTTTGGCAGTCGGAAACGGGGAGTGCCTACAAATTGGAGGTTCAGGCGGACACAGTACACACGCCGCCTCGTTGCGCCCACTGTCGTTCCACCTCATGTTGCTGCCGCCGGTGATCCCATCCCTTCTACCGCGTACACGGCCGACGGGAGAGCAGGCCTCCGAAACCCCGCCTCTCTAGATCCTGTACGGGAGAGGGGCGATTAGGTTTTTGGGGAGCGTCTCCTACGCGACTGCTCGCTGTTGCTGTACATCTACTTCGTCTACTACCGTGTCGCCCTCGTCATCAACAGTACATCTACTTCGTCTACTACCGTGTCGCCCTCGTCGTCAACATGGCCACCGAAGCTGAACGGGCTGCTGCTGCCGCCGAGGCCGCCACTGCTGCCACCGAGGCCGCCTCTGCTGCTGCGGCTGCCGGCTCTGCTACGGTTACTGCCAATTGGCCAACTGCAGGGTATAGCACGTTTATCTCTGTCCTTATTATTTCCATGTGTGCAACACTAGTAGTTTGCATAGATTTATCTACTATAAATCTAGTATGCACGAACATGGTTAAATATCAGTATGTTTACGTCATGTTCATGATTTATACTTGGATTAATTTAATCTGTAAATCTTATATTTACTAATTGGAGACTCCCTATGAGCCACCATATTAATCCACATCATTAGAAAAATTAAGACAGTTAGATATAAAACTGATGGCTAGGATTATTATTGAGAGTCATGATTTACAACGTAAAATAGGCAGTCACGTAGACACGTTTGGTTGTCCATAGTACGTCACAAATACCATGAGGATTGAGAACTTCTATCTTGTACGGCTTATTTAAACATTGCGAGGCTAAAAAACAATGACTCCAATAGAGTCCAACATATACACGTCTCCCCCAACCCACGTTTAACCCTCGCATCCAAAAGTACCAATCTCCATTGGAACTGAATTTCTACAAAAAAAAAATCATACACTCACTGTGAGGTGAGGTGTTGCTGATCGGGGTGTTCCCTAATAAAGCGTAGTGCTGAGGAGGATGATCATGCCAGGAGATTAGATTCTCGAATTTCAAGCCGAGTGCCGGCGACTGGCAGCAAGTACTGGCCGGTCGTGGCGACAGCTCCATGCACTTCTTTGGGCTATGCGGAGAAATAGCTAGGGTGTCGATGATCAAGTTATTTTGCCTGCATGCCAAAGTGAATTGCTAATGACCGGGGGTATAATCGATCTACCCAGAGTACTCGCCGGCCAGCGTCGCCCTGTCTATGGACTTCTTTGCGTGCTACTTAAGTGTAGTGCTGAGGATGTTGATCACGTCTGCATATTTGATCTTTAAGCCGGCTGCCGGTGAGCGGTAGCTGCATGAATTTCTTTGGGCTATATAGAGTGAACGCTAGAGTGTTGATAAGGAAGTTATTGCCTGCCAACGTGAATCGCTAAGGAACGGAGGTTGGATTGATCTAGCCAGCGAGTACTGGCCGGCTGGTGGCGGCATATTCAGAAGACCAAAACTTCTTTGTGCAACGTAGTGCATTAGCAGCATGGATATGCCTTCTGGGTGCAGATGCAACAAAATCAAGCAACTGAATCAAGAAAGTGTTATTGATATACTTTAGATTAGTATGCATAGTATGTTAAGAATTTAGGCAATTTACAGATTAAATTAATCCAAGTATAAATCATGAACATGACGTAAACATACTGATATTTAACCATGTTCGTGCATACTAGATTTATAGTAGATAAATCTACGCAAGCTACTAGAGTTGCATACATGGAAATAATAATGACAGGGATAAACTTGCTATACCCTGCAGTTGGCCAATTGGCAGTAGCCGTAGCAGAGGCGGCGGCCGCGGCGGCGGCAACAGCAGCGTTGGCGGCCTCAGCAGCAGCGGCCTCGGTGGCAGCAGCGGCGGCAGCAGCAGCTCGATCGGCTTCGGTGGCCATGTTGACGATGAGGTAGTAGTCAAAGTAGATGTACGGCAACGAGCAGTCGCGTAGGAGACGCTCCCCAAAAACCTAATCGCCCCTCTCCCGTACAGGATCTGGAGAGGCGGGGTTTCGGAGGCCTGCTCTCCCGTCGGCCGTGTACGCGGTAGACGGGATGGGATCACCGGAGGCAGCAACAGAGAGAGGAACGACAGTGGGTGCAGAGCGTATGAGTTGTGTTTTTGTGTCCGCCCCTGCGACCTCAATATATAGGCACGGTAGGAGAACGGTCAGCTCACAAATCAATTTGGCGTTTACTACAGCCGTTACCACGTAATCAATGCGTCGTTTTACTGCGCGCGGTTAACACGTGATCAATGCGGCGTTTTACTGCGCGCGGCTGTTACCAAAATAAATGTGACGCAATAGACAGCAATCAATATGACGTGTCATATTATTGGCGTGTCTGTTGACTCCGTTTCCAACTGCCAAAATAAAGGCATCGGCTCGGCTCATTCCCGCAACCCGCGGCGCGTCGTGACGTGACGTGTCGTGACGAGGCGAGGCGGGCGGCGGAGGAGGAGCGCGCGTGTGGAACACCTCCACTACTCCTCTCTCTTCATACCAACTCACACTAGTGGGGAGAGAGCTCACCTTATAAACTGGTGCAAAACTCTCCCAACTAGCAATGTGGGACTAAACTCCCACCATTTGTTATGGCAGCATGGGCCTTAGGGATTAAATGGAAATTGCCTAATGGGCCTGCTAGCCCATTCGAATTTCAGCAATCCCCCACTAGATCCCGAAGACCCATGGTGTTGTCTTCTGTTCCATTCACTGTTTTTATATACCGGCATTTTCAGTGGAGACCCGTTAAGGTTGAACATCCACCTAGAACAAGTAGCTACACTACATCACAACTGAACAATGGACTATGCCTTGAATTGTCAGTTTGGCGTAAAATAGTTTCACTAAATGTCTTGCCAGTATTAGGCTGCCGAAGGCTGACCCCTCGGGTGGAGCATATTAGTCATACTCCTGGCCTATTCATGAACTTATTAGAGATCACCGAATCTCATAGACTGTGACCAGCAGTCAGGATCATATAGGTGTGTTCCTCCAAAGATCGCTCTGTAGGATAGCATCTTGCTTATACAAGCCTTGGAACACATTAAGACAAAAGTCAACCTATCATACAGTTTTTGAGAGTACTGCATCTCCAGTGGAGTGGGTTAGTAAAAATTACTCTCCTCAGTTAACCACTAGCTTGTTTTCCCAGGTCCCACTTCACGGGATCTCCGATCACATAGGTTGGGTTACTACCATGGCAACTCATGTGGGTCTCATACACATCTCCCTCGATGCACTTTCTATCACAACACGTGATAGCCCTTTAGTAAAGGGATCTGCCAGATTTTTAGCCGACTGGATATAATCCACCGCTATCACTCCAGAGTTTCTTAAATGTCTGACAGCTTTTAATCTCATTTTTATGTGCTTTGTGGACTGTGCATTGTCCTTTGAACTCTTCACCTTGACAATCACTGTTTGATCGTCACAGTTCATAAGGATAGCCGGTACTGGCTTTTCAACCACAGGCAAGTCCATCAAAAGATCTCGAAGCCATCCTGCTTCGACACTAGACGTGTCTAATGCTGTTAATTCTGCTTCCATTGTCGATCTCGTTAAGATCGTTTGCTTGCAAGACTTCCAGGAAACAGCACCACCTCCAAGGGTAAACACATACCCCGTTGTGGCTTTCATCTCATCAGCATCAGAGATCCAATTCGCATCACAATACCCTTCAAGTACCGAAGGATATCCACTGTAGTGAAGTCCATGGTTCATGGTACCTTTCAGATAGCGCATAATTCTTTCTACAGCATGCCAATGCACATCACCCGAATTGGAAACAAACCGGCTTAGTTTGCACACAGCAAACGTGATGTCAGGCCTCGTAGCGCTCGCTAGATACATGAGTGAACCAATTACTTGAGAGTACCTCAGCTGATCCTTAGCTGTGCCTTCGAACTTTCGAATCCGCACACTAGGATCATATGGTGTTGGAGAAATTTTGCAGTCCGAATATCCAAAACGACTCAAAACCTTCTCAACATAATGGGATTGCAGAAGTGTAATCCCACCATCATTGTCTCTCAATAGCTTGATGTTCAAGATAACATCAGCCACACCAAGATCTTTCATCTCAAAGTTCTGGGATAGAAATGACTTAACCTCATTGATTACTTTGAGGTTGATCCCAAATATCAGTATGTCATCAACATACAAACACAAAATAACTCCTTCGCCCCCACCATGGCGATAGTATACACATTTGTCAGCTTCATTAACAACAAAGCCAACAGATGTTAAAGTTGTATTGAACTTCTCATGCCATTGCTTAGGTGCTTGTTTCAGCCCATATAAAGATTTCAGTAACTTACACACCTTTCCTTCTTGACCATCTAACACAAAGCCATCTGGCTGTTGCATATAGATTTCCTCGTCTAACTCTCCATTTAGGAAAGCCGTCTTAACATCCATCTGATGGACGAGAAGACCATGCGAGGCTGCCAACGAGAGTAATACTCGAATGGTGGTCAGTCTGGCCACAGGTGAATAAGTGTCAAAGAAATCTTCATCTTCTTTCTGGGAATAACCCTTGGCCACAAGTCTAGCCTTGTACTTTTCAATCGTACCATCAGGCCTAAGCTTCTTTTTGAACACCCACTTACATCCTAATGGTTTACAGCCATAAGGACGTTCAGTGATCTCCCACGTTCCATTAGTCATGATGGAATCCATCTCACTACGGACCGCTTCTCTCCAGTAGTCAGCATCTGGAGATGCATAAGCTTCTGAAATAGAAGTGGGAGTATCATCCACAAGGTACACAAGGAAATCATCACCAAAGGACTTTGCAGTCCTCTGTCTCTTGCCCCTACCATGGGTTTCCTCGTCATCCTTCTCAGGATTCTCATCATGTGTTTGTTCATAATATTCCATAGGAATGGCAGGTTCAGGAGTCTCCTCTGATTCCTGTCTAGAAGTGCTTTGCATATCTCTCATAGGAAAAATATCCTCAAAGAATGTAGCATCTTTAGACTCCAAAATCGTACCGACCTTCACGTCAGGTACCTCAGATTTCACTACTAGAAATCTATAGCCAACGCTATTCTTAGCGTATCCCAAATTAACGCAATCCACGGTCTTTGGTCCAAGTTTACGCTTTTTGGGGATCGGCACATTGACTTTTGCCAAACAGCCCCAAGTACGTAAGTACGAGAGTGTTGTTTTTCTCTTCTCCCATTGCTCATAGGGAGTGACCTCATTGTCTTTCGTCGGAACTTTATTCAGGACATGACATGATGTCAATATAGCCTCCCCCCACCATGCCTTGGATAAACCAGATGTATCTAACATGGCGTTAACCAAATCTGTTAGAGTACGGTTTTTCCTTTCGGCAACCCCATTTGACTGAGGTGAATAGGGAGGCGTCCTCTCGTGAATAATGCCATGTTCCGCACAGAAAGAGTCAAACTCATTAGAAAAATACTCTCCACCACGATCTGACCGGATTCGTTTAATTTTCTTTTCAAGTTGATTCTCAACTTCTGCCTTATAGATTTTAAAGTAGTGTAGAGCCTCATCTTTAGTGTTTAACAGATATACATAGCAAAACCTAGTGGAATCATCTATTAACGTCATGAAGTATCTCTTTCCACCTTTAGTCAACACACCATTCATCTCACAGAGATCAGAATGTATAAGTTCTAATGGCGCCAAGTGTCTCTCCTCCGCAGCCTTGTGGGGCTTGCGAGGTTGCTTTGCTTGTACACACGAATGGCACTTAGAACCTTTGGCTAAAGTGAAACTTGGAATTAAATTTAGTTTTGCTAACCGCGTCATGCAACTGAAACCAACGTGACAAAGACGTGAATGCCAAACTTCTGTTTCATTAACACTCGAATGAATATTGTTCACGACTTTATTACAAAAATCAGCGAGGGAAAAGCGAAACAGACCTCCGCACTCATACCCTTTTCCAACAAACAGTCCATATTTCGTTACAACTACTTTATTGGACTCGAAAACCAATTTAAATCCTTCTCTACATAGAAGGGAGCCACTAACGAGATTCTTCTTGATGGCGGGGACATGCTGCACGTTCTTGAGCTGCACGATCCTTCCCGAAGTAAACTTCAGATCGACCGTGCCAACACCAAGTACATAAGCACTTGCGCCGTTCCCCATCAATACGGACCCGTTCCTTGTGACCTGATAAGAAGAAAACAATGAGATGTCAGCACACACATGAATGTTTGCACCTGTGTCAATCCACCAATCAGTAGACTGACAAAGTGAAAATACAGTAAACAAATTACCATACCCAGATGCCCCATTCTCATTGTTGCTCACGATCATGTTGACAGTCTTGGAATCCTGTCCTGGCTTCACATACTTCTTTGGGCACTTCCCAGCCCAGTGTTCCAGTGAACCACAAGTGAAGAAGGCATCTTTCTTCTTATCCTTCTTGAAGGTCTTCTTAGCCTTCTTCTTGAAGTCGGTATTCTGCTGGACACCAGTCATCGCCTTGTTCTTGTGGGAGTTGTAGTTCTTCTGTACCATATTGGCCGCAGAAGTCCCTTCATTCCCTTTTCCATGCGAGTCCTTTGCCCTCGAATTCTGCTCAACACTCAGATGGCCGATGACATCCTCTACTGAGAATTCACGCCTCTGATGTTTCAGAGTAGTGGCAAAGCTCCTCCATGAATTAGGCAGCTTGGCGATTATGCATCCCGCGACATACTTGCCCGGTAACACGCACTTGAGAATTTCAAGCTCCTTAGCGATGCACTGTATCTCATGAGCCTGCTCCAAAACAGAACGGTTTTCGACCATTCTGTAGTCATGGAACTGCTCTATACTGTACATCTCGCTGCCAGCATCGGTTGCGCCGAATTTGGATTCGAGCGCCTCCCACAAGTCCTTGGCAACCCGCACATATAAATATGCGTCAACAAACTTCTCTCCGATCACGCTTAGAACGCATCCAACCAAGACGACGGTGGCATCCCTAAACGCCTTCTCCTGATCAGGAGTAATCGTTTCCGTGGGAGTGACACCGACGACCCAGAACACGTTCATAGCCGTGAGCCATAAGACTGTTTTGGTCTGCCAACGCTTAAAGTACGTCCCCTTAAACGGGTCCGGTTGCAGTGCAGTAGCAAAACCATGAATCGAAAATTGCCTACACATATTAGGTTTTTGGATTGTTAAGAATTTAGGCAATTTACAGATTAAATTAATCCAAGTATAAATCATGAACATGACGTAAACATACTGATATTTAACCATGTTCGTGCATACTAGATTTATAGTAGATAAATCTAGGCAAGCTACTAGAGTTGCACACATGGAAATAATAATGACAGGGATAAACTTGCTATACCCTGTAGTTGGCCAATTGGCAGTAGCCGTAGCAGAGGCGGCGGCCGCGGCGGCAGCAGCAGCAGCGTTGGCGGCCTCAGCAGCAGCGGCCTCGGTGGCAGCAGCAGCTCGATCGGCTTCGGTGGCCATGTTGACGATGAGGTAGTAGTCGAAGTAGATGTACGGCAACGAGCAGTCGCGTAGGAGACGCTCCCCAAAAACCTAATCGCCCCTCTCCCGTACAGGATCTGGAGAGGCGGGGTTTCGGAGGCCTGCTCTCCCGTCGGCCGTGTACGCGGTAGACGGGATGGGATCACCGGAGGCAGCAACAGAGAGAGGAACGACAGTGGGTGCAGAGCGTATGAGTTGTGTTTTTGTGTCCGCCCCTGCGACCTCAATATATAGGCACGGTAGGAGAACGGTCAGCTCACAAATCAATTTGGCGTTTACTACAGCCGTTACCACGTAATCAATGCGCCGTTTTACTGCGCGCGGTTAACACGTGATCAATGCGGCGTGTTACTGCGCGCGGCTGTTACCAAAATAAATGTGACGCAATGGACAGCAATCAATGGCGTGTCTGTTGACTCCGTTTCCAACTGCCAAAATAAAGGCATCGGCTCGGCTCATTCTCGCAACCCGCGGCGCGTCGTGACGGCTTCACCAAACTCGACGAGGAACCCACCCTGGTTCCATTCCACCAGTTAGCTCGGGCTGAGGGTGTGCTTGGCGACGGCGAGCGGCGATCTTCTGTCGGCGGCTTCGGTGGTTGCAGGTTCAGAGAAAGGTTCAGAGGCAGAAGAAGAACGATCATAGAGGAGGGAGATCGGAGAGCGGCGGCGCAGGAGGAGGAAAGGGAGAAGGGTAGGTGGCTAGGGTTGGGATCCGGCCTCGAGGGGGAGATAAAGGGAAGGGGGAGCAGGGCACATGGGGGGAGGCGCTCGGTGACAGCGACAGCGACCTCTCCCCCCGCGTCCGTACGAAGAAGATGAGGTGGAGTGGGCTGGGCCGAAATAGAACAGAGGGAGATGGGCCACTAGGCGGGCTGAGGGAAAAAGGGAGAAGGCTGGCTGCCTCTCTCCTCTCTTTTTAATTTTTATATTTTTTTTCCTTATAATTATTTTTTTGTAAAGGATGAAAGAGAGATAGGAAAAGAATTTGGGGGGGTTTTATTTTATAATTAAATTTTTATTAATTGCAGAACAGTGAGTAAAAGCAAGGTTGGTAATGATTTTCATAATTTGGAAAATTAGTTTGGTTTTAAATGGTTAGCTGGATTTCAATTATTAGTTTGATTTGGAAATTTTGGAAATCAACAAATTCTATTTAATAAGCTCAAGCAATTAAGAAAATTATTGAATTTAATTTGGTTACAAGATTTCAATTTGTAAACCCACATTTGAAAAAAAAAGCCAAGTAGGATTGATTTGATTTGAAGGTGTTATTGGAATTTACCATTTAGGGTTTTGAACAATTTAAATTGTTTTGGAATTTTGAGTTGTTTTTGAAAACAGAATGCAATGCTCATGTGATGCATGTCATGCAAGCAAAAGAAAACAAACAACTTCCTATTAGGGTAACACCCCAGGTGTTACAGACGACACCACTAACAAGGGATTGCGCCCTCGCAATCCACCTGCTAACCCGGGAGGGGAAAGAAGTTCGACTATCGATTCTTCGTGCTTCCAATTGATCTCCTCGACACCACTAACAAGGGATTCTTGCTCGGAGTGACGACGATGTTCTTCCACCAGGAATCTTCCGATGATCGAACCTATTGGGTTAAAGGCTCAGAAAACGTCCACCCACGTAGGATCCTAACACTTTGAAAGATAGACAGGGGGGACTCCAAAACAAATAAGATGGGAGGGGAAATAGAATAGGGATACGGAGAAAACAAGAATCCTATTGAGATGTTTTTCCCAAAATAGTTTAGCAGAAATAGTTTTTGACACTCTAGAAACAACGACCGTTAGAGAGGTTAGCCTACAGGCTTTGCGGACCCGTTGCGTCGATAACCATTCGTATCGAAACAATATCGGGAATCGGAACCAAGGCTCTGATACCATTTGTGACGCCCCGGGATCGGGCACTATGCAGATTTCAGCATTCCCGCCAAATCCGCATAATAACCGATTCCAGGTTGCCACTTGTGATAACATTACAACAGTTCACGAATAATCCACAACAACAACAGAAAAGATAGATACAAGATGACTCAAACGAGTCAAGGATACAACTGATACAATACAAAGATCCAAATAACAGCGGAAGAAAACAACATAGTGTCCGACTACGGACAAGATACAAATTGGACTAAGAGTCCTGAAGATAACCGAGAGCGTCCAATCCCTGCCCAGGCCAAGCCGGAGGGATTCCCAAGCTAACGTCGTCAGACTTCAAACCTGTTGACTGCAATGTTGAATATGCAGCCACGAAAAAGATTCGTGGGTCAGTACGGTTAAGTACTGGCAAGCGGATAAACCATACTCACAAGATACCGGCGTAGCCAGTCATCACAAGATACAAATACTTTGGATTCAACGGAAAGGAAGGGATTATTGCAAATAAGCGGCAGCGGGCTGCACTAACCAACTACAGAAACACAACTGCAACTTCCGGCTAACAGAAAGAGGATAAGATAGCGCATCGTAACCAACTACAACTAACCACCAAACAAACCCATCCAATGTTACCCCCTACTAAGGAAGCAACCCAAGGATAACTCACACTGTTGATTAGGGTGAAGTTCAGGTTATTGTGACAATATGCCTATTACTAGTCAAGTTGTTATAGTTAGGTGTAAGTTGTCTGAGTACTTGTTAGCCAGTACTTTCACCAAGTAATCCATAACCGCGGAAAACACGGCTTCTCGAGAAGATTCATCCCTGCAGGGTGTGCTCCAGTACCCGTACACACTCAAGCCACCAACTAAAACTCCGGTTGGCTTGACACGACCCAAACCATCTCTACAACCCATCCTCGGAGCCACGGAGCTATAAGGTCCCAGCCACGCAGCCGAATACTCAGCGCAGGTGTGCAAAACTCCCGCAGGACACAACACCCCGGCACTACAGGCCTCGCCCTATATGCATCATCATCATCATCAGTAACCATAGGTGATCAACCCATTATGCAAGGAGCAAATGGAACACCCGAACTAAGTGTGGCTCTTCGGACAAGCTGCGGATCAGGTCTAAGTCGAGGGGGGTCCCATACTACCACCCGGATGCGGTGAGCACGCTCATCATGGATCAGTAGACAAGACTCTTTCCCTAATTAAGTTCGACACTAGCAGGCCTCAAAACCCTAACCCGGGCCTCCTACCGGTGCCTTAACATCAAATTATTATTACCCAGAACAATAACAAGTTGTTGATTGAATTGAAACCCAACTATCAACTAAACAGGTGATAAGACGGACAACGAGACTTGAGCGCAAACAACCCTAAGCATGCAACTACGACACGAGGGCCAACAAGGTAAGCAAACAACAGTTAATAGGAAGTGGAAGGAAAGGCTATAACATGGCTACAAGGTAAACATATAATAGGATCGAGACACAAGCATCGTATCAACAGGCTAGAATAAGAACAACGGAAAGAATCGGTAACAAGTGATGAAAGGCAGCCATTTGGCAGCAAGTGAGTATACTTGCCTGAGATCCCGCAAGGTAGCAGAACTTGTCGTTGCTCACATCATCTCAACGTCCTATCCGGGAAGAAGCAACGAACCTCGAACAAACACCGGATGCAACAATTAATTCTACGGCAAAAGATCCAACATGATCCTATTTTATATGCATGACATGGCAAGATGCAACAGGGAAAACAACTTAAACAATTTAATCGGAACCGGAGTCCGGAGAAATAGGAATTGGTTCAAGTTGTTTAGCTAACCATCAAGTTAAATGTTGTTTAGCATGGAAAACAATAAAGTAGATGAGTTAGGCAATTTAAATGGAATGGGGCAACAGCTGGAGTTAATTAGCCCACACATTCCATATGTTGTCATATAGATGAACATGCATAACAAACCCTAAAATTTACAAGATAAGATGCAAACAGAGGTATGGATGGCATGAACATATTCCTTGCAATTTTCTGATTAGAAAACATATTTTATTTGTTTGATTTGGAGTTGAAATGAATTAGTTATGAATTTTGGCAATTTAAATTGCATTAAACAAGAGGTGAAACAATTATTCAATTTAGATGTTGCAAACCAGAAAACAAAGTTGATATTCAAGTGTGGCATGTGATTTTGGATGGATTTCATGTTTTGAGTATTTAATTTGAAAGTTATTAATTATGCCATTTAATTTGTCATTATTAAGAATTATTAAATAACATTAATTTTAATTGTTCAAATTGCAAAACAAAGTTGATAAACAGAAAGTACATTGAATTTGGACTAAAAAACATATTTGATTTGTGTTATCTGAATTAGGTATGAATTAATTATGGAATTAACCAAATTTGAGATGAATTGTTTAAATTTGAAATTTGAAACAATTTGAAATGTGCAAAACAGAAAACAAATGTTATATTTGAAAAGTTCATGAAATTTTGATTGGAATACATACAAAATTTGTGTCATTTGGATTTGTGGTTTGAAAGTTGTGAGCATTTGAAGTTTTAGGTTTTATTTGCAAAAGACAGGGACTTGACTGTGATGAAAACAGAGAAAGGGAGGGCTTAGGTGCAAAAGGTAGAAGGGCAGGGGCCTCGGTGCAAAGATCCGGATCCAGATCTGGATCTGGGACGGGTTTCACCGAGGGCAGGGCCAGCCACAGCGGCTGACCTGCGGGCCCTAGCGCCACGAGGGCGCTGACGAGGCGCGGGGTAGCCACAGAGGCTCCAGAGCCGATCACGAGTGGGACCTGCGCGCGCGCGAAGCAAAGGAAAAATAAGGCCTTCTGCGGTCGAGGGGGATCGATCCCTCGACCTGCAGCTCGCGCGCAAGGGAACAGAACCAGTGTGCTATCAATTCGTTTGTGATTCAGAGAGCGACCGCGTCCTTTTGAGTAGGTCTGCCGAGGAAAAAAATTTCCCTGACGAAACATGACGGGCAGCAGTTGATCGCAGTTGCTGCACGGCGAGCTAGGACCGAGGGGGGTACGGCGGCGCACCCCGGCGTGGCACGAAGGCCACGCTCGCAGAGCAAGGAGGGGGACAGGGAGAGTGGAAGGCGCTCACAGGTTGGTGTCGAGGAGGTGCTGTCCGATGGCGAGGAAGAGGTGGCGACAGGGCTCGGCGGCGGAGGAAAACTTGACGGCGTCGCCGACTCGGGCCTCCTCCCGCCTCCGCGCCTTCACCAAACTCGACGAGGAACCCACCCTGGTCCCATTCCACCAGTTAGCTCGGGATGAGGGTGTGCTTGGCGACGGCGAGCGGCGATCTTCTGTCGGCGGCTTCGATGGTTGCAGGTTCAGAGAAAGGTTCAGAGGCAGAAGAAGAACGATCAGAGAGGAGGGAGATCGGAGAGCGGCGGCGCAGGAGGAGGAAAGGGAGAAGGGTAGGTGGCTAGGGTTGGGATCCGGCCTCGAGGGGGAGATAAAGGGAAGGGGGAGCAGGGCACATGGGGGGAGGCGCTCGGTGACAGCGACAGCGACCTCTCCCCCCGCGTCCGTACGAAGAAGATGAGGTGGAGTGGGCTGGGCCGAAATAGAACAGAGGGAGATGGGCCACTAGGCGGGCTGAGGGAAAAAGGGAGAAGGCTGGCTGCCTCTCTCCTCTCTTTTTAATTTTTATATTTTTTTTCCTTATAATTATTTTTTTGTAAAGGATGAAAGAGAGATAGGAAAAGAATTTGGGGGGGGGGGTTTATTTTATAATTAAATTTTTATTAATTGCAGAACAGTGAGTAAAAGCAAGGTTGGTAATGATTTTCATAATTTGTAAAATTAGTTTGGTTTTAAATGGTTAGCTGGATTTCAATTATTAGTTTGATTTGGAAATTTTGGAAATCAACAAATTCTATTTAATAAGCTCAAGCAATTAAGAAAATTATTGAATTTAATTTGGTTACAAGATTTCAATTTGTAAACCCACATTTGAAAAAAAAAGCCAAGTAGGATTGATTTGATTTGAAGGTGTTATTGGAATTTACCATTTAGGGTTTTGAACAATTTAAATTGTTTTGGAATTTTGAGTTGTTTTTTAAAACAGAATGCAATGCTCATGTGATGCATGTGATGCAAGCAAAAGAAAACAAACAACTTCCTATTAGGGTAACACCCCAGGTGTTACAGACGACACCACTAACAAGGGATTGCGCCCTCGCAATCCACCTGCTAACCCGGGAGGGGAAAGAAGTTCGACTATCGATTCTTCGTGCTTCTAGTTGATCTCCTCGACACCACTAACAAGGAATTCTTGCTCGGAGTGACGACGATGTTCTTCCACCAGGAATCTTCCGATGATCGAACCTATTGGGTTAAAGGCTCAGAAAACGTCCACCCACGTAGGATCCTAACACTTTGAAAGATAGACAAGGGGGGGCTCCAAAACAAATAAGATGGGAGGGGAAATAGAATAGGGATACGGAGAAAACAAGAATTCTATTGAGATGTTTTTCCCAAAATAGTTTAGCAGAAATAGTTTTTGACACTCTAGAAACAACGACCGTTAGCGAGGTTAACCTACAGGCTTTGCGGACCCGTTGCGTCGATAACCATTCGTATCGAAACAATATCGGGAATCGGAACCAAGGCTCTGATACCATTTGTGACGCCCCGGGATCGGGCACTATGCAGATTTCAGCATTCCCGCCAAATCCGCATAATAACCGATTCCAGGTTGCCACTTGTGATAACATTACAACAGTTCACGAATAATCCACAACAACAACAGAAAAGATAGATACAAGATGACTCAAACGAGTCAAGGATACAACTGATACAATACAAAGATCCAAATAACAGCGGAAGAAAACAACATAGTGTCCGACTACGGACAAGATACAAATTGGACTAAGAGTCCTGAAGATAACCGAGAGCGTCCAATCCCTGCCCAGGCCAAGCCGGAGGGATTCCCAAGCTAACGTCGTCAGACTTCAAACCTGTTGATTGCAATGTTGAATATGCAGCCACGAAAAAGATTCGTGGGTCAGTACGGTTAAGTACTGGCAAGCGGATAAACCATACTCACAAGATACCGGCGTAGCCAGTCATCACAAGATACAAATACTTTGGGTTCAACGGAAAGGAAGGGATTATTGCAAATAAGCGGCAGCGGGCTGCACTAACCAACTACAGAAACACAACTACAACTTCCGGCTAACAGAAAGAAGATAAGATAGCGCATCGTAACCAACTACAACTAACCACCAAACAAACCCATCCAATGTTACCCCCTACTAAGGAAGCAACCCAAGGATAACTCACACTGTTGATTAGGGTGAAGTTCAGGTTATTGTGACAATATGCCTATTACTAGTCAAGTTGTTATAGTTAGGTGTAAGTTGTCTGAGTACTTGTTAGCCAGTACTTTCACCAAGTAATCCATAACCGCGGAAAACACGGCTTCTCGAGAAGATTCATCCCTGCAGGGTGTGCTCCAGTACCCGTACACACTCAAGCCACCAACTAAAACTCAGGTTGGCTTGACACGACCCAAACCATCTCTACAACCCATCCTCGGAGCCACGGAGCTATAAGGTCCCAGCCACGCAGCCGAATACTCAGCGCAGGTGTGCAAAACTCCCGCAGGACACAACACCCCGGCACTACAGGCCTCGCCCTATATGCATCATCATCATCATCAGTAACCATGGGTGATCAACCCATTATGCAAGGAGCAAATGGAACACCCGAACTAAGTGTGGCTCTTCGGACAAGCTGCGGATCAGGTCTAAGTCGAGGGGGGTCCCATACTACCACCCGGATGCGGTGAGCACGCTCATCATGGATCAGTAGACAAGACTCTTTCCCTAATTAAGTTCGACACTAGCAGGCCTCAAAACCCTAACCCGGGCCTCCTGCCGGTGCCTTAACATCAAATCATTATTACCCAGAACAATAACAAGTTGTTGATTGAATTGAAACCCAACTATCAACTAAACAGGTGATAAGACGGACAACGAGACTTGAGCGCAAACAACCCTAAGCATGCAACTACGACACGAGGGCCAACAAGGTAAGCAAACAACAGTTAATAGGAAGTGGAAGGAAAGGCTATAACATGGCTGCAAGTTAAACATATAATAGGATCGAGACACAAGCATCGTATCAACAGGCTAGAATAAGAACAACGGAAAGAATCGGTAACAAGTGATGAAAGGCAGCCATTTGGCAGCAAGTGAGTATACTTGCCTGAGATCCCGCAAGGTAGCAGAACTTGCCGTTGCTCACATCATCTCAACGTCCTATCCGGGAAGAAGCAACGAACCTCGAAAAAACACCGGATGCAACAATTAATTCTACGGCAAAAGATCCAGCATGATCCTATTTTATATGCATGACATGGCAAGATGCAACAGGGGAAACAACTTAAACAATTTAATCGGAACCGGAGTCCAGAGAAATAGGAATTGGTTCAAGTTGTTTAGCTAACCATCAAGTTAAATGTTGTTTAGCATGGAAAACAATAAAGTAGATGAGTTAGGCAATTTAAATGGAATGGGGCAACAGCTGGAATTAATTAGCCCACACATTCCATATGTTTTCATATAGATGAACATGCATAAAAAACCCTAAAATGCACAAGATAAGATGCAAACAGAGGTATGGATGGCATGAACATATTCCTTGCAATTTTCTGATTGGAAAACATATTTTATTTGTTTGATTTGGAGTTGAAATGAATTAGTTATGAATTTTGGCAATTTAAATTGCATTAAACAAGAGGTGAAACAATTATTCAATTTAGATGTTGCAAACCAGAAAACAAAGTTGATATTCAAGTGTGGCATGTGATTTTGGATGGATTTCATGTTTTGAGTATTTAATTTGGAGCAACCATTTGAAAGTTATTAATTATGCCATTTAATTTTTCATTATTAAGAATTATTAAATAACATTAATTTTAATTGTTCAAATTGCAAAACAAAGTTGATAAACATAAAGTACATTGAATTTGGACTAAAAAACATATTTGATTTGTGTTATCTGAATTAGGTATGAATTAATTATGGAATTAACCAAATTTGAGATGAATTGTTTAAATTTGAAATTTGAAACAATTTGAAATGTGCAAAACAGAAAACAAATGTTATATTTGCAAAGTTCATGAAATTTTGATTGGAATACATACAAAATTTGTGTCATTTGGATTTGTGGTTTGAAAGTTGTGAGCATTTGAAGTTTTAGGTTTTATTTGCAAAAGACACGGACTTGACTGTGATGAAAACAGAGAAAGGGAGGACTTAGGTGCAAAAGGTAGAAGGGCAGGGGCCTCGGTGCAAAGATCCGGATCCAGATCTGGATCTGGGACGGGTTTCACCGAGGGCAGGGCCAGCCACAGCGGCTGACCTGCGGGCCCTAGCGCCACGCGGGCGCTGACGAGGCGCGGGGTAGCCACAGAGGCTCCAGAGCCGATGACGAGTGGGACCTGCGCGCGCGAAGCAAAGGAAAAATAAGGCCTTCTGCGGTCGAGGGGGATCGATCCCTCGACCTGCAGCTCGCGCGCGAGGGAACAGAACCAGTGTGCTATCAATTCGTTTGTGATTCAGAGAGCGACCGCGTCCTTTTGAGTAGGTCTGCCGAGGAAAAAAATTTCCCTGACGAAACATGACGGGCAGCAGTTGATCGCAGTTGCTGCACGGCGAGCTAGGACCGAGGGGGGTACGGCGGCGCACCCCGGCGTGGCACGAAGGCCACGCTCGCAGAGCAAGGAGGGGGACAGGGAGAGTGGAAGGCGCTCACAGGTTGGTGTCGAGGAGGTGCTGTCCGATGGCGAGGAAGAGGTGGCGACAGGGCTCGGCGGCGGAGGAAAACTTGACGGCGTCGCCGACTCGGGCCTCCTCCCGCCTCCGCGCCTTCACCAAACTCGACGAGGAACCCACCCTGGTTCCATTCCACCAGTTAGCTCGGGCTGAGGGTGTGCTTGGCGACGGCGAGCGGCGATCTTCTGTCGGCGGCTTCGGTGGTTGCAGGTTCAGAGAAAGGTTCAGAGGCAGAAGAAGAACGATCAGAGAGGAGGGAGATCGGAGAGCGGTGGCGCAGGAGGAGGAAAGGGAGAAGGGTAGGTGGCTAGGGTTGGGATCCGGCCTCGAGGGGGAGATAAAGGGAAGGGGGAGCAGGGCACATGGGGGGAGGCGCTCGGTGACAGCGACAGCGACCTCTCCCCCCGCGTCCGTACGAAGAAGATGAGGTGGAGTGGGCTGGGCCGAAATAGAACAGAGGGAGATGGGCCACTAGGCGGGCTGAGGGAAAAAGGGAGAAGGCTGGCTGCCTCTCTCCTCTCTTTTTAATTTTTATATTTTTTTTCCTTATAATTATTTTTTTGTAAAGGATGAAAGAGAGATAGGAAAAGAATTTGGGGGGGGGGGGGGTTATTTTATAATTAAATTTTTATTAATTGCAGAACAGTGAGTAAAATCAAGGTTGGTAATGATTTTCATAATTTGGAAAATTAGTTTGGTTTTAAATGGTTAGCTGGATTTCAATTATTAGTTTGATTTAGAAATTTTGGAAATCAACAAATTCTATTTAATAAGCTCAAGCAATTAAGAAAATTATTGAATTTAATTTGGTTACAAGATTTCAATTTGTAAACCCACATTTGAAAAAAAAGCCAAGTAGGATTGATTTGATTTGAAGGTGTTATTGGAATTTACCATTTAGGGTTTTGAACAATTTAAATTGTTTTGGAATTTTGAGTTGTTTTTGAAAACAGAATGCAATGCTCATGTGATGCATGTGATGCAAGCAAAAGAAAACAAACAACTTCCTATTAGGGTAACACCCCAGGTGTTACAGAATAACCCTTGGCCACAAGTCTAGCCTTGTACTTTTCAATCGTGCCATCAGGCCTAAGCTTCTTTTTGAACACCCACTTACATCCTAATGGTTTACAGCCATAAGGACGTTCAGTGATCTCCCACGTTCCATTAGTCATGTTGGAATCCATCTCGCTACGGACCGCTTCTCTCCAGTAGTCAGCATCTGGAGATGCATAAGCTTCTGAAATAGAAGTGGGAGTATCATCCACAAGGTACACAAGGAAATCATCACCAAAGGACTTTGCAGTCCTCTGTCTCTTGCCCATACCAAGGGTTTCCTCGTTGTCGTGGGATAATCACGGCAGACGTTACCGGGGGTGTAACATCCCAAGTATGAAATACCACTAGAATGCTTTGTTCCTTGTTTTATTTCAAGCAATGGATCATGTCATCATCTCATTGCATTTGATTTATTGTTGTTTGCATTTGTTTCTTAATTATTGCAATTGTTTTCCACTGTTTTCACAAATCAATTTCAAACCTTATTCAAACATGGTTTCATACTTGCTCTGTTACAACTTTTGGAACCAAAATAACAAATAAAAACAACCCTTTTATTCCTTGTTTTTCACTTATCAAATTGTTGGTTTAATCAAACCATTAATCCAATTGCTTAATTCTACTTCACTTCAATTCAAACCAAATGAATTTCAAATCAGTAACTATTTGAATACATGAAAATCACTCAACCATTGCAATCTTTAAACCCTTATTCCTTAGGGTGAACCCTATTAAAAATTGTTGTTTAATATTGTGTTTAATATTAGAAATGCTTTCAATTTGATTTCAAATGCAAACCTAATTTTAAATCTCAAATTTTTGAAATCCAAAGTTGGAATATGTTTTCTAATTACCTAACAAGCCTAAACTAATTTTTCTGTAATTTTTGTTAACTAAACCCTTAACAGTTTTCTTCCAAAAGCAAACTACAAAAAAAAAAAACAGAAAAAATAAAAGGCAGCAGCTAACCTACAGCGCGCGCAGCAGACAAGCAGCAGCCCAGCCCAACTAGCCTAGCTGCGCGCGACCCAACCCAGCTAATCTCCCACTTACCGCTTCGCCCGCGCCAAGATTCGTGCCGCCCTCCTATTCCTCCTTCGTCACCCGGTACGGCAACGAATCGAGCGGAGCCACCGCAACCCCGCGCGCCTCCGGCGGCAGCCAAGCTCCTGGCGCCTATAAAAGCACGCCTAGGGCACCAGGCGCCAACCCTAACCCTAGTAGACTAGTTCCCCTCGTCCGCCGCCGTTCTTCTCCCTCTCGCTGGCCGGATTCGTTCCTGTTCTGAACTACCCGGCGGCGATCTCTGAACCCTTGCACGGCGTCGACGCCATGGTTCTCCTCCACCAACCGTAGCCGCTGAAACGAGACCGCCACCACCCCAGCTACCCCTTGGACACCCTCAACCACCACGGTAAGCTCTATTTCGCAGCCGCGGTCCGTTCTCCTCTCCGGCCACCGTGCCATTACTCTGAACCTGAGGATCTCGTCGCCGTTGCAGCGCAGCTCGACGTCGTTCGGGCACGGGAACCTCATCTCCACCCTCTCTCCTTCCTGTTCGACACCAGAGCCACGCCAGGGAAGCACCAGGAGCTCGCCGCCGTCCTCGACTGCCCGCGTCACCGCCGTCGTCACCCCGTCGTCAGCAGCCTGTCACCGTCGAGCCTCTGCCCCTCTACAACGGTGGTGAGCGCCGGTTGCTCCTCCTCCCTTCCCTGCATCCATGCTTAGGTCTGAACGCCCACGCATCCATCTGCTTCGAGAGCCACCGTGGTTCAGTCGCCGGCGATCACTGTCTGACGAACGAGCAAGGTTTTGTTCGTCAGGTTCAGTTAAACTCCTAACTGAACCTTAACCTCACTGCAGCGCTACTACTGTCAAGCAACTGCACGCAGCGCAACTGGTTGCGTTCCTTTCTGAAACTCGAGCAGGGCGCGGGTTCGAGGCCTGAGCGCCCCAACATTTTGCTCTTTTATTCCGCAGCGTGAGCTGGCCCACTGTCATCGACGTGGGTTGCCACGTGTGCCTGCGCAGGGCCACGCTGTCCACTGGCCCACTGCGCAGTGGCAGGGGGTAGCGTGAGGCTGAGTAACAAACGTTTTTCTGCGCAATTCAAAAATCCCAAATTTCTTTTAATAAGCAGAATTAAAACCAAACTTTGAAATTCAATAACTTTCATTTTAAAATTCCAACAAATACAAACTTTATATGAATCTTGATCCAAATTTCTTAAACTTTCCAAATATTCAATTTGTGTTCTGTTTTGAGTTTTCAAAATTCATTTAAATTTCAAATTTGAATAATTCAAATGCAAATTGAAATAATTCATAACTAATTCATACTGTTTTCAAATAATTCAAATAAAATATGTTTTCCACACCTTTTTGAATGTGCTATTCAAATATAAAATTTGTTCTATTGTTTGAATAATTTAAATTTCCTAAATAATTTAATACTTGTTTAATTCAAATAAAATTGATAAAATCATAACTTGCTTAATATAAAATATTTTTGAACATGCAAATTATGTTTTCAAACCACCAAAGTGTGAACTTTTCAAATGTGAATTTGAATTTATGGTTTGAACAAATAAAATTCAATTAATATTTAAGCTTGTTTTAAATTCAATTAAAACTTGTTTAATATTGTTTAATTCATAATTAATTAATCCTAAGTCCAATTTCAAAATGTGAAACATGTACTTCAACTAAAATTTGATGTTCTTTTCAAATATAAAACTTGTAAATTGTTTTGCACACTCTAACTTGATGAAAAAAATAATTGTTTGTGTAACATGTTTAAGTAACAAAATTTTCCAAAACTTAATAAATCAATTCCAAACTTGTTTTACTCCTTTTCCTATGCATCCATCATTGTTATTTGTTGTTATCTTGCTATCACCATCATGCATGCATCATGATAACAACTACCACCTAATAAATACTTGTAAATCATTTGTTCCATCTTTTTCAATGGATCCTTTTCCATATGCAACCCTTGCATATGGGTCCATTTAATTTGTGCTATCTTGTTAGTCAAATTATTTTGAGGCACCCATTAAAATTGTCATGCATCATATTGACTGTGCACAATGCCATGAACATGATTGTTTACCTTCCTGTTTTGTTTGTTTGCTTCTTCTCGAATAGACGACGACGTTGAGGCAGACGACCTTTACAGCACCCCTTCTGAGGATCTAGCTCAGTACCCGGCTGATCAGTTTGCAGGCAAGTTATCACTCACATGAACCATCGTGTTCCTTTCAACCCTGGTTACCGATACTTTCCGTTGTCTATACTTGCTAGCCTTAGTGGTAGATGTTTCTGTTACGAACCTATCACATGAATCCTTTAACCCATGATATTGCCTCATCACCCCTCCTACAACCCATTGATTGAGCCAGTGTCTTACTAGCATGCTTAGGTTGTTTTTGCTCGAGTCTGTTACCCGTTATTTTCAGTTACTATATCTTTATTATGTTCTGGGGGCTCGATGTTTACTCAATCAATCAATCATGCTAATGTTATTACTGTTAATAATAATCTGATGATAAGGCACCGGCAGGGGGCCCATGAGAGGTTTTGAGGCCTGCTAGTGTCGACCCTAATAGGAAAAGGGTCTTGTCTACTGATCCATGATGAGCGCACTACCCGCATGTGGGAAGCGAGTATGGGCGCCCCCCTCAATTCGATTCGATTCGCATCTCGTCCAAATCATCTCATTTAGTTCGTGCTTTCTATTTGCCGCATGCATGTTTTTGCGAGCCCAGCGCAGGGTGGAAATTTTGTAGTCGGCATATAGGGGGACACGGTCTTAGAGTGCTATGAGGGTCCCTTTTCTTCGGGGCTTGATTAGCCGTGCGCCCAAGGTGCTTTGGGCTTGATGCGGAGAAGAGTTGAATTGTGTTGAGTGCCCCGCTTGGTGGGAGGCATCCCATCTGGCGGGTTATTCATACGTGTACGGCCAAATTGGTGCAACCCTGCAGGGATAATCTTCTCGAGAAGCCGTGTTTTCCGCGGTTATGGATTACTTGGTGAAAGTACTGGCTAACAAGTACTCAGGACAACTTAAACATAATGATCAATCATGTTTCACCCAATGATTAATAACTTGACTAGTAATAGGTTATTCACACAATAACTTGATTCACCTTATCACAACTGTGTGAGTTATCCTCGGATTGCTTCTTTGGATAAGGGGCGAGATCCAGGATGGGTTTGTTTGCAGTTATCTTCCAGTTGGTTACAAACCTCGATCTTATCCCCTTTCTAATAGTTGGATATGATAGAAACTCTGTAGTTGGTTAGCGCAGCCAGTTGCAGCCTTATATACATCCCCTTCTTTCCGTTGAACCAAGTCATCTGTGCTTGTGTTGACGGGCTATACTTTGGTGAACTGTGAGTCTTGCTTGCCAGTACTTGGATGTACTGACCCCGTTGGGGCTGTGGTTTACGCAGACTACGACTACGGCTACGATGACCACCAGGATGGCTACTTTGTGGAGTTCGACGAGACTGCAGACGAGTAGTTAGCTGGACCAGGGCTGGATCCAGGACCTACGTGGATGGGCTTCGTCTTCTTTATTTTCTCCGGCTTCTTAAGCCTGTTGGATTTGTCTGTACCCAGACACCTTTGATTGCTTCCGCTGTTGTAATGGATGATATGTTGGGACATGTGTCCTCTGGATGATTGTATTCGCTATTTCTGCCTTAGTGAAGGTCAGTTGCAACTTTATTTCTATCTTTTGTGTCGTAGGGATAAGTTGTGATAATCATTCGTTCAAAGCTGTTGACGTACAGTGCGTGCTTGTTATGAAGTACGTCGACAGTAGTGCCTGTGACTCCTAATGGATAGTTTACATCGACGGTGGAATAGTAGGGCTTGTGTTGTCGCGCATAAGCGCAGGCCTACCAGGAAGCTGGGACGTGGGAGCAGTTATGCCCCATAATCCAAGTACCTACTATCCAGTTCGTACGATGAGTATCCCTTAGAAGCCAGGGTGCGACAAATGGTATCAGAGCCTGTCTGCCTGTAGGATCCCTTTTTACTGGTCGCAGTTGAGTCTAGAAACTATTTTGTAGCTATATAGGAAAAATGAAACGTGAGAGTAGGAATTCTGCCATTTTTCTTCTTTCCCCACCCACCCACCCTTTTCTGGTAAGGAAGTGCAACGTTGTTTTCTGTTCTCACCTAAACTTTCAAGTTAGGATTTCACGTGTTTTGGGTTCTCCTTAGTACCTCAGGACTTTTGGTCTCGTTTTCCCGATGTTGCTTCGATATCATGTTCTTCTGAAGAACCTTTCGTCCGTTCAAACCTTGTTGTTGTTTTCCACATCCTTTTTCTTCTACCGGAGTCTAATCAAAACATTCCAAATCATCTGCAGATGGGTCTCAGCTACTACCCGCAGGTGGTTCGCATGACTCGCTGTGAGAGCACCGCCGGTTATCCGGAGATGCTGAGAGACATGGTTACCTATCTGGGGTTCCGTTGGGCACCAGAGTACCAGGTCTACGAGCACCAGCGCGAGTTCGATCAGACTTTCTACCGGGCCATCGTCTACATTCTGTCGGATGATGGCAGGAGCTTTGCCCACCGCTACGAGGCAGTAGGTTCCACAGTGGATATGGCCGTGCAGCAGGCAGCGTACGTGAGTCTCACCGTTCTCCGTGCTGACTACTGGGGGTTTGATGATTCCATCTATCGTCACATCCCCCGTGGTTACATCACGGCAGCGGGAGTTCACTTCACTCTCCACCGCAACCTGGATACCTACGAGGATGATAGCTCCAGGCTGCACACCACTGCCCAGTTCGTGTGGCACAGTGACGCCGTTGCTTCCACACTTGCTCAGGAGTTGGCCTCAGTCAGGGAGCAGCTCTACCTCGCATTGACGCGTCTGGCGACGTACACCACAGACTTCGTTGGAGACGAGCGCTTTGCGCGTTTCCAGCAGACACTGGGTTTTCCTCTGCCAGATGCTGGAGGTTACGAGCCGATCAGAGGCCCACTTCTCGACCTCGGAGCTGGTTACACAGGGATTCCCCGCTATGGAGCACAGGGAGAGGACGCTTTCTACTTCACCACACCGATAGTTGCTCTCAGAGCAGTTCCTATCTACAGGGATCGTCGTCATACCTACTTCCGTGGGATTCCTCCGCACCGTATCTCTCGTCGTACTACTCACCGCCGTCCTGCGTGATGAGCATGGGAGTACCGTTGTATCCATTCCTAGCTATGTTTAGCTATCCTTGTCTTTCGAACCATGTATTGGTCTGTTGGATATTCTGATGTATTTGAACATGTGATGATGTACCTGTTGGTTATCTATTCATGCGTCGGAATAATCTATCTTTCGGTTACCAAGTCTATCCTTTTCTGTTGTTGTGCTAAAATGAATTTCTGTTCAGGATGCCTCCAACCAGGAACACCCCGCCTCCGCCACCAATAATGGGGGAACTGTTGGCTCAGATGACCCAAGTGGTGACACAGATGGCCCAGATCCAGGCTAACCAGCAACACAACCAGAATGCTCCAAGGGTCACCATCAAGGACTTCCTCAGCTTGGGCCCAAAAGCTTTCGTGGCAACACGTGAGCCCCTGGATGCTGATGACTGGATCCGTGACGTAGCAAGAGCTTTGGAGATTGCTCATGTTGCGGAAGAGGATAAGGTCAAGTATGCCACCTACCTACTGAAGGGTCAGGCAGCTACTTGGTGGGAGAACTACCAGACCATGAGAGCTGGCTTTCCTATCAACTGGGGATGTTTCAAGGATGCCTTCCTGAAGCACCACATCCCGGATGGTCTCATGGAAAGGATGCGTGAGGAATTCTGCTCTCTCAGACAGGGCAAGCTGGACGTTCTCGGCTACCAGAACGAGTTCAATCGTCTCGCTCGGTACGCTGGTGACGAAGTGTCCACTGAAGCCAAAAAGATGGCAAGGTTCCGCCGAGGTTTTAACCCGGAACTGAAGTACGCTCTCACCAACATCAAGTGCAAGGACTTCGTGGAGCTCGTGAACACCGCGCTCAATGAGGAGAATGGGCGCAAGGCGTTCGAAGAGTCGCGCAAGCACTCGCGTGAGGGTGGTTCCTCCTCCAACATGACCACCCCCCCGTAGAAGCGCCGCATCTGGGTACCAAATGGTGCTATCACTCGGGCTCCAAATGCCCAAGCTTCTCCAGGCTTTGGTCCCCGCCCACCCAACCCATCTCAGATGCAGGGTCAGAGGATTCTGATGGGGCAGCCAAGGCCAGGTCCTCCTCGTGTCGTCACTTGCTTCAAGTGCAAGGAGACTGGACACTATGCTGATAAGTGCACTCAGAAGCAGCTACCCCTACCTCCTCGCCCCAACACCAACCAGGCTATGGTTCGTGCTCCCCCGGCTAAAGCCTTCAACTCCAACAACAGGCCTGTCGGGAGGAACGCGAGGGTGAACCATATCAAGGCCGACAAAGCTGAGGAAGCTGCTGACGTCGTTCTCGGTATATTACCCGTAAACTCTATTCCAGCTAAAGTGTTGTTTGATACTGGAGCATCGCATTCGTTTGTGTCAAAGATCTTTGCTACAACGTACAATTTAGCTCTGGTTCCGCTAAGCAATCAAATCTATGTGCACTCTCCGGGAACTAAAATGATTACTTCCAAGATAAGCATGGACAATCAGATCCTAATTGGGGGTCGCATATTCCTTGCTTCACTCATGTTGCTGGGAAATTCTGACATTGATGTCATTCTGGGTATGGATTGGTTGAAGACCCACAAAGCTAAAATTGACTGTGCTCAAAAGTCAATAACTCTCTCCCACACTTCAGGCCAGATAGTCTATTCTCCATATGGATCAAGTTCTGTTCAGCTGTTCAACCTCGATGCCAAACCCCTTCCTGCAATTGAAAATGTTCCGGTGGTTTGTGAATTCCCTGACGTCTTTCCAGAAGAGTTGCCAGGGATGCCCCCGGACAGAGCAGTTGAGTTCGTGATCGAGCTTGAGCCAGGTACTGCTCCAATCTCTAAGCATCCATACAAGATAGCTCCTCGTGAACTGAAATTGTTGAAGGAGCAAATCGATATGTACATGGACAAAGGTTACATTCAGCCTAGTTCCTCCGCTTGGGGTTGCCCAACTCTGTTTGTTGCCAAGAAGGATCAAACAAAAAGACTCGTGGTTGACTATCGTCCTCTCAACGAGAAAACAATCAAGAACAAGTACCCACTTCCTCGTATCGATGATCTTTTTGATCAACTTGCTGGAGCCTCAATATTCTCAAAGTTGGACTTGAGGATGGGGTACCATCAGATAAAGATCAGAAAGGAAGATATTCCTAAGACAGCTTTCACCACTCGTTACGGTCTATATGAATACACCGTCATGTCCTTTGGTCTCACCAATGCACCGGCAACGTTCTCAAGACTCATGAATTCTGTCTTCCATGAATACCTCGACAAGTTCGTTGTGGTATATCTTGATGATATTCTCGTCTACTCAAAATCCGAGGAAGAGCATGGAGAACACCTTCGTCTCACTCTCATGAAACTTCGCGAGCATCGTCTGTATGCCAAGTTTTCCAAATGTGAGTTCTGGATTCCAGAAGTTGCATATCTTGGTCATATCATCTCTGCCAAAGGCATAGCCATTGATCCTGAAAAGGTTAAGGCAATTGTTGACTGGAAACCCCCTAAGACGGTAAAGCAAGTCAGAAGTTTTCTTGGCTTGGCTAGCTATTGCCGTCGATTCGTCCAAAACTTTTCCAAGATTGCCAAACCTCTCACTGATCTCACAAAGAAGGACAAAAAGTTCGTTTGGACTCCACAATGTGATGAGAGTTTCAACCTCCTGAAGACTAAACTCACTTCCACACCTGTTCTAGTTGGCCCAGATACTACCAAACCTTTCCAGATATTCTGTGATGCATCTCTCCAAGGCCTAGGAGCAGTTCTTATGCAAGAACGTCAAGTTGTGGCTTATGCTTCACGTCAGTTGAATGCACATGAGCAAAACTATCCCACTCATGATCTTGAACTTGCAGCAGTTGTGTTTGCCCTCAAGAAATGGAGACAATACTTGTTGGGTAACAAAACTGAAATCTTTTCCGATCATAAGAGTCTGAAATACATCTTCACTCAGCCAGATCTGAACCTCAGGCAAAGGAGATGGATTGAGAAGATTAAAGACTTTGATCTCACCATTTCTTACACTCCAGGCAAGGCTAATGTTATGGCCGATGCTCTCAGTCGCAAATCCTATTGCAATAATCTCATGATCATGGAAAGCCAACCTCCACTTCATGAAGAATTCCAGAAGCTGAACCTTGGTCTTGTTCCTGAAGGATACCTTGCTAGCTTGACAGCCAGCCCAACTCTCGAGGACAAGATTCGTTCTGAACAACTTCGCGATAATGAAATCAAGAAGATGGTAGAGCAAATCAAAGAGGGCAGCGATAAGTTCAAGTCCTTCTCAATTGATGACAAGGGAACTGTGTTCTTCGAAGGACGCATTGCAGTCCCTCAGATTCAAAGTCTCAAGGATATCATTCTCAAGGAGGCTCATGAAACTCCTCTATCCATTCACCCTGGAAGTACAAAGATGTACCAGGATCTCAAGACTCTGTATTGGTGGCCTGGCATGAAACATGAAATTGCTCAATACGTTTCTGAATGCGACGTTTGTCAACGTGTTAAGGCAGTCCATCAGAAGACAGCAGGTCTACTCCAACCTCTGAAAATTCCTGAGTGGAAGTGGGACATGATTGAAATGGACTTCGTTACTGGGTTTCCAAAGTCCAAAAAGGGCAACGATGCAATCTTCGTTGTTATTCATCGTCTCACTAAGGTTGCTCACTTCTATGCTGTAAAGGAAACTATCTCAGCTAGCCAGTTAGCAGAGCTCTACACAGCAAAGGTTGTTCCTCTTCATGGTGTTCCATTGGAAATAAGCTCAGACCGTGGAAGTATATTCACTTCTCATTTCTGGAAGAGTTTTCAAGAAGCACTGGGCACCAAACTTCTGTTCAGCACAGCTTATCACCCTCAGTCTCAAGGGCAAGTCGAAAGAGTCAATCAGATTCTCGAGGATATGCTCAGAGCATGTGGTCTCTCCTTTGGCATGAAATGGGAGGATTGCCTTCCATATGCTGAATTCTCCTACAATAACAGCTACCAGGCAAGCCTAGGCATGGCACCATTTGAGGCACTGTATGGTCGCAGATGCAGGAGTCCAATCAATTGGTCTGGAGCTGGTGAACGTTCACTCTTAGGCCCTGACATTGTTAAGGAAGCCGAGGAGAAAGTTCGTATCATTCGTGACAATCTCAGGATTGCTCAGTCTCGTCAGAAGAGCTATTATGATAGCAAGCACAGGGATATGATCTATGCACCTGGTGATAAGGCATATCTCCGTGTAACTCCCCTCAGAGGCACTCATCGTTTTGGTGTGAAAGGAAAGCTGGCACCAAGATACATTGGTCCTTTCAACATCCTCTCAAGACGTGCAGAGAATGCTTATCGTCTTGAACTTCCAGAAAAACTATCCAAGGTGCACGATGTGTTCCACGTGTCACAACTCAAGAAGTGTTTCAAAGATCCAGATCGTGCAGTTGATCATGATTCCATTGAACTGCAAGATGATCTATCTTATGAGGAGCACCCTATTCGTATTCTCGATGAGACCGAGCGTAAGACTCGCAACAAGAGCACCAAGTTCTTGAAAGTCCAATGGTCGCATCATTCCGATAAAGAGGCAACGTGGGAGACCGAAGAGGATCTTCGCAAGAAGTATCCGGACCTTTTCACATCTCAGTAGGGAATCTCGGGGCGCGATTCCTTCAAGGGGGGGCGTTTTGTAACATCCCAAGTATGAAATACCACTAGAATGCTTTGTTCCTTGTTTTATTTCAAGCAATGCATCATGTCATCATCTCATTGCATTTGATTTATTGTTGTTTGCATTTGTTTCTTAATTATTGCAATTGTTTTCCACTGTTTTCACAAATCAATTTCAAACCTTATTCAAACATGGTTTCATACTTGCTCTGTTACAACTTTTGGAACCAAAATAACAAATAAAAACAACCCTTTTATTCCTTGTTTTTCACTTATCAAATTGTTGGTTTAATCAAACCATTAATCCAATTGCTTAATTCTACTTCACTTCAATTCAAACCAAATGAATTTCAAATCAGTAACTATTTGAATACATGAAAATCACTCAACCATTGCAATCTTTAAACCCTTATTCCTTAGGGTGAACCCTATTAAAAATTGTTGTTTAATATTGTGTTTAATATTAGAAATGCTTTCAATTTGATTTCAAATGCAAACCTAATTTTAAATCTCAAATTTTTGAAATCCAAAGTTGGAATATGTTTTCTAATTACCTAACAAGCCTAAACTAATTTTTCTGTAATTTTGTTAGCTAAACCCTTAACAGTTTTCTTCCAAAAGCAAACTACAAAAAAAATAAAACAAAAAAAAATAAAAGGCAGCAGCTAACCTACAGCGCGCGCAGCAGACAAGCAGCAGCCCAGCCCAACTAGCCTAGCTGCGCGCGACCCAACCCAGCTAATCTCCCACTTACCGCTTCGCCCGCGCCAAGATTCGTGCCGCTCTCCTGTTCCTCCTTCGTCCCCCCGTACGGCAACGAATCGAGCGGAGCCACCGCAACCCCGCGCGCCTCCGGCGGCAGCCAAGCTCCTGGCGCCTATAAAAGCACGCCTAGGGCACCAGGCGCCAACCCTAACCCTAGTAGACTAGTTCCCCTCGTCCGCCGCCGTTCTTCTCCCTCTCGCTGGCCGGATTCGTTCCTGTTCTGAACCACCCGGCGGCGATCTCTGAACCCTTGCACGGCGTCGACGCCATGGTTCTCCTCCACCAACCGTAGCCGCTGAAACGAGACCGCCACCACCCCAGCTACCCCTTGGACACCCTCAACCACCACGGTAAGCTCTATTTCGCAGCCGCGGTCCGTTCTCCTCTCCGGCCACCGTGCCATTACTCTGAACCTGAGGATCTCGTCGCCGTTGCAGCGCAGCTCGACGTCGTTCGGGCACGGGAACCTCATCTCCACCCTCTCTCCTTCCTGTTCGACACCAGAGCCACGCCAGGGAAGCACCAGGAGCTCGCCGCCGTCCTCGACTGCCCGCGTCACCGCCGTCGTCACCCCGTCGTCAGCAGCCTGTCACCGTCGATCCTCTGCCCCTCTACAACGGTGGTGAGCGCCGGTTGCTCCTCCTCCCTTCCCTGCATCCATGCTTAGGTCTGAACGCCCACGCATCCATCTGCTTCGAGAGCCACCGTGGTTCAGTCGCCGGCGAGCACTGTCTGACGAACGAGCAAGGTTTTGTTCGTCAGGTTCAGTTAAACTCCTAACTGAACCTTAACATAACTGCAGCGCTACTACTGTCAAGAAACTGCACGCAGCGCAACTGGTTGCGTTCCTTTCTGAAACTCGAGCAGGGCGCGGGTTCGAGGCCTGAGCGCCCCAACATTTTGCTCTTTTATTCCGCAGCGTGAGCTGGCCCACTGTCATCGACCTGGGTTGCCACGTGTGCTTGCGCAGGGCCACGCTGTCCACTGGCCCACTGCGCAGTGGCAGGGGGTAGCGTGAGGCTGAGTAACAAACGTTTTTCTGCGCAATTCAAAAATCCCAAATTTCTTTTAATAAGCAGAATTAAAACCAAACTTTGAAATTCAATAACTTTCATTTTAAAATTCCAACAAATACAAACTTTATATGAATCTTGGTCCAAATTTCTAAACTTTCCAAATATTCAACTTGTGTTCTGTTTTGAATTTTCAAAATACTTTTAAATTTCAAATTTGAATAATTCAAATGCAAATTGAAATAATTCATAACTAATTCATACTGTTTTCAAATAATTCCAATAAAATATGTTTTTCACACCATTTTGAATGTCCTATTCAAATATAAATTTTGTTCTATTGTTTGAATAATTTAAATTGCCTAAATAATTTAATACTTGTTTAATTCAAATAAAATTGATAAAATCATAACTTGCTTAATATAAAATATTTTTGAACATGCAAATTATGTTTTCAAACCACCAAAGTGTGAACTTTTCAAATGTGAATTTGAATTTATGGTTTGAACAAATAAAATTCAATTAATATTTAAGCTTGTTTTAAATTCAATTAAAACTTGTTTAATATTGTTTAATTCATAATTAATTAATCCTAAGTCCAATTTCAAAATGTGAAACATGTACTTCAACTAAAATTTGATGTTATTTTCAAATATAAAACTTGTAAATTGTTTTGCACACTCTAACTTGATGAAAACAATAATTGTTTGTGTACATGTCTAAGTAACAAAATTTTCCAAAACTTAATAAATCAATTCCAAACTTGTTTTACTCCTTTTCCTATGCATCCATCATTGTTATTTGTTGTTATCTTGCTATCACCATCATGCATGCATCATGATAACAACTATCACCTAATAAATAATGGTAAATCATTTGTTCCACTTATTTCAATGGATCCTTTCCATATGCAACCCTTGCATATGGGTCCATTTAATTTGTGCTATCTTGTTAGTCAATTTATTTTGAGGCACCCATTAAATTGTCATGCATCATGTTGACTGTGCACAATGCCATGAACATGATTGTTTACCTTCCTGTTTTGTTTGTTTGCTTCTTCTCGAATAGACGACGACGTTGAGGCAGACGACCTTTACAGCACCCCTTCTGAGGATCTAGCTCAGTACCCGGCTGATCAGTTTGCAGGCAAGTTATCACTCACATGAACCATCGTGTTCCTTTCAACCCTGGTTACCGGTACTTTCCGTTGTCTATACTTGCTAGCCTTAGTGGTAGATGTTTCTGTTACGAACCTATCACATGAATCCTTTAACCCATGATATTGCCTCATCACCCCTCCTACAACCCATTGATTGAGCCAGTGTCTTACTAGCATGCTTAGGTTGTTTTGCTCGAGTCTGTTACCCGTTACTTTCAGTTACTATATCTTTATTATGTTCTGGGGGCTCGATGTTTAATCAATCAATCAATCAATCAATCAATCAATCATGCTAATGTTATTACTGTTAATAATAATTTGATGATAAGGCACCGACAGGAGGCCCATGAGAGGTTTTGAGGCCTGCTAGTGTCGACCCTAATAGGAAAAGGGTCTTGTCTACTGATCCATGATGAGCGCACTACCCGCATGTGGGAAGCGAGTATGGGCGCCCCCCTCAATTCGATTCGATTCGCATCTCGTCCAAATCATCTCATTTAGTTCGTGCTTTCTATTTGCCGCATGCATGTTTTTGCGAGCCCAGCGCAGGGTGGAACTTTTGTAGTCGGCATATAGGGGGACACGGTCTTAGAGTGCTATGAGGGTCCCTTTTCTTCGGGGCTTGATTAGCCGTGCGCCCAAGGTGCTTTGGGCTTGATGCGGAGAAGAGTTGAATTGTGTTGAGTGCCCCGCTTGGTGGGAGGCATCCCATCTGGCGGGTTATTCATACGTGTACGGCCAAATTGGTGCAACCCTGCAGGGATAATCTTCTCGAGAAGCCGTGTTTTCCGCGGTTATGGACTACTTGGTGAAAGTACTGGCTAACAAGTACTTAGGACAACTTAAACATAATGATCAATCATGTTTCACCCAATGATTAATAATTTGACTAGTAATAGGTTATTCACACAATAACTTGATTTCACCTTATCACAACTGTGTGAGTTATCCTCGGATTGCTTCTTTGGATAAGGGGCGAGATCCAGGATGGGTTTGTTTGCAGTTATCTTCCAGTTGGTTACAAACCTCGATCTTATCCCCTTTCTAATAGTTGGATATGATAGAAACTCTGTAGTTGGTTAGCGCAGCCAGTTGCAGCCTTATATACATCCCCTTCTTTCCGTTGAACCAAGTCATCTGTGCTTGTGTTGACGGGCTATACTTTGGTGAACTGTGAGTCTTGCTTGCCAGTACTTGGATGTACTGACCCCGTTGGGGCTGTGGTTTACGCAGACTACGACTACGGCTACGATGACCACCAGGATGGCTACTTTGTGGAGTTCGACGAGACTGCAGACGAGTAGTTAGCTGGACCAGGGCTGGATCCAGGACCTACGTGGATGGGCTTCGTCTTCTTTATTTTCTCCGGCTTCTTAAGCCTGTTGGATTTGTCTGTACCCAGACACCTTTGATTGCTTCCGCTGTTGTAATGGATGATATGTTGGGACATGTGTCCTCTGGATGATTGTATTCGCTATTTCTGCCTTAGTGAAGGCCAGTTGCAACTTTATTTCTATCTTTTGTGTCGTAGGGATAAGTTGTGATAATCATTCGTTCAAAGCTGTTGACGTACAGTGTGTGCTTGTTATGAAGTACGTCGACAGTAGTGCCTGTGACTCCTAATGGATAGTTTACATCGACGGTGGAATAGTAGGGCTTGTGTTGTCGCGCATAAGCGCAGGCCTACCAGGAAGCTGGGACGTGGGAGCAGTTATGCCCCATAATCCAAGTACCTACTATCCAGTTCGTACGATGAGTATCCCTTAGAAGCCAGGGTGCGACAGGGGGTAACTGATCTTGGGGCAAGACGACACAGGCGTTTGGGAGAGGGTTTAGCTCAGAGGAAAACATGATGATACTCGATCTGGTAGCCGGCAATCAAGTCACCGAGTCTCCGATCTCGATATATTAACTCAACTCTCGGGTTACACTAGATGTTCGATATCAGGCGATATTGCTAGAACTCTTGGATCTCTCTCAACTAGTCCTAGGGGCCGGTTTATAAATTACCCGGACCCCCTGGTTTGCCCTCCAAGGCGCACCCAGAATCCTACCCGGACACTGCATACAAACCCTAGCTTTCCTTATCGTAACCCACAATCCGGGTTACCAGGCCTATGAACTTGGGCCTTCTAGAAGTTCCCTTATCCTTAGCCGGATCCTACGCAGCGTCCTTTGGGCCGGGTTACACCTTGGCGTTGACCTACCGGGTTATCATCTCTCCATCAGTAGTCCCCAGAATAGCTTGGGCTTCACGAGATTCTCCTTGAAGTGCACGCTATTCCCTGCAAAATTATCAAACTTACAACTTTAATGGAGGCCGGGTTAAATTGCTTTAATAAACAGCTAGGCCTAACTCCAAGGTGGCCATATAATAACCCGGCTTCCTCCAAGTCCTTTGCTCAGCCTTTTCCGGGTCAGCACCCTGATAAGAATGTTTAAAGATCCGATTTACTTTACTCGATAATTGCCCCTAGTGTTGCGGAGAAGATCTCCTTCTTATCTCTGTCCGGATATCTCGGCCAGCACTTAAAGCATATCTCGCAAAATCCAGGCAAATAGCCGTTAATCCGAAATTTCCGGCTCCCGCCCGTTGGAATAGGTTTATCCGCCCGCACCTTATAAATAAGTGCCCAAAAGATAACCTAGATCCCAATGTTTCATTCCAGCTCCTTCTCCTTCCTCACCTCTCACGCTCACGCAACACTACCATAGGAATCTCAAGCTCGCCACCGGAACAAAACCGCCGCCGGCTACGTTCATCCTCGAAACGCTCCGCGCCGCCACCAAGCTCCGCCACCGCGCCCTCATCCTGCCCATCGAGAGTTGCAAAGGGGCATTCAAACCGCGCCATCTGCCGCTATTACTTTAGACTCCAATCTCTTCCAGTAAGTTCCTTGTATTCATCAATCCATCCTTGCAATTTTTGATTTACTCTAGATTGGATCTAGATCAACCCGCGGGTCGTTTTTCTTGTTGCGCCGGATTAGATCACTTAGATGCTTGCTAGTTCGTCCAATAGCCTGATTGACGATCTCACACCACCCTCCCACCATTATTAATCATCAGTTTCTTCGTAGAACTGTCCGCAAGTTTTCCGATCTAGATCCATTTCACCCCAATTTTCCGCGCATGTCATTGACACCCGGAAAATCCTCCTCTTCCAGCTCTTTTGCTTGCAGTAGATACATGGGCAATCATCCGTCTTCCTCAAACACCTTTCAATACGTAAGTAACCAATAGTTTCTATAATTATACTTGATACCCGGATACCTTGCAATCTTTACTTCGCGGCTCGATACCCGGATAATTCTTAGTTTTCATATCTTCTTGATACTCCGTGCATATACTCGAGTAACCCGGTATTTCCGAGTCTCATTTCCTGTATCTTTTTTCCTTGTGTTTTGCAGGTTGATCCCATGGCTCCCAAAAGGCAAGGGAAGCAGCCGGCCCAGGCGAAGACAACCCAATCCATATCCGCCAATTGGGGGCGATCCACAGTCACAAAGGCCAAGCTGGAAGAGCTGGCCGAGTTGGGGGTTCTCCCCTCTCAGAAGGACATTCATTGGAGGGCGCCGGGTGACGAGACCCGGCCCACACCCGCCGACGGCGAGGTAATCTGTTTCATAGAGCACGTGACCCGGGGATTCCGTCCTCCGGGTCACCCTTTCTTTCGTGAGGTCCTGAGCCACTACGGCCTCCGGGTATTCGACATAGGGCCTAACTCTATGTTGAATATTACCCACTTCATTGTCCTATCGAGTCATACTTGTGCACTCCGCCAAGTTTGGCTCTCTTTATTGAACTCTTCCAGTGCAAGCCATGCCGCAAAAGCGGTGACGGGGCACTTCTCACTTGCGGCGGGGTATCCATCCAACGCCGTAAGAACTCACCAATGCCAACTCTTAATCTGAATTCCCACGTTAAACACTGGCAATTATCCTTCTTCTACTGCCATGACACCTCCCCACTCGGCGAGAAAAAACTGCCGGGTTACTCGGAGGGCCTCCTCGACACTTCTGAGACCTTCAATGCTTTCGCCTCTGACTCGGACAGGGAGGCAATCCAGCCTCTGCTAGCTAAAAGAGCCGTCCTTTCAGCCCAAGGCCTTCTTGGGCTCAATTTAGTGAAAACTTGGGTCGACTTCCGGATCCAACCCAACTCTATCCGCACCAAACTGATGTGCGAGTACTCGGGGCACACCACAGACGCGCTCCGATATTCTACCAAGAGCTCGCAGCCGGCAATACCAACAAAACCATCAAGGGCTTCTTGACGGAAAAGTTGGAGGTGATAAAGAACATCGCCGGCTTACCTCCGTTCACTCGGGAACATCCGGCTCCAGCGGTAAGACCCGATACTCATAAGCTTATTTCCACACTTTGACTAGATACTGCTTTTAACTCTTACTTTCATCTTTTTGTCTCAGGCTGATGACCCTTTCTGGAAAGTTGAAACCTCCCCCTCTTCCAGAGACCCGGAAGAGGAAGACGAGCCGGCCGATGATGATGAAGGTTCTTATCCGGATCTTGTGTCATCTTCACTTGTATCATTTTCCTCATATTTTAACTTTTTCCATCAATACATACTCGGCTCGCAGGGCTAGAGGACGAAGAAGAGAAGGATGAGGACGACCCGGAGGCCACCGAATCTGATCAGGAAGTAACAGTCGGGGCCAAGAGGAAAACCAGAGGAGTGGTTTCCAAGGTTCCTTTCTCTTCTATATCCTCTGAACCTTACTCCTTCGATATCATGCGTAGACTTAACCAACAGTTGTCACACTCGTCACACTTGAAGGATCCTCTCCCGGCCAAACGTAGGGTGACCCGGAGTTCTCCGGGTGACGATCCCCTTAACCCCGGTATCACCACCTCACCAGTCCACCGGGTCGGTACTCCTCCACCTCAATCCTCCAAATCCCCTCAGCGTCACCCATCTCCCAACCATCCACGTGCCGGGCAATTCCGGGTTCCGCTATCGGTCCCTTTGACGACTTCATCTGCTTCCAGCAGCGAGCTCCCGCCGGATTACGCTGTAAATACCGGGTAAGTCTTTGCTATATGACATCCTTTCATACCTGACAACTTTCAATCACTATTGCTAACTGCCTCTCTCCCTTTTCTTTAGCGCTCAAGTCACAGTTAGTGACCCGGAGAACATGGAAACAGATAACCAGAGGACGGAGGGACCAACTGATAATGCGGACGCCGCAGCTGATGATGAGGCTGAAGACGCCCAAGAACAAGATCCTTTTAGTGACCCGGCCCGACAAGAAGCCGGGTCTCCAAAATCGTCTGAAGACGTGGATGAAGAGATTGAGATCCTGGAGACGAGGGCAGGTTCCCCTAACCCGGATACCCAAACGGTCTGGGTCTCAACCCCAAAGTCGGGAACAATTCATCAGCCAGTCGAACAAGCTGCCGGCTCTTCTGGCACCAAGCCTGAAGACATGACATTCCCCCAGATGCTTAGTGCCCTTCACACCTTAAGGGCCAATGAAGAGAATATCCTGGAAGCTTTGATAGCAAAACATGAGGTAAATCCAAATAACATTGCTTGTATCCTTATCTAGTCCCCAATTTCCGGGTGACTTTCTTGATAATTTGCCTGGAACTTCACAGTATTTCCAACTAATTTATCCCTGTATCTTCACTCAGGATTTCGTGACCCAGTCTGAGAAAAAATTGGCTAAGGCCACCAAACGTATTGAAAAGGAGGTGGCTCTGCGTGAGGCGGCCGAAGCTGAGGCCAGGAGGAGTGGGAAGATCACAAGGAAGTACAGGAAGCGGGCTCATGCAGCAGAAGATAACCTGACGAATCTTTCTGTTCAGATTGCTGATACGTATCGCGCTTTGATCGGTATGATTCTTAGCATAATATTCATAATCCGAGTTACCCTGCTGATAAATAGCCGGGTTTCCTTAATCGTGCTCTCATTTCTTTCTGCAGGTCCGGATGAAGTGAT
Source organism: Alopecurus myosuroides (assembly GCA_028641055.1). Lineage (NCBI taxonomy): Eukaryota > Viridiplantae > Streptophyta > Magnoliopsida > Poales > Poaceae > Alopecurus > Alopecurus myosuroides. The sequence continues at coordinate 372,274,412 of CM054059.1, forward strand.
GCCGGACGAAGATGATATTGCCAAGCTGAAAACCATCAAGAGCGTTATCCGGCAGCTATGTGCCGGAACCAGATGGATCCTTCAAGAAATACGGTGGCCGGGTGTTGGTCACGTCAACCTGAAGAGGATGCTGGACGCCTGCTCCACCATTCCCGAGTGGATTTGGCATTAGAAGCGTTCGTCTTGCCGGGTTGGGGTAACCCGGGGGCTTGCCCTGGCTAAGGCTTACTTTCCTAAGCTTGAGCCGGCCAAGCTGATGATCGGATTTCCGGAATTCAACCGTGATGGGTCCAAGTTTTCCTCGAAGGATTTCAAGGCCATCCAGAAAGAAGTCCGCTACTCGGCAAGCGTGATTGCTGACAGCTTGGAGCTCAATTCCATTGTCCCTTCCTATGGTGCTGATGGTGAAGCGATTAAGTCGGATCTTCCCAAGCCGTACGATATGCTAGCCCGATGGAAGGAGAAAACTGCCAAGTTGAGGGAGGAAGCTGCAAAAAAGAAGGCTAAAGCCGACTCTGCGCCTGCTACTTCCACACCAGTCGTCCCTCCTCCTGCGCGAGCCGGCAATGCTGCTGATCCGGGTGCTGCTACCACCAATAGTAATAACAAGGGCAAGGAGAAGATGGACGCCGCAGCCCAGAATACCGAGTGATACCTGCTACCTGATGCTGTGCCATATGCGTCAGTCGGTCAATAGGCCGTTTAAACAATTATTTCTTGATGATGCGCCTGTGCACCTTTGACGCTGGTACCAAAATTTGTAATGCACTTTAAGTTCTTGATACGCCTTGCGCCTCTTCTGAATGTTGTGATGATTTTATATTTATCCATCTTTGAGCCCACTCGTTCTTGATATCCGACTTTCTTTATGGTTCCTTTTGTGAGACTTGGTTTCCGAGTTTCATGGATTTTGACAAGGGGACTTTTCTCTAAGTCCCCAAGTCCCCAAGACTCGGATGTTTGGGTTTTTTGAGCTTTAGCAACTGAACAACTTTTCCTTTTTCGAAATCCCCGGCCCCCAAGACCAAAAATGCCGAGTCTGGGATGTGTAGTCTTTCCAATAGAACAAGTTGTTTGCTGCTAAGCCCAAACCCAGAGCCGTTTCACATAGGTATTGAAGTTATGCTTGATAAACATTGAGTTTCCGGCTATTAGCCCTGTACTCTGCATAACTTGTGGTTTGGATGACCCTTTTGACTATCTTGTACTGTAAGCCGGCTTTCGCGTGGATACCATGTTGTTACATCTATACGAAAACAGGGTCAGGCAAGTCCCATTGGGCTTCATGGCTGATTGTAATCGTAAGCGAGCAAATCATGCCACTTTAGTGCGAGTCACATCGAGCTTAAGTAAGAAAAGTCAAGAAAATTTGGCTCCTTTGTCCGGTTATAAGATTGCAGCCGTACTCGTTTGCGAGTAATCGGCCCTTATAACTCATAGGCATCAAGGCCGAGTCATTGAGTTTGTAACTGTACTATTCAAGCAATCAGCCCCCAAGACCTAGATATATGCAACATACGGAGAGTGAAGAACGTAAGAATAACCACCTCTTTACTTGATATGCGAAAGTTAGGTCAGCAAGCCGCCTCATTAAAAACCCATCCAATCCCCAAGGGTGCCCTGGATAGGAAAAGAGTGCGTCTGAAAACCTGCCGCCTGTTACATCGTGCAACTCCACTTGCCAATATAGTCTATACTAAGTATAGTATGGACGTAGCTGAGCCACGTTCCATGGTCTGTCTCTTTCCTGCATAGACGAAGTGGTACGAGCGGTGTCATTAACTGTAGCCGACTCTTCCCTTGCATCTATCAAGTAATACGATCCGTTGTGCAGATTCCGGCATAAACGGCCCTTCCCATGGTGGTGATAACTTGTGTTTTCCTTCGTTTGACTGTACCAGGCGCAGAACCAAGTCTCCTTCCTGGAAGACCCGGGTTTTCACGCGCCGGCTATGATACCTCCGTAAATCTTGCTGATATATGGCTGATCTTTCCAGGGCTTGTTCCCTTTGTTCTTCTAACATATCTACGGCATCCTGCCGGGTCTTCTCGTTCTCTACCTCGACGTAAGCTGATACTCGAGGTGAATCATGAATAATATCACTCGGCAGCACTGCTTCCGCACCATAAACTATGAAGAATGGTGTCATCTGAGTAGATCTGTTAGGTGTAGTGTTGATACCCCAAACCACGGAAGGTAGTTCTTCAACCCATGCACCCGCAGCCCTAATGCAAGGGACTCGCAGTCGTGGTTTTAGTCCACGAAGTAACTCTTGGTTTGCCCTCTCCACTTGTCCATTGGCCTGCGGATGAGCCACTGATGCTACGTCAAGCCGGATTCCATTGTTGCCACAAAACTTCTCCATCGCGCCAAGGGACATGTTGGTTCCATTGTCGGTAATTATGCTGTGGGGATACCCGAACCGATAGATAATTCTTTTCAGGAACTTGACTGCTGTAACTGCTTCACAATTGGTGACTGGCATAACCTCAACCCATTTGGTAAACTTATCAATGGCCACCAAAAGATGTGTCTTCTTGCAAGGTGACATGTGAAAGGGACCAACCATGTCCATACCCCAAACAGCGAACGGCCAAGTTAACGGAATAGTCCGCAATTCCATAGCCGGCACGTGGGTTTGGCGAGCGTACCTTTGACATCCGTCACACCTTGCCACTAAGCGCTCCGCATCCGCTAGAGCCGTGAGCCAGAAAAATCCGTGTCGATAAGCTTTGGCCACAAGGGATCTTGTGGATGCATGATGCCCACAATCACCTTCATGGATTTTCTTAAGAATCTGTCGGCCTTCTTCTGGTGCTACACAGCGCAAAAAGACTCCTGCTGCACTTCTCTTGTATAACTCCCCATTGATGATAGAATATCCCTTTGCTCGCCTCAAAATTTGCCTTGCTAACACCTCCTACTGTGGTAACTCGCCTCGTGATAGGTAGGCCAAAAACGGTTCTGTCCACTCGGGAACAGAGCGTACAGTGGCCACGAGCTCCAAATCCGGGTCTTGATTTGCCAGTTCTTCCTCAGACTCGGTTTTAACTGATGGTCGCCATAATTCATCCAGGAAGACGTTAGGTGGAACCGGCTCTCTGCGCGAGCCGAGTCTAGCGAGGGCGTCTGCTGCCTCATTCTTTCTTCTGTCTATGTGTTCCACCTCATATCTGGAGAAACATCCTGCAACCCTATCAACCTCTCTGCGGTATGCTGCCATAGTTGCGTCCTTTCTATCCCAAGTTCCTGATACCTGCTGTACCACAAGGTCCGAATCTCCAAAGCATCGTATCCTCTTAATGTTCATCTCCTTGGCTACCTTTAAGCCGTGCAATAGGGCCTCATACTCGGCCACGTTGTTGGAACAATCAAAGTGAATCTGTAGCACGTAACTCAATTTGTCTCCTTTGGGTGATGTTAGCACCACTCCAGCTCCTGATTCCTCATATTGCTTGGATCCATCGAAGTGCATGATCCAAGATTAGGAGTTTGGAGCAAAGGTGGTCATGCCTGTGTGTGTCCAGTCATTAACGAAATCGACCAAAGCCTGAGATTTAATTGCTGACCTGGGCTCGTAGTTGATGTGATAATCCCCCATCTCTATCGCCCATTTGGCTATTCTTCCTGTCGCATCCGAGTTTCTGATGATATCCGACATTGGTATCGAACTTACCACTGTTATGGGGTGTTCCTGGAAATACGGCTTCAGTTTCCGGCTGGCCATAAAGACCCCGAAAACCAGCTTTTGCCAATGCGGATAGCGCTGCTTTGCCTCTGATAATACCTCGCTGACGTAATAAACCGGTCTCTGGACCGGGTAACCTTTACCATCCTCTTTACGCTCCACAACAACTACTGCACTAACGGCTCGGGGGCCCGCTGCTACGTATAGCAACATGGGTTCTTTAGGACCCGGGGCCGCTAGGACTGGTGCTTCAGATAACTGCTTCTTTAGTGCCTCGAACGCCTCATCCGCCTCTTGATCCCACACGAATTTATCGGATTTCCTCAAGAGCCGGTACAAGGGTATTGCGTTTTCTCCGAGTCTGGATATAAATCGGCTCAAGGCTGCTACGCAGCCCGTGAGCTTTTGAACATGCTTCAAATTTTCCGGCTTTTTCAGATTCTGGATAGCTTTTATTTTATCTGGGTTTGCCTCAATTCCTCTCTCGGAAACGATAAAGCCGAGTAATTTCCCAGCTGGAACTCCAAATACACACTTCGTCGGGTTAAGCTTCATCTGATACCTCCTCAAGTTCTTGAACGTCTCCTTTAGATCGTCGATAAATGTCTCTGCCTTCCTGGTCTTGATAACCACATCATCCACGTAAGCATGGACGTTGCGTCCAATTTGGTCCTCAAAGCACTTCTGTATACACCGTTGATAAGTTGTGTCAGCGTTCTTCAATCCAAACATCATGGTTTTGTAACAAAAAGCCCCAAAAGGGGTTATAAATGATGTTTTCTCCCAATCCTCCCTCTTGAGCTTAATCTGATGATACCCGGAATATGCGTCCAGAAAGCATAATAGGTCACTTCCAGCTACTGCGTCTATGATCTGATCTATCCTTGGTAGTGTAAACGGATCCTTTGGGCAATGCTTGTTGAGACTCGTAAAATCAATGCACATCCTCCACTCATTGGTCTTTTTCATCACGAGAACCGGATTTGCTAACCAATCCGGGTGAAATACTTCCATGATGAAGCCGGCTGTCAGCAGCCGTGCGATTTCTTCTCCTATAGCTTTCCTTCTTTCCTCATTCATCTTCTGCAGGCCCTGCTTCACAGGCCTGGACTTGGGGTCTACGTGCAAACTGTGTTCTGCCAATTCTGTAGGGATACCCGGCATATCGCTAGGCGTCCAGGCGAATACGTCCGCATTAGAACGAATAAACTCCACAGGTGCTTTCTCCTGCTCGCTGTCCAAGTTAGACCCTATAGTAAATTGCTTAGTGGGATCACCTTCAACAAAAGCTATCATCTTGGTATCCTGTGCTGCCTTGAATTTTGCTCTCTCGTCTTCAGTATTCGGCCTTTTCAATGCTGTTCTGTCATCCGGGTCTACTTGAGACCGGTAATACTTGAGTTCCTCTTTTCTGCAAGCCTGCTCGGCCATTACCGAATCTCCTTCATCACACTCAGCTGCTATATCCCGGCTTCCATGTATGGTGATGGTTTGTTTAGGACCCGGGATTTTTAGCTGTAGGTACACATAGCATGGTCTAGCCATGAATTTAGCATAAGTCGGCCTTCCGAATAGCGCGTGATAAGGACTGCGCAATTTGACCACCTCGAAAGTGAGCCACTCAACTCGATAATTATCTTTTGATTCTCCAAAGGCTACCTCCAATGCGATTTTCCCTTCGGGGCACGCTGAGTGACCCGGCACTATCCCATGAAAAATTGTTGAGCTTTTCTGTAGCTGAGACTCCTTGAGACCCATGCGTGCAAAAGTTTCCCAGTATAAGATATTGATACTACTTCCGCCGTCCATCAGGACCTTCTTCAACTCATAACCATTGACCTGCGGTGCGACTACCAATGCTAAGACTCCCGGGTGTTCTATTCTTCCCGGGTGATCTCTTCTGCTCCATGTTACTTCCTGTTCTGACCATCTCAGGTATCCCGGGACAGCCGAGGAAACCGAATTTACCGCTTGCTTCAGTATCTTTTTGTCCCTATTAGAAGTTCCTGTAGTATGCACATGATATTGTCCTTTAAAACCAGATGTACGTACCATACCAATGAAGATGCTGATCTGGCCAATTGTCACGATAGATCCGGATGCGAGGTGATCCGACTCTGGCCCCTAGCCGGAATCGTCCACCATCTTCTCTCCTTCGTGGTCGGTGTAGATCTCGCCGATGACTAGATTCTCCATATTCTTCCGAGCTTCTCCCGTGATGTAAACACCTTTGGACGCAGGCCCCACGGTAGGCGCCAACTGTCGTGGGATAATCACGGCAGACGTTACCGGGGGTAACTGATCTTGGGGCAAGACGACACAGGCGTTTGGGAGAGGGTTTAGCTCAGAGGAAAACATGATGATACTCGATTTGGTAGCCGGCAATCAAGTCGCCGAGTCTCCGATCTCGATATATTAACTCAACTCTCGGGTTACACTAGATGTTCGATATCAGGCGATATTGCTAGAACTCTTGGATCTCTCTCAACTAGTCCTAGGGGCCGGTTTATAAATTACCCGGACCCCCTGGTTTGCCCTCCAAGGCGCACCCAGAATCCTACCCGGACACTGCATACAAACCCTAGCTTTCCTTATCGTAACCCACAATCCGGGTTACCAGGCCTATGAACTTGGGCCTTCTAGAAGTTCCCTTATCCTTAGCCTGATCCTACGCAGCGTCCTTTGGGCCGGGTTACACCTTGGCGTTGACCTACCGGGTTATCATCTCTCCATCACTCGTCATTCTTCTCAGGATTCTCATCATGTGTTTGTTCATAATATTCCATAGGAATGGCAGGTTCAGGAGTCTCCTCTGATTCCTGTCTAGAAGTGCTTTGCATATCTCTCATAGGAAAAATATCCTCAAAGAATGTAGCATCTTTAGACTCCAAAATCGTACCGACCTTCACGTCAGGTACCTCAGATTTCACTACTAGAAATCTATAGCCAACGCTATTCTTAGCGTATCCCAAATTAACGCAATCCACGGTCTTTGGTCCAAGTTTACGCTTTTTGGGGATTGGCACATTGACTTTTGCCAAACAGCCCCAAGTACGTAAGTACGAGAGTGTTGTTTTTCTCTTCTCCCATTGCTCATAGGGAGTGACCTCATTGTCTTTCGTCGGAACTTTATTCAGGACATGACATGATGTCAATATAGCCTCCCCCCACCATGCCTTGGATAAACCAGATGTATCTAACATGGCGTTAACCAAATCTGTTAGAGTACGGTTTTTCCTTTCGGCAACCCCATTTGACTGAGGTGAATAGGGAGACGTCCTCTCGTGAATAATGCCATGTTCCGCACAGAAAGAGTCAAACTCATTAGAAAAATACTCTCCACCACGATCTGACCGGATTCGTTTAATTTTCTTTTCAAGTTAATTCTCAACTTCTGCCTTATAGATTTTAAAGTAGTGTAGAGCCTCATCTTTAGTGTTTAACAGATATACATAGCAAAACCTAGTGGAATCATCTATTAACGTCATGAAGTATCTATTTCCACCTTTAGTCAACACACCATTCATCTCACACAGATCAGAATGTATGAGTTCTAATGGCGCCAAGTGTCTCTCCTCCGCAACCTTGTGGGGCTTGTGAGGTTGCTTTGCTTGTACACACGAATGGAACTTAGAACCTTTGGCTAAAGTGAAACTTGGAATTAAATTTAGTTTTGCTGACCGCGTCATGCAACTGAAACCAACGTGACAAAGACGTGAATGCCAAACTTCTGTTTCATTAACACTCGAATGAATATTGTTCACGACTTTATTACAAAAATCAGCGAGGGAAAAGCGGAACAGACCTCCGCACTCATACCATTTTCCAACAAACAGTCCATATTTCGTTACAACTACTTTATTGGACTCGAAAACCAACTTAAATCCTTCTCTACATAGAAGGGAGCCACTAACGAGATTCTTCTTGATGGCGGGGACACGCTGCACGTTCTTGAGCTGCACGATCCTTCCCGAAGTAAACTTCAGATCGACCGTGCCAACACCAAGTACAGAAGCACTTGCGCCGTTCCCCATCAATACGGACCCGTTCCTTGTGACCTGATAAGAAGAAAACAATGAGATGTCAGCACACACATGAATGTTTGCACCTGTGTCAATCCACCAATCAGTAGACTGACAAACTGAAAATACAGTAAACAAATTACCATACCCAGATGCCTCATTCTCATTGTTGCTCACGATCATGTTGACAGCCTTGGAATCCTGTCCTGGCTTCACATACTTCTTTGGGCACTTCCCAGCCCAGTGTTCCAGTGAACCACAAGTGAAGCAGCCATCTTTCTTCTTATCCTTCTTGAAGGTCTTCTTAGCTTTCTTCTTGAAGTCGGTATTCTGCTGGACACCAGTCCTCGCCTTGTTCTTGTGGGAGTTGTAGTTCTTCTGTACCATATTGGCCGCAGAAGTCCCTTCATTCCCTTTTCCATGCGAGTCCTTTGCCCTCGAATTCTGCTCAACACTCAGATGGCCGATGACATCCTCTACTGAGAATTCACGCCTCTGATGTTTCAGAGTAGTGGCAAAGCTCCTCCAGGAATTAGGCAGCTTGGCGATTATGCATCCGGCGACATACTTGCCCGGTAACACGCACTTGAGAATTTCAAGCTCCTTAGCGATGCACTGTATCTCATGAGCCTGCTCCAAAACAGAACGGTTTTCGACCATTCTGTAGTCATGGAACTGCTCTATACTGTACATCTCGCTGCCAGCATCGGTTGCGCCGAATTTGGATTCGAGCGCCTCCCACAAGTTCTTGGCAACCCGCACATGTGAATATGCGTCAACAAACTTCTCTCCGATCACGCTTAGAACGCATCCAACAAAGACGTCGGTGGCATCCCTAAACGCCTTCTCCTGATCAGGAGTAATCGTTTCTGTGGGAGTGACACCGACGACCCAGAACACGTTCATAGCCGTGAGCCATAAGAATGTTTTGGTCTACCAACGCTTAAAGTACGTCCCCGTAAACGGGTCCGGTTTTAGTGCAGTAGCAAAACCATGAATTGAAAATTGCCTACAGATATTAGGTTTTTGGATTGTTAAGAATTTAGGCAATTTACAGATTAAATTAATCCAAGTATAAATCATGAACATGACGTAAACATACTGATATTTAACCATGTTCGTGCATACTAGATTTATAGTAGATAAATCTACGCAAGCTACTAGAGTTGCATACATGGAAATAATAATGACAGGGATAAACTTGCTATACCCTGCAGTTGGCCAATTGGCAGTAGCCGTAGCAGAGGCGGCGGCAGCAGCAGCTCGATCGCCCCTCTCCCGTACAGGATCTGGAGAGGCGGGGTTTTGGAGGCCTGCGTATGAGTTGTGTTTTTGTGTCCGCTCCTGCGACCTCAATATATAGGCACGGTAGGAGAACGGTCAGCTCACAAATCAATTTGCCGCGGTGCGGCGTGGCGAGGCGGGCGGCGGAGGAGGAGGAGCGCGCGTGTGGAACACCTCCACTACTCCTCTCTCTTCATACCAACTCACACTAGTGGGGAGAGAGGTCACCTTATAAACTGGTGCAAAACTCTCCCAACTAGCAATGTGGGACTAAACTCCCACCATTTTTTATGGCAGCATGGGCCTTAGGGATTAAATGGAAATTGCCTAATGGGCCTGCTAGCCCATTCGAATTTCAGCATAGTACGATTCGTCTATTCAATTTTTTAACTGCTTTCCGCGTGAGCAGTTGACCTTAAGTGAATATATGTACGATTAAAATCATGGGTTAATCTGTATGTGGACACATCGCTAGGAATGCAGTGCAGCCTGCTCATCCACTGCAGGCTAAACCCAATCATTTTATGCCAAGAAGACAACGCTCAGAGCATCTGGCTTTCAGAGGCGAGAAAGTATACACAAAATAACTCCTTCGCCCCCACCATGGCGATAGTATACACATTTGTCAGCTTCATTAACAACAAAGCCAACAGATGTTAAAGTTGTATTGAACTTCTCATGCCATTGCTTAGGTGCTTGTTTCAGCCCATATAAAGATTTCAGTAACTTACACATCTTTCCTTCTTGACCATCTAACACAAAGCCATCTGGCTGTTGCATATAGATTTCCTCGTCTAACTTTCCATTTAGGAAAGCCGTCTTAACATCCATCTGATGGACGAGAAGACCATGCGAGGCTGCCAACGAGAGTAATACTCGAATGGTGGTCAGTCTGGCCACAGGTGAATAAGTGTCAAAGAAATCTTCATCTTCTTTCTGGGAATAACCCTTGGCCACAAGTCTAGCCTTGTACTTTTCAATCGTACCATCAGGCCTAAGCTTCTTTTTGAACACCCACTTACATCCTAATGGTTTACAGCCATAAGGACGTTCAGTGATCTCCCATGTTCCATTAGTCATGATGGAATCCATCTCGCTACGGACCGCTTCTCTCCAGTAGTCAGCATCTGGAGATGCATAAGCTTCTGAAATAGAAGTGGGAGTATCATCCACAAGTTACACAAGGAAATCATCACCAAAGGACTTTGCAGTCCTTTGTCTCTTGCCCCTACCAAGGGTTTCCTCGTCATCCTTCTCAGGATTCTCATCATGTGTTTGTTCATAATATTCCATAGGAATGGCAGGTTCAGGGTCTCCTCTGATTCCTGTCTAGAAGTGCTTTGCATATCTCTCATAGGAAAAATATCCTCAAAGAATGTAGCTTCTTTAGACTCCAAAATCGTACCGACCTTCACGTCAGGTACCTCAGATTTCACTACTAGAAATCTATAGCCAACGCTATTCTTAGCGTATCCCAAATTAACGCAATCCACGGTCTTTGGTCCAAGTTTACGCTTTTTGGGGATCGGCACATTGACTTTTGCCAAACAGCCCCAAGTACGTAAGTACGAGAGTGTTGTTTTTCTCTTCTCCCATTGCTCATAGGGAGTGACCTCATTGTCTTTCGTCGGAACTTTATTCAGGACATGACATGATGTCAATATAGCCTCCCCCCACCATGCCTTGGATAAACCAGATGTATCTAACATGGCGTTAACCAAATCTGTTAGAGTACGGTTTTTCCTTTCGGCAACCCCATTTGACTGAGATGAATAGGGAGGCGTCCTCTCGTGAATAATGCCATGTTCCGCACAGAAAGGGTCAAACTCATTAGAAAATTACTCTCCACCACGATCTGACCGGATTCGTTTAATTTTCTTTTCAAGTTGATTCTCAACTTCTGCCTTATAGATTTTAAAGTAGTGTAGAGCCTCATCTTTAGTGTTTAACAGATATACATAGCAAAACCTAGTGGAATCATCTATTAACGTCATGAAGTATCTATTTCCACCTTTAGTCAACACACCATTCATCTCACAGAGATCAGAATGTATGAGTTCTAATGGCGCCAAGTGTCTCTCCTCCGCAGCCTTGTGGGACTTGCGAGGTTGCTTTGCTTGTACACACGAATGGCACTTAGAACCTTTGGCTAAAGTGAAACTTGGAATTAAATTTAGTTTTGCTAACCGCGTCATGCAACTGAAACCAACGTGACAAAGACGTGAATGCCAAACTTCTGTTTCATTAACACTCGAATGAATATTGTTCACGACTTTATTACAAAAATCAGCGAGGGAAAAGCGGAACAGACCTCCACACTCATACCCTTTTCCAACAAACAGTCCATATTTCGTTACAACTACTTTATTGGACTCGAAAACCAACTTAAATCCTTCTCTACATAGAAGGGAGCCACTAACGAGATTCTTCTTGATGGCGGGGACATGCTGCACGTTCTTGAGCTGCACGATCCTTCCCGAAGTAAACTTCAGATCGACCGTGCCAACACCAAGTACAGAAGCACTTGCGCCGTTCCCCATCAATACGGACCCGTTCCTTGTGACCTGATAAGAAGAAAACAATGAGATGTCAGCACACACATGAATGTTTGCACCTGTGTCAATCCACCAATCAGTAGACTGACAAACTGAAAATACAGTAAACAAATTACCATACCCAGATGCCCCATTCTCATTGTTGCTCACGATCATGTTGACAGCCTTGGAATTCTGTCCTGGCTTCACATACTTCTTTGGGCACTTCCCAGCCCAGTGTTCCAGTGAACCACAAGTGAAGCAGCCATCTTTCTTCTTATCCTTCTTGAAGGTCTTCTTAGCCTTTTTCTTGAACTCGGTATTCTGCTGGACACCAGTCCTCGCCTTGTTCTTGTGGGAGTTGTAGTTCTTCTGTACCATACTGGCCGCAGAAGTCCCTTCATTCCCTTTTCCATGCGAGTCATTTGCCCTCGAATTCTGCTCAACACTCAGATGGCCGATGACATCCTCTACTGAGAATTCACGCCTCTGATGTTTCAGAGTAGTGGCAAAGCTCCTCCAGGAATTAGGCAGCTTGGCGATTATGCATCCCACGACATACTTGCCCGGTAACACGCACTTGAGAATTTCAAGCTCCTTAGCGATGCACTGTATCTCATGAGCCTGCTCCAAAACAGAACGGTTTTCGACCATTCTGTAGTCATGGAACTGCTCTATACTGTACATCTCGCTGCCAGTATCGGTTGCGCCGAATTTGGATTCGAGCGCCTCCCACAAGTTCTTGGCAACCCGCACATGTGAATATGCGTCAACAAACTTCTCTCCGATCACGCTTAGAACGCATCCAACAAAGACGTAAACATATTGATATTTAACCATGAATCGAAAATTGCCTACACATATTAGGTTTTTGGATTGTTAAGAATTTAGGCAATTTACAGATTAAATTAATCCAAGTATAAATCATGAACATGACGTAAACATACTGATATTTAACCATGTTCGTGCATACTAGATTTATAGTAGATAAATCTACGCAAGCTACTAGAGTTGCACACATCTCTACTATATAATACGTCCTACGGTGGCGGTCGTACGTCGCGCCTATTTTTTATTTAGCCCCCTCAGGAATTCCATATTCAGCCCGCACTCCCGTCTTCTCCCTGTAACTCTCCCTGTAACTCTCGAATATTGCACAGCGTCCCTTCCGTTTAGCCTGCGCGGACGCTGTCAAAAACAGAGGGGAGAGTAGAGGATTCCGAGAAGGATGCGCCGACGCCGCCGAACAGAGGGAAGAGAAGATGAGGCCGGTGAGGAATGGAGGATGTCACGCTGAACCGGAAGCGCTAGACGGACACCCCTTGCCGCAGACACCTCTAGATCCCCTGCGCGGTCAGGTGATCCCCACGGCTATGAGCGGTGGCCGGCATCCGCACGCCTGTCCGTGCTGGAGTTGCCCTCGGTGGCCGTCCGCCGGATCGTAGGCGGAAGCCGACCACGCGGGAGAGAGCTACCTGGTGGGCTCATTCGGCAAGGTAGGTCGTGCCATGGTGGTTGGCCTTGACCGTGGCGATTTGCCCCCAAACTCCAGATCCCGTACCTCAGCAGCGGACCTTCAGGTGACGCATCTTTGCTTCTACAGACCTTCAATCGGCCCGTGGCCTTGGCTGAGTGCGGCGATGTGGGTGGCTGCTGTGGGCTTCGAGGCGGGATGTAGCGTTCTCCTTGCCACCGATGTGCTCCCTTCGAGGTCTAGCCAGCTCGAGATCCCTGAGTCCGAGCTCTCCTCCATGTATGCTGTTAGCCAGGTACTGAGCAGCCCATAAAGAGTTGTTATTATGGTTGATCTGTTACACCAATTCATTGGGGCAGCGAGCAGATGTCCGTCCAATTCGATAAGTTCAGTGCAAATATATTGTTCCTTATTTAGCAATATAAAATGAGCTGCTGCAGTTTTCTTGTTTTGGTTTCATTTGCATTCAGAAAATCTTAGATTGTTGGTTGTCTAGGAAATTCGGAACCGGAGAACATGCAGTTTCTGTGCAGGCATGAATAGAAACTTACGGATTCATTTGTTTAGGACTAGAAGCTTATCAAGTATTGAATGCTGAATTTTGTAGTGCTGTCTTGAATGTTTTGCAGTAGTTGTTCTGCTTGATCTCGTACGTTTGTGGAATATCTTACTTTTGTGAAATAGCAGTAGCTCCTAAATTGTATTCTATAACTCAAGATGCGGCTCATGTTCTTGTTCCTCTGCATATTATGTTCAGTGGAACCGGACATGCAACTACTCCACACAATCCACTGATAAAGATTGTTCATCATGCAACTACTCCACACAATCCTCTGATGATATTTCATGTCCAGATTTTCTAAACGTTTTGCTGCAGTTTTCTCCTGTCGACATAACATCCAACTTGGGAAGTATAAAATAGCACGCATCCTGTTAACCAACAAACTGATATTGTAGCGCTATACAAGAGTGTACACAAAAGTACAACTTACTATTTTAGACATTTCTTTCCGTGACATGGCATTTGATTCTTCCATGTGGAGACTCGCAAGAATTTCCTTTTTTTTTCTTTGCGGGTCTCACAAGAATTTCCTTGCAATGCTGATTTCCGGCTGTGCATTCTCAAGCCGCATGGATTGAGTCCCTCTACATCAATTGTTTTCAAAACACTAAGTGATTGAAGTTTCACTTGAGTTGGTGGAATTGAAGTAGATCATCAACTTGAGCGTTATAAACTTTGATATGATCTTGGTTTAAAACTATTTCTGGGTAGAAGAGGTATCCGATAAAATTACGAAAACTAGAGGGGACATAACTTGTTACACCCAAAACATTACTTCAGGAGTTGTGTGCTGTGACTAATCGATCCGGTGATGTGCAGGGATCAAGGTCGGCTCCGGCCGGTACACCGCGCACTTGACGGGGGACAACGCCGCCATGAGGCGCACACCACGGGGGCGCCCATCGCGCGGCCGCTCTTCTTCTCCTATCCGGAGGATATCGCCACGTACGACGTGGACAGGCAGTTCCTACCACGCCGCGGTGTGCTCGTCTCGCCGGTGCTCGACCAGGGCGCCAATGCCGTCGAGGTATACTTCCCCTCCGGTCGGTGGTTCTGCCGCTACGAGTACTCCCTCGCCGTCGGTACGCACTTCGGCGAGCGCGTGACGCTACCGGCGCCCTGTCGTCGTCTCCTCCTTCCATGGGAGATCACACCCGCGACCTGGCCTTCCCGCCGCCCGGCCACTGACTGCCCAGGACCTCGTCGATGAGCGTCACGGACTCCGTCACCGCGGTCCACGACTTTAGGCTCGCCGGCTACTCGCTGCTCGACGGCATGGCCGTCGGCAGGTACGTCAGCTCCAGGGTCTTCATCGTCGGGGGCTTCGACTGGGCCGTCAGGTACTACCCGGACGGCTCCACCGCCACCTGCGTCGGCAACGCCTCCGCCTTCTTCTATTACTTTTGATCTCTGTCAAGTTCTACTGTTGTGTCCTGTGTAGTGTGTGTGCTGATAGGATTACACGGAGAGAGAGTAGGTGAGAGGAAAGCTAATTTTTTAGACTTCTTTCCGTCTGTACGAGTCCTGATTGAGTCGGAATGCATGTGGATAATTTTCTTGAGTTCGTACCGTCTCCGAATCAGGATCGATGGAAACCAACCATGTGAAATACATGGTTAGCAAAAAAAAAAAAAGGATCGATGGAAACCTACCGTGTATGGAACCCTGATCGGGTCCGATTCTACTCGGGAGGAGCCAATACGTCAGATTTTAGCAACCTTTGACATTATATATACACGACACTAGAGCTTGAAGAGCGTACAACGTTCTGCGCTGAGTTCAGAGATAGATCTCCCAGGTCCGAGGGTTCTAAGTAAACACTAAGAAGAGCAAAGCCCTTCCAGCGACGCCTCCCGATCGGAAAAAAGTCTCTGGTAATGGCAGAGCAAAAGCAACCAATTCTAAGCACTCCAGAAGACAAAAATCAAGCAAGACGTGAACGTGATAGAGCTCGGCGAAATAATTTGACAGACGAGCAAAAGGAGGAGATTAATGCACGTAGAAGAACATCTTGGCAAAGGAAAACGCAAGATGAAAGGAACATACAGAGAAGAGCAAACAGGAAAAACATATCTGTAGAAGAAAGGCAAGAAGAGAATGCACGACGACGTACATATAGGCAAAACAAATCCGAAGAGGAGAAGGCAAAGCTGCTAGCTCGGCGCAACGCAAACGCTGCGTCTAAGAGGAACACTCCATGCGCTCAGTCAATCGCGATGCCGTGCCCAAATGCATCAACTTTACCTACGATAAACCTAGCATCGAGCACACTTGGATCACCGGCCAGAGAGGGAATTGCTTCACTTTCAACGAGCACGCCAGAGTATACCATCAAAACCATTGGTAACATATTGTCTTTAATCCCTTTATTATTTATGTTATCGCGCATTAATGCATGATACTTACCAAATCGAGAGTGTTGTAGGCGACATGGAGGCCATCCTTAGTGGTATCATGGACGAGAATACCATACCCGACGACATCATGGACAAGGAGTGTAACATTTATGCCCGTGAAGGTAATTATGTCGGCCTTTCAATCGCCCCTCTCGTTTGTCCCTCTTGTTTGCGAATTAAATATGAACATAATGATTTGACTTCCTATACATTTAGGTTTTGATGATGATGACGTGGACATCAATACACCGATGGACTCATCCGGTGATGATGATATTGATCCTTTCGACTTTGTGTACTCAAACCTTCCAGATAGCACACACATACTAGAGCAAGTCCCCAACTGCAATCACTGTCATGCCAAGAGGTTTGAGGATGAGACCCCTGGTTTCTGCTGTCGAAGCGGACAAATCCAGTTGGCTGAACCAGAGCCTATCCCGGAGCTGATGAGGCTATGGACTTGCACTGATACGGAATGTCGACATTTTCGGGAGAGCATACGATTCTTCAACGGTCACTTCTCATTCACAACCCTCGGCGTTAATCTCGACAATGACTGCACAAATATGAGATCTGGGGTATACACATTCCGGGTGCAAGGCTCGTTGTACCATAAAGTGCATTCGTTCGGACCTGGCTCTCGACCGGAACATCTACAACTATACTTCTACGACGACGATACAAGCTTGATCCATCGCAAGGAAGCCACCAAGGAACTAGACCAACAAGTTGTCCGTAAGGTTGTGGATATAATGAGAGAAAACCCCTACTCCAAGCAGTTTAGGAGTTTGGGTGCCCATAAGGATAACCTTGAGGACTACCGTATAGACCTTAACACAGACAAGAAGTTAGATCAACGAAGATACAACACACCAATGTCATCTGAGGTGGCTGCAATCTGGGTCGAGGGCAGCAACCCTGAAAATAGGTTTAAGCGCAGTATTACCCTCTATGGTAACAACAACGAGAGATATAGTATACATGCCACACAAGGATGCTATGATCCTCTCTCCTACCCGCTCTTCTTCCCAAAGGGGGAACTGGGCTGGCATCCGAATATACCTAAACGTAATAAGTCTTGGAACCTTGCACAACTATCAAGAGCAGAGCGTGAAGATGATCCAGGTTCGGTTATCTCACATACTTCTGCATTTATTTTTCTACCCTTATCGTTTGTTGCATAACCTTCTTTTTCTGTCACAGAGGGGGGTGGCAGTTTATGCGTCTCCGTCAGGGACTACTATTGTTACCGTCTACAGATGCGTCCTGCTATATTCAACCCCATACTACATGGAGGACGACTGTTACAACAATGGGTGGTGGACATGTACATAAAAATAGAGGGCTGCAGGTTGAATTGGTTCAGGAAGCACCAGCCGGAGATACGTGCTGATCTATATAAAGGCATCGTCGATAGCATTACGGCCGGAGAGACTCGAGCAAGCGCTGTTGGTACAAGGATTGTTCTACCCTGGAATTTCCAGGGGTGCTTTCGAGACATGAAGCGGAGGCATATGGATGCCATGGCACTGGTACAGACATACGGCAAGCCTGACATCTTTCTGACTATGACATGCAACCCAAATTGGCAAGAGATACGTGATGCCCTGCTACCGGGCCAAACCCCGCAGGACCGACCAGATATTGTGGCCCGAGTGTTTAAGGCCAAGCTGGAGATGATGAAAGACATGCTGACCAAGAAGCACATCCTGGGCGTTGTGAAGGCGTACGTCTACGTGGTCGAGTTCCAGAAAAGGGGTCTCCCACATGCCCATTTTCTATTGATTATGGATTCTGAATATAAGCTCGTTGTGCCAGAGCAGTATGACCGCCTCATATCTGCCGAGCTCCCGGACAAGGATAAATACCCAGAGTTGTACGCCATGGTCGTGAAGCATATGATGCACGGCCCATGCGGTGTCCTAAAGCGAGACAACGTGTGCATGCAAGATGGGTCGTGCAAGTGTAGGTATCCACGAGCGTTCACCGAGACCACCATACAAGGGAAAGACGCATACCCCATTTACCGAAGACGAAAGGACGGCCGCTCGGCGAAGGTGCGTGGTGCGACGCTCGACAATAGATGGGTTGTGCCTTATAACCCTTACCTCTTGCGGATGTTCAACTGCCACATCAATGTGGAGGTGTGCTCCAGCATAAAGGCAGTCAAGTACCTATATAAGTACATATACAAGGGCCACGATCTTACTTCTTTCAACATCGACAAGCCCGACGCCGATGGTAACATAGACGAGATCAAGAGATACATTGATGCAAGGTGGATTACTCCACCTGAAGCCATGTGGAGGATATTCGGCTTCAAATTATGTGAGTGCCACCCATCTGTACTACAGCTACCGCTTCATCTCCCAAATATGCAAAGTGTCATGTTCAAAGGGGGAGACAACCTGAACGACATCGCTGCCCAGGAGCACAGATCCATGCTAACCGAGTATTTTGTGGCTAACCAAAAGCACGAGTGGGCTCGAGATATTCTCTATCGGGATTTTCCAGGAAGGTTCACATGGCAACCAGAAAAGTATTGGAAGGAAAGGAAAAGAGATCACCAAGTAGGCCGAATCGTGACAGCCAATCCTGCCGAGGGGGAGCGATACTTTCTTAGGGTGCTTCTAAACCACGTACCCGGCTCGACGTCGTTCGAAGATCTAAAAACTGTGGATGGTGTCCTATGTGATACCTTTCGTGAGGCTGCGGAAAGGAAGGGTCTAATCGAGGCCGACAACACGCTTGACGAGTGTCTTACTGAGTCGGAGCAGTTCGTCATGCCAGCCTCACTCAGGAGGCTATTCGCAACGATATTAGTATTCTGCGAGCCTAGCGACGTGCGCGGTCTTTGGGATCGACACCTTGAGGCCATGTCTGACGACTACCGGAGGAACAACACGTGTCAAAGAGCGGTGGAGCAAATGGTGTTACTTGATATCAGGGGCATGCTACAATCCATGGGCAAATGCATAAAATCATTCCCTCTTCCACACATTGACGAGACGTATGACACCACTGGAGGCGAGTTTAGGGAGATAATTGAGGAAACCAACATCAAGGTTGACAACGAAGACACTTATCTGGTGGACTTACTAAACATCGAGCAGAGGCTTGCCTATGACGAGATACTAGAGGCAGTTGATAGTGGAAAAGGGGGCGTATTCTTCGTTGATGGCCCAGGAGGCACTGGGAAGACCTACCTTTATAGGGCACTGCTCGCTACGGTTCGTGGACAGGGAAATATCGCGGTGGCTACAGCGACGTCAGGTGTCGCCGCTTCAATCATGCCTGGAGGCAGGACAGCTCACTCGAGGTTCAAGATCCCACTTAACCTTGAAGAAAGGGCATCATGCCGCTTCACTAAGCAAAGTGGGACAGCCAAGCTCCTCGAGAAGGCTAAGCTCATACTATGGGACGAGGCCACCATGACAAAACGACACGCGGTGGAAGCGTTGGAAAAAAGCATGCGTGACGTCATGGAAATCCCAGACCGACCTTTCGGGGGCAAGACCGTTGTGTTCGGAGGGGACTTCAGGCAGGTGCTTCCGGTAGTGAGGAAAGGGTCACGAGGTCAGATAATCGACGCGAGCCTCCGGAGTTCGAACCTATGGAAGGGCATGCGCCAACTAAGGCTCGTAAAGAACATGCGGGCGCAAAGTGATAAGTGGTTTGCAGATTACCTGCTAAGGATAGGTAACGGCACCGAGGAAACTAACGAGGAAGGAAACATCGAGCTTCCAGAAGATATTTGCGTGCCATCTACGGGCGACACGGCTGACATAGAGAAGCTAATCGACCATGTGTTTCCTGGCCTAGACCAAAACATGGAAAATCCAGACTATATGACTTCTCGAGCAATCCTGTCCACAAAGAACGACAACGTCGATGGAATAAACATGCGCTTGATTGAGCGTTTTAAGGGCGACGAGAGGATCTACCATAGCTTCGATAGGGCGGAGGACGATCCGCATGGCTACTATGCTCAAGAGTTTCTTAACTCCCTCACTCCTACTGGGATGCCCCCGCACGCGCTTAAACTGAAGATAAACTGCCCCGTTATACTCCTGAGAAACATAGACCCAGCTAACGGGTTGTGTAACGGCACCAGGCTTGTGATACGTGGGTTCGAGAAGAACGCCATCGATGCGGAGATCGTGGTGGGACAGCACGCTGGTCAGAGGGTGTTCCTTCCTAGGATACCTCTCTGTCCGTCTGACAATGACATGTTCCCATTTAGATTCAAGAGGAAGCAGTTCCCGATCAGGCTTAGCTTCGCCATGACGATCAACAAGGCGCAAGGACAGACCATCCCAGTTGTAGGTGTATACCTACCGGAACCGGTATTCTCTCACGGCCAGCTGTACGTCGCATTGTCCAGAGCCACCGCGAAAAGTAATATCAAGATCCTCGCCATAAAGGCCAACGGAAAGGATAAAACCAAGAATTCAAAGAAGAGAAAACGAACCGAGTCCTTAGTAACGACCACGATGAACATAGTCTACAAGGAAGTCCTTACCACTTGAACTTGCTGGACTAGATTTGAGCAAATTTCTTGATGACATATAAGCCTTACGATATCTTATTGGTCTCCTGATTCGTTGAAGAAATCTACAATTACATAAGAATATCATGTTGCTTGCTGTTGCAAAGGGTTCCGAGTTTTGACCTGTAAGAACCAAATTTTAGCGGCTTACTTGGTGACCAAATATGAGCTCACATTACCGACGTCTTTCTGTAATTCTTACAAACGGGTTTTATGTGGATATTGTGATTGATGCATTTCTATTATTTTATATTCTTTGCTAAAAAGATGCTAAATGGGCTAATTGGACTACAATTAAAACTACAAAAATTTACGCATTCTGCCCGTAGCAACGCACGGGCCAATTTACTAGTGGAAATAATAATGATAGGGATAAACTTGCTATACCCTGCAGTTGGCCAATTGGCAGTAGCCGTAGCAGAGGCGGCGACAGCAGCAGCTCGATCGCCCCTCTCCCGTACAGGATCTGGAGAGGCGGGGTTTCGGAGGCCTGCGTATGAGTTGTGTTTTTGTGTCCGCCCCTGCGACCTCAATATATAGGCACGGTAGGAGAACGGTCAGCTCACAAATCAATTTGCCGCGGCGCGGCGAGGCGGGAGGAGGAGGAGGAGGAGGAGCGCGCGTGTGGAACACCTCCACTACTCCTCTCTCTTCATACCAACTCACACTAGTGGGGAGAGAGCTCACCTTATAAACTGGTGCAAAACTCTCCCAACTAGCAATGTGGGACTAAACTCCCACCATTTGTTATGGCAGCATGGGCCTTAGGGATTAAATGGAAATTGCCTAATGGGCCTGCTAGCCCATTCGAATTTCAGCATAGTACGATTCGTCTATTCAATTTTTTAACTGCTTTCCGCGTGAGCAGTTGACCTTAAGTGAATATATGTACGATTGAAATCATGGGTTAATCTGTATGTGGACACATCGCTAGGAATGCAGTGCAGCCTGCTCATCTGCTGCAGGCTAAACCCAATCATTTTATGCCAAGAAGACAACGCTCAGAGCATCTGGCTTTCAGAGGCGAGAAAATTATACGTCTTTGATCTCTGATAGCTTTGATTCACCTTTGCCACACAAAAATTTGCAGAAGTTGCAGCAGTGGTCAGCACCGTTATTTTTCCAGGGCATAGAGTGCCATGTAATCATCCCCAATCGTTGTGGTTGACAATAAGCTCTCCTCATGTTGCTCCTCCTTCGTAGCTGTACAAATGTGTCTAAATTATTTTGGATAAAAATCAGGATCAATGTATTACTTGCAGGTACGATACTAATGCCTAAGTTATCTGTATTGGAACAGTAGAGAAAATCATGCCCACGGTCGCATGTAACTCAATCTACCTATGAGGCAGCTTTGACTTGGCACCAATTGATGCCGGCAACCCTGATGGATCATGGGCATCTGCATACCGTGACATATCTTTATCATATTGATTGTGCATGTTCGCGATAGCATCATGGCATCATCGACACTAAGATTGTGCACAATTTCCATCTACAAATTATACTTTCCTGCATCATTTCCATCAGACGCCTTATACTTGCCTCCAACCATGTTGGCTCATCCGACCTAAGCACAGCCTCTGCACTTTTCGGTCGGGTTTCGGCTTTGATGATTTCCTCTAAACAATACACACTGGAAATTAGATGGGAACTTTCAGGTTCGTCCAATGTCAATGTATTGCATGGAACGAGAGTGTTTAAAATCTGACGATATACACTTGGTACTTGGTAGACATACTTGTGAGGGGCGGCTTGAAGAGGCAACGAATAGGGCGCCGGTGGTTGACGGTGACATGTCGTGTGTTGTCCATAGTTGCGGAGAGCAACAAGCGGCCGTACAACCGCGGCTAGGTGGGTTGCACGCGAGTTTTGCAGAACTAAACATAGCAAGATTGAAAAGATCGATGCCATCGTGTGATGCGGGAGAAAGCATCTGTGGGAACTATGTTACAGAATTCCTTGAAACATGCATTGCAGGAATAGAAAACGAAGAAAATCAAGGCGACGATGTAGTACATATATGTTGGTACTGCTTCACGTACCGTACACTCTTTTCTCTTCATCAGATTGATTTTTAGATTAAAGGCTACTGCCCGGCTTTGAATTAACAAAACCACCAAGTTCAACACATACGGCTTAGCCACACCAACGAACAGCGAGAAAGAGAAACGACAACATGCTGAGGCATACAGCTTCGCCTAGACACACACACTGGCAAGAATCTGCTGTCCGCCTCGACGATCAACTGGCAGCGGTGGCGGGGGGGAGACACGAAGAGTGGATCGTCTTGAGCGCAGCCACCAAACTGCGAGCAGCCTCTCTGTCCTCAGGCATCAGCCGAGGGGTCCAAAGCTGTATAAAAAGCATAGTTTTAAAGGTAATGTCAGCAGGATGTTTTATGCATTTTCCTTCAATCGCCAGCTTGTTACGCACATTCCACAGAGCCCAAGACTGCGCTAGAAAGAGCACCCAAGCTATTCTACGTTGAGAGCCCGAGAGCGAGGCTAGGATGGAATGGAATTGTGGAAAGCTGGCCGGGCACCACGTTCTCCCAAGAACCTGACGCAGCGCCGCCCACGCGAAAAGGGCGAGGGAGCAGTTGAAGAAGATGTGATCGGCGGATTCGGCGGCTCCACAGAGGGCACAACCACCATCCGAAGGTCCTGCTCTGATGGCAAGATTAATCCCTGAAGGGAGTTTGTCAAGCGCAAGTTGCCACACGAAGACTTTGATTTTAAGCGGCACTTTGGCTTTCCAAATATCGTTAGCATGAGCCACCGTCGCCCCTTGCAAGAGGTGGGCATACAAGGATTTCACCGTGAATTTTCCGGACTGCTCGAGTGACCACGAAATGCTATCTAGCTCCAAGGAGAGAGGAGTGTTATTGATGATCTCCGCCAAGTCTTCCCATTGGCGAAGGCCGGGTTGGTCCAGCGAGCGTCGGAAGCGACCCCCAACTTCCAAGACCCGAGCAACCGAGGCCTCAGGTTCCCCACAAATGTTAAACAACAGGGGAAATCTATGGCAAAGTGGGCCGTCTCCTTGCCACCAGTCCGTCCAGAAACGAGACCGGACACCGTTGCCCACGTGATGTCTAGCCCCGGCTTTGAATAGGTGTTTGACCTTGTGTAAGTTTTTCCAAAATTGTGATCCCCCTAGGGGAGGTGGCAAAAATGTCTCCTGTGAGGGAATACTTATTACGGAGGAGCACCTCCCAGATGGAGTCCCCCATTTGATAGAACTTCCAGATCCACTTGATCAGAAGAGTCTCGTTCATCTTGCGGGAGTTAATAAGGCCTAAGTCCCCGACTTCCTTTGGGCGGCAAACGGCCTCCCAGTTGAGCATGTGGTATTTTCGGTTTGGTCCCGCACCTTCCCAAAAGAATCTAGCGCGCCGTGAGTCTAGTTGCTCGTGCACCCCTTTCTGGAGTAGGAAAAGTCCCATAGCATACATGGGAATGTTGTCTAAGCACGCGTTGGAGAGAATCAAACGTCCTCCCGAGGATAGGAACCGTCCCAACCACGGTTCTACCCTAGCTGCTAACTTCTGCACCAGGAATGCCCACTGATCCTTAGTGAGTTTAGAGTCTGAGATTGGCAAGCCCAGGTAGGAGAATGGAAATTTTCCTAGTTTGCAGTTCAGGAGTCTAGCTACCCTAGCTTGGACTTCGGGGGGTTGGTTGAGCACCAGCACCTCACTCTTGTGGTAGTTGATCTTGAGCCCAGACATGTCCTCAAAACACATAAGGAGAAATTTAAGGTTGGCAAGTTCAAGTTCGTTGTATTGCACCAGGATGATAGTATCGTCAGCATATTGTAGGTGCGTGATCCCCCCAGGGAAAAGATGGGGCACCACCCCATGAATGTGCCCTGCTGCGTTGTCTTTTGACAGAATAGCGGAGAGCCCTTCCGCGACAAAGTTAAAAAGAAGAGGGGAGAGCGGATCCCCCTGCCTCACTCCCCTTTTATTCCTGAAAAAGGGGCCCATTTCCCCGTTGATGGAAATGGCAGTTTGGCCCCCGGACACCAACTGCGAGATCCTATGGATGTAACCTGCATCAAATCCCTTGATGCGTAGCACTTCTAAAAGGAAGTTCCAGTCCACCCTATCATACGCCTTCTCAAAGTCAAGTTTCAGGAGGATTCCCCCCTGTTTTTTACTTTTAAGTTCGTGTACTAACTCGTGTAAAGCCAGCGCCCCGTCGAGAATAAATCTCCCTTTGATAAAAGCCGTCTGGTTCTGACTGATTGTCTTATTGGCCACCGGGTCCAATTTTGAGGCAAAGGCTTTGGATATGATTTTGAAGACTACATTGATCAGAGCAATAGGTCGGAATTGGGTGATGCAATCGGCATCCGGAACTTTGGGAATGAGCGAAAGAACTCCGAAGTTTAACCTAGAGATGTCGATACGGCCAAGCATGAAATCGTTGAGAATGTGTAAGACCCCGTGCTTGACCAACTCCCAACTCTTCTTGAAGAAAGAGGCCGAGAACCCATCCGGGCCTGGGGCCGTATCAGCCTTCATCTCTTTGACAACTGCCTCTAATTCCTCTTCGGAAAACGTGCGGCAAAGGTTTTCGTTGTCCGCATCAGACACCAGTTGGTCCCCTGACCAAGTGTTCTGGGCTAGACAACAGTGGCGGGGAGAGGTTGACCCCAGCAACTCCCTGTAAAAGCCGTAAATGTGCTCCTGCAGCGCGCGTTTCTCGGAGATGACTCCCTCGGGAGTAGAGAGGGAGAAATGTTGCATTTCCTGCGTTTTCCGTTACCAACTGCGTGGAAATAGGCCGTGTTGGCGTCTCCTTCTAACGCCCACTTGACCCTTCCCCTCTTCCTCCAAAACTCCTCTTCCATCTTATAGATGTGAAGGAGCTGGTCCTCGAGGTGGAAGCGAAAGGCCCATTGATCATCATCGAGCCCCGAGATGTCAGCCTTGAGGTCCAGATCTTTTATTTGAGCTAACAGAGTGGATTTTTTGTCTCTAGCCTCTTTCCCCAGGTTCCTACTCCACCCTCGGAGAATTTGTCGGAGGCCACCACTCATGTAAGACCACCAGTCTATAATGTCCCTGCCTCCCACCTTTGCACTCAGGTTCTCCCAAGAAGAGAGCAGCAATTCTCTGAACTGTGGTAGTTCAAACCACCCTGATTCGAAAAAGAATCTATTGCTACGAAAGAAGTCTTCTTCCCCGGAGTCCAGGATAAGGGGCGTGTGGTCAGACCCCAAACTTGTTTCGGCAACCAAGGATAGGCGCGGGAAAACAAGCTTGAGAGACGATGAAATGAACACCCTGTCCAATACGCATCTGACCGGGTTGAGTCTCTTATTGGTCCAAGTGTACCTTGCTCCCGCGCGTTGGGTTTCCGACATGTTCCAGTTGGCTATGTGAGCATTAAACAGGTCCACCCTGGACCAGTTTATACGGTCATTGTTTTTGTCTTCCCTACGCCGAATCAGATTGAAGTCTCCCCCCATCACAATGGGAAGAGAACTTCTGGCTATTTTGGCCAAAATCTCATCAAGGAAGATTGAGGAGAAGGAGTGGTCCGCCGGTCCGTAGACGTTAATGAATTCGAGTTTCTCTTTAGACTCCCTATGTAGAACTACCACACTCAGGAAGTAGCGACCCCTGTCCATGCTACCAACCTCGAAGACACTGTCTTTAACTCCTAGGAGCAAGCCTCCCGATTGGCCTGTCGCCGGCAACCAGTTCCAAAAGAAGAGCTCGCCTCCTTCTAAGCTCCTAAGCTCGGAGTCCGAGAAGTCCTGTTTGATCGTTTCTTGTAGGCACACCACGTCAATTCTATGCAACCGGACAAACTCTTTAATCAGGGTTCGGCGGCCCGGCACCCCGAACCCGCGTATGTTGAGAAACATCCACCGCATTAAGACACCGAATGGGAAACCCGTGCTCGGCGGGTGGAGGTAGTGCCTAACGTCACACGTCCTGACTTGGCCTGACGCTCGTAGGGGGTTCTAGCCGGTAGCATGTGGACCATCTTTCGCCGCGGTCGCCTGGTAGGTCCCGAGGTCCCCACCTCCGAGACGAGGACCTCTACGGTTGGATCAGCGGGCTCCCCCACCAACTGGGCATCCCCCGGCGTAGATCCTAAGGCCTGGGAGTCAGAAGGAGGGGTCGGCATCGCCGACGCTCGGTTGGCGGACTCGAGCGCCTCCGCCTCTGCCTTCTTGGCTGCGATGAGCTCACGTGCGAGGGCCAACTCAGCCTGAGCGCGCTCTGTTGCGCGGAAAAGAGAGAGCACCGTGGCCGGTGTACCCGTCGAGGGTGGAAAGAGAATGGCGCTGTCCCTAGCTAC
Organism: Alopecurus myosuroides; assembly: GCA_028641055.1. NCBI lineage: Eukaryota > Viridiplantae > Streptophyta > Magnoliopsida > Poales > Poaceae > Alopecurus > Alopecurus myosuroides. Next base: position 372,301,245 of record CM054059.1, read on the forward strand.
CATAGCTAGGTGATCGTCCGAAAGAGCGGGAAGAGCCAAGAAATCAGCAGCTGAGAGCGCACCTGGATTGGCATTGGCGTTGGCGACACAGTTGATGGCGCGGTCGAGCATGTGCCCGTCGGTGAGGCCCGTCCCGCGGGCACTCTTGCGCTCGGCGGAGACAGGAACAGCGTGACTGCGGAGCCCCTTGGCCACCGGAGCTGCAAGAGCCTGCACCACCCCCAGCCCCTGGAAGGAATCCCCGGAGAAGTCTGGTTGGGGGAAGCATGCAAGGGAGCTCGCCATCGCCTTCGCCGGGCGATCCGCGTTGGCCTTGCTGCGCCTCTCCTTGGCCCGCATCGCTGAGGGGTTCGACGCCCAGCTCACGGGAGTAGCTGCCGTGCCTATTGTTGCAGAGTCCGGGCGGGGAGTCTCGGTGCCGAGCGCAGCAGCAGCGGGGGAGGAGGGGGGCTGGTCCGAGAGGGAGAGGGAGACCTCCTGGAGAACCAGCGGCGTATCCGACACGGGCGTCGGAGCGGCCGCAACGGGCACCGTCACCTGTGGCGCCGCCGACTTGTGCCCCCCAGCCTGCTTTCCACCATTGGAGGTGATAGACGAAGGGGTCTTCGTGCCTCCTTTGCCATGACGGCCGCGCTTTCCGTTCCAATCTTCTGCTTCCTCCTCAGAACTCTTGTCTCCCAGCTCGTCTTCGTCTTTGTCCTTGCGTCCAGGTGGTGGCGGGGGAGGTGGAGGAGGGATGGAATCTTTTGCTGTTTCGGGCTCCACACGGATGGAATAGCCCTGTCCGTTGACGCAGACCAGGAAGGAGGACACCAGCTGCACGCCCGCCCGGCACCCAACCTGCATCCGGATGGGGAGCGTGGGGTCAGCGAAGGTGGCCTCATCGACCGCCATGGGACGGCCCACTGGTCTGGTGGCCACGCGGAGCCTTGCCGTGTTGCAGTATGGCGGGGGCACTCCGTGGAGCTTGACCCAAGTCTCCACGAGGACCTCGGACGCTTGCTCATCCATTGCTCCTTGCAGCACCAGCGCCTTGGCCTTGGAAATTGGCAGCATCAGACCACCCCCCGGATGGCCATTCGAAGGTTACCTGCCGAAGGGAACAACAGCGCAAAGTCCGCCTCACTGAGTTGGCGCACCTGCCAATCCCAGCTCTCATCCACAAGTTCCTTGAACTCTTCTTCCACCTGCTTGGCTGAGAGTTTGGCGCCTTCCACATAGACCGTCGCCGCATTCGGATGCGCCTCGAAGGCTTCTCCCTCTTCCACCTCGAGGCACATGAATCCGATACCGTCCACGCCGTAGCCCGCCCAGAATGGGTCAAAGCTGGGATCCGCCGCCCTGCACATCGCCGACGGATGACCCGTGGAGTTACACTTGACGCAGAATGGGTCACCCTCGCACTCGGCCTGCAGATGCCCCACCTTCCCGCAGTTGTAGCATGTGAGCTTAGAAGCGTCCGGTGGGGGCGCGACAGCACCCGCCGCGGAGGAGGAGCTAACACCCACTGCCAGCCCCTCCGACTTCTTCTTCTGGTTGACAAGATGCGCCTGCGACCTCGAGCTGTCACGGTAGTGCCCCCGCCCCCGGGGGTACCCGCCGTCTCTTCTCCCGCCGTCTCAGCCCAAACGCCGCGGGGAGAGGCCCCGCCCTCCGGATCTCCTGTCGTGCTCCGAGGTCTCCTGGGCTAGCCGCGTGTTGAGCTCGCGAGCGTCCGCCCCGCCGGGGTAGGGGGCGAACGGCCGCTTCTCACCGCGCCGGTCTTCGTCGCGTCGCCCTCTGTCCATGCGCACCAGACGGGGGGGGGGGGGAGCAAAGGGGAGGAGGGGAAGACTAGGGCTTTCGCACGGAAGCGGTAGCGGCGGGCGACGAACGGAGGAGCGCGGAACCCTAGCTTCGGATCTAGGTTATCCTTCGGGAGCCACCACCAAGCACTTATAGACCGCAGCCAGTCGAACTCCTCCTCAAGAGGGCCGCGAGAAAGCCCAGACGCAACAGCTAGGACCCCCCCGGGACCAGCCCAGCGTTAAGACCCCTAACGGGCCAGCGTTGGAGGAAACCTGATGGGGCAGCGCAGGCCCACCCAGGCCCACCAGGTCCTCCCGGCCCAACGAGACAGGCGGCTCATCTTCGTGGAACCCTAGTCCTAGCCGGCTCCCCACCGGCGGCGGCGGCGCGCACGCAGGCGCAGGGACCACGATCTCCAGATCTCCTACGCGGATCCGCGACGCGCAGGCCGGCGTCGGAGCAGAAGACGGGCTCAGCGGCGGGAACTCCGTCCACGAGCCGAGATCTGCGCGAATGGAGCCCCTCGCCCCACCCCTCGCATCCTGCACGCCCCGAGCCGCGCCCGGCGGCGAGGACATCACCTCTGAGACGACGGACCCTCCAAGACACGGTGCACCGACAGGGGCCCTCCCCCCACCAGCGGTCGGGAAGAACTCGCCGAGCTCCACGCGCGACACGCGCGCCTGCGGGCCTGGAGGGGCGCAGTCTCCTTCGCTTTCCGAGAGCGGCGGCACCACCACCGGAAGGAGCGCGCGCCCAGCTTCCCCCTTCCTTCCCCGCGTTGAGGAGCGAGGTGGCACGCGGGGCGCAGCCTGGCGGCGCCGGCGGCGGTAGGGGACGGGCCAGTCGCCCGCCTTGTCGCGAGAGCCAAGACACATCATCTCTCCCTTAAGCGGGAAAAAGGCAAAAAAATCCTTCATCAGATTGATTCACACATCATTTTAATTAATAATAAAAGTTGGTTAACTCCAAAAGAAAATTGTTTACTACTTTGAGTGCACTAATTTCACTTCCAAGCCAAATCAATATTTGTCATGCTATTCTTTTGATTACTTCAAAAGAGTTGTAATATAACACAAATTTTCCCACATGGTTCTTATATGTTCGTGCTCATGGTGTGCAGATAGTCATCATCGGGGAGTCTCTCGATGTTCGACGCGGTTCTCCAATGTTTGTGATTAGTCTTCTCGCCAATTTTTCTGCATATGTATTTTAGTTGGGTACAATCAGATTCTGCAAGATTTCACATTATTTTTTGCCAACTATTAAAAGATTTTGTTTCTGTTGCAGTTCACGGCATATAAGCAATTGGTGACCTTGATGGTCTCCTTCTCTACTTTAATGAATTTATTTTTCTCACGAAATTGTAGGAGAAACAATATCGTGTCATATTTTTATTTTATTGGTGTGGCTTCTCATATGATTTTTCATCCGTGGACTTTAACTTGGATCTCATGGCTCCAAGCCATCACTCGGAATCAGATCCCACCATCGGTTCCGAATAAGTTGCCGGCTCATTAGTCTAAAAGTAAAACATCACGAGAATTTTGTAATCCGGCAGATCTCTGTGGTTCAGGTGTTGTTACCGACGTAGGTACCACGACCGGCTCATCCTCCAAGGCCTTGCCGACTCGCCCCTAGCCGGTTCCTCTCGAATTTTTTCAAGTTGCACTGTACTCTCACTGACTCCCAAGTTACGGAGTAAAATTGCGGATAACGCCATATGCTGGGCCATTTCATGCGTAAGACAAGAGACATTTTTTTGTCCAAAATACCAAAACTTGAGGTAATTAGTTGCACAGAAACCAAATCATCTTTAGTACCCTTGAATCCGAGGATAATATCACATCATGTGGTATCCTCAACATTAAAGGGTGCTAATAATGAAATGGTCCTGAACAAACATATGAATATAAAAGATATTGATTAATACCTTCATTATTGACATCTTATATATATTTCCATGTAATTATTTAACTCCCAATTAATAGGAGAAGTTAATAATGGTGAATAAGCCAATAAATCTGAATACGCCGGGACAGTTCCAGCTTAGATGACCTTTTAGATATTTCAATAATCTGCAACCACCATCTTTTATTGTCTTCTTTTACATGTATATCGTTTGGAATCTCTATGACAACTATCAACTTGATCACATGGTCAATAGTGAAATTATATTGAAACTAGCCCGTGCGGGTGCACGGGATGATGACTAGTTGCCTAAATTCTTAACACTATATAGTGTGGTTGAGGGAATTGCTACTCCCGATGATGGAGATATAAACTATGGGCATCGTCTGGCAAGACACTTGATCATGGAGATGATCATATACGAACACGAAATACGGAATAAGTAGAAGAGTACATGTGAATAACGAGGATGTTTCACCTCGGGCATTGTAAAATACCGAGAAGTAGTGCGATAAGCGAACGTTATGACAGGATGTTTCACCTCGGGTGGTTCTCACGATAAAGATATTTTTGTGATATATGTGGAAATCGTTATGTGTATCGATACCCTGCTAATTATGAAAGGTCACAAGCTTAATTTTCAGGAACATTTTAGGAAAACTCGTACACGGATACACGATATCTTCTTCATCTCTATTTGGGGAGGAATTCCCGTGCTCTCCTGCGTCCTCAGGGCGGGCCCGCGTGTCGGTCGCTGGTTTGGCGCGCGCGACTGTTCGGGGTTGTCGTTTCTTCCATCTGTCGGCCGTCCATTTCTCCTCCTGCCTCTTTTAGTCGGTTGTTCGGCCGCGTCCGAGAGTGTAGGGCCCGTTTGTCTGTCTAAGCTTCTTCAGGCGGTGCGCTGCCCGTGGAGGATAGATCGACTCGGTTCGGCGCCGTCTCCTCGCTTTTCCCCCTTGCTTCCGTTCGGTCTTCCTCTCCTCTGCACTGCTTCTAGCCTTCGCTGCTTCTCCCCTTCGGTGCTCCTCCGGTGAGCATGCGGTCGCTTCGATTATGAGAATCCATCTGTTCCGTTGGGCTGTGTAGCTTTCGTTCAGATTCATTTTTTGGTGATTTCCAGGTCCGCTCCTCGCGAATCCGTGGGCTCACGGCTCCTGGGGGACGGAGATCATGGATGTGGGTCTGCTGCTTGCGAGTCCGTGGTGTCGCCGCGACCGGGGGAAGCTGATCTTGTCAGAATCTTCCTGGCCAGCACCAGCAGCAGCCGACTACCCCATGTGTTTCATCCCTTCCAACTCCACGGCGCATCCATGGATCCCTCTGCACTCCAGGCGCTGATGTTTCCCCGGGCCTCTTCATAGCTGCGTCCTTGCAAGTCTCCCACATCACGTCGTGCTACTGTATCCATGGAGCTGCGGAGGCGTACGACCAAGGGCACAAGGGGAAGCCCGGCAGGAAGGGAGGTGCTGGCCAGACCAGATGTGGTTACTCCCCGTTCTGCGTTGGCGGCTTCAGCTCCTCCCACATGGATGTGGTCGCTCGGATCTGTGTTCCGCTTGCGGTAACCTCCTGCCAAGCGGTGGTGGTCGGTAGCCTCTCTGATCCCCACCTCCTATGGATTCTCTTCCTCTTTTTTTTCAATATTTATCCTTTGTTATCTAATTCTGATTCAGGAAATTGCAATGGAAAAGTTTGGATTTTTATTCTGAGTTCATTAATTCTGATTTTTAGGAACGATGCAAAATTATATCTGTACTCACAGGGGGCAGTCCAACGGCACTCATCTCAGTAATGGGTTTCTCCTAGCTCGACCAGCTGCCACCAACAATGGCGAGTTCCTACACGCCCTCGGCGACAATCAAATGGTCACCCTCTGCCCCTGATTCTCCGCGACCACCTAGGTATGGATATTCACATGTGCCCCATTTATTGTTCATTTCCATGGGCAGTTCTACTATGTGAATGCCACATCAAAGGAGGTGCATTAGCTCGACAAGGCCTGAATTCATCTTAAGGCATTTTTTATTGTAGTAAGGTACAATGTCGGTACAATATTCACCAAAGTTGCTCAGTGGACCTGTTAGGTTTTCAGCCATATAGACCTCTGATAAAGTCTTTGAAAGATGAAAGACATATACATTCGAATTAATAGGAAAACCATATGAAGTGGAGAATTTTTTTATGTACGTGGGGTCTTGGAATTTACGCCATGTTTGCTAAAGTGATTTTGGAAGTGTAAAGAGAAATACACAGGAAAGAAATAGTATGCAATAAAGGGCCTTGGAGACAATGGTTGATAATTTATATGTCTTAGTACTTTGTCATGTATACAGATAACCCTTTAAGCACCAATAAATGAATCACTGTAGTACATTTATTTAGCATGAAAAATCATCAATCAAATTGTTCCATTCCACTGGATTGTTGGTGTCATTAGTTAGTTATGTTTCTTAAGCATTTTACAAGCTCCCGTTCATTGGTTTGGGTACATGTTGCTATGATTTTTTTAGTTGTCTTGCCATCTTAACAGATAGTTGCCCCTCCCAATGGCACAGTCATTTCGTTTGGAAGTCGGTTATCATTGGATAACTTGATAAAAGGCTCTGGTTTATAGGGTTAACCCCATGACAATAGTGTTCAGTTAAACTCATTGCCTTATCAGGAATATGGTAATAATGATTTCCCACTCTTTGGTTATCTACTTTATTACACTGACGATTTTTAAAGTATAATCGGAGATTTATAAGGTATTGACTTTTAGGGAGATTTCGTGCGACCAGTATGTCCAAGGCATTTTCTTTTCAAAAGTCGTCAAGATCTGGGGCTGGTTTATAATACTGTTAGAGATTTACAGTACATGAGTTGTGAATGCTAACTGCATTGTTGAGCTTTCTGAAAACCAGTGGTTGTTTTACTGGAATCCAGCATAGAATGTCGTAAAGTTTTTTTTTCCTTTCTGGAATATATTTCTGATGATTTGGTTTGTATTTCTAATCTTTGGTTTCTCTATGAGCTGATTTAAAGTAGGAGTACAAATGCTTTGGTAGATTAATTGTTGTGAGCATCTTTTTTTCTGAATATATTTCTGATGATTTGGTTTGCCTTTCTAATCTTTGGTTTCTCTATGAGTTGATCTTAAAGTAGGAGCACAAATTCTTTGGCAGAGTAGTTGTTGTGAGCATCTCCTGTTCTCCATGATTTTCCAATACAACAGCCACCCAAGAATCTGAGTGTTTAAATTCAGTAATACTTGGTAGCTATTTAGTAGTTAGATGAATTCTTCCATCCAGCTACTATTAACACTTGCCACAACAGGTCCAGTTATTAGATTTTAGGATTTGTCCAGCCAAGTCCTTTTTGCCAAACTTCTAATCATATGTCACGCTGCACATATCAATGTTTAATGCAGATTCATTAATTGTTCCGCACTGTTTCTTCGATAATTTTTATTATTACCTATTAATCCATGTTTGCGCCAATATGACATTTTAGCCATAAGAACAAGTATTTTGCCTAAAGATTTTTGCACTAAGTATACACTAATAGTAAAGTTCTTGCACTTAATGATCGGTAGATATAATAAACCTTATTGAGAGGACCAGTGACTGTTGCTTAGTTCATGAAATTACGTATAGATTCTGTACAGCAAATGACATCAATTATACAAGTACTAAATTTGTTTTATCACCTTAGAAGTCTCAGAGTCATGAAAAAATTCATGTGACACAATTTCACGTACTGAGCCACCTTGTGAACAAGGATATGATGACTATGAAGTTCTTTCGACCGTTAGGTTGTGAAGTGTTTTGGAGCAGAAACCTTGTGGTACTAGATGTGGTCTGCTTCTGGATGTGATAAGAGACTACCATTGGTTGTATTGATCATGAGCAGTAGTTATCCTTCCAAGCTCTTTGTTAGTTCTCTTCTGTTTCTGTATTTACCTTTGTTTAGTCTTATACAAAGAAACATTAAAATCTGATATTTGCTATAGGCATGTGTTTTTCTTTTATACACGTAAAGTCACTTAGTTCAAGTTGTATTGTTGACATAACACGAGAATTGGCTAGCTGAGAGATGAACTTTTTGAGGTATACTACTATTTTGGAGATCAGTAAGGTGCTGGAAATTCATGATATGCTTGCCACCATATGCATTGGCTTATAAATCATAATTGTACTTTGTATGACACATTTCTGTGACGAGATCTACTGATCTAGCCTGTTTGGAAGTGGGATCTTCATGTTATGCTAGAAGCAAAATAACCTGCACCTTTTGGCCGACCAAGAGATAATAACAGTGACCTTTGTCAAAGATTTGTTTTCTTCATGGCCATTGGTTACTCTGTAAATTGGTATTTCCACCACCACCTTAAATCATTTTTGGGGGTCTTAAATGTGATTCACATAGATTGTATCATGTTAAAGGCCTATCATTTTGGAAGCAGTGCAGTTATTAAAAAAATGCATATATTGACATTGATTTTCTAGATTGCCGATTTATAAAATGTCAATGCAGATTGACTACATAACAGAAGGTTTAAGCCGTATCATAGATTTTCCTCTACAAGATATACCTTTGTATTCTTTCTGCATGAAGAAGTAAAATGGTGACTTGAAAAGTGATTGCATTTAAGCTTACTTGCTTCATTTTTTTATTTAGTAGTAAATTAGTATTGTTTTCAGCAAATATATTAGTCAGTTGATGAGCACTATTTGATAAATAATCTTGTTGTCTTGACACGCAAGGATATTTCTGTGAGGTACCAAACGCATCAAGGCATTTGTGTGCCTCTTGCTTCAATGAACTGCAAGTAGTTGGATACTTGGATGATTGCATCAACGAAAGAGAAGTTGTTGCAATATCTAATGGAGGCGACCTACTCCCTTCGTTATAACCCTTGCTTAATTGCCATAAGGGGTAATACGTGTATTTGAGTGTCAGTCGTACTCCATCAGTAAAATCCAAATGATCAGGTTAGTCTTCATGTTTTTGTAAGTGAACCTAATGTCTATCTATAGGTTTCCGCACAAGCTGTGCAAATGCAGTGTGGATCGGGTCGTTTGGCAACTTATGGTACCAAATAACAAAACTAGGATTGGTTCGGTCTGGTGCTGCATCTTAGGTTTGGCTTGAGGAAAAGGTGCTGCAGTTCTGTCTATGATCAGAATTTCGGATGATTCACTGTAGTTTTGTGAATGATTAAAACTGTAACTAGCTGGTGTTTGTGATTCATGTTGATGGCCGCGCTGGCATGTCTTGCAACACAAGATGCAAGGTAGCTAGGAAATAAGCAACCTTGTTCTCTGTTATAATCTATAAAGCATATGTGTCTACCTGAATGAGGATTATGGTTTGTTGGTTATGTCATTCAGTTCTGACTTGACACTATCTGTTTGTTCGTCGATTCCAATTTCTAGACATAATTTATTGTTCCGGACTTCTTGATGATATGCTTCTTCTTTCTGTTTTGAAAAAGATGAAATGGTTCTTTTAATTTGAAACAAGCAAGTAATTTCATCATTCATCGTCTCACATGTATGCAAACAATAATGCTTCATCTTACTTCTAGCGCACATTCATAGATCAACGGGCGCGGCAGAGCGCGCCCATTCCTTCTAGTATTCTACTACGTGGCCAGTGATCACAGATAAAGTTCATCCCTACCGTTCCACCGTTAAAACAAAAGGTAAAAGATGGGCTCCTTCATACGGCCCTCTTTTTTTTTTTTGAACATTCCATACGGGCCTCGCGTCATGCCATTTGTATCACTGCTCTCATCAGTTTATCATCTGGCCACGCCTCACATCCATCACGTCTCGTCGTCTCCTCCTCACTCCTCTGTTTTTCCCGGCTGACGCCTCCGTGCTCCATCCCGCGGACAAGGTTGGCAGTGCCCTCTGGCATGTGTGTCGTCCTGACCTCGAGCAGCCACCCGCCCAATCGAGGCCCTCCAGCAGTCCAGCTCCCCCGTCCTGTCACCTTATCCGTCCATCCACGCGCCTATCGTGTTTATCAGTGTGCTTGGCTCATTGCTCCTACTGCTGGCACATTGGTACGTACTCCCTCCGTTCAACAATAGATGACTTCCACATATCTATATATGGATGTATCTACACACTAAAATATGTATAGATACATCCATATATAGATATATGAAAGTCATCTATTGTTGAACGGAGGGAGTACCACCGTCGCGCTGTGTGCAAAAAAGCCTTCCAACAAGAGACATGCTGACCCGGCAGGCTGCCTGGTGTACGTGTGATTTGATTGCTGCGTGTCAAATTGAGCAATATTTTCCTTTCTATTTCTAGTTTGAAGAATGGATCGATTCATACCCATCTCGGTATTGTTGCGCAATATCATCTGAATACAGTCTAAACAAGCATGTTACGGTATGCGAGACACCCCATCCATCGGTCATTATTTTCAAACGCTCAGAGGATTGAGATCCATTGTCGCCTATTTTGTTTAAGCTTGTTGTAGATATGTTAGTCATTCTTATCGCACGAGCCAAGGAGTATTGTTAAGTTAGAGGGTTGATACCACATCTTATCGATGGTGGGGTGTCAATTCTACAGCACGCGGATAACAGAATCCTTTTCCTCAAGCATGACATGAAAAAAAAACTGTTAATATGAAACTTATCCTGACCTTGTTTAAACAACTCTCAGAATTAAAAATTAACTTTCATAAGAGTGAAATATCCTATTTTGGTAAAGCCAAATATGAATGAATTTTTGGATGTTGTTTTGCTTTGTTTAATAAAGAAGCCGTGCGCATCGCTTCGATGCAGAGGTCGGGGCTAATGCTCCTATTTCTTTAAAAAAAAGGCCAAAGATACGCAAGACGATATCGTCATATTTTCTGCGTGTGAAGTGGATAGTCTACCTTTTAAATACTGGGTGTTCCCATTCATTATAGAAAACCACTTAATAAGGAGTGGAAGCCCTAGAGGATCGTTTTGAGCGTAAAATAGGATCTTGGTTGGAAACCTTTTATCTTATGGAGACCTACTCGTACTGATAAATTATTTCCTCATAAGTCTTCATGTGTTTCTATTGTCTTTCTTTTTGAGCTACCCGAAAGGATTAGCAAAAGACTGGATTACTATGGCTCGCGCTTTTTCAGGCAAAATATTCAAAAACGAAAAAGATACCGTCTTACCAAATGGAATATCGTATATAGACCGAAAGATTAGACATTGAGGTTCTAGATATAAACAATAAGTGCCTATTAAGTAAATGGTTGTACAAGTTACTGATGTGGTCGATTTTGACATAATATTTTCACTAATAAGTAATTAGGGGACAAAACGCTGACCCAAGTACTCTCTGTTTTGGAAGGGTACAGTGGGTCCTAGGTGAAGAACCGTTATCACAAACATATCCTTCTCTCTATAATAATGCCTATCATAAGCATGTTACGATAGCGGAGGTTGTTTCAAATATGCCTCTTAATATTCAGTTTAGAAAACCTATTATCGGTGATAGAAGGATACACTCGTTTAATATTATGGAAAGACTTGTGCGAGTCTTTTTTCGAGAGTATGCAATTGCATATCAGATTTTTATAGAAGAGAGAGTTATAATTATAAGGGTTTTTCAACAGCTATTGGTGATGTCAACAATGTTGTCGCACACACTCCACTCCACCCTAAACTAACTACTCGTGGAGGATAGCTCCAACTCCTGCTCCCGCCTCGATCCACCGTTTTAACTCCTCCATGGGACTAGCGGCTAATGCTTCCACGTTGCAAATCTGGCTTGAATTTCCGAACACCCTTGCATTTCGTTGCTTCTAGATAGTCCATGCAATAAGCGTAATCAAGGAGTCAAGTGATTTTCTTTACTTATCCCTGAATTTCCCACGGACATCTAGCCATCAGTTCTCTAGTGTAGCCGTCACCGTAGGCATGGGGAATTAGACCCTCAACTGACTGGCACACTTCCACCACACCTGCCTGGCAAACACACATTGCACCAGGATATGGTCGGTGGTCTCCACCTCTCGCAGACACATTTAGCAAATGTCCGGGTGGTCTTGCAGCCCATGCCTCACCGTTTACTTTGATATGTTTTGATATTTTTTATTAATATAAAACAGTTGTGTGCATCGTTTCAATGCGGAGACTGAAGCTATTCCCATTCGGAAAAAAAAAAGTATAAACAAGCTCCATCTATAATAGCTGTGCATATTCTCTTGATTTAATCAAGCCATGCTTCTTTGCCCTTTGGCTCATTTGATTGCAACAAAAACTATGATTGACCTGCCATACTCGTGGCACAAAAGTGTAGTCAAGTATAAATTGGAAAGAATAATAAGTGGACGTTCAATACGCAGCCTTAGATTCCCTCGCGCGATCCGTAACGGGAGCTAGGCTCACGTGGAAAGGCTGAGTGGCCGACGTCGTGCTCCATCCATGCATAGCATAGCCGGTCAATTCTAAAGGGCGATCAACCAAGCCATAAAAAATCTTCAAATCTTGAACGCCTGGGAAGTGGCCCAGAAAACAGAGGAATGAATAAGTGGATCCAACTTGGGTGGTTTTTATTCCGTACCTCCCAATCAAATAGGCTCTAGTTCTCCATGTTGGCATCAGATTGGAATGCCAGTCAGATAGGGATGCCATGCCGGAGCAAACAGTGGTGCTGGTGTGGGGCAGTGCAATGCAACAAGCATTTGTGTGATGATAAAGGTGAAACCACCTGTGGGTCTGTTGGACGGTGCGCGGCCAGTGCAATCTTGTCGCGGCGCGTCCTGTGAGCGACAAATATGCGTACGTGCCGTCGTAGTGCCAAGTGCCAACTCGAGAGAGCAGGTAACTAGCTAGCTAGGCTAGAACACCAAGAAAAGCTTACAGGTAGTAGCGATGGCAGGACATGGCGAAGAGGAGTTCGACGAGGGAGATGTGTGGGACGTGCTGCAGGACCGGAGCAAAAGAAGCCGCTCTCTCCGACTTCACTCCTCCGATGAGGAGCAGAAGAGTCGCCGGCAGCAAGAACAAGGTACACTTTGTTGACACTGTAATTGCACTTTCTTGTGTGAACGAAGAGTTAATAAAATCTCAGTTATAATAATCAAGAAAATCCCAATTAACTAAAAAAATTAAGTCTTATCATATGAGAAAAGTGCAATCATAATTGTGAGAAAAGTGTCCGGTTACACTTTTCTGGACAGCAATGCGCAACTTGTCCGTTTGCACTTTTCTTGCAGAAATGTGCACCTATTTCAGTTGCACTTTTCTCGCAAAAAAGTGCAACTACAACGGGTTACATTTCTCTTTAAATTGTAATTGCACTTTTCACGAGACTTAGGAAAAATCTCGTCGACTAAAACTTAGACGAACGCAATTAAGAAACCGGCAACTACGGTATACGACATCGTGATACAATACAAAAATAGAAAATTTCTATACCCAAATTTGCATACTAATACATGATGTAGTTTCACTTTTTTTTAAAGGACGAGTATGGTTTCACTAAAATGCAAGCAATCTAGTTGCACTTTTCAAAAAAAAAAATCATTATTCAATATAGAAGAAAAACTATAGCTAAATGTATACAAGTAAAAATAATTTGGTAAAGCTTGTTACACACAAAAAAAATAATAGACCTACAGAAAAGTGTAACCATAAAAAAGAAAAGAAAAACTCAGCTTTTACATACACAATGTACATGCCTTAGCGTCACAAGAAAAGAAAAAAGGGCACAAATACTCAATCCAAAAGAAACGGCCCAGAATATAGCCCGTAGGTCCTGCTCCATCTGTCCAGCCCGGCCCAGTCCTCGTTTTAACTCCAGCACATATCGCTCAGAAATAAAATGCTAGACTCCAGCACACAGAAAACAAACGGAATATTTGCTCAAAAAAAAAAAAAAAACAAACGGAATAAACCAACCGCACCAATCTTGAAGAGAATCGGACGGGTGACGACGTCGACTGAGACTTAACCAAAAAACAGTCACCTGAGACTTAGCAAATCCATATTATTTCTCGTGGACATGCATATGTAGCAAGCATGGGATGTCATGCATTGTTTATGCTCTTTAGTTTTTTTTTCGCTGTCTTCCTTTTTTAGCGTATTTTTCGTCTTCTCCCTTTCTTGGCCTGCTCGGCGTTTTTCATTTGAGGAAGCTCGGCGTTTTATGGGTGTCGCACCCGGACTTTTAGAGGATACTCACACCCTGCTAAACAGTAGATAAATGGCTTGCGGGGCTTACCGGCACCCGCATCTCAATATGAGTAGGCCAACACGTAAACGTGTGACAACCATCCTCTACTATTCATCGTTTGTGAAACCATCCAATAGAAATCCGAATACTTCCATTGACGTACTTCATAACATACACACATGGTACGTCAACGGTATTTGAACAAGTGATATCACAACAAATCTCTAAGACACAAAGAAATAGAAATAAGTGGCAAAAACTCTCACTAGAGCAGAGATAGCAAATACAGTCATGCAGAGGACACATGTCCCAACAAGTCATCATTACATCACAGCGGAAGCATCCAAAGTGTCTGAGTACAGACAAGATCCAAATAGGCCTAAGAGGCCGGAAACGAAAAGACGGAGCCCATCCACGAAATCTCGGATCCTGCCCGGGTCCGCTATCTACTCGTCAGCAGCCTCGTCATACTCCACGTAGTAGCCACCATGGGGATCCTCGGAAACGTAGTCTGCAGAACACGCAGCCCCAAAGGGGTCAGTACAGACGAGTACTGGCAAGCAAGACGCACAAGATACCAATGTGTACCCGGCAACACCAAGTACAGATGCTTTGGGTTCAACGGAAGATAGGTGATACAAAGGTGCGGCAGCGGGCTGCACTAACCAACTACAGAGACACGCTACAACATCCGGCTAAAAGGAAGGGATAAGATAGCGTATCGGAACCAACTACCACTAACCTCAAACCAAACCCATCCTGGATCTCGCCCCTTATCCAAAGAAGCAATCCGAGGATAACTCACACAGTTGGTTTAATGATGGTTCAGGTTATTGTGGCAATATGCCTATTACTAGTCAAATTATTATTCATTTGGTGTAAGTTGTTGTAACATCCAAGTATGAAAACATCCCTTAGTGGTTCAATTTCTTGTTTACTTTCAAGCAATGCATCATGTCATCATCTCATTGCATTTGTTTTATTTATGTTTGCATTGTTTTCACAATGATTCAAACCTTGTTTTCACACTTGTCTGTTACAATCTTTCAAACAAAGAATTGCAAAACAAAACCTTTCATTGTTTTCCAAATAATTCAATTAATGTTCACTTCTCAAATTGTTGGTTTTAATCACACCATTAATCAATCAACCATTTCAATCATTATTTTCTAAGTCATTTCAAATTCAAACCAACCCTTAAAATTCAGTACCTTTTGAAACCATAAAAGTCACCACCCTTTTTCCCTCCCTAAATCATTCTAAAAACCCTAGGGGTAACCCTATTCAAAATGCTTGTTTTCAATAAAGTTATTTAATATGAAAATCTCCCAAATTGGTTTCAAATACAAACATATTTTTAAATCTCAAATAATTGAAATCCAAGCATGCAATGTGGTTCCTAATTACCTAAAAGGCTTAACTATTTTTTTTCAAATTTTTCTATAGACAAAACCCTAACTTTTTCTTCCAAAAGCAAAGTTACAAAAAAAAAAAAAAAGCAGAAAAAAATAAAATTGCAAAGGAGAGGAGAGGTAGCAGCAGCAGCCCAGCCCGTTTACCACTTCAGCCCAGTACCCCTTCGCCCTCACAGTCTTCGTCTTCCCCTGTACGGCTGATAATCCACCGGTGCCACGTCCGCATGGTGAGGAGCAGACGGCCACCCGCTCCCCTAGGTCACTATAAAACCCTACCCCCTAGCCCTGCGAGTCCTAGACCCCTCACCCTCGAGCTCCGCCGCCGTCTGCCTTTTTCCACCTGCTCCTCCACCGATCTGTCCGCTGTTCTGAACCTCGTCGCCGCCTCTCTGAACTCCGACGAGGAGCGCCGTCTCCGATGGCTGGCGCCGTGCACTAGCTGCGGGAATGGATAGCTCCCAGTCCCCTCTTCGCCGTCGACACCACCGTGAGGCCTGAGGAGATCCATAGGCTCGCCGCCGTCGCCGGGAACTTCCGCCGCTGCTACTGCTGTTCTCGGACGAGTTCATCTGCGCGCTCGTCGCCTGCTCCTCCTCGCCTCCCTCGATGTGAGCGCCTTTTCTTTCCCTCGCATCTCTCCCTCCCTCGTCTCTCTATGCTGCACGCAGCGCCAGCAGGCACCGGCCGCGAGCAGCCATCGCCGGAGGCCACGCCTCCCAGCGATCGAACCCTGTCAGTACCGCACGCACAGGAAAAAGTTCAGAGAAGCTACCTGTCGAATTTAACACGTTAACCTGTTCGCTACCGCTGCTAACACACGAACTCGAGCAGGGCGCAGTGGTAGCGCTGCATCCGCGCGCTCCGTGGGTGGTGGGTTCGATCCCCCACTCCGCGGTTTAGGCCCCTTTTTGGTTAATTTCCCACACGACACACTAGGTCCCACCCGTCAGCCCCTCTGACGCCACGTGGGCACAGTGGGCCACGGGCCCCCCCTGTCAGCCTGTGTGTGCGTGTCCAGTGCGTAACAAAAGATTTTCAAATGAATCTGTTGAATTCTATTTTCTTTTTTTAAATAACAGAATTAAAACAAAACTTTGAAATTCAATATCTTTTGTTTTATAATTCCAATAAATACAAACTTTATATGAATACTGATCCAAATTTCCTAAACTTTCCAAATATCCAACTTGTGTACTGTTTTGGAAATTTCAAATACATTTAAACTTCAAATTTAAATATTTCAAATGTTAATTTGTAAATTCCATAACTAATTATTTGTTAATCCAATAAATGCAAATAAAATATGTTTTCCATACCATTTTGAATACCCTATTCAAATATAAAATTTGTTTTCTGGTTTGAACAATTTAAATTGACTAAACCATTTAAATCTTGTTTAATGCAATTAAAAATTGTTCAATATTGTTTAATTCATAATTAAATAATCCTAAGTCCAATTTCAAAATGTGAAACATGTAATTCAACTAAAATTTGATGTTCTTTTCAAATATAAAATTTGTAAATTGTTTTGCACACTCTAACTTGATGAAAACAATAATTGTTTGTATAACATGTTTAAGTAACCAATAATTTCCAAAACTTAATAATTGTTTTCTTAACTTGTTAACCCTCATTACAATTGCAATTACTATTGTTATTTTGTTGTTATCTTGTCATCATCATCATGCATGCATCATGATAACAACTATCACCTAATAATACTGGTAAATCATTTGTTCCAATTGTTTCAATGGATCCTTTTCCATATGCAACCCTTGCATATGGGTCCATTCAATTTGTGCTATCATGTTAGTCAGTTTATTTTGCTGCACTATTAAATTGTCATGCATCATATTGATTGTGCACAATGCCATGAACATGATTGTTTACATTCCTGTTTTGTTTGTTTGCTCCTTCTCGGTTAGACGACGACTACGTTGAGACCGACGATCCTTACGACACCACTACTCAGGACCTAGCCCAGTACCCGGCTACTGAGCTGCCAGGCAAGTTATCACTCACATGAATCATCGAGTTCCTTTCCACACTTGTTGTCGATACTATCCTTTTGTCTACTATTGCTAGCCCTATGTATCGTTGCTTGCTCTCGGAACCTATCACATGATACCCTGAATCAATGATACTGCCTCACCTCCATACCTACAGCCTTTGTTTGTGCCTTAGTATTGTCTAGCATGCTTAGGGTTGCTTTTACTCGAGTCTGCTGTCGGTTACTGCTTTTACTATCTTATTATTTGTACCGGGGGCTCGATGTTAATCAATCAATCCTGTTAATTGCTAATGGTAATACTAATTTGATGATAAGGCACCGGCAGGAGGCCCATGAGAGGTTTTGGAGCCTGCTAGTGTCGACCCTAATAGGAAAAGGGTCTTGTCTACTGATCCATGATGAGCGCACTACCCGCATGTGGGAAGCGAGTATGGGCGCCCCCCTCAACTTGACCTGATTCGCATCTCGTCCAAATCGCCTCATTTAGTTCGTGTTTTCCATTTGCCGCATGCATGTTTTTGCGAGCCCAGCGCAGGGTGGCATTTTCTTAGTCGGCATATAGGGGGACACGGTCTTAGAGTGCTATGAGGGTCCCTTTTCTTCGGGGCTTGATTAGCCGTGCGCCCAAGGTTCTTTGGGCTTGATGCGGAGAATGGTTGGTTGTGTAGAGTACCCCGCTTGGTGGGAGGCATCCCATCTGGCGGGTTATTCTTGCGTGTACGGCCAAATTGGTGCAACCCTGCAGGGATAATCTTCTCGAGAAGCCGTGTTTTCCGCGGTTATGGATTACTTGGTGAAAGTACTGGCTAACAAGTACTCAGGACAACTTCAACATAATGATCAATCATGTTTCACCCAATGATTAATAGTTTGACTAGTAATAGGTTATTCACACAAATAACTTGATTCATCTTAATCCAACTGTGTGCGTTATCCTCGGGTTGCTTCTTTGGATAAGGGGCGAGATCCAGGATGGGTTTGGTTGAAGTTATCTTTCAGTTGGTTACAATCCTCGATCTTATCTTTTCTGTTAGCCGGAACTTGTAGATATCTTCTGTAGTTGGTTAGAGCAGCCAGCAGCAATTTTCATATCACCCCTTTCTTCCGTTGATCCCAAGCATCAATGCTGGTGTTGACGGGTAACTCTTTGATGAATTGTGAGTCTTGCTTGCCACTACTTGGATGTACTGACCCCGTTGGGGCTGTGGTTTACGCAGAGTACGACTACGGCTACGATGACCACCAGGATGGCTACTTTGTGGAGTTCGACGAGACTGCAGACGAGTAGTTAGCTGGACCAGGGCTGGATCCAGGACCTACGTGGATGGGCTTCGTCTTTTTTATTTTCTCCGGCTTCTTAAGCATGTTGGATTTGTCTGTACCCAGACACCTTTGATTGCTTCCGCTGTTGTAATGGATGATATGTTGGGACATGTGTCCTCTGGATGATTGTATTTGCTATTTCTGCCTTAGTGAAGGCTAGTTGCAACTTTATTTCCATCTTTTGTGTCGTAGAGATAAGTTGTGATAATCATTCGTTCAAAGCTGTTGACGTACAGTGCGTTCTTGTTATGAAGTACGTCGACAGTAGTGCCTGTGACTCCTAATGGATAGTTTACATCGACGGTGGAATAGTAGGGCTTGTGTTGTCGCGCATAAGCGCAGGCCTACCAGGAAGCTGGGACGTGGGAGCAGTTATGCCCCATAATCCAAGCACCTACTATCCAGTTCGTGCGGTGAGTATCCCTTAGAAGCCAGGGTGCGACAAATGGTATCAGAGCCTGTCTGCCTGTAGGATCCCCTTTTACTGGTCGCAGTTGAGTCTAGAAACTATTTTGTAGCTATATAGGAAAAAATGAAACGTGAGAGTAGGAATTATGCCATTTTTCTTCTTTTCCCACCCACCCACCCTTTTTCTGGTAAGGAAGTGCAACGTTGTTTTCTGTTCTCACCTAAACTTTCAAGTTAGGATTTCACGTGTTTTGGGTTCTCCTTAGTACCTCAGGACTTTTGGTCTCGTTTTCCCGATGTTGCTTCGATATCATGTTCTTCTGAAGAACCTTTCGTCCGTTCAAACCTTGTTGTTGTTTTTCCACATCCTTTTTCTTCTACCGGAGTCTAATCAAAACCTTCCAAATCATCTGCAGATGGGTCTCAGCTACTACCCGCAGGTGGTTCGCATGACTCGCTGTGAGAGCACCGCCGGTTATCCGGAGATGCTGA
Source organism: Alopecurus myosuroides (assembly GCA_028641055.1). Lineage (NCBI taxonomy): Eukaryota > Viridiplantae > Streptophyta > Magnoliopsida > Poales > Poaceae > Alopecurus > Alopecurus myosuroides. The sequence continues at coordinate 372,320,765 of CM054059.1, forward strand.
GAGACATGGTTACCTATCTGGGGTTCCGTTGGGCACCAGAGTACCAGGTCTACGAGCACCAGCGCGAGTTTGACCAGACTTTCTACCGGGCTATCGTCTACATTCTGTCGGATGATGGCAGGAGCATTGTCCACCAGTACGAGGCAGTAGGGTCCACAGTGAATATGGCAGTGCAGCAGGCAGCGTACGTGAGTCTCACCGTCCTCCGTGCTGACTACTGGGGGTTTGATAAGTCCAGTTTTCGTCACATCCCCCGTGGTTACATCACGACAGCGGGAGTTCACTTCACTGTCCACCGCGACCTGGATACCTACGAGACTGATAGCTCCAGGCTGCAGACCACTGCACAGTTCGCTAGGCACAGTGATGCCGTTGCTTCCACACTTGCTCAGGAGTTAGCCTCAGTCAGGGAGCAGCTCTGTCTGGCTTTGACTCGTCTGGCGACGTACACCACAGACTTCGTTGGAGACGAGCGCTTTGCACGTTTCCAGCAGACACTGGGTTTTCCTCTGCCAGATGCTGGAGGTTACGAGCCGATCAGAGGCCCACTTCTCGACCTCGGAGCTGGTTACACAGGGATTCCCCGCTATGGAGCACAGGGACACGACGCTTTCTACTTCACCACACCGAGAGTTGCTCTCAGAGCAGTTCCTATCTACATGGATCGTCGTGATACCTACTTCCGTGGGGTTCCTCCTCACCGTATCTCTCGTCGTACTACTCACCGCCGTCCTGCGTGATGAGCATGGGAGTACCGATGTATCCATTACTAGCTGTGTCTAGTTTATCCTTTCGTTTTCGAACCATGTATTGGTCTGTTGGATATTCTGATGTATTTGAACATGTGATGATGTACCTGTTGGTTATCTATTCATGCGTCGGAATAATCTATCTTTCGGTTACCAAGTCTATCCTTTTCTGTTGTTGTGCTAAAATGAATTTCTGTTCAGGATGCCTCCAACCAGGAACAACCCGCCTCCGCCACCACCAATGGGGGAACTGTTGGCTCAGATGACCCAAGTGGTGACACAGATGGCCCAGATCCAGGCTAACCAGCAACACAACCAGAATGCTCCAAGGGTCACCATCAAGGACTTCCTCAGCTTGGGCCCAAAAGCTTTCGTGGCAACACGTGAGCCCCTGGATGCTGATGACTGGATCCGTGACGTAGCAAGAGCTCTGGAGATTGCTCATGTTGTGGAAGAGGATAAGGTCAAGTATGCCACCTACCTACTGAAGGGTCAGGCAACTACTTGGTGGGAGAACTACCAGACCATGAGAGCTGGCTTTCCTATCAACTGGGGATGTTTCAAGGATGCCTTCCTGAAGCACCACATCCCGGATGGTCTCATGGAAAGATGCGTGAGGAATTCTGCTCTCTCAGACAGGGCAAGCTGGACGTCCTCGGCTACCAGAACGAGTTCAATCGTCTCGCTCGGTACGCTGGTGACGAAGTGTCCACCGAAGCCAAGAAGATGGCAAGGTTCCGCCGAGGTTTTAACCCGGAACTGAAGTACGCTCTCACCAACATCAAGTGCAAGGACTTCGTGGAGCTCGTGAACACCGCGCTCAATGAGGAGAATGGGCGCAAGGCGTTCGAGGAGTCGCGCAAGCACTCGCGTGAGGGTGGTTCCTCCTCCAACATGACCACCCCTCCGCAGAAGCGCCGCATCTGGGTGCCAAATGGTGCTGTCACTCGGGCTCCAAATGCCCAAGCTTCTCCAGGCTTTGGTCCCCGCCCACCCAACCCATCTCAGATGCAGGGTCAGAGGTTTCTGATGGGGCAGCCAAGGCCGGGACCTTCTCGTGTCGTCACTTGCTACAAGTGCAAGGATACTGGACACTATGCTGATAAGTGCACTCAGAAGCAGCTACCCCTACCTCCTCGCCCCAACACCAACCAGGCTATGGTTCGTGCTCCCCCGGCTAAAGCCTTCAACTCCAACAACAGGCCTGTCGGGAGGAACGCGAGGGTGAACCATATCAAGGCCGACAAAGCTGAGGAAGCTGCTGACGTCGTTCTCGGTATATTACCCGTAAACTCTATTCCAGCTAAAGTGTTGTTTGATACTGGAGCATCGCATTCGTTTGTGTCAAAGATCTTTGCTACAACGTACAATTTAGCTCTGGTTCCACTAAGCAATCAAATCTATGTGCACTCTCCGGGAACTAAAATGATTACTTCCAAGATAAGCATGGACAATCAGATCCTAATTGGAGGTCGCTGTATTCCTTGCTTCACTCATGTTGCTGGGAAATTCTGACATTGATGTCATTCTGGGTATGGATTGGTTGAAGACCCACAAAGCTAAAATTGACTGTGCTCAAAAGTCAATAACTCTCTCCCACACTTCAGGCCAGATAGTCTATTCTCCATATGGATCAAGTTCTGTTCAGCTGTTCAACCTCGATGCCAAACCCCTTCCTGCAATTGAAAATGTTCCGGTGGTTTGTGAATTCCCTGACGTCTTTCCAGAAGAGTTGCCAGGGATGCCCCCGGACAGAGCAGTTGAGTTCGTGATCGAGCTTGAGCCAGGTACTGCTCCAATCTCTAAGCATCCATATAAGATAGCTCCTCCTGAACTGAAATTGTTGAAGGAGCAAATCGATATGTACATGGACAAAGGTTTCATTCAGCCTAGTTCCTCCGCTTGGGGTTGCCCAACTCTGTTTGTTGCCAAGAAGGATCAAACAAAAAGACTCGTGGTTGACTATCGTCCTCTCAACGAGAAAACCATCAAGAACAAGTATCCACTTCCTCGTATCGATGATCTTTTTGATCAACTTGCTGGAGCCTCAATATTCTCAAAGTTGGACTTGAGGATGGGTTACCATCAGATAAAGATCAGAAAGGAAGATATTCCTAAGACAGCTTTCACCACTCGTTACGGTCTATATGAATACACCGTCATGTCCTTTGGTCTCACCAATGCACCGGCAACGTTCTCAAGACTCATGAATTCTGTCTTCCATGAATACCTCGACAAGTTCGTTGTGGTATATCTTGATGATATCTAGTCTACTCAAAATCCGAGGAAGAGCATGGAGAACACCTTCGTCTCACTCTCATGAAACTTCGCGAGCATCGTCTATATGCCAAGTTTTCCAAATGTGAGTTCTGGATTCCAGAAGTTGCATATCTTGGTCATATCATCTCTGCCAAAGGCATAGCCATTGACCCTGAAAAGGTTAAGGCAATTGTTGATTGGAAACCCCCTAAGACGGTGAAACAAGTTAGAAGCTTTCTTGGCTTGGCTAGCTATTGCCGTCGTTTCGTCCAAAACTTTTCCAAGATTGCTAAACCTCTCACTGATCTCACAAAGAAGGACAAAAAGTTCGTTTGGACTCCACAATGTGATGAGAGTTTCAACCTTCTGAAGACTAAACTCACTTCCACACCTGTTCTAGTTGGCCCCGACACTACCAAACCTTTCCAGATATTCTGTGATGCATCTCTCCAAGGCCTAGGAGCAGTTCTTATGCAAGAACGTCAAGTTGTGGCTTATGCTTCACGTCAGTTGAACCCACATGAGCAAAACTATCCCACTCATGATCTTGAACTTGCAGCAGTTGTGTTTGCCCTCAAGAAATGGAGACAATACTTGTTGGGTAACAAAACTGAAATCTTTTCCGATCATAAGAGTCTGAAATACATCTTCACTCAGCCAGATCTGAACCTCAGGCAAAGGAGATGGATTGAGAAGATTAAAGACTTTGATCTCACCATTTCTTACACTCCAGGCAAGGCTAATGTTATGGCCGATGCTCTCAGTCGCAAATCCTATTGCAATAATCTCATGATCATGGAAAGCCAACCTCCACTTCATGAAGAATTCCAGAAGCTGAACCTTGGTCTTGTTCCTGAAGGATACCTTGCTAGCTTGACAGCCAGCCCAACTCTCGAGGACAAGATTCGTTCTGAACAACTTCGTGATAATGAAATCAAGAAGATGGTAGAGCAAATCAAGGAAGGCAATGATAAGTTCAAGTCCTTCTCAATTGATGACAAGGGAACTGTGTTCTTCGAAGGACGCATTGCAGTCCCTCAGATTCAAAGTCTCAAGGATATCATTCTCAAGGAGGCTCATGAAACTCCTCTATCCATTCACCCTGGAAGTACAAAGATGTACCAGGATCTCAAGACTCTGTATTGGTGGTCTGGCATGAAACGTGAAATTGCTCAATACGTTTCTGAATGCGACGTTTGTCAACGTGTTAAGGCAGTCCATCAGAAGACAGCAGGTCTACTCCAACCTCTGAAAATTCCTGAGTGGAAGTGGGACATGATTGAAATGGACTTCGTTACTGGGTTTCCAAAGTCCAGAAAGGGCAACGATGCAATCTTCGTTGTTATTGATCGTCTCACTAAGGTTGCTCACTTCTATGCTGTAAAGGAAACTATCTCAGCTAGCCAGTTAGCAGAGCTCTACACAGCAAAGGTTGTTCCCCTTCATGGTGTTCCATTGGAAATAAGCTCAGACCGTGGAAGTATCTTCACTTCTCATTTCTGGAAAAGCTTTCAAGAAGCATTGGGCACCAAACTTCTGTTCAGCACAGCTTATCACCCTCAGTCTCAGGGGCAAGTCGAAAGAGTCAATCAGATTCTCGAGGATATGCTCAGAGCATGTGGTCTCTCCTTTGGCATGAAATGGGAGGATTGCCTTCCATATGCTGAATTCTCCTACAACAACAGCTACCAGGCAAGCCTAGGCATGGCACCATTTGAGGCACTGTATGGTCGCAGATGCAGGAGTCCAATCAATTGGTCTGGAGCTGGTGAACGTTCACTCTTGGGCCCTGACATTGTTAAGGAAGCCGAGGAGAAAGTTCGTATCATTCGTGACAATCTCAGGATTGCTCAGTCTCGTCAGAAGAGCTATTATGATAGCAAGCACAGGGATATGGTCTATGCACCTGGTGATAAGGCATATCTCCGTGTAACTCCCCTCAGAGGCACTCATCGTTTTGGTGTGAAAGGAAAGCTTGCACCAAGATACATTGGCCCTTTCAACATCCTCTCAAGACGTGCAGAGAATGCTTATCGTCTTGAACTTCCAGAAAAACTATCAAAAGTGCACGATGTGTTCCACGTGTCACAGCTCAAGAAGTGTTTCAAAGATCCAGATCGTGCAGTTGATCATGATTCCATTGAACTGCAAGATGATCTATCTTATGAGGAGCACCCTATTCGTATTCTCGATGAGACCGAGCGTAAGACTCGCAACAAGAGCACCAAGTTCTTGAAAGTCCAATGGTCGCATCATTCTGATAAAGAGGCAACGTGGGAGACCGAAGAGGATCTTCGCAAGAAGTATCCGGACCTGTTCATTTCTCAGTAGGGAATCTCGGGGCGCGATTCCTTCAAGGGGGGGCGTTTTGTAACATCCAAGTATGAAAACATCCCTTAGTGGTTCAATTTCTTGTTTACTTTCAAGCAATGCATCATGTCATCATCTCATTGCATTTGTTTTATTTATGTTTGCATTGTTTTCACAATGATTCAAACCTTGTTTTCACACTTGTCTGTTACAATCTTTCAAACAAAGAATTGCAAAACAAAACCTTTCATTGTTTTCCAAATAATTCAATTAATGTTCACTTCTCAAATTGTTGGTTTTAATCACACCATTAATCAATCAACCATTTCAATCATTATTTTCTAAGTCATTTCAAATTCAAACCAACCCTTAAAATTCAGTACCTTTTGAAACCATAAAAGTCACCACCCTTTTTCCCTCCCTAAATCATTCTAAAAACCCTAGGGGTAACCCTATTCAAAATGCTTGTTTTCAATAAAGTTATTTAATATGAAAATCTCCCAAATTGGTTTCAAATACAAACATATTTTTAAATCTCAAATAATTGAAATCCAAGCATGCAATGTGGTTCCTAATTACCTAAAAGGCTTAACTAATTTTTTTCAAATTTTTCTATAGACAAAACCCTAACTTTTTCTTCCAAAAGCAAAGTTACAAAAAAAATAATAAAGCAGAAAAAAATAAAATTGCAAAGGAGAGGAGAGGTAGCAGCAGCAGCCCAGCCCGTTTACCACTTCAGCCCAGTACCCCTTCGCCCTCACAGTCTTCGTCTTCCCCTGTACGGCTGATAATCCACCGGTGCCACGTCCGCATGGTGAGGAGCAGACGGCCACCCGCTCCCCTAGGTCACTATAAAACCCTACCCCCTAGCCCTGCGAGTCCTAGACCCCTCACCCTCGAGCTCCGCCGCCGTCTGCCTTTTTCCACCTGCTCCTCCACCGATCCGTCCGCTGTTTTGAACCTCGTCGCCGCCTCTCTGAACTCCGACGAGGAGCGCCGTCTCCGATGGCTGGCGCCGTGCACTAGCTGCGGGAATGGATAGCTCCCAGTCCCCTCTTCGCCGTCGACACCACCGTGAGGCCTGAGGAGATCCATAGGCTCGCCGCCGTCGCCGGGAACTTCCGCCGCTGCTACTGCTGTTCTCGGACGAGTTCATCTGCGCGCTCGTCGCCTGCTCCTCCTCGCCTCCCTCGATGTGAGCGCCTTTTCTTTCCCTCGCATCTCTCCCTCCCTCGTCTCTCTATGCTGCACGCAGCGCCAGCAGGCACCGGCCGCGAGCAGCCATCGCCGGAGGCCACGCCTCCCAGCGATCGAACCCTGTCAGTACCGCACGCACAGGAAAAAGTTCAGAGAAGCTACCTGTCGAATTTAACACGTTAACCTGTTCGCTACCGCTGCTAACACACGAACTCGAGCAGGGCGCAGTGGTAGCGCTGCATCCGCGCGCTCCGTGGGTGGTGGGTTCGATCCCCCACTCCGCGGTTTAGGCCCCTTTTTGGTTAATTTCCCACACGACACACTAGGTCCCACCCGTCAGCCCCTCTGACGCCACGTGGGCACAGTGGGCCACGGGCCCCCCTGTCAGCCTGTGTGTGCGTGTCCAGTGCGTAACAAAAGATTTTCAAATGAATCTGTTGAATTCTATTTTCTTTTTTTAAATAACAGAATTAAAACAAAACTTTGAAATTCAATATCTTTTGTTTTATAATTCCAATAAATACAAACTTTATATGAATATTGATCCAAATTTCCTAAACTTTCCAAATATCCAACTTGTGTACTGTTTTGGAAATTTCAAATACATTTAAACTTCAAATTTAAATATTTCAAATGTTAATTTGTAAATTCCATAACTAATTATTTGTTAATCCAATAAATGCAAATAAAATATGTTTTCCATACCATTTTGAATACCCTATTCAAATATAAAATTTGTTTTCTGGTTTGAACAATTTAAATTGACTAAACCATTTAAATCTTGTTTAATGCAATTAAAAATTGTTCAATATTGTTTAATTCATAATTAAATAATCCTAAGTCCAATTTCAAAATGTGAAACATGTAATCAACTAAAATTTGATGTACTTTTCAAATATAAAATTTGTAAATTGTTTTGCACACTCTAACTTGATGAAAACAATAATTGTTTGTATAACATGTTTAAGTAACCAATAATTTCCAAAACTTAATAATTGTTTTCTTAACTTGTTAACCCTCATTACAATTGCAATTACTATTGTTATTTTGTTGTTATCTTGTCATCATCATCATGCATGCATCATGATAACAACTAACACCTAATAATACTGTAAATCATTTGTTCCAATTGTTTCAATGGATCCTTTTCCATATGCAACCCTTGCATATGGGTCCATTCAATTTGTGCTATCATGTTAGTCAGTTTATTTTGCTGCACTATTAAATTTTCATGCATCATATTGACTGTGCACAATGCCATGAACATGATTGTTTACATTCCTGTTTTGTTTGTTTGCTCTTCTCGGTTAGACGACGACTACGTTGAGACCGACGATCCTTACGACACCACTACTCAGGACCTAGCCCAGTACCCGGCTACTGAGCTGCCAGGCAAGTTATCACTCACATGAATCATCGAGTTCCTTTCCACACTTGTTGTCGATACTATCCTTTTGTCTACTATTGCTAGCCCTATGTATCGTTGCTTGTTCTCCGAACCTATCACATGATACCCTGAACCCATGATACTGCCTCACCTCCATACCTACAGCCTTTGTTTGTGCCTTAGTATTATCTAGCATGCCTAGGGTTGCTTTTACTCGAGTCTGTTGTCGGTTACTGCTTTTACTATCTTATTATTTGTACCGGGGGCTCGATGTTAATCAATCAATCCTGTTAATTGCTAATGGTAATAATAATTTGATGATAAGGCACCGGCAGGAGGCCCATGAGAGGTTTTGGAGCCTGCTAGTGTCGACCCTAATAGGAAAAGGGTCTTGTCTACTGATCCATGATGAGCGCACTAACCGCATGTGGGAAGCGAGTATGGGCGCCCCCCTCAACTTGACCTGATTCGCATCTCGTCCAAATCGCCTCATTTAGTTCGTGTTTTCCATTTGCCGCATGCATGTTTTTGCGAGCCCAGCGCAGGGTGGAACTTTTGTAGTCGGCATATAGGGGGACACGGTCTTAGAGTGCTATGAGGGTCCCTTTTCTTCGGGGCTTGATTAGCCGTGCGCCCAAGGTTCTTTGGGCTTGATGCGAAGAATGGTTGGTTGTGTAGAGTACCCCGCTTGGTGGGAGGCATCCCATCTGGCGGGTTATTCTTGCGTGTACGGCCAAATTGGTGCAACCCTGCAGGGATAATCTTCTCGAGAAGCCGTGTTTTCCGCGGTTATGGATTACTTGGTGAAAGTACTGGCTAACAAGTACTCAGGACAACTTCAACATAATGATCAATCATGTTTCACCCAAGGAATTAATAACTTGACTAGTAATAGGTTATTCACACAATAACTTGATTCATCTTAATCCAACTGTGTGAGTTATCCTCGGATTGTTTCTTTGGATAAGGGGCGAGATCCAGGATGGGTTTGGTTGAAGTTATCTTTCAGTTGGTTACAATCCTCGATCTTATCTTTTCTGTTAGCCGGAACTTGTAGATATCTTCTGTAGTTGGTTAGAGCAGCCAGCAGCAATTTTCATATCACCCCTTTCTTCCGTTGATCCCAAGCATCAATGCTTGTGTTGACGGGTAACTCTTTGATGAACTGTGAGTCTTGCTTGCCAGTACTTGTATGTACTGACCCCGTTGGGGCTGTGGTTTACGCAGAGTACGACTACGGCTACGATGACCACCAGGATGGCTACTTTGTGGAGTTCGACGAGACTGCAGACGAGTAGTTAGCTGGACCAGGGCTGGATCCAGGACCTACGTGGATGGGCTTCGTCTTGTTTATTTTCTCCGGCTTCTTAAGCCTGTTGGATTTGTCTGTACCCAGACACCTTTGATTGCTTCCGCTGTTGTAATGGATGATATGTTGGGACATGTGTCCTCTGGATGATTGTATTTGCTATTTCTGCCTTAGTGAAGGCCAGTTGCAACTTTATTTCCATCTTTTGTGTCGTAGAGATAAGTTGTGATAATCATTCGTTCAAAGCTGTTGACGTACAGTGCGTGCTTGTTATGAAGTACGTCGACAGTAGTGCCTGTGACTCCTAATGGATAGTTTACATCGACGGTGGAATAGTAGGGCTTGTGTTGTCGCGCATAAGCGCAGGCCTACCAGGAAGCTGGGACGTGGGAGCAGTTATGCCCCATAATCCAAGCACCTACTATCCAGTTCGTGCGGTGAGTATCCCTTAGAAGCCAGGGTGCGACAGTTGTCTAATCCTTGTTAGCCAGCCCTATCACCAAGTCATCCATAACCGCGGACAACACGGCTTCTCGAGAAGATTTAACCCTGCAGGGGTGCACCAATTTGGCCGTACACGTAAGAATATCCCGCCAGACGGGGATCAAACCCACCAAGCGAGGCACTCTACACAACCCAACTCTTCTTCGCATCAAGCCCAAAGAACCACGTGCTGTGCGTGCGTGGCTAATCGAGCCCCCACGAAGAAAAGGGGGACCCTCATAGCACTAGAAGACCACGCCGCCCTAAATGCCGACTACAAAAGTTCCACCCTGGCGCCGAGGGTTCGTACCTGCATATGCGTGCATCAAATGGAAAGCCCGAACTAAGTGTGGCGATTTGGACGAGATGCGAATCGAATCAGAGTTGCGGGGGACGCCCATACACGCTTCCCACATGCGGTTAGCGCGCTCAACATGGATCCAGAGGACAAGAACTTTTCCTGAGTTCGACACTAGCAGGCCTCAAAACCATACCCGGCCTCCTGCCGGTGCCTTATCATCAAATTAGCATTACCTCAAACATTAACAGGTTGTTGTTTAAACATCGAGCCCCCAGAACATAATAAATATGGTAAAAGAAATAACGGACATCAGACTCGAGCATATACAACCCTAAGCATGCTAATAAGACACAGCAACAAGCAACAGGGTTATAGGTTTGGAGGATAGGCCATATCAGGTTTACAGGATAACATGTGATAGGATCGGAACACAAGCAACGAATCTTAAGGCTAGCAGATTAGACAACGGAAAGTATCGGTATCCAGTGTGGAAAGGACACAATGGTTCATGTGAGTGAATACTTGCCTGCAAACTCAGTAGCCTGGTACTGGGCTAACTCCTCTGAAGTAGTGTCGTAAACCTCGTCTGCCTCAACGTCGTCGTCTATTCGAGAAGAAGCAAACAAACAACGCAGAGAGACAAAAAATCAATAACATGACATAATGCACAAGCATGGGATGATGCATGACAATTTAATTTATGCATCAAAGATAAGATAGTTGACATGGTAAACATATTTAAATGGGCCCATATGCAATTTGGGTTGCTTATAGAAAGGCCCAAGAATTAAGTGATCTACAACTAACCATCATGTGAAAGTTGATTAGAATGATGCATGGATGATGAAAACAATAAGAAAACAACAATGGCTTCAATTTGATATGTTGTTTACCAAGTTTGAAATTTTATTTATTAAGTTATGAAATTTGGCTTCTTAAATGAGTTACACAAGCATTTGTTGTTTTCACCAATTTTAATTGTTCAAAACAGATAACAACATTCATATTTGGAAAGAACACCAAATTTTAGATGGGATACATATTTCATTTGTTGAAAAAGGATTTAAAATGAGCAAGTTATTAATTTGACAATTTTAAATGCATTAAATAAGAAACAGTTGTTTTCAGCAATTTAATTTATTTTAAACAGAACACAAAGTTGATATTTGCAAACTTCATGAAAAATGGAATGGAAAACATATTTTATATGTTCAAAAAGAATTTAGTTTGACCAAGTTATTAATTTAGCAATTTTAGATGATTTAAAGAAGATTTAAATTATTTAACCAATTTTAATTATTCAAAACAGGAAACAAAGTTTATATTTGGAAAGCTTGTTCAATTTTGCATGGAAAACATATTTTACATGTGCCATTTGAATTAAATTTGAATTAGTTATGAATTTGACCAAATTTGAAAGAGTTGTTTAAATTTAAATTTTTTGAAACCATTTGAAAGGTTCAAAACAGTATACAAATGGTTTTAACATGTAGAGAATTTAATTTGGTATGGAAAACATATTTAGTTTGTTGAATTTGGAATTTTTATGCCCAAGTTATGAATTTTGCAATATTTAAAGCATTTAACAAGTAATAAATGTTTTCAGCATTTTCATTATTAAAAACCAAAAACAAAGTTGATAATGTGGTAGAGCATTTAAGGTGGAGTGGTTTTCATGTTGAAATTTTTGCAATTTGAGTTTCCAAGCAAAAATTAATAAATTACAAAGTTTATTTGATAATCTGCCAATTTTATTAAATTACAGGGACTAGGGAAATATTAACAGGGACTTGGATGCGAAAATGAATTGTTTCTGGATCTGGAAAAATAAAATAAAAAAGTGTGTTTTATTTCCGCGCGGGGGGGATTCGATCCCAGGACCTCACGGGGTGCGGATGGAGGCTCTAGCCACTGGGCTATGCTGCGGGTTGTGATGGACTTGGGTGGCTTGGGCTTTTGAGGTGGCTCTGCTCAGAAATCTGAAAACTGAATCGCAGTTCAGTTTCTGAAACTGCGCACGACCGGACGGAAAACGCGCCGGCCGGCTGCCGATGCACTGGTGCGGTTGCGCGCGTGCAGCGTGCAGGGGTAGTGGAAAAGGAGACGATGGGGTGGCGCTCACCGCGGTTGGCGTCGACTGCGGACGGAGGAGCGGACGAGGCACAGCACTGACGGACGGTGACCTGAACTGAACGAACAGATGCAGTACGCGGGTGCGGCGAGGAGCTCGACGGCGCGCCCGGTGTAGACGTTCTCCGGCCTCGGTCCCTTCGTCAAAGCTGGAGGTGGAACCCCCACGGTTCCATTCCCGCCGAGGAGAGCCTCCATCGACGACCACAGCAGATACCCCACTCCCGTCAAGTTCCGGCCAGAAAAATGGAGTTCTTGGGTACATAAAAGTACAGGGAACGAAGGGGATCCAGGAAGGAAGAAGAGAAGGGGCAGCGGCGGCTTGAGGAGGAGGAAAGAGGGAGCTAGGTTAGGGTTTGGAGCCTCGGGGGGGGGGGTAGAAATAGGAGGGAAGAGGGCTAGGTGGAAAGCTGCTCGGTGGGGGATCCTGCCCTCCTCTGTCTCCGTACAGAGGAGGAAGACGACAGGGGGTCGTGGGCGCCTGGGCTTCGTGGGGTGTGGTGGGCTCAGCCCAATTGGGCTGGCCTGCCCTCCCCCCTTTTTCTTTCTGTTTTTACTCTTTTTTTTTGCTGAAAAGAAAAGAAAGAAAGGAAAAGGAGATAAATAGAAGGGTTTTGGGGCTTAAAAATTTTGGGGATAATTTTCTATGAGTTATTTATTGCAAAAGCCCAGTTGTGCAACTTTTTGTTTTCCAAAATTTTAAATTTTGTTGCTGTTTGAAATTCAAATGGATTTGATTGAATTTTTGCAATAATTGGAATGTTGAAAATTAGGCAAGTTAATATTTTGGAAATTCTAGTTTATTGGAAGCAATTGAATAGTTTGATTTGAATGTTTTATTTGGAAAGGTTGTAACAGAACAAGTATGAAACAAGGATTTGAATTTTGGTTTGAAATTCAAATGGAAAACAAGTGAAAACAAATGCAATGCTCATGATGGAATGATGCAAACTTAATTTAAACAAGAAGCAAGCATTGAAATGGTGTTTTTCATACTTGGGATGTTACAAAATGCCCCCCATTGAAGGAATCGCGCCCCGAGATTCCTACTGAGAAGAGAAAAGGTCTGGATACTTCTTGCGAAGATCCTCTTCGGTCTCCCACGTTGCCTCTTTATCGGAATGATGGGACCACTGCACTTTTAAGAACTTGGTGCTCTTGTTGCGAGTTTTGCGCTCGGTCTCATCGAGAATGCGAATAGGGTGCTCCTCATAAGAGAGATCTTCTTGCAGATCAATGGAATCATGATCAACTGCACGACCTGGATCTTTGAAGCACCTCTTGAGTTGTGACACGTGAAACACATCGTGCACCTTGGATAGCTTTTCTGGAAGTTCAAGACGATAGGCATTTTCTACACGCCTTGAGAGAATGTTGAAGGGACCAATATATCTTGGTGCAAGCTTTCCTTTGACACCAAAACGATGAGTGCCTCTGAGGGGAGTTACACGGAGATATGCCTTGTCTCCAGCTGCATAGACCATGTCCCTGTGCTTGCTGTCATAGTAGCTTTTCTGACGAGACTGAGCAATCTTGAGATTGTCACGGATGATGCGAACTTTCTCTTCGGCTTCCTTAACAATGTCAGGGCCTAAGAGTGAACGTTCACCAGCTCCAGACCAATTGATTGGACTCCTGCATCTGCGGCCATAGAGAGCCTCAAATGGTGCCATGCCTATGCTTGCCTGGAAGCTGTTGTTGTAGGAGAATTCAGCATATGGAAGACATTCCTCCCATTTCATGCCAAAGGAGAGACCACATGCTCTGAGCATATCCTCGAGAATCTGATTGACTCTTTCGACTTGCCCTTGAGACTGAGGATGGTAGGTTGTGCTGAACAGAAGCTTGGTGCCCAAGGCTTCTTGAAAGCTTTTCCAGAAATGAGAAGTGAAGATGCTTCCACGGTCTGAGCTTATTTCCAATGGAACACCATGAAGAGGAACAATCTTTGCTGTGCAGAGCTCTGCTAACTGACTAGCTGAGATTGTCTCTTTGACAGGAAAGAAGTGAGCTACTTTAGTGAGTCGATCAATGACAACGAAGATTGCATCGTTGCCCCTCTTGGACTTGGGAAAACCAGTGTCGAAGTCCATTTCAATCATGTCCCACTTCCATTCAGGGATTTTCAGAGGTTGGAGAAGACCGGCTGTTTTCTGATGAACTTCCTTGACACGTTGACAGACGTCGCATTCAGAAACGTATTGAGCAATTTCACGTTTCATGCTAGGCCACCAATACAGTGTCTTGAGATGCTGGTACATCTTTGTACTTCCAGGGTGTATGGAGAGAGGAGTTTCATGAGCCTCCTTGAGAATGACATCTTTGAGACTTTGAATCTGAGGAACTACAATGCGTCCTTCGAAGAACACAGTTCCCTTGTCATCAATTGAGAAGCACTCAAATTTCTCATTGCCTGCTTTGATGTGTTCTACAATCTTCTTGATCTCAGCATCACGAAGTTGTTCAGAACGAATCTTGTCCTCGAGAGTTGGAGTGGCTGTCAAGTTTGCAAGATAGCCTTGAGGAACAAGACCAAGATTCAGCTTCTGGAATTCTTCATGAAGAGGAGGTTGGCTTTCCATGATCATGAGATTATTGCAATACGACTTGCGACTGAGAGCATCGGCCATAACATTAGCCTTGCCTGGAGTGTAAGAAATGGTAAGATCAAAGTCTTTAATCTTTTCAATCCATCTCCTTTGTCTGAGGTTTAGATCTGGTTGAGTGAAGATGTACTTCAGACTCTTATGATCGGAAAAGATTTCAGTGCGATTACCCAACAAGTATTGTCTCCATTTCTTGAGGGCAAACACAACTGCTGCAAGTTCAAGGTCATGAGTGGGATAATTGAGCTCATGTGTGTTCAACTGACGTGAAGCATAATCCACAACTTGACGTTCTTGCATAAGAACTGCACCTAGACCTTGGAGAGAAGCATCACAGAATATTTGCAAAGGTTTGGAAGGATCTGGGCCAACCATAACTGGTGTAGAAGTGAGTTTAGTATTCAGGAGATTGAAACTTTCATCACATTGTGGAGACCAGACGAACTTCTTGTCCTTCTTTGTGAGGTCAGTGAGAGGTTTGGCAATCTTTGAGAAGTTTTGGACGAAGCGACGGCAATAGCTAGCCAAGCCAAGAAAACTTCTTACTTGCTTCACCGTCTTTGGAGGTTTCCAATCAACAATTGCTTTAACCTTTTCTGGATCAATGGCTATGCCCTTGGCAGAGATGACATGACCAAGGTAAGAAGGTTCTGAAATCCATAACTCACATTTGGAGAACTTGGCATAGAGACGATGCTCGCGAAGCTTCATGAGAGTTAGACGAAGATGTTCTTCATGCTCTTCCTCGGATTTTGAGTAGACAAGAATGTCATCAAGATATACCACAACGAACTTGTCAAGGTATTCATGGAAGACAGAATTCATGAGTCGAGAGAAGGTCGCCGGTGCATTGGTGAGACCAAAGGACATGACGGTGAATTCATATAGACCGTAGCGAGTGGTGAAAGCTGTTTTTGGAATATCCTCTTTTCTGATCTTTATTTGATGGTAACCCATTCTCAAGTCCAACTTGGAGAATATTGAGGCTCCAGCAAATTGATCAAAAAGATCATCGATGCGAGGAATTGGATACTTACTTTTGATGGTCTTCTCGTTAAGAGGACGATAGTCAACAACGAGTCTCTTTGTGTGATCCTTCTTCGCAACGAACAGAGTTGGGCAACCCCAAGCCGAGGAACTAGGTTGAATGTAACCTTTTTCCATGTACATATCAATTTGTTCCTTCAACAACTTCAGCTCGGGAGTTCCTATCTTGTAGGGATGCTTAGAGATTGGAGCAGTACCTGGTTCAAGTTCGATCACGAACTCAACAGCTCTGTCCGGAGGCATTCCTGGCAACTCTTCTAGAAAGACGTCAGGGAATTCGCAAACCACCGGAACATTTTCAAGTGAAGGTAGAGGTTTTGCATTGAGGGTGCACAGCTGAATGGAACTTGATTCATGTGGAGAATAGATTATCTGGCCAGAAGGGTGGGACAGAGTTATTGACTTTTGAGCACAGTCAATTCTTGCTTTATTGGCCTTCAACCAATCCATACCAAGAATGACATCAATGTCAGAATTGCCAAGCAGTATGAGAGAAGCAAGGAATATGTGGCCTCCAATTAGAATTTGATTTTCGTGACTGATCTTGGAAGTTTGCATAGTTGCTCCAGGGGAGTTGACCACTAGCGGGGAACCCAAACCAACAAAAGGGAGTTTAATTGCTGTCGCAAAGATCTTTGACACGAAAGAATGTGATGCTCCGGTATCAAACAACACTTTAGCGGGAATAGAGTTTACGGGAAATGTACCGAGAACGACGTCAGGAGCTTCCTCAGCTCTGTCGATCTTGACATGATTCACCCTTGCGGTCCTCCCGACAGGCCTGTTGTTGGAGTTGAAGGCCTTAGGCGGGGGAGCGCGCACCATTGCCTGATTTGTGTTAGGACGAGGTGGTGGTGGAGGTAGCTGCCTCTGCGTGCACTTGTCGGCGTAGTGCCCCGTCTGCTTGCACTTGTAGCATGTGATGACACGAGGGGGCCCTGGCCTTGGCTGCCCCATTGCAGCCCTTGTATCATGCATCTGAACAGGGTTGGGTGGGCGGGGAGCGAATCCTGGAGAAGTTTGGGCGTATGGAGCCCGAGTGACAACACCATTTGGTACCCAGATGCGGCGCTTCTGCGGACGGGTGGTCATGTTGGAGGAGGAACCACCCTCACGCGAGTGCTTGCGAGACTCCTCGAACGCCTTGCGCCCATTTTCTTCATTGAGCGCGGTGTTAACGAGATCCTCGAAGCTGTTGGCCTTTATATTGGTGAGGGCATACTTGAGTTCCGGGTTAAAGCCTCTGCGGAACCTTGTCATCTTCTTAGCTTCAGTGGACACCTCATCTCCAGCGTATCGAGCGAGGCGATTGAACTCACTCTGATACCCGATGACGTCCAACTTTCCCTGCTTGAGAGAGCAAAACTCTTCACGCATTCTTTCCATGAGACCATCTGGAATGTGGTGCTTCAGGAAGGCTTCCTTGAAACAATCCCACGTGACTGGCATGCCAGTTCTGATGGCCTGGTAGTTTTCCCACCAAGTAGCTGCCTGACCCTTCAGCAGATAGGAGGCATACTTGACCTTGTCTTCTTCAGCTACGTGTGCAATCTCCAGAGCCTTGGCTATCTCACGGATCCAGTCATCAGCGTCCAGAGGCTCGCGTGTGGCCACGAAAGCTCTTGGGCCCATACTGAGAAACTCCTTGATGCTGACTCATGGAGCTGTCTGGTTGATGTGCTGATTAGCCTGAAACTGGGCCATCTGCGTCATGACTTGGGTCATCTGAGTCAACAGCTCCGCGATTGGCGGTGGCTCAGGCGTGTTGTTCCTTGTTGGCGGCATCCTGAATGGAAATGCATTTTAGCACAACAATAGAAAAGGATAGACTTGGCAACCGAAAGAGAGATTATTCCGACGCATGAATAGACAACCACAAGGTTCACCATCACATGTTCAAATACATCAGAATATCCAACACACCATAAATGGTTCGAATGCCAAAGGATAACTAAACATAGCTAAGAATGGATACATCGGTACTCCCATGCTCATCACGCAGGACGGCGGCTAGGAGTACGGCGAGAGGTACGGTGAGGAGCACGCCCACAAAAGTATGTGGAACGACGATCCACGTAGATCTGACGTGGTCTGAGAGCGACTCTAGGTGTGGTGAAGTACATAGCGTCGACTCCCTGTGCTCCAAAGCGCGGAATCCCAGTGTAACCAGCACCAAGGTTAAGGAGTGGACCTCTGATCGGCTCGTAACCTCCAGCATCTGGCAGACGACGCCCAACTGGCTGATCGAAACGTGCAAAGCGCTCGTCTCCAACAAAGTCTGTGGTGTAAGTCGCCAGACGAGTCAAAGCAAGGTAGAGCTGCTCTCTGACTGAAGCCAACTCCTGAGATAGTGTGCTGGCAACTGCGTCACTGTGTCTCACAAACTGAGCGGTGGTGTGCAGCCTGGAGTTATCATGCTCGTAGAAATCCAAGTTGTCGTAGAGAGTGAAGTGAGCTCCCTCCGAAGTGATGTAACCACGGGGGATGTGGCGATAGATAGAATCGTCAAATCCCCAGTAGTCAGCACGAAGGACGGTGAGGCTCACATAAGCTGCCTGCTGCACGGCCATATCCACTGTGGAACCTACTGCCTCGTAGCGATGAACTACGCTCATGCCATCATCTGACAGAATATAGACGATAGCCTGGTAGTAGGTCTGGTCAAACTCTCGCTGCTGCTCGTAGACCTGGTACTCTGGTGCCCAACGGAACCCCAGAAAAGTGACCATGTCTCTCAGCATCTCCGGATAACCGGTAGTGCTCTCGCAACGAGTCATACGAACCACCTGCGGGTAGAACCTGAGATCCATCTGCAGATGATCGGGGAAGTTTTGATTAGACGCCGGTAGAAAAACTGGAGTGGCAAGCAACAACAAGGTTCCAACGGACGAAAAGGATCTTGAGAAGAATAGGATATCGAAGCAACATTCGGGAAACACGAGACCAAACACTCCTGAGGTACTACGGAAACCCCATACGGGCTTCTAAAGGATCAATATCTACTGCTTAAGGAATAGAGGATCTGCTTCCGGGGCTTATGTGCCTCCGTTCTCAATCGTGAGTAGGCAACATGATAAATCATGTCACAACCACCTCCATTCCTATGGTCTAGTAGATATAACCATCCTAGAGAAACCAGGATACGTGAAATCCTAACTTGAAAGTTTAGATGAGAAGAGAAAACAACGTTGCACTTCCTTACCAGAAAAGGGAGGGTGGGTGGGGAAAGAAATAAAAGAACAAAATTCCTACTCTCACGTTTCATTTTTCCCTATATAGCTACAAAATAGTTTCTAGACTCAACTGCGACCAGTAAAAGGGATCCTACAGGCAGACATGCTCTGATACCATTTGTCGCACCCGCACTTTTAGAGGATACTTACAGCCCGCTAAACAGTAGATAAATGGCTTACGGGGCTTACCGGCACCCACATCTCAATATGAGTAGGCCAACACGTAAACATGTGACAACCATCCTCTACTATTCATCGTCTGTGAAACCATCCAATAGAAATCCGAATACTTCTATTGACGTACTTCATAACATACACACATGGTACGTAAACGGCATTTGAACAAGTGATATCACAACAAATCTCTAAGACACAAAGAAATAGAAATAAGTGACAAAAGCTTTCACTAGAGCAGAGATAGCAAATACAGTCATGCAGAGGACACATGTCCCAACAAGTCATCATTACATCACAGCGGAAGCATCCAAAGTGTCTGAGTACAGACAAGATCCAAATAGGCCTAAGAGGCCGGAAACGAAAAGACGGAGCCCATCCACGAAATCTCGGATCCTGCCCGGGTCCGCTATCTACTCGTCAGCAGCCTCGTCATACTCCACGTAGTAGCCACCATGGGGATCCTCGGAAACATAGTCTGCGGAACACGCAGCCCCAAAGGGGTCAGTACAGACGAGTACTGGCAAGCAAGACGCACAAGATACCAATGTGTACCCGGCAACACCAAGTACAGATGCTTTGGGTTCAACGGAAGATAGGTGATACAAAGGTGCGGCAGCGGGCTGCACTAACCAACTACAGAGACACGCTACAACATCCGGCTAAAAGGAAGGGATAAGATAGCGTATCGGAACCAACTACCACTAACCTCAAACCAAACCCATCCTGGATCTCGCCCCTTATCCAAAGAAGCAATCCGAGGATAACTCACACAGTTGGTTTAATGATGGTTCAGGTTATTGTGGCAATATGCCTATTACTAGTCAAATTATTATTCATTTGGTGTAAGTTGTCTAATCCTTGTTAGCCAGCCCTATCACCAAGTCATCCATAACCGCGGACAACACGGCTTCTCGAGAAGATTTAACCCTGCAGGGGTGCACCAATTTGGCCGTACACGTAAGAATATCCCGCCAGACGGGGATCAAACCCACCAAGCGAGGCACTCTACACAACCAAACTCTTCTTCGCATCAAGCCCAAAGAACCACGTGCTGTGCGTGCGCGGCTAATCGAGCCCCCACGAAGAAAAGGGGGACCCTCATAGCACTGGAAGACCACGCCGCCCTAAATGCCGACTACAAAAGTTCCACCCTGGCGCGGAGGGTTCGTACCTGCATATGTGTGACGCCCCGAGATCAAGCACTATGCAGATTTCAGCATTTCCGCCAACTCCGCATAATAACCGATTCCAGGTTGCCACTTATGATAACATTACAACAGTTCACGAATATTCCACAATTACAACAGAAACAGATAGATACAAGACGACTCGAACGAGTCAAGGATACAACTGATACAATACAAAGAACCAAATAACAGCAGAAGAAACAACAAGTGTCCGACTACGGACAAGATACAAATTGGACTAAGAGTCCTGAAGATAACCGAGAGCGTCCAATCCCTGCCCAGGCCAAGCCGGAGGGATTCCCAAGCTAACGTCGTCAGACTTCAAACCTGTTGACTACAATGTTGAATATGCAGCCACGAAAATGAATTCGTGGGTCAGTACGGTTAAGTACTGGCAAGGGGATAACCCATACTCACAAGATACCGGCGTAACCAGTCATCACAAGATACAAATACTTTGGGATCGATGGGAAGGAAGGGATTATTGCAAATAAGCGGCAGCGGGCTGCACTAACCAACTACAAAGACTCGCTAGAACATCCGGATAAAAGAGGGGGATAAGATAGCGTATCGTAACCAACTACAACTAACCTCAAACAAACCCATCCAATGTTACCCCCTACTAAGGAAGCAACCCAAGGATAACTCACACGGTTGATTAGGGTGAAATTCAGGTTATTGTGACAATATGCCTATTACTAGTCAAGTTGTTATTAATTAGGTGTAAGTTGTCTGAGTACTTGTTAGCCAGTACTTTCACCAAGTCGTCACATAACCGCGGACAACACGGCTTCTCGAGAAGATTTATCCCTGCAGGGGGTGCTCCAGTACCCGTACACACTCAAGCCACCAACTAAAACTCAGGTTGGCTTGACACGACCCAAACCATCTCTACAACCCATCCTAGGAGCCACAGAGCTATAAGGTCCCAGCCACGCAGCCGAATACTCAGCGCAGGTGTGCAAAACTCCCGCAGGACACAACACCCCGGCACTACGGGCCTCACCCTATATGCATCATCATCATCATCAGTAACCATGGGTGATCAACCCATTATGCAAGGAGCAAATGGAACACCCGAACTAAGTGTGGCTCTTCGGACAAGCTGCAGATCAGGTCTAAGTCGAGGGGGGTCCCATACTACCACCCGGATGCGGTGAGCACGCTCATCATGGATCAGTAGACAAGACTCTTTTCCTAGTTTCGACACCAGCCGGCTCCAAAACCCTAACCCGGGCCTCCTGCCGGTGCCTTAACATCAAATTATTATTGCCCAAAACATTAACATGTTGATTAATTGAAACCCAACTATCAACTAAACAGGTGATAAGACGGACAACAAGACTCGAGCGCAAACAACACTAAGCATGCAACTACGACACGGGGCCAACAAGGTAAACAATCAACAGTTAATAGGAAGTGGCAGGAAAGGCTATATCATGGCTGCAAGGTAAACATATAATAGGATCGAGACACAAGCATCGAAACAACAGGCTAGAATAAGAACAACGGAAAGAATCGGTAACAAGTGATGAAAGGCAGCCATTTGGCAGCAAGTGAGTATACTTGCCTGGAATCCAGCAAGTAGAGGTACATCCGCAGAACTTGTCGTTGCTCACATCATTTCAACGTCCTATCCGAGAAGAAGCAACGAACCTCGAACAAACACCGGATGCAACAATTACTACTACGGTAAAAGATCTAGCATGATCCTATTTTATATGCATGACATGGCAAGATGCAACGGAGAGGAAACAACTTAAGCAATTTAATCGGAACCGGAGTCCGGAGAAATAGGAATTGGTTCAAGTTGTTTATCTAACCATCAAGGTAAATGTTGTCTAACATGGAAAACAATAAGGTAGATGAGTTAGGCAATTTAAATGGAAGGGGGGCAACACTTGGAATTAATTAGCCCACACATTCCATATGTTGTTATATAGATGAACATGCATAACAAAACCTAAAATGCACAAGATAGTATGCAAACAGAGAGATGAATGGCATGAACATATTCCTTGCAATCTTCTGATTGGAAAACATATTTTATTTGTTTGATTTGGAATTAAAATGAATTAGTTATGAATTTTGGCAATTTAAATTGCATTAAATAAGAGGTGAAACAATTATTCAAATTAATTGTTGCAAACCAGAAAACAAAGTGGATATTCAAGTGTGACATGTAATTTTGGATGAAAATCATGTTTTGAGTATTTAATTTTGAGCAACCATTTGAAAGTTATTAATTATGCCATTTAGTTTGTCATTTTTAAGGATTATTAAATAACATTAATTTTAATTGCCCAAAATGCAAAACAAAGTTGATAAACAGAAAGTACATTGAATTTGGACTGAAAAACATATTCTATTTGTGTTATTTGAATTAATTATGAATTAATTATGGAATTAACCAAATTGGAAATGAATTGTTTGAATTTGAAATTTGAAACAATTTGAAATGTGCAAAACAGATAACAAATGTTATATTTGAAAAGTTCATGAAATTTTGATTGGGATACATATAAAATTTGTGCAATTTGGAGTTAATATGAATTTGTTATTCAACTTTGAAAACCAGGGGTTAAAATGTCAAAAGCAGGGACCTAGGCGTGTTGGAAACAGGGAGTGGAAGGGTTACAGGGCAAAACTGGAAAGGCTAGGGGGTGGAACGGGAAAGTTCCAGATCCGATCTGGATCTGGGGCGCTTCTCACCGGGAGGGTGGCTACCCAGGAGGCTGACTAGCGGGCCCAGCGCCGACGGGTGGGGTCGGAGACCTCGCGGTGGAAAAATAGCGCAAAAGGGGTGGCCTTCCGCGCGGCCAAGGGGAATCGAACCCGGGAGGGCCAGCGAGCGCGCACAGGTGCCTTGCCAGTGCGGCTAGGAACGGATGCTTGTCAGTAGGAGGGACTCGGGGAGGTTAACATGTGTTCCCGTCAGTTTTCTGAACTTTTCTTTGCAGGTTCAGGTGCGGACTGCACGTCGACGGAGGGACAGCGCCCGCCGGCGATCGTGGCCCGCTGCGCGGCGGCTGTCCGTGCGGGGCTCGTGCGGGCCGTGTGTGGTGCTGCTGCGCTCGGTGTGCGTGGGGGCCACGAGGGGAGAGAGGTGAGGGAACGAGGGAGGGCTCACCTCGGTCTGTTGTCGATGCAGACTGCCGACGTACAGCAGCGACGGGGGGGACTTCCGGCGACGGCGCGGCCACCACGGCTGCTTCCAGCACCAGCCGAGGAGACGAGGGGGTAGAGGCAGTCGCCGCGATTCCATTCCGGGCCACGGGGCTGCCTCGAGGTGACCTTGGCGAGCCAGCATCGACCCGCTACTGACGGCGACGGGAGGCAGTGGTCGAGGTTCAGAGATAGTAGCGTTCGGGGGGGAAGGAAAGGGAAATGGCGGCGCTAGGGCTAGAGGACTAGGGTTAGGCTAGGCAGGCAGAGGGGAGGTGGTTATATGGGGAGAGAGTTCGGTACGGCATCGATCAGAGGAGGGGGGAGGAGGATCCTGTGGTGAGGAGGGAGTCGTACTGTGCTGACGGAAGCGAGGAGGAAGACGACAACAAATGAAGGGGTACGGGCCAAAGTCGTGGGCTGGGGAAAATTGGGCTGTGGGCTGCCTCTCTCCTTCCTTTTGCTTTTCTTTTTTATTTTTTCCTTATCTTTTTTTTTTGCTTGTAAGAAAAGAAAAGGGAAGAGAGAAAGAAAGGTTGAGGTTGTGGGTTTTTATTTTTATGCATTATTTGTGTTAATTTTCAAAACAGAGATTAAAGCAAATGTTAACATTATTTTTCACAAGATTGAAATTCTAATTGATTTAAAGTTTTTAGTTGAATTTTTCAAATAGGGTTTGAGGGTGTTTATTTGATAATTAAATTTTATTAATTTGCAAAACAATAATTAAAGTAATTGTGAATATTAGGTCCAAAAGTTTGAAAGATTCAGTTGAGTTTTTAAGTGGTTATTTGAATTTCCATTAGGTTTTTAACAAAAGGGAAAAAAATTATTTAGCAGGCAACTTAAATAAGTTCAACTTCAACTTATTGAAAACAATTTGAGTTGCAACTTTCAATTGAAATTTTTTTAGACATGTGTGAAGGTTTAAATTGTTTTGAATTGTTCAGTGGTGATGCAAACATGGTGCAATGCAAAGCAAAAAGAAAACAAACACTTTCTACTAAGGTAACACCCCAAGTGTTACAGATGACACCACTAACAAGGGATTGCGCCCACGCAATCCACCTGCTAACCCGGGAGGGGAAAGAAGTTCAACTATCAATTCTTCATGCTTCCAGTTGATCTCCTCGACACCACTAACAAGGGATTCTTGCTCGGAGTGACGACGATGTTCTTCCACCAGGAATCTTCCGATGATCGAACCTATTAGGTTAAAGGCTCAGAAAACGTCCACCCACGTAGGATCCTAACACTTTGAAAGATTGAGTACGAGAGTAGACTCCAAAACAAATGAGATAGAAGGAGAAGTAGAATAGAGATAAGGAGAAAACAAGAATCCTATTGAGATGTTTTTCCAAAATAGTTTAACAGAAAATAGTTTTTGACACTCTAGAAACAACGACCGTTAGCGAGGTTATCCTACAGGCTTTGCGGACCCGTTGCTTCGATAACCATTCGTATCGAAACAATATCGGGAATCGGAACCAAGCCTCTGATACCATTTGTGACGCCTCGAGATCGGGCACTATGCAGATTTCAGCATTTCCGCCAACTCCGCATAATAACCGATTCCAGGTTGCCACTTATGATAACATTACAACTGTTCATGAATATTCCACAATTACAACAGAAACAGATAGATACAAGACGACTCGAACGAGTCAAGGATACAACTGATACAATACAAAGAACCAAATAACAGCGGAAGAAACAACAAGTGTCCGACTACGGACAAGATACAAATTGGACTAAGAGTCCTGAAGATAACCGAGAGCGTCCAATCCCTGCCCAGGCCAAGCCGGAGGGATTCCCAAGCTAACGTCGTCAGACTTCAAACCTGTTGACTGCAATGTTGAATATGCAGCCACGAAAATGAATTCGTGGGTTAGTACGGTTAAGTACTGGCAAGGGGATAACCCATACTCACAAGATACGGGCGTAACCAGTCATCACAAGATACAAATACTTTGGGATCAACGGGAAGTAAGGGATTATTGCAAATAAGCGGCAGCGGGCTGCACTAACCAACTACAGAGACTCGCTACAACATCCGGATAAAAGAGGGGGATAAGATAGCGTATCGTAACCAACTACAACTAACCTCAAACAAACCCATCCAATGTTACCCCCTACTAAGGAAGCAACCCAAGGATAACTCACACGGTTGATTAGGGTGAAATTCAGGTTATTGTGACAATATGCCTATTACTAGTCAAGTTGTTATTAATTAGGTGTAAGTTGTCTGAGTACTTGTTAGCCAGTACTTTCACCAAGTCGTCACATAACCGCGGACAACACGGCTTCTCGAGAAGATTTATCCCTGCAGGGGGTGCTCCAGTACCCGTACACACTCAAGCCACCAACTAAAACTCAGGTTGGCTTGACACGACCCAAACCATCTCTACAACCCATCCTAGGAGCCACGGAGCTATAAGGTCCCAGCCACGCAGCCGAATACTCAGCGCAGGTGTGCAAAACTCCCGCAGGACACAACACCCCGGCACTACGGGCCTCACCCTATATGCATCATCATCATCATCAGTAACCATGGGTGATCAATCCATTATGCAAGGAGCAAATGGAATACCCGAACTAAGTGTGGCTCTTCGGACAAGCTGCAGATCAGGTCTAAGTCGAGGGGGGTCCCATACTACCACCCGGATGCGGTGAGCACGCTCATCATGGATCAGTAGACAAGACTCTTTTCCTAGTTTCGACACCAGCCGGCTCCAAAACCCTAACCCGGGCCTCCTGCCGGTGCCTTAACATCAAATTATTATTGCCCAAAACATTAACATGTTGATTAATTGAAACCCAACTATCAACTAAACAGGTGATAAGACGGACAAGAAGACTCGAGCGCAAACAACACTAAGCATGCAACTACGACACGCGGCCAACAAGGTAAACAATCAACAGTTAATAGGAAGTGGCAGGAAAGGCTATATCATGGCTGCAAGGTAAACATATAATAGGATCGAGACACAAGCATCGAAACAACAGGCTAGAATAAGAACAACGGAAAGAATCGGTAACAAGTGATGAAAGGCAGCCATTTGGCAGCAAGTGAGTATACTTGCCTGGAATCCAGCAAGTAGAGGTACATCCGCAGAACTTGTCGTTGCTCACATCATCTCAACGTCCTATCCGGGAAGAAGCAACGAACCTCGAACAAACACCGGATGCAACAATTACTACTACGGTAAAAGATCCAACATGATCCTATTTTATATGCATGACATGGCAAGATGCAACGGAGAGGAAACAACTTAAGCAATTTAATCGGAACCGGAGTCCGGAGAAATAGGAATTGGTTCAAGTTGTTTATCTAACCATCAAGTTAAATGTTGTCTAGCATGGAAAACAATAAGGTAGATGAGTTAGGCAATTTAAATGGAAGGGGGCAACACTTGGAATTAATTAGCCCACACATTCCATATGTTGTTATATAGATGAACATGCATAACAAAACCTAAAATGCACAAGATAGGATGCAAACAGAGAGATGAATGGCATGAACATATTCCTTGCAATCTTCTGATTGGAAAACATATTTTATTTGTTTGATTTGGAATTAAAATGAATTAGTCATGAATTTTGGCAATTTAAATTGCATTAAATAAGAGGTGAAACAATTATTCAAATTAATTGTTGCAAACCAGAAAACAAAGTGGATATTCAAGTGTGACATGTAATTTTGGATGAAAATCATGTTTTGAGTATTTAATTTTGAGCAACCATTTGAAAGTTATTAATTATGCCATTTAGTTTGTCATTTTTAAGGATTATTAAATAACATTAATTTTAATTGCCCAAAATGCAAAACAAAGTTGATAAACAGAAAGTACATTGAATTTGGACTGAAAAACATATTTTATTTGTGTTATTTGAATTAATTATGAATTAATTATGGAATTAACCAAATTGGAAATGAATTGTTTGAATTTGAAATTTGAAACAATTTGAAATGTGCAAAACAGATAACAAATGTTATATTTGAA
The DNA here is from genome assembly GCA_028641055.1 of Alopecurus myosuroides. Taxonomy (NCBI): domain Eukaryota; kingdom Viridiplantae; phylum Streptophyta; class Magnoliopsida; order Poales; family Poaceae; genus Alopecurus; species Alopecurus myosuroides. The sequence goes on from CM054059.1 coordinate 372,348,309, forward strand.
AATTTCATAAAATTTTGATTGTGATACATATAAAATTTGTGCAATTTGGAGTTAATATGAATTTGTTATTCAACTTTGAAAACCAGGGGTTAAAATGTCAAAAGCAGGGACCTAGGCGTGTTGGAAACAGGGAGTGGAAGGGTTACAGGGCAAACCTGGAAAGGCTAGGGGGTGGAACGGGAAAGTTCCAGATCCGATCTGGATCTGGGGCGCTTCTCACCGGGAGGGTGGCTACCCAGGAGGCTGACTAGCGGGCCCAGCGCCGACGGGTGGGGCCGGAGACCTCGCGGTGGAAAAATAGCGCAAAAGGGGTGGCCTTCCGCGCGGCCAAGGGGAATCGAACCCGGGAGGGCCAGCGAGCGTGCATAGGTGCGTTGCCAGTGCGGCTAGGAACGGATGCTTGTCAGTAGGAGGGACTCGGGGAGGTTAACATGTGTTCCCGTCAGTTTTCTGAACTTTTCTTTGCAGGTTCAGGTGCGGACTGCACGTCGACGGAGGGACAGCGCCTGCCGGCGATCGTGGCCCGCTGCGCGGTGGCTGTCCGTGCGGGGCTCGTGCGGGCCGTGTGTGGTGCTGCTGCGCTCGGTGTGCGTGGGGGCCACGAGGGGAGAGAGGCGAGGGAAAGAGGGAGGCTCACCTCGGTCTGTTGTCGATGCAGACTGCCGACGTATAGCAGCGACGGGGGGGACTTCCGGCGACGGCGCGGCCACCACGGCTGCTTCCAGCACCAGCCGAGGAGACGAGGGGGTAGAGGCAGTCGCCGCGGTTCCATTCCGGGCCACGGGGCTGCCTCAAGGTGACCTTGGCGATCCAGCATCGACCCGCTACTGACGGCGACGGGAGGCAGTGGTCGAGGTTCAGAGACAGTAGCGTTCGGGGGGGGGGGGGGGGAAGGAAAGGGAAATGGCGGCGCTAGGGCTAGAGGACTAGGGTTAGGCTAGGCAGGCAGAGGGGAGGTGGTTATATGGGGAGAGAGTTTGGTACGGCATCGATCAGAGGAGGGGGGAGGAGGATCCTGTGGTGAGGAGGGAGTCGTACTGTGCTGACGGAAGCGAGGAGGAAGACGACAACAGATGAGGGGTACGGGCCAAAGTGGTGGGCTGGGGAAAATTGGGCTGTGGGCTGCCTCTCTCCTTCCTTTTGCTTTTCTTTTTTATTTTTTCCTTATCTTTTTTTTTGCTTGTAAGAAAAGAAAAGGGAAGAAAGAAAGAAAGGTTGAGGTTGTGGGTTTTTATTATTATGCATTATTTGTGTTAATTTTCAAAACAGAGATTAAAGCAAATGTTAACATTATTTTTCACAAGATTGAAATTCTAATTGATTTAAAGTTGTTAGTTGAATTTTTCAAATAGGGTTTGAGGGTGTTTATTTGATAATTAAATTTTATTAATTTGCAAAACAATAATTAAAGTAATTGTGAATATTAGGTCCAAAAGTTTGAAAGATTCAGTTGAGTTTTTAAGTGGTTATTTGAATTTCCATTAGGTTTTTAACAAAAGGGAAAAAAATTATTTAGCAGGCAACTTAAATAAGTTCAACTTCAACTTATTGAAAACAATTTGAGTTGCAACTTTCAATTGAAATTTTTTTAGACATGTGTGAAGGTTTAAATTGTTTTGAATTGTTCAGTGGTGATGCAAACATGGTGCAATGCAAAGCAAAAAGAAAACAAACACTTTCTACTAAGGTAACACCCCAGGTGTTACAAACGACACCACTAACAAGGGATTGCGCCCTCGCAATCCACCTGCTAACCCGGGAGGGGAAAGAAGTTCAACTATCGATTCTTCATGCTTCCAGTTGATCTCCTCGACACCACTAACAAGGGATTCTTGCTCGGAGTGACGACGATGTTCTTCCACCAGGAATCTTCCGATGATCGAACCTATTAGGTTAAAGGCTCAGAAAACGTCCACCCACGTAGGATCCTAACACTTTGAAAGATTGAGTACGAGAGTAGACTCCAAAACAAATGAGATAGAAGGAGAAGTAGAATAGAGATAAGGAGAAAACAAGAATCCTATTGAGATGTTTTTCCAAAATAGTTTAACAGAAAATAGTTTTTGACACTCTAGAAACAACGACCGTTAGCGAGGTCATCCTACAGGCTTTGCGGACCCGTTGCTTCGATAACCATTCGTATCGAAACAATATCGGGAATCGGAACCAAGCCTCTGATACCATTTGTGACGCCCCGAGATCGGGCACTATGCAGATTTCAGCATTTCCGCCAACTCCGCATAATAACCGATTCCAGGTTGCCACTTATGATAACATTACAACAGTTCATGAATATTCCACAATTACAACAGAAACAGATAGATACAAGACGACTCGAACGAGTCAAGGATACAACTGATACAATACAAAGAACCAAATAACAGCGGAAGAAACAACAAGTGTCCGACTACGGACAAGATACAAATTGGACTAAGAGTCCTGAAGATAACCGAGAGCGTCCAATCCCTGCCCAGGCCAAGCCGGAGGGATTCCCAAGCTAACGTCGTCAGACTTCAAACCTGTTGACTACAATGTTGAATATGCAGCCACGAAAATGAATTCGTGGGTCAGTACGGTTAAGTACTGGCAAGGGGATAACCCATACTCACAAGATACCGGCGTAACCAGTCATCACAAGATACAAATACTTTGGGATCAATGGGAAGGAAGGGATTATTGCAAATAAGCGGCAGCGGGCTGCACTAACCAACTACAAAGACTCGCTAGAACATCCGGATAAAAGAGGGGGATAAGATAGCGTATCGTAACCAACTACAACTAACCTCAAACAAACCCATCCAATGTTACCCCCTACTAAGGAAGCAACCCAAGGATAACTCACACGGTTGATTAGGGTGAAATTCAGGTTATTGTGACAATATGCCTATTACTAGTCAAGTTGTTATTAATTAGGTGTAAGTTGTCTGAGTACTTGTTAGCCAGTACTTTCACCAAGTCGTCACATAACCGCGGACAACACGGCTTCTCGAGAAGATTTATCCCTGCAGGGGGTGCTCCAGTACCCGTACACACTCAAGCCACCAACTAAAACTCAGGTTGGCTTGACACGACCCAAACCATCTCTACAACCCATCCTAGGAGCCACAGAGCTATAAGGTCCCAGCCACGCAGCCGAATACTCAGCGCAGGTGTGCAAAACTCCCGCAGGACACAACACCCCGGCACTACGGGCCTCACCCTATATGCATCATCATCATCATCAGTAACCATGGGTGATCAACCCATTATGCAAGGAGCAAATGGAACACCCGAACTAAGTGTGGCTCTTCGGACAAGCTGCAGATCAGGTCTAAGTCGAGGGGGGTCCCATACTACCACCCGGATGCGGTGAGCACGCTCATCATGGATCAGTAGACAAGACTCTTTTCCTAGTTTCGACACCAGCCGGCTCCAAAACCCTAACCCGGGCCTCCTGCCGGTGCCTTAACATCAAATTATTATTGCCCAAAACATTAACATGTTGATTAATTGAAACCCAACTATCAACTAAACAGGTGATAAGACGGACAACAAGACTCGAGCGCAAACAACACTAAGCATGCAACTACGACACGGGGCCAACAAGGTAAACAATCAACAGTTAATAGGAAGTGGCAGGAAAGGCTATATCATGGCTGCAAGGTAAACATATAATAGGATCGAGACACAAGCATCGAAACAACAGGCTAGAATAAGAACAACGGAAAGAATCGGTAACAAGTGATGAAAGGCAGCCATTTGGCAGCAAGTGAGTATACTTGCCTGGAATCCAGCAAGTAGAGGTACATCCGCAGAACTTGTCGTTGCTCACATCATTTCAACGTCCTATCCGAGAAGAAGCAACGAATCTCGAACAAACACCGGATGCAACAATTACTACTACGGTAAAAGATCTAGCATGATCCTATTTTATATGCATGACATGGCAAGATGCAACGGAGAGGAAACAACTTAAGCAATTTAATCGGAACCGGAGTCCGGAGAAATAGGAATTGGTTCAAGTTGTTTATCTAACCATCAAGGTAAATGTTGTCTAACATGGAAAACAATAAGGTAGATGAGTTAGGCAATTTAAATGGAAGGGGGGCAACACTTGGAATTAATTAGCCCACACATTCCATATGTTGTTATATAGATGAACATGCATAACAAAACCTAAAATGCACAAGATAGTATGCAAACAGAGAGATGAATGGCATGAACATATTCCTTGCAATCTTCTGATTGGAAAACATATTTTATTTGTTTGATTTGGAATTAAAATGAATTAGTTATGAATTTTGGCAATTTAAATTGCATTAAATAAGAGGTGAAACAATTATTCAAATTAATTGTTGCAAACCAGAAAACAAAGTGGATATTCAAGTGTGACATGTAATTTTGGATGAAAATCATGTTTTGAGTATTTAATTTTGAGCAACCATTTGAAAGTTATTAATTATGCCATTTAGTTTGTCATTTTTAAGGATTATTAAATAACATTAATTTTAATTGCCCAAAATGCAAAACAAAGTTGATAAACAGAAAGTACATTGAATTTGGACTGAAAAACATATTCTATTTGTGTTATTTGAATTAATTATGAATTAATTATGGAATTAACCAAATTGGAAATGAATTGTTTGAATTTGAAATTTGAAACAATTTGAAATGTGCAAAACAGATAACAAATGTTATATTTGAAAAGTTCATGAAATTTTGATTGGGATACATATAAAATTTGTGCAATTTGGAGTTAATATGAATTTGTTATTCAACTTTGAAAACCAGGGGTTAAAATGTCAAAAGCAGGGACCTAGGCGTGTTGGAAACAGGGAGTGGAAGGGTTACAGGGCAAAACTGGAAAGGCTAGGGGGTGGAACGGGAAAGTTCCAGATCCGATCTGGATCTGGGGCGCTTCTCACCGGGAGGGTGGCTACCCAGGAGGCTGACTAGCGGGCCCAGCGCCGACGGGTGGGGTCGGAGACCTCGCGGTGGAAAAATAGCGCAAAAGGGGTGGCCTTCCGCGCGGCCAAGGGGAATCGAACCCGGGAGGGCCAGCGAGCGCGCACAGGTGCCTTGCCAGTGCGGCTAGGAACGGATGCTTGTCAGTAGGAGGGACTCGGGGAGGTTAACATGTGTTCCCGTCAGTTTTCTGAACTTTTCTTTGCAGGTTCAGGTGCGGACTGCACGTCGACGGAGGGACAGCGCCCGCCGGCGATCGTGGCCCGCTGCGCGGCGGCTGTCCGTGCGGGGCTCGTGCGGGCCGTGTGTGGTGCTGCTGCGCTCGGTGTGCGTGGGGGCCACGAGGGGAGAGAGGTGAGGGAACGAGGGAGGGCTCACCTCGGTCTGTTGTCGATGCAGACTGCCGACGTACAGCAGCGACGGGGGGGACTTCCGGCGACGGCGCGGCCACCACGGCTGCTTCCAGCACCAGCCGAGGAGACGAGGGGGTAGAGGCAGTCGCCGCGATTCCATTCCGGGCCACGGGGCTGCCTCGAGGTGACCTTGGCGAGCCAGCATCGACCCGCTACTGACGGCGACGGGAGGCAGTGGTCGAGGTTCAGAGACAGTAGCGTTCGGGGGGGAAGGAAAGGGAAATGGCGGCGCTAGGGCTAGAGGACTAGGGTTAGGCTAGGCAGGCAAAGGGGAGGTGGTTATATGGGGAGAGAGTTCGGTACGGCATCGATCAGAGGAGGGGGAGGAGGATCCTGTGGTGAGGAGGGAGTCGTACTGTGCTGACGGAAGCGAGGAGGAAGACGACAACAGATGAAGGGGTACGGGCCAAAGTGGTGGGCTGGGGAAAATTGGGCTGTGGGCTGCCTCTCTCCTTCCTTTTGCTTTACTTTTTTATTTTTTCCTTATCTTTTTTTTTTGCTTGTAAGAAAAGAAAAGGGAAGAGAGAAAGAAAGGTTGAGGTTGTGGGTTTTTATTTTTATGCATTATTTGTGTTAATTTTCAAAACAGAGATTAAAGCAAATGTTAACATTATTTTTCACAAGATTGAAATTCTAATTGATTTAAAGTTGTTAGTTGAATTTTTCAAATAGGGTTTGAGGGTGTTTATTTGATAATTAAATTTTATTAATTTGCAAAACAATAATTAAAGTAATTGTGAATATTAGGTCCAAAAGTTTGAAAGATTCAGTTGAGTTTTTAAGTGGTTATTTGAATTTCCATTAGGTTTTTAACAAAAGGGGAAAAAATTATTTAGCAGGCAACTTAAATAAGTTCAACTTCAACTTATTGAAAACAATTTGAGTTGCAACTTTCAATTGAATTTTTTTTAGACATGTGTGAAGGTTTAAATTGTTTTGAATTGTTCAGTGGTGATGCAAACATGGTGCAATGCAAAGCAAAAAGAAAACAAACACTTTCTACTAAGGTAACACCCCAGGTGTTACAATATGCGTGCATCAAATGGAAAGCCCGAACTAAGTGTGGCGATTTGGACGAGATGCGAATCGAATCAGAGTTGCGGGGGGCGCCCATACACGCTTCCCACATGCGGTTAGCGCGCTCAACATGGATCCAGAGGACAAGAAATTTTCCTGAGTTCGACACTAGCAGGCCTCAAAACCATACCCGGCCTCCTGCCGGTGCCTTATCATCAAATTAGCATTACCTCAAACATTAACAGGTTGTTGTTTAAACATCGAGCCCCCAGAACATAATAAATATGGTAAAAGAAATAACGGACATCAGACTCGAGCATATACAACCCTAAGAATGCTAATAAGACACAGGCAACAAGCAACAGGGTTATAGGTGTGGAGGATAGGCCATATCAGGTTTACAGGATAACATGTGATAGGATCGGAACACAAGCAACGAATCTTAAGGCTAGCAGATTAGACAACGGAAAGTATCGGTATCCAGTGTGGAAAGGACACAATGGTTCATGTGAGTGAATACTTGCCTGCAAACTCAATAGCCTGGTACTGGGCTAACTCCTCTGAAGTAGTGTCGTAAACCTCGTCTGCCTCAACGTCGTCGTCTATTCGAGAAGAAGCAAACAAACAACGCAGAGAGACAAACAATCAATAACATGACATAATGCACAAGCATGGGATGATGCATGACAATTTAATTGATGCATCAAAGATATTTGGGTTGCTTATAGAAAGGCCCAAGAATTAAAGTTGAATTAAGTGATCTACAACTAACCATCATGTGAAAGTTGATTAGAATGATGCATGGATGATGAAAACAATAAGAAAACAACAATGGCTTCAATTTGATATGTTGTTTACCAAGTTTGGAATTTTATTTATTAAGTTATGAAATTTGGCTTCTTAAATGAGTTACACGAGCATTTGTTGTTTTCACCTATTTTAATTGTTCAAAACAGATAACAACATTCATATTTGGAAAGAACACCAAATTTTAGATGGGATACATATTTCATTTGTTGAAAAAGGATTTAAAATGAGCAAGTTATTCGTTTGAAAATTTTAAATGCATTAAATAATAAACAGTTGTTTTCAACAATTTAATTTATTTTAAACAGAACACAAAGTTGATATTTGCAAAGTTCATGAAAAATGGAATGGAAAACATATTTTATATGTTCAAAAAGAATTTAGTTTGACCAAGTTATTAATTTAGCAATTTTAGATGATTTAAACAACATTTAAATTATTTAACCAATTTTAATTATTCAAAACAGGAAACAAAGTTTATATTTGGAAAACTTGTTCAATTTTGCATGGAAAACATATTTTACATGTGCCATTTGAATTAAATTTGAATTAGTTATGAATTTGACCAAATTTGAAAGAGTTTTTTGAATTTGAATTTTTTGAAACCATTTGAAAGGTTCAAAACAGTATACAAATGGTTTTAACATGTAGAGAATTTAATTTGGTATGGAAAACATATTTAGTTTGTTGAATTTGGAATTTTTATGCCCAAGTTATGAATTTTGCAATATTTAAAGCATTTAACAAGTAATAAATGTTTTCAGCATTTTAATTATTAAAAACCAAAAACAAAGTTGATAATGTGGTAGAGCATTTAAAGTGGAGTGGTTTTCATGTTGAAAGTTTTGCAATTTGAGTTTCCAAGCAAAAATTAATAAATTACAAAGTTTATTTGATAATCTGCCAATTTTATTAAATTACAGGGACTAGGGAAATATTAACAAGGACTTGGATGCGAAAACGAATTGTTTCTGGATCTGGCAAAATAAAATAAAAAAGTGTGTTTTATTTCCGCGCGGGGGGGATTCGATCCCAGGACCTCACGGGGTGCGGATGGAGGCTCTAGCCACTGGGCTATGCTGCGGGTTGTGATGGACTTGGGTGGCTTGGGCTTTTGAGGTGGCTCTGCTCGGAAATCTGAAAACTGAATCGCAGTTCAGTTTCTGAAACTGCGCACGACCGGACGGAAAACGCGCCGGCCGGCTGCCGATGCACTGGTGCGGTTGCGCGCGTGCAGCGTGCAGGGGGAGTGGAAAAGGTGACGATGGGGTGGCGCTCACCGCGGTTGGCGTCGACTGCGGACGGAGGAGCGGACGAGGCACATCACTGAGGGACGGTGACCTGAACTGAACGAACAGATGCAGTACGCGGGTGCGGCGAGGAGCTCGACGGCGCGCGCGGTGTAGACGTTCCCCGGCCTTGGTCCCTTCGTCAAAGCTGGAGGTGGAACCCCCACAGTTCCATTCCCGCCGAGGAGAGCCTCCGTCGACGACCACAGCAAATACCCCACCCCCGTCAAGTTCCGGCCAGAAAAATGGAGTTCTTGGGTACATAAAAGTACAGGGAACGAAGGGGATCCAGGGAGGAAGAAGAGAAGGGGCGGCAGCGGCTTGAGGAGGAGGAAAGAGGGAGCTAGGTTAGGGTTTGGAGCCTCGGGGGGGGGGGGTAGAAATAGGAGGGAAGAGGGCTAGGTGGAAAGCTGCTCGGTGGGGGAGCCTCCCCTCCTCTGTCTCCGTACAGAGGAGGAAGACGACAGGGGGTCGTGGGCGCCTGGGCTTCGTGGGGTGTGGTGGGCTCAGCCCAATTGGGCTGGCCTGCCCTCCCCCTTTTTTCTTTCTGTTTTTACTCTTTTTTTTTGCTGAAAAGAAAAGAAAGAAAGGAAAAGGAGAGAAATAGAAGGGTTTTGGGGCTTAAAAATTTTGGGGATAATTTTCTATGAGTTATTTATTGCAAAAGCCCAGTTGTGGAACTTTTTGTTTTTCAAAATTTTAAATTTTGTTGCTGTTTGAAATTCAAATGGATTTGATTGAATTTTTGCAATAATTGGAATGTTGAAAATTAGGCAAGTTAATCCTTTGGAAATTCTAGTTTATTGGAAGCAATTGAATAGTTTGATTTGAATGTTTTATTTGGAAAGGTTGTAACAGAACAAGTATGAAACAAGGATTTGAATTTTGGTTTGAAATTCAAATGGAAAACAAGTGAAAACAAATGCAATGCTCATGATGGAATGATGCAAACTTAATTTAAACAAGAAGCAAGCATTGAAATGGTGTTTTTCATACTTGGGATGTTACAGTTTTATGGGCATCATCTTTCGGCCAGTTCTTCCTATTTCGATGCTGATCTGACTACAAAGAAAGGGCCAGTTGCTAGAGTAGTAGGTTCCTTTTTGGCCCATGCATGCATGTATTGTCCACGTATTTTCATACATTGCTTGTTTTTTCAGGATTTCTTTCGAATTTTAGCTATTTCCCTAAGTTTTAGCAGTTTTTACTCCTTTCTTTCTTTCAGTATGTTTTGACACATTCTACACCTTCCATCGCATCCCAATGTTAATCAACCATTTTTCTTTTCCATAAAATGAGTTCAATATACGAATGAAAATATAAATTCGAATGACACGGCTAACTAGTCAAAACTCTCACCAATTGTGGTAGAATAGACTAAAAAGGTGTCGTGGAAGACCAATAAAATGTGCAATAAAATTTCATAAAGAGATGCTCTCTGAAGCATATGAAATATAACTAAGAAACATAGAAGGTGGGCGACTAAAAAGTAGAATATGTAGTATGAGTACTATTTTCAAATGTAGTTGTCTACTAGCCAGTGACGTAATTTCAAGAAAAAACAGCACCAAAATGGTAGTAGGAACCGCATAAGTAGCATCCAGTGCAATAAACAAATAAATGTGTGAAAACATATCCAGAAATAACGAAGCAGGCATGACTTAACTTGGAGAGGCCGGTGCCTATGGTGTCCAGATATATCATAGGATGGAACACCATAGGATTTGAGGCAGGTAAGGTGGTGATGTCGTAGAAGAGGGGTAAGAAGATGAACCATATGTGTGATGCAAATTGAACCCGAGGAGATAATTCAAAGCTCATATATAACACACCGACCATAAGGCCTACTAGCACTCTTAACAACTCATATAACACACTTAAATGCGGCCTCGCTAGACCGCAACACACCGAGTTTACAAAGCTATCCCTTTCTTGCCAGTCACTCTCACACTGATACCGATGACTGGTTGGCATCATCTTCATTCATTGGCTCTAGTTGCTCTGGACCAGTGACTCCTCCAACAAAAAAGTAGCAAGTGGAGGAGGTGTGTAAATTCCTCTAAAGACGTTTAAGTTGATTTTAATTTCTAACAAGAGATAGTTTCCCAATGCAACACAATCGATTGAGAGCAAATGATACTTTAGATGCGTTCAGTTTCTAACCAAACCTACTCAGCTATACCAAAGGTTAACTATATAAGAATCTTAAGTGCATGTGAATATGTTGATGGGAGCCGCGAATATTGGAGACCTTCCCTAAAAGGACTAACTCAAGATGACATAAGATTCTCACACAAAAAGTTGAGTCAGCTATAATGGGCTTCCGTGTTTCTTGTGTTAGCTAGGATCTTCAATTCAAATGACAAGCCAATTATGAGTTGATATCTCAATGTCAGATCCACATCGATGACGAGGTCTATACCAGGCACAAAACCACAAGTGTCGCAAAAGTAATATTATAGGTGTCGGTTGGGTGGTATTAGCCCCAGACGTATCCTCCAACATATGATCATACTTAATTGTGGGATCTAAATCATCTAATAATCATAACATGGAATAAAATGCATACAATAAATATGGGCACATATGAAAGTGTGGTCTAAAAATAAAAAATATTGCAAAATTTTAGCACGGAATGGAACAAAAAGATTCTAGAAATACATTAAACCTCCATTCATGGAAATTCGTGAAGCCCATTCAGAGCTAGATAGCCGCAAACTCATTCCCCACTACTCAGTTGTATTTCGAAGCTTGTTGCCAGGAATCTACGTCCCCACGAGGACGAGTTTGAAGGGTTCATTGCATAGAAAACAAAAAAATTCCTGCGCGATAGACACCCAAAGGGCCACGATTTAATCTAGGAGATGTAAGAAATGGGGAGAAATAGAGTCTTAAAGAGAACATACCCTCTAATACACAAAGCGTTACAAGATCAAATATCATTTTTGATGTATTCTAACTCATATCGATCTCAATATCGTGAAGAAGAGCGCTACGATCCAGCAGCGGTTCCGCACTCGGTCACACGTACAGCTCGATGACGGCCTCCGTTCCCTCGATCCAGCGGGGCATCGAAAGTAGAGGATCCCTCGGAAATCCATCAGCACGATGGCGTGGTGTGGTGGAGAAAACTTCGTTCAGGGCTTCGCCAAGCGCATGAACATGAGGTGGATCAGCGGGAGGAGGGAGATGGAGATAACACCAAGTGTGTGGGGAGAGGGAGGTCCAACCACTCTTTATATAGGAGGGGGATGCAACCATAATTTTTTAGTGCCTCCACCTCTCCCCTAATCATATGGGTGGAGTCTCCACTCAACCCACTCATTTTCTCATTAATTCCTACTCAAAATTTTAAGGATTTTCTTTAATAAATAAATAAAACAAATTTATTTATTTATTTTAATATTTGTTAATCATATTAACAAACATTAACTCTTATCCTCTTGAACTATTTGTTAATCAAACATTAACATGTACCACCTTGAACTATTTCAATATTCAATGAAACAATATCGATGACTATTTCAATATTCCCCGGAACAATTCCGGTGTTGTCCAAACTTTTCTCCGATGTTCCGTATCCCCTCAATTGCGTCATCAAACCTTAAGTGTGTCACCCTGCGGTTCGTGAATAATGTATACATGATCGAGACACCTCTCCGATCAATAGTCAACAACGGGACCTGGAGATCCGGAATGGGTCCTACACATTCAACGATGAATCTAGTGATCGTGTGAACCATAAACGCTTTAACGAATTCCCTTTGTCTCGTGATATTTTACTTGTCCGAGATTCGATCATTGGTATCAACCATGCCTAGTTCAATCTCATTACCGACAAGTACTCTTTTACTCGTTCCATGATATGACATCCTTCTGACCTAGTCACATGCTTGCTAGATGTATCAATGTGATATCACCGAGAGGGCCCAGAGTATATCTCTCCGTCATTTGGATGGACAAATCTCACTCTTGATCCATGAGCCTCAACTAATACTTTTCGAATACCCAACGACACCTTTATAGTCACCCTGTTACGGTGTGACGTTTGATGACATCAAAGCACTCTTTCGGTGTTAGTGATTGACATGATCTCATGGTCTAAGGATTAGAGTTAACTCGTATGTGTGATATAACAATATTAATGTAACTTAATGACTTGATCGCATTGCGATAATCACTTTGGGTCTATGTTCATCACATCATTCTAACAATGACATGACCCCGTTATTAACAACATACAATGTTCATGATGAGGAATCCTTGATCATCAGTTAATCAACAAGCTAGTTAAACGAGAGGCGTTACGAGGAACTCTTGTTTGTTTATTAGACACACATGTATCAACGTTTCCGGTTAATACAATTCTAGCATGAGAAATAAACATTTATCATAAACCAGGAATAAGATAATAACCACTTTATTATTGCCTCTCGGGCATATTCCTTTCAATCTCCCACTTGCACTAGAGTCAATAATCTAGCCTGTAAGCACTTAACACATATGGGGTTTCAGTGTGGGTCATGTTACGAAACCTCTTCAGGAGTCATGTGGGTTGCAGCGTGCGCCCCCTCCCCCCCCAATGGAGCCTCACGAGGCTATGTCAGCCTCATGACCATTCCTTTAGTGTAGCCTTCTTGAGGGTGGATGGCTGTTGGGAATATGCCCTAGAGGCATCATGTATGTTGTAATTCCCAATGTATTCATAAAGTTATTAAGTTGTCCTTGTTTTGAACATCTGATATATGTCATTGAATATGTGATTCGATTGTGGAACTATGTATTCATGGTGTTCATGCTAAATTGTCCTTGGTCATTAAGGTTGTGATGGACACACACACCCTAGACTAATGTGATTGTTGGCTAATGACTCGGTTCCACTTGTTATAGGCATGGAGATGCCATTCCAACGTTCACAGACTTGGCTAAAGAGTTTAGCAAGTCGCACTGACCCATATTGAGATGCAACGAGCAAGTCGTTATTTGCATGTCTCAATCAATGTAATCCTTAGACCTGAGATTGCCGCACAATCCGAGTTGTGGATCACCGACTTAGGTTCTGTCAAACGCTGTTCTGTGACAAGGAAGTTATAAAGGCAGAGTTCGGGTCAAATGAGAAGCAAGCTGCGTGATGTGGATAATTAAGATGGGATTTTGCCCCTCCGAATGGACAGTTATTCTTTGGGCCCTCTCGAGTGATATGATTCCGGAAGCATGGCCATGCTCAACTCAGTTAAGTGTTAACTGAGTCTGTTGACTAAGAGTTAGTCAGATTAATCATATATCACGGACCGAGAAGAGAGTTGAGCTATTAAGGGATCATGATAAATCGCCTATAGTTCGACAAGGTATATCGTGAGGCAAAAGGGACTAAGATGAAAGTCACATTGGAAGGTATGTCGTCATGACTCAATGGGACTTGGGAGTCGGCACGTTCTGCTAGGAGCCTACCGATTGATCGATTGGGAGTCGGACTCCAATCGTTTCCAAGTCGCCATGAGCCTGCAGGGTTACACACTTAAGAGCGGGAGCAAATGTATTGGTCGGGTTGGACCCGGACCAGAAATGGACTGAGTTTGTGAGTCGGACTCACAGAGGGAATGGGCCACAAGTGTTGTGAAGCCCACTACCATTCGCTATATAAAGAGGGGCGTAGGTTGCCCAGCGGGGACGTTACTCCACTCCCATGCGTTGGGAACCCTAGCCCCACTCAGTCCAGCCGTTGCACCGGACCTAGCAGTCCACCGCCGGAGCTCCTCCTCGTGCGTGTGGATACTGGCAGAGGTGTTGTACATTCAGCACTTCGATGTTCACGGGATTGGATCGGCTGGATCGGATCGTGGGACTACACTGCATCAATGCGCTGCATCGATAATCCGCACTTGCACGTCTAGTGGTAATCCTCATGGCCTTCTACCTCGGCTAGATCTTGGAAGTACCGCGTAGAAAAGTTTTCGTTTATCTCTACGCGTTCCAACACTAGCGTGACCCTTATCAGGGCTTACCTCACGAGGGCCCGATTCCTCGTGAGGCTCCCAAGGAGAGAAAAATTGTTGACCATGTTTGACTGGTGTTAACTGTATGGACCTTGGAAGATGACCCAAGGTACCCCGGTTTTCACTCGGCCGACAGATTCAACGAGTTATGTCCTAGGTGAGGGACCAGTCTGAAGTTGGGGCGGTGGTGAGTGACATCAAAAAGCTTGCTGTCGGTTTTCCAACTTGTTCTTTTAAGCATAATTTTCGCGCTTTGAATGTGGAAGCTCGTAGGTTAGCTCGTGTTAGTGGTTTGGAGTTTTGTTTCTTTTCCTTATGTTCAGCTAGATCATATCCGGGAAGTATGTGTAATGATATTATTACTAGTTGAATGTTCGTGCGTTGCTACGGATATCGAATTTTTTTCATTGTCGCATATATTAACACTATTGTTCTCCCCCTTAGTAGTAAAACATATGACCACCAAAGCATTTGAAGGGTGTATCTTCTTATCATTTCATTTCCCACAACCCCTCGGTTGCACCTCTTTAACCATTGTGTCTCTGTTGTGCTTTGTAGTCACCCCATTGCATAAAAACAACAAAATTTTGTAGTTAGTAGTAACCCCACTCTAACATGTCAACTCAGAGTTGTGAGACATTGTTTTCTCCAACCTCGAAAAATCATCATGGTAATTTTCACAGCCCATGACTTAGGAAAGATCGCAAAAATATCATCCCACTTTCAACAATAGTAATCGTGGTGGCTTTTCCCATTCGTCTCGAGTTGTGAAATACTCCCTCTGTTCCATAATATAAGCTTTTTTTAGCAAGTAGGGAGTATGGATTATTTTTCTAAAATAATTTGGAAGGCTTACCAGCGCCAAAGGAGGCTCTATTTTCCTTCCCCTCCTTCTTTTAAACATAGCATGAGAGTCAGAGTTCAACTCATAAGAACCCTACACCCCGTTAAAGCCCCTCGTCCCATTATCTGTCCCACAGATCATGAAAGCATAACTACATAAAATCAGCAAAACACTGATCAAGAGAGGGCATTGATGACCCACAAGTATAGGGGTGTATCGTAGTACTTTCGATAAATAAGAGTGTCGAACCCAACGAGGAGCAGAAGGTGTTGACAAACAGTTTCGATGAAGGAATAACTATAAATACTGGAAGATAAATTTGTAGGTTTTTTTGATATTGCTGATAAATAAAGTGCGAGTAAATAAAATGTAGTAGTAATAATTGCAGCAAGTGGCCCAATCATTTCTTTAGCAAAGGACAAGCCGGTGGGTTCTCGAGGACACACATGAGGTTTCTGTCAAGTGTTTTTGTTCCATGCAGCTGAATAATTTTAGGTGTTTTGATAAGTGTTGTGTGGGTGAACCTATGCTAATGTACCGTCCCATCCAAGACTAATATATACTTGTGATTATACCTCTTGCAAGCATTTGCAACTACAAGAAAGTAATTAAGAAATAAATCTAACCACATCCTTAAACTCCTAAAGGGGGTTTAGGTTTCTTCACTCCGGTAACCCCACAATTAGTAGTCGAATACACGATGCATTCTCCTAGGCCCATAAATGATGAAGTATCATGTAGTCGACGTTCACATGACACCACTAGAAGAATAACATCACAACTTAAATACCAAACATTAAATATTACTCAACATTATTTCACTACTAACAACTTGACTTATCCCATGTCCTAAAGAACAACATGAACTACTCACAAGACATCATATGGATCATGATCAGAGGTGATATAATGGATCATAACAATCTAGTCATAAAGTGCAAACACCGATAAATCTCACAAGCATCAACTACTAAGCAGTAATCCACACCGGGAGACAGATCTAATGTAAAACAACGATAGAGGCCCCTAATTGTTACAACGGGATGACGGTGGATGATGAGGGTGATGGTACTGGTGGTGTTGATGATGATGATGATGATCTTGATGATGCCCGGAGTGATGACGGTGACCATGGCGGCGATCTCCCCTCTCCGGAGAGGAATTTCCCCGACAGATTTCTCCCTGCCAGAGAGCTTTTCTCTCTCGGGTGTTTTCCACCCCGAGGCGACGGAGGAATAATTCTTCGATGATGGAATGAGGCTTAGGGTTTCCTGGGGGACAGACACGCAAAAAATATCCCCCAGAGGTGGGCCAGGGTGTCCACACCCCTAGGTGGCGCGGCCAAGGGGGGGCGCCACCCCATGGTAGCCCCCCTCTGGCTCTCCTTCTTGATGGGTTCCTCCTCTAAACTTTTAGGATACCCCCGGTGTCCCACTTCTTCTTCTGATCTTCTGAAATATGGTATCCCGATGGTGATTTTTCCATCAGATTCCTGGTCCCGGTGTTTATTCTCCAAAAAATATATGATACATGCATCTATTGGTTAGCACGCGAGGACAATAAACTACGATGTATGATGTCTAAGGCCTGCGAGCCGCATGTTTTGGCCGAGCCTTCTAAATGGGCCGGTTTGTATCCAGTTTGAGTCCAACTAGGTTTAGGTTCGAGTCAGTTTTGGTTTGGGTTTGTCCAACCGACTAGGGGTTGGCCTCTTATATAAAGAGAGCCAAGGCCTAGGGTTTTAGACAGGTTGAAAATTATGTAGAACTAAAAGTTCCAGGTTACCACCGTCCCTAGGGGATCAGCGTGTAGGCGGCGTCCGGAGGTTCGTCAGTTATGTTTGCAAATAAAGGTGCGAGTGTTCTTGGA
This sequence comes from Alopecurus myosuroides, assembly GCA_028641055.1. Lineage (NCBI taxonomy): Eukaryota > Viridiplantae > Streptophyta > Magnoliopsida > Poales > Poaceae > Alopecurus > Alopecurus myosuroides. Next base: position 372,365,488 of record CM054059.1, read on the forward strand.
ACTGCCAAGAGGGTTCGTGCGTGGGTCGGGGGCTCTTGGATCTGCCTTGAGTTGTCGAGTTTGGTGTGAAATAAAGGTGCGAGTGTTCTTGGATCTGCCAAGAGGGTTCGTGCGTTTCTCGCCTAAATCTATCCATGTTCTTCGGGTTATGTGCATCGCTCACGTGATTGGGAGAATAGTTATCTCAGTGGTTCTTGCGGTGAAAGATCGGGCAAACGTCTACATCATGTGGTATCAGAGCGCCAGATTGATCACCGCGAGGTTCGTCCAGTTGAAGTTTGATCTGCAGGTTTGTAAAGATTGGCAGATTTGCTTTTGCTGGGAAGTGTTTGATCTTCCAAGAGGGTTCGTGCGTTTCTCGCCTAAATTTATCCATGTTCTTCAGATTACGTGTATCGTTCACGTGATTGGAAGAATAGTTATCTCGGTGGTTCTTGCGGTGAAAGATCGGGAAAACGTCTACATCATGTGGTATCGATGTAGACGTTTGCCCGATCTTTCGCCGCAAGAACCACCGAGATAACTATTCTCCCAATCACGTGAGCGATACACATAATCTGAAGAACATGGATAGATTTAGGCGAGAAACGCACGAACCCTCTTGGCAGATCCAAGAACACTCGCACCTTTATTTCATACCAAGCTCGACAACTCAAGGCGGATCCAAGAGCCCCCGACACACGCACGAACCCTCTTGGCACTTCCAAGAACACTCGCACCTTTATTTCATACCAAGCTCGACAACTCAAGGCAGATCCAAGAGCCCCCGACACACGCACGAACCCTCTTGGCACTTCCAAGAACACTCGCACCTTTATTTGCAAAGATAACTGACAAACGTCCGAGACGCCGCCTACACGCCGATCCCCTAGGGACGGTGGTAACCTGGAACTTTTAGTTCTACATAATTTTCAACCTGTCTAAAACCCTAGGCCTTGGCTCTCTTTATATAAGAGGCCAACCCTAATCGGTTGGACAAACCCAAACCGAAACTGACTCGAACCTAAACCTAGTTGGACTCAAACTGGATACAAACCGGCCCATTTAGAAGGCTCGGCCAAAACATGCGGCTCGCAGGCCTTAGACATCATATATCGTAGTTTATTGTCCTAGCGTGCTAACCAATAGATGTCTGTATCATCCTCCCTTTCTTCAAAAGGCGTTGTCCTCGACGCCAGAAGGTCTTCTCCGACGATTGTGGCGTCAAATTATGATGTCGCCACGCTTCTACATTCCCAAGTCTTGCTGGTCTGCCACACCACATCCTCCCACTCGGCTAGCTAGACTCGTTCTTGGTGCCCTTCATATTTGGCACCACCAACCAGATTTAGACACATAACTTTCGGACTGCAAATGAAAACGCACCAAACAAACCACCCCAAACGCAGCAGGACAGACTCTTGTACCCCAAGGGTCCAAATAAGCTGAATACGCTCACGGATGCAATCTGAAATAGTGGAGATCAACTGAGTGCATCACCCAAGACAAACAGGACAAATTCCTGCACCCCTTGAATCCAAATGAACCAAGTTCACCACCTGTGATAATATAAACTAGTGTCTTTTTTTCATCCTTTCTCTGTCCGCGGCAAAATTCTGCACAAATAATCTGAAGAGAAATAGGCTCGTACAAACATTTTTTGTTGTAACACATAGGTGCCAACTCTCACGTAGACACACCAAAATATCCGATCCATTTTTTTTCTATCCTTGTAATCTGATCAATTAATGAACCGATGCCTTTTCTTGCTGCCCATAATCCACGCTAAAGCAAATCTACGCAAATCGTGTCTGGCCTTTCCGTCCTGGATCTTTTTTTTTCTATACGTGCGTCGGTACCTTCCCTTCTCCTGCTGCTGGGCGTGCCAACCCGATATGCACTTTCCATGGCTCTTCCTTCCAAAATACGCATCCAATTAAGCATGCTTTACCTTTCTCTAGTGAAATATAGCAAGGCCTGATCCTTTTTTTCTAGGAAAATGTTTCCGCTAGGGCGTTAGCCTCGCGTAGGTCGCTCCTAGCGAGAAGCGATCGGAAGACTTTTTGGGCCTTTTACGCATGTGTGTCTGGCCCATCTACATACAATTTAGATTTTAGGCCCAATTTTGTGTGCAAACAGCTCACCATGATATTTAGGAGCAGCCACATATAATACTAAGTTTTTTCACCGTGTTCGCCCAATGTTGCGTACATACTAAAATTTTGTAAATGTTTCGCCCATATTTTGTTGAAAATGCACAAACAATATGTTGCAATGTTTTTTCTAGATATTCCTAGACAAATACATGTGTATTTATAATTCATTTTGGAATGATATGTTTATGCGCTCATTCTCATGTTGTAAATATGTAATTTTTTTGTTGTTATCGATTTACTTTTTTGTTGAAATGTATGATGATTTTTGTTGCAACCGAAACAGTGACAAATTATTTTGTTGCTTACCAACTTTTCTAATTGGTGCAAATAAATTTTTGTTGTAATAGGTTGTGATTTTTGTTGAGTTGTTGTAACTTTTTTGTTGCAACGCAATAACATATTGTTTAACTATTATTTGTAACATTACTTATTTTTCGAAAAAGATTTGGAAAATTTTGTTGCAATACTTTTTTTGTGTACACGGAGCGATAATTTTTGTTGCGACACAAGTGAAATTGTTGCAATGGCAGATTTGATGTAATTATCGAGATGACCGGGGAAACACAATATATCTTTTCGTTTTAAGTGGGCTGCTGTGGACTGCGGGTTCTATATGCGAAAAGCAGGAGGCTAAAATGTAAAACCGAGTTGTGCTGTTTTGAGCCATCAGATGAAAATCGGACGGCTCACGAGGGGACCTAGAATTAGCAATTCTAGAGCGACCTACGCCTAGCACACCTCTTTTTTCTAATACTCCAGCACATACCAAAGAAAATCTGAGCGCCGATCGGATCCACGGGCCAACCACGCTGCTCCTGCAGTTTTAAATTTCCTTCATAGTTAACTTTCATGTACCGTACACCGGAAGCAAATCTAGACAGAATATTCTTTTTTTGCTCCTTTCCATCGCTGACTGTTGCAATCGGAAACTCTCACTGCTCCACGTGCGATCGCGAAAAGGACGCGACTTCATCTTCCTCCTCAACTCGCCGAGACGCGACAACGCCACCACTCGTCGATCCAACACTTCCCAGCAAAATCGATCTATCAACTTTTACAAACCTGCAGATCAATCTTCAACTAGACAAACCTCACGGTGTTCAACCTGACGCTCTGATACCACATGATGTAGATGTTTGCCCGATCTTTCACCGCAAGAACCACCGAGATAACTATTCTCCCAATCACGTGAGCGATACACGTAACCTGAAGAACATGGATAGATTTAGGCGAGAAACGCACGAACCCTCTTGGCAGATCCAAGAACACTCACACTTTTATTTCACACCAAGCTCGACAACTCAAGGCAGATCCAAGAGCCCCCGACCCACGCAGGAACCCTCTTGGCAGATCCAAGAACACTCGCACCTTTATTTGCAAATATAACTGACGAACGTCCGAGACGCCGCCTACACGTCGATCCCCTAGGGACGGTGGTAACCTGAAACTTTTAGTTCTACATGATTTTCAACATGTCTAAAACCCTAGGCCTTGGCTCTCTTTATATAAGAGGCCAACCCCTAGTCGGTTGGACAAACCCAAACCGAAACTGACTCAAACCTAAACCTAGTTGGACTCAAACTGGATACAAACCGGCCCATTTAGAAGGCTCGGCCACAACATGCGTCTCGCGGGCCTTAGACATTATACATCGTTGTTTATTGTCCTAGCGTGCTAACCAATATATGCATGTATCATCTTCCCTTTCTTCAAAAGGCGTTGTCCTCAACGCCAGAAGGTCTTCTCCGGCGCTTGTGGCGTCAAATTATCATATCGCCACGCTTCTACATCCTCAAGTCTTGCTGGGCTGCCACACCACATCCTACCTCTCAGCTAGCTAGACTTGTTCTTGGCGCCATCCATGTTTGGCACCACCAACATGATTTAAACACATAATCTATCAAATTGCATCTGTAAACGCACCATGCAAACCACCCCTGACACAGCAGGACAGTCTCATGTACCCCAAGTGTCCAAATAAGTTGAATATGCCCACGGATACAATCTGAAATAGTGGAGGTCAACTGAGTGCATCACCCTAGACAAACAGGGCAATTCCTGTACCCCTTGAATCCAAATGAACCAAGTTCACCGCCTGTGAAAATATGTACTAGTGTCTCTTTTTATTTTGTCCGCACTGAACCAACTGTCCACTCATCTTTTTCTAAACCTTTTTTTTTGTGCCTAGAATCCACGACCAACAAAACCATCCTCACGTGCAAAGCAATCCCAATCCAAACTCCATCTTTTATACGCACACAATAAAGAAATATCAACTTGCCTTTACTAGGCATGGTATCGATCTCCACGGGTCCACACAATCAACCAAGCCGAACCAGCTTTGCCTTATTTTTTTTTGCTTGTACGTACACCAATCCATCGGTACATGGAGTCCAGCAGCGTTAGGTCATCTCCAGCGGGGCTGCTCATTTGCCCCGGACTGGTCCGTTTTGAGCAGCCTGGCCCAAAACCAGGCCCCAGCGGGGCTGCTCAACCCACGGCATGGTCCCTTTTCAGTCCGCGGATGCTCAAATCCGACCCAAATTTGGGTCAGATTTGAGCAGCCCGCGGACACGAAACGGACGCGCGCGCTCGGTCGTGTCCATTTTTCGGTCAAAGGGGTGGCCCGCCGGCCAGTGACCGCGGCGACGGCTCGGCTACCCACGGGGTCCTATTTAAATGGGACCCGCGGCCACGCGTCCCTCCCCACGCGCACCGCCTCCTCGCAGTCACCACCCACTTCACTGCCCTCGCAGTCACCACCGCCTCCTCCCCTCGCCTTCCTCGCCGCCGGCCATGGGCCGCAGCTGGCTAAACTGGGGCCGTGGAAAGAACGACCACGAGGCCGGCGGCTCACGACGCCGCCGCGAGCCCTCGCCCTCTCCCCCGCTCCCTCCTCCACCGCCTCTCACCCGCCTCCAGCGCGCCCAATCCGAGCAGGTGCGCACGCCGCCGGCCTCTCCCCCTCCTTCTTCTCAGGCACCGTTCCGCCTGGTGCCCGCCAGGGTCCGCGACCGGCCCTACCTCAATAAGAGGAGGTGCCAATGGTACTGGGACCGTGCGATCCCAGTGCCATGGCCAGATGTCCACCTCTCCGACGGGTGGCATCTGAACAGGGACAGGATCCCTGTGCCGCCGGTGCCGCGGTCCGGCGCAGCGCGGGAGGTGGAGATCCACCGCCGGCGCGATGAGCTGCCACCGGACCTGCGCGCCCACCCGGCGTTCGCGGTGAACAGTCCCCACTGGGACACTTGGTTCACCGACGAACACGACCTGCGCCGCAGGTCGTACTTCGGTGCGCGCCGCGCCCGCGGGGAGGCCCAGCTCCCGCCACCGTCGCCTCCACGCCAGGCGAGGCGTGGCGCCGCCCCGCCACCGCCCCAACGCCCCCTCCGTATCGGCGGCCGGGCCCCGGTCGTCAAGGAGGAACCGGAGGAGAACCCCCCCCAATGGTACGAGGAGGAGGACGACGAGGACGTCCCCATGGCCGAGCCCGAGCCCAACGAGGAGCTCCAGCTGGCCATGGCCATCGAGGCCTCCAGGAGGGAGGCGGAAGCAGCGGCCGAGGCGGAGGCCCGCGCGCTGGAGGACGCCCTCGCGGCGGTGGCCGCGCAGCAGGCGGCGGAGGCGGCAGAGGCCCGCGCAGCCGGCGCGCGGGCTGTGGACGAGGCCGTGGCGGCCATCCACGCCCAGCAGGTCGACGACTACCCCTACGACGAGGAGGTAGACGACGACGGGCGCGATGAGAACGCCCCGGTGCCGGCCTGGTTCGAGCCCCTTGTGGGCATGCGCTGGAGGTGGGAGGCGCCACCACCAGAGCACCTCGTGCCGCCGCCCCGGCCTGCCACGCCGCCACCGCGGACCCAGCCTCCCACGCCGCAGGCGGCCAGGGCCGCCCCGCTGCCACCCCACCTCGCCCCCGAGACTCCCGACTACGTCATCCTGGATGACTAGGAGCTCCGGGGCCAACTCCGGCGCCGCCATGCCACTGGCCAGTGGCCGTCTAGCCCTAGCTAGACGTTTATTTTATGTTTTTTTTATTTTTTTTAGGTTGTAAATCTATGGGCCCCTGTGGGCCCTACTAAATCTATCGAATGTCCTCTTTTGGTATGAGCAGCCCCACTGGGGGCACCTGGTCCGGGCCGTGTCCGAGGACAGCGGACGGCTGCTCAAACAGACAAAATGCGGACCAAACTGGTCCGCATTTGAGCAGCCCCGCTGGAGATGACCTTACAACTTGTACGTGGTAGCAAAGGAAACTCCCACCTGCCGCTTTGTTTTTTTTTCTTTCCATTGCTAGCTCCCGAAACATCCGATCCAAACATTATTTTCCTTGTACGTACGTGGAAGGAAACAGTGCCCTTTCCTTGCACGCCAAACCACCTCATGCCTTGCCTCGTACGTTCCTTGCTTGTACATACTCCACGCGCAGGACCTTCAAATTTTTTTTTACTTTTCCGTTGCAATCCATCCTGGACACGCCTCCACGAATAGATCTCACCGAGATTGAACAATCGGTCCAGCTCGATGACTGTCCAAACAAACACAGCGACGACGACGGGCAGACTGAACGGAAACAACGTCGGTACCAACAATCTCGCGGTGATCAACCTGGAGCTCTGATACCACATGATGTAGACGTTTGTCCGATCTTTCACCGCAAGAACCATCTAGATAACTATTTTCCCAATTACGTGAGCGATACACGTAACCTGAAGAATATGGATAGATTTAGGCGAGAAACGCACGGACCCTCTTGGCAGATCCAAGAACACTCGCACCTTTATTTTACACAAGCTCGACGACTCCCCTAGGCACGAACGAACCCTCTGGGCAGATCCAAGAACACTCGGACCTTTATTTGCAAAGATAACTGACGAACGTCCGAGACGCCGCCTACACGCCGATCCCCTAGGGACGGTGGTAACCTGGAACTTTTAGTTCTACATAATTTTCAACCTGTCCAAAACCCTAGGCCTGGGCTCTCTTTATATAAGAGGCCAACCCCTAGTCGGTTGGACAAACCCAAACCAAAACTGACTCGAACCTAAACCTAGTTGGACTCAAACTGGATACAAACCGGCCCATTTAGAAGGCTCGGCCACAACATGCGGCTCGCAAGCCTTAGACATTATACATCGTTGTTTATTGTCCTAGCGTGCTAATCAATATATGCCCGTATTAGGTTCTAAGTATCAATAGCACTTGTTCCATACATAATCAATGGATTTTTAATTGTTTCACTAACCCTCTAATGTGAATTACTGTTTGAGTATGGTGTGAAGGAAGTTTTCAAGTGTCAAGAGAAGAGGTGATATATGTGATCAATAAGAGTGCAAGTTCAAAGCTTGGGGATGCCCCCGTGGTTCATCCAAGCATCTTTTTGAAGACTCAAGCATATAAGCTTGGGGATGCCCAAGGCATCCACTTCTTCATCAACTATCTATGAGGTCACTTCTCGTGAAACTATATTTTTATTCGGTCACATCATATGAAGTTTACTTGGAGCGTCTGTTTGTTTTTCTTTTGTTTTCTTTTGTTTCCATTTGTGTTATTTTGTTTTCCTTTCTGAAATAATATCATTGGACCTAGAATCCTTTTTTGGGAGAGATACACGCTCCGCTTTTTCATTTGAACACTTGTTATTCTAGTATTCTTAGTTTGCTTCTAGTTGCTGCAAAAATTCTTGTTTAGCTCTCGTTTTTGTTGCATCTCTTATTCAGAGTTGTTAGTTATATTAGTGTTATGTGAGTACTCTCATGTTTGTTTGATGTAGCATGTAGATATTTTTGTCAAAGCATGTTTTTTATGGTGCTTGTGGGGAAAAGAAACTGTTGCTTGAGGTAGAATTTTTAACGGTGCAAGTAGAAGCTTGTATAGACTATGGCTAGAAAATTTTCATATCCTACTAGATGTTATTTTAGTTTTAAAGCCTTGTGGTTATTGAGTAGCATGATTAGCCTCAAATAGCTGATAGTGTTTAATGTGCCATTGAAAGAATCATGAGTTGTTCTTGTCATATTGAAGCATAAATTTGTGGTGTTCCCCTTTGATTGTTTTATTTGGTTGACTTGGCGCATGCTCACACCGTGTTTATGACTATGAACAGTCACAAATAGCCTCTATGATCATTTAGTTTTTTAACTTGTGGTACCACTTATGCTTTGATTAATGATGTTTATGTCACTATGCATGATTATGGCTCTTATGCTCTCTTGATTGGTCGCTCCCAGTATTTTGCTAGCCTCCACATGTACTGAGTATGGGCCCTACTCGTGCATCCAACTCCCTGATACGTCATTAACGTGTGCCTAATTTCTGATGTTCCATGTTGTTTTCATGTTGTTTCCCACATGTTTTCCTTACACTTTATGTCACTTTTACACGTTTTCCGGGACTAACCTATTAACAAGATGCCACAGAGCCAGTTGCATGTTTTCTGCTGTTTTTATTTTGAGATAAGTTGTTCTGGAAATATTCTCGGAATCGGAAAATTCAAAAGCGAGAAGTCCTAAATGTCCCGGAAGCTTCTAGAAGTCCCGAAGAGCCCCGGAGGGGGGCTACAGGGTGGCCACACCATGGGGTGGCACGGGTCCCCCCTAGTCGCGACACCTAGGGGTGTGGGCCCCCTGGTCACCCCCCCGACATCTCCTTTTCGCCTATATATTATCCCCCGAGGGAAACCCCTAAAAGGATCGACCTTTTCCACAAAATATATCCGTAGCTCCGCCGCCGCCACCGACAAGTTTCGGGGGACAGATCTCTGTTCTGGCTCCCTGCCGGGACGGGGAAGTGCCCCCGGAACCCATCTCCATCGACTCCCTCGCCATCTCCATCGCCGTTGCTGTCTCCTATGATGAGGAGGGAGTAGTTCTCCCCTGAGGATGAGGGCTCTACCAGTAGCTACGTGGTTCATGTCTCTCTCCCATGGTGTGATCTATATGTGATCATGAGCTTTGTAATCTATTTGAATTCGTAGATGTTACTCTTCATCTTTTGCTACTCAAGTGCTTTATTGATATGAACTATGGAGTCACCTTGTATCGCGGTGTGAAGGTGACAGTGTGCACATCGTGTGTGTCTCCTCTATGAATTGTGGTGTTTGCGTGGAACCATCTAGGTCCCATGGTGATAGCATGGGGGTTACTTAGTTGGGAAAGTGCTTACTCCGAGGAGTGCTGTTAAAGCCCTACGCAATTATTAGTGTTTGTCATCCAACAGGAGAGGGATAAGAGTAGCATAGTGAGAGAAGATATTTATGCATTCAATTATGTTTTCATTGTTGAGAGTGTCCTCTAGTGAAAGTAGGAGCCCTAGGCCTTATTTCCAAGCATTGAAACACCGTTTTCCGACTGTTCTGCTACATGTTTCCTTGCTGCCATATTTATTTCAGATTATTATTATCACTTATAATCATCCATGCTGCTTGTATTTACTCTCTCTTCGCCGAACTAGTGCACCTATATACCTGACAAGTATATTGGGTGTGTTGGGGACATAAGAGACTTCTCGTATCTTAATTGCAGTGTTGCTTGAGAGGGATATCTTTAACTTCTACCTTCATGAGCTCGATAAACCTTGGCTGATCCACTTAAGGGAAACTTGCTGTTGTTCTACAAACCTCTGCACTTGGAGGCCCAACACCGTCTACAAGAATAGAAGCGTGCGTAGACATCACTTCCTAAAACTAAAGTTTTCCCATTGTGTCCACCATACCTACCTACATGTGGTATTTAACCGCCACTCCAAATTAAATTGCTCATGTGTTACCTTTAAAACTTTCAAAATTACACATGTTTTGTGCTCCTGTTTTAGCTCACGAGGACGTAAATAGAGAATCTTTATCTCACTTGTTGATTGGACTTTCACACCTTGGACTAGTGGCTTCATCCGCTTATCCAATGATAGAAGAGCTGGCAGCAGGGTGCCCAACCCCAAATTAATAACACAAATTCTCTTCACTATTTTTTGCCCTGATTTATCAGTCAAAGCATAATTGTGTAAACAAAAGAGAAAGGGGGATGACCTTCTACCCAGATGTGTCCTTCTATGGTAGCCTCTCTTGTGAAGTCTAGTTGGCTTGTGACGTATCGTATTTTCTGTTTACCATTCGTTGACATAAGCATACACCTCTCTTGAAATATAGACACTCCTCCATGGTATGTGATTGTTGGCAGGCACCCGGGGATTCGGTTAGCCATGGTTTGTGAAAGATGGTTGGGAGGAGTGTCAAGTTTTTATACCTCTGTTTAATAAAATAAAAATCTCTAGCACATGAGTGGTCCATGCTCCCCTCTACGAAGGGCCTTTATTTTACTTTTATGTTGAGTCTCCATGTTCTAACTTTATGCACAGTTGAGAGAGCATTTTGGCCATTCTGAGTTTTATCTGCATTTGTCCCAGAAACATTATTAATTGATTCATGATGTGTTATTGCTTGTTCTCTAATTATTTTTTCTACTCTTCCTCATGAAATTTGAAGATGTCCTGGTATTTATGTTTTCCCCACTCTTAAGGACTAGCGAAATATCACTTAGACATGTTCTCTCTATACTTGAAACAAACATATATCTTTCGTTGCATTGTTATTCATGATCTTTTATTTGAGTTACTTCTCATGATGCCAGGTGATTGCTATGCTTTATTATTAAAGTTCTATTTATCATGCTTGTGTTAAAGTTCTATGTTCTCATCTTACATATGCTTTTAGATTATGATGATCAAGTTTATGATAGTAGCATGTCACCTCAGAAATTATTTTGTTTTATCGTTTACCTACTAGAGAACGAGTAGGAACTAAGCTTGGGGATGCTTGATACGTCATAAACGTATCCCTAATTTCTGATGTTCCATGTTCTTTCCCACATGTTTTCCTTACACTTTATGTCATTTTTATCGATTTTCCGGACTAACCTATCGACAAGATGCCACAGAGCCAGTTCCCTGTTTTCTGCTGATTTTAGTTTCAGAAAACTTGTTCTGGAAATATTCTCGGAATTGGAAAATTCGAAAGCCAGAAGTGTTAGAACTCCCGGATGCTTACAGAAGTCCCGAAGAGCGCCGGAGGGGGGCCACAGGGTGGCCACACCATGGGGTGGCGCGGGTCCTCCTAGCTGGGCCACCTAGGGTTGTGGGCCCACTGGCCGCGCCACCTAGGGGTGTGGGCCCCCTGGCCACCCCTGGCATCGCCCTTTCGACTATTTATACTCCCCCGAGGAAAACCCTAAGAAGATCGACCTTTTCCGCAAGATACATCCGTAGCTCCACGCTGCCACCGACAAGTTTCGGGGGACACATCTCTGTTTTGGGACCCTGCCAGGACGGGAAAGTGCCCCAAGAAGCCATATCCATCGACTCCACCGCCATCTCCATCGCTGTTGCTGTCTCCTATGATAAGGAGAAGGTATTTCTCCCCCGAGGCTGAGTGCTCTACCGGTAGCTATGTGGTTCATCTGTCTCTCCCATGGTGTGGTCTATATGTGATCGTGAGCTTTGTAATCTAGTTGAATATGTAGATGTGATCTTCATTTGTTATGCTACTCAACTGGTTTTGTTATCTCCGTAAACACTTTGATCACGGTGTAAATGTGACAGTTTGTGCACCGTGTGGTTTAGCATGATATTTATATCTTGTGTTGGAAGATGAACCTATGAAATTATGGCGTTTGTTTAGTACTAATTTAGGGCGCTCATAGTGATAGCGTGGGGTGCCCTAGAGAGGGAATATAGACTTGAGGAGTGTTGTTACAGCCCTACGCAGTGATTGGTGTTTGTTATCCGCCACTGATTGTGTTGTTCAATTACAAACAACATAAATCAGAGTTTCTAGGAAGTTAAGAAACTTTTGATATTTGGAAGGAACATAAACCCAAAATACCTAGGAACATTGTATGGAGAGAAACAATTGAAAACACCATTTTTCGAAAGTTCATGTAGTTCAAAATATATAAAAAAACGTTGTGGCAAAAATTATGTATGTATCTTTACATGCGAGAAGATCTTTGGCTCTTAATTGTCTTAACAGATAAATGTAGCTTTGTCATGTGAAGTAATGCGCTTTTGCATTTTAGTGGTTCTGCTGATCCTCTTCCTAGACAAAAGATAACTAAAGTAGATAAGGTTGTGATGTTGTAGCCTAGGCTGATGCTGTCCATCTTATGATGTAATGTATGAACAACTCCATATTATTGTCAATTTTAGTTTCCCTGGTTCAAGTCCTTTGTTTGAATTCGCTCTCAGATTTTCACATTCAAGTTTCTTTCCAAAATGATCAGTGTTTGTTTGGTGGCCAAGTGGGTTGTTTGGGAGTGCAAGGTCATGAGGATCGTCATTAATTCACATCAAGATCAGTTTGGAACTGTTAATCGTTTCCTAGAATTATTCCACGTCAGTGAAAGAAGTCGTGAATTTTTTAAAAACAAAATCAAAAAATGATAAAACGGGGCGCATCGAAGCGCCCCTTTTCCTTCAAGTGCTTACTAAGACTACAGGACAAACAAAATCTAGCAGAAAATCTATCGGCAGGGCACCTCTACGTTAGCGACTGTTAAGAAAGTAGCAAGCAATAGAGATTTGTGCAGAGATATCTGTGCCAAAGATGTCAGGATGGGAATGGGCCGACCCGTACCTGGCCTTGGACCTGGCCCTTGTGGCCTCAAGGCCAATTTATGAGGCCATGGGCCGACCCATTTTTAAAAATTCAGTGGCCTCGCTGGCCCGATGGGTATGCTGGGTCGACCCAAATTTTAGCGTTCACATACTATTTATGCATTGAATAGTATATACAATATTTTCTAAATCATGTTTAGCAAGTAGCAGCGTAACTAGGACCCCTAAATAAAGCCAGAAAAAGATTTGAAGTAGAGGTCATGAATGAAAAAAATTCACGCTCATATCGTGTCAGACACTACGACCACCAGCTAAGTCCTTCACGAGATCAAAACGGACACTAGAACACTTAACCAAATTTCATAAAAAAAACCACGTTAACATCTATGAATAAACTAACCAAGCACTATGTACTACTGACTCCGGATCGGCCCTTCTGACCCATTGGGTCACTCGATGCCGGCCCCATTGACCCAATTCTTGTTCAAGGCCAACCCATCCGCCCCATTGGCCTCAACTTTTTGGGTCGGGTCGGTGACCCGATGGGCCAACCCGGCCCATTCCCATCTTGACAAAGATGTAATCATCTGCTCCTGTAAAGTGTGGACGGTGGGGGATGTTTCGATTGGGCAATGGGTGCCAAGTGATTTAACCAAAGCAAATGTCAAAAGTAGTCAAAAATAACATGGCGGGAGGGCAGAAAAGCACCACGTGTACATCCCTTATGTCACCGGATGAGTATGAAATATGTGGCCATCTAAATTTGTAGAGAGTCGGTGCCAAATAATAACAAAAATACACTTCGTCATGGTTTTATGAAAACTGGTGCGTACCTGTAAACACGGCTAGCCCTGATAGAGTGATATGCCCGCAATTTGTTCAGCTATTTGCCCAGGTATGTAGTTCTCCCTAACAAATAATCATTTCGTCAAAACTATTTGTGTGATCATAGCTAAGAAATTGTTTGCAATGTGTTTTTAGATGGATGAAGATATGGATCGCTTCCTTTTCATTAATTTCATCGATACTTCGGATGATGAATTGACCAAGTCGGCCCTCATCCATACTGATTGTTGGTTGTAATATCTACTCGGTATAGGGTATAGAGTAGTACTCTACCCTATGCCGAGTACAACTTGTATAAGGGGTTTGGGCCCTCTCTTTCCCGTGATATAACATGCAGACCGATCGCCGTAGGAGGGGTAACGATTGTTTTCTCCCTTCGTTCTCCAACACGGTATCAAGAGCGAGTCTTCTTCCCCTCCTATAGCTATGGTTGCCGCGCCGGATCTCTTGGCCGCCGCCGCTGCCTCTGCAAGGAATACAACCACGACTCCCGATCACCTTGACCTCACGACCACAACCAAACATCCAAGCCCTCCCAACCTCTCCTGAAACCCTCAAACCCTAGACACTCATCTATCGCGAAACTTCCCAAACTCCCCCGAAACCCACAAACCCTAGACACTCAACTATCCCGACACCTTCCCAATACCTACCGATGGCCTCATCTTCATCAACACAGGCGGTCCTTGGTTCTCCGCAAGCCACAAAACTGACCCGGGAGAATTTTCTGTCATGGAAGGCTCAGGTATTACCTTCTCTTCGTGGTGCTCGTGTTATGACTCTTGTTGAAGGGAAGGAGATTGTACCACCCAAGTTCTTGGAGTCTGTCGATGAACACAACAAGAAAACAATTGTCTCCGGCTCGTGTTATGACTCTTGTTGAAGGGAATCCGGCATATGATACATGGATCACTAGAGATCAACTTGTTGTAAGTTTTTTTGGTGAATTCTCTCTCTGAGGATGTTCTACCACATACCTATGGTCTTGAACATGCATCATAAGTTTGGGCTGCAATCAACAACTTGTATTCCACTCAGTCCAAGGCCTGAGTATCCTCTCTCTGTGGTGCACTCACCAACACCATGAAACTGGACATGACAGCCCAACAATTCATCTCAAAGATGAAAGGTTTTTCTTCTGAGCTTGCTGGTGTGGGTAAAGGTGTGGATGATGATGAGCTCAAGGATTATATAGTCAATGGTCTTGATGGTTCCTTCAATCCCCTGGTTGCTTCAATTAATGTTGTTCCGTCTACTACGCTCAATGATCTTTGTTCTCAATTGATGTCTTATAAGTACCGTGAAACTATGCTTGCTGCTACTGGTCATGTCACTAACACGTTCATGCCCTCGGTTAATGCTGCTCCTCGACGTTCTAATCCGAGTTATGGTACAGATTCAATCAAACCATCTCTACTTCCCACCCCTTAAAGCACCACACCCTACAACCCACCACCAAACCCGCCACCCTACAACCCACCACCGAATCATCCACCTTACAACCTGAGACCATATCAGCCAGCCCCACCTCCGTACGCCCCATAAACCTATCCGCCACCTACACCCCAATATTATGCTCCTTACACTCCACAACATCTACCCTACTACCCACCACAGAACCTGCCACCTTTTTATCAGCCCCACCGTCCTCCTCCACAACCTTTCTAGCCTCGTCCTCCTCGGAATCGAGCACGTCCTGAACAGGGAAGTCAAGACCAAGGGCATCGCCCCAAGGGAGGACGTGGTAAGCGTGTCCGTGTTGCCACTCCATGGAAGGAGGGTGTCTTCTTTCAGATCAGCAAGAAGAAGGACATGTTGCAGGTGATTGTTGGTGGCGCTATGGGGATGATAATGATGATGATGATACAACTCCTGATAACAAGGCTGCATATGGAGTAGACACTAATTGGTACATGGACATTGGTGCTACCAATCATGTCACTGGACAACTCAACAAGCTACAGGTTCATCACAATTATCAGGGGCATGATCAAGTCCACAATGCTAGTGGACAGGGTATGGATATTGCACACATTAGTCATTCAGTTTTGCACACCCCTCATAGCTCCGTTTATCTTCTCAATATTTTTCATGTTCCTAGTTCTTATATGAGTTTAATATCTGCTCATAAAATTGCCCTTGATAATAATGCCTTTATTGAAATACATCCTTTATTTTTCTTGATAAAGGATCAGGAAACACAGCAAATCATGTTTAGAGGTCCTTGTCATGGAGGCTTGTATCCACTTGTTCTTGTGTCACTAGGGTCTCCCAAGCATGCTCTTGTCACTATAAAGCCTTCTTCCTCTACGTGGCATCTTCGATTAGGACATCCATCTTCTTTTATTGTCCAGGAGATTATTAGGAAGAATAAATTTTCATATACTTCAGAAATAAATCCTTACATTTGTGATGCATGTCAAAGGGCAAAGAGCCATCCATTACCCTTATATACCCTCAGTAGTGTGTGCATTGTTCCATTGGAACAAGTGTTTTTTGATGTATGGGGTCCTGCCACTCCTTCTGCTAGTAAGCATGTTTACTATGTAAGCTTCATTGATGATTTCGGCAAATTCACATGGATGAGCGTAAATTTGATCGCAAAATAATTACTATGCAAACCAATTGGGGAGGTGAATATGAAAAACTCCATGGTTTCTTTCAAAAGGTGGGCATTACTCCTCATGTCTCATGCCCTCATGCTCATCAACAAAATGGGTCTGCTGAACGCAAGCATAGACATATTGTGAAAGTAGGTCTTGCTCTATTAGCTAATGCCTCCATGCCTTTGAAATATTGGGACGATGCCTTCCTCACTGCCACACTCCTTATCAATTTGCTTCCTACTAAGGTCCTCAATTTTGACACCCCCCACATGCAAAATATTACATATCACTCCCAACTACGAGTCCCTTCGTGTTTTTGGTTGTGCTTGTTGGCCCAATCTCCGTCCATACAATAAAAACAAACTGTCTTTTCGCTCCAAATAGTGTGTTTTCCTTGGTTATTGCCCTCTCCATAAAGGTGTTAAGTGTTTAGATCTCACAACCGGGTGTTTCTATATTTCTCGAGATGTTTTTTTTGATGAGGATGTATTTCCGTTCTCGACACTCCATTCCAATGCCGGTAGACGTCTCCGTGAAGAAATTCTTCTTCCTCCTCCTACATCACCTTACACGGAGTCTCATGATTGGGGTGTGCATGCTAATGACTATTTGAAAATTGTTCCCGTTTTCACTCCATTGCAGGACAATACGGAAGAAAACAACACAAATATGGAAGAAAACAACAGAAATATGAAAGAAAACAGCAGCAATACGGGAGAAAACTGTGAGAATTCATAAAACAGAACTACAGGACAAAATGGTGCTGACTTCGAGGAAGATTTCCAGGCAGAATCTGCCTCAGATCTCTCCCCTGCAGCTTCCGATGCGGAAGGTTCCGCGCAGGTGCGGGCAGCCTCGTCCCCACCCGCCATGTTGCATCGCTCGGGAGGAGGAGCATCTCCGAGGTCCACGTCCTCGTGTGGTGCACCTGACACAGCCCTATCGGCCGACACGGTGTTGTCCCCTGTCGGGTCCCCCGCATGCACATCGCCTCCGTATCCTCGTGGCATGGAAGTCTCCACCTAACGGATCGCTTGGCCCCAACAGCATGAATCGCGAGGGGGATCCTCCCTCCGACACAGCGCAGGACACAGTTCAGGAGACAACTTCTCCAGGATCTTCTGCGCAGATTTCAGATGTACCATTCCCTGCTGCTAAAGTAAAAACCAGGTTACAAAAAGGTATTCAAAATCCAAAAAAATTCACTCATGGTACACTTCCATACAAAAAGAATTTTGTGCTGTTAACATCTACAGATGAACCTCAAAACTTTTCTGAGGCTCTCATAGATAGCAATTGGAAACATGTTGTGCAAGACGAATAAAATGCACTTCTTGAAAACAACACATGGCATCTTGTTCCCCCAGTTCCAGCAAAAATTTCATAGATTGCAAATAGGTTTATCGTATTAAGAGGCATGCTGATGGCACTATTCACAGTTACAAAGATAGATTGGTTGCTAAGTGGTTTAAAGAGAGATATGGAATCGATTACGAGGACACTTTCAGCCCAGTTGTCAAGGTATCTACTATCATACTTGTTCTTTCTATTGCAGTGTCAAAAGGATGGAATCTTAGGCCTCTAGATGTAAAGAATGTGTTCTTACATGGTGTTCTGGAAGAGGAAGTTTATATGAAACAACCACTAGGTTTTGAGTCTTCCGTGGATCCTCATTATATTTGCAAACTTTACAAAACAATATATGGGCTGAAACAAGCACCTTGAGCATGGTATTCTAGACTCATCAACAAACTACATACTCTTGGATTTGTACCTTCCAAGGCAGATACATCCTTTTTTTGGTTTGACGGAGCAGGTATTACTATGTTTCTTTTGATCTATGTTGATGATATAATTGTGACAAATTCATCAGAAACAGCGGTTTCAGCTCTTCTGGAGAATTTAAGCAATGACTTTGCAATAAAAGATTTAGGTGATCTTCATTTTTTTCTTGGGACTTGAGGTTCATAAATCTTCTGATGGTTTGCTTATGAATCAAGAAAAATATGCTACTGACTTGTTAATCGAGTTTGCATGAACACTTGTACACCATGTCCTACACCTCTTTCCAGAAGTGAGAATTTGTCTCTTGGTGATGTGTCACACCCCAGTTTATGGATTCTTGTACTGTAGTTCAAGGAGACAAAAATTAGGGCCAACAATTTTTTTTAACAATATGTTTGTTTGAACCAATATGTGTATATGACAATATTCCTATATGCAATGAAAGTTTTGTTTCATTTGAAAAACCCACACATAACATTTTTTCCTGAAAACACTTTTATAAATTTTCCCTGATGTTTTCCATTATGTCCCTTGAGTGATTTTTATTCCAAGACTTGGATCATGCTTTATAGCATCTTGGTTTAAACTTTTAAACTTGTTGGATCCAAGAAAAAATTAAAAATAATTTATGGAAGTTTTATTCTAAGTTTTCTATTGAAACTACTTCCTGGAAATATAGCCAAGTACCTGTTTTCCATACTTGTTTTCACTAAGCTATAATATTTCATTTTGTGTTTTCTTGACTTTTATTTGTTCTTTGATATATATACTACAAATCCATAATCTTGGTTTGAATTTTGGAATAAGAGAAACAATCTTTTGCATGTTGTTTTTATGGAAGAAAGATAAGGCGGAAATTTTCATTTTAAGAAAACAGAGAAAAACATAAAGTAGCCCTTTTTCCACTTTGTTTTCATAGCCTTCCACTGTTCCACATTTGTTTTCAAAAGATGTTTTTGAAAGTTTAAAACACATGTTTTACAATTTCCAAATTTTAAAACAACATTTGGATTTCATTTGGCTCTTGAAGACAAGCTGTACTATTTTGATGTTTTATCTGTTTTCAACACTTAGATTTTTTTCTAAGTCAGTGATAACTAAAATTCTGAATTTTCTGAAAACCTTATTTTTGTAAAAGTTTGATAGATGTTTTCTTGTGGTTTTGGTTCAAATTTTTAATGCCACTTTGCCAATCGTGTTGACTATAGTTTGGACTAACCTAGGATGCCTTGGGTGAGTTTCTAGAAGGTTGGAGAGGGGTATTTTCGAGACATGCAAAAGTGGTGACACAGAGAGGAGTGGCATGGCATTGGCACACAGTGCAATGGCCACTATGTCCATGCCATGGCTCTTCTAGCCCTCAAGCGACGTGGTGAGCTGCCCCCGACCATCCCTCGACCCCCTGATGCCCTACCATGCTTTTGCACGTTGGGGACACGCAGTAGAGCATGCCCTCGAGCCGGTTAAGACACACCCGAGGGCACCCGTGCCATTTGTTTTCCAACGCCGCGACTACAAGCCACCAATCGCTCCTCACGTTCGCATATGCCCTCCCCTTACTCCTCACGCTCACCTCGAGCAACCAGAGCCATCCCGAGAGCCTCAACGAGCGCGCCCGAGCCATAGATCGCCGCCGGTCATCGCCACCACCCCGAGGTGGTGCTGCACGATCCAGCCCTCCCACCACTCGTCGTCACCACCGTTGAGCTTTCTGTGCCCAGTACAACCACCCTGACACCCCTCGCGTTCTCTTGTTTGCAGGAGCATCCCCACCATTGAGCTCGCCGCCTCGGACGCCCGTCCGTGCGCCATGTACTGAAGCCACACCAACCGCTGTCCTTTGCGCCCCACGACAGCCCCGGCTACCTCTCCGACACTACGCCGTCCTTCGTCGTTGCCCCACGGTGAGCCACCGTGCCCCGCAGTTTCCCTGTCGCCACGGTAGAGAGAAGAGAGAGGAGGGAGGAAGAAAGCGTCGGGGCCCTTGATCTTCGTATCAACGGCTCCCGTTGAACCGGCCAGTTCTCGCGCGATGTGTGTGCACGGTTGCACGCTGGGCTGCGTCGTGCGATTAGTTGGGCCGCGCCGAGTGAACCCAGCTCGTGTGTTGTTTGTTGTTTTTCTTTTAAATTTTTACAGAAACTTGTTTGATTGCTTTGGCTCTGTTAAAAATAGATTAAGTGAACTAAAATCAAACAAAAATTTGTAGCTGTAGATTAGTGTTTTATTAACCATCTCCAGGTGGTAGATCCATCTTTGCACCTTTACTTTTGCACAAACTGTCTGCGGAACTATTTTGTGCATAACTTTTTGGATCTGTATCCAAATCTTTCAAATAATTTTTTTTGAGTAGCCATTGAATAGATCTATCAATAGTACTTGACCTCACATCAAGGAGAGGTACCAAATGGTAATTCCATCCATTTTGGTAAAGGGCCAATAGGATTTTCTAGGATTTTTAGAGGGAGTTTAGAAATGATTTTTGATGTGAATCTAATTGGATGAGTTTTTGTATGACTAGAAATATCTAATCCTAGCTTGGATTAATTTTTAGGGATCTATATTATTTTTGGTGAGAATTTCTAGAAACGGCACCTTTTCTGTTTTAGGCAAAACTTATGTATTTGTTTTTGATTAAATGTTTGATTGTTTGAAACTGGTTTCCTAGCATGTACAGATGTTTTACTACTTGTTATTATGTTGTTTTCTTTCTGTACTTTGACACCTGGAAGTGTGTGCATGATTGGAAATCAAATAGAAATATAAATAGCATTTTGTTATTTTCTAGATTTATTATTGAATAGAGTGTGTGAGCAAAACTTTGTATGTTTGTTTACCTAAGTTTTTGATATGGTTATGATGAGTCTAGTACCATTTGGGTACTTATATTTCATGTTATCATCTCTGTTAGCTTGCACCTTATTTTATAGAAATGCATGTGTAGCAAATATTTGTTGTTTTCACTTTATTGTTTTCCACTAGTATGATAGTTGTGTGATGAATGCTTTGATAGATTATTTTTGTCAAGTGTGACCAAAGGTTTTGTTACCTCTTAATGCCTTGATATTAGTGGGCCATAACCCATTGGTCCCATTGCATTTGGTTAGGAATACACATTCCCTACCATGCACTTGTTTGCTAGTAGCATATATTTTTATATGGGTGTTTAGAAATTTCCACCAAGGAAAATAAATGATTGCACTACTTGTTTTGCGGAAGTGTTTGGTAATACTTTGGGAATCCTAGTATGTTTAATTGTGGTGCATTTGTGGACATAATGTATCCTTGGGATCATCATGTTAAGAAGTGTTTGACTATTGTTTTGATTATTTGAGTGTTGTTTGCAAATCGAAGTATTTTTCCTAGTGTTAGTAAATTATGTGTGAGTAGAATTTCCTTGAGTATTTTTATTTTAAAAAGTGTTTGATTGAGCTTGTATTGAGTGCATAGCTACTGGTTGCTTAGCTTGTCACCTTGATGATTATTTTTTGATTTTTAGAAAAGCATGTTTTACTAGACTTGGTTGTTTCCTGCTAAGTAGTTGTTTTCATAGAATTATTTTAGTATAATTGTTGATGTGTAAGGTGTATGTGCTGTTAGTAGGTATTTATATTCAGGTGTTTCCTATTTAGGGATATGCATCCTTGTAGTGTTGTTTGTTTCTCTAGTATTGAATTAGTGCCACCACTAGATATTATGAGTTGATCTAGTATTGTTGCTTTTCAATATGTATGAGTGTAGGTTTATCCTAGCATGTTTAGCATGTTTTCACTTATGTTATTATGACATGACTTTGTGAGTTGCTAGATGATAATGGTTGTGGAGTACCTTATTTAGCTTATAGCATGCTTGTGTAGTAATCTTTCTTACTAGTATGCTATTAGTGCACTCTTCTTGTTATTCTGTTTTCTACCTTTATTATCTTTGGTGATTATTGTGTTTTAGATTGTGTCTTAGGACTTTTTACCATTTATTGAGCCACTGGTTGGTTTAGTTACATTTATGATTGAGTGATTCTTTATTCTTTGTGTAGTTATGAGCATAGCCAGTAACTCCCTTGCTCATCTGTGTTTTGTTTTGTTGATTGGAATTGTCTGAGTGATTACTTTAGCATGAGTGTTGTACTAGTGTTATTGTTGTGTTTGTTGGTACCATGTTAGCTATGCTTTGAGTTAGTGGTAAACTATTTTGGTGATTCTTGCTTGTGTTATTGTTAATACCCACTGCAATGGGTATTGTTTTGATCGATTATTATTACTTTAGTAGTCTCACCTTTGTGACCACATGCTATTTTTAGCTTCTTAAATATCTTGGTATGAGAGTGTTACACCCACTCAACCTATGATATTTAGGATGTGGAATATGGTTTAGTAACCATATGATTTTCTGGTGATAGCTTTGTACCATGAGTGTTTGTGAGATAGTTTCTCGATAACTTTTTGAGTGATCACGCTAGTATAAGCTTGCTTACTGTATAAGTTGCTTTGATTATTTGATTGCCTTTTTGGTTCTGAGTGTGTGTATTTTATTATTTTACGACGTTAGAAAACGAAGTAGAAGAACAAGGAGTTGTCGATATGTGTGTCAAGTTCAAGCTACTTCAAGGCCAGGGACACGAAGCGTTTTAAGGCAAGCCATCCTGACGCTTGCTACTACAGTTATCATTATCTATCATGCATGTTTTACTTCTGAAAGTTTTAGAAAACTTTGATTATCAAAAACTATTTTGAGTGACTACTACTACTCTTAATATTATATATTATTATTATGCCTGTAGTTGATACTTGGTGTTACCAAGCCCATAGCCACCATATGGTATTTATTACCACCAAAAGTATAAGTGCCTAAGTGGACACTTTAAATATATGACTTTTGCCAAACAAATGCTTTACGGAAGACCCGGTGGAAAGGTGAAGCCTTATCCACCGGAGGAATATTGAAGTGGTCATTTTTGGGAAAACGTGTTTTAAAAAATGGCACATAACCTAGTCTTCGCTAGACAACCTTTATCGTACTGCCAATCTACACCAACATGGGCACGGGGCTTAATTTGAAACTTGTTCTTGTTAGTGTGTGCTCTATCTAAATTTGCTATAAGGGATGTGATTTTCCCTCGAACCGAAATGTCGTCAAATCATGAAACAAAAGGCATAGAAAGTGAGGGATTAAGTTACCCCCTTGTGCGACAGTTGGGTCTCCTGCCGTTGTGGGGTGGGACCTGGTGATGGGGAGATTATACTCAACTAAAAAGATAGTCATATTCTAGCTTGAACATAGTGGCTGGTTAGCATCAGTTATCTGAGGTTTACATACTGTTTTTACAGTCCGTGGTTGTTCACGGCGGATGTTCTGGATCTTGTGGATTGTGTACACCTCTGCAAAGTCAAACTATTCTGAATAGCTGCATCCTCGGATATGGACAGTTGAATTTCCATGTAGCTAGCATTGTGTCAATGTTTTCAAAAAGGAGTTTTGAAAAGGAGTTGGAACTTATGAAGTATTGAAAGATTGAACCTTGTACCGTGGATGTACCGTTGATGAAAAGCCAGAAGTCGTTTTACAAGAAGTTTTGCAAAGAAAATCTTTTCTTTTTTTAAAACAAGTTATATAAAACCTCTTGGATATGCAATATCTACAAGAGAAAGAAAACCATATTATTTTCTTTTGAAGTATCTTATTCAACAAAGATACATAGATTTTAAAAATCAACTATGATATATCTTTCATATATCGTGGATAGTGAACCCTATGTATACATTCAAATGTACTCATATTGGTTTCGTCTCTGGTATTTACTTGCCAAACTTCGAGAAGGAGTCTCAGGAGAAGATCTACAAGGAGGAGTACTGCACTGATGGCCTTGCGAACTAGGATCGTCTCCCGGTCAGCAGCTTGTAGGTTAAGGGGTGACCTGGGCTCTACTACGTTTGTGTGTTTTAGTCTTCCGTTGTGTGTGTTGTGTGTTGCCCTGTGTGGCAGTTGTGTTGGACTTGGTCATGTGACCATGTCTCTTATGTAAGTATTTCTGTAAACGTGTAATGGATAATGTATCTATATGCCAACTTGATATGTTGTTCACGACTGGTGTGATGTGGGATCGTGAATGTATGCATATCGGAGGTGTCCTTGAACAGTGGTTCTGGGGGCCTTTACACAGCTGGTATCAGAGCTATCCTGACCTTAGGAGACCTTTGTTAGCATGGACGTTAGCTAGTACTCTAAATGGATAATTTATAAAACTAAGTTACTAATATTACTATGTACCAAAATATTCTATATATTCCATACCCTCCGTGTTTTTGAAAACTCTACTTATACTAAGTTACCTTTCAGCACCTTAAAATTGTGCACACCGTTACCTAACTTGAGCTACTTTAAAATTGTGAGTAGATGCCAGTTGTCTTCACCGAGTCCTTCCGGCTAGGTATGCATGCACCTTGCTACCTCCGTTTTGAGGAGGATTTGATCAAGATGAATCGTCTTATCGGTCGCCCAGTACCTGAGTTGAAGGGAACTCAATTCACCATGATAGGTGAGAGTTTTCCTGGTTGGTGGTCTGTACCATTCGTGCACCTTTGCTAGCACCGTCGACCCCGGAGATCACTTATGAAGTAAGGGAAAATAGTTGGGAAGATGGTATCCTTAGAGTGATGCAGCTGACCATCGTGAAGCTCGCGAACTTTTTCCGCAGCAAGTTTGAAGGCACCACTTATAGATACTATGGGAGGCGCGACGAGGACGACAAGCCATTGGATGTCACTGAAGACTTTGTCTTTGCTAGTCATTTCCAGCACATGGAGGGACAACTATACAACACTCAGTTTACCCTTGATAGACTCAGAGGAGAGTTCGACATCCGAGGAAGAGAGATCTTCCACCTAGAGAAAGACCTGAGAGTTTCCTCTGCTACTGAGCGCCATTTGGGAGCACAAAGGAAGGCCATGAAGAACGTTGACTCCCACCTCCGTGCACAAGTGAGAAGCTTTCAATTCCACCTTGCAACCAGCCAGGCTAGAGTTGAAGAGTTGGAGGAACAGCTACGCGCTTCCTCGAGCACTTAGGATTGCCGCAGGATATTAGCAGTTTGTGTTGTTCCTACCCAAGACGCTTGTTTTTTTGTGTTGTGTGAACCCTGCTAAGAGCTATTTGTGTGCTAGATGTGTTGTAAGCCCTATGCTTTTGCCATGTGAACCCTAAGTTGTGTTATGCTTGTTGAAACTCTGTTTTAAGTATATGTTAGACTCTGTTTGTGATTGTGGTTGTTTCTTAGGTGCTTGTTTGATGTTGTGTTTTCAACCGTTCTCATCTCCGTTATGAGCTGGTTTGCTTCACTAGTTTTCAAAACAAAATCACCCTTTTGTCTGCTCTTGTCTTATACCGTTCTTTTCTTCAGCATGGCCAGCGATTACCCTCCACCACCTGAGCGAAAATTTGCCTAACTGTTTGCTCTGATAATGGAAGACCGTGAAGCCGCTCGTGCAGAGCGCAAAGCCAACTGTGTTACCCTGCTGATATTGACTCAGCTTGGCATTGCTAACGATGAGAATAATGCTACCCTTATGAGGGAACACCAGCACCTGCTTGCTAGTGAGAGTCCCAAAAGGAAGGTAGTGATGCAAGGAGAACCAAGTTCATATGTGACTCGTAGTGTTTTGCATGCGATGCCACAACCCTCAGGGAAGCGTGTGAATGTCAGGCCTAAAACCACAGGTTGCTTTATCTGTGGAAAGGATGGACATTACGCTCGTGATTGTTCCTAGAGGGACTGTGATCTAGCTTGTCCTGATGAAACCCAAGAGACCCAGGGTCCAACCCAGAAGAAACGAAAGAGTTTGATGAGTGGACCTCGAGACCAAGAAGACGCTAAGAAAGCACCTGAGACTTGTGCCTTAGTTAATGGTATATTTTCGAACCAGATCTGTGACCACCATAGTGTTTGTTTGACTTCATACCCTGAGAGATCCGACGTAATGGAACACTAGTAGTGTCTCATCGGACTAATGAAAAGTATCTTTAAAACTAATGACACTAACATACGATATCTAACTCTAAGTTAACACCCAACTTAGTTTTAAAATTACTAAAAAAAAGTCTAAACTAAGGAGAAAGGTGCCTTAGGATGTTTTATAGCTGTTTGACAGAAACAGGAAGTTGAAGGGAATATTGGATTTCTGAGCTGTGATTCTACTCGACAATAAGATCTCTCGTGTATGTATTTTGGAATAATCAGATTTTAGAACATAAGATTGTGGAGATTCATTTGAGGTTTAGAATTGGAGTGAAACTTTGAGGAGACTATGGAAAATATTTGATTTGAACTATAGTATATATAATGTAGGCTAACCAGTTGTGGGCCCCAAAACATTGGAAGTTATCTAGAGCTGAATTATGTATCATAGAAGGACTGATTTTAGGTTTAGTAATATTGGTGGAAACTATTGGATTTTTTTTAGGAGGCAATTGCGATATGGTGAAGATTGGATTGGTATAGACATCTCAATTTTGGTTGGAGTAATATTGGATTGTCATATATAGGAAAGAAATTGGTGAGCATAAAAGGTGGATTTTAGGATTTTAGGAAAAAACAATATGGCTTGGAGATAGTAGGTGATTATTCTTGGTGATATATTTTCGTAGCTTGTCATGCTTGGTTGAGTTTGTTTTGAGGAAAATGGTTTAGCATTGATATTGGGATAGTTTGGAGAGTTTGAAAAGGTTTACATAACTAGTACAGAGGTGGTATATGATTATTGGGTTTATTGGTTTGGCCTTAGCAAATATGATCATGCAGAAAATAACTTTTGAGGGAGACAAATGATATGAGACTTGATTTTCTTGGAGTATATTAGATTAAGAGGAAGTTAGTGGATTACCTGGATTTTAGAAAATGAGCAATGGAAAGCTCATGTTTAAGAAATATTGGTGGATATCCCATTGATTGATCTATACTATGATGAGAGAATATATGCCCAAAGATACTGATAGTGAATTGATGATTTTAGTTTGATATCCCAATGATGATTCTATTAACTAGTTGATACTGGCAGCCCTATCAGAGATATGCGATTGGAAGCTAGTAGTTCTTGTCTAAAGAGTAACCCTAGATTGATATTATGTTTGAGGAACAATAAGTTTGAGGTTTAGAACATGGCACCCTAACCTATGGAAAGCTAAACTACCGGTGGATTTGGTAAGATTAATCAAAGGGTCGAAGCACTTGTGCTTAATGTTACCAACCACCTATCACCTGTGTTTGTAGAATAATGTTCTAGCATTTTTTTTATCACACCCTCTTTTCGCTTGCCTGCGAATCTCAGGACGAGATTCTTTTATGGGGGGTAGATTTGTCACACCCCAGTTTTTGGATTCTTGTACTGTAGTTCAAGGAGACAAAAATTAGGGACAGCAATTTTTTTTAACAACATGTTTGTTTGAACCAACATGTGTATATTACAATAGTCCTATATTCAATGCAAGTTTTGTTTCATTTGAAAACCCCACACAAGACATTTTTTTCTGAAAACACTATTATAAATTTTCCCTAATGTTTTCCATTATATCACTTGAGTGGTTTTTATTCCAAGACTTGGATCATTCTTGATAGAATCTTGTTTTAAACGTTTAAACTTGTTGGATCCAAGAAAACAAAATTTCAAAATGATTTATGGAAGTTTTGTTCTAAGTTTTCTATTGAACTATTTCTTGAAAATATAGCGAGGTACTTGTTTTCCACACTTGTTTTTACTAGGCTATTATATTCCATTTTGTGTTTTGTTGACTTGTATTTGTTCTTTTATATATGGACTATAGATCCATAAGCTTGGTTTGAATTTTGGAATAAGAAAAACAATGTTTGCATGTTGTTTTTATGGAAGAAAGATAAGGCAGAAAATTGCATTTTTAGAAATAGAGAAAAAACAGAAAGTAGCCCTTTTTGCACTTTCTTTTCATATCCTTCACTATTCCAAATTTGTTTTTAAAAGATGTTTCAGAAAGTGTAAAACATATTTAACAATTTCCAACTTTGAAAACAACATTTGGATTTCATTTGACCCTTGAAGACAAGCTGTACTTTTTGATGTTTTATCTTTTTTCCACACTTAGAATTTTTTCTAAGTCAGTGATAACTGAATTTCTGAATTTTTTGAAAACATTATTTTTGTAAAAGTTTGACAGATGTTTTCTTGTGGTTTTGGTTCAGATTTTGAAATGCCACTTTGCCAATCGTGTTGACTATAGTTTGGACTAACGTAGGATGCCTTGGGTGAGTTTCTAGAAGGTTGGAGAGGGGTATTTTCGAGAGATGCAAAAGTGGTGACAGAGAGAGGAGTGGCATGGCATGGCATGGGCACACAGTGCAATGGCCACTGTGGCCATGCCATGGCTCTTCCAGCCCTCAAGCGACTTGGTGAGCTGCCCCCGACCATCCCTCGACCCCCTGACGCCCTACCATGCCTTTGCACGTTGGGGACACGCAGTAGAGCACGCCCCGGAGACGGTTAAGACACACCCGAGGGCACCCGTGCCATTGTTTTTCCAACGCCACAAATACAAGACACCAATCACTCCTAACGTTTTCCTTTGCCCTCCCCTTACTCCTCACGCTCACCTCGAGCAACTAGAGCAATCCCGAGAGCCTCCACGAGCGCGCCCGAGACGTAGATCGCCGCCGGTCACCGCCACCACCTGAAGGTGGTGCTGCACGATCCAGCCCCTCCCACCACTCTTCGTCACCACCGTTGAGCTTCCCGTGCCTAGTATAGCCACCCTGACATCCCTCGCGTTCTCTAATTTGCAGGAGCATCCCCGTCATCGAGCTTGCCGCCGCGGACGCTCGGCCGTGCGCCATCGACTAAATCCATGCCTTCCGCCGTCCTCTGCGCCCCGCGACAGCCCCGAACCCCGGCTACCGCTCCGACACCGCGCCTCCCTTCGCCATTTCCCCACGGTGAGACACTATGCCCCACTGTTTCCCCGTGGCCACGGTAGAGAGAGAAGAGAGAGGAGGGAGGAAGAAAGCGCCCGGTCCCTTGATCTTCGGATCAACGGCGCCCGCTGAACCGGCCAGTTCCCACATGATGCACGTGCGATTAGTTTGGCCGCGCCGAGTGAACCCAGCCCGTGTGATGTTTGTTATTTTTCTTTTAAATTTTTACAGAAACTTGTTTGATTTCCTTGGCTCTGTTAAAAATAAATTAATTGCACCTAAAATGAAAGAAAATTTTGTAGCTATATATTAGTGTTTTATTAACCATCTCCAAGTGGTAGATCCATATTTGCACCTTTATTTTTGCGATAGAAATTAAAATGCCACAGACCGTCTCTGGAACCATTTTGTGCATAACTTTTTGGATATGTATTAAAATCTTTCAAATCAAAATGTTTTGAGTATCCCTTGAATATATCTATCAATAGGACTTGACCTCACATCAAGGAGAGCTACCAACTAGAAATTCCATCCATTTTGGTAAAACACAAGTAGGCTTTTCTAGGATTTTTAGAGGGAGTTTAAAAATTATTTTGATGTGAGTCCAATTGTATGAGTTTGTCTATTACTAGATATATCTAATCCTAGCTTGGATTAATTTTTCAGCTCTATATTTTTTTTTGGTGAGCATTTCTAGAAACAGCACCTTTTCTGTTTTAGGTAAAACTTGTGTATTTGATTTTGATTAAATGTTTGATTGTTTGAAACTGGTTTCCTATCATCCATAGATGTGTTAAGCCTTGTTATTATGTTGTTTTCTTGCAGTACTAAAACATCAGGAAGTGTGTGCATGATTGGAAATCAAATAGAAATAACATTTTGTTATTTTTCTAGATTTATTATTGAATAGAGTGTGTGAGCAAAACTTTGTATGTCTGTTTACCTAAGTTTTTGATATGTTTATGATGAGTCCAGTACCATTTTGGTAATGATATTTTTATGTTATCATATCTTCTAGCTTGCACCTTATTTTATAGAAATGCATGTGTAGCAAATTTTTGTTGTTTTCACTTTATTGTTTTTCACTAGTCTGATAATTGTGTGATGAATGCTTTCATAGATTATTTTTGTCTAGTGTGACCATAGGCTTTGTTACCTCTTCATTCCTTTGTATTAGTGGGCCATAACCCACTTGGACCATTGCATTTGGTTAGGAATACACATTCCCTACCACACACTTGTTTGCTAGTAGCATATATTTTTATATGGGTGTTTAGAAATTTTCCACCAAGGAAAATAAATGATTGCACTACATGTTTTGTTTAAGTGGTTGGTAATACTTTGGGAATCCTAGTATGTTTAGTTGTGGTGCATTTTTGGACATAATGTTTCCTTGGGATCATCATGTTAAGAAGTGTTTGCCTATTGTTTTGATTATTTGAGTGTTGTTTGGAAATAGAAGTATTTTTTCTAGTGTTAGTAAATTATGTGTGGGTGGAATTTCCTTGAGTGTTTTGATTTTAAAAAGTGTTTGATTGAGCTTGTATTTAGTGCATAGCTACTGGTTTCTTAGCTTGTCACCTTGATGATTGTTGTTTGATTGTTAGAAAAGCATGTTTTACTAGACTTGGTTGTTTCCTGCTAAGTAGTTGTTTTCATAGAATTATTTTAGTATAATTGTTTACTAGCATGTGTAAGGTGTATTTGTTGTTAGTAAGTATTTATATTCAGCTGTTGCTTGTTTAGGGATATGCATCCTTGTAGTGTTGTGTGTTTCTCTAGTAATGAATTAGTGCCACCAGTAGATATTATGAGTTGCTCCAGTATTGTTGATTTTCTATATGTATGAGTGTAGGTTTATCCTAGCATGTTTAGCATGTTTTCACTTATGTTATTAAGACATGACTTTGTGAGTTGCTAGATATAATGGTTGTGCATTACCTTATTTATCTTATAGCATGCTTGTGTAGTAATCTTTCTTACTAGTATGCTATTAGTGCACTCTTGTTGTTATTCTGTTTTCTACCTTTATTATCTTTGGTGATTATTGTGTTTTAGAGTGTGTCTTAGGAATTGTTACCATTTATTGATCCACTGGTTGGTTTAGTTACATTTATGATTGAGTGATTCTTTAGTCTTTGTGTAGTTATGAGCATAGCAAGTAACTCTCTTGCTCATATGTGTTTTGTTTTGTTGATTGGAATTGTCCGAGTGATTACTTTAACATGAGTGTTGTACTAGTGTTATTGTTGTGTTTATTGGTACCATGCTAGCTATGCTTTGAGTTAGTGGTAAACTATTTTCGTGATGCTTGCTTATGTTATTGTTAATACCCACTGCAATGGGTATTGTTTTGATTGATTGCTATTACTTTAGTAGTCTCACCTTTGTGACAACAAGCTATTTTTAGCTTCTTAAATATCTTGGTATGAGAGTGTTACACCCACTCAACCTATTATATTTAGGATGTGGAATATGGTTTAGTAACCATATGTTTTTCTGGTGAAAGTTTTGTACCATGAGTGTTTGTGAGATAGTTTATCGATCACTTTTTGAGTGATTACGCTAGTATAAGCTTGCTTGATGTATGTGTTGCTTTGATTATTTTATTGCCTTTTGGGTCTGAGTGTGTGTCTTTTATTCTTTTACGACGTTAGAAAACGAAGAAGAAGAAGAAGGAGTTGTCGAGCTCTGTGTCAAGTTCAAGCTACTTCAAGGCCGGGAACACAAAGCGTTTTAAGGTAAGCCATCTTGATGCTTGCTACTACACTTATCATTATCTATCATGCATGTTTTACTTATGAAAGTTTTACAAAACTTTGATTATCAAAAGCTATTTTTGAGTGACTACTACTACTATTAATATTATATATTATTATTATGCTAGTAGTTGATACTTGGTGTTACCAAGCCCATAGCCACCATATGATATTTATTACCACCAAAAGTATAAGTCCCTAAGTGGACTCTTTAAATATATGAATTTTGCGAAACAAATGCTTTATGGAAAACCCGGGGGAAAGGCGAAGCCTTATCCACTGGAGGAATATTGAAGTGGTCATTTTTGGGAACAACGTGTTTTAAAAAATGACAGATAACCTAGTCTTCGTCGGACAACCTTTATCGTACTGCCACTCTACCCCACCATGGCCACGAGGCTTAATCTGAAACTTGTTTTTGTTAGTGTGTGCTCTATCTCAATTTTCTATAAGGGATGTGATTTTCCCTCGAACAGAAATGCCGTCAAATCATGAAACACGATGCATACAAAGTGAGGGATTAAGTTACCCCCGGGTGCGACAGTTGGGTCTCCTACCGTGGCGGGGTGGGACCTGGTGTCGGGGAGATTATACCCAACTGAAGAGATAGTCATATTCTACCTTGAACATAGTGGATGGTTAGCATCAGTTATCTGATGTTTACATATTGTTGTTAAAGTCTGTGGTTGTTCACGCCGGATGTTCTGGATCTTGTGGATTGTGTACACCTCTGCAGAGTCAAACTATTCTGAATAGCCCTGTCCTCGGATATTGACAGTTGAATGGCCATGTGGCTAGCATTGTGTCAATGTTTTCAGAAAGGAGTTTTGAAAAGGAGTTGGAACTTATGAAGTACTGAAAGAAGGAACCTTGTACCGTGCAGGTACCGTTGATGAAAAGGCAAAAGTCGTTTTGCAAAGAAAAAAAATTATTTACAAGAGAAAGAAAACCATATTATTTTATTTTGAAGTATCTTCTTCAACAAAGTTACAGTGATTTTAAAAATCAATTATGATATATATGTCATATATCG
Source organism: Alopecurus myosuroides (assembly GCA_028641055.1). Classification (NCBI taxonomy): domain Eukaryota; kingdom Viridiplantae; phylum Streptophyta; class Magnoliopsida; order Poales; family Poaceae; genus Alopecurus; species Alopecurus myosuroides. The sequence goes on from CM054059.1 coordinate 372,398,187, forward strand.
TGGATAGTGAACCCTATGTATAGCCTACATATTCCACTATATAAGCATACTTGCATTTGGTAAGATACATGATGGGTGTCTTGCTGAGTACATTCAAATGTACTCATATTGGTTTCATCCCTGGTATTTACTTGCCAGACTTTGAGAAGGAGTCTCAGGAGGACATCTACAAGGAGGAGTACTGCACTGATGGCCTTGCGAACTAGGATCGTCTCCCAGTTAGCATCCTGTCGGTTAAGGCGTGACTTGGGCTCTACTACGTTTGTGTGTTTTAGTCTTCCGCTGTGTGCGTTGTGTGTTGCCATGCGTGGCAGTTGTGTTGTACTTGGTCATGTTACCATGTCTCTTTTGTAAGTCTTTCTGTAAACGTGTAATGGATAATGTATCTGTATGCCAACTTGATATGTTGTTCACGACTGGTTTGATATGGGATCGTGAATGTATGCATATCGGAGGTGTCCTTGAACAAGAGTTCTGGGGGACCTTACATGATGGTTCATTATTTGGCCCGGAAGATAGTTCTAATTATAGAAGTGTTGTTGGTGCACTTCAGTATTTAACATTGACAAGACCAGATCTCTCATTTTCAGTTAACAAGGTTTGTCAGTTCTTACATGCCCCTACCTCTGCACATTGGACACCTGTCAAAACAATATTGAGATATATTCAAGGTACAAAAACCATAGGTTTGACGTTTCAGAGATCATCTTCTACATTGCTTAGTGCTTTTTCAGATGCTGATTGGGAGGTGATCTAGATGATCGACGATCAACTGGAGGTTTTGTCATCTTCTTTGATCCAAATCTTATTTCTTGCAGTGCCAGAAAACAACCAATGGTGTCTCGTTCTAGCACTGAAGCTGAGTACAAAGCATTAGCAAATGCCACTGCTGAATAAATTTGGGTTGAAGCTCTCACAAAAGAACTTGGTGTGACACTTCAGGAGAATCCATGTATGTGGTGTGATAATCTTGGTGCAACATTTCTGTCTGCTAACCCAGTGTTTTATGCCCGTACCAAGCACATTGAGATTGATTTTTTACTTTGTGTGTGAACGTATTGCAAACAAACAACTTGATGTAAGGTTCATCTTTAGCAAGGATCAAATAGCTTATGGTTTTACAAAGACCTTATGTACTAAGAAACTTGAGGAGTTTAGGCGTAATCTAAACCTTAGTAAGGTTTAGATTAAGGGGGAGTGTTGTTTGTAATACCTACTCGGTATAGGGTATAGAATAGTACTCTACCCCTATACCGAGTCCAACTTGTATAAGGGGTTCGGGCCCTCTCTTTCCTGTGATATAACATGCAGACCGGTCGCCCTAGCAGGGGTAACGATTGTTTCCTCCCTTCGTTTTCCAATACCTATGGAAATTGCGGGCTATTATTCGGCATCCTGCTAGAATATGGCACACTAAAACAACGTGGGAGGTGATCAGTTCTTGTGTAATCATGCACAACAAGATATATGATAACGAGCGTGTTAAAGGATTTTATGAGCAAGCGTGGGAATTTTAGGGTGTATTAGCTGCGTCTGAGATTGGACCATAAGAAGTTCATGCACGTGCATGATGAGATCCGTGATCAAGACACCTATACCGTTCATTAGGAAGAATTGGTTGAGCATATGCGGAATTGCATAGAAAATCAGTAGTCAATTTATCTCTATTTTATTTGATTTTATTGCATGAAGTATGTTGTGAAATAATGAACTATGTTGTTTATTTGGATTTAAACTATTTTATGTGCTGATGTAGTTTTTTAGATTGGCAACTTATTTTGTTGTGTAAAATAGGGAGGAATTATTTTATGGACGCCATAGTGCCCGGGCACTGTTTAGCGTTGTAGGGTGTACCTCTCTGTCCGAAAATCCAAAAAAGGATACCTTTCCGTTTCGGGAAAGGAAACTACGACACGCGCGCAACGGCTTGGTCCAGCAAGCGCCGCGCGCATTTAGTTGGTCCACGCTATGGCCCGCTCCCACAAGCCCATGACAAGACAAAAAGTACATCTGGGAGGAACCCTAGGCTCGAACCCTACCTACTCCCAGCTTCGGGATCCTCCCCTTCTCTTCTCCTCTCTTCTTCCTCCAGCCGCCGGCATGGAGAAACCAAAAGAATAGATGTAGCTTCCAATAAACAAATAGTAGAATAAAAGACAAAAAATCAGAGGAAGGTCAGGCCAGAGCAAAAGCAACGATAGCCCCCCTGACTACACGCACGCTAGGTTCTCCCCCGATACAGTTCAAATCAAGGAAAAAAACATCCAGTTTCATCCCCTGCATCACCTCCTTGCAAAAATTCAGTGTCAGCGCCACCATCAAACAGAAGAAAACATCACAGGTACTTCATAAACTGAAATTGTTCTGACAATAAGTACTAGCAGTGGTTATTTAGATAGATCTAGAAGGGAAAAATCATGCCATATGCGGGGAAAAGTCCTGAAGGACAACTTCATGAAACAGGGCAACACTTGGTGTATTTTTTAAACATTGGTGCTCTGAATGTTGTAGTTCAACCATGACATTTATGAGGCACCCCCGTAGTTCCTGAATTTTGTGCAACACACTTGTGAACACTAAAACTCTATGGATCAAATTTGTGCTTCATAGCTTGTATATATGTACCATGTACAAAAAGATGACAAGATTAATTTGAGTTGCATAAATAGTAATTACTGCTCATGTTAAAACTTGCACAAAATTCATGAAGCACAAAACAGAGTTCCTGGTGCTATGCAAACAAAAAATATTGCTCATGTTAAAACTTGCATAGAAAAAATCATGTGAAAAAAGTAGCTAATAACTGTAGTTTTTGTTGCAGGTATGGACATGGAGTTCCAACATGGTGGCATTGACCTGAACAAGCCTACTGTTGACAACGGTAACCAGCACTTTGACAATGTGGATGGTGAAGAGGTGCATTTAGCTGAGCCGCTGGTTGAAGTTTCAGTGACAAACACCGGCCCATCAGCTGAAACCGGAGGAGGTACAGACATACACTTTCAAGTGATGAGGTGGTAAGTGACGATGAAGTTCAATCAACTCCAAATAGCCAGACTGACATACATAGACCATATCCAGGACAAATATTTGAGACTTGGGAGAAAGCAAAGCTACATTACAATAGATATGCTAAGCAAGTTGGTTTCTCGATAAAATCTAGTACCTCTAGGAACTCTGTTTTTTGACAAGCAGAAGGACAAATGCTTGTTTGTTTGCAATAGATACGGCAAAATGGATGACATTAACAAGCAGGAAGCTCCTCCAGTGAGGAAGCGGAATCGCAATATCACAAAAAAGACAGACTGCAAAGCTCGTCTTAGAGTTAAAAGAAGAGGACAAAAAGAGGTACATGAGGTCGCATAGAGGTATCCCAAATGAAGAGAAGGAATTTATCAAGTTGTTGCACAAAGTTAACCTATCTGCTGGGAGATCATGACTATTATGGCTGAATTGTATGGCAATCTAGAAAATATTCCTTACATTAAGAAAGATGTTAGTAACTTCATGGCTAAGCTTGATGATGTGCACACACAGAAGGATGTAGAATTGCTAATAGAGCACTTTGACAGAATTAAGAAAGATGATCCACTCTTCCTGTACAAACTTGAAAGTAATGTATGCGCACCTAGAGGGGGTGAATAGGTGCTACGACCAATTTTCATTTTTCTTTAACAATTAGGCTTAACACAAAGGTAAATTTTCTAGATGATGCAACTACGGTGAATTTACCTATGACAAGGACAAGCACAATAATAATGCAAGCACTGTTCTGGCGGTACTGAGTGCGGTACTACCGCTTGCTGTGCAGAGCGGTTCTACCGCTGGGGCGCCCGGTACTACCGCTGGATCAAGTTGATCTTGGTGGTTTTGTCTTGGAATTCTCTTCAACTTTTTGCGTCTAGATGATATTTCCTGAAATACTTTGACGCACTGTTAGATTCTTAGTAGTGTTGTTATCAACTCCAACACCTAAGAGAGATAAAAAATGCAAATGCACTACCAATCTCCCCCTTTTTGGCGATTGATGACAACACCACTAGAGAGGTCTAAAAAGTTTGGACGAGCACTTCGAGAGAGAGTGATGCATCAAGAAAATTTTCTTAATGAGGCAAACTTTGTTCTCTTTTAGAATGTGTGCTCCCCCTAACTCTTAGAGACCTAGCAAGGATACAAATGATATAACAACAGAATTCTTGCTAAGAGAAAATAATGATAATAACCATAAAATCCAAATCCATAACACCAAATGGTTCAACACACAATCTTAACACCAAATGGTTCAACACACAAGCACACACCACACAAAGTTTGACAACACAAACACAACCCAAGAAAATGAAACGGTCCTAAATAGAAATCTCTCCCCCTTTGGCATCAAGACACAAAAAAGGAAAGAGGCGGTGCTAGCGTCCCTAGAGGTGACTCGTCGGGGCTGGAGGCACTAGCTGGGCTGCCGAGTCCATGCTCATCTTCAAAGTCCACATCTTCGACCTCATTGTCAGTCTCACCACGAGTCCAAGGCTCGTGAGGAGTAGTAGCCTCATCAAGAAGATCTGGGTCAACCCACGAGCCGCCATGCTTGGACTTCCACTCTGCAGAGGTGGTGATGTTATCCTCAGGACCTGGACGAACAGGCACCCCAAGATGGGAAAACCTGTCTCAAGTAAGCTGACGGTCCTTCTTGCTACGCACATGAGCAAGATAAGCCTTACTCTCCATGTCAACCTGAAGATAGAACATCTTCTTCAAAGTTGAGGACATCCACTTGCGAAAGCTATTCTTCTGAGCTCTCCCCTCCTTCTCGAAATCCGAGTCACTCGAGCCATCCGTGTCCGGACCAAGATCCTCTGGACTTAGAAAAGGAGTGGCATGCTTCTTGACACGAAGATCCTTGATAAGGTGAGTAGTGAGTTCTTGGTCATTATCCAAGAGAGCATCAGAAAACTTGGCATTGCGCCATGTCGTGGCAATGAGCTTGAAGACCAAGGCAGAAAATACAGGGACTCTCCTCCTCATCACACAGTTATACATCTCGTTCCAGAGAATGTCCATCACATCAAGTCTCAGTCCATCACCATGACGCCTATGAGTGTAAACCATCAAGTCTGTGAGTGATCCATGGATTTGATCAAGTTGCCAACCCGAGGAGCCAATGTGTTCCTGAAGATCCTGTGGAGGATGTCATATACAGGCAGCAGGTTGTTGGACTGACCAACCACAGCATGGCCAGGGATATAGAGATCATACATCTCAGTGGGGTCCATAGACTTCTCCGGATAAGGAACCCGAAAGAAGGTATTGTGAAAGGCAGCATCTGGAATCTCCCCAAAGTCCTGCAGACCCAGAACAATAGCAAACTCACTCCAAGAATCAGAAAACTTCTGATTCTTGGTCATCCAGGTGATCCTCCTCTCATCTGTATGGAAACAAAGCGTGGCATAGAATTGGCCCACGAGGTGTTCATCATAATCTTCATTGATCTCAATGAAGTCAAGAAGTCCAAACTCCTCACAGACTTCCAATGACTCACCAAAATAGTCCATCTTTGACCTCATGAACGGAATGTTGATGGAATACTGAGTCACTACCTTGTTCTTGTTGAGTGGGTACTCCTCATAGAAAATCCTCTCCTGAAAATGAGTCTGGAAGCATTCATTGACCCTAGACTCCCTTGGCTTGTTGTAGGGGTCGGTCCTCCTTTCCCTGCGGAACTGTTCATCAGGCATATTGACAACTGATTTGTCATGGGCTGCTTGCGATTTCATGAGCAAAGACCTCTGCCTACGTGTCAAATTCCCTTGTGGCATGACCTCAGGAGTCACATGTTCCTCGGGGTTCTTTTGAGTCCTCTTAGCCGCACGCCTGCGACCTCCACCCGTAGAGCCACTAGCACCTGCTCCCAAGAAAGCATAGGGGGATAGCAAAAGGTAAGATCAACTTCATTCAAAAAGATCTACGAGAAAAATCACACTAGAACTAGAAGTGCTCAGGCTCCAGGAGGCGGTAGTACTGCTTGGGGGCCAAAGTAGTATCGCTGTTACCAGCAGTTCTAGCCATAGCGGTAGTACCGCTGTTGCCAACGGTAGCACCTCTGCTGGCGGATTCTTCCATGGAACCCAAGGGAACTACCGAATCCAATTAGAGGCAAAGCACCAAAAGTTCTAATGAGATTTAATCTACTAGGGATCACAACGAACTTCTTCTAAACTAGGAGATCTCTAGAACCCTAAACATCATCATGTCACAAGATTTACTCGAGGAAGAGAGATAGGAAGGGTTACCAGATCTCATCGTCGTGGAGAAGGAGTTGGGTGAGATCCCCGGGCGTACTCCGGTGTGATTGGAGCACTCAATCACCGGAGAGATCCCTCCCTGGTGGACGGAAGACTTGGCGGCGGCTAGATCCAATGTGGGGAGAGGATGAAGAAGAGAGGGAGGTAAGTGGTAACCCCCTTCTCCTAGATCCGTTTTTGTCCCCACGGATTTTTACCGCTTCGATAGTACTGCTGTGCTCAACGGTAGTACCGCCCACCTGGGACTACTGGAGCCAGGAGGTAGTACCGTTGATGGGTCTGTGCTGGGCACGAGCCCCTGCAGTGGTAGTACCGTGCGAGGCTACCGATAGTACCGTGCGCTGGGTACTACTGTCATTTACAGTGGTAGTACTGCTGCAACTGGCGGTAGTACCCCTATCTGGGTCTTACTTCCACCAAGAGAGCAAAGTGATTGAAATTTTTGGAAGAGAAATTGTCTAAGGGGGGAAATGTTTGGGCTTGGGATAAGAACTCAAACTGAGATGGTACTACACACTCCAACTTTTGCAAACAAGACAAACAATTCGAATAAGGAAAAAGAGAGAGTGCTTCCCAAACACCATACACGACACACAAAAACAGAACGAAAACACCACATAAGAACCAACTCTTCGAGAGAAGAAGTTGGTGGCCTAAGCCACCATGTAAGAGAATATGGTATGTCACCGTGAAGGTATATCTTGGGTACATTGCCAATTTTCGACATTGAAGCTCACAATTCAATATTAGAATAGAGAGTTAACAATGAGTATTTTCTTTGGGCATAATGGGGGGAGGGAGAACCCAATGTGTTAGGATAGCACTCCCCCTATGTACATGCCTACACCTAAACCCAAACACGTTTCATCTATAGGGGTGTGTGCAAGATCCTCAAGTCAAACTCCTAGAATCAATGATGTTTAGTTCATTCCTCAAGAATATGGATCTTGCACCGTCGAGTGGCTTCGTGAAGATATCCGCAAGATTGTCCTTGGTGGGCACATAAGATAGAGAAATATCCCCTCTTGCCACATGGTCTCGGATGAAATGATGATGAATCTCAATATGCTTCATTATTGTATGTTGCAAGGGGTTGTAGGCTATCTTGATGGCACTTTCATCGTCACACAAAAGAGGCACCTTATCCAAATGAACGTCATATTCCTTGAGAGTTTGCCTCGTCCATCGCAATTGGGTGCAAGCACTTGCGGCGGCTACATACTCGGCTTCGGCGGTGGAGAGAGATATGCAATTTTGCTTCTTGGAAGACCAACTCACCAAAGACCTACCAAGAAATTGGCAAGCCCTGGAAGTCGACTTCATATCATCTTGATCACCGGCCCAATCGGAATCCGTGTAGCCCTTGAGAGAAAATTGTGCCCCCTTTGGGTACCACAAACCAAACCTTGGGGTATGAACCAAATACCGAAAGATCCTATGGACCGCCATTAAATGGCTTTCCTTAGGATTCGCTTGATACCTTGCACACACAGCTACACTCAAAACGATATCGGGCCTAGATGCACAAAGGTAAAGCAAAGAACCAATCATAGAACGATACAACTTTTGGTCCACATCTTTACCCTTCGGGTTACGTGATAGGTGGCACTTGACTTGCATAGGAGATGGCTTGATCTTTGCATTTTGGAATTTAATCCTCTTGATCATGTCTTGGGTATACTTGGCTTGAGAAATGAAAGTCCCATGAGCCAATTGCTTGATCTCAAAGCCAAGGAAGAATTTAAGCTCTCCCATCATAGACATCTCGAACCTGTTAGTCATAAGCTTTGATATCTCATTATTGAAAGCTTGGTTAGTTGAGCCAAAGATAATATCGTCCACATAGAGTTGGCATATGAAAAGCTCTCCCTTTACTCTCTTTGTGAAGAGAGTGGGGTCGATCTTCCCAACTTCAAAACCACGGTGATCCAACAACTCTCTAAGGTGCTCATACCACGCACGTGGTGCTTGTTTAAGTCCATAGAGCACCTTATCGAGCTTGTAGACATGGCTAGGAAAGTTGAGGTTCTGGAACCCCGGAGGTTGCTTAACAAATACATCCTCTTTTAGTGCACCATTTAAGAAAGCACTTTTGACATCCATTTGTTCCAATTTGAAAGTATGCGAAGATGCATAAGCAAGAAGGATATGGATGGACTCAAGGCGAGCCACGGGAGCATAGGTTTCATCAAATTCAATGCCTTCAACTAGAGTGTAACCTTGAGCTACCAATCTTGCATTGTTCCTTATGAAAATGCCATGCTGATCTTGCTTGTTCTTGAATATCCACTTAGTGCCAATAACATGGTGGCAATCTTTTGGCTTCTCAACTTATCTCCAAACCTTGTTTCTCTCAAAATTATTGAGCTCATCATGCATTGCTTCAACCCAATCGGAGTCCTCAAGAGCTTCAAACACTTTCTTTGGTTCCACCATAGATATGTGAGCTTGGTTCTCACTAAAGTGTGCCATTTGCTTTCTTGTGGATCTTCTAGCTTGAATATATTCCATGACCTTATTGTATTAAGCATCAATATGCTTCAAATCTCATCTTATCCTTCTAGCATGACGGGCTTCAATCTTCTCATTATTGCAAGGAGGGATCACTTGATCATCTTGATCATTTGGGTCCCTGTCTTGAACAACTTGGCCTTGATCATCATCATCATCATCATCAACAACTTCTTCAACACTAGCTTCAACTTGTGGAGAGGAGGATGAGGATGGTTGATCTTGTCCTTGACCTTGACTAGCATGAATGATAGGAGTGGTTGCATCTTGCGTAGTAACTTGGTCAATAAGTTGAGGGTCTTCAACATGTTCTTGCTTAGGTGTGCCACTTGGCTCCTTGGCTTGTTCTTCTATTGTAGAGGAGGGCTCCAGTTGAGTAGAGCATAGTCCTTCTCGAGTCGCCATAAGGTGTCCCTCAATGGGGCGGAAAAATCCCATACCCATCCTTCCTATGGCTTCTTGAGGCATTTCAACATCTACATTAGAAACATGAAATTGCGCCACTTGGGAGCCATCATTTTCCTCGAAAACCATACTACAAGATTCTATGACAATGCGTGAGGCTTTTTCAAAGACTCTATAAGTGCGGGATTCGCCACCGTAACCAAAAAATATACCCTCAATAGTTTTGGATTGAAATTTAGACAACCTAACACCCTTGATCAAATAAAATCACTTACAACCGAATACACGGAAGTAGGAGACGTTGGTCTTGTTGCCGGTGAGGATCTCATATGGATTCTTGTCCAATCCCTTGCGGATGTAGAGGCGGTTGGACGAGTGGCATGCGGTGGATATCGCATCGGCCCATAAATATTGGGGAGAAGTGTACTCCGCCAACATGGTCCTTGCCATATCCAAGAGAGTGTGGTTCATCCTTTCGGCAACACCATTTTGTTGAGGAGTGTAAGTGGCATAGTATTGATGACGAATGCCATCTTCACTGAGGAATTCATTCAAAGTGTAATTCTTGAACTCTGAACCATAATCACTCCTAATAGCCATGATTTGCACATTGTGTTCACGTTGCACTTGGTTGGAGAAGTCGATGATGGTTTATCGAGTCTGACTCTTTCACTTTAAGAAATAAACCCAAGTGTATCTTGAATAATCATCGACAATCACCGAGCAATAATTCTTGCCTCCAAGACTTGCCTCGGGCACGGCACCAAAGAGATCAACATGGAGAAGCTCCAAGATCCTCTTTGATGAAATAATAGTCTTGGCCTTGTGCGCCATATCATGCATCTTTCCTTCAACACACGACCTACAAACGCAATTCTTTGAAAAGGAAACATTTTCTTTTAGTACGACAATAAGGCCACCTTTGTGAAGACTTTTAAAAGTTATCATGATGACATGGGATAAGCGGCAATGCCACAACCATCCCACGTCTGCCTTTCCAAAAAGAAACATTGTTAGAGAGTTGGTAGACTTCGAAAAGTCCACCACGAACAACTCATTTTCAACATGTCCCACGTATGCAACAACAAGAGTCTTGCTCCTCCAAAGGACCACAATATCTTCATCAAAAAAGACGGACAAACCCATCTTTCCAAGAGAGCGGACGAAAAGTAAATTGAAACCAAGGTATTCTACAAGCATGACGTTCACGATAGTGATATCGGGAGCAATCACAACCTTGCCGAACCCCGATACCTTGGATGAGGACAAATCTCCATAAGTGACGGTTGCTTGTATGTCATTTTCGTGAAACTCCGTCACAAGTTCTTTGCTTCCGGTCATATGGCTAGTACATCCACCATCAATTATCCATTTAGTCCCACCGGAAGCATAGTACTGCAAGAAATCATTGACTAGAGTTAGGACCCAAGGAGGGTCCCTTTATGTTAGTAACAAGGGTCTTTGGGACCCAAATGATATAGTCAATGAAACCCTCAATAGGACCGACATATTTAGCTTACACAACACCATAATAATCAACATATAAGAAATGGTGTGGATTGTTAGTACCCGCGGAGATGCTACGAGTAGTGTTGTCCCTCATGACACTACTACTCGAGGCAACATTGCTTGATTGTGCGGGAGTACTACGAGTAGTGTTGTCCCTAACGACAATACCACTCGAGGCACCATTGTTTGCCTTCTTCTTGTTGTTCTTCTTCTTGTTGTTCTTCTTTGCAACATAGCCAATACCTTGCTTCCCCACTTGTGGCCTAGGAGCACTCAATTGTGGTCTAGCAACAACCACATGAGGGTTAGGAGCAACCACTTGTGGGATAGAGACCACAACCTTCTCAACTTGAGGGCCTTTGCCCTTCAGCCTTGCTAGCTCATCCTTCAACCTAGCATTTTCCTCAATAATATTTGCATGATCACAAGAAGAAGTAGAGGTGCTCGAGTTGTTAAGTTTATTAAGTTGAGTTTGAAGTTGTTCATGAAACTCTTTGAGGGAAGAGTGTTGGCTCTCCAAAGCTTTGTGAGCCTTGGTTAGCTTTTCAAACTCCTCGGTTAGTTTACCATGACCAACACCAAACTCAAGCTTATCCTTTTTAGACTTTTTATATTTAGCAATTGCAAGGTCATGTTCCTTAGTGATGTTAGAAACAAGATCATTATGTGTTTCTTCAATAGATTCAAGTTCCCCATCAAGAGAAACTCTACCATCATGCTCTTCCTCAAGAGTCATAGTGAGGGATGCAATTTCATCTGCATGCCTTCTTTCAATCTCACCTTCCTTATCAAGAGCTTCTTAGGCCTCTCCCAATTGTCTCATGACATGTTCGAAGTACTTCTTGGTCTCCCCTTGCATGTTAGACATAAAATGTTCCAAAGAGAGCATTTCATCGTCTACTCTAAGACTAGCAAGATTTTCTAGTTCACTTGGGGTCTTAGAGTTGGGAGAAGGTGACACCTCCGAGGCCTTATCCATGAAACACTTTGCATTTGGGTGAGGATGATTTTCATTGGGGGATTCAAAGAGAGACGAAGACGATGGAGTAGAAGCAATAGCTAGAGCAGCCACTTCACTTGTGGTTTCTTCTTCTTCATCACTCCCGGAATCATACTCCTCTTGAGTCACTAGCACAAACTTGGTGGGAGACTTCTTGTTGAAAGGTTTCTTCTTGAAATGAGGTTTCTTGTACTCAACCATAGACTTGTCCTTGTGAATGAGCTTGACACTGTGGAGTTCTCTTTTTTCATATGGACACTCCGCAATGAAGTGGTGCTTATCTTGACAATTGAAGCGAGACCTCACTTTTTGAGCCCTATCATTGCCATAGCGATACTTGGTCTTCTCCTCCAAAAATTTCTTGGCCTTGGGAGTATTCCTCCAAACCTTTTTGCATGGTGAGAGCAATGATATCCTTGAGCACAGGATCACACTCTTGATCCTTCAATGGAGCCAACACCTGATTGCCTTCTTCTTCATACTCAACCTCTTGTGACACAACCTTGGCCTTCAAAGCAACCGATGCCCCTTTGTGCATTCCTATGGCCCTAGCATGGTTTTTAAGAGCATTCTTGGTTTGCACTTGATAGGAGCACATTTCTTACATAACTTGGGTTGAGGTCATGGAAGAGAAATCGTGTCTTCCTTGAATGATCTTCAAGTCCGCGCCCTCAAATGGAATTAGGGAAATCATGTACTTCCTCTTGATCCAAGAATCATCAATGTACTTGGCACCAACATTGGAACGTGGTGGAAAGAGTCTTGAGTCTTCGGTACATGTCTTCATGGTTCTCTCCATCATGCATATAGAACCCTTCGGCCTCATTGGTCAAGGAATAATTACCTATTCCTTTGCATACTATCATTGCTCACAAACATGATGACAAGAGCATCACATGTTTCCTTGGTGGTGGAATATTGTTGAAGATGCGGCATATGATTAGGACCCACGGCTTGTTGAAGAATTGACAAGGCGGTGTAGTTGAGTTGACAATCTACCGCTTATCTTCTTGTCAAGTTCTTGGGGTCATGAGGCTTGTATCCATCACGTGTGACTCTCCAAAGTTATATAAAAGAAGAGTTCAAGTGAGTCTCCATGTAATATTTCCATTCATGAAAAGAATATGCATCAATTTTAGGTGGATCTCCCCTAGGAATTATATGAGGATGTGGGACGGGAGGATCGGGAGAATAACTTCCGGGGACGAAGGGAAATTCTCCCTCTCTTTCCGTACCCTTCTTGGTGGAATTTTCAGCGGAAGCATTTTTAGATGGATCACCATATACCCCTTTCTTGGCGCCCTCCGGAGATACTTCCGGAGGAGATGAGTCGGTGACCTCCGGTCCTTTGTATTTCAAGAGTTCCATCAAGACTTGACGCAACTCGTTGATTTTGGTGTCTATGGATGAGGTCAATGAATTTTTCAACTCACTGAGATCATCCATAGATACCGCCGCCACGGAACCTTCGGTATCCGTCTCATTAACCATACTCAAACTCTTAGGCAGTTAAGCCCGATACAAGAGCCGAGGCTCTGATACCAATTGAAACTAAAGTATGGGCACCTAGAGGGGGGTGAATAGGTGCTACGACCAATTTTAATTTTTCTTTAACAATTAGGCTTGACACAAAGGTACATTCTCTAGATGATGCAACTACGGTGAATTTACCTATATGACAAGGACAAGCAAAATAACAATGCAAGCAAGAGTACAGGAGGAAGGAAACGAGGTAACTGATATGAAGAACACGGAGACACGATCACTACCAAATTCCGTGCGATCCAGAATGTTTTGAGCTGAACGTTTTGATAACGTCGAGCGTTTCCGTCGCGAATGGCTGAAAAGTGGAGTTTTCTCTCGACGTGTTTGTTTGGTCCGTCGCAGACTGGTTTTGCCCGACTTTTTGCTGCTTTTACGTCACGGATTTTCGTCTTCGGCCCAGTAGCCCATTAAGAGCCTAGTTTCCTTCGACGAAACTGGCTTGGACACGTAGAACGTCGCGAATTTTCATCGGACCCACACATCCTGCCATGTTTGACTGTCTTGACCGGCAACGACCGCGCTCTCTCGCAGTTGTTCCTAACGTTTTTTTTTGCACAGGCCCAGCTCTCAGTTCACCAGTCACACCAGCATCACAAAAGTTACCCGTCATCATCACAACAAGGAGATTTATAATAACTAGAATTATAATAGTAACTAGAATTAACACCAGTTCACACCAGCATCACAAATGTTACCCGCCATCATCACAACAGGCTCACATAATTAACTAAATAGTTTCATGTCATCGATAGGGTTCACATCACAACAGGTGCACCTCAGCATCTAAACAGGTGCACATCATAAACTAAATAGTTTCTCATCGATACGGTTCACGTCACTTTTTCCTACTGATCCACCCATTCCGAAGGCACATCCACAGGTTCCATGTCACTTTTCCTAGTCACCAATCCATTCCAAAGGCACATCCACAGGTTCCATGTCACTTTTCAGCGTCCTCAATGCTCTCCAAAGGCACATGCAATTGTTCCACATCACTTCTCCCATTGATCCATCCATTCTGAAGCCACAACCAGATGTTCGCAAACCCTACAAAAAAGGCATCATACATGTTTAGCACATCATCAACTACAAGGAAAACCATCAACACAGTCTAATCATCGGCACATGCAACAAAACAAATTAAAGTGTAATAGTGAGCCTCATTGCCAACCATGGTACATACAAATGACACGCAATAATTCTGACAGATTTACCTACTATAGTAAAATGAGGCACAACTGAACTTGTTCTACATGCTATTTGCTATAGTAGCCAAACTGCTAGACACATTGCTGCATATTAATCATTGGCAGAGACAGTTTAATCATTGGCACACGTATAAAGTACAAATGTTTAGCAATGGAAAGCAAGAAAAGTAGCCTCATACTAATAAGCACAAAACAAAATTAATGAGATCATTGAACATTTACCAAGGAAGATGCAGAACCAATGTGGTTGTACACAACACTAGGTAAATACTCGATGATCTCATCAAGATCGAGTGCACACTTTAACCATTGGCACATGTATCAAGCACAAATGTTTAGCAATGGAAAACAAGAAAAGTAGCCTCATACTAATAAGAACCAAATAAAATTAATGAGATCGTAGAACATTTTACCAAGGAAGATGCAGATTCAATGTGGTTGTACACAACACTAGGTAAAATTATCGATGATCTCAACAAGACCGAGTGCACAGTTTAATCATTAGCACACGTATAAAGCACAAAAGTTTAACATTGGAAAACAAGAAAAGTAGCCTCATACTAATAAGCACAAAACAAAATTAATGAGATCGTGGAACATTTTACCAAGGAAGATGCAGAACCGATGTGGTTGTACACAACACTAGGTAAAATGCTCGATGATCTCATAAAGATCGAGTCCACAGTTTAATCATTGGCACATGTATCAAAAACAGATGTTTAGCAATGGAAAACAAGAAAATTACCCTCATACTAATAAGCACAAAACAAAATTAATGAGATCATTGAACATTTTACCAAGGAAGATGCAGAACCAATGTGGTTGTACACAACACTAGGTAAAATGCTCGATGATCTCAACAAGATCAAGTGCACAGTTTAATCATTGGCACACGTATAAAGGACAGATGTTTAGCAATGGAAAACAATAAAAGTAGCCTCATACTAATAAGCACAAAACAAAATTAATGAGATCATCGAACATTTTACCAAGGAAGATGCAGAACCAATGTGGTTGTACACAACACTAGGTAAAATGCTCGATGATCTCATAAAGATCGAGTGTACAGTTTAACCATTGGCACATGTATCAAACACATATGTTTAGCAATGGAAAACAAGAAGAGTAGCCTCATACTAATAAGCACAAAATAAAATTAATGAGATCGTTGAACATTTTACCAAGGAAGATGCAGAACCAATGTGGTTGTACACAACACTAGGTAAATGCTCGATGATCTCATCAAGATCGAGTGCACACTTTAATCATTGGCACATGTATCAAGCACATATACTTAGCAATGGAAAACAAGAAAAGTAGCCTCATACTAATAAGTACAAAACAAAATTAATGAGATCGTAGAACATTTACCTCCGGAGTTGGATTTTACCAACTCCATTAACCAGAATGCCACGCGCCTCCATCCAGTTACGAGTTTCATAAGGATAAGGAGACATGGTGCAGAAGCTAAAGCCTCGACTAGAGTGCTACAACCAAATACGAATTGAAGAAAAATCCAACAAGTAGCTACGAAGGCGAAAGGAGATACTAATTTATATGCTAGTATTTACCTTGGGGATCTGAAGAACAGGGGGCCTTGCGAGCTCCAAGGCCTTGTTCAGGTGGATCTCCATCTGGGTGGGGGAAGCGATCTTCGAGATACCTGTGAAGGTAGCGTGAGTTAAATCCATGACTGGTGGTGACCTAAAACACGTCAACGACTGTGGCCGCCGGCATCTAACCTACATCCGCCGGCATCTAACCTAAATCCGCCGCCATTTAACCTAGATCGAATCGTTTGGTTGAGGAAGGGAAGGGAGGCAACCAGCACTTACCAGTCATTGGTTGAGGACGTCGATGAGGACGGGGAAGCTAGGGAGGGCGCCGCCGTGATAGCCGCCGCCCAGTGGGTGAAGTGGAGGCACTGGTTTTTTTTTGGGAGGGGGGAGCAGAGTGATCCCTTTTCAGTAGGGAAGTAGCCGAGAGTGGGTAAGGGAGCCCGGCGGCCTGTGACGTTGACGAGCAGGACCCCGTGTGAGGCTGTTTTGGTGAAGATTTAGCGCGCGCGCCTGTGACGCTGACGAGTGAGACCCCGTGTGAGACTGTTTCGTTTTTTAGCGCGCGCGCGACTGTTAGCGGTTGTAATTTAGGTGCGCGCAGATGTTAGGTTTGGATGTGAATTTTTTTAAATTGAGGGTCTATGTGTTAATTAGGGTACAAAGGGCTATAGCTGCCAATTGTGGAATGTTGTCCCATAAATTGAAGGTTTTTCAAATGTAAATCTTTGCTAATACGAAATAGGTTGCATTCTTACCATTAGTTCTTTATTTTCTACTAATTAAATGAAGAATTAAAAACCATTGATCCATCAGATCAACGAGTTTTCGACAAGGATTGGCTTATTGGCATGATCGAGTACTAAATGGACATGACACATCCACTTATTACTAAGTTATACCATATTTAGGCATCCTAAAAACATGATCGGCTGAAGCAACATAGTATAGAAGTACTACATATATAGTATTTAAATTCTTACACACACGAGGAATTCTTCCATAATACTAATAAAGTGCTTACATATACTACTTGTCCAAACCAGAACATTAGCTAGTAGCACAACTATTCAAATTAAGCTCATCATGACACCATTGCAGCGTTCGGCACAAGCGACCTCATTACTGACTCCTCCAAGGATTCCTGTCCAGGTGATTGGGGTTCAGATGAGGATGTACGAGCCCTAAGCGGATATTGCGCGCGAGAAACTTCTTTAGGAACACACCATAGGCAGCGTGCTTGGCCTAACAGCGGGCACGCGGTTTTCCGAGCCACGTCCAATGCCGCTGGCATGCTGGATCATGCTGACGATGCTCCTGTCAATGTTCCTGCAGCAGAAGGGGCAGAAAAGCATGTCGCGCGATGGCAGTACCTAATCTGCCCATTCTGCAGCTTCCTAAGAACATGTCTGCTCTTAGCATCGTGGTACTCCTTGTCAGATGATACGGCGTCATCGGAATGCTTCAAATTAGAAATGAAACAAAATTTAGCACCACACTCTAATTCTAGGTCATTTTTAAAATGCACGTACTAACACTAGATTAAATCAAATAACCATGCCATTGATAAACTAATGACATCAATCTTTGCTTAAATAGCATACAAAAATTTAAGAAGAGCATAAATGGTACCACATATATGCAGTTAGTTAATGGACTTAATATGTAATAAGAAGCCTATAATTTATGCCCACATTCGAATGGGACAATAGAACTTGCAGTTAGACAAAATGCCATCAAAATCATGTATAGCTAATTCCTAACTTGCATATACCAATCGCTCTATTCTACAAGCTCTAGAATCCAGAACTTAAAATCATTAGCGGACCCGGGAATAGATTCAAGCCCGAGCAAACAGTCCATTACAAGGCTTAATGTGTATTTTTTTCTATGAAATAAACTTCAACTACACTGTTCCGACCGCTGGGTAATAGGGGGCGCTGGGTTTGCAGTTGCATATGTAGAATCCCCTTCTCCAGATCCAACTTTCTTGCATGTCTCTACAAATCATTGGATCTTCAATACTAAACTAGGGCTAGATATATATATATATAGGGAAGCACCTCAGACTCCTCGTCGGAGACGACCTCCTCGAACGCCGGTACCTCCCCCATGGGGTCCCCCAGATCGGACAGGAGAAGGAGTCCCGGCGCGTCCACCACCGAAGGAGGCGATGACAACGAACCGCCATGGCCGTCCGCACCTGCGGCGACGATAGCAGATGTCGCGCCGGCGTTATTCCCCTGCATCGGATCCGGACATGAGGTCCAACCGACATGGTGGGCCGCGCGAGTAGCAGATGAACCGACGGCGTCCTCCATTCCTCGCGGAACCGCCTCAAGGTTGGGGAGAAGGAGGGAGGTGTTGGGGCTGGAGCAAAGTGGGTTTTTTCTAGATTTGGGGCCGGAATGGTGGGGGAGGGAGGCGATGCAAGCAGGAGGGGCATTTATACTGACTTCCATTTCGAGGGCCGTTGGGCCTGCTGACGTGTGCGCATGCATGTCTCTGCATGGCTCTCCCGTGGGCTGACTTTGTCAAACACAGAGTGATGTGACATTTATTCACTGTCAAACGGGACCACAACAAGTCAGGGCCACCTATCATTCGAACAAATTCAGCAAAACCGAGGCAACGAATTGCTTTCTTCCTGCGAACACAACAGACATTTGCGAGGGAGGTAAAACGGCCACCCACGATGACGAACGTGTATATGCTTTCTGCCTCGTTTTCAGTTGCCATTAGTTTCCCGTTCGTTCATCTACTCTCTTGGGTTCACACACCTTCGTTCCACACACGCCTTCGATATTTAGGCGGTTGCCATTTGCAGTTGCCATTTGCGCTCCTTCCGTTCATCATCTTTCTCGACTCTTCTTCCAAACCCATTGAACCCATCGAATCCGGACTTCATCTTCCCTGACTCTTCTTCCAAGCCCACGGCAGAGACTTGCCATGGACGATTGCCGACCAACCACGGAGGTTATCAGCCTCCCTGTCCATGGCGGCAACATGCGGGAGGTGATTTACACCAACGAGGAACGTGCCTTGGAGACTGCCCTGGCCAATTTCGAGCAATGGCTTCAGCCTGAAAAGCACAAGTTCTTGTGCTTCGACCTTGAGTACACATGTAGCCATGCTTACAAACCCCATGCCGTCGCCGTCGTGCAAATCGCCATGCACAACCACGTCCTCGTGTACCACTGGTGCATGTCGCCGCAGACAGATCATGGACGCAAGTTGCTGCAAGATTTCTTTTCAACAAAGAAGATCACGTTCGCAAGCATGGACACGACGGGCGACAAGAAGGCTCTTGCCCAATCAGTCTTCTTTCTGCCACCACAGTACCACCATGACATCCAGAGGGAATTCGGGGTACCCAAAATTGGAATGGATACTCTAGCAGGAAATATCATAGACAGTTGGTACCTCAAGATGAAGTATGGATTCCCATCATACCTGCACCAATATTGGGTACGGAAGATGACTCCAACAAGCCGCAACTATGCAGCGGTGGACAGATATGTCAGCTACGAGCTATACAGAAGGATCCAAGACATGAAAAACAGTTTAGGTCCAACATGGCTGGAGAAGATCCGCCCCTGGTGCAAGAGCGAAGAATGAGCTCCACGCCGCTGTCACGGCAACGAGGGCACGAGCAAAAGGATACGCATGGAGTAGTTGTTTAAGTATTTTTAGCGCTTGATAATAAGTGTTCTTATTTGCGTTATGGTTTGTGTGCGCGAAAAATATGTTCGTTTTACATATTAATGTAATTTTGTGCAATATGTAATACCTGGAATTTGTTTCCATGATTTATAGATGAAATATGTTGCTGTTTTTTTTCATGAATTAACATTAATTGGTCAAACATAGGAGTCTTAGATTCAACTCAAATTCAACAACAAATTCAAACATTTTCAAACTGACTAGAGATCAAACTGACATGTTACAACAGATAATAGGCGCAACATAAGTCAAACATTTTCAAACTGACTAGAGATCAAACTGACATATTACAACAGATAATAGTCGCAACATAAGTCAAACATTTTCAAATACTGACTAGAGATGCACGTTACAACACACAATTCAGACTCCCAACAGATAGCAGCTGCAACATAAGCCAAATGATATCTTCAGATAGCAGTTCAAACAGCAGCTCAATCTTCTTCAGTCAGCAGATCATTCTCCTCCGGCAGATCCGTTGCCGTTGTGCCCACCGAAATAGTGGCCACTGTCCCTCGCCTGAGGAGGTCCACTGCCATCCACACATCCACCAAAGTATGGGAACTGGTGCGTGCGTGTGGTGTCGACCTCGTCGTCATCCCACAGTGGAGTGTCCAAGACAACTGGGACATGGTCCACGACCTCCGAGACATGGATGAGGACATTGTGCTCCAATGTCCTCAGCGAGGATGGGGTCCGCACTGTGGCCGACATGTACGGCTCTGGCACCTCCACAATGTGGGTCTTCGGGACTGCGCTCGGCTGCTTCATCCAGGCCTCCACCGACAGGAACCAGCTGTCCACCGGGACATGCATCTGCACCAGATCACCGCCAAGATGGTTGACGAACTGCCCCACCGCAACGGCCTCCCATGCCTCCAGCGGGAACCGCTCGAAGGTGAGCTTTGTCAGATACGATAACTAAAATCGCTCGGAGCCGCTACCACGACACCAGTAAATAAATTTGAGCGGCGCTCCACCGGCGACGACGCGCCGGGACAGATGTAACACGGCGGTGCATTCCTCCTCGGAACAGAATCGAATGAGAAAGTTCACCGGCGGAGCGCTAACATCGACCTTCACCTGCCTACGTGTGACTGCGCATTGCGTGACCAGCGCAGCCAGGACTTCCTCAGGCAACAAAGGAGGGCGACGCCCTCCCACGGTGACCTTGAACGCGCGACCGTGCCACTTCTCCTCGAGCTTCTCCATTGCACGCGTGCGGGCGAGCACGCAACGGCCTTGAGTTAGCCGTAGTGCGGGTTCCCCAGTCCGGAACATCTCCTTCGTGAACATGCAGCGGGCAGACATCAACGAAGGAGACAACGAATAGCCGCGTGCGATCTATGGATTCAGTGGGGAAGTTGGGGTTCGATCCTGTTTCAGTCTACGAGCTGGGCAGATGAGCAAATGGGGAATTTAGGGTTCGATCCTGTTTCAGTCTGGGTGCTGGGAAGATGGGCAAATGGGGAATTTGGGGTTCGATCCTGTTTTAGTCTCAACTTGACCCTTTTTTTAACACAAAATCTGCACTAGGGGCTCCAATTCTTGTTATAACATGTGCTACATTTTGGTTTTCTATGTATGTACGACATGCCCCAACAAAGTGAGGAAATAAATCCATTGGTCTACCTCCTTTCCGATGCCAGTTGAAGGGGTAAACGGAAAATTTTCGGTCAACACATGCCAGAGTTTCGTTGAAGAGGGGGGTCCGGAGTAGAAATCCTTCCTAAGCCTATATGGAGTAAAATCATGTCCATACAAGTGTGCTAGGAGGTGAAGAGAGCCAAGATCCAAACCCGAGGTGTGACCGGTTTCACTCGCATCGCTTGCTATATGTGCAGGAAGGGTCTATACGTACACCTCAACCCCCTCCCCTTTCGGACGATCCCGAGGGAATACTATAACAACTCCAGACCGTCTGAATCCCACCCAAAATAAGGGTTTGCCATACCATGTGTGTTAGAGTGTGGCATCAGCCTCGGATGCCCAAGATTCCCTCACTCTTTATGTTAGGGCTCACCGGCGTCGGATTCTCTCTAATGGGTTCCAGGACTACTCAGAGCCCGAAACTCCTGGTTCTAAAGAAACGGAGGGAATTTTGCCAATAGGTGGGCCTTACCATTGTATTGGGTGTTCCTTGGGCCTAATCGAACACAAGCGAGCAATTAGTTCCACTTTGCTACCACTTTTCCGGCTCATGTAGAGGGTCCAAAATGACAGTTCCGTCCTTTTCTCCAACGGGCCTAGGGTTTCTCCGGAGAGAGGCTCCGGAGCGTGTGAATCCCACAGAAACCTGGGGTATTCCATATAATGTGTGTTAGAGTGTGGCATGGGTCTTGGATGCCCCATATTACCTCACTCTCCGTGTTATGGCTTCTCCGGCGTCGGATTCTCTCTCGCGGGTTCCAAGGCTACTCAGAGCCCGAAACTCCTGGATCTTAAGGAACTGGGGAATCTTGCCAAGAGGTCGGACCCAACATTTTCTTGGGTGTTCCTTGGGCCTAACCTAACACAACCAACCAATTATTTCCACTATGCTACCCCTTTCCGGCTCACGTAGAGGGGCCAGATCGGCAGTTCCGTCCTTTTCTCCAACGGGCCTAGGGTTTCTCCGGAGATGAGCTCCAAAGCGGCTTAATCCCACCCAAGCCTAGGGTATCACGTAACATGTTTGTTAGAGTGTGTGGCATGGGTCTTGGAAGCCCAAGAATCCCTCACTCTTAGTGTTAGGGATTCACCGGTGTCAGATTCTCTATAGTTGTTGCAGGACTACTCACGGGCCAAAACTCCCGGATCTGACGGAGAATGGGGGATTCTTGCCAAGAGGTGGGCCCTACCATTGTCTTGGGTGTTCCTTGGTCCTATCAAAACACAACCAAACAATTAGTTACACTTTTCTACCCCCTTCGGGCTCACGTAGAGGGTCCAGAATGGCAGTTCCGTCCTTTTTTTTAACGGGCCTAGGGTTTCTCCAGAGAGGACCTCCAGAGCGTCTTAATCCCACCCAAACCTAGGGTATGCCATACCATGTGTGTTAGTGTAACATCCATGTTTTGCTACAATAGGCCATGTTTTGCGACAATAGGGTTTATTGTGTTGTGCTCATGTCATTCATGCATGAAAGAATTTTGAAACAATTTAAATTTGAATTTAAATGAAACTGGCATAAAAATCACTTAAAGTGATCACCCAAAATTTGTTTTCAAAACAATTTCAAAATTGGAAAACCAAGTAATGGTTTGGTTGGAAATTTGATGAGCTTTTCAAAAACTATTTTTGCCAATTTTTCTGGCTGCAAAAAGGCCCTCAAAACTTTGTTTTAGTTCTGTTTTTAAAAGAGAGAAGGACCTCTATGAAGTTTCATCCTTTTTTTGGGGGGGGGGGGGGTTCGCAATTTCTCCTTTTGTCTTCTACCTCAGGCAGGCAGACACCTGCGTGCCCTCACCGCCGGCCTCGCACGGCCACCTCCTGCTTGCCAACGAGTACGAGGAGAGGTCCCAGGAGTGTCCAGCTCCCCTTCCTCACCTCCTCTCTCCTGCCTCCTCTCTGAGCCTCTGTTTCTCCCCAACCCGAAGACCAAACCCTAGCTCACCGGAATTCTCACCCCGCCGCCGCTACGCACTGCCCCGCGGAGAGATGAGGAGCCCGCAAGCTCCGCCTTCCTCCTCTGCCCCTCCTCGAGATTGGAATCGAGCCGAGGCGCTCTGTATCGACGCCGGCAACCCCATCTTCCCCGAGTCTGGCCGCCGGCCTCCGCGCTCGATGCCGCCGTTCCCGACCTCCTTCTCCCTCGCTGTCTGCCTCAACACCATCACGGTGAGCTTCCGCACCCACCGACTCCCTCACTTCGCCTCCTCTCTCTCTAGCCCGCTGCCGACGAGCTCCACTTCCGCCGCCACGGGTCTTCGCCGCCGGCGATCCCCCAGTGACCATATGGTCCTCTCACCGCCACCGTTGGAATCCCCAGTGCCTCCTCTAGCTAATGGACCGATCAATTCCACGAAACACACAGCGAATTTGTCGATTTCGGTTTCTTCTGTGAGGAGCAGAGCCGGTGACGTCACCTTCGCATCATGCTGACGTCATCGTGGCCTTCTCTGTTTCTGAAAAAAGCTAATGGCTGACACGTGGACCCCCCACCTTTATTTGAATTACTGAAAATGTTTAAAAATTGAATAAATAATAACTATTAAAATATTAGTCAGAAAAATGTGATAAAAATGTGAGAATGATCAGAAAAATGTTCTCAATCCAAATATATAATTTTCACACATGTTTGACAAAGTCCAAAATGAGCATTTATTTAATGTTGTTTAATCATTTAAAATAGAAAAATAAGTTTTTAATCAATAAAATTAGAAAATTAAAAGTTATATACCAAATTGCTCAAAATGACAGATGGAATCTAGTTATGATGTTTTCAAACCCATTTGAGCAAGTAAAATGGTACTCACTTTCAGAATCGTCCGAATTTCCCCTCCGGGGTCTATTTCGGGCTAATTTCAGTAAAAATGCATAACTGATGTACGAACCCTAGGAACCCAACGAACATGTTTAGGGCTTAATTTTATTGCATTAACTTGCTCATGCATACATGTTGTGCATTGCATCGATGCCATGTTAATTGTGTTCTTCTTTTCGGTGTTGTTTTCCCCCTCGGTAGAATCCGACCCCGAAGTGAAGGCCAGAAACTCCATGGTGAATACTTGATCTTAACCGACAAGTCAAATACTTAATCCAGAAGATCTTTATCTGGTTTTCTTATAGCCAAGGCAAGCATAACCTCTTATCTTCTCATATATGCTTTCGAACAACATTTGAATCTCGTACTTTGCATTCGATTCCAAAGTATTTGAGGCTAGTAGATATAGTTCACCTATATACTGCATTGCCTCAATATCCCGATCCACTGCTCCTAGCCGCCATAGATTTGCTTGTGCGCATCGCTAGAGCCTCATATCTGCTTCGCTTAGCTTTAAATGTTGTTACCTCTGCTCCATCCGGTTGATGAATCAGAGATGCGATAACCTAGTATGATATGATGACGTGGTAAGATGAGCTTTGTGTGGATAACTTGACTAAGGCTGGTATGGGAGGCCACTTGGGAAGTGGTTGTTCATCCTATACTCGTCAACCCTAGGATTACAGTCTCGAGCGGAAGCCAAGACTGAGCATGCAACCACACGCGGGGTCTAAGTAACCGCGCTCGACCAACTAACTTGTTTGGCCAGATCCATGAGTCACGTAGTTTGAGATTTCCATTCGGCACCGCAAATAAAACCTTTTAAACGGTTTTGAAAACAAAATGCTCCGCTAGGGCGTGACCGGGGCCAAGTGATGGACGTACACGGATCTTGACCCGCCTCACAGAGACAGGTGCCGTCAGGAGGATGGCCAACTCCCTGTTGACGGGGTGGCCCTGTCTTGGGTTGACTCATGGATAGGGTCGGGTAAGGTAAAGGTCGTGGCTAGCCACCCTCTGCCGCGTTCCATGGAAGAACGTACATGTGGCGCTAAGAGTCGGATGGTACGTGTGGGTAAATTGTACATCCCTGCAGGGCAATCTTTTCGAAAAGCCGTGTCCACGGTTAAGGACGACTTGGTGAATGCAAAGACCATAGATAACCTGAACGTGGCGTAAAAGATGTTGACAAAGCATGGAGGTAATGTTTGAAGGGTGCCTCCTCGGAGATGCCGAGAGGGGTGATCCTTGTAGCATGTGAGATGCTGGGAATTGATGTTGGTGGTTTTAAAAGATGATGAGTACAGTAGTGAGTTTCTCATCTGTTTTGAAAACATTCTATGAGACGTGTTATTCTTCCTCGACTTGGAAAACAAAGATTGCTTTACGCAAAACAGCCTTCATAAAACCCTTTCTGAAACCAGCAGATATATAATAGGTTAACTAAGTCTTGTGGAGTACCTCCCGTACTCAGGTTTGCCTAATTTTTGTTAAGGTGGATTTCCTCACTTCGGTGGTGTTTCAACGTGGACATCGACGAGTAGTTTGGGGTTCCCAGGTAGCAGCCTAGAATCTATGGGCTGGGACGTCGCCTTATGTTGCGGCCTCTTAGGCCTTTTTGGTTCTTGTTGATTAGCAACATAATTTGCCCTCCATTGTCTGATGTAATGTTGGGTCATGTGGCATCTGCTTGTAAGCTATACTCTAGTAACACATGTTTAATAAAGCTTCATGTTTAGAGTACTGCTTTGATCGGTTGTTGGTTTCGAGCTCATTGTTATATAGTTTTGGCTATTCCTGCATAGTTGTCGCAGTCGAGGGGTTGTGGAGCCGATGATCCATGTCCAAGCCCGCCCGTCGATGTGATTCGGCCTGGGGCGAGGTAACCCCAGTAACCCTCGATTGTTGTTGCACTTTCTGGACACATAGCATCTTTGTATAGCTTTGGTCCCGTTTCCTTCAGTTTCATACGATTCGTGGACGCTTTGATATGCATAGTTGGTTATGACTAGCATGGATACAAGGAGTAGTAGACTGGGGATCCGGACTACGTGCCGATGAATCCAGTCTGTCTGCCGTTGTTTGTTGCGGCCGGGGCTGGTAACCCTGAAGCCCTTGTGAGTCCATGGCTAGGAGCACATAACAGTATGTATATCTCTGGGTCCGGGGTCGTGACAGGTCATGGTATCAGAGCAGGACTGCCTATAGGAAAACCTTACTGCTTGGTCGATGTTGAGTCTAGTGTTTGTGAAAATTACTTTGAAACCTCAAATTGATTGTGAAAAACCTTCTTAGGATTCTTTTTACTCCTTATCTGGTATCGCTCTAACTCTGGGTCTCCTTACCTGTTTTGTTTTGAAAAGGGTGCTAGTCATTCAAAACATAGGTGCCTTCTTTGGCAAGGACGTCTGTTACCCAAGTTGACCTAGTGCTCAGTTTCTAGAGTTGTGTGTGTTTCATGTTCCATTATCTCTTAAACCGGGAGATTTCCTTTCCATCATAATCTCTCAGAATGGTATGGATTCCACCTATAAATGTTCTAAAGTATGAAATCCTCAACTTCGAGATCTGCTTTTCATCTCGAATGTATTCTTCCTCTTTTGCTCAAATACTTCCGGAGCTAAGTTTGTCCTCTTGGAAAGATACTCCGTGATTGCTACTCATAGTGTCCTTTAAGGCACTAAGATAGTAGTTACTCCTTTCCCTATGTTTTCAACCCTTGGACTTGAACCGAAGGTCCCGGAATGTGCTGAATTACGGTGGGTTGAATCGTGTGGTTTCTTAACTATCCAATGCTCACGCTATCAGTACAGGATGCTGACCTTTAACCCAAGTTCGGTTCCTTTGGATCGTGAGGAATCTGTTTTACCTCAGGGTGGCTAGGTAATCTCAGCTCCAATAGCCATAAGTTTTCTCTAGGAATCAAAAGTATCCCAACAAGAGTGTTCTTCATGATTCTCACATCTTTATTCTTGACTCAGCTATACCTCTCTTTTAGCATGGGTTTTACAAATGCGTATTACACTGTGCATTCACCGTGATCTATGGATTTTCCAGAGCACGTTCCTACTCTTTAGTTGCTTTCCGAATTTCGTCTGTTGTTTGGAAACCAAGTTACATATGGTGTTGGATTCTTCCAATGCAGTTGCTCTTGTTTTCTGTCAAAACATTCCACCTTGGAATATCAGGAGAAACAAACTCCGTACCTCGTTCATCTCTAGAACCAGGTTAAAGTTTTGTAATCCACAGAATAAAGAAGTTTCATTAGCTTCTGTTCTGTTCCACCTTCGAGTATCACACTGTTCTACATCAAGAGGTTGTGTTAAGTTTCATGGTCTCACTAATGAAGTGATGCTCTCAAAAGTCCTCACTCCCCCTTCCTCGAAGCTTGAATGCATAAGGATGATGGGTCTATTCATCGACATGTGTATCAGGTATTCTTAGCAATTTCTATTGCTTTGAAAAATCTAAGAAACATCTGTATCCTTCTTAGCACTACTGGTCACCCAGCATCTTTTTGAAGTTGACTGTGTTACCAAATCCGTTCATTTCGGTGCATGATCTTGGTCAGAGAGTCAGGTTTGTACCAAAGCTCTCAAGACCCTATCAGTTGCTTGGAAAAGCAAACCTCCTCTCGAATTCTAAAACATACCGGTGGGTTGTGATATTCTGGTTGTCTTTCTAGAAGTATCACCAGGTGGTTACCTGACCGTGATGTCTAAACAAAGGGTAATTTGAATTACTCTTTTCTCCAAGAAACTATGCTGGACATCCTGGACTAGTGGTTGAGCTTAAACAATAACTTGGAGAGTTGGAAGTCAAAAGCTCCGCCTAACTTGATCCTCTGTTAAGGGATGTCTAGTTTCCTTTGTGTTGAAGTAGGATAGTATCTCCTTAATGGACATGCTATTATTCCACCCTTGATGTGATTTGGGTTATCATCAGATCAAGCTCAGATTCAAGGATTATCTTGACGGTGTTTTACCCATGGTGTTTTGCCCGAGTACACCTTCATGTCCTTTAGTCTGACCAAATTTTGCCTTGATCATAGATCATATGAACCCTTCTCCTTGGAGTGTTTGATAAGGGTGTTGTTGAACCCAACGATGACATCCTTGTTTTCTCCATGCTTAATGAGGTTCATGTTGAACAAATGGCAACAATATTGGAAACTTTTGAGAACCATCTTTGTGTCATCACAAAGTTGTGTTCTGGATGTTCGAAGTAGCTTACCCCGGTCCATGTGCTTTTGGTGAAAGTTGTCGCCGTGGATCTGAGTAAAGTCTTCTTGTTCCTTCGGGAATAATTCCAAGTCGGTCATGTATGTGTGGACTATTCTTGAGGTGGTAGGTTGTTACCTCCACTCCTTGATTAAGTTCGCATCCACACCAAGCCATTGACTGACTATGCGTGAAAGAGAAGAAGTCCAAGATCTTTCTGGTCTTTGTTATCATCTTTCCAACAATGACTTGGATGTGTTCCGTTGCAAGTAATCCATGTAGGTGCAACTGTCTTCCACAAGTTGCTAATACATGAGTTCCATAATCTGACTCATCTTCTTGAGCTTGACATTGTAGTCCATACCTTGAGAATCCAATAAATGTATCTCAACTGTAACCGGTGCAATCTCTTCGCTCAAACATACCGAGTCTGAGTTATCTTCCCACTAACCAGAGCTGAATCTCAAGCAGTAACGATGGTTGGTGTTTTCTCAAGAGTATTGAATTAGGTCCTTTCAAAGTCTGGCATGGTTGATGTGTGGTTGACACAATTAGCCGGAAGGCCTAAATGTCATATCCCCTTGAATCCGTAAGAACAACCACTCTCCGTGAGAATTCTTGTGTGGCTCATTCCAACAAGTTTTCCACCCCGTTCTTCTAAACCGGAGTTCTACATTCACCCGATGACCTATTGAACGCTATGTAAGCTGGATATGGGTGTCGGGAACGTCAAGAACACCTTGGAACTTACCATGTCCAATACTGTAACATCCCAGTGTTTGGGAGGTTATAAGGATCTAAATTTAATATGTGCATTTGCAAAGCATGCATCTAAAAGTACGGGAAATTTTGGCGCGAAAGTTTAAACGAATCAAAGTGACCAATGTTTCACTTGACATGATGAAATAGGCCTAGTTCATCTAGTCAAGAGTACATTTGGAGTGATCTTTATAACATAGTATCTCTACAAACCAAATCATCTGATTACACAAACCATAATTGGTTGTGACCAATACTAACTCTTAACAAGTCTAATCTCAAGTCCATAAGTGACTTGGGATAATTCACTAGGTATCTAGAACTCAAAGTGGGGTGAGAATCCAAATCTCATAATTGATGATCATACTTTCACCAATGAGTAATACCCAACTTAACCATCTCATCAACATAGATGTCATCACCTATAAAACAACAACTCTCTAAGTTATCAACCATTCACATCACACCTTTATAAACTATCTCATAATTGTTAAGTGCACATTCACAATCAAATAACAAAGGTTTAATTGAACACAAATCATACAGACAGGTGTTAAATCAAAACCCACCGGTGGAAAATGACATAATAATTGTATTAATATATTTATCGAATATGTACATATCTCATCAATCATAAAAGAAGTATCTACGAGAAGAAATAAATCTTCTTCAACTATTGATAAACCTTGATCATTACATATGATATTCCCAAATCTCTATATCTGCATTATGTTTACAAATGAAGAACATAAAATAACAATATGACACTTGAGAAAACATTTTCCAACTCTGACTTAAATCATTAAACCCCAATCATCTTCTCATGATCATTGTCTCATTCATCTTATATAAGTGATCATATGAGATCTCAACACATCAAGGAATTTTTTTGAAACATTTTCTACTGCAGGGGAGTCCCCCACAGCCCTTTAATACCAACCACAAGCGTTAAAGTTACAAATATGTACAAATATACATGGAATTAGACTAAGACAGTCTATCCCAGGCTAGATTAAGGAATTAATCCATAAAGCTAAGTCAGCAGCCACAGCAGCACTCAACCTATGCTTAAGCATAAGGAGATCAAACATGAAGCCCACTTTCCATCCCATACAGGAATGTCTTTCTGATTTAAAAATGACTCCATTCCTCTGCTTCCAAATATTCCAGCAAGCAAGAATCACAATCTCAGTGAAACATGGCCCCCTGAAAGACTTTTTGGCAGCAGCAAGATTTTGCACAAGTGTGTTATCACTCCAACTGATTTGCAAATAATTCCAAATTCGAGAGCTAGAAACACATTGAAAGAACAGATGTATCCAGTCCTCATTGCACTGTGTACAACAAAGAACACAATGATTTGTACCTTCAATCTTCCTGTTTCTTCTTTTGATCATATCCTTTGTATTAATCCTATCCTTGAGTATCAGCCAAGCAAAGAATTTATGTTTTGACATACATTTGGATTTCCATATCCACTTTGTAGGCCCATAAGGATTTAAATGACCAAATTGCAGCTGATAGAATTTTCTGGAGGTGTATACCCCTTTATTGAGATTGCATCTCCAACTGTCCTCACTGTCAGTCAACTGAACATTATTTATAATGCCACTCAGATCATGAAACTCCTGGAAAGCTTCAATTGAAAATGGCAAAATAAAGGCATCTGAGAAGTCTGTCATTAAAAGAATGTCTCTTATAGAGGACAGAGGATCCTTGGCGAAGGAAAATAATCTCGGGAATTTTATAGCCAAAGGTTGTCCCATCCACGAATCCTTCCAGAAAAGCCCAGTAAAACCATTACCCAAAACACAAGAGGACAAGGAACACCAGGTTTCTGCCAATTGCATAACACCTCTCCACCAGAAAGAACCACAAGAGGTGACAGCATGCGGTACTGTTTGGAAATAATAAGCATTCTTTACTAAATGGACCCAAGGGATATCCACAGAATTATAGAATTTTGCCAGGAACTTCAGTAACAGAGCTCTGTTTTGAATCTGGATATTGATGATCCCTAATCCTCCTTTGTTTTTGGGTCTACATATCATATCCCAGGCAGCTAAAGAGTTCACTCTTTGTTTATTCTTGTCCTTCCTCCATAAACACCTCCTCCTTGCTTTATCAATTATATCAATGACACCTTTAGGAATTACAAGAGTGCACATGTAATAAGAAGGCAAGGAGGATAGAACCGAATTGACAAGAACCAAACTATCCCCATAAGAAAGGAAAGATACAGTAGCCGAAAGTCTCCTCTCAATTCTGTCAATTAATGGAGCAAAATCCTTGATAGTTGGCTTTGTGGTTCCCATAGGCAAGCCTAAATATGTAAAGGGCATAGAAGCCACAGTGCAATCTAGGACAGAAGCCAAGTTAACAGTTTCCTGCTGGGATAAATTAATCGGTATCATCGACGATTTGTTATAATTCACCTTTAGCCCAGTGAGACGAGCGTAAAGGTTAAGCAGGTCCTTAAAAACCAATAACTGTGCCGGTTCAGCAGGAAGAATGACAAGAGTGTCATCTGCATATTGCACAATAGGAAAATCTCCACCAATTGGAATTGGCAATCTGAGTCTTCCTTCTCTTAGTGCCAGGTTTACAATACTTTGCAACAGATCCCCACCCAACACATAAATAATTGGGGACAAAGGATCCCCCTGCCTGACACCTCTTTTACAAACAAAAGGTTTACCTGGAACCCCATTCAAGAGAACCGATGAAGATCCAGAAGCTAGGATTTCCTTAACCCGTTTGATTACTAGAGGAGGGAAACCCTTAAATCTCAAAATTTGCAGAATAGCAGAGTGCTCAATGGTATCAAAAACTTTCTCAAAATCAATCTTGAAGATCACCGCTCTCTGCTTAGATTGCTTACATTGGTGAATGTATTCAAAACAGCAAGCCAAACAATCTTGAATAGTTCTTGATTTGATGAAACCATATTGATTAGCATGGATGCATCCAAAGATTTTGTCTTGAAAACAATTAGCCAGAATTTTGGTGATAAATTTCAAACATGTATTGGTCAGGGAAATAGGTCTGAAATCATTCACCGTCTCAGGAGAATTAGTCTTTGGAATCAGAGTGATGAAAGATCCATTAATGCTCTCCAAAGAGATCTTAGCACTGTGAAAATCATTGCAAAGCTTGACAAAATCCTCTTTTATTATACTCCAGCAATGTTTAATAAAAAGCCCTGTAAAACCATCCGGTCCAGGCGCACGGTCAGGTTTTAGGTGTTTTACAACACCCTCAATCTCTTCAACAGTGAAAGGGTTGGCCAGGATCTCTAAGCCATCTACCACAGGCAGAAAAACAGACAAATCAAAATCAGACATGGGTGGGCAGGAAACACCCATTCTGTTCTTAAAACAAGACCAGAAAGCAGCAGCTTTATCCATATGATCCACCAAAAAATTCCCAGAAGTATCTGAGATGGATGGAATAGAATTTCTCCTAAATCTCTCAGTGGCTCTGGCATGAGAGTATTTAGTATTCTCCCCAGAAAGCCTAGCCCAACGAATAGTACAACGTTGCTTCCAGTAATCAGATTGTAAAGCAAGCAAATTCTTGATATGCTTCTTAACTATAAGTCTGAAATTAAATTCAGGAACACTCAACTGCCGCATATCTTCCATTTGATCCAAAAACAAAATCACCTTACTACTCATATCCATAAGAATCTTTATCTGTGATAAATTCCTTCCCCAATCCTTCAAAGCATATCTGAGATTCTTTAATTTAGCAGTGATTTTGGAGGTTATTGATTTGGCCAGAACAGGAGTATTCCAAATCTTAGTCACAAGGTCCATGAAACCAGGTTGCTTAACCCAGTGATTTTCAAACCGAAAAATATTTGCCTTTGGGATGTTGGTTCCAATTTTAACCATACAAGGCAAGTGGTCAGAGGTTATTTTAGACATGGGTAACACCATGGTATTAGGGAAATCTAGTGTCCACTGGCATGAAGTAAAGAACCAATCCAATTGAACCAAAAGTGGATCACTTTGCATATTTGACCAAGTGAAATTCCTGCCCTTAACTGGCAGCTCCAATAAGCCCAGATGGCTGATAACATCATTAAATATAAACATATCATTTAGATCAGCCCCCGGCTTATTTCGATTATCCAGTGATCTAATGAAATTAAAATCACCAAGAATCATCCAGTTCTGATGAATCGGAATGGAAAGATTATATAACCAATTAACAAAATCTTCTCTTTCCACCCCCTTGCAAGGACCATAAACATTCACCAAATTCCAAGAAATAGAGTTGTGAATAGAAGTGAATTTAATGTGAATGGCACAGCGATGAAC
The DNA here is from genome assembly GCA_028641055.1 of Alopecurus myosuroides. Lineage (NCBI taxonomy): Eukaryota > Viridiplantae > Streptophyta > Magnoliopsida > Poales > Poaceae > Alopecurus > Alopecurus myosuroides. The sequence continues at coordinate 372,431,709 of CM054059.1, forward strand.
TTCTAACAATTATCCACTAAAGATGGAACTGTTCATAGCACAATTAAACCTCCAGAAGCTCCAACAGAGGGAGAGAAGACAAATTGATCAAATCTTTTAGGGCAGAACGACCTAATAAAGGAATGATCAAAATCTTGGCATTGTCTCTTGTAAGCAAATGATAGAAGCCTGACTTTCCTCAGTTTTATTATAAACTGCGTCTCTTTTAGCTTTATCATTGAGTCCTCTCACATTCCAGTCAAAAAAAATCCAATCCAAGACTAGATGGGCCTTATTATCCATGGAAAAAATATATAGTAAAGGAAATTGCTGATAATCATAAGATACCAGCACAGTAGATATCCAAAAGATAAAACCCATAATGTAGTACATATGCCATGTAACATAACAAAATGTAACAGGAAAAATCAGCAACAACTCCAGGGACCAAACGGGCCCAAAAGATAAAAAGAAGGCCCACTAATCATCAGAACTTGATGGAGTGGTGGGCTTCTTTGGAGCAGCTTCAAGCTTCTCCACCGTTAATTCCGAATCTTCTATCTAGAGTATGGTTCCCGCCCTCCGCAGAACAGCAACAGGAGTGAAAGGAGGTACTCCCCCTGTAGAGTCTTGAGGACGAGCAGACTTGGCCTTTTCCCTAGGTTCTGGCTTGTCTGATGCAGGCAAAACCCTGAACCCAGCATTCTTGGCAAGGCTACGCGTCACTCTACGCTCCTCAATGACAAGTGGAGTAGACACCTTCCTGGTCCTCTTCTTGGAAACCGGCTCGGGAGTAATCAGTTCAGTAGCAGGGCATGAATCCAGCAGCAAAGGAACAGGAGCAGCAGAGGAAACTGGCAACTCGAAGGGCAGCAGAGACGACAGAAATTCAAATCTTCTGTCAAAAATAACCCGTGCTTTGTGCTCCAGAAAATATCTGTACCACCCCACCACAGGATCAGGCAGCAGGACTTGAAGAATCTGCACTTCATTGTTCAGATCTGCACCAATTTCAGGGGGTGGTGGAACAAAAGGAACCATAGCCAGTTGGTTATGTTGCACCTGTTGCTGCATCTCCACAAAATGTTCCGGGCCCTCAGCTCGTGCAACATTCATGGAGTCAATGGAAGCGCCAGAGAATTGAACAGATACAGAAGACTGCACCTGCTCAGGTTCAACAGGCTCCTCCGGCGCAGCATTCTCTCCCTGCTCCTCATTGTTCCACTCTCCCCAGCCACCTTGCTGTGGTTCAGGCTGAGCCGGTGGAACCCAAGCATCTGGAATTGGGGCCTCTGGAGCACCAAAAGCTGGGTGTGGATTGTCCCCAGGAGGGAGAAGGTCTTCATCCCCCGGCAAAGCATCAGCAGCATCACTGTCCAGAATAAAAATAGGGCAGGTCCAGGAAACAACATGACCACCGTAACGCTGAACCTCCCTAATCACAAGCGAGCGGGGAACATCAGCACCGCTCCCATAAGTAACCTTGAGCAAGGTGCGAACAGGAGAAGCGTCCTCCCTCCACCAGGTCCGGAGCTTGCCAAATTTGGACACAAACTCCCGAAGAAACTCATCGGTGCGATAGTCCATGTGCAGATTCAGAATCATAATCCACCCAGTCCTTGAATAAGTTGTTGCTCTAACATTATCTCCTTCATCATGCCGAATGAAGGATAGCATCCTACCATCAGGAAAGATAAAAGGAGGAGAGTGTACCAAACAATCTCTGGCAACTTGATCCGCCATGCGGAACATGCCAACTCCCACAGCGCTCTCCGAGAAGGAGACAACTTGCAGATGTAATTCCTGAAAGATGTAATCGACGATTTGCTGCAGGATATCGTCGAGCTCTTCTACCGGTGGACGCGGAACCAACTGAGCAATGGCCCAGGATTCATGGCGGCGAGGTGGAGCCGCAGATGAGGTGATGAAGAGGCGAGCAGGCCGCTGCTCGGCCGCCCATACCTCCTCAACATGCATCCCCGCCGGGATGAACCTGGTCGGATCACAGGGGAAGTTCGCCATTGCTAAGAGAGGTTGCGATTCGAGCGGCGATTCCGATGAGGGTTTTCCAGGAAGAGTGGCAGGGGCAGGGGATAGAGCTGAGGCAGGGGACTCCTCGGTTCCAATAGTCGACGATTTAACTACCCAGCGCAGAGTTCCATTAATTCCCGGGCAGTTTCTGCGGATATGGCCCGAACGTGAACAAGACCAGCACCGAATCCGGCCCGTACACTCTTCCGTTGCATGTTTAGCTGAGAGGCAGTTAGAGCAAGGCCAAACCTGGGCCGCCATTTTATCAATTAATTTTGCGAAGCCATCATCAACAGGCATAGAGGCCACGGTAGGGGGTACAGGGATAGGATCCCTAACAGACTTAGTAACAATAGAATCAGCATTAAAAGATCCAAACTTAATAGCAGGCAGTTCACGATCAATATCAGAACCAATTTTGTTAGGAATCGTGGGGGAGCAGTTGGTGCACGAGTAGCAGAAGGTTTTAGTAAAGGCTTGTACCGTTTAGGTTTTACCTTCTTTTTCCTCGTGACAACAGTCCACTCATTAGTCTGATCGTGGTTCCACTTTCTCCATTCAGCCATCCAATTTGGACCACCGAAACTCCAAAGATGAAAGAAGCACTTGAAGTGGAAGCAAGAAAACCATTTAATCTTCATAATATGAAATCCAACCTCCTTAGAAGCGACATCAAAAGAGAAAACCCGATCATGAAGACAGGTAACATTCAAAGATCCACAATACCCTCCAATCGCCGCCTCAAGAGCCAAAGCAACCGTATTAACATCAATTTTGAAAGCAGCACGGCCAAAAGATACCACCATTTTGAAAGCGCCGTAATTTTTAGTAGCGTGAACGTCCGATCCGAAGAGAATGCGGACTTCCTTAGCAAGAGCTAGACCTATAGAGAAATCCAGGTCTAAAACTTTAGCTGCATGGACTAAACCCACCGCAGGATCAATGGGAGTCCGATCCAAAAGCGGCACCAAAGAATCCACGTCCAGAATAGGAACGATGGCATTGTTATGATCCAGAAGAGACCCCTTTCGTGGAACCAGATGATCCTGAACCCTGGCACGATGACAAGAAAATTGGATCTCAGATCCAGGATGAATGCTTTCACGTACCTTGAGAAAACGTTGATCAAGCACAAAGCCCGCTTGATCTACAAGTTGGATCCGCTTGTCCTTCGGATCTAACAGAACAAAACCCACGTAAATGGGATTGAACCTGAGATCCAACTCGGTGGAGAAGATCGCCCTCCACCGCCAACAAGAGCGATCAAAAAGAGATTTTGCCTTGGTCATTGAAGAGAAGGGGGTGCACGACACTGCCGGAGTGGCAGATGTCGTATGGGAGGAGGCCGACTACGCCGGAGTGACGATTGTCGGAGAAGGAGGGCTAAAACCCTAGATTGCCATGAGCGCCGCCTAGGGAGAGAGTCCTAAGTTCTCGCTCGGGATGGGGTGATCAATTTACTATCTTAAGTCATCATTCCACAAACACTCTATATTTTGACCCACATCAATATTCAAACAAGTCAAGTACCTATGGATACAAGTATAGAGTAACAACAAGTTATAACCTCTATTAGAGGAATTAAATTGATAGCTAAGTAAAACCAATCATGTATGAAACAAGTATCTATCTTTTGGGAAATAAAATAAGAAGTATATGGAAGGATAATAAAAGTATGAGCTAACTCTTAATCTAGATCTTATTATTTTGTCTAGATCATATTATCTTGTTATCTTCCAATCTTCTCTAAGTCATTTTACAAGAGAAGCAACCACAAGAACAGAAGAACTACCACATGAATATCTTAAGAAGGATTCTTTGGAGGATTCTAGAAGTGCTACTTCACTCTAGTTTAAGGGTATTTGGAAGCTCTTATATCTTGATCTGATCTTATTAACACTCTTGAAATAGTATGATATTCCAATGTTAGAGTTATATAGAAGTAGTTTGATAACAAGCCTTGCAACCTTGTTAACAGATCACTTTTGTATACTCAAACACTTGAGTGTCTTACACAAATAAACAAAAGATCATATAACCTAGTACATCTCATCCAATTGTATATGAGTAGGAATTTGGAGGCAAGTCTGGCCCACTTGTTAACAAATTCTTCTTATATGCATATGGTAACTTGATGTCACAAAATGAACCTACACTCTTTTATAAAAATCTAAGTAAAATCCTTGCTTGGAGTAATTGGATGTTTTCACCAATGGTGAGACAACTGAGGTTGGAAACTAAGAGAGGAACCTACCTGCAATGGAAAAAGGTGATAATAGAAGACTAGTGGCAACTAGAGAGAAGAACATCAAGCAATAGAAGGACATGAATCAACACTGCCTCAGTAAGGGAGCATAAGAAATTATCCAGTGAATCTTTAGGAAAATGTTAGAATAACTATAAACTCTGTCAAGCTCATAAGAGAGGAGGAACTCATAATAATATGTTTAATGGAATCAAGTATCAAGTAAGAAATGATAACAAGCCATTACATCCCTATACCTTGTCAAGCTCAACAGAGATGAGGAACAAATAGTAACTCTCTTAGATGGAAACAAGTATCCATTAAGAAATAACAACAAGGTTTTCCATCCACATGTTTTGATATGTGGAGGTAAATGAAAACAAGCTTAATACCTTGTTTTCCAAATCCTTTTCATAAATAAGATTAACAGGTGATAACAAAAATTCATCTACATATAACCATGTAAATGATTACATGTTCTAAAACAACATGAGATAGTATCCACATTTGGAAGTTGGAGAAAAACAAACAAATGAGGTTTCAAAGCCACTCATGTTTTGCATTTGATACAGTACTGAAATAAACAAATATGGTTTACATACACCCAAGTGTGATGACAATCAAAAGTATTAAGATTTTCATTAATGAAAATAACAAAGTTATATTAAATAAAAACAAGTTATTTACCCATTAAAAGCATTTGGTTTGAGATGGAATAAAATTCCATACTAGGTGATTTTCATGACAGTGCATAGAGATATTATTAACTAGTGTTACCAAATGATTATCTGAAAGATGAATATCTAAAATTGTTCACCAATATTACAATAACATGATGGTTGTACCATATTCATATGTTAGGATGTATGAAATAAATTTAAAACCCATTTGAAGTTGAAATGGAGTTGGAAATCACAAAAACCCCTCAATAGAGCACCCTAAGGTTAAAATTTAAATCTTGATCAAAATTGAAAAAGAAAAACATGGTGATCTTAGAAATTTGATAAGGATTTCAAAAATGATTTTTATTATTTTTTCTGTTAACAGAAAAGCCCAGAAAACAAAGTTTTATTCACAATTTTATTAAACAGAAGGACCTATTGGTAATATGTAAATTCTGCTAGGGGGTTATGCAGAAAAGGTTCTTTTGTCTTCCTCCAGGACGGCAGTGTGCGTGTCGCCGCCGCCGTCGCCGCCTGACCACGTCTCGCTACCTTCCCGACCCCGATAATTATCGAGGAGACGTCCCCATCGATCCCTCCTTCCTCTCCTCTCTTCCCCGTGCACTCTCTCGCTCTCTGTCTCTCTGTATCAAACCCGAACCCTAACCCTAAAAGTGGGCAGCCGCCGCTCGCCGTCGCCATCTCCGGTCACCCCTGCACGATTTGGGACCACTGGGAGATGCGCGTGGTCATGCTCTTCTTCCTCGAGCAAGTAAAGGAGCTGGGATGGCCCGAGGCAGCGGAATCGGGCTCTCTTCTCCGAGTCCGGCCGCCAGCCAATTTTCAACCTTGCCGGCGATTCCGACCGTGCCTCGACTCCCCGCCACCTCCATCGCATTCAGCGTAAGCTCCTGGTGCTCGAGCACCCTCCCAATCCCTTACTCTTTTCCGCAAACGCTGTAACGCTGAAGACCGTCGCCGTCCGCCGTGTTCAAGCTCGTCGGCGCTGTTCCGGTGACCATATGGTCGAACCGATACAATCGTTGGGTTCGTGAGGCTCCCATCTACCTCTCTGTACCAATTAATTGTATCAATTCGAAGTGGAGACTTGGATTGGGGATCAACAGGGAAGATCCTCTTCTCTGATGACGAAATCATGACGTCATAACGTGTTTTATTTTCCTTTTTGATTTAAAACCTAATATGACAGGTGGGCTCCACCTGTCAATTTAAATAAACAGAAAAATTAATTAACTTAATAATTCAATAACATTAATTCTGTAAATCAGAAAAAAATAAATAATATACCATAGTAATCAGAAAAATAAAATCTAATTGATTATGAGATTTTCAAATGTATTTGATAAAATTCAAATTTGAACATTTTTTAATTAAATGAAATCACTAAAAAAAATTGAGAAAAATAAAGAATAATCCAAAATTTCAGAAAAATAGAAGTTATATACCAAAATGATCCAAATGACTTATGCAACTCATCTATGATGTTTTCATAGTCATTTGACCAAGTTTTTATGTGTGCAATGTTTTGCCTAATCATTTAAATTCATAAATTAATAACTTATTCAAATATTTTTAGAAAATATCAATTGATATACCAAATTAAAGAGAACAACATTTCCAACTCAAACATGTCAATTGTAAAACATTTTACTTAACTTCTAAACTTGCTTTTATAAGTATACTGAAAGTCTATAAATGTCTACTAAAAAGCAGAGATGATTATCACATCATTATTTTCCTTATTAATAAAAACCTCATGTTTTCACACCTACTAAACCTATCATCACAAGTCATTAGTAAGTATTGTGATGATAGAGTTAGTTGTATCATTTCATCATTCTTATTTAAACTCTTTATTAAATAGCTCCATTTATTTCAACAACATAAAAGAATATGTGTGTTATCTTTCCAACAGTTGTTTTCCATGTGTTCTTGTTTTGTTATCTAACCAAGCAATGACACTTCTACTTAAACATAACAATAAATGTGTGTTAAGTAAAGGTGACACACATGTGAGTCTAAAACAAGTAATACCCACATCACCTCAAGTAATGAAACAATTCACCTAAAACATGTGTGATGAAGATATCGTATTAAACGTGGCTTACACTTGTAAGCTGGGGTGTTTTCCAGGGTATTTCACGATGCATCTCATTACTATGCATGTATCATCTTGCTAGTGTTTTCTGTAGTCTTTATCGAGACTACATTGCTATCTTTCAGATGTCGGGATTTCCTACGAGACCCTTGAACCCGAAGACATGAATCATTATGGTTATTTCAATCTCAGGCAAGTTCATCACTTGCTCATATCCTTTGTAGTACTTCATAACAAACTAATTGCAAAAACTCTATCGTATTACCACTTAGTCTCAAAAGAATGCATGATCCTATTTTTACAATTATATGACTAATTGAATGACTACCCGAGTGGTAGTGTTCTGTTTGGTGGGCGGATGGGACCATGGTAAGATAAATAGGTGAAAGGAAGGTTCCATCTGCACGGGAACATATTACCTAGGAATAATCACAAATGCCGTCAGAACTCGGTGCGCCATAAATACCGCGTTAACCATGGGTCTTCTATGGGGGGAGTAAGTCAGCTGTGATACTTTTCTCGTTCGCATGTCAACGGGCTGCCAGAGACGTACAATGTAGGTTCTGCGGGACTACATGCACATGGGTGGGAGCCCTTACGTCCCACGGACTCTGGGGTCTATGAGTGTCTTCCAGGGGCGCGTAGATCTCCATCGTGAGGGGTGGAATCAGGCGTTCAACCTGCTGGCGGAAATGGGTGGGCATGCGTTGTGCGGAGAAGCACAGTTTGGCTTGGACCAACAACCGGGCCCCACACCTGAGTGGGAGTGGACAGGATCTCGTGCCTGGTTGTGCAACATGGTCTTGGTCGTCCATGGGTAAAGTAACGCACCTCTGCAGAGTGTAAAAGGATGTGGCATGTTACCCCCTGTTCCGGGAAGGAACTACGAACGCTACAGGAAAGGCAACTCCATGAAGTTCTAGCTCCTGTGATGGTCTGGCGGGCATAGTTTTCAGAAGTAAAAGCAATCTCTTGAAGAAAGTTTTACAAAACCTTGCATTAGCTTATGACTCTTTCGAGTCTGAAGCTGTAGTTAGTGCATCAAACTACGTCTATATATCATGAACTTGCTGAGTAACGCTCGTTACTCGTTCGTTCCCGTTTGACCCCCAGCTTAGAGTTGAAGCCTGCGGGAAGTCGTCATCGTGAAGCATCATCATCAACAACATTGATGGAGGAGAAGCTATCAAGGTGTAGGTGGAGTCCATCATTAGACTTAGTTGTATCAAGCCATAGATTAGGGCTGGCATCAGCCGTAGTGGATTTAGTTCTGAGCTAGAGTTCTTCTCCAGCTTGGATCTTCGCATTGCTTCTTCTGATGTTCATTTGTATGATATCTTCTTGATTCATCAAAGAGATTCTCAAGATTTTGTAATGAAGTTTGTATCCTATAGTTTTGCCTGGACCTGCTATGTTTCTGCTGTACTACTCTGAGGGATGTAGTATTCACGGATAAGTCCTTTTGTGAGTATTATGTCATCGACTTGCGCACTACACATGCAGTGGTGTGTTGGGTCACCACAGATGGTATCAGAGCGAGGCGACCTTAGGTTTAAAACCTTTTAGGAGATCTGTAGGTTGGTAAAGATTATAGGAAGCCATCTCATCTAAACCACATTTCCTACAACTATGATGATCATCCATTTGAGAATGATACATTCATACTTGTATAGAATCTTCTTACTCAACTTGAGTAAAGATACTTATCTATTTTCTTAATACCTAGGTATGAATAGTTATAAGCTTAGTAAGTACTGGTACCATTAAGAAAAGGAATTCTGATATAGTCAGAGATGATTAAGTCAAGGGGATGATTACCCCATTCTATGAATGTATAGGATGGAGTAGAACATGGTATAGAGTAAGTATAGGAGTCAACAATTAGGGATGTTTGAGAGTCATGAAGAGAAATTAGACCATGGTAACTACGGGGTATATACCATATCCTTAGTTATCAAGTCTAGAGGTGAATCCCTATAGTATAGTATAGAATTAGGAGAAGGCATATGCATTGATGGAAGCTACAGTACTACTCCTACGATATGATTAACAACATGACGGACCAACAGATGCCATGAGAAGCTTATCATAATCACTATGAAGTACTTCAGTTGACATAGTACTCAGTCCCATATGGAACCAAGTTAGGCAACAACTACTCTAGGATCATTTTTTGTCTTGGTTTATTCCATTGTAGTAAGGCATGCAATTGGAGTAATTACCAAGGTAAACAGTGGTTGTGTAGAATAGGATTACAAGGTACTATATACCTACTTGTAGTGTATAGCATTTAAGAGCCTTGGTACTTGAGATGTTTTACTCTAAGTACTTTTGTTTCATAGGCTTTTGATGCATGAGTGATAACTGCATTTGGGATTTATTGGATCTTATTTGGATCTTTGATTGACTAGATCTGTGCATGAAGTTGGAACTTGATGTGCAAATGCATGTGCAAACACTGAGTTCTTTCTGGATGTTACTGGTCTAGAGGGTATAGGATTATAATGAGAGCGGTCTGAGTTATCAACAGATTGATACAACCACCAAAGCTCTGGAAGACCAGGAAGTCAAGAAGCCAGAAGTCAATGAAGTCACTGATGGGAATGGACCACATTCACATCTTGTTTGGATTTGGTGAGATATTTCATCAACACATGGTGAGATATACCACAAGTGATGTTAATAAAATCACATGATTAATTATATCCGAGAAGGAAACATGTAGAAGTTTGATAAAGAAACTTATAGAGTCACCCTTTAGAAGTCAACACTCAAGGATATAGAAGGACCATAGGAAGTAACTAGTGGACTAAGTTATAGTCATCTGTAGGAAAAGGTTAAAAACTCGAGAAAACTCGAAGATATTATCACTAATACGTGAGTCTAAATCAATGTACGCTATATTGTACAAGTTTCTTTGAGCAGTCTTTTATTTGAGACCATTAGATTGAACCAAATGGAGTCCTAACCATAGACAATATCTAGTCTACTGGAAGAACCTTATTGGTTATTCATCACCGGTGGATATAACCAAATGTTATCCAGAAAGTTCTGAGAAGTAGGAAACCATTCCTATTTATCGGAGAATGAAACTTGGTATCCACTATATGGTGGAAATACCACGTGTTCTTCGTGAGACCATTAGGAAGCCTAGTAACGAAACAGAGTTGTCATAATAACTCGCATGGTATTAGATTATCATGCACGACAGTGGAAGGTGAACAATCAAGACAAGAGGCTACACATGCCAAGGACAACACAAGAAAACAGTTGTGAAGATTCAACGGTCTACAGAAGTTCTCTCTACCTATCTTTACGTGAGAAAGGTTGAACTTCGGGACGAAGTTCTTGTTAAGGGGGAGATACTGTAACATCCCAGTGTTTGGGAGGTTATAAGGATCTAAATTTAATATGTGCATTTGCAAAGCATGCATCTAAAAGTACGGGAAATTTTGGCGCGAAAGTTTAAACGAATCAAAGTGACCAATGTTTCACTTGACATGATGAAATAGGTCTAGTTCATCTAGTCAAGAGTACATTTGGAGTGATCTTTATAACATAGTATCTCTACAAACCAAATCATATGATTACACAAACCATAATTGGTTGTGACCAATACTAACTCTTAACAAGTCTAATCTCAAGTCCATAAGTGACTTGGGATAATTCACTAGGTATCTAGAACTCAAAGTGGGGTGAGAATCCAAATATCATAATTGATGATCATACTTTCACCAATGAGTAATACCCAACTTAACCATCTCATCAACAGAGATGGCATCACCTATAAAACAACAACTCTCTAAGTTATCAACCAGTCACACCACACCTTTATAAACTATCTCATAATTGTTAAGTGCACATTCACAATCAAATAACAAAGGTTTAATTGAACACACATCATACAGACAGGTGTTAACTCAAAACCCACCAGTGGAAAATGACATAATAATTGTATTAATATATTTATCGAATATGTACATATCTCATCAATCATAAAAGAAGTATCTACGAGAAGAAATAAATCTTCTTCAACTATTGATAAACCGTGATCATTACATATGATATTCCCAAATCTCTATATCTGCATTATGTTTACAAATGAAGAACATAAAATAACAACATGACACTTGAGAAAACATTTTCCAACTCCGACTTAAATCATTAAACCCCAATCATCTTCTCATGATCATTGTCTCGTTCATCTTATATAAGTGAGCATATGAGATCTCAACACATCAAGGAACCACTTGATCAATTTACTATCTTAAGTCATCATTCCACAAACACTCTATATTTTGACCCGCATTAATATTCAAACAAGTCAAGTACCTATGGATACAAGTATAGAGTAACAACAAGTTATAACCTCTATTAGAGGAATTGGATTGATAGCTAAGTAAAACCAATCATGTATGAAACAAGTATCTATCTTTTGGGAAATAAAATAAGAAGTATATGGAAGGATAATAAAAGTATGAACTAACTCTTAATCTAGATCTTATTATTTTGTCTAGATCATATTATCTTGTTATCTTCCAATCTTCTCTAAGTCATTTTATAAGAGAAGCAACCACAAGAACAGAAGAACTACCACAGGAATATCTTAAGAAGGATTCTTTGGAGGATTCTAGAAGTGCTACTTCACTCTAGTTTAAGGGTATTTGGAAGCTCTTATATCTTGATCTGATCTTATTAACACTCTTGAAATAGTATGATATTCCAATGTTAGAGTTATATAGAAGTAGTTTGATAATGAGCCTTGCAACCTTGTTAACAGATCACTTTTGTATACTCAAACACTTGAGTGTCTTACACAAATAAACAAAAGATCATATAACCTAGTACATCTCATCCAATTGTATATGAGTAGTAATTTGGAGGCAAGTCTGTCCCACTTGTTAACAAATTCTTCTTATATGCATATGGTAACTTGATGTCACAAAATGAACCTACCCTCTTTTATAAAAGTCAAAGTAAAATCCTTGCTTGGAGTAATTGGATGTTTTCACCAATGGTGAGACAGCTGAGGTTGGAAACTAAGAAAGGAACCTACCTGCAATGGAAAAAGGTGATAATAGAAGACTAGTGGCAACTAGAGAGAAGAACATCAAGCAATAGAAGGACATGAAGCAACACTGCCTCAGTAAGGGAGCATAAGAAATTATCCAGTGAATCTTTAGGAAAATGTTAGAATAACTATAAACTCTGTCAAGCTCATAAGAGAGGAGGAACTCATCATAATATGTTTAATGGAATCAAGTATCAAGTAATAAATGATAACAAGCCATTACATCCCTATACCTTGCTCAACAGAGATGAGGAACAAATAGTAACTCTCTTAGATGGAAACAAGTATCCATTAAGAAATAACAACAAGGTTTTGCATCCACATGTTTTGATATGTGGAGGTAAATGAAAACAAGCTTAATACCTTGTTTTCCAAATCCTTTTCATAAATAAGATTAAAAGGTGATAACAAAAGTTCATGTACATATAACCATGTAAATGATTACATGTTCTAAAACAACATGAGATAGTATCCACATTTGGAAGTTGGAGAAAAACAAACAAATGAGGTTTCAAAGCCACTCATGTTTTGCATTTGATCCAGTACTGAAATTAACAAATATGGTTTACATACACCCAAGTGTGATGACAATCAAAAGTATTAAGATTTTCATTAATGAAAATAACAAAGTTATATTAAATAAAAACAAGTTATTTACCCATTAAAAGCATTTGGTTTGAGATGGAATAAAATTCCATACTAGGTGATTTTCATGACAGTGCATAGAGATATTATTAACTAGTGTTACCAAATGATTATCTGAAAGATGAATATCTAAAATTGTTCACCAATATTACAATAACATGATGGTTGTACCATATTCATATGTTAGGATGTATGAAATAAATTTAAAACCCATTTGAAGTTGAAATGGAGTTGGAAATCACAAAAACCCCTCAATAGAGCACCCTAAGGTTAAAATTTAAATCTTGATCAAAATTGAAAAAGAAAAACATGGTGAGCTTAGAAATTTGATAAGGATTTCAAAAATGATTTTTATTATTTTTTCTGTTAACAGAAAAGCCCAGAAAAAAAAGTTTTATTCACAATTTTATTAAACAGAAGGACCTATTGGTAATATGTAAATTCTTCTAGGGGGTTATGCAGAAAAGGTTCTTTTTTCTTCCTCCAGGACGGCAGTGTGCGTGTCGCCGCCGCCGTCGCCGCCTGACCACGTCTCGCTACCTTCCCGACCCCGATAATTATCGAGGAGACGTCCCCATCGATCCCTCCTTCCTCTCCTCTCTTCCCCGTGCACTCTCTCGCTCTCTGTCTCTCCGTATCAAACCCGAACCCTAACCCTAAAAGTGGGCAGCCGCCGCTCGCCGTCACCATCTCCTGTCACCCCTGCACGATTTGGGACCACTGGGAGATGCGCGTGGTCATGCTCTTCTTCCTCGAGCAAGTCAAGGAGCTGGGATGGCCTGAGGCAGCGGAATCGGGCTCTCTTCTCCGAGTCCGGCCGCCGGACAATTTTCAACCTCGCCGGCGATTTCGACCGTGCCTCGACTCCCCGCCACCTCCATCGCATTCAGCGTAAGCTCCTGGTGCTCGAGCACCCTCGCAATCCCTTACTCGTTTCCGCAAACGCTGTAACGCCAAAGACCGTCGCCGTCCGCCGTGTTCAAGCTCGCCGGCGCTGTTCCGGTGACCATATGGTCGAACCGATACAACCGTTGGGTTCGTGAGGCTCCCATCTACCTCTCTGTACCAATTAATTGTATCAATTCGAAGTGGAGACTTGGATTGGGGATCAACAGGGAAGATCCTCTTCTCTGATGACGAAATCATGACGTCATAACGTGTTTTATTTTCCTTTTTGATTTAAAACCTAATATGACAGGTGGGCTCCACGTGTCAATTTAAATAAACAGAAAAATTAATTAACTTAATAATTCAATAACATTAATTCTGTAAATCAGAAAAAAAAAATATACCATAGTAATCAGAAAAATAAAATCTAATTGATTATGAGATTTTCAAATGTGTTTGATAAAATTCAAATTTGAACATTTTTTAATTAAATTAAATCACTAAAAAAATTGAGAAAAATAAAGAATAATCCAAAATTTCAGAAAAATACAAGTTATATACCAAAATGATCCAAATGACTTATGCAACTCATCTATGATGTTTTCATAGTCATTTGACCAAGTTTTTATGTGTGAAATGTTTTGCCTAATCATTTAAATTCATAAATTAATAACTTATTCAAATATTTTTAGAAAATATCAATTGATATACCAAATTAAAGAGAACAACATTTCCAACTCAAACATGTCAATTGTAAAACATTTTACTTAACTTCTAAACTTGCTTTTATAAGTATACTGAAAGTCTATTAATGTCTACTAAAAACCAGAGATGATTATCACATCATTATTTTCCTTATTAATAAAAACCTCATGTTTTCACACCTACTAAACCTATCATCACAAGTCATTAGTAAGTATTGTGATGATAGAGTTAGTTGTATCATTTCATCATTCTTATTTAAACTCTTTATTAAATAGCTCCATTTATTTCAACAACATAAAAGAATATGTGTGTTATCTTTCCAACAGTTGTTTTCCATCAGTTCTTGTTTTGTTATCTAACCAAGCAATGACACTTCTACTTAAACATAACAATAAATGTGTGTTAAGTAAAGGTGAAACACATGTGAGTCTAAAACAAGTAATACCCACATCACCTCAAGTAATGAAACAATTCACCTAAAACATGTGTGATGAAGATATCGTATTAAACGTGGCTTACACTTGTAAGCTGGGGTGTTTTCCAGGGTATTTCACGATGCATCTCATTACTATGCATGTATCATCTTGCCAGTGTTTTCTGTAGTCTTTATCGAGACTACTTTGCTATCTTTCAGATGTCGGGATTTCCTACGAGACCCTTGAACCCGAAGACATGAATCATTATGGTTATTTCAATCTCAGGCAAGTTCATCACTTGCTCATATCCTTTGTAGTACTTCATAACAAACTAATTGCAAAAACTCTATCGTATTACCACCTAGTCTCAAAAGAATGCATGATCCTATTTTTAGAATTATATGACTAATTGAATGACTACCCGAGTGGTAGTGTTCTGTTTGGTGGGCGGATGGGACCATGGTAAGATGAATAGGTCAAAGGAAGGTTCCATCTGCACGGGAACGCATTACCTAGGAATAATCACAAATGCCATCAGAACTCGGTGCGACGTAAATACCGCGTTAACCATGGGTCTTCTATGGGGGGAGTAAGTCAGCTGTGATACTTTTCTCGTTCGCATGTCAACGGGCTGCCAGAGACGTACGCTGTAGGTTCTACAGGACTACATGCACATGGGTGGGAGCCCTTACGTCCCACGGACTCTGGGGTCTATGAGTGTCTGCCAGGGGCGTGTAGATCTCCATCGTGAGGGGTGGAATCAGGCGTTCAACCTGCTGGCGGAAATGGGTGGGCATGCGTTGTGCGGAGAAGCACAGTTTGGCTTGGACCAACAACCGGGCCCCACACCTGAGTGGGAGTGGACAGGATCTCGAGCCTGGTTGTGCAACATGGTCTTGGTCGTCCATGGGTAAAGTAACGCACCTCTGCAGAGTGTAAAAGGATGTGGCATGTTACCCCCTGTTCCGGGAAGGAACTACGAACGCTACAGGAAAGGCAACTCCATGAAGTTATAGCTCCTGTGATGGTCTGGCGGGCATAGTTTTCAGAAGTAAAATCAATCTCTTGAAGAAAGTTTTACAAAACCTTGCATTAGCTTATGACTCTTTCGAGTCTGAAGTTGTAGTTAGTGCATCAAACTACCTCTATATATCATGAACTTGCTGAGTAACGCTCGTTACTCATTCGTTCCCGTTTGACCCCCTGCTTAGAGTTGAAGCCTGCGGGAAGTCGTCATCATGAAGCATCCTCATCAACAACATTGATGGAGGAGAAGCTATCAAGGTGTAGGTGGAGTCCATTATTAGACTTAGTTGTATCAAGCCATAGATTAGGGCTGGCATCAGCCGTAGTGGATTTAGTTCTGAGCTAGAGTTCTTCTCCAGCTTGGATCTTCGCATTGCTTCTTCTGATGTTCATTTGTATGAGATCTTCTTGATTCATCAAAGAGATTCTCAAGATTTTGTAATGAAGTTTGTATCCTATAGTTTTGCCTGGACCTGCTATGTTTCTGTTGTACTACTCTGAGGGATGTAGTATTCACGGATAAGTCCTTTTGTGAGTATTATGTCATCGACTTGCGCACTACACATGCAGTGGTGTGCTGGGTCACCACAAATACTCTCTATCAACCTCCAAAATCTTGGTTCTCGTGAAAACAAGTTCATCATGAGAATCATCTCGTGGTGTTTTGTAACCGCCGTTGATCGGCTTCCTTTTTCAAGTGGTTTGTACTTGACTTTCTGTTCATCTCACACATTGTGTGAATTTGTCAGTCACTTCAGCCATGTGGTCTTAACTATGTGGTATATGTATTGCTACGTCAAAACCACCATAGGAAAGAGATTCTCTATTCTCTTACGGTGTTTCAACCCCCATTGGTTACCATCCTTATGGTGTGACCAAGAGTTCCTCCTTCACTATGGTGTTCCAACATTCCGTGGTTATTCATCTTCCGTCATGAAGTAACATTCTCATATTTGACAAAGTTTTCGACAAACTTTAACGGAATGAAAGTTCCTTCATCTTCCGTGTCCACTCCGAAGAGTGAACATGATTTCGTATCAAATTCTCTCTGATGCACGATTACAGTGTTTTCTCGTGTTTTCCCTCGTCTACAGATATTAAATTGTGGTATCCAAGACAAACCTTTCCATCTTGGTACTCGGTTTGAAGAAACCTCGATGTAATAAGTTTTCCAACCTTTGTTTTCCAAAAGGATTTAAAGTCTTGTGCAAAGCTCATATTCTAAATCCTTTCAAGAACCATCATCCATAAACTTGAAACCGTCTTTTATTCCCTCCGTTATCTTGATGTGTTTCATGCCTGTTAACTCAAAAGTTCTTTACGAACATTCTTGACCTGAGTTAGCCATGAGATACTCGATATTCGTGAAGATCAATTCCTTAGAGTTTTCCCTCTCACCAAAGGTGTAGCCAATGAAAACTTCATGATGCTACGGATCAACCTCTTCGGGAAGAGAACCGTAAGGTTAAAGAAGATCGTTCAAAAACCGGTGTTCCTTCTTTCTTCTCCTTCAAGAAATCTTGGGACGAGATTCTTGTAAGGGGGGTAGATTTGTAACATCCATGTTTTGCTACAATAGGCCATTTTTTGCGACAATAGGGTTTATTGTGTTGTTCTCATGTCATTCATGCATGAAAGAATTTTGAAAAAAATTAAATTTGAATTTAAATGAAACTGGCATAAAAATCACTTAAAGTGATCACCCAAAATTTGTTTTCAAAACAATTTCAAAATTGGAAAACCAAGTAATTGTTTCGTTGGAAATTTGATGAGCTTTCCAAAAACTATTTTTGCCAATTTTTCTGGTTGCAAAAAGGCCCTCAAAACTTTGTTTTAGTTCTGTTATTAAAAGAGAGAAGGACCTCTATGAAGTTCAGGGGGGTTCGCAATTTCTCCTTTTGTCTTCTACCTCAGGCAGGCAGACACCTGCGTGCCCTCACCGCCGGCCTCGCACGGACACCTCCTGCTTGCCAACGAGTACGAGGAGAGGTCCCAGGCGTGTCCTGCTCCCCTTCCTCACCTCCTCTCTCCTGCCTCCTCTCTGTGCCTCTGTTTCCCCCCAACCCGAAGACCAAACCCTAGCTCGCCGGAATTCTCACCGCGCCGCCGCTACGCACTGCCCCGCGGAGAGATGAGGAGCCCGCAAGCTCCGCCTTCCTCCTATGCCCCTCCTCGAGATCAGAATCGAGCCGAGGCGCTCCGTATTGACGCTGGCAACCCCATCTTCCCTGAGTCCGGCCGCCGGCCGCCGCGCTCGATGCCGCCGTTCCTGACCTCCTTCTCCCTCGCTGTCTGCCTCAACACCATCACGGTGAGCTTCCGCACCCACCGACTCC
The DNA here is from genome assembly GCA_028641055.1 of Alopecurus myosuroides. Classification (NCBI taxonomy): domain Eukaryota; kingdom Viridiplantae; phylum Streptophyta; class Magnoliopsida; order Poales; family Poaceae; genus Alopecurus; species Alopecurus myosuroides. The sequence goes on from CM054059.1 coordinate 372,449,832, forward strand.
CTCACTGCGCCTCCTCTCCCTCTCTAGCCCGCTGCCGACGAGCTCCACTTCCGCCGCCACGAGACTTCTCACCGCCACCGTTGGAATCCCTAGTGCCTCCTCTAGCTAATGGACCGATCAATTCCACGAAACACACAGCGAATTCGTCGATTTCAGTTTCTTCTGTCAGGAGCAGAGCCGGTGACGTCACCTTCGCATCATGCTGACGTCATCGTGGCCTTCTCTGTTTCTGAAAAATTCTAATGGCTGACACGTGGACCCCCCACCTTTATTTAAATTACTGAAAATGTTTAAAAATTGAATAAATAATAACTATTAAAATATTAGTCAGAAAAATGTGATAAAAATATGAGAATGATCAGAAAAATGTTCTCTATCCAAATATATAATTTTCACACATGTTTGAGAAAGTCCAAAAATGAGCATTTATTTAATGTTGTTTAATCATTTAAAATAGAAAAATAAGTTTTTAATCAATAAAATTAGAAAATTAATAGTTATATACCAAATTGCTCAAAATGACAAATGGAATCTAGTTATGATGTTTTCAAACCCATTTGAGCAAGTAAAATGGTACTCACTTTCGGAATCGTCCGAATTTCCCCTCCGGGGTCTATTTCGGGCTAATTTTAGTAAAAATGCATAACTGATATACGAACCCTAGGAACCCAACGAACATGTTTAGGGCTTAATTTTATTGCATTAACTTGCTCATGCATACATGTTGTGCATTGCATAGATGCCATGTTGATTGTGTTCTTCTTTTCGGTGTTGTTTTCCCCCTCGGTAGAATCCGACCCCGAAGTGAAGGCCAGAAACTCCATGGTGAATACTTGATCTTAACCGACAAGTCAAATACTTAATCCAGAAGATCTTTATCTGGTTTTCTTATAACCAAGGCAAGCATAACCTCTTATCTGCTCATATATGCTTTCGAACAACATTTGAATCTCGTACTTTGCATTCGATTCCAAAGTATTTGATGCTAGTAGATATAGTTCACCTATATACTGCATTGCCTCAATATCCCGATCCGCTGCTCCTAGCCGCCATAGATTTGCTTGTGCGCATCGCCAGAGCCTCATATCTGCTTTGCTTAGCTTTACATGTTGTTACCTCTGCTCCATCTGGTTTATGAATCAGAGATGCGATAACCTAGTATGATATGATGACGTGGTAAGATGAGCTTTGTGTGGATAACTTGACTAAGGCTGGTATGGGAGGCCACTTGGGAAGTGGTTGTTCGTCCTATACTCGCCAACCCTAGGATTACGGTCTCGAGCGGAAGCCAAGACTAAGCGTGCAACCACACGCGGGGTCTAAGTAACCGCGCTCGACCAACTAACTTGTTTGGCCAGATGCATGAGTCACGTAGTTTGAGATTTCCATTCGGCACCACAAGTAAAACCTTTTAAACGGTTTTGAAAACAAAATGCTCCGCTAGGGCGTGACTGGGGCCAATTGATGGACGTACACGGATCTTGACCCCGCCTCACAGAGACAGGTGTCGTCAGGAGGATGGCCAACTCCCTGTTGACGGGGTGGCCCTGTCTTGGGTTGACTCATGGATAGGGTCGGGTAAGGTAAAGGTCGTGGCCAGCCACCCTCTGCCGCGTTCCATGGAAGAACGTACATGTGGCGCTAAGAGTCGGATGGTACGTGTGGGTAAAGTGTACATCCCTGCAGGGCAATCTTTTCGAAAAGCCGTGTCCACGGTTAAGGACGACTTGGTGAATGCAAAGACCATAGATAACATGAACGTGGCGTAAAAGATGTTGACAAAGCATGGAGGTAATGTTTGAAGGGTGCCTCCTCGGAGATGCCGAGAGGGGTGATCCTTGTAGCATGTGAGATGCTGGGAACTGATGTTGGTGGTTTTAAACGATGATGATTACAGTAGTGAGTTTCTCATCTGTTTTGAAAACATTCTATGAAACGTGCTATTCTTCCTCGACTTGGAAAACAAAGATTGCTTTACGCAAAACAGCCTTCATAAAACCCTTTCTGAAACCAACAGATATATAATAGGTTAACTAAGTCTGGTTGAGTACCTCCCGTGCTCAGGTTTGCCTAATTTTGGTTCAGGTGGAGTTCCTCACTTCGGTGGTGTTTCAACGTGGACATCGACGAGTAGTTTGGGGTTCTCGGGTAGCAGCCTGGAATCTATGGGCTGGGACGTCGCCTTATGTTGCGGCCTCTTAGGCCTTTTTGGTTCTTGTTGATTAGCAACATAATTTGCCCTCCGTTATCTGATGTAATGTTGGGTCATGTGACCTCTGCTTGTAAGATATACTCTAGTAACACCTGTTTAATAAAGCTTCATGTTTAGAGTACTGCTTTGATCAGTTGTTGGTTTTGAGCTCATTGTTATACAGTTTTGGTTATGCCTGCATAGTTGTCGCAGTCGAGGGATTGTGGAGCCGATGATCCATGTCCGAGCCCGTCTGCCGATGTGATTCGTCCTGGGGCGAGGTAACCCCAGTAACCTTCGATTGTTGTTGCACTTTCTGGACACATAACATCTCTGTATAGCGTTGGTCCCGTTTCCTTCAGTTTCATACGATTCGTGGACTCTTTGATATGCATAGTTGGTTATGACTAGCATGGATACAAGGAGTAGTAGACTGGGGATCCGGACTACGTGCCGATGAATCCAGTCTGCCTGCCGTTGTTTGTTGCGGCCGGGGCTGGTAACCCTGAAGCCCTTGTGAGTCCATGGCTAGGAGCACATAACAGTATGTATATCTCTGGGTCCGGGGTCGTGACAGTTAGAGTGTGGCATGGGTCTTAGAAGCCCAATATTCGCTCACTCTTTGTGTTATGGTTTCACCGGCGTCGGATTCTCGCTCGTGGGTTCAAGGACTACTCATAGCCCGAAACTCTCGGATCTGACGGAACGGAGGGGATCTTGCCAATAGGTGGTCCCTATCATTGTCTTGGTTGTTCCTTGGGCCTAACCTAAGACAACCGAGCAATTAATTCCACTTTGCTACCCCCTTCCGGCTCACGTAGAGGGTCCAGATTAGCAGTTCCATCCTTTTTTTCTCCAACGGGTCTAGGGTTTTTCTGGAGAGGAGCTTCGGAGCGTCTGAATCCCACCCAAGACTACGTTATTCCATACCATGTGTCTTATAGTGTGTCATGTGTCTTCCATGACAAAGTTTGCCTCAATCTTTGTGTTCTAGCTTCACCGGCGTCGGATTCTCTCTTGCGGGTTCCAGGGCTATATATACTCAGAGCCGAAACTCCTAGATCTGGTGGAACGGGGGGAATCTTGCCAAGAGTTGGGCCCTACATTATATTGGGTATTCCTTGGGCCTAAACTAACACAGTCAAGCAATTAGTTCCACTTTGCTACCCCTTCCGGCTTACCTAGAGGGGCCAGATCAGCAATTTCGTCCTTTTCTCCAACGGACTTAGGGTTTCTCCAAAGAGGAGCTCCGGTGCGTCTTAATCCCACCCAATCCTAGGGTATCACATAACATGTTTGTTGTAGCGTGGCATGGGTCTTGGATGCCCAAGATTCCGTCACTCCTTTTGTTAGGGATTCACCGGCGTCGGATTCTCTCTCGCCGGTTCCAGGGCTACTCAGAGCCCGAATCTCCCGGATCTGACGAAACGGGGGGAATCTTTCCAATATGTGGGCCCTACCATAGTATTTGGTGTTCCTTGGGCCTAACCTAACAGAACCAAACAATTAGTTCCGCTTTGCTACCCCCTTCCGGCTCACGTAGAGAGGGGCCAGATCGGCAGTTTCGTCCTTTTTCTCCAGGTGGCTAGGGTTTCCACGGAGAGGAGCCCCAGTGCGTCTTAATCCTACCCAGGCCTAGGGTATCACATAACATGTTTGTTAGAGCGTGGCATGTCTCTTGATTCCCAACATTCCCTCACTCTTTGTGTTAGGGTTCACCGGCGTCGGATTCTCTCTCGCCAGTTCCAAGGCTACTTAGAGCCCGAAACTCCCCGATCTGACGGAACGGGGAGGAATATTTCCAAGAGGTGGGCCCTACCATAGTCTTGGGTGTTCCCTTGGGACTAACCTAACAGAACCAAGCAACTAGTTCCACTTTGCTACCCCCTTTCAGCTCACATAGAGGGGCCAGATAGGCAGTTCCGTACTTTGCTCCAGGGGGGCTAGGGTTTCTCCGGAGAGGAGCTCCAGAACGTATTAATCCCACCCAAGCCTAGGGCATAACATAAAATGTTTTTTAGACGGTGGAATGGGTCTTGGATGCACAATATTCCCTCACTCTTTGTGTTAGGGCTTCACCGGCGTGAGATTCTCCCTAGTTGTTGCATGAATGAAACTCCCGGATCCAACGGAACGGGGGGATCTTGCCAAGAGGTGGTTCCTACCATTGTCTTGGTTGTTCCTTGGCCCTAAACCAAGACAACCAAGCAATTAGTTCTACTTTTATACCCCCTTTCGGCTCACGTAGAGGTTCCATAACGGCAGTTCCGTCCATTTTTCCAACGGGCCTAGGGTTTCTCCGGAGAGGAGCTCCGGAGCATATGAATCCCACCCAAGCCTAGGGTATTCCGTACCATGTGTGTTAGAGTGTGTCATGGGTCCTGGATGTCCAATATTCCCTCACTCTCTGTGTTATGGCTTTACCGGCGTCGGATTCTCTCTCGTGGGTTCGAGGACTACAAACAGCCCGAAACTCCCGGATCTGAAGGAACGGAGGGAATCTTTCCAATAGGTGGGACCTACCATTGTCTTGGTTGTTCCTTGGGCCTAACCTAACTCAACCGAGCAATTAGTTCCACTTTTTTACCCCCTTCCGGCTCACGTACGTAGAGGGTCCAGAACAACAGTTCCGTCCTTTTTTCTCCAACCGGCCTAGGGTTTCTCCGGAGAGGAGCTCTAGAGCGTCTTATTCCCACCCAAGACTAGGGTATGTCATACCATGTGTGTTAGAGTGTGACATGGGTCTTGGATTCCCAAGATTGCCTCAATCTCCGTGTTATGGCTTCACCGGCGTCAGATTCTCTCTTGCGGGTTCCAGGATATACTCAGAGCCCGAAACTACCGGAAGTATGGGGAATATTTCCAAGAAGTGGGCCCTACCATTGTCTTGGGTGTTCTTTGGGCCTAACCTAACACAACCAAGCAATTAGTTCCACTTTGCCACCCCTTTACGGCTCACGTAGGGGGGCCAGGACGATTGTTCCGTCCTTTTCTTTAGCGGGCCTAGGGTATCTCCGGAGAGGAGCTTCAGAGCGTCTGAATCCCACCCAAGCCTACGGTATGCCATACCATGCATGTGTATTATAGTGTGGAATGTGTATTCGATGACCAAGATTCCCTCAATCTTTGTGTTATGCCTTCACCGGCTTCGGATTCTCTCTCGCGGGTTCCAGGAGTACTTAGGGACCGAAACTCCCGGATCTGACGTAACGGGGGGATCTTGCCAAGAGGTTGTCCCTACCATTGTCTTGGTTGTTCCTTGGTACTAAACCAACACAAACAGGCAATTAGTTCCACTTTGCTACCCCCTTTCAGCTCACGTAGAGGGTCCAGCATAGCAGTTCTGTCCTTTTTTCCAGCGGGCCTAGGGTTTCTACGGAGAAGAGCTCCAGAGCGTATGAATCCCACCCAAGCCTAGGGTATGCCATACCATATGTGTTAGAGTGTGGCATTCATGGTTCCTCGATGCCCAATATTTCCTCACTCTTTGTGTTAGGGCTTCACCGACGTGAGATTTTCTCTAGTTGTTGCATGACTACTTAGGGACCGAAACTCCCGGATCTGACGGAACAGGGGGAATTTGCCAAGATGTGGGCCCTACCATTGTATTGGTTGTTCCCTTGGGCCTAACCCAACAGAACCAAGCAATTATTTACACTTTTTCTACCCCCCTTCAGGCTCACGTAGAGGGTCCAGAACGACAGTTCCGTCCTTTGTCCAACGGGCCTAGGGTTTCTCCGGAGAGGAGCTCTGGAGCGTCCGAATCCCACCCAAGCCTAGGGTATTCTATAACATGTGTGTTAGAGTGTGGCATGGGTCTTGGATGCCCAATATTCCCTCACTCTCAGTGTTATGGCTTCACCGGCGTTGGATTCTAGCTCGCGGGTTCCAAGGCTACTCATAGCCCGAAACTCCCGGATCAGACGGAGAACGGGGGGATGTTGCCAATAGGGGGGCCTACCATTTTCTTGGGTGTTTCTTCGTCCTAACCTAACACAACCAAGCAATCATTTCCACTTTGCTACCCCCCTTCCGGCTCACGTAGAGGGGCCAGAACGACAGTTATGTCCTTTTCTACAGCGGGCCTAGGGTTTCTCCGGAGAGGGGTTCCAGAGTGTCTGAATCGCACCCAAACCAATGGTTTTCCATACCATGTGTGTTAGAGTGTGGCATGCGCCTTGGATGCCCAAGATTTCCTCACTCTTTGTGTTAGGGCTTCACTGACGTTAGATTCTCTCTAATGGGTTCCAGGATACTGAGAGCCCGAAATCCCGGATCTGACTAGACGGGGGGAATATTTCCAAGATGTGGGCCCTAAAATTGTCTTGGGTGTTTTTTGGGCCTAACCTAACACAACCAAGCAATTAGTTCCACTTTTCTACCCCTTTTCGTCTCATGTAGAGGGTCTATAACGACAATTCCGTCCTTTTCTTTAGCGGCCCTAGGGTATCTCCGGAGAGGAGCTTCGGAGCGTCTGAATCCCACCCAAGCCTAGGGTATTCCATACCATGTGTCTTATAGTGTGGCATGTGTCTTTGATGCCCAAGATTGCCTCAATCTTTGTGTTATGGCTTTACCAACGTCGGATTCTCGCTCGCGGATTCTAGGGCTACTCAAAGCACGAAAATCCCGGATCTGATGGAACGGGGGGAATCTTGCCAAGAGGTGGGACCTACATTGTCTTGGGTGTTCCTTGGGACTAACCTAACACAACCAAATAATTGGTTCCACTTTGCTACCCCCTTCCGGCTCACGTAGAGGGGGCTAGACTGGTAGTTCTGTCCTTTTCTCCAACGGGCCTAGAGTTTCTCCGGAGAGGAGCTCCAGAGCGTCTTAATCCCACCCAAGCCTAGGGTATCCCATAACATGTTTTTTAGAGTGTGGCATGGGTCTTGGATGCCCAAGATCCCCTCACTCTTTGTGTTAGGGCTTCACCGGCGTTAGATTCTCTCTCGCGGGTTCCAGGGCTACTCATAGCCCGAAACTTCCGGATCTGACGGAACGGGGGGAATCTTGCCAAGAGGTGGGACCTACCATTTTCTTGGGTGTTACTTGGGCCTAACCTAACATAACCAAGCAATTAGTTCCGCTTTTCTACCCCCTTTTGGCTCACGCAGAGGGGCCAGGTCGGCAGTTCCGTCCTTTTCTCCAATGGGCCTAGGGTTTCTCCGGAGAGGAGCTCTGAAGCGTCTTAATATCACCCAAGCCTAGGGTATCACATAACATGTTTTTTATAGTTTTGAATGGGTCTTGTATGCACAATATTCCCTCACTCTTTGTGTTAGGGTTTCACCGGCGTCAGATTCTCACTAGTTGTTGCAGGACTACTCAGGGACCGAACTCCCAGATCTGATGGAACGGGGGGGTCTTGCCAAGAGGTGGCCCCTACCATTGTCTTGGTTGTTCCTTGGGCCTAAACCGACACAACCAAGCAATTAGTTACACATTGCTACCCCTTTCGGCTCACGTAGAGGGTCCAGAACGACAGTCTTGTCCTTTTTTCCAGCGGGCCTAGGGTTTCTCCGGAGAGGAGCTCCGGAGCGTCTGAATCCCAACCAAGACTATCGTATGCCATACCATGTGCGTTAGAGTGGTGAATGGGTCATGGGTTCCCAATATTCCCTCACTCTATGTGTTATGGCTTCACCGGCGTCGGATTCTCTCTCGTGGGTTCGAGGACTACTCATATAGCCCAAAACTCTCGGATCTGACGGAGAACGGGGGGAATCTTTCCTAGAGGTGGGCCCTAACATTGTCTTGGGTGTTCCTTGGGCCTAACATAACACAACTGAGCAATCAGTTCCACTCCGCTACCCCCTTCCGGCTCACATAGAGGGGCGACAACGGTCGTTCCCTCTTTTTCCCCAACGGGGCTAGGGTTTCTCCGTAGAGGGGTTCCAGAGCGTCTGAATACCAACGAAACCAAGGGTTTGCCATACCATGTGTGTTAGATTGTGGCATTTGCCTTGGATGCATAAGATCCCCTCACTCTTTGTGTTAGGGCTTCACCGACGTCATATTCTCTCTAATGGGTTCGAGGACTACTTAGAGCCCGAAACTCCCGGATCGGAAGGACGGGGGGAATGTTGTCAAGAGGTAGGCCCTACATTGTATTGGGTGTTCCTTGGGCCTAACCTAACACCACCAATAAATTAGTTCCACTTTGCTACCCCCTTCCGGCTCACGTAGAGGGTCTAGATCGGCAGTGTCGTCCTTTTCTCCAACGGGCCTAGGGTTTCTCCGGGGAGGATCTACAGAGCACCTTAATCCCACCCAAGCCTAGGGTATCACATAACATGTCTGTTAGAGTGTGTCTTGCGTCTGCCCAAGATTCCCTCACTCTTTGTGTTGGGGCTTCACCGGTGTCATATTCTCTCTCGCGGGTTCTAGGGGCTACTACTCATAGCCCGAAACTCCCGGATCTGACGGAACGGGGGGAATCTTGCCAAAGGTGGCCCCTACCATTTTCTTAGGTGTTAATTGGGCCTAATTAACCTGACAGAACCAAACAATTAGTTCCACTTTGCTACCTCCATCCGGCTCACGTAGAGGGGCTAAATCGGCAGTTTTCGTCCTTTTCACCAACGGGCCTAGGGTTTCTCCGGAGAGGAGCTCTGGAATGTATTAATCCCACCCAAGCCTATGTTATAATATAACATGTTTGTTAGAGTGTGGCATGGGTCTTGTATGAACAAGATTCCCTCACTCTATGTGTTAGGGCTTCACCAATGTCAGATTCTCTCTCTCGGGTTCCAGAGCAACTCAAAGCCCGAAACTTTCGGATCTGATGGAATGGGGGGATCTTGCCAAGAGGTGGGCCCTACCATTTTCTTGGATGTTCCTTGGGCCTAACCTAACACAACCAAGCAATCAGTTCCACTTTGTTATCCCCTTCCGGCTCACGTAGAGGGGCCAGAACGACAGATTCATCTTTTTCTCCAGCGGGCCTAGGGTTTTTCCGAAGAGGGGTTCCAGAGCGTATGAATCCCACCCAAACCTAGGGTTTGGCATACCATGTGTGTTAGAGTGTGGAATGGGGCTTGGATTCCCAAGTTTCCTTCACTCTTTGTGTTAGGGCTTCACCGCGTCAGATTCTCTCTCGCAGGTTCCAGGGCTACTTAGAGCTTGAAACTCCCCCTTCGGACGAACCCGAGGGAATACTATGAGAACATGTGGTAGATATTAGTTTTCCATCTACGTATAGCCTACCCTAACACGACCAAACAAAATATTCCATTAGGACACCCCCTTCCGACGCTGGTGGAAAGGGTAGACAAACAAGTTGACTTTTCGGTCAACATGCCAGAGTTTCGCTGAAGCGGGGGCTACGGAGCATAGGAATCCCTACAAAACCTATATGGGGTCAAATAATGTCTATACAAGTGTGTTTGGAGGCGGAGAGAGATCCAAGATCCTAATAAGAGGTGTCTTCCACTACATCTCGAAAGTCCCCCTTCAGACGAACCTGAGCGAATGTCTTATAAGAACTAGTGGTAGACATTAGTTCTCCATGTAACTATGGCCTACTGATGCATGTAAAATCCATAGATGAATTTTGCATATTTTGACATGGTTTTCTATTACATATTGCATCATATAAGGGTATAATTCAATGTTTTATAGTATTTTTGGGCTAAATTACAAAGTCCCCCAACGTTTATGGAATTAACCCTGCCTGTCAGAAACCCCGTCTGGCCGCGTGGAGGGTCCTCTTTTGGGCCCTGTGGCCCCAATTCCTTCCATCTTCGACTTACCGACTCCGTCTTGATCTAAAACCGACTATAAAAAAGGGTCCCCCGTACCCTTACGGAGAGGAGCGCCGCCGTGTAACACCTGGGGTGTTACCTTTGGTAGAAAGTGTTTGTTTTCTTTCTGCTTTGCATCCTCTGCATCATATTGCATTTGCACCATGTTTGCATCACAACTGAAAAATTCAAAACAATTTAAACCTTCACACATGTCTAAAAATTTCAATTGAAAGTTGCAACTCAAATTGTTTTCAATAAGTTGAAGTTGAATTTATTTAAAATTGCCTGCTAAATAGAATTTTTCCTTTTGTTAAAAACCCTAATGGCAACTTAAGTTTCAAATCATTTCCTTCTTATTTTACATGATCAAATTGTGGTTTAAGAAAATTAACAACTTGCACTCTTTTTAGCTCACTAAGCTTTGGGTTTATTAAATAAAATTTGTCAATTTTAAAAAAATCTACTGAAATCCTATATGAATTTCAAATAGCAAAGTTCAAACAAATTGTCATTTTCCAAATTATTGGAAATAAGTAACAAACCTTGTTATTTTGCTGTTTTGCTAATCAATAAAAATAGTTCATAAAAGATTAAAACCCCAACCCTTTTCTTTTCACCTCTCTCTCTTTATTTTCATTACAAAAAAAAGAAGAGAAAAGAAAGAAAAATCAGGGAAAAGAGAGAGGCAGCCCACAGCCCAATTCTCCCCAGCCCACCCTAGCCAGCCCGATACCCCTTCGAGTTTGGCTTCTTCCTCCTCGCTTCCGTCAGCAACAGTACGATCTCCTCCACCACCGTGCGATCTCTCCCTCCTCCGCTCGATGACTGCCGTACCGAGCTCGAGTGCACGTTAAAACCTACACCTCCCCTCAGCCTAGCCCTAACCCTAGAGCCCCCTCCTTCCCCATCGCCGCCATCTTCCATCTCTCCCTCTGCTTATTCTCTGAACCCAACCGATGCACCACTATCTCCCCATAGCCCCGATCGCCACAGCCACCTCGAGGAGCATCTGGGGCGGGGAATGGAACCGCGGAGCTGTCCTGTACATCACCGTTCCCTCGTCGCCTGCTGGACGTCGTCGTGGTGGCCACGCCGTCGCCGGAGAGGACCTCGCTGCTACTGTCCGTCAGCAGCAGATAGCCTTCCTCGACAACCACCCGCGGTAAGCCAACTCCTCTCCTTTCCCTCGTTTTCCTTCTCGCACGTCTGCACGCCCCACGCTCGGCAAGTACCAGCACGCACAAGCGCATCAGTTCGCCGGCCACCGCGAGCAGTCCCTGACCGGGGTCGTCTGCGTTTCGTCAGGCCATTCAGTTAACTGAATTTGTCCTCCGGTTCAGTTACAGCGTAGATGCATGTTATCCTTCCCCGCACCCCCCTACTGACAAGCCACCAGTTACCACCGCAGTGGCAACGCCCCTTCCGCGCGCACGCATCGACCCGGGATCGAATCCCCCCGGTCGCGCAAGGCCAAATCTTTTTCGCGAATCCGCCCGCGCATCTGGCCCCACCCGTCATACACTCCCCGAGGCCACATCACTACCCACCCACGCCCGCGTGGCTGCCACCTGGGCACGGGCCCGCGCCGCAGAGACCCCGGGCTGGGTTGCGCTGGGTGTAAAAACACCCCAGGGACCTGTATAAAATTCCTGCTCCCATCTAAGTCCTTTTTCCTTGCAGTTTGGTCCCTGAAAATGAAATGTTACTAACTTATATTTCATAAATCCAAAAAATAAAAAATAAAGTATGAATCTTGACCCAAATTCAATTATCTACCTATTCAAAGCATTTGTTTTCTGTTTTGCACAATTCAAATTGTTTCAAATTTCAAATTTAAACAATTCATCTCAAATTTGGTTAATTCCATAATTAATTCATAATTAATTCAAATAACACAAATCAAATATGTTTTTCAGTCCAAATTCAATGTACTTTCTGTTTATCAACTTTGTTTTCTGGTTTGCAACATTTAATTTGAATAATTGTTTCACCTCTTATTTAATGCAATTTAAATTGCCAAAATTCATAACTAATTCATTTTAATTCCAAATCCAACAAATAAAATATGTTTTCCAATCAGTTTCATGTCATTAACATGCTCATGCCATCCATATCTCTGTTTGCATCTTATCTTGTGCCTTTTAGATCTTGTTATGCATGTCCATCTATATGACAACATATGGAATGTGTGGGATAAATAATTCCAACTGTTGCCCCATTCCATTTAGATTGCCTAACTCATCTACCTTATTGTTTTCCATGCTAAACAACATTTAACTTGATGGTTAGATAAACAACTTGAACCAATTCCTACTTCTCCGGACTCCGGTTCCGATTAAATGGCTTAAGTTGTTTCCCCTGTTGCATCCTGCCATGTCATGCATATAAAATAGGATCATGCTGGATCTTTTGCCGTAGTAGTAATTGTTGCATCCGGTGTTTCTTTTAGTTCGTTGCTTCTTCGCGGATAGGACGTTGAGATGATGTGAGCAACTACAAGTTCTGCTACCTTGCGGGATCTCAGGCAAGTATACTCACTTGCTGCCATATGGCTGCCTTTCATCACTTGTTACCGATTCTTCCCGTTGTTCTTATTCTAGCCTGTTGTTACGATGCTTGTGTCTCGATCCTATTATTGTTTACCTTGCAGCCATGATATAGCCTTTTCCTTCCACTTCCTATTATCCGTTGCTTGTTTACCTTGTTGGCCCCCGTGTCGTAGTTGCATGCTTAGTGTTGTTTGCGCTCAAGTCCTGTTGTCCGTCTTATCACCTGTTTAGTTGATAGTTGTGTTTCAATTCAATTAACAACATGTTCATGTTTTGGGTAATAATAATTTGATGTTAAGGCACCGGCAGGAGGCCCGGGTTAGGGTTTTGAAGCCTGCTAGTGTCGAACCTAATTAGGAAAAGAGTCTTGTCTACTGATCCATGATGAGCGTGCTCACCGCATCCGGGTGGTAGTATGGGACCCCCCTCGACTTAGACCTGATCTGCAGCTTGTCCGAAGAGCCACACTTAGTTCGGGTGTTCCATTTTCTCCTTGCATAATGGTTTGATCACCCATGGTTACTGATGATGACGATGATGATGCATATAGGGCGAGGCCTGTAGTGCCGGGGTGTTGTGTCCTGCGGGAGTTTTGCACACCTGCGCTGAGTATTCGGCTGCGTGGCTAGGACCTTATAGCTCCGTGGCTCCTAGGATGGGTTGTAGAGACGGTTTGGGTCGTGTCAAGCCAACCTGAGTTTTAGTTGGTGGCTTGAGTGTGTACGGGTACTGGAGCACACCCTGCAGGGATAAATCTTCTCGAGAAGCCGTGTTTTCCGCGGTTATGGATTACTTGGTGAAAGTACTGGCTAACAAGTACTCAGACAACTTACACCTAATGATAATAACTTGACTAGTAATAGTCTTATTGACACAATAAGTTGAACATCATTAATCCAACAGTGTGAGTTATCCTTGGGTTGCTTCCTTAGTAGGGGGTGACATTGGATGGGTATTGTTTGGTGAGTAGTTGTAGTTGGTTACGATACGCTATCTTATCCCCCTCTTTTAGCCGGATGTTGTAGTGAGTTTCTATAGTTGGTTAGTGCAGCCCGCTGTCGCTTATTTGCAATAACCCCTTCCTTCCGTTGATCCCAAAGTATTTGTATCTTGTGATGACTGGCTACGCCGGTATCTTGTGAGTATGGTTTCTCCACTTGCCAGTACTTAACCGTACTGACCCACGAATCCTTTTTCGTGGCTGCATATTCAACATTGCAGTCAACAGGTTTGAAGTCTGACGACGTTAGCTTGGGAATCCCTCCGGCTTGGCCTGGGCAGGGATTGGACGCTCTCGGTTATCTTCAGGACTCTTAGTCCAATTTGTACCTTGTCCGTAGCCGGACGCTATGTTGTTTCTTCCGCTGTTACTTGGATCTTTGTATTGTATCAGTTGTATCCCTGACTCGTTTGAGTCCTCTTGTATATATCCTTTCTGTTGTTGTTGTGGATTATTCGTGAACTGTTGTAATGTTACAAGTGGTAACCTGGAATCGGTTATTATGTGGATTTGGCGGGAATGCTGAAATCTGCATAGTGCCCGATCTCGGGGCGTCACAAATGGTATCAGAGCCTTGGTTCCGATTCCCGAGATTGTTTCGATACGAATGGTTATCGAAGCAACGGGTCCGCAAATCCTGTAGGTTAACCTCGCTAACGGTCGTTGTTTCTAGAGTGTCAAAAACTATTTCTGCTAAACTATTTTGGAAAAACATCTCAATAGGATTCTTGTTTTTCTCCTTATCCCTATTCTATTTCCCCTCCCATCTTATTTGTTTTGGAGTCTACTCTCGTACTCAATCTTTCAGAGTGTTAGGATCCTACGTGGGTGGACGTTTTCTGAGCCTTTAACCTAATAGGTTCGATCATCGGAAGATTTCCTGGTGGAAGAACATCGTCATCAGCCCGAGCAAGAATCCCTTGTTAGTGGTGTCGAGGAGATCAGCTGGAAGCATGAAGAATCGATAGTTGAACTTCTTTCCCCTCCCGGGTTAGCAGGTGGATTGCGAGGGCGCAATCCCTTGTTAGTGGTGTCGTCTGTAACACCTGGGGTGTTACCTTTGGTAGAAAGTGTTTGTTTTCTTTCTGCTTTGCATCCTCTGCATCATATTGCATTTGCACCATGTTTGCATCACAACTGAAAAATTCAAAACAATTTAAACCTTCACACATGTCTAAAAATTTCAATTGAAAGTTGCAACTCAAATTGTTTTCAATAAGTTGAAGTTGAATTTATTTAAAATTGCCTGCTAAATAGAATTTTTCCTTTTGTTAAAAACCCTAATGGCAACTTAAGTTTCAAATCATTTCCTTCTTATTTGACATGATCAAATTGTGGTTTAAGAAAATTAACAACTTGCACTCTTTTTAGCTCACTAAGTTTTGGGTTTATTAAATAAAATTTGTCAATTTTAAAAAAAATCTACTGAAATCCTATATGAATTTCAAATAGCAAAGTTCAAACAAATTGTCATTTTCCAAATTATTGGAAATAAGTAACTAACCTTGTTATTTTGCTGTTTTGCTAATCAATAAAAATAGTTCATAAAAGATTAAAACCCCAACCCTTTTCTTTTCACCTCTCTCTCTTTCTTTTCATTACAAAAAAAAATAAGAGAAAAGAAAGCAAAATCAGGGAAAAGAGAGAGGCAGCCCACAGCCCAATTCTCCCAAGCCCACCCTAGCCAGCCCGATACCCCTTCGAGTTTGGCTTCTTCCTCCTCGCTTCCGTCAGCAACAGTACGATCTCCTCCACCACCGTGCGATCTCTCCCTCCTCCGCTCGATGACTGCCGTACCGAGCTCGAGTGCACGTTAAAACCTACACCTCCCCTCAGCCTAGCCCTAACCCTAGAGCCCCCTCCTTCCCCATCGCCGCCATCTTCCATCTCTCCCTCTGCTTATTCTCTGAACCCAACCGATGCACCACTATCTCCCCATAGCCCCGATCGCCACAGCCACCTCGAGGAGCATCTGGGGCGGGGAATGGAACCGCGGAGCTGTCCTGTACATCACCGTTCCCTCGTCGCCTGCTGGACGTCGTCGTGGTGGCCACGCCGTCGCCGGAGAGGACCTCGCTGCTACTGTCCGTCAGCAGCAGATAGCCTTCCTCGACAACCACCCGCGGTAAGCCAACTCCTCTCCTTTCCCTCGTTTTCCTTCTCGCACGTCTGCACGCCCCACGCTCGGCAAGTACCAGCACGCACAAGCGCATCAGTTCGCCGGCCACCGCGAGCAGTCCCTGACCGGGGTCGTCTGCGTTTCGTCAGGCCATTCAGTTAACTGAATTTGTCCTCCGGTTCAGTTACAGCGTAGATGCATGTTATCCTTCCCCGCACCCCCCTACTGACAAGCCACCAGTTACCACCGCAGTGGCAACGCCCCTTCCGCGCGCACGCATCGACCCGGGATCGAATCCCCCCGGCCGCGCAAGGCCAAATCTTTTTCGCGAATCCGCCCGCGCATCTGGCCCCACCCGTCATACACTCCCCGAGGCCACATCACTACCCACCCACGCCCGCGTGGCTGCCACCTGGGCACGGGCCCGCGCCGCAGAGACCCCGGGCTGGGTTGCGCTGGGTGTAAAAACACCCCAGGGACCTGTATAAAATTCCTGCTCCCATCTAAGTCCTTTTTCCTTGCAGTTTGGTCCCTGAAAATGAAATGTTACTAACTTCTATTTCATAAATCCAAAAAATAAAAAATAAAATATGAATCTTGACCCAAATTTAATTATCTACCTATTCAAAGCATTTGTTTTCTGTTTTGCACAATTCAAATTGTTTCAAATTTCAAATTTAAACAATTCATCTCAAATTTGGTTAATTCCATAATTAATTCAAATAACACAAATCAAATATGTTTTTCAGTCCAAATTCAATGTACTTTCTGTTTATCAACTTTGTTTTCTGGTTTGCAACATTTAATTTGAATAATTGTTTCACCTCTTATTTAATGCAATTTAAATTGCCAAAATTCATAACTAATTCATTTTAATTCCAAATCCAACAAATAAAATATGTTTTCCAATCAGTTTCATGTCATTAACATGCTCATGCCATCCATATCTCTGTTTGCATCTTATCTTGTGCCTTTTAGATCTTGTTATGCATGTCCATCTATATGACAACATATGGAATGTGTGGGATAAATAATTCCAACTGTTGCCCCATTCCATTTAAATTGCCTAACTCATCTACCTTATTGTTTTCCATGCTAAACAACATTTAACTTGATGGTTAGATAAACAACTTGAACCAATTCCTACTTCTCCGGACTTCGGTTCCGATTAAATGGCTTAAGTTGTTTCCCCTGTTGCATCCTGCCATGTCATGCATATAAAATAGGATCATGCTGGATCTTTTGCCGTAGTAGTAATTGTTGCATCCGATGTTTCTTTTAGTTCGTTGCTTCTTCGCGGATAGGACGTTGAGATGATGTGAGCAACGACAAGTTCTGCTACCTTGCGGGATCTCAGGCAAGTATACTCACTTGCTGCCATATGGCTGCCTTTCATCACTTGTTACCGATTCTTCCCGTTGTTCTTATTCTAGCCTGTTGTTACGATGCTTGTGTCTCGATCCTATTATTGTTTACCTTGCAGCCATGATATAGCCTTTTCCTTCCACTTCCTATTAACTGTTGCTTGTTTACCTTGTTGGCCCCCGTGTCGTAGTTGCATGCTTAGTGTTGTTTGCGCTCAAGTCCTGTTGTCCGTCTTATCACCTGTTTAGTTGATAGTTGTGTTTCAATTCAATCAACAACATGTTCATGTTTTGGGTAATAATAATTTGATGTTAAGGCACCGGCAGGAGGCCCGGGTTAGGGTTTTGAAGCCTGCTAGTGTCGAACCTAATTAGGAAAAGAGTCTTGTCTACTGATCCATGATGAGCGTGCTCACCGCATCCGGGTGGTAGTATGGGACCCCCCTCGACTTAGACCTGATCTGCAGCTTGTCCGAAGAGCCACACTTAGTTCGGGTGTTCCATTTGCTCCTTGCATAATGGGTTGATCACCCATGGTTACTGATGATGACGATGATGATGCATATAGGGCGAGGCCTGTAGTGCCGGGGTGTTGTGTCCTGCGGGAGTTTTGCACACCTGCGCTGAGTATTCGGCTGCGTGGCTGGGACCTTATAGCTCCGTGGCTCCTAGGATGGGTTGTAGAGACGGTTTGGGTCGTGTCAAGCCAACCTGAGTTTTAGTTGGTGGCTTGAGTGTGTACGGGTACTGGAGCACACCCTGCAGGGATAAATCTTCTCGAGAAGCCGTGTTTTCCGCGGTTATGGATTACTTGGTGAAAGTACTGGCTAACAAGTACTCAGACAACTTACACCTAATGATAATAACTTGACTAGTAATAGTCTTATTGACACAATAAGTTGAACATCATTAATCCAACAGTGTGAGTTATCCTTGGGTTGCTTCCTTAGTAGGGGGTGACATTGGATGGGTATTGTTTGGTGAGTAGTTGTAGTTGGTTACGATACGCTATCTTATCCCCCTCTTTTAGCCGGATGTTGTAGTGAGTTTCTGTAGTTGGTTAGTGCAGCCCGCTGTCGCTTATTTGCAATAACCCCTTCCTTCCGTTGATCCCAAAGTATTTGTATCTTGTGATGACTGGCTACGCCGGTATCTTGTGAGTATGGTTTCTCCACTTGCCAGTACTTAACCGTACTGACCCACGAATCCTTTTTCGTGGCTGCATATTCAACATTGCAGTCAACATGTTTGAAGTCTGACGACGTTAGCTTGGGAATCCCTCCGGCTTGGCCTGGGCAGGGATTGGACGCTCTCGGTTATCTTCAGGACTCTTAGTCCAATTTGTACCTTGTCCGTAGCCGGACGCTATGTTGTTTCTTCCGCTGTTACTTGGATCTTTGTATTGTATCAGTTGTATCCCTGACTCGTTTGAGTCCTCTTGTATATATCCTTTCTGTTGTTGTTGTGGATTATACGTGAACTGTTGTAATGTTATCACAAGTGGTAACCTGGAATCGGTTATTATGTGGATTTGGCGGGAATGCTGAAATCTGCATAGTGCCCGATCTCGGGGCGTCACACGCCGAAACACCGAAACAGAGACCAGAAGTTCCAGATTGGAGGGGGAAAACTCCGGCGGGGCGCCGCTGGTGTGATCTCCTACCCCTCCAACGTCATCTCCATCGACATCTCCATGAAGAGGGAGTAGTCCACCCCAGGGCTATGGGTTTGTGGAAGTAGCACTTGTATCTCTCTCTCTATGTGCTTCACTAATTAGATCCGTATGAGTTGCCTCACATGATTACGGGCACCGTTGTAATTCCTATGTTGGTGGATCTTTTCTATGAGTTATTGAATCTGAGATTGCAATTGTTTCTCTTGAGTTATTTGAGTAGATGTATCTTATGTACCCCGTTCTTATTTGCTAGCTTTGATCAATCTAGTTCTTGAGAGCGTGTGTGGGGTGATGGAAGCATTAGTTGGAGTAACGGGGGGTGGCTAGTGCTGTGAAAGTGACAGAAGTTCAGCGATCCACTTAGGTTTTGTTAAACCTTTCTTAGTTACCTCACTAGGGATAAAAAGGAGTACCTTGTTACCGGGGATTTGAAGTGACACTAATCAATCTCCATGACTAGATCTAGCAAGTTCTTACTTCAACTTCATGTCACATTGCTTAAAGCTATACTCTGGTTTTTCCTTAATTATCGAGGTGTTATGATTTATTTCGCATCTTGGTGGAGTATAAGAGGGATCAATATGACCGTAGAGATCTCTATGCTACGACGTGATGCCCATATGAAAGTACTCGATGTTAAACATGTTATTGTAATCTCACATGTAATTGTTTATGTCCACCGTCTACCACTTTATTTGAGAGAATGCAAGTGTGAAACCATGAACCCCGGTCCTATTTTAATTATAAGAAAACACTCTAGTTACTTTGCTGCAATTTACTTTACTTGCACTTTACTTTACCTGCATCTCCAATTCGAATTTACATTATCTCCATCACCACTTGCATCACAAAAATACAAAAACAATCCATTGCATATTTATTTTCTCATTTGCATTTAGTAGTAGATTTAATTATTGCACATTTACTTTCAGTTTTGCATTGCAATTTAGAAGTCTCACACCTTGTGCTTGACAACCACTTGGTGAGGTTGAGGGCACAAAACTCTCTACTTGTTTGCAGGATCCTGGAGGAAGCTTGGAAGACAACTGCTAAAATACTGGCTCCCCAAGAGTTCGATATAAACCCTCAAGTCACCCTCGTGGGGAAGAAGGCTTGCCACTAGCTACACACTCTGCACTTGGAGTCTCAACCTAGCCATCAAGCGTTTTTCTGGCACCGTTGCCGGGGAGCCATAGGTGAACGAGTTGTCCAAGGGACCTCACAAGAAGCTTCATCACCAACAAGGTGTGCAAACACCTAAGCTTGGGGAGGTTGCACCTACGTGAGTACCGTCCTTTCTATCTCCACCTACTTTCAAGTACATTGTTTTGTTTCTTGTCTTGTTTTTGTTTTTGTTTTGTTCTTGTTCTTGTTTTTGTTTTGTCTTGCATATTTTATTTTAGTTTTGCATTTAGTTATCTAGTTTATTTTTGTATTTCAAATTTTCCTAGTTACTTTACTTTTGTTTTGCATAAAAAAATTAAAAACTACATAAAAACTGTTAAACTGGGTGATATAACTAAATTAAGTGACTACACAAATACACCCAATGACCAATTCATTGCTAGGCCAATAACTACATGTCGCACCCGGACTTCTAGAGGATACTCATAGTCCGCTAAACAGTAGATAAATGGCTTACGGGGCATACCGGCACCCGCATCTCAATATGAGTAGGCCAACACGTAAACGTGTGACAACCATTCTCTACTATTCATCGTCTGCGCAAACCATCCCATAGGAATCCGGCTACTTCCATTGACGTACTTCATAATATACACACATGGTACGTCAACGGCATTTGAACAAGTGATATCACAACAGATCTCTAAGACACAAATAAATAGAAATAAGTTGCAAATAGCTCTCACTAGAGCAGAGATAGCAAATACAATCATCCAGAGGACACATGTCCCAACAAGTCATCATTACATCACAGCGGAAGCATCCAAAGTGTCTGAGTACAGACAAGATCCAAATAGGTCTAAGAGGCCGGAAACGAAAAGACGGAGCCCATCCACGAAGTCTCGGATCCTGCCCGGGTCCGCTATCTACTCGTCAGCAGCCTCGTCATACTCCACGTAGTAGCCACCATGGGGATCCTCGGAAACGTAGTCTGCGGAAACCACAGCCCCAAAGGGGTCAGTACAGACAAGTACTGGTAAGCAAGACTCACAAGATACCAAAGTGTACCCATCAACACCAAGCACAGATGCTTTGGGTTCAACGGAAGAAAGGGTGATGCAAAAGATGCGGCAGCGGGCTGCACTAACCAACTACAGATACACGCTACAACTTCCGGCTAACAGAAAGGAGATAAGATAGCGTATCGTAACCAACTACAACTAACTCCAAACAAACCCATCCTGGATCTCGCCCCTTATCCAAAGAAGCAATCCAAGGATAACTCACACAGTTGGTTTAATGATGGTTCAGGTTATTGTGTCAATAAGCCTATTACTAGTCAGATTGTTAATCATTAGGTGTAAGTTGTCTGAGTACTTGTTAGCCAGTACTTTCACCAAGTCATCCATAACCGCGGAAAACACGGCTTCTCGAGAAGATTTAACCCTGCAGGGGTGCACCAATTTGGCCGTACACGTAAGAATATCCCGCCAGACGGGAATCAAACCCACCAAGCGAGGAACTCAACACAACTCAACTCTTCTTCGCATCAAGCCCAAAGAACCCCGTGCAATTGAGCGCACGGCTAATCAAGCCCCACGAAGAAAAGGGGACCCTCATAGCACTCTAAGAACGTGTCTCCCTAAATGCCGACTACAAAAGTTTCCACCCTGGCCTCGGGTTCGTACCTGCATATGCGTGCGGCAAATGGAAAACCCGAACTAAATGAGGCGATTTGGACGAGATGCGAATCGAATCAAATTGAGGGGGGCGCCCATACACGCTTCCCACATGCGGTTAGTGCGCTCATCATGGATCAGTAGACAAGACCCTTTTCCTAATTAGGGTCGACACTAGCAGGCCTCAAAACCACGCCGGGCCTCCTGCCGGTGCCTTATCATCAAATTATTATTACCCATAACATTAATAAGATTGTTGTTTAACATCGAGCCCCAGAACATAATAGCATATGGTAACAGAAAGTAACGGACAACAAGCTCTAGCAGTAACAACCCTAAGCATGCTAGTAAGACACGGGCAACAAGCATCGGGGTTATAGGTGTGGAGGTGAGGCTATATCAGGGTTAAAGGATAACATGTGATAGGATCGGAACACAAGCAACGAATCTTAAGGCTAGCAGAATAGACAACGGAAAGTATCGGTATCCAATGTGGAAAGGAACACAATGGTTCATGTGAGTGAATACTTGCCTGCAAACTCAGCAGCCTGGTACTGAGCTAACTCCTCAGAAGGGGTGTCGTAAACCTCGTCTGTCTCAACGTCGTCGTCTATTCGAGAAGAAGCAAACAAACAACGCAGGGAGACAAACAATCAATAACATGGCATAATGCACAAACATGGGATGATGCATGGCAATTTAATTGATGCATTAAAGATAAGCTGCTTGACATGGTAACATAACATAATTAAATGGGCCCATATGCAAATTGGATTGCATGTGGAAAAGCCCATTAATTAAGGTTGGATTAAATGTTATACAACTAAACAACATGTGAAATTGGATTAGCATGATGCATGGATGAGGAAAACAAAAGGAAAACAACAGTAGATCCAAATTGAAATGAAGTTTACCAAGTTTGGAATTTTACTTATTAAGTTTTGGAATTTTGGGTTTCTTAATTGAGTTACACAAGCATTTGTTGTTTTCACCAATTTTAATTGTTCAAAATAGGTAACAAATTCATATTTTGCAAGTACACAAAATTTTAGGTGGAATACATGTTTCAATTAGTGAAAAACGATTTAGAATGATTTACTTATGAATTAAACAAGTTTGAACAAGATTTAAATGAATTTAATTCAGTTATGAATTTATTTGAATTTTTATTTGTTCAAAACATTAAATCAAATTCATATTTGAAAAGTTTATACTTTTCTGGTTTGAAAACATATTTTATAAGTTCAAAAATAAATTAATTTGACCAAGTTATGAATTTAGCAATTTTTAAATGATTTAAACAAGGTTTAAATTATTTAACCAATTTTAATTATTCAAAACATGGAATAAAGTTTATATTTGAAAAGGTGGTTCAATTTAGCATGGAAAACATATTTTATATGTGACATTTGAAATAAGTTTGAATTAGTTATGAGTTTAACCAAATTTGAAATGAGTGGTTTGAATTTGAAATTTGAAAACATTTGAAAAGTTCAAAACAGTAAACGGATGATTTAAACGGGTAGAGAATTAAATTTGGTTCAGGATACATATTCTATTTGTATTATTTGAAGTTGAAATTCAAAAGATATTTGTAATTTGAAAATAGGGACTATTCTGTAATTAAAATGGACTTAAATTGAAAAAGAAAAAGGCCAGAAACGATTTACACCTCGCAGTGGCCTAGCATGGGCCACTGACGAGGGGGCCCTATGCCACAGTGGCGCCTAGGTAGCGGTGTGTGCGCGCGCGCGTGGACGCACGGTCGCTGACAGGGGGCCCTACCTGTCAGCTAGCGCGGGCGAAAAAGTGTGGGATTTAATCCCTTAAGGTGGGGATCGAACCCTCGACCGCGGGTGTGCGCGCGTGGATGCGTTGCCACTGCGGTAGCTGCTGTTGCTTGTCAGGTTAGGGGGACTCGGGGGGGTTGAGGTTCAGATCCGTCAGATAACTGAATAAAATTCAGATTACGTTAACTGAACCTCAACGAGGGGCCCGTGGTCGCCGGCGGTGAACGGCGCGGGCTGCTGCTGCGTGGTTGCTCGCCGTGGATGTGTACGTGCTGTGTGCGTGCGGAAGGGAGAGTGACAACAGAGAGCGAAAGGAGAGAGGAGGGAGAGCTCACCGTGGAGGAAGGAGGAGAGGAGGTGCTCGGCTCGGTGAGGACGGTGGCGACAGCGAGTGGACGGCGGCGAAGATCCGGTGGCCCTAAGCCACCAAGGAGGTGTCGAGGAGGACGGCGGCAGTACGGGGGCCCGATTCCCGTACCTACCCAGCGAGGAGGAAGGCCATGTCGACGGTGATCGACGGTGGTTCAGTGCGGTGGTTGCGGTGGTGAGACACAGAGAGGAGCAGAGGAGGGAGGAAGGAGAGAAAATGGCGGCGCGGCGAGGTGGAAGGAGGAGGGAGGTTAGGGCAGCACGGGGAGGAGCTCGGGGTGGATATAAAGGAGGGGAGGTGGAGCTCGTGGCCGTCACATCCCTCCTCTGTCGACGTGGGAAGCGCCGATGGCGTGCCGTACAGAGGAGAGGGACGAGGGGGGTACCAGGCCGTGGCTGGTGGGCTGGGCTCAGCCCACTGGCCTGCCCTCTCCCTCTCTGCGCTATTTTTTTTATTTTTTTCTTTCTGTTTATTTTTTTTTGCTGAAAAGGAAAAGGGAGAAAAAGGAAGGGTTTTAGGGGTTAGAAAATTTAGGAAAAAATTTGTATAGGTTAGTTCTGATAAAAGCACAGTTGTGCAACTGTTTGTTTTCAAATTTTTGAATTTTTGGTTGCTGTTTGTATTTTAGTTGAATTTTGAGTGAATTTGATATTAAATGAAATATTGAAAGCAATAATTTAAATAGTTTGAACCTTCATGTTTATTTGAAACAAATTGATGCTCTGATTTGAATATTTCATTTGAAAAATTGTAACATAACAAGTATGAAACAAGAATTTGAAAATTGGGTTGAATTTCAAATGGAAAAACAAAGGAAAAAAATGCAAAACAAATGCAATGATGATGTTATGATGCAAAACATAAATTAACAAAAAGAAAACATTCTAAAGGTTGTTTTCATACTTGGGATGTTACAAAACGCCCCCCCCCCCTTGAAGGAATCGCGCCCCGAGATTCCTACTGAGAAGCGAAAAAGGTCCGGATACTTCTTGCGAAGATCCTCTTCGGTCTCCCACGTTGCCTCTTTATCGGAATGATGGGACCACTGCACTTTCAAGAACTTGGTGCTCTTGTTGCGAGTCTTACGCTCGGTCTCATCGAGAATACGAATAGGGTGCTCCTCATAAGAGAGATCTTCTTGCAGTTCAATGGAATCATGATCAACTGCACGATCTGGATCTTTGAAACACCTCTTGAGCTGTGACACGTGAAACACATCGTGCACCTTGGATAGCTTTTCTGGAAGTTCAAGACGATAGGCATTTTCCGCACGCCTTGAGAGAATGCTGAAAGGACCAATGTATCTTGGTGCAAGCTTTCCTTTCACATCAAAACGATGAGTACCTCTGAGGGGAGTTACACGGAGATATGCTTTGTCACCAGGTGCATAGATCATATCCCTGTGCTTTGTGTCATAGTAGCTTTTCTGACGAGACTGGGCAATCTTGAGATTGTCACGAATGATGCGAACTTTCTCTTCGGCTTCCTTAACAATGTCAGGGCCTAAGAGTGAACGTTCACCAGCTCCAGACCAATTGATTGGACTCCTGCATCTGCGGCCATAGAGAGCCTCAAACGGTGCCATGCCTAGACTTGCCTAGAAGCTGTTGTTGTAGGAGAATTCAGCATATGGAAGACATTCCTCCCATTTCATGCCAAAGGAGATACCACAATGCTCTGAGCATATCCTCGAGAATCTGATTGACTCTTTCGACTTGCCCTTGAGACTGGGGGTGATAGGCTGTGCTGAACAGAAGTTTGGTGCCCAATGCTTCTTGAAAGCTTTTCCAGAAATGATAAGTGAATATGCTTCCACGGTCTGAGCTTATTTCCAATGGAACACCATGAAGAGGAACAATCTTTGCTGTGTAGAGCTCTGCTAACTGGCTAGCTGATATTGTTTCTTTGACAGCAAAGAAGTGAGCTACTTTAGTGAGACGATCAATGACAACGAAGATTGCATCGTTGCCCCTCTTGGACTTTGGAAAACCCGTGACGAAGTCCATTTCAATCATGTCCCACTTCCACTCAGGGATTTTCAGAGGTTGGAGAAGACCGGCTGTTTTCTGATGAACTACCTTTACACGTTGACAAACGTCGCATTCAGAAACGTATTGAGCAATTTCACGTTTCATGCCAGGCCACCAATACAGTGTCTTGAGATCCTGGTACATCTTTGTACTTCCAGGGTGTGTGGAGAGAGGAGTTTCATGAGCCTCCTTGAGAATGACATCTTTGAGACTTTGAACTTGAGGAACTGCAATGCGTCCTTCGAAGAACACAGTTCCCTTGTCATCAACTGAGAAGGACTTAAATTTCTCCTTGCCTTCTTTGATGTGTTCTACCATCTTCTTTATTTTAGCATCACGAAGTTGTTCAGAACAAATCTTGTCCTTGAGAGTTGGACTGGCTGTCCAGTTTGCAAGATAGCCTTGAGGAACAAGACCAAGGTTCAGTTTCTGGAATTCTTCATGAAGAGGAGGTTGGCTTTCCATGATCATGAGATTATTGCAATACGACTTGCGACTGAGAGCATCGGCCATAACATTAGCCTTGTCTGGAGTGTAAGAAATGGTAAGATCAAAGTCTTTAATCTTTTCAATCCATCTCCTTTGCCTGAGGTTTAGATCTGGTTGAGTGAAGATGTATTTCAGACTCTTATGATCGGAAAAGATTTCAGTGCGATTACCCAACAAGTATTGTCTCCATTTCTTGAGGGCAAACACAACTGCTGCCAGTTCAAGGTCATGTGTGGGATAATTGAGCTCATGTGCGTTCAACTGACGTGAAGCATAAGCCACAACTTGACGTTCTTGCATAAGAACTGCACCTAGACCTTGGAGAGAAGCGTCAAAGAAAATTTGGAAAGGTTTGGTAGGATCTGGGCCAACCAGAACTGGTGTAGAAGTGAGTTTAGTCTTCAGGAGATTGAAACTTTCATCACATTGTGGAGACCAAACGAACTTCTTGTCCTTCTTTGTGAGGTCAGTGAGAGGTTTGGCAATCTTGGAGAAGTTTTGGACGAAGCGACGGCAATAGCTAGCCAAGCCAAGAAAACTTCTTACTTGCTTCACCGTCTTTGGAGGTTTCCAATCAACAATTGCTTTAACCTTTTCTGGATCAATGGCTATGCCCTTGGCAGAGATGACTTGACCAAGGTAAGCAACTTCTGGAATCAAGAACTCACATTTAGAGAACTTGGCATACAGACGATGCTCGCGAAGCTTCATGAGAGTGAGACGAAGATGTTCTTCATGCTCTTCCTCGGATTTAGAATAGACAAGAATATCATCAAGATATACCACAACGAACTTGTCGAGGTATTCATGGAAGACAGAATTCATGAGTCGAGAGAAAGTCGCCGGTGCATTGGTGAGACCAAAGGCCATGACGGTGTATTCATATAGACCGTAGCGAGTGGTGAAAGCTGTTTTTGGAATATCCTCTTTTCTGATCTTTATTTGATGGTAACCCATTCTCAAGTCCAACTTGGAGAATATTGAGGCTCCAGCAAGCTGATCAAAAAGATCATCGATACGAGGAATTGGGTACTTGTTTTTTATGGTTTTCTCGTTAAGAGGACGATAGTCAACAACGAGTCTCTTTGTGTGATCCTTCTTTGCAACGAACAGAGTTGGGCAACCCCAAGCCGAGGAACTAGGTTGGATGTAACCTTTTTCCATGTACATATCGATTTGCTCATTTAACAGTTTCAGGTCAGGAGGAGCTATCTTGTATGGATGCTTAGAGATTGGAGCAGTACCTGGTTCAAGTTCGATCACAAACTCAACTGCTCTGTCCGGAGGCATCCCTGGCAACTCTTCTGGAAAGACGTCAGGAAATTCGCAAACCACCGGAACATTTTCAAGTGAAGGAAGAGGTTTTGCATCGAGGGTGCATAGCTGAATGAAACTTGATTCATTTGGAGAATAGACTATCTGGCTAGAAGGGTGGAACAGAGTTATTGACTTTTGAGCACAGTCAATTTTAGCTTTATTGGCCTTCAGCCAATCCATACCAAGAATGACATCAATGTCAGAAGCAACATGAGGGAAGCAAGGAATATGTGGCCCCCAATTAGGATTTGATTATCCTTACTTATCTTGGAAGTCAACATTTGTGATCCCGGGGAGTGAACAGTGATTTGATTGCTTAGTGGAACCACAATTAGGTTGTTTGTTGCGGCAAAAGTCTTTGACACAAAAGAATGTGATGCTCCGGTATCAAACAACACTTTAGCTGGAATAAAGTTTACGGGGAATATACCGAGAACGACGTCAGGAGATTCCTCAGCTTTGTCGATCTTGACATGATTCACCCTTGCGGTCCTCCCGACAGGCCTGTTGTTGGAGTTGAAGGCTTTAGGCGGGGGAGCGCGCATCATTGCCTGGTTGGTGTTGGGACGAGGTGGTGGTGGAGGTAGCTGCCTCTGCGTGCACTTGTCAGCGTAGTGCCCCGTCTTCTTGCACTTGTAGCAAGTGACGACACGAGGAGGCCCTGGCCTTGGCTGCCCCATTGAAGCCCTTGGATCATGCATCTGAACAGGGTTGGGTGGGCGGGGAGCGAAGCCTGGAGAAGCTTGGGCATATGGAGCCCGAGTGACAGCACCATTTGGCACCCAGATGTGGCGCTTCTGCGGAGGGGTGGTCATGTTGGAGGAGGAACCACCCTCACGCGAGTGCTTGCGAGACTCCTCGAACGCCTTGCGCCCATTTTCTTCATTGAGCGCGGTGTTAACGAGCTCCTCGAAGTCTTTGGTCTTGACATTGGTGAGGGCGTACTTGAGCTCCGGGTTAAAACCTCTGCGGAACCTTGCCATCTTCTTAGCTTCAGTGGACACCTCGTCTCCAGCGTATCGAGCGAGGCGATTGAACTCACTCTGATAGCCGATGACGTCCAGATTGCCCTGCTTGAGAGAGCAAAACTCTTCACGCATCCTTTCCATGAGACCATCTGGAATGTGGTGCTTCAGGAAGGCTTCCTTGAAACAATTCCACGTGACTGGTATCCCAGTTCTCATGGCCTGAAAGTTCTCCCACCAAGTAGCTGCCTGACCCTTCAGCAGATAGGAGGCATACTTGACCTTGTCTTCCTCAGCTACGTGTGCAATCTCCAGAGCCTTGGCTATCTCACGGATCCAGTCATCAGCGTCCAGAGGCTCGCGTGTTGCCACGAAAGCTCTCGGGCCCAGACTGAGAAACTCCTTGATGCTGACTCGTGGAGCTGTCTGGTTGATGTGCTGATTAGCCTGGAACTGGGCCATCTGCGTCATGACTTGGGTCATCTGAGTCAACAGCTCCGTGATTGGCGGTGGCTCAGGCGGGGTGTTCCTTGTTGGCGGCATCATGAATGGAAATGCATTTTAGCACAACAACAGAAAAGGATAGACTTGTGTCGCACCCGGACTTCTAGAGGATACTCACCGTACGAACTGAACAGTAGTTGATTGGATTACGGGGCTTACCGGCACCCGCATCTCTTACGAGTAGGCCAACACTTATGTGTGACAACCAATCTCTACTATCCACCGTCGATGCAAACTATCCCATAGAAATCAGGATACTACCATTGACGTACTTCATACCATACACACATGGTACGTCAACGGCGTTGAACAAAATGATAACACAACAGATCTCTAAGACACAAAAGATGGAAATAAGTAGCAAATGGCTCTCACTAGAGCAGAGATAGCAAATACAATCATCCAGAGGACACATGTCCCAACATATCATCATTACATCTCAGCGGAAGCATTCAAAGGGTCTGAGTACAGAAAAATCCAACTAGGCTTAAGAAGCCGGGAATGAAAGGAAAACGGAGCCCATCCACGTAGTCTCGGATCCTGCCCGGGTTCGCTATCTACTCGTCAGCAGCCTCGTCAAACTCCACGTAGTAGCCTTCACGGGGATCCTCGTAAGCGTAGTCTGCGGAAACCACAGCCCCAAAGGGGTCAGTACAACAACGTAGTGGCAAGCAAGACTCACATTTCACCAAAGTGTAACCCGTCAACACCAAGCACAGATGCCTTGGGTTCAACGGAAGAAAGGGTATATAAAAGATGCTGCAACTGGCAGCTCTAACCAACTACAGAACATACTACAATTTCCGGCTAACAGAAAGAAGATAAGATAGCGTATCGTAACCAACTATAACTAACCAGCAAACAAACCCATCCTGGATCTCTCCCCTTATCCAAAGAAGCAATCCGAGGATAAACTCACACAGATGGATTAATGATGGATCAAGTTATTGTGGCAATAAGGCTATTACTAGTCAAATTATCATTAGTTAGGTGTAAGTTGTTCTGAGTACTTGTTAGCCAGTACTTTCACCAAGTCAACCATAACCGCGGAAAACACGGCTTCTCGAGAAGATTTATCCCTGCAGGGGTGCACCAATTTGGCCGTACACGTAAGAATATCCCGCCAGACGGGAATCAAACCCACCAAGCGAGGCACTCTACACAACTCAACTCTTCTTCGCATCAAGCCCAAAGAACCCCGTGCAGTTGAGCACACGGCTAATAGAGCCCCACGAAGAAAAGGGGACCCTCATAGCACTCTAAGAACGTGTCTCCCTAAATGCCGACTACAAAAGTTTCCACCCTGGCCTCGGGTTCGTACCTGCATATGCGTGCGGCAAATGGAAAACCCGAACTAAATGAGGCGATTTGGACGAGATGCGAATCGAATCAAATTGAGGGGGGCGCCCATACACGCTTCCCACATGCGGTTAGTGCGCTCATCATGGATCAGTAGACAAGACCCTTTTCCTAATTAGGGTCGACACTAGCAGGCCTCAAAACCACGCCGGGCCTCCTGCCGGTGCCTTATCAGCAAATTATTATTACCCAAAATTAACAGGTTGTTGTTTAACATCGAGCCCCAGAACATAATAGAATATGATAACAGAAAAGTAACTGGTAACAGACTCGAGCAAAACAACCCTAAGCATGCTAGTAAGACACGGGCAACAAACAATGGGGTTATAGGGGTGGAGGTGAGGCTATATCATGGTTAAAGGGTAACAGGTGATAGGTTCGTAACAGAAGCAACGATACATATGGCTAGCAGAAATAGACAACGGAAAGTATCGGTAACCAATGTTGAAAGGAACATAGTGGTTCATGTGAGTGATAACTTGCCTGCAAGCTCAGCAGCCTGGTACTGGGCTAGATCCTCAGAAGGGGTGTCGTAAGGATCGTCGGTCTCAACGTCGTCGTCTATCCGAGAAGAAGCAAACAAACAACGTAGAGAACAAACAATCAATAACATGGCATCGTGCACAATCATGGAATGATGCATGTCAATTTAATTGATGCATCAAAATAAACTAGTTGACCTGGTAACACAATTTAAATGGACCCATATGCAATTTGAGTTGCATATGAAAAGCCCATGAATTATGGTTGAAACAATTGTTTTATAACTAACCAACAGGTGAAAGTTGTTTAGTATGATGCATGCATGAGGAAAACAGCAAAATAACAACAATAGAATCAATTGGAAATAAGGTTTACCCATTTTGGAATTTTAGTTAACAAGTTAAGGAATTTTGGTTCCTTAAAGGTGTCACAAAAGCATTTGTTGTTTTCATCAATTTTAATTGTTCAAAATAGATAACAAAGTTCATATTTGAAAAGAACACACAATTTTAGGTGGATTACATGTTTCAAATATTGAAAAAGGAATTAGGATGAATTTATTATGACTTAAACAAGATTAAACAAGTTTTAAATGAATTTAAAACAAGTTTGAATTTAATTGAATTTTTATTTGTTCAAAACATAAATTCAAATTCATATTTGAAAAGTTTATACTTTTCTGGTTTGAAAACATATTTTACATGTTCAAAAATATTTTAATTTGAGCAAGTTATGAATTTAGCAAATTTAAATGATTTAAACAAAGTTTAAATTATTTAAGCAATTTTAATTATTCAAAACATGAAACAAAATTTATATTTGGAAAGATGGTTCAAAATAGCATGGAAAACATATTTTATTTGCATTATTTGGATTAAGTAGGAATTAGTTATGCAATTATACAAATTTCAAATGAATTGTTTGAATTTGAAATTTGAATGCATTTGAATTATTCAAAACAGAATACAAATATTATAAACAGATAGAGAATTAAATTTGGTTCAATAAACATATTTTATTTTTAATATTTGGACTTATAAAATAAAAGTTATTAGCATTTTCATTTCAGGGACCAAACTGCAAAAGAAATAAGATTTAATTTAAAACAGAAAAGCTGAAAAACAAATGTTACTCTGCAGTGGCTAGCCAATGCCACTGACAGAGGGCCCAACAGCTGCGTGGCAGCACAGGTGGCAACAGAGGCACTTACAGGTGGGCCACACCTGTCAGTGCCCAGCGCAAAATGTTTGGGATAAATCCCGCGGGCGCCAGGGCTCGAACCTGTGCCCTGCTGCGCGCGCGCAAGCGCTGCAACCAGTGCGGTAGCGAATTCGTTCTTGACAGTATAGCAAACGCAAACAGGTTATTCTTCAGTTCGTTTATCTGAACTTTTTAACAGCGCGCGCTTCTGAACCTGGACAGGGAACAACGGCGTCTCAACGGCGGCGAGCTCTGCGCGCTGCTCGGATGCTGCCGTGGATGTGCTGCTGCGAGTGGGTGGTGGATGCATGCAGCGCGTGCAGAGAGAGAACAGGGAGGAGGAGGAGATGGAAGGTGGCTCTCACCCTCGCCGTAGTCGAAGCAGAGGCTCGGGGCAGGTCACTGTCGCCAGCGTCAAGGGAGAGGACGGCGGCGTCGCTCCGGTGAGTCTCCGCCAACGAGAAGAAGCCGAGGAGGAAGAGGGGAGTACGGGGGTTCAGTTCCCATACTTAGCCCGAGGGGAAGCGTCGTCCACCGGCGGCGATCATCGGCTGAAGGTGTGGTGGCGCTCGGGTACGGTTGCAGAGAGGGGAGAACTCCGGGGCAGTGAGAGGGAAAGATGGCGGCGGCTGAGGGAGATAGGGTAGCAGGTGGTCTAGGGCTAGCTCGGGGCCTAGGGCATGGGTTTTATAGGGCTAGGCGGCAGCTGCTGGTCGTTGCCCGAGCGCGCCGTCGACGTGGCGCCGACGGATCTCCTGCCGTACGCGGGGAAGAAAAGAGGGGGGAGAGCGAAACGGTATCGGGCCAGGGAGCTGGGTTGGGCTGCTCCCCTGGCCTGTGTCTCTCCCCCTCTGCGCACGTTTTTTTGCTTTTTATTTTTTCCTTCAATTTTTTTTTTTGCTGAAATAGAAAAGGGAAGAAATGAATAAGCTTTGGGGTTAGAAAAATTAGGCAAAATATTTTATATTACTTAATTATGTTAATAGCACAAAGTGCACTTTTGTTTGCTCAAAAAGATTTGAATTTTAGGTGTTGTTTGAAATTTGATTCCAATTTAAATGATTTTGAGATTAAGTGATTATTGCAAACAAAATTTTAAAATGGTTTGAACCTTTAGTTTAAATGGAAACAATTGCTTAGAATTGTTTTGGTAATTTTCATAATTTGAAATTGGGTGTTGTTTGTGATTTGATTTGAATTTTGAAAGTAATTTGGAATTAAGTGGATTATTAAAGAACAATTTAATAGTTGATCTTTTTATTTTTCATGGAAACAAAATGGATGTTTTTGATTGAGCCTTTTAATTGGAAATTTGTAACAGAGCAAGTATGAAATAATGGTTTGAATAAAGTTTGAATTTCAATTGTGAAAACAAAAAAAAACAGATGCAAACAAAAAGGAAAACAAATGCAAACAAGAAATGAGTATGATGACATGATGCACAACTTTAATTAAACAAGAATCAAACATTCTAGGGGTGTTTTCATACTTGGGATGTTACAACTTGGCAACCGAAAGAGAGATTATTCCGACGCATGAATAGATAACCAACAGGTACATCATCACATGTTCAAATACATCAGAATATCCAACACACCATAAATGGTTCGAATGCCAAAGGATAACTAAACATAGCTAAGAATGGATACATCGGTACTCCCATGCTCATCACGCAGGACGGCGGCTAGGAGTACGGCGAGAGGTACGGTGAGGAGGACGCCCACGAAAGTAGGTAGAACGACGATCCACGTAGATCTGACGTGGTCTGAGCCCGGCCCTAGGTGTGGTGAAGTACATAGCGTCGGCTCCCTGTGCTCCAAAGCGGGGAATCCCAGTGTAACCAGCACCAAGGTTGAGGAGTGGACCTCTGATCGGCTCGTAACCTCCAGCATCTGGCAGACGACGACCAACTGGCTGATAGAAACGTGTGAAGCGCTCGTCTCCAACAAAGTCTGTGGTGTAAGTCGCTAGACGAGTCAAAGCAAGGTAGAGCTGCTCTCTGACTGAAGCCAACTCCTGAGATAGTGTGCGGGCAACTGCGTCACTGTGCCTCGAAAACTGAGCGGTGGTGTGCAGCCTGGAGTTATCATGCTCGTAGACATCCAAGTTGTCGTAGAGAGTGAAGTGAGCTCCCTCCGAAGTGATGTAACCACGGGGGATGTGGCGATAGATGGAATCGTCAAATCCCCAGTAGTCAGCACGAAGGACGGTGAGACTCACATAAGCTACCTGCTGCACGGCCATATCCACTGTGGAACCTACTGCCTCGTAGCGGTGGACTACGCTCATGCCATCATCTGACAGAATGTAGACGATAGCCTGGTAGTAGGTCTGGTCAAACCCTCGCTGCTGCTCGTAGACCTGGTACTCTGGTGCCCAACGGAACCCCAGAAAAGTGACCATGTCCCTCAGCATCTCCGGATAACCGGCAGTGCTCTCGCAACGAGTCATACGAACCACCTGCGGGTAGAACCTGAGATCCATCTGCGGATGATTGGGGAAGTTTTGATTTGACGCCGGTAGAAGAACTGAAGTGGAAAGCAACAACAAGGTTTCAACGGACGAAAAGGATGTTGAGAAGAACAGGATATCGAAGCAACATCGGGAAACACGAGACCAAAACACTCCTGAGGTACTACGGAAAAACCCATCCGGGCTTCTAAAGGATCAATATCTACTGCTTAAGGAATAGAGGATCTGCTTCCGGGGCTTACACGCCTCCGTTCTCAATCGTGAGTAGGCAACATGATAAATCATATCACAACCACCTCCATTCCTATGGTCTAGTAGATATAACTATCCTAGAGAAACCAGGATACGTGAAATCCTAACTTGAAAGTTTAGAATGAGAAGGGAAAACAACGTTGCACTTCCTTACCAGAAAAGGGAGGGTGGGTGGGGAAAGAAATAAAAGAACAGAATTCCTACTCTCACGTTTCATTTTTCCTATATAGCTACAAAATAGTTTCTAGACTCAACTGCGACCAGTAAAAGGGATCCTACAGGCAGACAGGCTCTGATACCATTTGTCGCACCCGGACTTCTAGAGGATACTCACAGTCCGCTAAACAGTAGATAAATGGCTTACGGGGCATACCGGCACCCGCATCTCAATATGAGTAGGCCAACACGTAAACGTGTGACAACCATTCTCTACTATTCATCGTCTGCGCAAACCATCCCATAGGAATCCGGCTACTTCCATTGACGTACTTCATAATATACACACATGGTACGTCAATGGCATTTGAACAAGTGATATCACAACAGATCTCTAAGACACAAATAAATAGAAATAAGTTGCAAATAGCTCTCACTAGAGCAGAGATAGCAAATACAATCATCCAGAGGACACATGTCCCAACAAGTCATCATTACATCACAGCGGAAGCATCCAAAGTGTCTGAGTACAGACAAGATCCAAATAGGCCTAAGAGGCCGGAAACGAAAAGACGGAGCCCATCCACGAAGTCTCGGATCCTGCCCGGGTCCGCTATCTACTCGTCAGCAGCCTCGTCATACTCCACGTAGTAGCCACCATGGGGATCCTCGGAAACGTAGTCTGCGGAAACCACAGCCCCAAAGGGGTCAGTACAGACAAGTACTGGCAAGCAAGACTCACAAGATACCAAAGTGTACCCATCAACACCAAGCACAGATGCTTTGGGTTCAACGGAAGAAAGGGTGATGCAAAAGATGCGGCAGCGGGCTGCACTAACCAACTACAGATACACGCTACAACTTCCGGCTAACAGAAAGGAGATAAGATAGCGTATCGTAACCAACTACAACTAACTCCAAACAAACCCATCCTGGATCTCGCCCCTTATCCAAAGAAGCAATCCAAGGATAACTCACACAGTTGGTTTAATGATGGTTCAGGTTATTGTGTCAATAAGCCTATTACTAGTCAGATTGTTAATCATTAGGTGTAAGTTGTCTGAGTACTTGTTAGCCAGTACTTTCACCAAGTCATCCATAACCGCGGAAAACACGGCTTCTCGAGAAGATTTAACCCTGCAGGGGTGCACCAATTTGGCCGTACACGTAAGAATATCCCGCCAGACGGGAATCAAACCCACCAAGCGAGGCACTCAACACAACTCAACTCTTCTTCGCATCAAGCCCAAAGAACCCCGTGCAATTGAGCGCACGGCTAATCAAGCCCCACGAAGAAAAGGGGACCCTCATAGCACTCTAAGAACGTGTCTCCCTAAATGCCGACTACAAAAGTTTCCACCCTGGCCTCGGGTTCGTACCTGCATATGCGTGCGGCAAATGGAAAACCCGAACTAAATGAGGCGATTTGGACGAGATGCGAATCGAATCAAATTGAGGGGGGCGCCCATACACGCTTCCCACATGCGGTTAGTGCGCTCATCATGGATCAGTAGACAAGACCCTTTTCCTAATTAGGGTCGACACTAGCAGGCCTCAAAACCACGCCGGGCCTCCTGCCGGTGCCTTATCATCAAATTATTATTACCCATAACATTAATAAGATTGTTGTTTAACATCGAGCCCCAGAACATAATAGCATATGGTAACAGAAAGTAACGGACAACAGACTCGAGCAGTAACAACCCTAAGCATGCTAGTAAGACACGGGCAACAAGCATCGGGGTTATAGGTGTGGAGGTGAGGCTATATCAGGGTTAAAGGATAACATGTGATAGGATCGGAACACAAGCAACGAATCTTAAGGCTAGCAGAATAGACAACGGAAAGTATCGGTATCCAATGTGGAAAGGAACACAATGGTTCATGTGAGTGAATACTTGCCTGCAAACTCAGCAGCCTGGTACTGAGCTAACTCCTCAGAAGGGGTGTCGTAAACCTCGTCTGTCTCAACGTCGTCGTCTATTCGAGAAGAAGCAAACAAACAACGCAGGGAGACAAACAATCAATAACATGGCATAATGCACAAACATGGGATGATGCATGGCAATTTAATTGATGCATCAAAGATAAGCTGCTTGACATGGTAACATAACATAATTAAATGGGCCCATATGCAAATTGGATTGCATGTGGAAAAGCCCTTTAATTAAGGTTGGATTAAATGTTATACAACTAAACAACATGTGAAAGTGGATTAGCATGATGCATGGATGAGGAAAACAAAAGGAAAACAACAATAGATCCAAATTGAAATGAAGTTTACCAAGTTTGGAATTTTACTTATTAAGTTTTGGAATTTTGGGTTTCTTAATTGAGTTACACAAGCATTTGTTGTTTTCACCAATTTTAATTGTTCAAAATAGGAAACAAAGTTCATATTTGGCAAGTACACAAAATTTTAGGTGGAATACATGTTTCAATTAGTGAAAAAGGATTTAGAATGATTTACTTATGAATTAAACAAGTTTGAACAAGATTTAAATGAATTTAATTCAATTATGAATTTATTTGAATTTTTATTTGTTCAAAACATTAAATCAAATTCATATTTGAAAAGTTTATACTTTTCTAGTTTGAAAACATATTTTATAAGTTCAAAAATAAATTAATTTGACCAAGTTATGAATTTAGCAATTTTTAAATGATTTAAACAAGGTTTAAATTATTTAACCAATTTTAATTATTCAAAACATGGAATAAAGTTTATATTTGGAAAGGTGGTTCAATTTAGCATGGAAAACATATTTTATATGTGACATTTGAAAAAAGTTTGAATTAGTTATGAATTTAACCAAATTTGAAATGAGTGGTTTGAATTTGAAATTTGAAAACATTTGAAAAGTTCAAAACAGTAAACAGATGATTTAAACAGGTAGAGAATTAAATTTGGTTCAGGATACATATTTTATTTGTATTATTTGAAGTTGAAATTCAAAAGATATTTGTAATTTGAAAACAGGGACTATTGTGTAATTAAAATGGACTTAAATTGAAAAAGAAAAGGCCAAAAACGATTTACACCTCGCAGTGGCCTAGCCTGGGCCACTGACGAGGGGGCCCTGTGCCACAGTGGCGCCTAGGTGGCGGTGTGTGCGCGCGCGCGTGGACGCACGGTCGCTGACAGGGGGCCCTACCTGTCAGCTAGCGCGGGCGAAAAAGTGTGGGATTTAATCCCTTAAGGTGGGGATCGAACCCTCGACCGCGGGTGTGCACGCGTGGATGCGTTGCCACTGCGGTGGCTGCTGTTGCTTGTCAGGTTAGGGGGACTCGGGGGGGTTGAGGTTCAGATCCGTCAGATAACTGAATAAAATTCAGATTACGTTAACTGAACCTCAACGAGGGGCCCGTGGTCGCCGGCGGTGAACGGCGCGGGCTGCTGCTGCGTGGTTGCTCGCCGTGGATGTGTACGTGTTGTGTGCGTGCGGAAGGGAGAGTGACAGCAGAGAGCGAAAGGAGAGAGGAGGGAGAGCTCACCGTGGAGGAAGGAGGAGAGGAGGTGCTCGGCTCGGTGAGGACGGTGGCGACAGCGAGTGGACGGCGGCGAAGATCCGGTGGCCCTCATCCACCGAGGAGGTGTCGAGGAGGACGGCGGCAGTACGGGGGCCCGATTCCCGTACCTACCCAGCGAGGAGGAAGGCCATGTCGACGATGATCGACGGTGGTTCCGTGCGGTGGCTGCGGTGGTGAGACACAGAGAGGAGCAGAGGAGGGAGGAAGGAGAGAAAATGGCGGCGCGGCGAGGTGGAAGGAGGAGGGAGGTTAGGGCAGCACGGGGAGGAGCTCGGGGTGGATATAAAGGAGGGGAGGTGGAGCTCGTGGCCGTCCCATCCCTCCTCTGTCGATGTGGGCAGCGCCAATGCCGTGCCGTACAGAGGAGAGGGACGAGGGGGGTACCAGGCCGTGGCTGGTGGGCTGGGCTCAGCCCACTGGCCTGCCCTCTCCCTCTCTGCGCTATTTTTTTTATTTTTTCTTTCTGTTTATTTTTTTTTGCTGAAAAGGAAAAGGGAGAAAAAGGAAGGGTTTTAGGGGTTAGAAAATTTAGGAAAAAATTTGTATAGGTTAGTTCTGATAAAAGCACAGTTGTGCAACTGTTTGTTTTCCAAATTTTGAATTTTTGGTTGTTGTTTGTATTTTAGTTGAATTTTGAGTGAATTTGATAATAAATGAAATATTGAAAGCAATAATTTAAATAGTTTGAACCTTCATGTTTATTTGAAACAAATTGATGCTCTGATTTGAATATTTCATTTGAAAAATTGTAACATAACAAGTATGAAACAAGAATTTAAAAATTGGGTTGAATTTCAAATGGAAAAACAAAGGAAAACAAATGAAAACAAATGCAAAACAAATGCAATGATGATGTTATGATGCAAAACATAAATTAACAAAAAGAAAACATTCTAAAGGTTGTTTTCATACTTGGGATGTTACACTACACCTGAAATACAAGCTGAAAGCTATGAAGTAAGTCCTAGTTTATTGAATTTAATTACTAGAGAGCAATTTGGTGGTAGTGCTATGGAGGATGCCTCTATGCATCTTCATGATTTCATGGAAATATGTGATATGCAAAAATTTAAAAATGTGGAAAGTAGTGTTTTAAAACTGAAATTCTTTCCTTTTTCACTTAGAGGAAAGGCTAAAGAATGGTTACTTTCACTACCTACAGCTAGTATAAAGTCTTGGGATGATTTAAAAGAAGCTTTCATTAAGAAATATTATCCTCCCGTTAAAATTTTGGAAAATAGGAATAATATCCTCTCATTTAGGCAAAATGATAATGAACATGTAGCCATGGCATGGGATAGAATTAAATTAATGATTAGAACATGCCCATCACATGGAGTAAATGAATGGACCATACTACACTCTTTTTATAATGGTCTAAACTACATGTCTAGAAATATACTTGATTCTGCTGCTGGAGGTGCCTTTATGAGTAAAACTGTAGGTGAGGATAAGAGCATATTAGAAAGCATATTGCAAAATTATATTCAATGGAATACTGAAAGAGCACCCAATCCCACTAAGAAAATAAACTCAATTGAAGAAACCAATGATTTGTCTTCTAAAATGGACACTATTCTTGCCTTTATTAATAAACAAAATATGGAGGAGCTAGTTGGTAGTAATTCTGAAAGTGTGGATGTTAATTTTGTTAGTAATTATGGTAGCAATGGTTTTGGTAATGCTTACAATTCATATAGTAAACCTCCTTATGTGCCAAATAAACCTTTTGTTCCATATCCTAATGCTAATGAAAATAAGTGGAAGCCTTCTAGTGAAATTTCTGAATCTAATAAATTTCTTATGGAACAAGTTGCTAGTCACAATGCTATGATACATGAGTTAAATAAGTCTATTGCATCCATTAGTAGTGATATTAAAGGGTTGCAGCTTCAATCTTTGAATTTAGATAAAGCATTGTCAAAATTAGCTAATAATCAAGCAACTCTATTAAGCATGTCAGCAGGAAAGCCACAAGCACAACCTAGTGTAGGAATGAATTCTGTAACGCCCGGGGATTTTTCCCCAATTAGATTTGTTTTATTTTCTTTTGTGCATCTCATGTCATCTTGCATCATCATTCATCACCCTAAATATAAGTTCACCAAAACTTATGACTTGTGTACCACTCAAGTTTGCAAAAATTATAAATTGTTTTGAGCCTCCTAAATACCTCAAAGTCCTTCTTTTGTTTTCTAAAAAAATAATAAAGCAAAGTATGGAAAAAAAAACGCAGGGTAGGCAGCCAAGCTAGCCCAGCAGGCCCATCTATCCCTTCACGTAAGAAGAGGCTCATGTTCGTCCTCTTCCTTCTCTGTACGGAAGTGCATCCGGCATGTCCACGTCGACCATGGGACTGATTTGACGGCCGCTGCTGCTAGCTCCCGTCCTTAAAACCTCCACTCATCCCTCTGCTCGCCCTAGCCCTCTACCCCTTCCCCTGCAGCCGCCGCCCCCTTCCTTTCTCCTTCCTCTCTCCCGGCTTTTCTGATTTTTTCTGCAACCCGTGAGTATCACCGGAGCACCCCGTCGTTGCCACGATGCCATGGCCGTTCCTACGCCAAGACTGGAGGTGGAGAAGAACCACACCGACTCCCTCTTCCTCCTCGACATCAAGCACCAGCCGGAGGTGCACCAGAACGCCCACATATGCCAATTCTTCAGTTTGGCCGCCGGTGAACTTCCTCGACTTTCCGCCGCCTTGGTCGACCTCGAGCCTGAACAAACACATCAGCAACATCCCGGTGAGCTGCACTTCCAATTACCGTCGAAATCAAGCCTTCTCCCGCTCTGCATCGTCGCCTTGTTTTCTGAAACAAGCTTTCTGTTTCCGCCATGGCCGGAGCTCCAACCTCGGGTGGCGTCGTCGGCATGGAATACTTGGACCCGCGTCACCATGTACAAGATCTTCGCCTCACCTTCCGCACTCCCTATGAATAGGATCAAGACCCGAGGAGCTACAGCAGCGCGGCGCCATCGTCGTCAAGCTCGTCGTCCATCCGTGTGGAGTGCCTCCAGGGCGTCATCTTCTTCTCCTCAGTCCGGTCTTCGTCGTCTTCCTCGTATCAAACCCTCGCGCCAACGACCTCCTCGAGGTGAGCCGCGCCTTCTGGACAACTTCCCCTTCCTCCTCGTGCTCTGTGTGCACTCGTCGTCGAACGTGCTTGGCAACCATGGCTGCCTCCTTGCTCCTGTACGTGCACACCCAGCATGACCCTACACCATAACTTCTCCTCTGGCACTGATCGTGTGCACGCACCTGCGCACGTGAGTGGAACAGCCTCGCCCCCAGGAGCATCTCCGCACCCTACTGGCACCGCGCGCCGCCCGGACACGGTCGTCGCCGGACGATTTCCGTCCATCGTCTTCCGGTCTGCAACTCCCAGATGTGGTGTTTCAGTTTCGTCAGAGAGTACATCACGTTGCTGAACTTCATTTGGTTTCAGATCTTTATCATGTCACAGCCAGCGCACAAGCCCAGTGGCTAGCCATCTGCTTTGCAAACCGGAGGTCCTTGGATCAAATCCCATCCGACGGGAAAAACCTTTTTGCTTTCATTTTTCTGTTCAAGCATGAATCTGAAGTCTGAACCTGGGATTTCCAGTTTCAGTTAACACCGAAGTGAATCTTCTACTGCTGTAGGCCTCGCTTACTATCCTGTAGTACTAACCAGCCCGTTGGCTTTGTCCCTTCTATTTTCACTGATAGACCAAAGCTCGAATCCCACTCCTGCCATTCTATTTCTTCCTTTCTTTTACAAACTTGCCTATTGCATATTTCCCAATCTATAAATCCAAATGGTACAAATTTTATGTCTACTTTTATCAGAAAAATGCAAAGAATCTTAATATGTCATCCATGCATATGTTTGCATATTTTATCTTCATTA
The DNA here is from genome assembly GCA_028641055.1 of Alopecurus myosuroides. Lineage (NCBI taxonomy): Eukaryota > Viridiplantae > Streptophyta > Magnoliopsida > Poales > Poaceae > Alopecurus > Alopecurus myosuroides. The sequence goes on from CM054059.1 coordinate 372,492,089, forward strand.
TTAGTTATGTTATGCATGCCATCTAAATAATAAAACATGGAATGAGTTGGAATAATTAAATATTGTTCCGGTTCCATTTAAAATTGCATAGATCACCTTTATATTATCTCGTCATGTTAAACAACATTTAATCTTGATGGGTAGATAAATAACTCGAACCTCCTAAATTAAATGTTGGGCTTCCGGCTCAATTTAAATTGATTTAATTGCATGAACCATAACTAATTCATTTTAACTCCAAATTTGAAAAATAAAATATGTTTTCCAATCAAAATTCTCTAAACTCTGCAAATATAAACTTTGTTTTCTATTTTGAATAATTTAAATTGCTGAAAACAACTATTTCTTAATTAATGCATTAAAATTGCTAATTTGATAACTTGCTCATTTTAATTCCAAATCCAACAAATAAAATATGTTTTCATACCCGAAAAATGCACTTAACATGTTCATGCCATCCATGTTCATGTTTGCACCTTGCCTGTTGCATTTGTAGTAGTGTTATGTATGTTCACCTAATAAATAAATATGGAATGTGTTGGGGTATTTAATTCAATTGTTGCCCTATTCCATTTAATATTGGATAGATCACCTCTACCTTGTTTAAACCTGTTAATCAACATTTAATATTGATGGTTAGATAAACAACCTGAACCAATTCCTATTTCTCCGTACTCCGGTTCCGATTAAATTGCTTAAGTTGTTTCCTCTCTGTTGCATCTTGCCATGTCATGCATATAAACTAGGATCATGCTGGATCTTTTGCCGTAGTAGTAATTGTTGCGTCCGGTGTTTCTTTTAGTTCGTTGCTTCTTCGCGGATAGGACGTTGAGATGATGTGAGCAACGACAAGTTCTGCTACCTTGCGGGATCTCAGGCAAGTATACTCACTTGCTGCCAAATGGCTGCCTTTCATCACTTGTTACCGATATTTTCCGTTGTTCTTTTCTGCTAGACTTAGTAGTAGTTGTTTCTGTTACGAACCTATCACATGAATCCTTTAACCCTGATATCGCCTCACCTCCACACCTATAACCATTGCTTGTGCCCGTGTCTAGCTAGCATGCTTAGGTTGCTTTTGCTCGAGTCTGTTACCCGTTACTTTCTGTTACTATTTCTATTACGTTGTGGGGGCTCGATGTTAATCAATCAATCCTGTTAATGCTAATGGTAATAATAATTTGATGATAAGGCACCGGCAGGAGGCCCTTTGTGGTTTTGAGGCCTGCTAGTGTCGACCCTAATAGGAAAAGGGTCTTGTCTACTGATCCATGATGAGCGCACTACCCGCATGTGGGAAGCGAGTATGGGCGCCCCCCTCAACTTGACTCGATTCGCATCTCGTCCAAATCGCCGTACTAGTTCGGGCTTTCCATTTGCTGCACATCATATGCAGGTACGAACCCGAGGCCAGGGTGGAATTTTTGTAGTCGGCATTTAGGGCGGCGTGGTCTTCCAGTGCTATGAAGGTCCCCTTTTCTTCGGGGGCTGGATTAGCCGCGCACGCACAGCACGCGGTGCTTTGGGCTTGATGCGAAGAACAATTGGGTTGTGTTGAGTACCTCGCTTGGTGGGGTGATCTCCCATCTGGCGGGTTATTCTTACGTGTACGGTTACTATGGTGCACCCCTGCAGGGATAAATCTTCTCGAGAAGCCGTGTTTTCCGCGGTTATGGATTACTTGGTGAAAGTACTGGCTAACAAGTACTCAGGACAACTTAAACATAATGATCAACCATGTTACACCCAATGATTAACAACTTGACTAGTAATAGTTTATTCACAGAATAACCTGATTCACATCTAATGCAACGGTGTGAGTTATCCTCGGATTGCTTCTTCGAATAAGGGGTGAGATCCAGGATGGGTTTGTTTGGAGTTACTTTCAGTTGGTTACAATACCCGATCTTATCTCCTTTCTGTTAGCCGGAAGTTGTAGTATCTCTCTGTAGTTGGTTAGTGCAGCCCGCTGTCGCTTATTTGCAACAACCCCTTCCTTCCCGTTGATCCTAAAGTATTTGTATCTTGTGATGACTGGCTACGCCGGTATCTCGTGAGTATGGGTTTTATCCCCCTTGCCAGTACTTAACCGTACTGACCCACGAATTCATTTTCGTGGCTGCATATTCAACATTGCAGTCAACAGGTTTGAAGTCTGACGACGTTAGCTTGGTAATCCCTCCGGCTTGGCCTGGGCAGGGATTGGACGCTCTCGGTTATCTTCAGGACTCTTAGTCCAATTTGTATCTTGTCCGTAGACGGACGATATGTTGTTTCTTCCGCCGTTATTTGGATCTTTGTATTGTATCAGTTGTATCCTTGGCTCGTTTGAGTCGTCTTGTAAATCTCTTTTCTGTTGTAATTGTGGAATATTCGTGAACTATTGTAATATTATCATAAATGGCAACCTGGAATCGGTTATTATGCGGATTTGGCGGAAATGCTGAAATCTGCATAGTGCCCGATCTCGGGGCGTCACAAATGGTATCAGAGCCTTGGTTCCGATTCCCGGGATTGTTTCGATACGAATGGTTATCGAAGCAACGGGTCCGCAAAGCCTGTAGGATAACCTAGCTAACGCTCGTTGTTTCTAGAATGTCAAAAACTATTTCTGCTAAACTATTTTGGAAAACATCTCAATAGGATTCTTGTTTTCTCCTTATCTCTATTCTATTTTCCCTCCCATCTTATTTGTTTTGGAGTCTACTCTCGTACTCAATCTTTCAAAGTGTTAGGATCCTACGTGGGTGGACGTTTTCTGAGCCTTTAACCTAATAGGTTCGATCATCGGAAGATTCCTGGTGGAAGAACATCGTCATCAATCCGAGCAAGAATCTTTTGTTAGTGGTGTCGAGAAACTTTTGTTAGTGGTGTCGAGAAGAATTGATCCGCCCACTGACCCGGGAAATCAACCGCAGCACGAAGACTCCGTAGTTGACACCTCTTTTCCCCTTGCCTTGGGTGGATTGCGAGGGCGCAATCCCTTGTTAGTGGTGTCGGCTGTAACGCCCGGGGATTTTTCCCCAATTAGATTTGTTTTATTTTCTTTTGTGCATCTCATGTCATCTTGCATCATCATTCATCACCCTAAATATAAGTTCACCAAAACTTATGACTTGTGTACCACTCAAGTTTGCAAAAATTATAAATTGTTTTGAGCCTCCTAAATACCTCAAAGTCCTTCTTTTGTTTTCTAAAAAAATAATAAAGCAAAGTATGGAAAAAAAAACGCAGGGTAGGCAGCCAAGCTAGCCCAGCAGGCCCATCTATCCCTTCACGTAAGAAGAGGCTCATGTTCGTCCTCTTCCTTCTCTGTACGGAAGTGCATCCGGCATGTCCACGTCGACCATGGGACTGATTTGACGGCCGCTGCTGCTAGCTCCCGTCCTTAAAACCTCCACTCATCCCTCTGCTCGCCCTAGCCCTCTACCCCTTCCCCTGCAGCCGCCGCCCCCTTCCTTTCTCCTTCCTCTCTCCCGGCTTTTCTGATTTTTTCTGCAACCCGTGAGTATCACCGGAGCACCCCGTCGTTGCCACGATGCCATGGCCGTTCCTACGCCAAGACTGGAGGTGGAGAAGAACCACACCGACTCCCTCTTCCTCCTCGACATCAAGCACCAGCCGGAGGTGCACCAGAACGCCCACATATGCCAATTCTTCAGTTTGGCCGCCGGTGAACTTCCTCGACTTTCCGCCGCCTTGGTCGACCTCGAGCCTGAACAAACACATCAGCAACATCCCGGTGAGCTGCACTTCCAATTACCGTCGAAATCAAGCCTTCTCCCGCTCTGCATCGTCGCCTTGTTTTCTGAAACAAGCTTTCTGTTTCCGCCATGGCCGGAGCTCCAACCTCGGGTGGCGTCGTCGGCATGGAATACTTGGACCCGCGTCACCATGTACAAGATCTTCGCCTCACCTTCCGCACTCCCTATGAATAGGATCAAGACCCGAGGAGCTACAGCAGCGCGGCGCCATCGTCGTCAAGCTCGTCGTCCATCCGTGTGGAGTGCCTCCAGGGCGTCATCTTCTTCTCCTCAGTCCGGTCTTCGTCGTCTTCCTCGTATCAAACCCTCGCGCCAACGACCTCCTCGAGGTGAGCCGCGCCTTCTGGACAACTTCCCCTTCCTCCTCGTGCTCTGTGTGCACTCGTCGTCGAACGTGCTTGGCAACCATGGCTGCCTCCTTGCTCCTGTACGTGCACACCCAGCATGACCCTACACCATAACTTCTCCTCTGGCACTGATCGTGTGCACGCACCTGCGCACGTGAGTGGAACAGCCTCGCCCCCAGGAGCATCTCCGCACCCTACTGGCACCGCGCGCCGCCCGGACACGGTCGTCGCCGGACGATTTCCGTCCATCGTCTTCCGGTCTGCAACTCCCAGATGTGGTGTTTCAGTTTCGTCAGAGAGTACATCACGTTGCTGAACTTCATTTGGTTTCAGATCTTTATCATGTCACAGCCAGCGCACAAGCCCAGTGGCTAGCCATCTGCTTTGCAAACCGGAGGTCCTTGGATCAAATCCCATCCGACGGGAAAAACCTTTTTGCTTTCATTTTTCTGTTCAAGCATGAATCTGAAGTCTGAACCTGGGATTTCCAGTTTCAGTTAACACCGAAGTGAATCTTCTACTGCTGTAGGCCTCGCTTACTATCCTGTAGTACTAACCAGCCCGTTGGCTTTGTCCCTTCTATTTTCACTGATAGACCAAAGCTCGAATCCCACTCCTGCCATTCTATTTCTTCCTTTCTTTTACAAACTTGCCTATTGCATATTTCCCAATCTATAAATCCAAATGGTACAAATTTTATGTCTACTTTTATCAGAAAAATGCAAAGAATCTTAATATGTCATCCATGCATATGTTTGCATATTTTATCTTCATTATTAGTTATGTTATGCATGCCATCTAAATAATAAAACATGGAATGAGTTGGAATAATTAAATATTGTTCCGGTTCCATTTAAAATTGCATAGATCACCTTTATATTATCTCGTCATGTTAAACAACATTTAATCTTGATGGGTAGATAAATAACTCGAACCTCCTAAATTAAATGTTGGGCTTCCGGCTCAATTTAAATTGATTTAATTGCATGAACCATAACTAATTCATTTTAACTCCAAATTTGAAAAATAAAATATGTTTTCCAATCAAAATTCTCTAAACTCTGCAAATATAAACTTTGTTTTCTATTTTGAATAATTTAAATTGCTGAAAACAACTATTTCTTAATTAATGCATTAAAATTGCTAATTTGATAACTTGCTCATTTTAATTCCAAATCCAACAAATAAAATATGTTTTCATACCCGAAAAATGCACTTAACATGTTCATGCCATCCATGTTCATGTTTGCACCTTGCCTGTTGCATTTGTAGTAGTGTTATGTATGTTCACCTAATAAATAAATATGGAATGTGTTGGGGTATTTAATTCAATTGTTGCCCTATTCCATTTAATATTGGATAGATCACCTCTACCTTGTTTAAACCTGTTAATCAACATTTAATATTGATGGTTAGATAAACAACCTGAACCAATTCCTATTTCTCCGTACTCCGGTTCCGATTAAATTGCTTAAGTTGTTTCCTCTCTGTTGCATCTTGCCATGTCATGCATATAAACTAGGATCATGCTGGATCTTTTGCCGTAGTAGTAATTGTTGCGTCCGGTGTTTCTTTTAGTTCGTTGCTTCTTCGCGGATAGGACGTTGAGATGATGTGAGCAACGACAAGTTCTGCTACCTTGCGGGATCTCAGGCAAGTATACTCACTTGCTGCCAAATGGCTGCCTTTCATCACTTGTTACCGATATTTTCCGTTGTTCTTTTCTGCTAGACTTAGTAGTAGTTGTTTCTGTTACGAACCTATCACATGAATCCTTTAACCCTGATATCGCCTCACCTCCACACCTATAACCATTGCTTGTGCCCGTGTCTAGCTAGCATGCTTAGGTTGCTTTTGCTCGAGTCTGTTACCCGTTACTTTCTGTTACTATTTCTATTACGTTGTGGGGGCTCGATGTTAATCAATCAATCCTGTTAATGCTAATGGTAATAATAATTTGATGATAAGGCACCGGCAGGAGGCCCTTTGTGGTTTTGAGGCCTGCTAGTGTCGACCCTAATAGGAAAAGGGTCTTGTCTACTGATCCATGATGAGCGCACTACCCGCATGTGGGAAGCGAGTATGGGCGCCCCCCTCAACTTGACTCGATTCGCATCTCGTCCAAATCGCCGTACTAGTTCGGGCTTTCCATTTGCTGCACATCATATGCAGGTACGAACCCGAGGCCAGGGTGGAATTTTTGTAGTCGGCATTTAGGGCGGCGTGGTCTTCCAGTGCTATGAAGGTCCCCTTTTCTTCGGGGGCTGGATTAGCCGCGCACGCACAGCACGCGGTGCTTTGGGCTTGATGCGAAGAACAATTGGGTTGTGTTGAGTACCTCGCTTGGTGGGGTGATCTCCCATCTGGCGGGTTATTCTTACGTGTACGGTTACTATGGTGCACCCCTGCAGGGATAAATCTTCTCGAGAAGCCGTGTTTTCCGCGGTTATGGATTACTTGGTGAAAGTACTGGCTAACAAGTACTCAGGACAACTTAAACATAATGATCAACCATGTTACACCCAATGATTAACAACTTGACTAGTAATAGTTTATTCACAGAATAACCTGATTCACATCTAATGCAACGGTGTGAGTTATCCTCGGATTGCTTCTTCGAATAAGGGGTGAGATCCAGGATGGGTTTGTTTGGAGTTACTTTCAGTTGGTTACAATACCCGATCTTATCTCCTTTCTGTTAGCCGGAAGTTGTAGTATCTCTCTGTAGTTGGTTAGTGCAGCCCGCTGTCGCTTATTTGCAACAACCCCTTCCTTCCCGTTGATCCTAAAGTATTTGTATCTTGTGATGACTGGCTACGCCGGTATCTCGTGAGTATGGGTTTTATCCCCCTTGCCAGTACTTAACCGTACTGACCCACGAATTCATTTTCGTGGCTGCATATTCAACATTGCAGTCAACAGGTTTGAAGTCTGACGACGTTAGCTTGGTAATCCCTCCGGCTTGGCCTGGGCAGGGATTGGACGCTCTCGGTTATCTTCAGGACTCTTAGTCCAATTTGTATCTTGTCCGTAGACGGACGATATGTTGTTTCTTCCGCCGTTATTTGGATCTTTGTATTGTATCAGTTGTATCCTTGGCTCGTTTGAGTCGTCTTGTAAATCTCTTTTCTGTTGTAATTGTGGAATATTCGTGAACTATTGTAATATTATCATAAATGGCAACCTGGAATCGGTTATTATGCGGATTTGGCGGAAATGCTGAAATCTGCATAGTGCCCGATCTCGGGGCGTCACAAATTCTATTACTATTGCTGATCCTATTATTGAAAATATTGATCATATTGCTGAGAATACAAGTGAGCATGTCCCTACTAGCTTAGAAGAAACTCTGAATGAAATAGTGAAGTACCCTGAATATTTACTTCCATATATGTCTTATCTTGCTAGCAAAGATGAAATTAGTCCTCATGAATCAAGCATGCTAGCTAAATTAGAGAGTAAAGTAGAGGAAATTATGATGCTTACTGAAATTAAGGATCCATTGCTTGATTTACAAAAAAGTAGCTTGCAAGAACTTATTGCTACTCTACAAAAATTTGCTAGTGATCCCACTATAAATGTTAATCAACCTGGCATTGGATCTTATATTGCTAATCATGTCTTGCAAGAAAAAATTGCTAGGTACAAGAATGAGGCCATGATACCTCCTAAGCTTGGGGATGCATGGATCCCGAAGGTGCTAGTTTCAATTGGAAAAGAAATTCACCATGCTATGTTAGATCTAGGTTCTAGTGTATCGGTACTCTCTAAAGAATTATATGAATTGCTAGAACTAGAAAATTTAGAAAAGTGCTCAAGTGAATTTGTCGTTGCTGATAACTCTACTAAACATGCTGTAGGACAAGTAAAAGATGTTATTATTGAATTTCACATGACTTTCGTACCCGTTGGTTTCAATATTATGGATATGGGGGATAAATCCCCTAGTCCTATTATTTTGGGTAGACCTTTTCATCGTACTACAGGTGCAATCATAGACTCCAAGGAAGGGAATGTCAAGTTTCAGTTCCCTCACAAGAAAAGCATGGGGGACTTCCCAAGGAAGAGGGGCACGCTGAAGAACAAGCTCCCTCATGAGCTTTATCCCTCTTGATTATCAAGTAAGTAAAGCCTAGCTATATGGCTATAAAGAAAGCGCTTTACGGGAGGCAACCCGGTTGTTTTTGTTTGGATTTTCCTAGTGTCCTCTTGTTGTCTCAAGAGATTAGTTTTTTTTTAATTATGGAGTTTTCAATAAAGAGTCAAGTCAAACCCATTTGGACTTATAAGTTGCTATCATAGTGCATGAAATTTCTGTTTTAGCACGAGTCTGCTCACCGTATGATTTTACGTTTTTTATTGGTATGTTGGATTGAGCTATTTTTTTAGTATGTTCTGTAACTTTTCATCCTATGTAAGCACAAAAATTGTCTTAATTTTTTGACGAGTCTAGCTTAGGGAAAAACGTTCGTTTTGCTGCTGTTGCGTTTCTGGACAGATTCTGTCTTCTTTTGTTTTATGCACTCTTTGGGCTTGGGAATCGAATTTCCATGATTCTTTCAAGCAAGAGAGTGAACATACAAAATAATGAACCTTATTGTATATCTACTGGAGCATTTGATTTGGAATTTTGCACAGCAAGCATGTGATTTGTTTGTCCTTGCTAATCTCACCCCACAGAAAAAGAATGGGAGAAACATGGTTTGTGAAGTTTTTTTCACAGGGAATAGAGGAGCTGCGCCTCAAGACATCCAAGAATGGTGAAAGCCATAAGCTTGGGGATGTGATGAACACCCCACTGGAGCTACACTCTTTTTGTTAGCACACGTCTACTTTCTGTTTTTCTAAGAAAATCATTTATCGTAGAGACTTGAAGCGTCTAGTTTTTGTTTTTATTTTTGTTTTGATAAGACCACCACCATCATTTTATATGAGATTGAGCTACTGGAGTTTGCGTTTGGAATGTATTGGATGCTAGTATTATGACTTGGAATAGAGATGCCATGGTTGATTTGAAGAGCTACATATGTTTGCATGATTTATAGGCTTTTTATGTGTAGAAATTTGCAATAATGTTGTCTTGAGCTATCTCTTATTCATGTCCTTGATGTTAATTGCTTGTTTATTTAGTTTGTCATGAAATTAGTAGTTCTATGGACATATGCATGCATAGTATCTGGTCAACTATCTCCCTCTTGCTAGCCCAAAAATTTAAAAATTTCAACAAGTAAAAACTTGTTTCCAACACTCCTTAGCCAAGTATTTCCAGTGAGTCCACCATATCTTCCCAATAGCTTCATTGCTATTCCGAGTATGTTCACCATGTTATTGTGTTATTTATGTTCTAAATTAAGATATTCACTTTATTAATTTTCATGGGTTGAACTTGGAATAGGACTCTCACGAACTTTTGAAGGCACACTTTACTTTTTATGCATCTAATAAACATGACCCAATAATGGGAGCCACAAGTTTTGTGTAACACCCGGGGTTTTCCCCCAAAATAGTATTGTTTGGTTTCTTTTTTTCACATCATGGCATCCTGCATCATCATGTATTTAAAACTTGCAAACAATTGAAAATTACTCAAATCTTGTTGCTAAAATTTATTTGATGTCTAAATCTTTTTCTTATTGCCTAAATAATTTCTGCAAAAAAAGGGGGGGTTTCAAAAAGGGAGAGAGAGAGCAGCCCAGCTTCTCAACCCTCTCCCTTGCAGCAGCCCACCAAGCCCAGCCCATCTCCTCTCCCCTTCGAGCCCACCCACCTCTCCTTCATCCTCCGTACAGTCACACGAAGAACGTGACCCTCTCCTCCTGTCGCTTTCACCATCGGTCCCCTCTCCCCACCTGCTCCTTCCCTTTCCCCTCCTCCATAAAACCCTCCTCCTGGATCCTCAACCCTAGCCTCCCTCTCCTTCCCTCATGGCGCCGCCACTCTCCTCGCTTCCCCTCCTTTCCTGCTTCTTTCTGAACTTCTGAAGCACCACCGAAACAGCCACCGTGGCCGAGAGTTGGAGGCCATTGCGTCGCCGCTACGTTCGACTGGAACCGGGACGGGAATGGAACCGGGACACTGCCCTCTTCGCGTGTGGTTCCTCGGCCGGGCCTACGGAGCTCCGTAGCCACCACGCCATCGCCGTTTGCCGCCGCGTTTTTTTTAGGCCGGCGTCAGAGTTCGTCGCCCCGAGAGCAGCGTGCGCCCACCCCGCCTTCTCCGCCAACCGTGGTGCCTCTCCGAGACCCTCCCGGTGAGAATCCCATTCGTTTCCCGCCGTTCCCCCTTGCCCTAGTCGAGCGTCCCCCGCTACAGGACGTCGTCGTCCTTGCGCTGTATCCGATCTGCTCTCTGAATCGTTGTTGTTCGTAAAATTCAGTTAACCTTGTCCTGTAGCTTCTTGTTTCGCACGGATCTGTATCTATACACAAGCGTGCAGATAGCCCAGTGGCTTGTGCCCCGTACCGCACCGGGGAGGTCCTGGGATCGAATCCCCGCGGGCGGAATAAACCCCCCCCCCCCCTTTTGCTCTTTTATCCACGCAATGCACCGTGGCCCCACTTGTCATCCACCCGGTGGCCACCTCACCTTGCACCCAAGACACGTAGGCGCCACGTGCCCCCCGGCCCGCTAGTCAGTGGCACGGGCTAGCTCCTCCCAGTGAAAAATCGTTTCGAGCTGAATTGTTCAATTTTTGGGAAACAGAACAGATTCAAATGTTAATTTGTAAAATCAATAACTAATTCATAAATGCTCCAATTTCAATGATTCAAATTTCTATGGATTCAGAATCTTGTGCTCTTTCTGTTAGTAACAAAGTTGCAACATGTTTCTGTAATAAATTTTGCACTAAATAATTAAATACAGAAATGGCTATTAAAATTTGAAACTTTGGAAATTCATAACTTGAGTTCTGTTCACCCAAATTGAGCAAACTTGGGCTCTAAAATTTTGTCTTAACAAACTCTACACAGTGGTATTTTATTTGGTCACAATTGAATTAAATTTGAACATGTTTCCTTCTGTTTACTAAAAGGGGCAGAATAAAAATGCTTATGGAAAAATGCATAATAAATTCAATAATGATCCAAAAATTATGTTTAATAGCTCAAAATGTTCAGTGAAAAATTTTATACATGTTTTAAACATTTTCAATACAATTTGTGCCCCATTCCATTTAAATTTGGTTAGCTCACCCACTAATTGTTATCCATGCTAATCAACATTTAAATTGATGGTTAGATAAATAACTTAAACCTTCCTAATTAAATGTTGGGCTTTTGTCTCAACTTAAATTGGTTAAGTTGCATCCCTGCATGTCATGCATCCATATCTTGATCATGCTGGATCTTTTGTCGTAGAAGTAATTGTTGCATCCGGTGTTTGTTCTAGTTCGTTGCTTCTTCACGGATAGGACGTTGAGATGATGTGAGCAACGACAAGTTCTGCGGATGTACCTCTACTTGCTGGATCTCAGGCAAGTATACTCACTTGCTACCTATGGCTGCCTTTCATCACTTGTTACCGATTCTTTCCGTTGTCTCTATGCTAGCCTAGTATTTTCGATGCTTGTGTCTCGATCCTATCATATGTTTACCTTGCAGCCATGATATAGCCTTCCCTCCACTTCCTATTAACTGTTGCTTGTTTACCTTGTTGGCCCTCGTGTCGTAGTTGCATGCTTAGTGTTGTTTGCGCTCGAGTCTTGTTGTCCTTTTTCATATCACCTGTTTAGTTTGATAGTTGGGTTTCAATTTAATCAACAACATATTAATGTTTGGGGTAATAATAATTTGATGATAAGGCACCGGCAGGAGGCCCGGCGTGGTTTTGGAGGCTGCTAGTGTCGAACTTAGGAAAAGAGTCTTGTCCATTGATCCATGATGAGCGCGCTAACCGCATCCGGGAGGTAGTATGGGACCCCCCTCGACTTAGACCTGATTTGCAGCTTGTCCGAAGAGCCACACTTAGTTCGGGTGTTCCATTTGGCTCATACGCATGAATGGGTCGCTCCCATGGTTACTGTTGATGATGATGATGATGCATATAGGGCGAGGCCTGTATTGCCGGGGTGTTGCGTCCTGCGGGAGTTTTGCACACTTGCGCTGAGTATTCGGCTGCGTGGCTGGGACCTTATAGCTCCGTGGCTCCTAGGACAGGTTGTAGAGACGGTTTGGGTCGTGTCGAGCCAACCTGAGTTTTAGTTGGTGGCTTGAGTGTGTACGGGTACTGTAGCGCACCCTGCAGGGATGAATCTTCTCGAGAAGCCGTGTTGTCCGCGATTATGTGACGACTTGGTGAAAGTGCTGGCTAACAAGTACTCAGACAACTTACACCTAATGATAATAACTTGACTAGTAATATAGTATTACCTTCACCATAACAATGAATGTCACCTTAATCAACAGTGTGAGTTTCCTTGGGTTGCTTCCTTAGTAGGGGGTAACCCTGGATGGGTATTGTTTGGTGAGTAGTTATAGTTGGTTTTGTCGCGCTATCTTATCCCTTTCTTTTAGCCGGAAGTTGTAGCGCGTCTCTTTAGTTTGTTAGTGCTGCCCGCTGCCGCTTCTTTGCAATAATCCCTTCCTTCCATTCTACCCAAAGTATTTGTATCTTGTGATGATTGGTTACGCTGGTATCTTGTGAGTATGGTTTATCCACTTGCCAGTACTTAACAGTGCTGACCCACGAATCCTTTTCGTGGCTGCATATTCCACATTGCATTCAACAGGTTTGAAGTCTGACGACGTTAGCTTGGGAATCCCTCCGGCTTGGACTAGGCAGGGATTGGACGCCATCGGTTATCTTCAGGACTCTTAGTCCAATTTGTATCTTGTCCGTAGTCGGACACTATGTTGTTTCTTCCGCTGTTATTTGGATCTTTGTATTGTATCAGTTGTATCCTTGACTCGTTTGTGTCATCTTGTATATATCTTTTCTGTTGTTGTTGCGGAATATTCGTGAACTGTTGTAATGTTATCACAAGTGGCAACCTGGAATCAGTTATTATGTGGATTTTGGCGGAAATGCTGAAATCTGCATAGTGCCCGATCCCGGGGCGTCACAAATGGTATCAGAGCATGGTTTCCGATTCCCGAAGTTGTTTCGATACGAATGGTTATCGAAGCAACGGGTCCGCAAAGCCTGTAGGATAACCTCGCTAACGGCCGTGTTTCTAGAGTGTCAAAAACTATTTGTGCAAAACCTGTTTTGGAAACTCTCGATAGGATTCTTGTTTATTCCATTCCTCTATTCTACTTCTCCTCCTACCTTATTTGTTTTGGAGTCTCCTCTCTTATCTATATTTCAAAGTTCTAGGATTCTACGTGGGTGGACGTTTTCTGAGCCTTTAACCTAATAGGTTCGATCTTCGGACGGTTCTCACTAGAAGAGTATCATCATCAACAACGAGCAAGAATCTCTTGTTAGTGGTGTCGAGAAGCTTGTTAGTGGTGTCGAGAAGATCAACATGGAGCACGACTACTCGATAGTATAACCATCTCTTCTCTCTTGCCGGTTTGGAGCGGATTGCGAGGGCGCAATCCCTTGTTAGTGGTGTCGGCTGTAACACCCGGGGGTTTTCCCCCAAAATAGTATTGTTTGGTTTCTTTTTTTCGCATCATGGCATCCTGCATCATCATGCATTTAAAACTTGCAAAACACTTGAAAATTACTCAAATCTTGTTGCTAAAATTTACTGAACTTTATTTGATGTCTAAATCTTTTTCTTATTGCCTAAATAATTTCTGCAAAAAAAAGGGGGTTTTTAAAAAGGGAGAGAGAGAGCAGCCCAGCTGCTCAACCCTCTCCCTTGCAGCAGCCCACCAAGCCCAGCCCATCTCCTCTCCCCTTCGAGCCCACCCACCTCTCCTTCATCCTCCGTACAGTCACACGAAGAACGTGACCCTCTCCTCCTGTCGCTTTCACCATCGGTCCCCTCTCCCCACCTGCTCCTTCCCTTTCCCCTCCTCCATAAAACCCTCCTCCTGGATCCTCAACCCTAGCCTCCCTCTCCTTCCCTCCTGGTGCCGCCACTCTCCTCGCTTCCCCTCCTTTCCTGCTTCTTTCTGAACTTCTGAAGCACCACCGAAACAGCCACCATGGCCGAGAGTTGGAGGCCATGGCGCCGCCGCTACGTTCTACTTCGGGCCGCGGTTCCGGCGGGAATGGAACCGGGACACTACCCTCTTCGCGTGTGGTTCCTCGGCCGGGCCTACGGAGCTCCGTAGCCACCACGCCATCGCCGTTTGCCGCCGCGTTTTTTTTAGGCCGGCGTCAGAGTTCGTCGCCCCGAGAGCAGCGTGCGCTCACCCCGCCTTCTCCGCCAACCGCGGTGCCTCTCCGAGCCCCTCCCGGTGAGAATCCCATTCGTTTCCCGCCGTTCCCCCTTGCCCTAGTCGAGTGTCCGCCGCTACAGGACGTCGTCGTCCTTGCGATGTATCCGATCTGCTCCCTGAATCGTTGTTGCTCGTAAAAATTCAGTTAACCTTGTCATGTAGCCTCTTGTTTCGCACGGATCTGTATCTATACACAAGCGTGCAGATAGCCCAGTGGCTTGTGCCCCGTACCGCATCGGGGAGGTCCTGGGATCGAATCCCCGCGGGCGGAATAACCCCCCCCCCCCCCTTTTGCTCTTTTATCCACGCAATGCACCGTGGCCCCACTTGTCATCCACCCGGTGGCCACCTCACCTTGCACCCAAGCCACGTAGGCGCCACGTGCCCCCCGGCCCGCTAGTCAGTGGCACGGGCTAGCTCCTCCCGGTGAAAAAACGTTTCGAGCTGAATTGTTCAATTTTTGGGAAACAGAACAGATTCAAATGTTAATTTGTAAAATCAATAACTAATTCATAAATGCTCCAATTTCAATGATTCAAATTTCTATGGATTCAGCATCTTGTGCTCTTTCTGTTAGTAACAAAGTTGCAACATGTTTCTGTAATAAATTTTGCACTAAATAATTAAATACAGAAATGGCTACTAAAATTTGAAACTTTGGAAATTCAATTGGAAAAGAAAATTTCTATGGATCCCGAAGGTGCTAATTTCAATTGGAAAAGAAATTCACCATGCTATGTTAGATCTAGGTTCTAGTGTATCGGTACTCTCTAAAGAATTACATGAATTGCTAGAACTAGAAAATTTAGAAAAGTGCTCAAGTGAATTTGTCGTTGCTGATAACTCTACTAAACATGCTGTAGGACAAGTAAAAGATGTTATGATTGAATTTCACATGACTTTCGTACCCGTTGATTTCAATATTATGGATATGGGGGATAAATCCCCTAGTCCTATTATTTTGGGTAGACCTTTTCATCGTACTACAGGTGCAATCATAGACTCCAAGGAACGGAATATCAAGTTTCAGTTCCCTCACAAGAAAAGCATGGGGGACTTTCCAAGGAAAAGGGGCACGCTGAAGAACAAGCTCCCTCATGAGCTTTATCCCTCTTGATTATCAAGTAAGTAAAGCCTAGCTATATGGCTATAAAGAAAGCGCTTTACGGGAGGCAACCCGGTTGTTTTTGTTTGGATTTTCCTAGTGTCCTCTTGCTGTCTCAAGAGATTATTTTTTTGTTTTAATTCTGGAGTTTTCAATAAAGAGTCAAGTCAAACCCATTTGGACTTATAAGTTGTTATCCTAGTGCATGAAATTTCTGTTTTAGCACGAGTCTGCTCACCGTATGATTTTACGTTTTTTATTGGTATGTCGGATTGAGATAATTTTTTAGTATGTTCTGTAACTTTTCGTCCTATGCAAGTACAAAAATCGGCTTAATTTTTTGACTAGTCTAGCTTAGGGAAAAACGTTCGTTTTGCTGCTGTTGCTTTTCTGGACAGATTCTGCCTTCTTTTGTTTTATGCACTCTTTGGGCTTGGGAATCGAATTTCCATGATTCTTTCAAGCAAGATAGTGAACATACAACATAATGAACCTTATTTTATATCTACTGGAGCATTTTATTTGGAATTTTTCACAGCAAGCATGTGATTTGTTTGTCCTTACTAATCTCACCCCACAAAAAAAGAATGGGAGAAACATGTTTTGTGAAGTTTTTTCACGGGAAATAGAGGAGCTGTGCCTCAAGACATCCAAGAATGGTGAAACCCATAAGCTTGGGGATGTGATGAACACCCCACTGGAGCTACACTCTTTTGGTTAGCACACGTCTACTTTCTGTTTTTCTAAGCAAATCATTTATCGTAGAGACTTGAAGCGTCTAGTTTTTGTTTTGATAAGACCACCACCATCATTTTATATGAGATTGAGCTACTGGAGTTTGGGGTTGGAATGTATTGGATGCTAGTATTATGACTTGGAATAGGGATGCCATGGTTGATTTGAAGAGCTACATATGTTTGCATGATTTATAGGCTTTTTATGTGTAGAAATTTGCAATAATGTTGTCTTGAGCTATCTCTTATTCATGTCCTTGATGTTAATTGCTTGTTTATTTAGTTTGTCATGAAATGAGTAGTTCTATGGACATATGCATGCATAGTATCTGGTCAACTATCTCCCTCTTTCTAGCCCAAAAATTTAAAAATTCCAACAAGTAAAAACTTGTTTCCAACACTCCTTAGCCAAGTATTTCCAGTGAGTCCACCATATCTTCCCAATAGCTTCATTGATATTCCGAGTATGTTCACCATGTTATTGTGTTATTTATGTTCTAAATTAAGATATTCACTTTACTAATTGTCATGGGTTGAACTTGGGATAGGACTCTCACGAACTTTTGAAGACACACTTTACTTTTTATGCATCTAATAAACATGACCCAATAATGGGAGCCACAAGTTTTGTGTAACACCCGGGGGTTTTCCCCCAAAATAGTATTGTTTGGTTTCTTTTTTCACATCATGGCATCCTGCATCATCATGCATTTAAAACTTGCAAAACAATTGAAAATTACTCAAATCTTGTTGCTAAAATTTACTGAACTTTATTTGATGTCTAAATCTTTTTCTTATTGCCTAAATAATTTCTGCAAAAAAAAGGGGGGTTTTAAAAAGGGAGAGAGAGCAGCCCAGCTGCTCAACCCTCTCCCTTGCAGCAGCCCACCAAGCCCAGCCCATCTCCTCTCCCCTTCGAGCCCACCCACCTCTCCTTCATCCTCCGTACAGTCACACGAAGAACGTGACCCTCTCCTCCTTTCGCTTTCACCATCGGTCCCCTCTCCCCACCTGCTCCTTCCCTTTCCCCTCCTCCATAAAACCCTCCTCCTGGATCCTCAACCCTAGCCTCCCTCTCCTTCCCTCCTGGCGCCGCCACTCTCCTCGCTTCCCCTCCTTTCCTGCTTCTTTCTGAACTTCTGAAGCACCACCGAAACAGCCACCGTGGCCGAGAGTTGGAGGCCATGGCGCCGCCGCTACGTTCGACTTCGGGCCGCGGTTCCGGCGGGAATGGAACCGGGACACTGCCCTCTTCGCGTGTGGTTCCTCGGCCGGGCCTACGGAGCTCCGTAGCCACCACGCCATCGCTGTTTGCCGCCACGTTTTTTTAGGCCGGCGTCAGAGTTCGTCGCCCCGAGAGCAGCGTGCGCCCACCCCGCCTTCTCCGCCAACCGCGGTGCCTCTCCGAGCCCCTCCCGGTGAGAATCCCATTCATTTCCCGCCGTTCCCCCTTGCCCTAGTCGAGCGTCCGCCGCTACAGGACGTCGTCGTCCTTGCGCTGTATCCAATCTGCTCTCTGAATCGTTGTTGTTCGTAAAAATTCAGTTAACCTTGTCCTGTAGCCTCTTGTTTCACACGGATCTGTATCTATACACAAGCGTGCAGATAGCCCAGTGGCTTGTGCCCCGTACCGCACCGGGGAGGTCCTGGGATCGAATCCCCGCGGGCAGAATAAACCCCCCCTTTTGCTCTTTTATCCACGCAATGCACCGTGGCCCTACTTGTCATCCACCCGGTGGCCACCTCACCTTGCACCCAAGCCACGTAGGCGCCATGTGCCCCCCGGCCCGCTAGTCAGTGGCACGGGCTAGCTCCTCCCGGTGAAAAAACGTTTCGAGCTGAATTGTTCAATTTTTGGGAAACAGAACAGATTCAAATGTTAATTTGTAAAATCAATAACTAATTCATACATGCTCCAATTTCAATGATTCAAATTTCTATGGATTAAGCATCTTGTGCTCTTTCTGTTAGTAACAAAGTTGCAACATGTTTCGGTAATAAATTGTGCACTAAATAATTAAATACAGAAATGGCTATTAAAATTTGAAACTTTGGAAATTCATAACTTGAGTTCTGTTCACCCAAATTGAGCAAACTTGGGCTCTAAAATTTTGTCTTAACAAACTCTACATAGTGGTATTTTATTTGGTCACAATTGAATTAAATTTGAACATGTTTCCTTCTGTTTACTAAAAGGGGCAGAATAAAAATGCTTATGGAAAAATGCATAATAAATTCAATAATGATCCAAAAATTATGTTTAATAGCTCAAAATGTTCAGTGAAACATTTTATACATGTTTTCAACCTTTTCAATACAATTTGTGCCCCATTCCATTTAAATTTGGTTAGCTCACCCACTAATTGTTATCCATGCTAATCAACATTTAAATTGATGGTTAAATAAATAACTTAAACCTTCCTAATTAAATGTTGGGATTTTGCCTCAACTTAAATTGGTTAAGTTGCATCCCCGCATGTCATGCATCCATATCTTGATCATGCTGGATCTTTTGTCGTAGAAGTAATTGTTGCATCCGGTGTTTGTTCTAGTTCGTTGCTTCTTCGCGGATAGGACGTTGAGATGATGTGAGCAACGACAAGTTCTGCGGATGTACCTCTACTTGCTGGATCTCAGGCAAGTATACTCACTTGCTACCTATGGCTGCCTTTCATCACTTGTTACCGATTCTTTTCGTTGTCTCTATGCTAGCCTAGTATTTTCGATGCTTGTGTCTCGATCCTATCATATGTTTACCTTGCAGCCATGATATAGCCTTCCCTTCACTTCCTATTAACTGTTGCTTGTTTACCTTGTTGGCCCTCGTGTCGTAGTTGCATGCTTAGTGTTGTTTGCGCCCGAGTCTTGTTGTCCTTTTTCATATCACCTGTTTAGTTTGATAGTTGGGTTTCAATTTAATCAACAACATGTTAATGTTTGGGGTAATAATAATTTGATGATAAGGCACCGGCAGGAGGCCCGGCGTGGTTTTGGAGGCTGCTAGTGTCGAACTTAGGAAAAGAGTCTTGTCCATTGATCCATGATGAGCGCGCTAACCGCATCCGGGAGGTAGTATGGGACCCCCCTCGACTTAGACCTGATTTGCAGCTTGTCCGAAGAGCCACACTTAGTTCGGGTGTTCCATTTGGCTCATACGCATGAATGGGTCGCTCCCATGGTTACTGTTGATGATGATGATGATGCATATAGGGCGAGGCCTGTATTGCCGGGGTGTTGCGTCCTGCGGGAGTTTTGCACACTTGCGCTGAGTATTCGGCTGCGTGGCTGGGACCTTATAGCTCCGTGGCTCCTAGGACAGGTTGTAGAGACGGTTTGGGTCGTGTCGAGCCAACCTGAGTTTTAGTTGGTGGCTTGAGTGTGTACGGGTACTGTAGCGCACCCTGCAGGGATGAATCTTCTCGAGAAGCCGTGTTGTCCGCGATTATGTGACGACTTGGTGAAAGTGCTGGCTAACAAGTACTCAGACAACTTACACCTAATGATAATAACTTGACTAGTAATATAGTATTACCTTCACCATAACAATGAATGTCACCTTAATCAACAGTGTGAGTTTCCTTGGGTTGCTTCCTTAGTAGGGGGTAACCCTGGATGGGTATTGTTTGGTGAGTAGTTATAGTTGGTTTTGTCGCGCTATCTTATCTCTTTCTTTTAGCCGGAAGTTGTAGCGCGTCTCTTTAGTTTGTTAGTGCTGCCCGCTGCCGCTTCTTTGCAATAATCCCTTCCTTCCGTTCTACCCAAAGTATTTGTATCTTGTGATGATTGGTTACGCTGGTATCTTGTGAGTGTGGTTTATCCACTTGCCAGTACTTAATAGTATTGACCCACGAATCCTTTTCGTGGCTGCATATTCCACATTGCAGTCAACAGGTTTGAAGTCTGACGACGTTAGCTTGGGAATCCCTCCGGCTTGGCCTGGGCAGGGATTGGACGCCATCGGTTATCTTCAGGACTCTTAGTCCAATTTGTATCTTGTCCGTAGTCGGACACTATGTTGTTTCTTCCGCTATTATTTGGATCTTTGTATTGTATCAGTTGTATCCTTGACTCGTTTGAGTCGTCTTGTATATATCTTTTCTGTTGTTGTTGCGGAATATTCGTGAACTGTTGTAATGTTATCACAAGTGGCAACCTGGAATCGGTTATTATGTGGATTTTGGCGGAAATGCTGAAATCTGCATAGTGCCCGATCCCGGGGCGTCACAAATGGTATCAGAGCATGGTTTCCGATTCCCGAAGTTGTTTCGATACGAATGGTTATCGAAGCAACGGGTCCGCAAAGCCTGTAGGATAACCTCGCTAACGGCCGTGTTTCTAGAGTGTCAAAAACTATTTGTGCAAAACCTGTTGTGGAAACTCTCGATAGGATTCTTGTTTATTCCTTTCCTCTATTCTACTTCTCCTCCTACCTTATTTGTTTTGGAGTCTCCTCTCTTATCTATATTTCAAAGTTCTAGGATTCTACGTGGGTGGACGTTTTCTGAGCCTTTAACCTAATAGTTTCGATCTTCGGATGGTTCTCACCGGAAGAGTATCATCATCAACAACGAGCAAGAATCTCTTGTTAGTGGTGTCGAGAAGCTTGTTAGTGGTGTCGAGAAGATCAACATGGAGCACGACTACTCGATAGTATAACCATCTCTTCTCTCTTGCCGGTTTGGAGCGGATTGCGAGGGTGCAATCCCTTGTTAGTGGTGTCGGTTGTAACACCCGGGGGTTTTCCCCCAAAATAGTATTGTTTGGTTTCTTTTTTTTGCATCATGGCATCCTGCATCATCATGCATTTAAAACTTGCAAAACAATTGAAAATTACTCAAATCTTGTTGCTAAAATTTACTGAACTTTATTTGATGTCTAAATCTTTTTCTTATTGCCTAAATAAGTTCTGCAAAAAAAAAGGGGGTTTTAAAAAGGGAGAGAGAGAGCAGCCCAACTGCTCAACCCTCTCCCTTGCAGCAGCCCACCAAGCCCAGCCCATCTCCTTTCCCCTTCGAGCCCACCCACCTCACCTTCATCCTCCGTACAGTCACACGAAGAACGTGACCCTCTCCTCCTGTCGCTTTCACCATCGGTCCCCTCTCCCCACCTGCTCCTTCCCTTTCCCCTCCTCCATAAAACCCTCCTCCTGGATCCTCAACCCTAGCCTCCCTCTCCTTCCCTCCTGGCGCCGCCACTCTCCTCGCTTCCCCTCCTTTCCTGCTTCTTTCTGAACTTCTGAAGCACCACCGAAACAGCCACCACGGCCGAGAGTTGGAGGCCATGGCGCCGCCGCTATGTTCGACTTCGGGCCGCGGTTCCGGCGGGAATGGAACCAGGACACTGCCCTCTTCGTGTGTGGTTCCTCGGCTGGGCCTACGAGCTCCGTAGCCACCACGCCATCGCCGTTTGCCGCCGCGTTTTTTTTAGACCGGCGTCAGAGTTCGTCGCCCCGAGAGCAGCGTGCGCCCACCCCGCCTTCTCCGCCAACCGCGGTGCCTCTCCAAGCCCCTCCCGGTGAGAATACCATTCGTTTCCCGCCGTTCCCCCTTGCCCTAGTCGAGCCTCCGCCGCTACAGGACGTCGTCGTCCTTGCGCTGTATCCGATCTGCTCTCTGAATCGTTGTTGTTCGTAAAAATTCAGTTAACCTTGTCCTGTAGCCTCTTGTTTCACACGGATCTGTATCTATACACAAGCGTGCAGATAGCCCAGTGGCTTGTGCCCCGTACCGCACCGGGGAGATCCTGGGATCGAATCCCCGCGGGCGGAATAAACCCCCCCCCCCTTTTGCTCTTTTATCCACGCAATGCACCGTGGCCCCACTTGTCATCCACCCGGTGGCCACCTCACCTTCCACCCAGGCCACGTAGGCGCCACGTGCCCCCCGGCCCGCTAGTCAGTGGCACGGGCTAGCTCCTCCCGGTGAAAAAACGTTTCGAGCTAAATTGTTCAATTTTTGGGAAACAGAACAGATTCAAATGTTAATTTGTAAAATCAATAACTAATTCATAAATGCTCCAATTTCAATGATTCAAATTTCTATGGATTCAGAATCTTGTGCTCTTTCTGTTAGTAACAAAGTTGCAACATGTTTCTGTAATACATTTTGCACTGAATAATTAAATACAGAAATGGCTATTAAAATTTGAAACTTTGGAAATTCATAACTTGAGTTCTGTTCACCCAAATTGAGCAAACTTGGGCTCTAAAATTTTGTCTTAACAAACTCTACACAGTGGTATTTTATTTGGTCACAATTGAATTAAATTTGAACATGTTTCCTTCTGTTTACTAAAAGGGGCAGAATAAAAATGCTTATGGAAAAATGCATAATAAATTCAATAAGGATCCAAAAATTATGTTTAATAGCTCAAAATGTTCAGTGAAAAATTTTATACATGTTTTCAACCTTTTCAATACAATTTGTGCCCCATTCCATTTAAATTTGGTTAGCTCACCCACTAATTGTTATCCATGCTAATCAACATTTAAATTGATGGTTAGATAAATAACTTAAACCTTCCTAATTAAATGTTGGGCTTTTGTCTCAACTTAAATTGGTTAAGTTGCATCCCCGCATGTCATGCATCCATATCTTGATCATGCTGGATCTTTTGCCGTAGAAGTAATTGTTGCATCCGGTGTTTGTTCTAGTTCGTTGCTTCTTCGCGGATAGGACGTTGAGATGATGTGAGCAACGAAAAGTTCGGCGGATGTACCTCTACTTGCTGGATCTCAGGCAAGTATACTCACTTGCTACCTATGGCTGCCTTTCATCACTTGTTACCGATTCTTTCTGTTGTCTCTATGCTAGCCTAGTATTTTCGATGCTTGTGTCTCGATCCTATCATATGTTTACCTTGCAGCCATGATATAGCCTTCTCTCCACTTCCTATTAACTGTTGCTTGTTTAACTTGTTTTCCCTCGTGTCGTAGTTGCATGCTTAGTGTTGTTTGCGCTCGAGTCTTGTTGTCCTTTTTTATATCACCTGTTTAGTTTGATAGTTGGGTTTCAATTTAATCAACAACATGTTAATGTTTGGGGTAATAATAATTTGATGATAAGGCACCGGCAGGAGGCCCGGTGTGGTTTTGAAGCCTGCTAGTGTCGAACTTAGGAAAAGAGTCTTGTCCATTTATCCATGATGAGCGCGCTAACCGCATCCGGGAGGTAGTATGGGACCCCCCTCGACTTAGACCTGATTTGCAGCTTGTCCGAAGAGCCACACTTAGTTCGGGTGTTCCATTTGGCTCATACGCATGAATGGGTCGCTCCCATGGTTACTGTTGATGAAGATGATGATGCATATAGGGCGAGGCCTGTATTGCCGGGGTGTTGCGTCCTGCGGGAGTTTTGCACACTTGCGCTGAGTATTCGGCTGCGTGGCTGGGACCTTATAGCTCCGTGGCTCCTAGGACAGGTTGTAGAGACGGTTTGGGTCGTGTCGAGCCAACCTGAGTTTTAGTTGGTGGCTTGAGTGTGTACGGGTACTGTAGCGCACCCTGCAGGGATGAATCTTCTCGAGAAGCCGTGTTGTCCGCGGTTATGTGACGACTTGGTGAAAGTGCTGGCTAACAAGTACTCAGACAACTTACACCTAATGATAATAACTTGACTAGTAATATAGTATTACCTTCACCATAACAATGAATGTCACCTTAATCAACAGTGTGAGTTTCCTTGGGTTGCTTTCTTAGTAGGGGGTAACCCTGGATGGGTATTGTTTGGTGAGTAGTTATAGTTGGTTTTGTCGCGCTATCTTATCCCTTTCTTTTAGCCGGAAGTTGTAGCGCGTCTCTTTAGTTTGTTAGTGCTGCCCGCTGCCGCTTCTTTGCAGTAATCCCTTCCTTCCGTTCTACCCAAAGTATTTGTATCTTGTGATGATTGGTTACGCTGGTATGTTGTGAGTATGGTTTATCCACTTGCCAGTACTTAACAGTACTGACCCACGAATCCTTTTCGTGGCTGCATATTCCACATTGCAGTCAACAGGTTTGAAGTCTGGCGACGTTAGCTTGGGAATCCCTCCGGCTTGGCCTGGGCAGGGATTGGACGCCATCGGTTATCTTCAGGACTCTTAGTCCAATTTGTATCTTGTCCGTAGTCGGACACTATGTTGTTTCTTCCGCTGTTATTTGGATCTTTGTATTGTATCAGTTGTATCCTTGACTCGTTTGAGTCGTCTTGTATATATCTTTTCTGTTGTTTTTGCGGAATATTCGTGAACTGTTGTAATGTTATCACAAGTGGCAACCTGGAATCGGTTATTATGTGGATTTTGGCGAAAATGCTGAAATCTGCATAGTGCCCGATCCCGGGGCGTCACATTTTGCGTTTGACAAGTGTGTGGTTGGGAGTTAGCTATAAACTTGTATCACCGGAAAGCTTTCAACATTGCACAAAAAAATTTACATTTGGTTGATATCATGTACTTTGTTTTTTGGACTCCTGCCATGCCGAAATGAAATAGAGGAATAGTAAGTTTTGATGAGTAAGTATCTATATGACTAGAGAAACGCATTGGGCCGCTAACCCAAGCCATGCTTTATCATGGTGGAAATTTACTTACAGCTTGAGTGACTCTACAACACATCCTATAATAAAATAAGAAACTATGCATAATAGTGAATGAAAATAAAAAGGATGATCAGTCTACTCCGTTTGTTCATCTTGTCATTGTAACATGGGCTTATTTCCATGTCATGGGGCAAGAGGGTACCTCTTTGCGGTTCTCTATGATGTCATTAATACTTATTATGATTGTACAAAGCTTATTAGGAATCTTAAGTTGAGTAATCATGGAGTAGGTTTTCACACTCATGGGGCATGAGGCTTTCAACCACCTTGTCATTCTCATTACTTCAATACTCACAATTTTAAGATGCTAGTGATAAAGGGGCAATGAGAGTCTTAGATCAATGGATACCACATTTCAATTAGTAATTTTAGTTGAATAATTTAGAGGCTAAATAAGACTTGATCATGTTTTACCTCTACTCAATTTTCTCCAAAGTGTCCACTATATTTTCTATTCTCCATTATGCTATTCTTTGACCAATATAGTATTTTATTTTTCATTTTGTGTATGCATTTGGTCCATAGTGCTTTTATTTCATTATACACTTTGTGAACTTTCATGAAGCATCTTTGCTTGCATATTTGATATTTCTTACAACATGAATTGTATATTGCTACTCATTTCTAGTATTAATCATTTGATTATATGTAGCATGAATAATCCTCCTTGATATCCCATGATTGTTTCAATATGCAAAACCCATCTTAGTTTTATCACCTTCATACTCGAGGACGAGCATGGGTTAAGCTTGGGAATGTTGATGCATGTAAAATGCATAGATGAATTTTGCATATTTTCACATGGTTTTCTATTACATATTTCATCATATAAGGGTATAATTCAATGTTTTATAGTATTTTGGGGTTAAATTACAAAGTCCCCCAACTTTTATGGAATTAACCCTGCCTGTCAGAAACCCCGTTTTCTATATTTTTGACGTTTCAGGGGGCAAACTTCCGCGAAATCACCTAAAAATCTGCGGGGTTCATTTTCTTGGAAGGAGAAGACTTGCAGGCAAAGGATCCACAAGAATTGGGCAAGGAGGCCCAAAAGAGGACCATCCACGCGGCCAGATTCCTTGGCCGCGTGAGAGGCCCCCTTTTGTCCCCTGTGGCCCCAATTCCTTCCATCTTCGACTTACCGACTCCGTCTTGACCTAAAACCGACTATAAAAAGGGTCCCCCATACCCTTACGGAGAGGAGCGCCACCGAAACACCGAAACAGATACCAGAAGTTCCAGATTGAAGGGGGGAAAACTCCGGCGGGGCGCCGCCGGTGTGATCTCCTACCCCTCCAACGTCATCTCCATCGACATCTCCATGAAGAGGGAGTAGTCCACCCCAGGGCTATGGGTTTGTGGAAGTAGCACTTGTATCTCTCTCTCTATGTGCTTCACTAATTAGATCTGTATGAGCTGCCTCACATGATTACGGGCACCGTTGTAATTCCTATGTGGTGGATCTTTTCTATGAGTTATTGAATCTGAGATTGCAATTGTTTCTCTTGAGTTATTTGAGTAGATGTATCTTATGTACCCCGTTCTTATTTGCTAGCTTTGATCAATCTAGTTCTTGAGAGCGTGTGTAGGGTGATGGGTGCATTAGTTGGAGTAACGGGGGGTGGCTAGTGATGTGAAAGTGACAGAAGTTCAGCGATCCACTTAGGTTTTGTTAAACCTTTCTTAGTTACCTCACTAGGGATGAAAAGGAGTACCTTGTTACCGGGGATTTGAAGTGACACTAATCAATCTCCATGACTAGATCTAGCAAGTTCTTACTTCAACTTCATGTCACATTGCTTAAAGCTATACTCTGGTTTTTCCTTAATTATCGAGGTGTTATGATTTATTTCGCATCTTGGTGGAGTATAAGAGGGATCAATATGACCGTAGAGATCTCTATGCTAGGACGTGATGCCCATATGAAAGTACTCGATGTTAAACATGTTATTGTAATCTCACATGTAATTGTTTATGTCCACCGTCTACCACTTTATTTGAGAGAATGCAAGTGTGAAACCATGAACCCCGGTCCTATTTTAATTATAAGAAAACACTCTAGTTACTTTGCTGCAATTTACTTTACTTGCACTTTACTTTACTTGCATCTCCAATTCGAATTTACATTATCTCCATCACCACTTGCATCACAAAAATACAAAAACAATCCATTGCATATTTATTTTCTCATTTGCATTTAGTAGTAGATTTAATTATTGCACATTTACTTTCAGTTTTGCATTGCAATTTAGAAGTGTCTCACCTTGTGCTTGACAACCACTTGGTGAGGTTGAGGGCACAAAATTCTCTACTTGTTTGCAGGATCCTGGAGGAAGCTTGGAAGACAACTGCTGAAATACTGGCTCCCCAAGAGTTCGATATAAACCCTCGAGTCACCCTCGTGGGGAAGAAGGCTTGACACTAGCTACACACTCTTCACTTGGAGTCTCAACCTAGCCATCACCTACCCTAACACACCCAAACAAAATATCCCATTGGGTCACCCCCTTCCGACGCCGGTGGAAGGGGTAGACAAAAAAGTTGAGTTTGAGCATGGGAAGCCTACCACAGGCAAACTAAATATACAATTGGGACACCCCATTCGGAGCTGAAATTTAGGGTGTTTCAATCAAACTTGAGTCAAAATAAAGATAATACATTCACACTGAAGGAATCTTAATTAAGATAATAATAATTACAGTCAATAAAAGCCTAAACTAGGTGGTGGCACTCCTCGGACCCGCAGTTCAAGCAGGTTCCCGACTGTGCAAGTGCCCAGCTGCAAATGGGGCAGTTACATGGGAGGAAGAAGGCGTTTGCTGGCGGGGAGGCAGGTTTCGGCGGTGCAAAGGGGCGCCACTCTGTCTCGGGCGAGTCATCTTCCTCCTCCTCCTCGTCGGAACACTCTGTGTCGCTGGAGTGCACGCTGTTGTCGATGATGTAGGAGTGGAGCCGCCCTATGTACTCCAGCTCCACTTGCTCGTCCCAGTACAACGAAGACATGGCGTCCTGGGGGTCATGACGCCTCATCTGCCATGGCATGTTATCGTAGCACTGGTTGATATAGTCGACCCGTGCCTGGAGGAGAGACGCGGCAGCACCGGGACGAAGATGGCGTTGGTCGTCCAACCTTCTGGGAGGCGTAAAGCAGCCGACACGGGAGTGTTCGTGTGGATAAGTGTGCGCGCGTCCTCCTCCGTCAGCAGATTATCGTCAGATGGAGGCGCGTGGGCATCCGTAGCTCGTTGTCCGGCCGTGTCGCGTCGGTGTTGGTGCATACTGGAGGCCGAGAGAAGCTAATGGATGAGTGGACTTTAGGAGTGGAGGAGGAGAGAAGCTAATAGAGGAGTGGACTTTAGGAGTGCAGGAGGAGAGATATATGCTCGGCCCCTTAAAATTTCATGTCTTAGTGCATGGGAAAGACGGAACGTCGCCACAGTTCTGTCTACATACATGTTGAGCCTGCTTTGGGGCTAGCTAGCTGTTGCACGCCATGCCTACAAACTTTGGGCGATCTAGCTGCATGCCGCGCGAGACGTGCACTCTTTGCCTCCCAGCGCTGCGTGTTGTGCCTGCGTGACCCGTCGCGTCTTGATCTTAATGCGTGCCTGCGCGCGTGCCCGGCTATGTGCATGCATGCCCATGCCTCGCTTCTGCTGTTGCACACACAAACGGCTAGCTATGGACTGCTGGGTCGAAGTCGGCGCCGGCCATATGCATACTGGCACGTGCTGCATGCGTTGCTCCGCGTCTGCATGACCCGGCCGTTTGTGTGTGCTCGTTGTCATCGCTGCGCCTGGACAGCAAATACAATGGTAAAGGCCGGCCTCGGCACCAATTAATGTTGTTTGGTGATCCGCCGGCCGGCCTCACCCCGCCGCTATATTACCCGATCGGTGCATTTGGAGGGCCTCTGCAAAACGCACCCCCTTCATCAACACGTCTCGAATAGATAGCTTGTGCAAAACACAAGAGCTAAGTCAGCTTTGTGCTCTCTGCGCACGCCATGGCCTAGGTGACCATCGATCTGATCGGGGAGGAACCGCTCGAGGACGCACACCAAGTGGAGTACGTCCCCCCGACGGCTATGACCTCTCCGACATGGTGCAGTTCTTCACCGCTGGTGGAAATATCTCTGCTTGGAGCGCCGCGCACATCGTGCTTGGCGCAAAGTACGCCGATCGAGGGATTATCATCATCGACCACGGCAAGGATGGCGGCGGGGTCTTCGCCAGGCTTTGGGAGTATGGCTCGGGAGCAAATCTGCACGGCGGCCTCTACTGGCTGAACGACACCCTGGTGTGCTGCGTCCAGGTCAACCATTTGCTCCTATGGAACGAGTCCGTCCCACTGGTGCGTCCAGGTCAACCCTTTGTTTAAGCCACCCATGAGGCCCCTTTAGTAAATTATTGAATAAATGGTCAATTTGTTTAGTCCACCCATCAGCATCCGACGGCTAGCATAGTTTCCCGCACTTCCGCCAAAATTTCACGTCCCTCCAAAAATTTGGCGCCAGGACAGGCCACTCAAAAATTTCCGTGCAAGAATATTACTTCTCAGCCCTCCCACACACAACGGTCAAACTTTATCGTGGAGGGCATTTCTGTAATCATTTTGAAACTCTCCCTTATCCCATCGGCCCTCGCCCAAAGAATCGACTACTCCCCCTTCCCCCCTCTACTCCCCGTCCTCCCAGACCAGATCCCACCCCTCTTACACATCGCCGTATAGCTCACTTGCCAGATCTCCGATGTCGCCATCGAGATCCACCACCCTGCCCAGGTCACCGTCCAGGACCACCACCTCGCCGTCGTGCTCACCGGTCTGCCACATCGTCACCAACCTCGCCGTTGTGTGCTCCCTGGTGTGCCACCTCGCCGTCGTGCTCACCGGTCTGCCACATCATCACCAACCTCGCCTTCGTGTTCTCGCTGGTGTGCCACCTCGCCATTAACCTCACCGTGCGTCCAGATCTGCCACCTCGTCTCCAACCTTGCCTTCGTGTGCTAGCTGGTGTGCCACCTTGCCATTAACCTCGCCGTACGTCCAGATCTACCCCCTTGTCTCGAACCTCCACGCAACTTAACCGTCAATGTCTGCAACCACGCCGAGATGGGTAATGGTTGAAGGCGAGAAACGCAATAAGATTGATGGTTCTTCATATGTTCGATGCAATTAATCTTTCTGAATTAGTTGTCTGTTTAATTGTATGCTTGATTCTTCTTATGTTCGATGCAATTAATCTCTCTAAATTGTTTGATCGATGCTTCGTAATTATCCTGCTAATGATTGATGTAATAAATCTCTCTAAATTGTTTCTCTGTTTAGTTGTATGATTGATGATTCCTTATATCCGTCTTTGTTATTGGCTTTGCATTTATAACTTTGTATAGTGGTAGACAGAGACTTGTCCATGTGTTAATTCTGACAAATATGTAGCGGAAATGGGTGTGTTGCCCTCCCGATGCTCCTTTTTTTTAATTATTTGCTTTCGTAGTAGAAAAGACTGCATGGTTTCTTTAATTGGAAATCGTTAGGGGACCTTCTTGCGAATCTTGCATAAAAGTAAAAATAGAAGTATCCAGCTTTGTTTTCCTACGGTAGAAGTTTTCTTATTTCCAGCTTGTATACTATTAGGTTTAAGCTCACTTTGCTTATGATCCTATCAGTCTTAGTTACGAATCTATGATCAGAATTTATATTACTTACACTGGACTGTTCTTACAGGATGAGTACCTTAATTTTTGATGATGTATTATGTTCTTACCAAGTGTTTATATTTGGGTCTTACTTTGAGTTATTTATTCACGTTAGGATCAGCACTACACCCCACGTAAGAAGAGTGTGCCAGAACTATCATGGCAAACAGTGCAAGGATGCATCAACTGAGTGTAAAGTCTTTAGCAAGTATTCTTTCATGTCCTACTGTATTCACACCCAAAAAGATCAAGAAGGAAGACTCTGGATCTGAGTACACTCCTAAGGATGATGTTGAAGAGGAATCAGATTCCAGTGAAGGAGACTGGTCATGTCAATTCCTATTCAGTGAGGACAATGAGTTGCAGGTTATTGCCTAATTCGGCAGCTCAACATTCTTCCATGATATCACAACAACTAGGGTGTAATGCTTAAAACTCTTTAAGTAATAAAAACTCCCTTTAGTTAAAAACAAAACAACTAGGGCACATCTTACTTATGTTGTGTTGAACAGTTTGATTACTGTCGTGTCATATATTTTGTGCTACTTCATCTCTTCCATACCATAAGACGTTTTGGCAAGCTAATTAAGGCTGTAGTTGTCATATTAACATGGTTTCCATCTATGCTCCTGACATGCTTGACATCTGCTAGGTCATTTGTCATTACAGATACGCTTGTTTGATTGTCATCTGCTATTTTCCAAATATTTTCTGTACATTGCTGGCCATCTGTTAGTTTCATCTATTTTTTGTACATTGCTGGTCACCTGCCGGTTTCATCTGTTTTCTATACATACTTACATCTATTTTCTTTGCATGCTCGATAGGCAAGCAAGAAAAGGATGATGTCGACACCAGTTTCAGAGGATGAGGATGATACTTTAGGTGTCATGCTGGATCATGGAAAGCATACTTTATCGAAGAAATCTCGTGTGGAAACAAGTATTTCAAAGTCTGAACACCAAGTGCAAACTCATGTTGAGAGAGGGGGCATGCCAATATGTGCATCACAATTGCTGATTTGAGGGCGGCGAATGCAGAATCTGAGGGAATGAGGCTCCGGTTTGCATTTGAAATGGAAGAAATGCGGAAGGAACAAGACGAGCTAAAAATGTGCCAACAAGAAGGAGTTGCCCTGCTTGAGCAGTTAGCTGAGCGCATATGTGGTAATTGAAACTATGGTCGTGTTGCTGAAATCTGAATTTCTGTATGTTGGTTTGCTTTTCTGTAAAATAAACCACTAGTGTTTCAGTTTCTGTATTTGATGTCTGCTATGTGGTTTTCTTTTCTGCATATGGAACATGGGAAGGTCAATTCGAACGATGATTTAAGCACCCATCTTGCACGAAAAAAAACGTTGTAGTATCGTAACGTAAAAACAGATCCGGATTAGCACACATGGTGCCGTATGCCATGCACACGTGTCGTTTTACGGTTGGACAGTTCCACAACGAAGATAAAAACGTCGTGAAAAGGTGCCACGTGGCACCGTGCACATGGTCCACTTGTCATTTTATGACTGGGTAGTTCCACAACAAAAAGGGCGCCACGTGACACCGTGCACTTGGTCCACGTGACGTCGTTTTGGGTCGGAAAAAAAATCCGTCACCGCGTAGCCCACGACGACTGGAGATCGTCCCTGAAAAAAAACACGCGGCGACGTACGATTGTCCACATGGCATCATCTCATTGCCTCATCTCATACCACGATGCTAGCAAGTTTGTCGCAGATGGCGTCCACATGGTTTCACATGATTGGTCGAGGCCGCGACGACAAAAATTGTCGTGAACGGGATCGGCGGTTATGACGTCATGAATGGATTGGTGATGTCATAAACGGGGCCTCAACAGAATCTATTTTTGACGAAAAAAAACGTTGCGATCGTAATGACGTAAGCTGCCTGTACTGCGACGTCAGCTGATTACGCTAACAGCCGTCAGTTAATCCTTTGCCACGTGTCAGCCGACAGCGACGAAAAACAACGTTGCCTCTTAATCGGCCGGGACCGGACGGTCCAGATGCTTGCGACGATTTTCTGAATGTTGTGGATATCCTCAACATTCTCCCGTTCAAGTTAACGTCGCAGAATCGTCCGTGACAGTTGATCAGGGACGTTCTCACTCCGGCGAGCAAACCGTCGCGGATTGCCGTTAGCGACGGTTTGGAGCCTATCCGCAACGGTATTGAAACGTCCCAGACCGCGCGGAATTTGGTTGTGGATGTATTCCCGCGTTCCTCCTTGTTAAGGGAGTACATCTCATTGGAGGGGTGTGAGCTCACCACGAAGGCCTACTCAACGCCACAAAGGTCTCACCCTATTCACCGATGAACCCCGCCACAAAGGCCTAGTCCACCTTCCACTATTGATCCCCTTTGAGGAGGGAATCGAGTCCTTTACAAACAATCTTAGGGAACACACCCACAACCAAATTGGGGGCTCCCAACAATCTCAAATCACCAACAAGTGTAGCAATGGAGTCTAGATTTTCCACAAGGAAACCCTAGACTAGATCCCTCTAGAATATGATGTGGAAATGAAGATCGGCTCGGTGAATATGTAGATCGGGGTCTTCTCCTTCAATCCTCCAAGTATCAACGAGTTTGGGTGGAGGGATTGGGAGAAATCTAAATTTGCAGGCTCGCTTGTCTTCAATGCTGGAGCGAGCAACCTTTTGGGGAAGAAGGGGATGGGGTATTTATAGCCCCCTCCCCAAACTAGTCGTTTGACCCTTTTTCGTGCCTAGCGGTACTACCGCTGAGGTCAGCGGTAATACCTCTACCTGGCAACATGAGCGGTACTGGAGTGTCCCAGACACAGGGCGCGAGCGGTACCACCGCATAAGTACCGTGGTACTCCAGCAGTGCACACTAGTACTACCGCTGGCCACAACTTCGAATTAAATCAAAGTGGCTGGCGGTAGTACTAGGGCACTACCGCTCTAGTACCGTAAACGTTACCGTCAGCAAATTCTCGCTGGCGGTACTTGGGACGGTACTGAGGGCAGTACTATCGCTTCCTGGAAGCAGCGGTACTACCGCCAGATAGTAGCGGTACTACCGTTGATCAAGGATTTGCTCCTAGACCAATATGACCATAGCGGTACTACCGAGCCAGTACCGCTGAAGTACCGCTGGATGCAGTAGCCATTTTCACTCTGGCGGTACTGGGCGCGGTACTACCGCTTGCTGAGCAGAGCGGTACTACCGCTGGATCAAGTTGATCTTGGTGGCTTTGTCTTGGAGTTCTCTTCACCTTTTTGCGTCTAGATGATATTTTCTAAAATACTTTGACGCACTGTTAGATTCTTAGTAGCGTTGTTATCAACTCCAAAACCTAAGAGAGATACAAAATGCATGCAGATTTTGCTGGTAGTGTGGACAGAGTTTTCTGGGTTGATGGGCCAGCAAGCAATGCGTACAAGCATTACAATGATTGTTTGTCGTTTGACACAACCTACATGACAAATATGTATAATATGCCCTTTGCACCGTTCATCGGAATAAACAGGTATTGCCAACCCATACAATTGGGTTGCGGGTTTCTAAGGAATGAAGCTATAGCTGATTTTGTTTGGCTGTTTGTGACATTCCTTGAAGCAATGGACAGTATTCAACCGGCTAATTTTATCATTGATCTGTGCGTTCCCATGAGAAGTGCAATTTTGGTCTCATTCCCAACTACATATCATAGGAATTGTTGGTGGCACATTATGGAGAATTTCCAACCTTTAGTTGGAAATTTTCTTTCAAAAAACGAAGATCTACGTATAGAGATTAATGAGATTATAGATCACAGCATGACAAAATTAGAGTTTGAGATGAGGTGGGCTGCTATGATACTTAAGCACAATGTAGGTGAGAATAAACACTTGCAAGATCTTTATGATCTGAGGAAAACTTTTGTTCCAGCTTACTTCAAGGAATGATTTTATCCTTTTCTACAAACAACTGCCCGCAGCGAAGGATTTAACGTCGTTCTGAAGAAATACATTAATCCTCACAACAGCATAACCCATTTCTTCCTTCAGTATTTTAAAGTACAAGAGGAAATCGATGTAGCATAAGATGAAGCTGAGTTTGAAATTGAGGATTCAGTACTAAGGCCCCTGGTCAGATTATCCTATGGAAGAGCAAGCATTGAAAACTTACACACGTGATATTTACTTGCGCTTCTGAGCTGAACAAAGGAGAGTCACATCTTACAACGTCAACCATGTTGGAGGTCAATTATTTGATGTAGTTCCAATAAAAAGGTATGTTTTTTGCTACGGAAGTCGGAGTTACAAAGTGGAGGCTAACCCATATGAAGGAACTTATTCAGTAGGGATGGGATACTGTGCTGCCATGTAATAAGAATAATGTCACATCTAGGTGCAACCGACTCAATCCCTGCACACTAAATACTCCCTAGGTGGACAGCACCGGAAGAAGTTCTCGTGGCACAGAAAGTTGAGTTGCCTGAGGTGCCAACTGACCGGAAGTTGTCAAATAAGGAAAAGAACATTCTCCGGTATGGGACTTTGTGCGATTATTGGACAGAAGTTGCAAAACTAGCTGCTACGTCCGACAAAGGAAAAGCAGTTGTACAGAAGTACATGCAAGCCTTAACAAATGAACTGAAAATCAATGAAGATTGCAGAATCTGCTAAGCGAAAAACCAAGAAGAAGCCTAAAGAAGTTGCTGGTGAGACCGAAGAAGTGCAAAATCCAATGCAAAGTGGTGAGGGTAGTGCTCTGCAGTACAAGAATGTACTAAAAATGTGGGTCGGCCTCCGGAGAAAAGGAAGAAATATGGCCTGCATCTAAAACCTAGCAAGCCTGTGAAGTGCTCCATGTGTGGATCAACAATGCACAATTCTGCCACATGTCCAAGCAGATTGAGTACTGGACCCGAACCAATGGAGCATGATTTATTCCTCAATATGGTTTAAGCATCTAAGAGTTTGTGTTTCTTTCTGTCATGATGTTGTTTTTCACAACAAGAGTTTTTCGTTGTCGTTAAACACAAATTAATATGATTGGATGTACTTTTGTTTATAAAAATGTAAGTGAACTTTGTCAAGCTTGTAGCGAGTTGTGTTGTCGTGTTTAGTTTTATGGGATTTTGATCTTGCTAACAACAAATAAGAAGCTTTAGCAACACAAAGAAATATAATGTTGCTTTAATTTAAAAAAACAAGTACATTTGAATAAAAATTCAGATAATGAATTGAGATTATATGGACCAAAACATGTACCGGAAACTGCAATTTGTAGCTGTAAAAGGAACAAGCTTCATTCCTTGAACGGGAACTCCTGCCATGCGATTCTGTTCTCATCGCATTCAACCAATTTTTTGCGAATAACTTCCTTAAGGTAGGGAGGTCTGCCTGGCTAAATGGTCGAAGGAATCTCCTACCATCCCAAGATTCGATGAATTTTTAACATGAAGAAACCACAGTCACACTTGTGAAAACAAAAAAAAAAGATGTGATTTGGAAGAAGGAACCCCGAGATGAGTTTTATCATGTAGACAGTGAAACTAGAAAGGGAATGGATTTAGTTACGTCGTTTTCTGCATAGGTGTATCGATGAACATAGTTCTGTATTTTGAGATGTCAATTTTTGATTGTTGGTACTTGAGAGACCACAAATGCTTGATGGAGCCAATGATGGATGCTGAATCTGACATGAGAGCACGGTTTCCTTCACTCCTTATACAGGCCATTACTTCAAATCTCTCCGCCTTGAGGTTAAGCACTATGAGATAATAGTGCCTATTGAACGTCTTAACGGATGTTGACAGATTTTGGAGCACAGAGAACATTAGCTACAGGGATGTAAGAAAAATATATAAGTTAGTTGAACATGACAATGTATGTGAAAGCCCAGGTGGCACTTAAAAAATAAAAAATTTAGGAGATGGGAAAGCATGACTAACCATTTCCTTGTGGTCTAGGCGGTTTGTGGCAGAGAATTCAAACATTTTTTGGACAGCTCGATCATCAAGGCAGGTGGGGCTCCTGAGTTTTGTCTGTTTACACCATTATTAAAAATAAACAAAAAGTGGCCAAGTAAGGATCATAGTTGCAAAAGAAATAAATAAACCAAGTTCCAAAATCGATGATTTTAACTCACCGTGATATACAGGGGAAACACAAGCTTCTTATGTTCGGCCATTTCCTTGGAGAGAACATGCAATGCAAGTTCACAAGTTGAATTGCTGAGCCAACCTGTTGGCCTGATGGAGTCTGCGAAATCGCGCAAATAAATGTACCAAGTTCCATAATCGATGATTTTCTTCTCGTTCCTTGCATCCTCAGGCTTGCCTCCAAATGAACATAGCTTATTATACAAATAGGTAGCATGCTTTGACGCGACAAGAATTTTCTCAACTTGAACAAAAGGAGACTTTTGGGCAGAAACGGCCTTGAGTACCCTTCTCTGATGAGCTTGCGGGACAGGAGTGTGACTCTTTGGGGCAGATGGTGGAGATGCTGCTTTCCTATCCTAAATCACCTAGTTATTGATTGGTGTTCTCACAGCCATCTCCCAAGCAGAGTAAATTTTGTCCAAGGAATCGCCACTGTCCTCATTGCTAGAAATTACAACAGGAGGATCCACAGGTTTATTTAATTCCTCTCGTGATGGATTAACTTTACTTGGTGGCGTGTCGAAACCGAGGTCGAACGATGGGTAACTGTCCAGAAGATCTTGCCGTGTTTGGTCGCTAATTTTTTTTCTCTGATTCCATGCTCAAAAAATCCTTTTCTAGATTTCTACTCATGTTATTCTTTCCGATGCATGGTGTTATCTGTCCCAACAACATTGATGCACTGATTTCAGTATCTTTTTCCAAGCTTCTACTTGCTCTAGCTTCCGCGTTAGCAAACTGTGTTAGCCTCCGTTGGATTGGGGAACTGGTAGGAGTTGGAGACACATCAGTTTTGAGAGGCGACATCGATCTAGTAACAAGTCTCCTGGCAGTTGGAGGTGTTTCCACTGTTTTTCGCGCTGCACTACCGTCAGTTATGGCTTTGTTAGAATTTCTTGGGCTCCTTCTTGGCTCAACATGATCCGTGCGAATTCATGTAGTTGCTTTGTCAATCTGAACCTCCAAACCTTCCTTTACTTCATCTACAAAAGAAACTCTCTTGGCAATTTTCCCTGAGTTAAGATTTATTGCAGATTTCAGTTCTGTTGAGCTAGTGCTTTGTTTTCTGCTATTTTCCCCAAAGATACTAACAGAAACAGCAGGTGACAAAGCATCACCAATCGTGATGTCAGCACTTGACTGAGAACCTGAATCATAGCTCTGAAGAATCTTAAGTGGATCAACTGCCGATGCTCCACGTGTTGTAACTTGTACTGTACTCCCACTGATTTTTCCTGGTAAGCTCAAGTCATTGTTGATCTTGGGGACCTCTGTTGCGTTCAGTGGACCCAGTTCCTCAGCTTCAGTTGATTTTGCCACCTTTGAGCTCAGAGCATCCGCACTAAAGCATTCGTCGTTGGGTTTTCTCTTGTTATCTTGTTGATCAAATACTGGTGCCGACACTTCAACTCTTCCTTCTGAAATCTCTGCATGAGAACCTCCAAGTTCTGCATCTGGTACTACATTGGTGCCAATTGCAACTTATTCCTCTGTCAAAGCTTATTTTTCGTATGTACATGTTGTGCCTTCGGTTTCTTACAGCGTCTTCTCTTCATGCCTCTTCTGCTGCCACTGGACTGGTGATCTTCGTGCTAACTATTCTCAGTCTCTGTTTCCTTGGGGTCACTGCTCGACAGATTCTTGATAAACTGCGCTAACCCTTCCTCAAAAACAATGCACATCTCTTTGGTCGGTGCTCTGAAAATTTTGCCAAACGATGTACCATCGGTGACAGTTGGAAGAAAAACATTTAGTATGAATACCATGTACATCTAAGCTAGTATGAATACAAAAATAGGGATGCATACCTCAATGCTTTGATCACCGCATGCATGGGTTTTTATAAACGTGTCAAGAACTGACTGTGTTTCTGAGAACAGGGACAACTTCCTGAAACATTGTTTCAGCTGGGGAGAAAAGAAAAAAGGAACATTTAGGATTAAGTTTAACTTCTTGCTATTTTTGGATATAGCACAAATGTGGTGCTGAAAAAATAGAAATATGTTGTGGTCAAAACTCACAGGTAACTTGCCAAATGAGCCATCACTGTTTGTGTCGAGATCAACTACAAGACTGACAAGCTTGTTAGTCCAAACATAAATTCGGGTTCCGTCTTCAACAACTGCTACTCCATTTGTTTCCAAAGAATCAACATATCTAACCTGAAAACAGAAAAAATAAAAATAACGGAATAGATTCAGATACTAAGTACATCTCCTCTCTAACTACATGTACCAATGCTTCAAAAAACACACAAAGCTACAAAGAAAGGAACTGAGAAAGACAACAAGTAAAAATTGACCATTAGGTATGGCATGCAAGCTTTGAACCAATTCTTCCCGTCTTTAGCCCTTGCAGTCTGCACTAAAGTTTCGATTATGAACTTGGTCCAGTTAAGAGTTTTGATAGCTTGTGTGTTTATCCATGAAGGATAGAATCTTGTGTTGACTGCAATTCCGGTGGTTGGAGCGAGCATGGAGCATACAAGATAAATCATGAACTTCCTCAAGAAAATCTGGTTGGCAGGATGGTGAGGTCCGAGCTCCTTCTCAACATATGCAAGTGTCGGTTGTTTCCCATATTTGATGCCAAACATATCTAACACTAGACTGGTAGCGTCGATGTCGAGGTGGTACGCTACAGGGGTACTTCCTATAGGAACTCCCATCACATTGACAACAGACTCAGGGTTAACAGGGATACTCCCCCTGTCTCCAAATTCCAGTAACAGGTGTCCGGGTTGAATGACTTCATTAAAATCCTACACAATTGAGGGAACAGCTTGGAGCACTTCATGTCAATGATGTCTCCAAAATCAGCATCTGTTATAATCTGCCTCTGGTCACTCGTCATGGACTTGCATAGTCGCACTATTCTCATAGGGGAGAACCTGTTAAACAGCTCTTTCTGAGAAAAATAAACATACACATGAGATTTGAAATAACTCGTGGAAAACTTCATTGACATGTGGAGGCAACGAAAAAAGCTACAACTGGGAATAATGTGTAATAAACATATAAAAGCTATAATGAGAGATAAAGTGCAAAACACACATACATTATTTTTCCGGCAGACCTTGGATGCACCCTCTACCTGACAAACTTGATCATCAATTGGTGCTTCATCTTCAATATTAAGCTTGGCTTCATCCTCCTGTTCGCGAGGAACTCCCGTTCGAAGTGGCATGTCATCTATGACGGGCTCTTCGGGGGCAACCACCTCTTCAGTGACGTTATCCTTTGCTTTTAATTGCAACCTCTTCTTCATTCTTTTGAGTTTCGATGGAACAGCCTTCAAGCTCTTTGGTGTCCAAGAATATTTCTGCAACATAAATATATGAAAACCCATCAATTAAACCCATCAGTTCTTGAAGTTGTTATGAGTCTGTGGAGGAATGTGGCTAGGAAAGATTAATACCTTAGCCGAAAACAAAGGTATCACGGGAAGCATTTTATCTCTGTACAAAACACTACCCTGCTGCAAAAAAAAAATGTTTCAGCAGGCAAGAACTTATTTCCAACTATAAAGCACATCTTGCAGGTAACAAAACATCCAACTAGCAGCAGCATATGTATGTGGAAAACACAATGGAATAAAATCATCCTAAAAAAATTCTAGATAAGAATAACTACATATTTAATATTCCCCCTTAATAAAAAATCATCTAGCAATAGCGTACATACATATATGACAACACAAAAATAAACATGTTAAAAATCATCTTACAGTGTACAAAAAAATCATCCTACATCTGTTAGGGAACTGTTATAGCAGAGAAGGGAAAAATCATAAACATAAAACGAAAAAATGTAGCATACCTACATCTAACAATGCACAAAAAATCATCCTATTTGAATGGTCATCATAAATCCGCCAGGAAAATAATTTGAAGAAAAAAAGAAAACTGATAAAATCATAGTAGAGAAAACCGTAAACATACATCCAGCAACATCTTACCTACAACTACCACACTACAAAAATCGATCATGTAAAAAAAGCATATCAACTTGGACAAAAAAAGAACTAGAAGTAGCAGAACTATGTGAAAAATAATCTTGCTAAAAATGTACACCTAGGAAAAATAATCTTGCTAAAAATAATCCTACTAAAAAATCCTTGACAGAGGGGAAGAACTCCTCCTCCGAAACGACGTGTCAAACCTAGAAAGAATAATAAATAGCAAAACCTACATCTAGGATTGGCATAACTACATGTATAACAACCACAGAAATCATTCTACTATTTCCCTGGACATAGCGGAGAAACTCCTGCTAGAAAACATCGGGTCAAGTATAGAAGACTAAATAACTACCAAAACATACATCTAGAATAAGCATAACTATGTAAAAGCACCACATAAATCATCGTGTTAAGTCCTTGAACATAGTTGTGGAACAACTTCTACAAAAACGTTGGGTCAGATATAGAAGGCTAATAAATACCAAAACATACATCTGTGATAGGCATAACTACATGTGTAACACAACAGAAAATCATCCTGTTAAAACTATATCGCATCGCAAAAAATACATAAATATACAGCTAGCTACAGCTAAACTACATATAAGAGATAACAAAAATCATGCCGCCCGAGCTGTAATAGAAAAAACAGGAATCTATCCATCCCTATACCTGCATACATGAAACCTACAACTATTTAAAGCATTGAAAAATCATCTGTATACAGTAAAAACACCTAAAAAACAGCCAATGTGTCAGTAGAAAACCTACAGACAGTATGCAGGTATGACAATAATGCTATCAATAAAATTCCTATAAAAAAAGTAATATAGTATGACCATGACCAGATGTAGTATCATTGCCTATTAGAACATAAAAAATCATCCCACCAAAAAAAAATACGTTAACATACAGACATGAGTTGTACATGGCGAATCGAGTTCATAATCCAAAATCTAATGTTGTGAACATGTCGAAACAACTACAACGGCTATGGATTTGAAACGATCGAGCAAAAACACCGAGGAAAATCCGCATCCCCTGCGTATGAACAGTTAAGAACATGGGGGCTGGATACACTTGAACTGGAACTGAGCATGAAATACATACATAACATGAGTTGTACATGGAGAAATCAAGTTCATAATCTCGATCTCAGGCTGTGAACATGGCGAATCAACTACACACGGACATGAATTTGAAACAAAATCGAGCAAAAACACTGAGGAAATCTGCATCCCCCCGAGTATGAACAGTTAAGAAGATGGGGGCTGGATACACTTGAACCGCAACTGACCTCGAAGTTCCCCGGAGCCTAATCTGACGAAGATGATGCTGAACGGAGGCGGGAACTGCTTCGTCGCTGCTCCGCCTCTTTTCTGCCCTCGGATGCGACGGAGAACTCCCAAACCTCTGACGCTCCACCGTCAAATCGTCGCGAACAAGATGTAGTAGGGGCTCGGACGACCACAAAACGGCAGAGGGACGAGCCGTCGGCGATAGCACGACGCCGGGGGAGGTGGAATCTCCGCGGCGGAGGAGAGACCGAGGAGAAGGAGGAGGGGAACGAGCGGTTGAGCTCGAGGGAAAGAAAGAAACGGGCACGGCTCTCGAAATTTCCGTTTCTTTTGTTGGGACGCTTCGTCGTTGTCTCCCTCAGCGAGAGCCACACGATGGAGATCGCACGGAGCGCGCGATGGAGCACTTTTTAAGACAGGATAGAGTGCACACACCGTAATAGATTTGGCGTTATTTTAATTTATTGCATGAAGTATGTTGTGAAATAATGAACTGTGTTGTTTATTTGGATTTAAACTATTTTATCTGTTGATGTAATTTTTGAGATTGGCAACTTATTTTTGTGTTGTAAAATAGCGAGGAATTATTTTATCTGTTAGTGTAATTTTTGAGATTTTCGCACAAACCCAGCCCGGTCCTGACTTTTTGGGTGGTTCCAAGCCATTTCCCGTCCCAAACGGACCAAATGTGGGTGGTGCCCTCATGTTTCAAATGTGTTTATATTCAACTACTCCCTCCGATCCGAAATATGCGACGGAAACACTGATCTAGATAGGTAAAAATTTGTACACAGGCCACGACACTTAAAAAGGATCAGAGGGAGTAGTACCCATAGCATTTTACATCATTCATCATGATACAAAAGGTACAATAAAAGGTGCAAGCTTAGCGGCTAGCCCAGATTGCCAGAGTGAGCTCGGCTAATCGGTAATTGAAACGAGGCTTTCGGTGTAAGGTATCACGTTGAAGAAGTAGACTTCCCTGTGCGCAGACCCAAAGGATCCTGTGCTACTGCGCTCGTATCTGAGGCTTTCCAGCTCGCACATGACCGTCAGTTCATTAGACTGCAGGTCGTAGCGGTAGAGTTTGTGCGAAAGCCATAGCATCAGCGCGCCGCCGCTGTTTGGAAGAAGACCGATGGGATGGCACAGGTCTGTGACATATATTTTGTAACGCTGTTCCCATAGGGACCTCGGCCCGTCGTCTTG
This sequence comes from Alopecurus myosuroides, assembly GCA_028641055.1. Taxonomy (NCBI): domain Eukaryota; kingdom Viridiplantae; phylum Streptophyta; class Magnoliopsida; order Poales; family Poaceae; genus Alopecurus; species Alopecurus myosuroides. Next base: position 372,535,249 of record CM054059.1, read on the forward strand.
TAGGAGTGCCCAAATAACAAGAGGATGCTCGTCAGAATCCCCAACACGAGTGCCAGTCAAACATAACTCCCCACCCATCACATCCAAGTTGAAGCTATCGTCATCTCCAGTGTGCAATAAATCAGGCAAACGGGTAACGCTGAACGTCTCGGCTTCCAGGCAAAAGCGGAGAAGGCCATGTGGACGTGACTTGAGATGTCTTTTGTCAATGATCCAATACATACCCCCTTTGACAGTTTGGGCGGTCACCCACTCCGCGACAGGGTATGGTGGATCGGACGCGGTCTCCCTCCACCGAGGAGCAGGGCCGCCACCTCTCACGGTGCACACCTCCATACCCATGTTGTACCTGCCTGTCTCGGCATCTCTTGAGCGGAAGAAGGACCGGACTACCTTGTACATGCCGGTGCGAGGATCGCGACCGAACCCCACCGAGAGGTTGATGATACCTGGCCTCTTGTTGCGGCTACTCTCCGGCAGCGTGAGAACATCCTTAGTGGCCGGGTTTAAGAGGTACACCTTGGTATCCGTGGGGAGAAGCACCAACCCGTCGCAGTGCGCAAAGCAGCAGACTGAGCAGAACTCCCCGTCAAAGTCCCTGCCATGCACGAACCTCGCCTTGGAGGCACCTTGCTGCCACTGGTAGAACCGGATATTGGTGGAGAAAGTAGTTGGCCAGTTCTGTCCTTGGATGACACGATCGAGAGTATGCGGGGTGATGAGCAACGATGGTTTCTGCTCCCATCTAGAGGCAGATAACTGGAGGTGCGAGCGGATGAAGGATGGGTCAGATATCGTCCTGCTCCAGGCCTTGCTCACGCACTTGAAGCGCCGTAGAGACTTGACCGGCAGTCGAATCAGGATCTCCAAAACAAGCTCCTCAGGCAACTCCGCAGTCCGCGCCTTCTTGTGCTTCTTGGAAGTCTTCATGCCGTACATGCAGACGAAAGAAAAAGAAACCGCGGTGTTACAAGAGATCGCTAGCGGACATGAGTATATATATATTGACAACACAGCCATGATGTTTCAAAATCGAGCACGGACTCCGTAACAGACTAGGATGAGAGGTCTACCCTCCTTCCTAAAATCAAACCGGTAAAGAGAACAAACGAATCCGAGATTTCCCCGGAAAAGGAAAAACAATCCATTACGGCTGTGCAATCGGCACCGTGGCCAAACACGCGTTTACAATGCCATGTTGCAAGCTGACGTGCGAATGTGCGATGCGATCCACGATGATTTTTCTTCCGTAAAAAAAAAACACTCTACGATTTCGTTAGTAAGGCTGATCACAATGGGGAGGAACTTAGCAGTAACATCACACGCTTCAATATAAATTTGCTTATGTGGCACGTATTTAATGAAGAGAGATGATTGTGGTAACTAGATAAGTTACTGTTACAAATGGTAGGCGCACAATCGATCTACCGAGGACCAAGCAATCACAACATGATGACGACATCGAGATTTGTTAACGCAGTTCGGCGAACTCGCCTACATCTGCGGGGCATGATTACGGGTGCACCTTCCCATTGATACCGCTGCACCGGCCGCCTTGGCCGCTGGCACAAGCCGCCGGCTCCCCTTGCGCGCCTGCTGCTATCAAGTCGTCATAGGTTACACGTGTGGTGCCCCCCGCATTATATAGGAGGCCAAGTCTACTAGTGTCCGACTCGAACAATACCCGTACATATCCACACCTATTACAACTCCAAGTCCAAACGTAACATAACACGTACACTATATTCGACACAAATACAACAAACTCCACGTTGGCGAATATACTCCGCCACCTTGAATTCGTCAACGTGTCAAACCTCCATGTACTCCGGACTTGAGCTGTCTTCCATGAGCTCCACTGCTACTCATAGACTCCGCGTGACTCCACCTGCAACCATAGTTCCTTCTTCCCGTTCAACACCATCACATACCGACACTAGTCTACGTGAAGAAGCTTCAACTTGAAGGAATTTCACCGTCGCCCTTTAGACACACCTTGAGTCAAATTCGCAGTTGTCTCATCCTTTTCTTAGATAGTATTCTATGTCATGTAGCTATAGCACTTTGCCTCCTTCTGCATCTTGACAACCCGCATTTTGTCATGTGCACTGAACATCACATAATATATGGCCATGTACTCTCCAAGCTTCCGACATTATAGACTTTCCAACACTTTCTCAGATTTCCCATGGCTAACCCATGTCTATCACCTAATGTCAATCAACATTCACTGGTGGAGAACAGGCCAGTAGCACCGGTTTGTAAGGGCCTTTGGACTCGGATACAAAACCGGTGCTACGTATCCGGGACTAAAGCCCCCCCCTTTAGAACCGGTCAGTCACCAACCGGTTCTAAAGGCCTCCACGTGGGCGCCGAAGAGAGCGCGCAGGCGGAGGACCTTTAGAACCGGTTGGTAACACCAACCAGTCCTAAAGTTTTTTTTTCTTTTTTTTTTCTTTTCTTTTCAGGGTTTCCAATTCCGTATTTAGGGTTTAGGGTTTAGGGCGTGTTCCGTATTTTCAGGGTTTCCGTTTACGTGTTTCCGTTTCTGTTTGCGGTTAAATGTTGATGCACCAAATAGTAGTACATATATATATATACATGTAACACGAAGTAATCGACCGAGAATTACATAATCTGAAGTTCGTTTTGAATAGTTGTATACTTGCATAGAGAAGGGAGCTGGCTATAATTGGTTCATAGGATGGAAAAATTCTCCGTCTTCTGCTATGACTTGCGTGAGAAGAAATCCTGCCAATTCCTCTGCAATAGCCTTGCAACGGTCGATTGGTTTGAGCTGCGCCCGCTTTCGTGCCATCTTGAAAAGAAGTAGATGAAAACAATTAAGTTATGAACAAAACTAAACATAATTAATGGCAACATAAATAAAGTTGTGAAGATCCGGTTACGTATCTCTAGAGTTCTGGTAGTACGGGATTTCTCATTGATCTTCCTGTGAATGAACTCGCAAACGTAGTATCCACAATAATCAGTTCCCTGTGGTTGTTGCGGGACTTTCTATATACGAGAAACATAATTCAGTCAAATTAATAATAATCAAGAGAATGGTAATGGTATTTAAATCAGGGTACGTAGTACTACTTACTTTGTTAATCTGAAAGTTGAGCTTGTCTGCCCATGTACCGGGTTCTTCCTTGATGAACATTTGCCAAACCCTGGGCGACAAAAGAAAAATGAATAGAAGAGTTAATTATTACTTACTTGATATCAGGGAATGAACGAAAAAGAGGCCGATGAACGAAAGAGGCCGATATATATATATTTTTGAAGCATCTGACGCGCGCTCTTCCATGTGTCAGCGTCCCAGGTTAACGAGTCCCAGACTTCAACTTGTCCTTTATCGATTCTAATGATGAACAATATGAAGTGGCCGCTGCGCACGTGTACACACGCAGTCATGCATACTCATCAATTACACTTAACATCAGGTAAGCAAAATGGAATGTCTACAAGACAGTAACACTCACTTGAATCCGTAGGGCCAAAGTATTTCTTTTTTGGTACTTTGTCGCTTCAAAAACCTTAGCAAATCATCCGGTGTAGTCTTGTTGAACGTTTCTACTGTGTTTTGATGATACGAATACGGGTCAATGAACCCAAAGTCCCAGATTCCTGCCAGTCTGCATTCACGAATCTTCATTCTGCATAGTAGCGTACAAAAAGAATGTCGTGAGTGATAATTATACGGGCAACGAACGCGAGCTTAACTAAATAATTAAATTACACAAATAAATCACTTACAAACAGTAGCAGCTGAGGATAGACTTGTCGAGGGCACGTTGATTGTACATCTGGAAGAAATCATCGAACCCAAGCTCGACACCGTAATCTCCGAAGTAGTGTTGATCCTGAATTTGAGCCATGATACAGTCTCTCTCCTGCCTTGCGGCCTCCAAGTACCAATCATGTAAACTCCGTAGTTGGGTTGTTAGATCAGTAGGATTTTCGACCAGAGGGTGCCCGGGCTTGTATTTATATACCACATCAGCAATAGCGAACCCACGTCGCCCATGCGTGGACAGGACACTGAAGCCTGGTCAGATAAGACCTTGAGCGGGGCAACTGACCGTGCTTCTTGTTGTCCGAGCTGGGGAACTTGTTTCCCGCATTTCGTCTGCTCCGCCTGCTTCATCTGTGCGGCGTGCTTCTTTTCAATATACCGTTCATTGTCTGAAAGGGGCGGCGGTGGCGGCGGTGCAGGATAATATAAGTTGTCGACGGTCCGCTCAATTTTCCACTTTGGGATGTTCTTCAGAGTTTCCTTCCAGTGGTCTGGAGGGGCCTTTAGGGGAAACTGTGCGAACCATGCCCTGGTTTTGGCTTTCACTGCATTGGTTAGTTCCTCCTCAGTCATCAAGCCTGGTAACTTCGGGGGACTCTCGACTTTCTTGGATTTCCTTGGTCTCTTCTTGGGAGGAGTCCCGTTTCTTCTGAACTGCATCTTCCGCTTTGTCGTACCCGTAGTGGGCGCATCCGTCGGCTCACGGGAGTGCACGGGCGATGGACCCTCGGCCTCGGGCTCCGGCCAATCTTCGTTGTGGGGTGGACTTGGAGGTTCGTTGGGGGGTGGACTTGGAGGTCGTGCATTCTCTGTACGAAAGTGAAAAAACTATTAAAAATAAGATTACATGTGGTGCAACATTCGGTAATTGATGGAGGTATGGTGCATTCGTACCTGGAGGAGTCGGTGGCCTTGGCGCCGAGTTAGGGAACACGATGTGTTTCTTATTCCACAAGATGATACCAAGCTCCATTTCTCCCAGTGTCTTCTCGCCTTCACCTCCAGGAATACTGAGCTCAATTGAATGGCATCCCGGCGTAATTGTTGACAACCCGACACGAGCATGGGATGCTGGAATCTGACCACCATGGTAGGTTGCTCCAGGTTGATTCGGTAAAGCATAGCCTGACGCCACCCTGAAGGATATGTTCCCCATTGGCATATGTATCTCACAGTTTGTCTTCTCCGTGATATCATCCACGGGGTAGTGAGGCGCCGACGGTTCGACTGCACGACCGTCTTCTAGCTGCAGGTGCGTGGAACCCACGCTGCTTCTATGCTGAGATGGGACGGCATGATCGTCTTCTATTTGCAGCTGATCAGGTGCAGGACGATGTTCTACCTCCTCTTCAGTGTCAGGTAGAGGGTGTCCCCCTTTCTTCAAGAGAAAATCCACCTTTTGTTCTAATGTCGATATCCGTTCACTCGTCTTTTTCTTGCTTCTATCACGGCTTCTGTAAGTGGCAATGTCTGCTGCAAACCCTTGGCTCCACGGGGTATCCGCTCCAAAGCCTCGTGTTCGTCCCCACTTTTCGGGGTTCCCGAGTGCCCTCGTCAGCTCGCCGTTCTCTCTATCGGGAACAAAAGTTTCTTTTCGAACAGCTTTTATTGCCTTCTCTAGGTCTGCTACGACTTTTGTTATTTTTTCCGACCATGGTCCCTGAGCAACAATCATCCCAGTCTCAGCGTCCAACGTTGCCCCATGCGCGAACAATCAGAACTTGGACCTATCGGGCCAGTCATGTGTCTGTGGAATGATACCTCTTTTCACAAGCGCAGCTTCATAGCTTCGCCACCTAGGCAGGGCAGTCATGTAGCCACCTGACCCCAAAATATGGTGATATTTCTTCTTCTTCGCATTCTCCGAATTTTTGGCCGATCGGGATACAAAGACACCCGATTTCTTGTACGCCTTAAAATCATCCCAAGCGTCTCTTATCTTCACTAGGTTCCCAGTGAAAACTGGATCTTCGTCCTTATATTTCTTCCACAGTTCTTTCTTCCACCTCTGGAATTGTGTGGCCATCTTCTTCAAAGCCCACTTCTCGACTTTCTTCTTCTTATCTTCCGCTACGCTGAAATTTAGCCATAGCGTTTCGCAAAGAATTTTTTTCAATCTTTCATCGACATAACTAGCTCCAACGTTGGCCCCGGTCTTCGGCTTATTCCATTCTATTAAGTTGATCGGGACCAGGTCTCTTACAACAACTCCGCACTGATTTACGAATTTGCGATAAGTTTCTGGGGGCTGCAGTGGTTTGCCATCAGCAGCAATTGTATCGATCGGGAACCTTGCGGCCGGGCCTCGTTTCGACTTTGTCTCAGTACTTGCGCTAGCTGTTCCGGAAGGCGCCTAAACGGGAAAATAATGATTCGTTAGTAAGTGCAATACAAATTAATTGTTGCGTGAACAGTGACTTGAGATATACATTCGCAGAGTTTGTTCTGGAGGGCACTTCTTCATCCTCGACGTTGTCGTCGTCATCATCTACTACATCTTCTATATTCTGATCTCCGTCACCGGAGTCGTTCAAAAATTGATTGCTAAACGCCTGTCCATCGTCGTCATCACGATATATGGCCGTTGCATTATCAAAAATCATCTCGCACACATATCTTTCCTTCTCCGCCTCACCCATTCCCGCGAGCTGATCGGCGTGCTGATCATGTGCAGGTTCTTGGGGATCCATAGCTCAACACCTGCTAGTAAAATTTATAAAATGAAGAACACTTAGCGAAATTTTCATCGGGCACTTGGCGAAATTATTTCATCGGACAGTAATAAAATAATAGTTCTGGACATATTAATGAAATAATAGTTCTGGACACACCAAGAGTTACATAGCTCGGGTTGATTTTTTAAACCCTAATACATCACGATCGAATAATATCACTTATACATAGTCTCGATCGTGACATCTCTCAAAATAATTAACTCCGACCGGGTCCTAAGCCGCGGGGTGCTGAGTCACGGGTGCTACGCATCCATAGATAAGGAACCCTCATAGGGTCATAGCTCACGTGGTAAGGAACCCTCCGAATAATCGACCAACTGCTGCTATACTGGCTATCGAGCAAGTACATGTAGCGACGGACGTGCTCGTCCTCCTCCCTGATACGCTGTTGTACCACCTCCTCAGGGGCCGGCTCTCTCCGCACCGAGCGTGGCCCACGCGATGGCCACCAAAGAATATCCGGGTCGACCACGTCACCCGGATTTCTCACCAAGCCGCGTGCCCCGGTACTAAGGAGCTCCCAGTGCCAGCCTGGCGGGGCCCAGTCCCGGACATCCCCCGGCGGGTCCAACAAAGACATGAACTAAAAATCTGCCCGGACTAAGTAAATATTCCATAATTAAGTAAAATACCTTAGTGTTTCTAACTTAGTAAAAAATAGTAAATTGAGAAATATAACAGAAATAAGATGAAAGTTAAACAGGAACAATATGGTAACTTAGTGAAATTTTCTAACTTACTGAAATTATATATTCTAACTTTCTGAAATTTTCTAACACTAACTTAGTGAAATTTTCTAACACAACATTCTAACACAAAAATTCTAACACAAAAATTCTAACACTAAACAAAACAAAATAAAGCACTAAAAAAATCTAACACTAACTCTAAAAATTTCTAACACTAAATTCTAACACTAACACTAATAACTCTAAAAAAATTAACACTAAATCTAAAAATTTCTAACACTAACACTAACTCTAAAAACAATCTAACACTAACTCTAAAAATTTCTAACACTAAACACTAACACTAACTCTAAAAATTCTAACACTAAAACAAAATTGAAAAAAACCGAAATAAAACTTACCTAGCTAGGCCGGCGACGGCGATCGAGGGGCGAGAGGCGGGGCGGCGGAGGCGGAGGCGAGACGGAGGCGCGACGGAGGCGGACGGCGACCGCGGAGGCGCGACGGACGCGGGGCCGCGCGGGGGATCGACGGCGACGGAGACAGAGAGCGGACGGAGGCGCGGTGGACGGAGGCGAGGCCGACGGAGGCGCGGCGGACGGAGGCGAGGCGGACGGCGACGAGGCGGACGGAGGCGCGGCGGACGGAGGCGCGGCGCCGGAGCAGGGCTTCGCCGTACGTGGTATAGGAGAAGACGCGCGAAGGGAAATGAGCCAAATTTTCAGAAGTCCTAGAGATATATCCCCACTACAGGCCTTTAGCACCGGTTTGTGTTAACAACCGGTGCGAAAGGGTCTTTAGCACCGGTTGTTAACACAAACCGGTGCTAAAGGCCTGTAGTTGGGGTCACACCCAGACTGCGCGCCCTGTACAGGCCTTTAGCACCGGTTTGTGTTAGCAACCGGTGCTAAAGGTCTTAATACAAACTGCCCGCCTCCCGCGCGCGGCGGTTTTATTGCTACAGTGCGCACCGGCCCGATCGTGAGTCTCTGTTTCTTCTCTTCTTCCTCTGTCTTTTCTTCTTCCTCTCTTGATCTTCCTCCACTAAGCACCATGGCTGAAGTTTCTAAGAGATATGATGTGGCCACACCATGCGGCAAAAGTCTCGACGTGTTCTACACCAACAATTGCGAGGAGCTCCCCGGTGCTCTTGGGTATTTGACCGATCTGTATTTCTCCTCTCCCGAAGAACACCGGTTTTTCGGGCTTGATTTAGAGTAAACGGCGGATAAACGGAATGTTGCAGTCATCCGGATTGCATTCAAGGAGGCCGTTTTGGTCTTCCAATGGTCAAGGTAACGCACACGTACAATCTTGCATCTTCGATTTGTTTGTTGCATGTGAAGAATACATGTGTTGCAATATATCTAACACGTACACGTATCAAATTTTTGTTGTTGCAGTAGTTCAAAGCATTCTCCGGCACTTGTTGATTTTCTTGTCAACAAGGGGTATGACTTTTGCAGCGTTGACAACACGCAAGACCGTCCGAAGTTGATGCGCTTGGGTATTGTGATACCTGAAGATCACTACATTGATCTTCAGGATCTTATCCATTTTGCTGATTTGAACAGGCCGAAGACCGGGATGGCTCTCATGGCAACTGCCTTCATCCACGAGGGCTACGAAACCATGAAGAGTGATTTCCCCTCGAAGAATCACTGGTTGTGGGAGAAGAACCCACTGGACTGGACCAACATCAAGTATGCAGCCATAGATGCATACGTCTCCTACGAGTTGTTCCGCATCTACTCGACGGATCCATAGATGTTGTTTGTGTACCGCATCTTGTGTTCGATATATGCATGTAATGGATATATTAGTATGTAATGTATATATTATTATGTAATGGATATTATTTCTATATTAATTCCTAGCTATACTATTTCTATATTATGTCAAACACACATTTCAAAACAAACAAACAAAAACACATCAAGAAAACAAAACAGAAAAACTACTGTTTCTGTATATGTGATCACTTACACCAGGCGCACCGTACACAACATGCGCCTGCGGTAAAGCTCTTATCCCAGGCGCATTTCTTGACTGTGCGCCTGTGGTAAAGTTACCCTAGGCGCATTTTGCTGTTTATGCGCCTGTGGTAAGTTAGGGTGGGTTATGAGTAAGGCAAGGAAAAGTGAGAGCGCAAGTGATACATCGAGCATATATATCGTGGATACATATATATAGATTGATTTAGCGAGATACCATACATGTAGATTGATTTAGCGATTGCCGCAGTGTCGCGGGAATACAAATTCTTTTATTAAAAAGAGAAAACAGACGAACACTACTCCTCGCCGTCGTCGTCGGGGAACTCGTCGGTGACCTCCTCCGGGTCATCATCGTCGCCGAACTCGTCGGTGACCTCCTCGTCATCATCGGAGGTGCATGATGGTATGTCCGAGATAGGCCCCCACCTCGGATCGTCGGAGGCCCAGACTTCGCCGGCGTGGTCGGCCCGACGAAGCTCTTGCAGCGCCTTCGTCCTCGCCTCCCGAGCCGCATCTAACGCGAGGTGGCGTTCGAGGCGGCGCTCCGCCCGCTGAGCCGCGCGGGTCTGCCAGAGCTCCTCGTCGGCGCTATCCTCCCCCGGGTTGTTCCGGTAATACTCGCGGACGACGCGGTCTTCCCTGGCGCCGACTAGGCCCTGAAACGCGCGGTGGCGGAGGTGGAGGTGGTCGGCGGCAGTGATGATCTGTGGCTTCGTCGCCCTGGCCTCCGCTTCCCAGACTGTGTGGCAGTCGTTGAAGTTCATCAGCGACCGCGGGCGGTTGAGGCGCCAGGCCGCCGCGTCCCAGGCGCGGGCTGCCTCTGCCGCCGTCGCAAAGGTGCCGAGGGGGATGCGGTCATCCCCCCAGCGGATATCTGTGCTGAACATTCCGTTCTGCCGTGCTCGGATGTCGCGGAAACCGGTGGTGCTGTTCCTCCTCGGAGGCATGGTGGAAGCGCGACGGTGCAGAGGGATGAAGAAGAAGCGCTCGAGGCGCGACAGTTTATACCGCGCCCTCCAGGCCACGCGTCACAACTCCCGTGCCACGCGCCACCATAACATGGATGGATGTGTTAAAGGGGGGGGGGGTGTAGAACAAATGCACTGAGTATATGATGTATCAAACCTTAAGGGGGGTGTGGAACAAAACAGACGGTATCGCCATCATACAGCCCGACCGTGGCTACTGGGTGCATATATAGGGTCCTCTGGCTCACAAAGTGTTGAGGTAGGGTTTTGATCCAACGGTTAAGAAACATCTCATCCAACGGCTCACAACAGTTCAAAAGAAACACACCGTAGCCCTGATCGAACGGCTCACAACAGCTGGAAAGAAACACACCCCGGATCCAACGACTCACAAGCGGTTGAAACAAACACACGATCCGTGTGATTCTATCTGATTGGTCCAAACGAAACCCTAACCCATTTAGTCCCGGTTGGTGTCCCCAACCGGTACTAAAGGGACGATCCGTTTCTATTTTTCTTCTTGCCTTTCTTCTGATTGCGCCGTAACCATGGAACATCTTCATCATTTAACTGAATGCTAGGATCATCTTTGACTTTGAAGGGAGGAATTTCATCAAATTTAATGTAATCTGATAACTTACCCAGGCGCATATTACAAAGTATGCGCCTGTGGTATAGATCTTAGCCCAGGCGCATATTTTGTCTGTGCGCCTGCGGTAATGTTACCCCAGGCGCATATTGCGGTCTATGCGCCTGTGGTAAGTTAGGGTGGGTAATGAGTAAGGCAACGAGAAGTGAGAGCGCAAGTGATACATCGAGCATATATATCGTGGATACATATATATAGATTAATTTAGCGAGATACCATACATGTAGATTGATTTAGCGATTGGTATACTAGCCCGCTGGTACTTTGTTTCTCACTTTTAAAAAGTACATACATATATCGCGAGTATTTCCCTCTATCAACCTTTCGTCACAATCTTACGCTTGCCTTTCTTGGTTGATGTTGAATACGTGACTGCCATACCGTGACTTCTTCTGTCTGCCTCTGTGACAACCGGTCGTCACAATCTTACTCTTGCCTTTCTTGGTACCGGTTGCGGTTAACAACCGGTCCTAAAGGCCTGTACAGGGGGCGCACATTTATTTTTCTTCTTCTTTCTGTTTCCAAAGGGGGGTGTAGAACAAAACAAACGGTATCGCCATCATACAGCCCAACCGTGGCTACTGGGTGCATATATGCATACCAAATGCACGGCTAGACGTATGATGGCGAATCCGGATGTTTTGTATTTGCTCGATGAACTGAATATATGATGTATCAAACCTTAAAGGGTGGTGTAGAACAAAATAAACGGTATCGCCGTCATACAGCCCAACCGTGGCTAGCTACTGGGTGCATATATGCATACCAAATGCACGGCTGGACGTATGACGGCGAATCCGGATGTTTTGTATTTGCTCGATGAACTGAGTATATGATGTATCAAACCTTAAGAGGGGTGTGGAACAAAACAGACGGTATCGCCATCATACAGCCTGACCGTGGCTACTGGGTGCATATATGCATACCAAATGCACGGCCGGACGTATGATGGCGAATCCGGATGTTTTGTATTTGCTCGATGAACTGAGTATATGATGTATCAAACCTTAAAGGAGGGTGTAGAACAAAACAAACGGTATCGCCAGTATACAACCCCGTAGTGGCTACTGAGTGCATATATGCATACCAAATGCACAGCGGGGCGTATGCTGGCGAATCCGGATGTTTTGTATTTGGGAGATGAACTGAACGGTGTATGAAGCTGGGCTATATATAGGGTCCTCTGGCTCACAAAGTGTTGAGCTATGGTTTTGATCCAACGGTTAAGAAACATCTCATCCAACGGCTCACAACAGTTCGAAAGAAACACACCGTAGCCCTGATCGAACGGCTCACAACAGCTGGAAAGAAACACACCCCGGATCCAACGACTCACAAGCGGTTGAAACAAACACACGATCCGTGTGATTCTATCTGATTGGTCCAAACGAAACCCTAACCCATTTAGTCCCGGTTGGTGTCCCCAACCGGTACTAAAGGGACGATCCGTTTCTATTTTTCTTCTTGCCTTTCTTCTGATTGCGCCGTAACCATGGAACATCTTCATCATTTAACTGAATGCTAGGATCATCTTTGACTTTGAAGGGAGGAATTTCATCAAATTTAATGTAATCTTCTGACATGTCTGTCTTGTTCTCGACTCCCACGATGTTTCTTTTCCCTGAAAGAACTATGTGGCGCCTTGGCTCATCGTCTGATGTATTCGTTTCCTTATCTTTTGTTTTTCTCGGTCTGCTAGACATGTCCTTCACATAGAAAACCTGAGCCACATCATTGGCTAGGACGAATTGATCATTGCCGTACCCAAGATTCTTCTGATCCACTGTTGTCATTCCGTACTTCGGGTCTACCTTCACGCCTGACAGGTTGAACCATTTGCACCAGAACAAAGGGACCTTAAAGGAAGGTCCGTAGTCAAGTTCCCATATCTGCTCTATGTAACCATAGTATGTGACCCTTTGCCCGTTGTCGTCTTTTGCATCAAACCGGACGCCACTGTTTTGGTTGGTGCTCTTTTTATCTTGTTCTGCCGTGTAAAATATGTTACCATTTATCTCGTACCCTTTAAAGGTCAATACAGTCGAAGATGGTTGCTTGGCCAACAAGTATAGCTCATCTTCAACAATGTTGTCATTAATCAGACGTCTTTGCAACCAACCTCCGAAAGTCTTCGCGTGTTCTTTAGCAATGAAATCTTCAGGTTGCTCCGGATATTCCGAGCGTAAAATATCCGTGTGTTCCTGGATATATGGAGCCGCCAAGCTGGAATTAACTAGAACTGTGTAGTGTGCTTGACTGAAAGATTGCTCGTCCATACATGTTGTTGATTTCTTTCCTAGCGTGCCTTTTCCACGCAGTCTCCCCTCATGGCGCGACTGAGGAACCCCGATCGGGTTCAGGTCAGGAATAAAGTCAACACAAAACTCAATGACCTCCTCTGTTCCATAGCCCTTGACCATGCTTCCTTCTGGTCTAGCACGGTTTCTAACATAATTCTTCAAGACTCCCATGAACCTCTCAAAGGGGAACATATTGTGTAAGAATACAGGACCGAGAACGGAAATCTCTTGGACTAGGTGAACTATGAGGTGCGTCATAATATTGAAAAAGGTTGGTGGGAACACCAACTCGAAGCTGACAAGACATTGGACCACGTCCTTCTGTAAACTTGGTAGAGTTGCTGGATCGATTGCCTTCTGAGAAATTGCGTTGAGGAATGCACATAGCTTCACAATGGGTACTCGCACGTTTTCTGGCAGAAGCCCCCTCAATGCAATCGGAAGTAACTGGGTCATGATCACGTGGCAGTCATGAGACTTAAGGTTTTGGAACTTTTTCTCTTCCAGGTTTAGTATTCCTTTTATGTTCGACGAGTAGCCAGACGGGACCTTGATACTACTCAGGACTTGGAAAAAGATCTCCTTCTCTTCCTTGGTAAGAGCGTAGCTGGCAGGACCTTTGAAATTCTCTGGATTCATCAGGTCGTCTCGTTCGTGCATACGTTGGTGGTGCAGCCGTGCTTTTGGTGTATCTCTCGACTTCTTCCCATGCACGCCCAATAAGTTTAGCAGGTTCACGCAAATATTTTTCGTCACGTGCATCACGTCGATCGCAGAGCGAACCTCTAGGAATTTCCAATAGGGTAGTTCCCAGAATATAGATTTCTTCTTCCACATGGCTACGTGGTTGTCGGCGTCATTTGGAACAGATTGTGCGCCAGGACCCTTTCCAAAGATTACTTTTATATCTTTGACCATGTCATATATATCAGTACCTTTAGGGAGGGTTGGCTTCCTCCGTGTATCTGCCTCGCCTTTGAAATGCTTTCCTTTCTTTCTTACGGGATGCCTGTCTGGAAGAAATCGACGATGCCCCGGGTACACATTCTTGCCTATATGTATACTTTCTGTCTCGCCTAAACAGTGTGTGCATGCGCTGTATCCCTTGTTTGACTGTCCTGAGATGTTACTAAGAGCGGGCCAATCATTGATGGTAACAAACAGCAACCCTCGTAGGTCAAATTCCTCTTGTTTGTACTCGTCCCACACACGTACACCTTCGTCAGCCCACAACTCTAAAAGTTCATCAACCAGTGGCCTCAGGTACACATCAATGTTGTTGCCGGGTTGCGACGGGCCTGGGATAAGCACTGGCATCATAATGAACTTACGCTTCATGCATAACCAAGGAGGAAGGTTATAGATACATAGAGTCACGGGCCAGGTGCTATGACTGCTACTCTGCTCCCCAAAAGGATTCATGCCATCTGTACTCAGACCAAACCTTAAGTTTCTTGCGTCATGTGCAAAGTCCTCGTACTTATCGTCGATGTTTCTCCACTGCGACCCATCAGCGGGGTGTCTCAGCATATCGTCTTCCTTACGGTCTTCTTTGTGCCATCACAACAACTTGGCATGCTCTTTGTTTCGGAACAAACGTTTCAACCGTGGTATTATAGGAGCATGCCACATCACCTTGGCAGGAACCCTCTTCCTGGGGCGATCGTCGCCCTCAACATCACCAGGGTCATCTCGCCTGATCTTATACCGAAATGCACCGCATACCGAGCAGGCATTTAAATTCTCGTGCTGGCCGCGGTAGAGGATGCAGTCATTGATGCATGCATGTATCTTATGCACTTCCAATCCTAGAGGGCAGGCAACCTTCTTTGCTTCGTATGTACTGCAGGGCAGCACGTTATTTCTTGGAAGCATCTTCTTCATTATTTTCAGCAGGTTTTCAAATCCATTGTCAGATAATCCATTCTCTGCCTTCCATTGCAGCAATTCAAGGGTGGTGCCCAGTTTTTTCTGGCCATCTTCGCAAGTTGGGTACAACAATTTTTTGTGGTCTTCTAACATGCGCTCCAACTTCAACCTCTCGTTTTCACTTGCGCAGTTTATCTGTTCTTCACGAATGACCTGACGAAGATCATCATCAGACTCATCAACAATGTCCTCAAGTTCAGGCTCGTCTTCCCCCATTTCAGTATCACCGTGTTCATCGAACATAGGATAATTATCATTATCCTCTTCTTCTTCATTGTCTTCCATTATAACCCCTCTTTCTCCGTGCTTGGTCCAACAAAAATAACTGGGCATGAAGCCTTCTTGCAACAGGTGGGTGTGTATGGTTCTTGAGCTAGGGAAATTCCTCTTATTCTGGCATTTTTTACATGGACAAAAAATAAATCCATTCTGCCTGTTTTTCTCAGCCACATTGAGAAAACTATGCATGCCATTAAGGAATTCGGGACGACGTCGATCACTATACATCCATTGCCGGTTCATCTGCATTATATAAATTTATCAACAACCATTATGCTAAATCATCATGACTAAATTAATTAATTAATACAAAAAGTTCATCACACGTTAATACCAAACTAGCGTATAGTGACCATACATATATAGTTCTCAGAAAAATACACATTGAAACCATCCATAAAAACTCTCTCTAATTAATGCATTTAAAAACAAGAACAAATGCGATCAAAATCGCAACAAAGGTAACAATTGACCCGACGACATAATGATACCAAGCCTCTTTACTAATTGCATATTTCCTAATCTTTCTAATCTTCAGGCGCATTGCGTCCATCTCGCTCTTGTGACTATCGACGACACCGGCAAGAACCTTTTCCAAGGTCATCTTCTCTCTTTCAGTTTTTTCCAACCTTTCTTCAGTTTTTTTCAATCTTTCTTTCAAGCCAATATTTTCTTGTTCAACTAAGTATAACTTCTCAACAATAGGGTCGATTGGCATTTCCGGTTCCACTACCTCCTATATAAAAATATCTATGTCAAGTTGGTCGGCGTAAGTAATTATCGTATAATCAGGAAATGAAAATATGTAGTGAAAAAAGATAATATACCACATCCGAATCATAGACTGGACGAGGGCCAACGGGGACGGATATCAAAACCATGGCTCTAGAAAATTATATACAAGTAAATACGTAAATCATACAAATCAAAATTTGTTTTGGTAAATAAAAACAATAGGCTCACCAAGGTTGTGTCGGTGATGGGGCGATCGACGGTAGTGAGGAAGGGGACAAGGCGCGCGACACTAAAAAAAGCACAAATCATAATTAATTTTGAGCTCAAATTGCATCAATTTGTATACATAACAAAATGAATAACAAATTCTAGCTTAGCTAGGCATTTCATCAAACACCTAGCTAGCACAACAAAAATGAAATGAGCAAGAAAACGAGCAAAACCTGCAATGCCGGAAGAGGGAACGTTGATGCTAACCGTAGAACCGATGGGTACCAATAATCTTGACAAATGGTGGAGAAAATGGGGATGGATTAGACCTCACAAGAGGAAGAAGAGAGCAAAAATGGAGTTGAGCTCGAGCTGGAAAAAATGAGCTGAGCTCGGGGTGGTATGTAGGGTTTAGGGGAGGGCTTTAGGACCGCTTTGTGTTACAAACCGGTTCTAAAGGATATGACAGCGGGACCCGCAGTGGCTGCAAAAAATGAGAAAACCTGTAGAACCGGTTTGTGATACAACCCGGTTCAGAAGGGTCTGTCCCTGGCCCCCCCTCCCTGCAGCAAATGGCCCGCAAGGCCTTTAGGACCGGTTTGTGTTATAAACCGGTCCTAAAGGCCTTGCGGGCATTTTGCTGCATGGGTGGGGCCCAGGGACAGACCCTTCTGAACCGGTTTGTATCACATCCGGTTCCATTGGGCTTGGCTCAATGCACTGTTTTCTACTAGTGATTGACCTAGTCACCAACTTGAATCTGTTACTCGTCAACACTGCTTCAGAGCCCCTGCACACATGTCAAACCTCATGTCCGACTGCACGTGCCCTCGTCCGTCGCCGTGTCCTGTGCTTACCGCACACCTCGCCGCTATTACCGCGTCGAGCATCCACAATCTTGGACAAGATCTCAAGGGTCGCTAACCCACACCATCTCAGGCCCCACTGCAGATACCACCAGTCATACCTGACCGGTGCCGAGTTCCACGTATCTCTCGAACCCTGACGTCAAGTCCGACCAACGTGCTTCTCGCCTTCCCGCTGACTAGGTTTCGACTCTCCGTGCACTTACGCCGTAGGCCCTCCATCAGCTGAGTGGAATCGTCAGACTCCAGCTCCACCTTCAACATGACTCCTTGGTAGATGATCAGTCCACCCCACGCCCTGCCGACCTCAAGATATTACATGTGCACCATCTTGAATCAACTCCGCGCCATCGCATGTTGAAGCACGCACCCCTCAGGCATGCGCCACGTGTTTCCACGCCACAGAATTCGGACACCATCGACCGTCACACTCCTATGTCGTCATCGCCGATCTTCACCGTATTCTGTCCCGACCGATCTTCCGTCGATCCGTCAGACTATGCAGTCTAACCCAGCCGAACGCATCCGACTGCAACCATGCTCCACCTTGCGCCTAGTGCACCCGCCTTGTCATGCACTGTCCGGCGTGTTGTATATGCATGATCCACCACGCTGCGCCAAGAAATTCTATGTGGCCCAACAATGCTGCCTGTGCCAAGTTGCCACCTGGATTGTCATATCACGTACAAAACGTAAAAGATAAAAGACAGCCTGGAAGCCTTCCTCGTGTGTCGAGCTAGTCAAATAGTCAAAGACCAATACACACGTAGCTCCTTTGCCTTTTTTTTTCTTTCAACACATGCACGTACTCCCGATCAAATCCATGCGTCCACCACAGCTGTCAGCCTTCATGTTGCTACCGCGGCAATTTCTTCTGCGCTGCCGCTTGGGCCCTTATTTTTCTCAAACAAATCTGGTCCTTGATCTATTCCTGTGTGTCGCACGCGTACCGAGCTGTGATGCCCTGCCTGCTGCCGATGCATGCGGATTTTTTTACAAATATAGCCCCCTTTCCAATTGTTTTGTCAAAAGTAACCCCCTTCGAATTTTATTGCTAAAAGTGACCTAGCGAGAGGAGGAGAAACGGACACGTGGAACCTACCGCCGTATAGTTTGGCGGAAAGAACATACCGCCATGCGGACTGGCTGGAGGGGCATTCCGCCGCAGCAGTTGGCGGGAGAGGTGTGGCCTGTGGCTGTCAGTCGGCGATAGGTGATCCCTGACGTGGCCCCCACTCATTTAGCCAAAGACTGTGGCGGGAAGCAAATAGGCAAGAGGGACATCGTTTCGTCGTGTGGTGCATGGCTGCTTTTTCCTTTTGCATGCGTGTGGCATGCTGCTCACTTATTCTGGCGTGCTCTCACCTCTTCTTTTCTCTCCGTTTACATCTCTCTAGTATTTCAAAAACAATAGCTTCTGAACGGAGGTTTAACCTGTACTCCGTACCTACCTGCTGTTTCTCTATTCTAAAAACAATATAAACTGACGGAAAATCTAGAGAGTCCGGCACACATGTCAAGTGGATGCATCAGTCCCGCCATCGGGATTGGCTGGAAGCCTTTCCGCCATGGGCCCACCATCCTCCCGCCGACTCATGTGGCGGAATGTCCCTCCCGCCGATCATACGGCTGCATGTTCTTCCCGCCAAACTGTACGGCGGTACGTTCCACGTGTCGCCTTTTTCTCTTCCCGTCAGGTCACTTTTGGCAATAAAATTGGAAGGAGGTTACTTTTGACAAAACAATTAGGCAGGGGCTATATTTGTAAAAAAAATCATGCATGCGTGGCCCTATGGCCTGCTGCATGCACCGCATGCTTTGGCCACATGCATGCACATCCCACCTATTGGCTATTGGCCCACATGCATGCAATCATGGCTTCTGCGTTGCAACGCGGCCGCCGGAATCGATCCTGACTATGTTTAGTCATCTAGAAAAAATCCAATCCCTGCCGATAAGCACTTGCCGGAACTGGGTCCGCCGCTCCACAGTCGACCGATCAATTTTCCCAGACTCCTCTGGATCAACAACCATGGCCTCTGAACCTCGCTCTGATACCACGTGTTACAAATCGTAGGCGCACAATCGATCTACCGAGGACCAAGCAATCACAGCATGATGACGACATCGAGATTTGTTAACGCAGTTCGGCGAACTCGTCTACATCTGCGGGGCATGACTACGGGCGCACCTCCCCATTGATACCGCTGCACCGGCCGCCTTGGTCGCCGGCACAAGTCGCCGGCTCCCCTTGCGCGCCTGCTGCTATCAAGTCGTCATAGGTTACATGTGTGGTGCCCCCCGCATTATATGGGAGGCCAACTCTACTAGTGTCCGACTCGAACAATACCCGTACCTATCCATACCTATTACAACTCCAAGTCCAAACGTAACCTAAAACGTACACTATATTCGACACAAATACAACAGTTACCGGAACATCACACACTACAACAAACAATGAGTCTATAGCCTAATAAATGCATTGTTGCATGACACTATATATATGTTACTCCCCACTGTGGAGGTAGGAACATAGTCTAGAAAAGTGTGTAGGTTACTATCTTATGTTACTCTCCATTGTGACCAGCCTAAGAACTGAACAGAGATACCCCCCCCCCCCCCCCACACACACAAAATGGGACTCTCTCCATGACAACTAAATATTGTTATCTTTTTTTTCGAGAATTTAGTGGGAGGGGGGACCCCACCGCTTATTATATTGCTCGAACGATCGATGCCCAAACTGGCACCCCAAATGTATGAGATATTACATGGGGGTTATAGACTGTGATTAAAACATCTGAGGAGAGAAGTACGCAACCGGTCTAGCTCGACGTGGTTGTTGACGAGCGAGCGGTCCCTCCGCGTTAGGAGGTCATCAGCTGCTCGATACAGAACCGTGGAGGGGGAGCAGGCGGATCCGTTGAAAACCAGATCGTTTCTGGCCTTCCATATCTGCCGGAGGAGGATTGCGACGCCGTGGAGCCAGGCGTCAGCATCGCCATAGGGGGGTGGAATGCCCCAAACGGATTGGGAAAACGCTTGTTTTAGGGGGACCTATAGCGCCCAAACGTAGGTCTCCTGCCTTCTCACGTTCAATCGCTGCCCACGCTCGATCGCTGCCCACTTTGGGCCGGCCCGTTACAGTTTATGCAGGCCCAACAAGCAGCAATTTGTTTTTTGCCCAATTTCGCGTCACAGTACGTGCAGATTATATGCTAAGTGTTCGTCGTCATTCTGATCAACGTTGCGTTCGTATTTAAATTTTGTAATAATTTCGCACGTTCTTTGTTGAGAAAGTACAAACGAGATGTTGCAATATTTTTTCGACGATTTTGTAGAAAATGGATATATGTATTTTAGAATTCATTTGGAATGATATGTTTATGCGCTCCTTCACATGTTGTAAACATGTAATTTTATTGTTGCTATCAATTTACTTTTTTGTTGAAATAGGTGATGATTTTTGTTGCAACTGAAACAATGGCAAATTATTTTGTTGCTTACCAACTTTTTAATTGATGCAAATAATTTTTTGTTGCAATAGGTTGTGATTTTTGTTGAATTGTTTAAACTTTTTTGTTGCAACGCAATAACATATTGTTTAATTATTATTTGTAACATTACTTATTTTTCGAAAAAGATTTAGTAATATTTGTTGCAATACTTTTTTTGTACACGGTGCGATAATTTTTGTTGCGATACGAGTGAATTTGTTGCAATGGCAGTTTTACTGTAATTACCGAGATAACCAGGGGCAACATAATATACCTCTTCGCTTAAGTGGGGTTGTTGTGGAGTGCGGGTTCTATATCCGAAAAATAGAGGGGCTAAAATGTAAAAGTGCGTTGTGCTGATTTCTGCGCGTTGGATGACGATCGGACGGCTCACGAGGGGACCTGGATTTGGCAAATCTAGGGGGACCTACGCCTAGCGCTGGCCTTTGTACGTCAGAAGGCCGGACTCCGACTAGACGCCATACCTCGCCGGCGAAGGCGCAGGCGAAGAAGAGGTGGTTGCACGTACCACACCTCTCGCAGGCATCGGAGGGGGATGACAGAGCAGAGGCGGCGGGCCGCAGCACACTCTCGCGCGGCGACCGTAGACAGGCGAGGCTGCAGCTCAAAGCCGTCCCGTACGACGACAGTGACAGACGCGTGTTGTCGCGTAACGTGCGAGAAGAGGGCAGGGTAACGCCACCGAAGGGCGCCACCTGGGAGCCATGTATCGAACCAGAACGAAGTGTCGTGTCCATCGACAAGAGTCAAGCGGGTGATGGACCTGTAAACAAATATACCATGCGATACTATGTGCTCTAGATGAGATGGGCAGTGGGAGATGATCCCTGTGCGAATGGCGTCTGAACCAAACCTTCCACTGAACGACTCCCTTTGATGTAGCTTATGGACGAAGTTGAGGAGCAGTACTAGGTTTTGCAACCTGAGATCCAGCATCCCGAATCCACCTTCATGCACACACAAACACGCTTTGTCCCAGGCTATTAGGCAGCACGCACCCGAGCAAGTGTCTTTACTAGTCCAAAAGAAAGCACGACGCTTCTTGTCCAAGCTCTAAATAACCCCCCGTGGTAGCAGGAATGAGCTCATAAAGTAAGTGGAAGATTGTTTAGGACGGCATTGCAAAGGAGCCGTCTCCCACCGGAGGAGAGAAGCATGGCTTTCCACCCCGAGAGTCTATGGTCAAAGGACGTGATGAGGGAGGAGAACGTAGAATTGGGGAGCCTTAGAGGGGAAAGGGGGAGTGACGTGGGGATGAATCCTGGACCTATCGGGTGAGGTTACCCGGTCCAAGGACCAACACCTAAGCCCAGAGGGAGGTGCCACCTACAGTTCTAGAAGGCCCAATTGAAGCCCACCCGCAAAGCATTGCGGGTCAAGAAGGAAACATTAAACCGACCTAGAGCTAGGGTTTGTAACCCCCCCGGGTACGGTTTGAGACCTGGCCACCTATATAATGCCAGGAGAACCACCAAGAGGGGGATCCAAGAAACTTGGCACCACCAAAGCCTTGAGCTCGAGATCATACTCTCGACTCGAGCACCCCCCCATTGCAACCGGTCTATTGGTATACAGATCGACAAGAGCAGGAGTAAGGGTTTTACCTCTACGAGGGCCCCGAACCTGGGTAAATTGTGCTCCCTGTTAGCCGACGATCGTCACCCGCGCCTACTCGTTCTCTTAATCGAAACCCTACCGGTTCATCCAAGGGACTTGTTGAGATGACTATTTGACAATTGGCGCCGTCTGTGGGAACGGCGGGCGCTGGATATACGTCTTCTTCGGCCTCATCATCGCCAACCTTCAGCTGGAGCCTCGGAACCTCGACTTCAGCAGATCCGATCCGATTCGGGTCGATCATCGTCGCGCCCCACTCGCCGAAATCACGCCCAGCATTCATCGGATTGTAGAAAAGCGTCAGCCTGGCGTTCATGAGCCTTCGCTTCCACGCCAACAAAGCAGTACCTGCACTTCTCCGAGCAGACCGATCTCGGCGAATCAGACTCCGAGTCAGTCTCGAGCCCGGCAATCTTCGACTCGCTGCCCAACTACACTGGTCGCGACCTAGCGCCCAACGGTGGGTCCGTCCGGCCGGCACTCGCAACTTCCATACCATCGCTGCTGAGGAACCTTCTCGGGTCGGCAAAACTTGTCAACCTACGCTAGGACTCACGGGCCATATCTAGCCCAGGTCTACATGGCAGGATCGACTGAGCCACCCGAAGAAACTGAAAACAGCCTGAAGGAGCAAGAGCACATCAAAGTGTCGCGAGATGCCTGGATCAAGGCAAAAACGGTTGTACATCTAGGCCAGACGATTGAAGAAGGAGCCCCCAAGAAGATCTAACTGCCTACCACTATCATCTGGTGAAAGCAGTACAGTTGATCAAGGAGGCCCGCAAGAATCTGGACGAGCGGAAGAAATTGGCGGACGACTCGAGTCTACACCGTGCGGCACTCTCCAAAACTCACTCGGTAGGAACAATCCCCCGAAGAAAAGATATGTCTCGAAGACCGCAGCCCTGGATCGCGAATCCCTTAGCGAAATCAACAAAACATTCGAGACATCCCTTATGCACGTCAACGACGACGGCAACATGCACCTGACGACTCCCGCTGCCGTGGTCCTAGCAGCAGCCACGTACCTGCAGGCGAACCAGCCAGGATAGAATGACCCCCGCGCGGAACAATATCGACAACTCCAGAAGGGGCTAGGCATGGCAGCCGCGAGACTCGCTGCTCAAGTCCGCAAGCACACGACAGCACAAGATACCGAGAAGACCCCTCGGAAAGACAAAGAAACACCCCGCAAACGTGGGGGTACATCACCTAGAAAGAAGGAATCACCTCGTCGCGCCCGAGGAAAGGAATCCCGGCGTCGCGGTGATAGCCCGAGTAGCAGTGACGATAGCCCGAGAGACCGTGATCACAGTCCACGACATCATAGCAGCCGCTCGCGACACCGCAACAAGGAGTTGCGGAAGGATGCTTCACTCGCGACATCCGCGAGGCACCGATGCCCAAAATATTTAAGCTTGCTACGGAGGTCCCAATGTACGACGGCTCGCTGGAGCCCAAGTCCTGGCTATCAGATCACCTCACGGCAGTAAAATGCCAACGTGGAAACAAGACAATGGCTATGCAGTACCTCAACCTACATCTTGTAGGCGCTGCGCGCAGCTGGCTCGAAGGAAGACCAAGAGCTTGTTACGGATCCTGGAACGATCTAACTTATGACTTCCGCAAGAACTTTCAAGCAACATACAAAAGACCCGCGTCCATCGAGGAGCTGCGGGA
Source organism: Alopecurus myosuroides (assembly GCA_028641055.1). Classification (NCBI taxonomy): domain Eukaryota; kingdom Viridiplantae; phylum Streptophyta; class Magnoliopsida; order Poales; family Poaceae; genus Alopecurus; species Alopecurus myosuroides. The sequence goes on from CM054059.1 coordinate 372,559,226, forward strand.
TTGTAAGCAGAAGAGTGGTGAGTCTACTCGCGAGTACATTCAGTAGTGGACCACGCTCAAAAATACGCCGGGAAACATATCGGAGGAAGTTGCAGTGGAATCTTTCACCAAGGGAGCTCGACGAGCCGCCTTCAGAGAAGAGCTGGGGCGAGCCGCACCCAAAACCATCGGGGAGCTGATGGCCATAGCCGACAAATGGGCCAATGGTGAAGACTCCGTGCGCAACGAGAAGGCATCTTCGCCAGCGCCTGAGGACGACCGCCATGGTCGAAAGAAAAAGAGAAAGCACTACGATCACGATGATCGAGAAGAACTGGTTGTGGCAGAGTTTACAAGAAATCGCGATAGCCGACCTCGTGGAAATTGCGACTGGAAGCCAAAGCCAGAGGACAAAACTCCCGAGGAGGACCTTGACAGTTATTGCACGCTACATCTATTCACAGATAAGCGCACATGCAAGACTAAGGCAACCCACCTCCTCAAGGACTGCCGAAAGTTTCAGGACATCCACGAGGACTACACGAAGAAAAACAGAGCCGCAGTCAATCAGGGCTACCCACAGCTCCCAGGAGGAGGACATCAGGGATTCCACCCGCCACAACCCCTACCTCTACCAGGACATCAAAACGCGGTGTTAGCCGCGCTACCAGCGCCACCCGCCGCAAACCAGGGAGCAACGGGTACCCGAACCCAGCAGGACTCCTCGGGATGATACAGAAAATCTGCCCCTCCCGCGGGATCCAGAAAACAAATGCACGCCAAGTGGTCATGGCAGTACAAGCTCCACCGTCCACACCCGAATACTTGAAGATGGCAGATCAGTTGATAACTTTCTCTAAATATGACCATCCCCCTCGGGTATACCGACCAGGACACGCCGCGCTCGTCATTGAGGCGCAGATAGGAAACTACGAACTCGCGCGAGTGTCCATGGACGGCGGCAGCGGGATCAACATCATTTACGCGGACACACTCCGTAAGATGAACAAGAACCTGGACGGACTCGTAGAGTCAGAAACATCCTTCCACGGGATAATACCAGGCAAAGCAGTCCGACCACTCAGAACAATCAACTTGGAGGTGGTGCTCGGAAACTCAAGAAACTACATGCGAGAATTCCTCGACTTCGAGGTAGTCGACTGGCCCTCACAGTACCACGCCATTCTCAGCCGAACAGTGTTCGCGATATTCATGGTAGTACCCCCCTACGCCTACCTGAAGCTCAAACTCCCAGGGAAATACGGCACCATCACCATAGATGGCGACTTCCAAAAATGAAAAATCTGATAAGTGTGACATTGAGTTCAATGGGATCGCGAAATCTTTCGGGATGCAGGAGGAGTTGGAAGAATTGGCAAAAACCACAGACCACTCCGTGATGCCACTCACCAAAAAGAACGCTTCAGAACTCGAGTTCAGTGCAAACAGCAACACTCGAAAGCATCAAGTGCACCCGACAAAATCCGCAAAGACGGCAATGGTGTCCACGACCCTCTCGCCTGCATAGGAAGGCGCGCTCGTCGAACTCCTCTGTGAGTACTGGGAAATCTTCGCCTGGCAGCCTTCAGATATGACAGGGATACCCAGGGAGTTCGCCGAGCACTCACTCGAAGTTTTCAAAGATGCCAAACCTATCAAGAAAATGACCCGACGGTTCTCAGAGCCAAAGCAGAAGGCACTCGCAGAAGAGGTGAATCAACTACTCGCTGCAAAATTCATCGGCGAGATAAAAATATCCACCTGGTTAGCAAACGCGATGCTGGTCCCAAAGAAAAACACCGACATCCTTCGCATGTGCATTGAATACACGTCGTTGAACAAACAGTGCCCCAAGGATAACTTCCTTGCCACGGATCGGCCAGATTGTGGACTCCACCGCATGCTGCTAGCGCCTCTCCTTCTTGGATGCCTACTCGGGCTATAATCAGACCAGGATGAAAAAGGAGGATGAGGAGAAGACAACGTTCATCACACCTCACGGTGTATACTGCTACACGATAATTCCCTTCGGGCTAAAAAACGGAGGCGCTACATATCAGCGCTGCATGCAAAAATGCCTCGCCAAGCTCATTGGCAAGAACATGCAAGTGTACGTTGACGACATCGTCATAAAAACTCGAGTGGAGGACACGCGAGGACATCAGGGAGACATTCGATGCTCTCAACACGTACAGGATCAAACTCAACCCGACAAAATGCGTCTTTGACGTTCCTGCAGGACAACTTCTCGGGTATTTGGTGTCTGCCCGAGGAATCGAAGCCAATCCGGAGAAAATTCAAGCAAACTTGACAATGAAGGAGCCAACCAATCTTCGCGGCGTACATCAGCTCGCAGGGCGACTAGCCGCTCTAAGATTCATCGCAAGATTAGGCGAGCAAGCATTTCCCTTCTACAAGCTGCTGAAGAAAACAGACAAGTTCGAGTGGACACCCGAAGCAAAAAAGGCGGTCATCGATCTGAAACAAGTACTGCAGAGAAAACGCGTCTTAGCAACGCCACAGGAGAAACAACCCCTGTACCTCTACCTAGCCGCAACAAACCAAGTCGTCAGCACGGTTATCGTAGTCGAGCGGCCAGAGGAGGGAAAGGCATACGACGTTCAGCAGCCAATATATTACATCAGCGAGGTGCTTTCGCCGTGCAAATAGCGATACCCTCACTACCAGAAACTCGCGTATGGCGTGGTGCTCATAGCCCGAAAGCTCAAGCATTACTTCCAGGAACATACTGTCACGGTGCTAAACGACGCATCACTCGGTACTATCATGAATAACCCCATGGCATCCGGAAGAATAGCAAAGTGGAGCATCGATGTAACACATGGGGTGTTACCCTTAATAGGAAGTGTTTGTTTCCTTTTGCTTTGCATCACATGCATCACATGAGCATTGCATTCTGTTTTCAAAACAACTCAAAATTCAAAAAACAATTAAAACTTTCACATGTTCAAAATTTCTAATTTCAAAATTGCAAACTAAACCCCTCAATTGCTTCCAATAGTTTGAAGTTATTTAAATTGCTTACTCACTAAAAAAAGAAAATTCCTTTTTATCAAACACCCTAATGGCAAATTAAATTTCAAATCAAATCATATTTGACATGATCAAATTGTGGTTTTAAACATTAAAATTCTTGCCAACTATTAAATTCAATAATGATTGCAAATTGCTTGAGCTTATTAAATAGAATTTATTTATTTCCAAAAATTCCCAAATCAAACATTAATTGCAATTCAACTAACCACTTAGAAATCAAACTAATATTTCCAATTTTGAAATCATTAACTAACCTTTGCTTTTGATTATTGTTTGCAACTTAATAAAATTATTTATCAAATAAATACCCCCAAACTCTATTTGGAAAATTCAACTAAAAACTTTAAACCAAATTAAAATTTCAAACTTGTGAAATAATGTTAATATTTGCTTTTATTTCCTGTTTTGAAAATCAATAAAAATATGGCATAAATAGACCCTCCCCCCCAAATCCTATCTCTCTCTCTCTCTCTCCCTTTCATCCTTACAAAAAAAATTAGTTAAGGAAAAAAAAATAAAAACAAAAGAAAAGGCAAAGCAAGGAGAGAGGCCAAACCACAGCCTTTCCCCTCCAGCCCACTTTTCCCAAGCCCACACAACCCCCTCTCTCTCTGTTATCTCCCTCCTGTCGCTGTCTTCCTGTACGGCATGGACAGGATGCTACCACGTTTCCTCCCATCGATCACCACCACGAGCTCGCTGCCCTCCATATATCCCCTCCCTCCTGGAACCCTACCTGCTCCCTACTCTTCCTCCCATCCTCCTCCGCCGCCGTCCTCTCTAAACTACCCCGTTTCCTTCCGTTTCTGAAACCTACATCCACACCTCAACAGTGAGCTCGCCGTCAGAACCCCGCCGCCGTCCCGCCACCACGAGCCCCCTCAAGACCAGCTCTCCACGGGAATGGATTCGCGGTGCTTCCAGCAACCTCTCTGCATCCTCGCCGGGTGCTGGGAGCAGCCGTGGAGGCCGCGCCGTCGCCGGAGAAGTAACACCGCCGCTACTGTCCGTCTGCTTCCTCGACGTCGGGCACCGTGGTGAGCGCCCACCCTTTCGCCTGTCCCTCTCCCTCTACTCACTGCTTGCCTGCGTGAAGTCCAACGCGTGTCCGCTGCCTCCGTTCGCCCGGTATCGCCGTCAGGTGCCAGTGCTCGTCGGAGCAGCCGCGATTTTTCTGTCAGTCGAGGAAACGTCTGTTCGCTTCTTCAGTTAACCGCAGGCCTCCCATCTTGTGTTAAAATTCGCCACGGCCCAGATCTAACACAAACCCACGAGCACCGCAGCGGCTCTATTCCACGGCGCGCAGCGCATCGATCTCGGGATCGAACCCTGGGGAGGCGAAAACCCCAATCTTTTTGCTCTTCTGCGCGCGCTCGCCCTGGCCCCACTGGTCATCGACCGTGGTGGCCAGTGCTGCCTCCACCCGCGCCACGTTGGCACCAGCCTGGCGCTGCCCCATGGTCAGCGTCACGGTGTGGACCCGCGGCGAGTAGAAAAAGTCCAGGGACCATCCGAAATCTTTTTCTTCCACACAAAGGTCCCTGTAAATCACAAATAAGTCCCTGTTTTCAAATCACACATAACTTTTTAATTCCAACTCCAATTAATACAAATAAAATATGTATCTTGACCCAAATTTAATTATCTACCTATTCAAAGCATTTGTTTTCTGTTTTGCACAATTCAAATTGTTTCAAATTTCAAATTTAAACAATTCATCTCAAAATTGGTTAATTCCATAATTAATTCATAATTAATTCAATTAACTCAAATAAAATATGTTTTTCAATCCAAATTCAATGTACTTTCTGTTTATCAACTTTGTTTTCTGGTTTGCAACAATTAATTTGAATAATTGTTTCACCTCTTATTTAATGCAATTTAAATTGCCAAGATTCATAACTAATTCATTTTAATTCCAAATCAAACAAATAAAATATGTTTTCCAATCAGAAGATTGCAAGGAATATGTTCATGCCATCCCTATCTTTGTTTGCATCTTATCTTGTGCATTTTAGATCTTGTTATGCATGTTCATCTATATGACAACATATGGAATGTGTGGGCTAATTAATTCCAAATGTTGCCCCATTCCATTTAAATTGCCTAACTCATCTACTTTATTGTTTTCCGTGCTAAACAACAATTAACTTGATGGTTAGATAAACCACTTGAACCAATTCCTATTTCTCCGGACTCCGGTTCCGATTAAATTGCTTAAGTTGTTTTCCCTGATTGCATCTTGCCATGTCATGCATATAAAATAGGATCATGCTGGATCTTTTGCCGTAGTAGTAATTGTTGCATCCGGTGTTTGTTCGAGGTTCGTTGCTTCTTTCCGGATAGGACGTTGAGATGATGTGAGCAACGACAAGTTCTGCTACCTTGCGGGATCTCAGGCAAGTATACTCACTTGCTGCCATATGGCTGCCTTTCATCACTTGTTACCGATTCTTTCCGTTGTTCTTATTCTAGCCTGTTGATACGATGCTTGTGTCTCGATCCTATCATATTGTTTACCTTGCAGCCATGATATAGCCTTTCCTTCCACTTCCTATTAACTGTTGATTGTTTACCTCGTTGGCCTTCGTGTCGTAGCTGCATGCTTAGGGTTGCTTTTGCTCGAGTCTGTTGTCGGTTACTTCTTTTACTATATTATTATCGTTCTGGGGGGGGCTCGATGTTAATCAATCAATCCTGTTAATGCTAATGGTAATAATAATTTGATGATAAGGCACCGGCAGGAGGCCCTAAGTGGTTTTGAGGCCTGCTAGTGTCGACCCTAATAGGAAAAGGGTCTTATCTACTGATCCATGATGAGCGCACTACCCGCATGTGGGAAGCGAGTATGGGCGCCCCCCTCAATTTGACTCGATTCGCATCTCGTCCAAATCGCCTCATTTAGTTCGGGTTTTCCATTTGCTGCATGCATGATCTTGCGAGCCCTTGGTACCCGGGTGGAACTTTTGTAGTCGGCATATAGGGGGACACGGTCTTAGAGTGCTATGAGGGTCCCTTTTCTTCGGGGCTTGATTAGCCGTGCGCCCAAGGTGCTTTGGGCTTGATGCGAAGAAGAGTTGAGTTGTGTTGAGTACCTCGCTTGGTGGGTTGATCCCCCGTCTGGCGGGTTATTCTTACGTGTACGGCCAAATTGGTGCAACCCTGCAGGGATAAATCTTCTCGAGAAGCCGTGTTTTCCGCGGTTATGGATTACTTGGTGAAAGTACTGGCTAACAAGTACTCAGGACAACTTAAACCTAATGATTAACAATCTTACACCCAATGATTAACAACTTGACTAGTAACAGGCTTATTGACACAATAATCTGAACCATCATTAATCCAACTGTGTGAGTTATCCTCGGATTGCTTCTTCGGATAAGGGGCGAGATCCAGGATGGGTTTGTTTGGATTTACTTTCAGTTGGTTACAATACTCGATCTTATCTTCTTTCTGTTAGCCGGAAGTTGTAGTATCTCTCTGTAGTTGGTTAGTGCAGCCCGCCGCCGCTTATTTGCAATAATCCCTTCCTTTTCGTTGTACCCAAAGTATTGGTATCTTGTGATGACTGGCTACGCTGGTATCTTGTGAGTATGGTTTATCCACTTGCCAGTACTTAACCGTACTGACCCACGAATCTCTTTCGTGGCTGCATATTCAATATTGCAGTCAACAGGTTTGAAGTCTGACGACGTTAGCTTGGGAATCCCTCCGGCTTGGCCTGGGCAGGGATTGGACGCTCTCGGTTATCTTCAGGACTCTTATTCCAATTTGTATCTTGTCCGTAGACGGACGATATGTTGTTTCTTCCCCTGTTATTTGGATCTTTGTATTGTATCAGTTGTATCCCTGACTCGTTTGAGTCATCTTGTAAATCTCTTTTCTGTTGTTGTTGTGGATTATTCGTGAACTGTTGTAATGTTATCACAAGTGGCAACCTGGAATCGGTTATTATGTGGATTTTGGCGGGAATGCTGAAATATGCATAGTGCCCGATCTCGGGGCGTCACAATCGAGCTAGGCGTTTGGGACATAATATACGCAGGACGCAACTCTGTAAAGTCTCAGGTAGTCGTGGAATTCCTAAGCGAGTGGATGGAGCTGCAAACACCAGGACCACCAAAATACACGAGCAACTGGATCATGTATTTCGACGGGTCGAAAAGAAACGAAGGAGCTGGAGCCGGGGTCGTTCTCATCTCTCCCAGAGGTGATAAGCTGCAGTACGTCTTGAGATTGTACTTCCCACCCGATGGCCCAGCATCCAACAACGACGCAGAATAGGAGGCCCTCCTCCACGGCATGAAAATGGCGATCTCCTGTGGAGCCACCATATCGATGATATATGGAGACTCAAACCTCATCGTGCAACATACGATGAAGGAGTGTGATGCTATCGCGGATAACATGGCCGCCTATCGTGACATGTACAATCTGCTCGAAGGAAGTTTCAAAGTGTGCGAACTGAAGCACATCGCGCGATCAAGCAATGAGCAGGCAGATAAGCTGACAAACATGGGGTCCACAAACACCCATATACCGCCAGGAATCTACTTCGAAAGAATGATCAAGCAATCAGTCAAGGTCAAAAAGCCAGCGCGAACACCCGCAACAGTGGAGACTGACACCAGCCGGCAAATTACTATTATCGAGCTCATCCACAACATTTCAAGGCAAGTTTTTCTGGTCGAGCCAGTCTGGACGCAGAAATACCTCGACTACTTGTCCAAAAAACAGCTCCCAGCAGACATTTGCGAGCCCCGACAAATAGTACGACGCAGCAAATTCTTTCGGAGCTATACAAACAAAGCATATCAGAAATATTGCAGAGATTCATAGCACCCTAAGACGGAAAGGAGCTGCTACGGGACATACACCAAGGAAATTGCGGGCACCACGCCAGTTGGAAGGAAATTGTAGGCAAGGCTTTCAGGGCAGGATTCTACTGGCTCACGGCAGCCAGAGACGCCAAAGACCTAGTCGACGTATGTAATGCTTGCCAGAGGTTCGCGCCCAAGCCACACGCCCCCACCACATAACTCCACATGATCCCTATCGCCTGGCCCTCTGCTCAATGGGGCTAGATATGGTGGGACTCCTGCGCAAGTCAACACCTGGAGGATACACCCACAAACTCGTGGCAGTCGACAAGTTCACAAAGTGGATAGAGGCTATGCCAGTCACCTCCGCACACGCCGAGTGCGCCGTGAGATTCCTCGACTCCATCGTGTGCAGATTTGGCATACCACACAATATCATCACGGATAACGGAAGCAACTTCACAGCCAAGGAAACACAGGACTTCTACGAGTAGAAAGGAATCACCCTCAGCTTCGCCTCGGTGGCTCACCCACGAACTAACGGCCAAGTCAAACGATCCAACGGATTAGTTTTGGCTGGCCTAAAAAAGCGGCTACTTGATCAACTGCACCAAGCGGCAGGGCACTGGGCCGAAGAACTACCATCGGTACTGTGGAGCCTACGCACAACACCAAATCGGTCAACAAACTACACGCCATTTTTCATGGTATACGAAGCTGAAGCTGTCCTACCCGAATATGTCAAATTCAGTGCCCCACGAGTCGTCGCATACAACGAAGAAACCTCAAACAAGGCACTCACAGAAGACGTGGACGCACTGGACGAAATCCGGGACATTGCACTCGCAAGATCCGCTGTCTACCAGCAATCGCTGTGCAACTATCACATTCGCCGTATACGCCACAGATCTTTCGTGGTAGGAGACCTAGTGCTGCGGCTCAAACAAAAGGAAGGACACAAGCTCGAGCCACCATTGGAAGGACCCTTCATAATACATGAAGTTATCCCAGGAGGTGCCTATCGATTGAAGAATCCGAAGACCGGTGGTATCTACTCCAACTCGTGGAATGTTGCGCATCTCCGTAAGTTCTACCCCTAGGATTATTCTACTCGCAAGAAATAAGGTTGTACCAGCCACTTTGTAGCTCGACCAAACACATGGCTTCTCAGCTATATCAATAAACACATGGTTACTCAACCATAGCTATCGCATTTTCTATCTTACATGCTAAAAACGACAGGTATACACCCCAAACACACGTGGGCTACGCCTAACTAGCATAATCAAATTTCTTCGAGTACTACAAACACAAGGTACACACCTTATAAACACCTTAAATATATCGAGTGAATTATACAAGGTCACAAGGCTTACGCCTTCAAACACCTTACAACAAACTACATGATATTTACATCTTACAATTACAACGGACGGCGAGCAGTCGCTTCCGCAAGCAATTGATCAATCTCCTCGGAGGTCAGTCGAACAATCTGCTCCATTGCAGGACGCACGACCGCATAATGAGGAGAAAGATCAAGCGGAGGACCTCTCGAGTCAGGAAGCCGCGCCACCGAGCTAAAGTTGACCTCAGGATGCCACAACCGAACAAAGGCAAGGCCTACTTGAAATCCGCTGATAAGCTGTTGGCGTACACACTCTCCAACTTCCCCTACTCGACGGAAAATCCTTTGCAAACCGCTCAAATATTATGGAACAACACCCAAGGGGTAAAACGCTCGATGCACAGAAGACAGAGCCTCACGACAGGATTCGACGAGTATTTTCGCCCCATAACAAAACCTCGGCCGCGGTCAGACGAGAAGTTGTTCGCATGAGGCTTCGAGCTACCCGACTCATAAGCAATGTGGTTATCCACCCAGTGGGTTTCAGAAAGCCTGTCAGGTTCGACAACTACAAAATCAACGTAAAAGTCAAACCAGAGAAAGAAGCAAGCAGCGAAGTACTCGGGGGCTTGCAAACTTACAAAGCATGTCCTTCGCAACAGCCGCCAACTCTTCCATCACAAACTGCTCACGCTCAGCCGCAAGTCTCTGCTTTGACTTGGCAACATCAGCCACACCTCGCAGGGTTTTCAGCTTGCGCTCGCCATCCGCAACACGGTCACGAAGTGATGCAAACGTGCTGGCAGCAGCCATAAGGGGATTAACTTGCAAAGCAGATCCACTCGAAGATTCTACGCTGGGATCCACTACCTGGAAGAGAACAAAGAAAGTTCAGAAGAGTCACAAGACCTCACTCGAGAACATACCACCCATTCCTCGGGTGCTTGGGGGCTACTACCATCGGGAGAATACAAAATAAAGCACAAGAATAAAACGCTGACGCTTTCAGAAAATACTTCGATTATGCAGCACAAAGTACGGGAATACATCCCCAGATTCATTACATCGACAAGCACAGCAAAAGCAAAAACTATCCTACGGGGCTACAGAAGTGGTGCCACTCGCGGAAGGCTGTCCCTTGCGACCAGCACGAGAAAGCACTCCAGAAAGCGTCTTTGCGAGGACTTCCGCACGAGCACCGAAAGGACGGAGTCCTACCTTCTTGCCAGTGGAGTCGCGAGGAATGTCCGAGTACACCTTCTCCAGGTCCCCCGAAACTCCATGCGCTAAGCAAAACTGGATTATTGTCTTGGTCCCGCACTCCGTCTGCGCAAGCGCAAATTTGTGGAGCAGATCTCCATCGCCCGGGAAGACTTGCAAAAGGCCTCCTAGGGTAGGAGGAACCGTTGCGTCTGCAAATAGGAGCTCGTGTAACTCCGTCAGCACTCAGGTGGCGTCGCCTACAAGGGAGCAGATCTTGCTCCCATGTTCTTGGAGATGGGCGCACGCGTCAGTAAGGGCACCCACCCGCTGATATCCGGCAAGCTCCAGCCCAATCCCAAGAGCATCTAAGACAAGACAAAATAATCATCAGCGAAGAAGGGTGAATGAAATCCGCAGTCAAAGAAAAGAAAAAACACAACTTACCCGCAATTTTCTGAGCCAAAGGGCGGATGAAGTCGACAAGGTCACTGTCGCGCTTTGCACCCGCCTCTTCCAGCTGCTTTAGGGCCAGTGATACTACCCTCAAGATCGGATGCGCGCTTGCGGGCGGACTCCAACTCCTCGCGGGAGGATTCCAGCTCTGTCTCAAGAGTTTTCACTCGAGAGACGGCTTCCGCTTTCTCAGACTTCGGGAGGTTGACCTCGTCTGCAATGGAAAAAACGCGGCTGAGAGCAATGACTAGAATCAAGAAGAAACAATGAAGACGGCGAAGGTGCACCGCCTTACCTTGTAGGGAGCAGGCGTCCTGGACAAGCCGGTCATGATCCACCCAAAGGGAAACACAATCTGCCTCAGCCGAAAGCACTCGACGCCCGAAGGCGGCAAGGGAATCAAGGAGAGCCTGCAAAAATCCAAGGCAAAAACTCAAGTAAAAAAGAGAGTCATTTGAGCCTAGACCCGACTATACATAGTCAAGTGTAGCCTCGAGGGATACTCCCATCGGGAGCACTTCCGTGCACCCGATAGAATTCAAGGAAAAAAGAGAAACAACCGGAGAAGATTTCGACTTGAGCCTATGGCCAAATGTAAGTAATTAACCACAGACTCGGAGGCTACTCCCATCGGGAGCACTGCCGTGCACCCGATAAAAATTCGAAACAAGCAAAGAAAGATAAAAGGAGACGAGTGAACTTACTTTGCGCTGAGAAGTGGACAAAGGGTCCGCTGAGCTGCCCGAAACCACCTTACTCGCAGACGCTCCACCCGCAAAGCTGGGTAGCTCGTACTCCGGAGTTGCGGTTGCTCTTGCAGGACTTGGAGATCTTCGGGCAGGTTCAGCAGCCGGAGCTTCATTCGCGGTTGCCTCTTTTCCCTTCACAGATGGAATGGAAGAAGCATACCGGCCTGGGCTGATGGTCGTGAGACTGCTGCAAAAAGAAAAATAAAAATAAAGAACAAGGACGAAAAGGAGGAATTCGCAAATGAGAGTGGAACATGCAAGACTTACTCGTCCTCGTCGTCATCATCAAGAACGTCCGGGTTCCAAGCGGTAGAAACCTTCGGTGGACGACCAAGAGGTGGAAGCACACGGAGGAGAGGCACCGTGAGAAGCTCAGACGCCTTGGTAGACCCATCACCCAAGGAACTATCCTTGTAAGTGACCTCGTCATCCTCGTGCTTGTGGCGCTTACGGTGACGGAGCTGGTCGCAACCAGAATCCTCCTCGTCGTCCATGTAGTCGCGCTCGGAGCTTGAATCAGCTTCTGCGACGCTAGTCTCGAGAGGCGCTTCGACATTACTCGCCAGAAGATCTGAGGCCTCCTATGCAGTAATCGGTGGGTAGCACGTCGCCACATTCAAGCTCTACGGAGATAGAGAAGCATGAAGGATCGAGAGGTTAACTAGAGGGGGGGGGGGTGAATAGGTTAACTACAAATTTTAACTTCTTTTTCAAGTTAACAAGGTAATGCTCAAATATAGATTATCTAGATTATGCAACTAGGTGAACAATCCTATATGTTGAGCAAGTACAACTAGCACAAGGTAAGTATATGACTAAGCTAGTAGTAACTAGTAAAGGTAAGTTGAGGAATAACCGAACATAGTGACGCGGAGATGTATCCCGAAGTTCACTTCCCAAATGGAAGCTAATCTCCGTTGGAGCAGTGCGGTGCCACCAAAGTGGAACACCGAGTAGGCCTCAAATGCCACACCGTATCTCCTTCGAGTCCTTCCACCGATGTGGATAGGCTCGAATCACTATGTTGCCGTTGAGGTTGACAACTAGAACCTTTACAAGGATGAGGCACACTCCACAAGATTGGAGGGTCCTCACCAAATCCCACGAGCCGCCAAGACTCCGAGAAGCAAGATCCACGGGCACAAAAGCATCGGGGATATCAACAAGGCTCCGAGCTCCGATGAACTAAGAGCAACAAGATTCCTAGCTCCAATGAACTAAGAATGACAAGATCCCTATGGGATGAGTGGGTGGATTTCTAATCGACTCGGTGGAGTTGTAGATCGGGGGTGTCTCCTTCAAATCCCAAAGTATCACGAGCTTCGGTTGGGGATTTAGGGAGATCTTGTTCTTGAGCTTGAGCTTGGTCAATCAATGGTGGTGAGAGAAAGTGTGGGTGAGATTGACCAAGCAAGGAGGTAGGTGGAGACCTCGTATTTATACCCATGTCGAAAATACGGCCGTTAGGGGGGGTATTTGCCCTTTCCTGCGCCCCACCCCGGCCTGGGGGCCGGCCTGGGATCTGCCAGGGCCGGGCCAAACCCACCCCGGCCTGGGGGTCGGCCTGGGGCCGGCGTGGGCAGCAGTGGAGGCCGGCGTGGAGTAGCCAGCCCGGCCTGGGGCCGACGTGGGGCAGGAGGGCGAGGCCGGACCCCCACCCGGGCACCCCGGCCTGGAGGCCGGCCTGGGAGCGGCGGGGGCAGAGGGGCGAGGCCGGGCCTCCACCCGAACAGCCCGGCCTGGGGGCCGGCCTGGGGCCGGCGTGGGGCCAGCCAGGGGCTGCGCCAGCCCGGCCTGGAGCCCGGCCAGGCCGGCCAGGAGGCCGGCCACCCCTTATTCTTCGTCCCCTTTTCCCTTTTCTTCGCCGTTTCTTTTCTCCTCTTCCTCATCTTTTCCCGTAACTTTTTCTCACTTATTGCTGTAGCTTGTATGATATTTACGGGTCGATATTTTCTGAGTACACTTAGCAAAACACATTAGTCCATCTATATGTTGTAATCAAACACTCAAAACAGGATTTAGAAACTATGTTCTTTCAATCTCCCCCTTTTTGATGTTTGATGACAACATACGGATTTGCATAAGAGATAATTTTGCATGGCTATTTGTGAGAGAATTAACATATATTCGTACTCCCCCTATTTGTGTGCCCATAACAATTGACATGTATATTTGATAATCATGATGATGATAAGACTACAACATATTTATGTGAAGTGCAAGAAATTAGTTCAAACATGATTTTACCATTGAAGATACACATGTATGAACACAAGTGAGCAATAATGTTTACCATTAGGAAGATCTTACCATAGCATTCTTCTTATGAATAACAACTACCCTCATTATGGCTTCAACACATCGAAATAGTGAGTAGATGAAATAACTTGATAGGCTTGCTATGATCTTCAATAACAATTGTCACACGCATAATAGAGAGTACGATAGATAAATAAAGACATAGTCTTACAATAACACCAAGGTTCAACAAACCACACAAATAGTTTGTCGCACCCGGACTTCTAGGGGATACTCATCGAGCCGAACTGAATAGTAGATGCTTGGATTACGGGGCTTATCTGCTCCCGCATCCTCTTACGAGTAGGCCAGCACTTATGTGCGACAACCAAACTCTACTATCCACCGTCGATGTAAACTATCCCATAGAAATCAGGACACTTCCATTGACGTACTTCAACCATACACACATGGTACGTCAACGGCGTTTGAACAAGTGATATCACAACAGATCTCTACGACACAAAAGATCGAAATAAGTTGCAAATGGCTCTCATTAGAGCAGAGATAGCAAATACAATCATTCAGAGGACACATGTCCCAAAAATACATCATTACATCACAGCGGAAGCATTCAAAATGTCTGAGTACAGACAAGAACCAAATAGGCCTAAGAGGCCAGAAACGAACAGACGGAGCCCATCCACGAAGTCTCGGATCCTGCCCGGGTCCGCTATCTACTCGTCAGCAGTCTCGTCATACTCCACGTAGTAGCCACCATGGTGATCCTCGGAAACGTCGTATGCGGAAACCACAGCCCCAAAGGGGTCAGTACATAAACGTACTGGCAAGCAAGACTCACAGTTCACCAAAGTGTAGCCCGTCAACACCAAGCACAGATGCCTTGGGTTCAACGGAAGAAAGGGGATATAAAAGATGCTGCAACTGGCTGCGCTAACCAACTACAGAGATTCTACCACTTCCGGCTAACAGAAAGAAGATAAGATCGAGTATAGTAACCAACTGAAAGATAACTTCAAAGAAACCCATCCTGGATCTCGCCCCTTATCCAAAGAAGCAATCCGAGGATAACTCACACAGTTGGATTAAAGATGAATCAAGTTATTGTGTCAATAATCCTATTACTAGTCAAGTTGTTAATCATTGGGTGTGAGATTGTGAATCATTAGGTTTAAGTTGTCCTGAGTACTTGTTAGCCAGTACTTTCACCAAGTAGTCCATAACCGCGGAAAACACGGCTTCTCGAGAAGATTTTCCCTGCAGGGGTGCACCAATTTGGCCGTACACGCATGAATAACCCGCCAGATGGAAAGGCCCTTCCACCAAGCGGGGCACTCAACACAACTCAACTCTTCTTCGCATCAAGCCCAAAGAACCTTGGGCGCACGGCTAATCGAGCCCCGAAGAAAAGGGACCCTCATAGCACTCTAAGACCGTGTCCCCCTATATGCCGACTACAAAAGTTCCACCCTGGCCTGGGCTCGCAAAAACATGCATGCGGCAAATGGAAAACACGAACTAAATGAGGCGATTTGGACGAGATGCGAATCGAATCAAATTGAGGGGGGCGCCCATACTCGCTTCCCACATGCGGTTAGTGCGCTCGTCATGGATCAGTAGACAAGACCCTTTTCCTATTAGGGTCGACACTAGCAGGCCTCAAAACCACACAGGGCCTCCTGCCGGTGCCTTATCATCAAATTATTATTAACAATAACATTAGCATGATTGATTGATTAAACATCGAGCCCCCAGAACGTAATAGAAATAGTAACAGAAAGTAACGGGTAACAGACTCGAGCAAAACAACCCTAAGCATGCTAGTAAGACACGGGCTCAAACAATGGGGTTGTAGGAGTGGAGGTGAGGCAATATCAGGGTTAAGGGATTCATGTGATAGGTTCGTAACAGAAACAACTATTCATAGGGCTAGCAGAATAGACAACAGAAAGTATCGGTAACCAATGTTGAAAGGAACACAGTGGTTCATGTGAGTGATAACTTGCCTGCAAAACCCAATAGCCTGGTACTGAGCTAACTCCTTAGAAGGGGTGTCGTAAGGATCGTCGGTCTCAACGTCGTCGTGTATCCGAGAAGAAGCAAACAAACAATGCAGAAAGATAAACAATCAATATCATGGCATAGTGCACAAACATGGGATGATGCATGACCATTTAATTGATGCATCAAAATAAACTAGTTGACAAGATAACATAACATAATTAAATGGACCCACATGCAATTGGATTGCATATGGAAAGCCCATGAATTATGGTTGAATTAATTGTTCTACAACTAATCATCTTGTGGAAGTGAATTAGCATGATGCATGGATGAGGAAAACAACAAAATAACAACAATTGAATCAATTGGAAATAAGGTTTACCAAGTTTGGAAATTGGTTTATTAAGTTAGGAAATTTTGGTTCCTTAAAGGTGTCACACAAGCATTTGTTCTTTTCACCAATTTTAATTGTTCAAAATAGATAACAAAGTTTATATTTGAAAAGAACACCAAATTTTAGGTGGATTACATGTTTCACTTATTGAAAAAGGATTTCAAATAAATTATTTATGAATTAAACAAGTTTAAGCAAGAATTAAATGAATTTAATTCAAACATGAACTTATTTGAATTTTCATTTGTTCAAAACATTGAGTGAAGGTCATATTTGATAAGTTTATACTTTTGGGGTTTGAAAACATATTTTATATGTCCCAAAAGAAATTAATTTGGTCAAGTTATAAATTTAGCAATATTAAATGATTTAAACAAGGTTTAAATCATTTAACCAATTTTAATTATTCAAAACATGGAACAAATTTTATATTTGGAAAGATGGTTTAATTTTTCATGGAAAACATATTTCATTTGTTGAAATTGGATTTAAAATGAGCAAGTTATCATTTTGGCAATTTTAAATGCAATAAACAAGAAACAGTTGTTTTCAGCAATTTAAATTATTCAAAACAGCAAACACAATTTATATTTGGAAAGTACATGAAAAGTTGATTGGAAAACATATTTATTTTGTGCAATTTGGAATTTTTATGCTCAAGTTATGATTTTTGCAAGTTTAAGTGAATTAAACAAGATTTCAAATATTGCACCAATTTAAAATATTCAAAACAGTAAACAAGTATTATATTTGGATAGATCATTTAATTTGGGACAGAAAACATATTTAAAAAGTTGGATTTGGAGTTAAAATGATTTAATTATGCATTTTACAAGTTTTGGTGTAAATCTGCCATTTTTATGAATCTAGGGACTTGGAAAATATTTTTACAGGGGCTAGAAATAATTAGCAGGGGCCTAGTTGTGATTTCTGACAAGTGCTGTGACCAAACAAATAGCAGAAAAAAGGTTGGGTTTTTTGGTGGGCAGGGGGGTTCGAACCCCTGACCTGCTGCAGCGCAAAGGGGACAGGAACCAGTGGGGCTGGTGCGGTTTGTTGGTGAGAAGGGGATGCGGTGGGGGTTAAGCTGTGGTGCGTGCATGTTTTCTGAACTTAACTGAACCCGAACAGGTACTGCATCTGTATCTCGACAGGGAAAAGGGGCTAGCGATGGCTGCTGCTCGCCGGAGGGGAACCAACCGTGGCGGGGCGCTGTGGGGTGCGGTGGTTGCGGTGGGAGTTAGAGGAGGTGAGGGAGGAGAGGAGAGGGGAAGCGAGGGGAAGAGGAGCGGCTCACCTCGAGGCAGGAGGAGGCGGGTCGGTGCAGGCAGGGGCGGACAGGGACGATGGTGGCGACGGGAGGCGACGGCGGCGGCGCTGGGAGGCCTCCCGGCCACCGCCGAGGGGTGGAGGAGGTAGGGGGTCGCCGTGCCTTTCCATTCCCGGGCCCAAACCGGCCGGAGGGAGGCCCGAGAGCCGGCGACCACCGGAGGAGGAGGTGGAGCTTCGGGTGGGTTGCAGTTACAGAGAAAAGAAATACAGAGATGGGGGAGATGGAGGTGGAAGAAGGAGGAGGGGATCGGCGGCTGGAGGAGGAAGGAGGGGCTCCTAGGGTTTAGGTGAGGCAGAGGGTAGGTGGGTGTTTTAAGGGGAGCCCTAGCTCGTACGGCATGAAATCGGAGGAGGGAGAGGTTGATCGGGTGGAGGAGGTGGGTTCGTACAGAGGGAGGAGGAAGACGACAAGGGGGTATGGGCCAAGGGAGAAGTGGGCTGGGGGAGAGAGTTGGGCCTCTCTCCTCTCTGTTGTTGCTTTTATTTTTTAGTTCTAATTATATTTTTTTTTTGCTTAATTGAAATAGAGAAGAAAAGAGGGGTTTTGAGTTGGTAAAAATGTTAGGAGAATTTTGGGGAAGTTATTTAGGTCATCCACAAACAAATGCCAAGTTAGTTTTACAAAAGTTTCAAATTTTAAATACTGTTTGTGATTTAATTCAAAGTGGATGGATTTTATTTACTAAGTGAATTATTTGAAACAAAATTCAAATTGGATTGAACTTGTAGTTTAAAATGAAAACAGAGGATTAGCATTGTTTTGTTAATTTGCATAGATTCAAATTGGGTGATGTTTGGGATTGGATTTGGAATTTTGAATGCAATTTGGGATTAATTGATTGATTAAAAACCACCATTTTAATAGTTGAACATTATGGAAAATAATTGGAAACAAATGATTGATTTGTTTTGCAATTTTTATAACTTTCAAAAGGGTTGTTGTTTGGAAGAAAATCATAATTGAATTTGAAAAAGGGTTTGATTATTGGATGCATTTTTATAGAAACAAAACAACAGTTTTGAAATCACACTTTAATGGAAACAATTGGTTGTTTTTATTTGAAACATTCATTTGGAAATTGTAACATCACAAGGATGAAACAAAAGGTTTGAATTTTGGTTTGAAATTCAAATAGAAAACAAAGGAAAACAAGTGAAAGCAGTTGGAAAACAAATGAAAACAGAGGAAAACAAAAGGAAAACAAGCAAAACAATTGCAATCAACATGATGCCATGATGCAAAACATAAAATAACAGAGAGCAAAACATTCTAATGGCTATTTTTCAGACTTGGGATGTTACATAGTTTCAACTAAAAATGATGAAAGCAAATCACGAAGATAAGACGCAAATGAATGCATGAAATGCAATGCTATGCGTGAGTGTTTCTCCCCCTTGGCATCATACACCAAAAAGGGAGAAAAATGCAACCCGATCACTCGTCGCCCATCTCATCCTCATCCTCATGGAAGTCCTCTGGAGGAGCCTGACTGGAGCTAGCCTCAGCGGTGGTGTATGGCCCCGCAAAAGAGCCGAGAGAGCTAGCATCATCTCCACACCAATAAGTATGCTTAGACTTCCACTTCTCCTCGGAAATCGCTTCGGAGCTGGGAGGACTAAGAGGAATCTTGAGAGCAGTCTGGATGGCGCGCTGACGGCGACTAGAGGCCTTCCCTTTGCGATAAGCCTTACAATCCTGATGGCATAGTTGTTGAGGAGACCTTCTGGGATGCGGGTCTCAATAAGACGCTGAATATAAGAGCCATAGATGGGTACTCGCTTTTCCTTAACCACATTCTGCATCTCCTGCCACATGTAGTCCAGTACAGCCAATTGCTTCTTTGCCTGCATCCGAGACTCAATGTGGAAGAGAAGGTTGATCATCCACTTGCGTACCTCGCCCTTCTCACCAAATTTGGCGTTGATGGTGTTGCGAAGAATGGCGTGTATCATGTACCAATGCTCAGAGAAGAACTTGATCTTAGGAATATGCATGGAGCCGGTACCTTCGGGATAGCAATGACGAAACCCCTCCTTGGCCTTCATAATCTTGTTGGACTCCCCATGAATGCGGAAATAGAATGTATAGTCAAACCGATACTCGGGAATACCCAGAATAGTACCAAACTCATCCATGGTAGCCTCACACTTGGAGCCACCTCTCATCCATATCAATGTACGCGGGAGACGCGTGGGACCTCCAGATGTGAAGTGAACGGTGGAGTAGAACTCCCTGAGCAACTCTGGAGAGTACGGATGAGCAAGGGTGTCACCCATGAGAGGAGTGAGGTTGTGGAAGTCCATGATGGTCATAACTTCAGGCCACTTGTTGCGAGCATACTCAATGTCAAAGTAATGTTGATCCACGTGACTGTGCTGAAGCTTGCCGAGAATAAATTCATGCATGACTTGATGCATCTTGCAATAGAACCAAGGATCCGAGCACGTGCTTTGACCAAACTCATAAGGATTAAATTTCAGCCTAGCTTCCTCAAAATCGGCGGTACTGAGGCCACCCCAGTTTTTGATCACGGGCTCCTTCGGATTGATTGGAAGGGTGGGAGCATGTCTCCGTGAGGGAGTAGAACCAGCAACCTCCAAGGCACTCTTCTTGCGAGAGGTGCGAGGGCGGAGAGAGCGGGAGGCATCGGACTCATCGTGAGGAGGAGAATCACCTGAAACATATGATGCATGGATATGGAGCATGATAATGAGTGCACATGGTCGTTGTTTAGGAGAGAAAAAAAATTATGCCATGAATCAATTGGACAACGACATGGTAAACGAAATACTAGCCCAATAGTTAGTGAACACAATATTATGGGTGTTTGCATATTATCATATCATGTGTATAGAATTGTGTGATGTGAAACAAAATATTGGGCATGTAAACATACGAGAGGCCATTAGGATGTAAAAATATTTAGGTTATATCATACACATTATGTCACAATGAGAGACCAATCGTATCAATAATGGGAAAATTTTAGTATTTAGCCATGGCCAAACATGAAAATGTAATGTGCAAAGAGAGGTGAAGCATAGTATCATGGGACTAGGGCTAGACTACGAGGAGCATGGAACATTAACATGGCATAGCATAAGAAGAGATGGAACACAAGTCATGAACAAATCGTGATATAGCATAGCGGTAGGAACCCTAGCATGACTAGATGGAGAGAAAAAAAATCTAGCATATGAATCCTAGTACAAGCACACAATAGAGAGCACTCCCATACACCTAAACCATAGAAAAGCCCAAAGAAAATTACCCGAGTTCGAAGCCATCTTCAAACAAAAAGCACGAAGCAATCAAGGGTCCCGATCTCCTCCAATAAGGGGTTAATGAGAAATCCGTGTGGAGGAGAGGGAGGAGAGGGCCGAGGGCTTGCGGATCCGTGAATTTGGGCAGTGGGGATGGGCTAGGGAGGTGGGGGGAGGTGGGGGAGGCAAGAGCACCAAGGTGCTCTAATGGAGGGTGGAGAGGAGGAAGAAGGGGAGTGTGGGCGGTTGGTGGAGGGGAGGGGGCGTGCGCGGGTGGTGTAGTGCCCACCCCGGCCTGGGGCCGGGTGGGAGGCCGGCCAGGCCGGCGCGGCATGTGTGGCGGGAGGCCCGGCCTGGGGCCGGCGCGCGGGGGGGGGGGGGGGGGGGTCGAGGCCGGCAGCGAGGCCGGCAGGGCGGCCGAAGCGCCCGGCCTAGCCCCCGGCCTGGGGCCGGCGCGCGGCGGAGGGCGGGGCCGGCCTAGCGGCCGAACGCCCCGGCCTGGGGCCGGCTCGGCGGCGGCAGGGGCCGGGGTGGGGGCTTGGGCGTTTTTTTTTCCCGTTTGCAGTTGGGTTGGGCTTGTCTAGCGTGTTTGTTTGTTTTTTTTGTTTGAAAAAAATAAAAAAAATGAGCCTACCCAACTTATCAAGCCACAACACACAATACAAAAATAACATGAGCAATATTTTAATTCAAGAATTTTCAGGAAATATATTCTAACAACATTTTCATGAGTTTGGTTCGTAGAGCACTTTTATTTGACCATGTGCACGAATGATATGAGGATGATGACATGCATATGATGTTTTCATTTGTATCCAATGGGAAAGAATGAGAGACGAAATGAGCAACATTGGATACCCATGAAATAAGAAAACAAGTGAAAGAGCCAATGAGTGAACACTCGAACACGAATATCGTATTGAAAAATTGGCGGTGGCCGTAGCCACCATGTATGAGTATGTTCGAGATGACACCGCGAAGATGTATCTTGGGTGCATTGTCGATACTCATCATTGAAGCACATGATGTCATTAAAAATGATCATTTAGGCATGATTTATTTATTTATGCATTATAAAGGTAGTGTTGGCTCATTTATTGAGCTACACTCCCCCTATGTCTATGCGTGCATCTAAATCCAAATAAGAGTCTAGTAGAGGTGTGTATGCAAGATTTTCAATCAACTAAAATTTCTTGCACATATGATGTTGAGCTCACTCCTCAATTCCTTGAATCTCTTCACATCTAGAGGTTTGGTGAGGATGTCGGCAAGTTGATCTTTAGTGTTGACATAAGAGAGTGAGATATCACCATTGGCCACATGATCCCGAATAAAATGATACCGAATCTCAATATGCTTGGTCTTGCCATGAAGTACCGGATTGTGACCAATCTTAATGGCACTCTCATCTATCTATCTATCTATTATATACTAAAAGCACAATACAGGGGTCTAAAATAGAGCCACCACATTGAGCCACATCATCGACATTATTTTGATGGTTAGATCTAAAATTAGTGGTTAGGATTTTAAATGGAATCATTAGTTTTACGTAACAAATATGACACGTCTATTCCAACACGTAACGCACATAAGATGCGGATGTTGGGTCCAACTCGTCACGACTCACGAGTACCGATTCACGCACGACTCCACAATCCTGTACTCCCATATTTGATGGATGTGAGCCTGCCAAAACAACTTGATCAATAGTTTTTCTAGGACCTGGTCGGTAGCTGCTGGCCTGCTGTTCAGCTTTACAAAAGTTACATGACGTAATTGTCTTGAACTCCCTTATTTTGTAGACGTGGGTCTACTAAAAAAAGAGATTACAATCTGGACGTATCTCACTCTTTTAAAAGAGTAAAAATGGATCTTAAAAAAATCAAGACAGTCCATGCAAAAAAAAGTCAAGACAAACATCAACTCTGTCAGTTAAAAAAGCAAGACTTGATCGATAGTTTTTATGAGGACCTGGTCGATAGTTGTTGTACAGCTTACAATAGTGTGCCATGACGTATTGGTACTGGACTCCCTTATTTGCTAGACGTGGGCCTACAAAAAAACTAAGATCGATCGTTGGGTTCAGCTAACAATAGCATATCAGGACGTATTTCACTCCTTTAAAACAGTCAAAACACATCTTAAAAAAAAAGGTTATGATGGACATCGGTTGTGTCTGTTAAGAAAAAACAAGACTCTGTACACCCTAGCTACAATGAGCTAACGATTTGAGTACATTTAAACGTGCACATGATTGAATACACAAACAATTCAAGAAATATGTATTTTTTCGATAAGAGAAGATTTTGGCTCTAGGAGCTAATTAATTTTAACCGGATATTCTCTTATTCAAAGCTAATTCTCATTTCTCCCACTATGAATACACAATTAATTGGTCCTTACACCATCTAATTATTTTTATGTCAATTTTTCTTTGGTAGTTACCCCAAGAAAAATAGGGCATATTTGTCTCCTTCCATCTCCAATGTTCCTAGAATTTTTTTTATTGAGAATGTTCCTAACACCGAGATAAATCTTAATGACTATTCTCTACTAATCGCACATGAACTGAAATATTTTTTTTTCTTTGAGTGTACCCTTTGAAAATCAAATTCACTCTTTTGCCGAATAAAAAATTTCTTTAGGATGTTAGAGGTTATATCATTTCCATCAAAGTTTTAAATTTTTATGTTATTCCTCTTTTACTATGTGAGTCAAATAATTGACCTAACTTCAAAGTTTTTAAAATTTTAATTAGCGATCTTTTAATATGTGAGTCATATAATTGACTTAACGAGTTGGGGCAAGAATGGTGCAATGGAAATAGGAGTGATTAATTATGTGAAAACATTACAAAATTGGTGACTTAGAAAAGATTATAATCAATATCATTCGACATAGTTGTGAGACATGAATATAAGACACGAAAAATACATGTGAGTAAGTGTAAATCAGCTCGATTGACTCCGAAGAACAACATGTAGTAAAATGGATCAAATTCACAGTACATACATTACAAAATGGCCACAATACTTCTATTAATATATAACACTAAATATTGAACCACGAATTAAGTTGGTTAAAATTAATCTTCACATATATTTATTTTACAAGCTATTACACTTTTTCTGGCTAGAGAACCATGTAATTTAGAATCCTAAATTGAAAGTATATACTAAAACCACAAATTATATCATCCACTTCTTCAACACACTCACATTTGCGAGGGCCACCTTGCTAGTTATCACATAAAAGAGGCATTGTCTTAATCTTAATTCCAAAATCCTTAAGACATTGCCTCATCCATAAGAGTTGAGAGCAACAACTTGCGGCGGAAATATACTCTGCTTCCGTGGAGGAGGTGGCGTACAATTTTGCTTCTTGGAAGACCAACACAAGAGAGACCTACCAAGAAATTGGCAAGCACCCGAGGTTGATTTTCTATCCACTTTGTCACCTCCCCAATCCGCATCCGAGTATCCCACAAGATCAAAAGTTGTGTTTGATGGATACCAAAGACCATGAGTGGGAGTGTCAACCAAGTACCTAAGAATCCTCTTGACCGCAATCATATGGCTTTCCTTGGGGTTAGATTGAAATCTTGCACACAAACCCACACTAAACATAATGTCCGGTCTAGATGCACAAAGGTAAAGCAAAGATCCAATGATGGATCGATAAATTTTGGGGTCTACCGGTATACCTTCATGATCCAAAGAGAGATTTGTGGTTGTTGGCATTGGATAAGGTAATGGTTTGGCATTTATCATATCGAATTTCTTGAGCATGTCTTGAATATATTTGGCTTGACAAATAAAAGTCCCTTCATGATATTGCTTGATCTCAAAACCTAGAAAGAACTTTAATTCTCCCATCATAGACATCTAAAATTCACTTGTCATTAGTTTGGCAAATTGATCTACAAAACTCACATTAGAGGATCCAAATATAATATCATCAACATATACTTGGCATACGAAGAAATGTCCATCTACACTTTTGGTAAAGAGAGTGGGATCGATTACCCCAAGTACGAAACCACGATCTACTAAGAACTCCTTTAAGTGATCATACCAAGCACGTGGGGCTTGTTTGAGGCCATACAAAGCCTTATGGAGGAAGTAGACATGGTTAGCATACTTGGGATCCTCGAACCCCGGAGGTTGTTTAACATATACCATTTCATTTAAAGGTCCATTTAAAAAAGCACTTTTAACATCCATTTGATGCAAGATGAAGTTATGACTAGTGGCAAATGCAAGTAATATACGAATGGATTCAAGCCTAGCTACGGGAGCGAAAGTTTCACCGTAGTCAAGTCCTTCGACTTGAGAGTAGCCTTGAGCAACCAATCGTGCTTTGTTGCGAATCACTTGCCCATGAGAATCTTGCTTATTCTTGAACACCCATTTAGTTCCAATGATATTGTGATCCTTGGGTCTTTCCACTAGTGACCATACTTTGTTTCTCTCAAAATTATGGAGCTCTTCATGCATAGCTTGAACCCAATATTCATCTTCAAGAGCATCATACACTTTGATGGGTTCAACATGAGAGACATATGAATGAATACCACAAAACTTGAGTACTTGTCCACGAGTGGAGACACTTCTTCCCAAGCCACCAATGATATTCTTTTGATATAGTGACTTTTGTTGCAATCTTGATGCTTGACGAGACATGATACGAACTAGAGCATCATCGGGATGTTCATTAGGTGGAATATCCTCATCATTTCCTTCATCAAGACCATTGTCCATCCTTATTGGAGTTCTTGGTGATGTATCACCAATACTATTTCCACCATTATCATTGGGTGGATCTTGATCACTTTCTTGATGGGAGGTATCCACATGAAGATCTTCTTCTTGTTCTTGGTTTACCATTTGATTGGTGGTTGATGTAGAGGGCTCCACTTGCGTAGAGCTAGTTCCATCCTCATTTTCCACAAGGTGTCCCTCAATGGGTATAAGTGGACCTACACCCATTCTTCCTATGGCTATGGGGGATGGTTCATCACCTACATCATCACAATCAATTTGCTCCACTTGGGAGCCATTATCCTCATGAAATTCCACATTCATAGATTCTTTAACACACCCGGTGGATATGTTGTAGACTCTATAAGTGTGGGAGTTCGTGGCGTAACCAACAAAAATACCTTCAAAAGTTCTAGCATCAAACTTAGACAATCTAGTTCCCTTTATGTATACTTGGCATTTGCACCCAAAAACTCGAAGATATTTGAGGTTGGGTTTGTTACCGGTTAGAAGCTCATATGGAGTCATGCCAATCATCGGACGAAGGAAGAGTCGGTTAGATAGATGACAAGCGGTGTTGATGGCTTCGGCCCAAAAGTTATATGGGGATTTGAACTCGGCCATCATAGTTCTTGCCATATCAATAAGTGTGCGATTCTTCCTCTCCGCAACACCATTTTGTTGAGGGGTGTACGCGGCGGAATATTGATGTCTTATCCCCTCATTCCCCAAGAATTCATCCATGGTGTAGTTCTTGAACTCGGAGCCATTGTCACTCCGAATGGACAAGATCTTGGTGTCATATTGGCGTTGCACTTCGGTAGCCCAAGTAATGAATCTTTCTTGAGTTTCACGCTTCTTCTTGATATAGAAAACCCAAGTGTATCTTGTATAATCATCAACAATAACTAAACAATACTTCTTGCCACCAAGACTATCATATGTGGGAGGCCCAAATAAATCCAAGTGAATGCGCTCAAAGGGTCTTGTTGTGGCGATGATTGATGTCTTGGGATGATTCTTCTCATGCATCTTTCCGGCAATACAAGAGCTACAAGGACGATCTTTGGAAAAATTCACACTTGTTAGTCCTATCACATGCTCACCCTTCACAAGAGTTTGTAAATTTCTCATACCGACGTGGCCTAGGCGGCGATACCAAAGCCACCCCACGTCGGATTTAGCCACTAGACATGTGGCGATATGTGTAGTTTCTTTTGAGAAATCCACTATGTACATACCGTTTTCCACAAATCCAACAAAGGCTACTTTAAGAGAAATGGTGTGAAGGACAAGCACATGATGACGCCCAAATACACACGTAAAATTGCACTCACAAAGTTGCAAGACGGAAAGAAGATTATAGCCAAGGGACTCAACAAGGAGGACTTTCTCAATGGATGAATCCGGAGAAATGACCACCTTGCCATGTCCCAATACCTTTAGCTGTGAGCGATCACCAATAGTTACATGAGCAAATTTGAGGAGTTGGAGCTTCAACTCTTCTAATACTTCTTTGCTTCCGGTCATGTGTGCGGAACAACCGCTATCAATCATCCATGATGTTCCACCGGAGATACAACCCTACAATGAATCAACTTCTTGTTTTAGGTACCCATTTTTGGATGGGTCCTTTTTTGTTAGTCACAAGGGTCTTGGGAACCCAAATAGCATGCTTGTAATCATCACCATATGAGGTGCCTACATACTTTGCATAAACATGACCATCAATAGATTTAAGAAGCACATAAGATGGGTTATATTTTCCCGCAAAGTTGTTGTGAGTAGTAGTGTTCCTAGGAACAATACTTGTAGCAATAATATCAAACTCATCTTCCTCATTAGCCAACTCCCCCTCCTTCACAAAAACAATAGAGTTAGTGGAGGGAGTTGACTTCTTCTTGTAGGCCACCTTCGATGTGGAACCAAAACCAAGGCCTTCTTTACCAACAACTCTCTTATGATTACTCAAAAGATCATTGAGGTTCTTTTGGCCTTGGATGCATGTGGAAAGGCCTTTGTTGAGTTGTGCCTTCAACCTATTGTTCTCCTCAATGAGAGTTGCCTTGACACACAAAGGGTTAGTAGCACAAGAGTTTTCATTCACAACTCTAACTCCTTTTAAGGTTTTGAGCTCACTTGAGATAGTACGATGATCAATTTAAGCTTATCAAAATCCTTAATGAGTTCATTATACCCTTGGTTAGTTGCATCATTTAAACTCATGAATTCTGTTACCTTAGCAAAAGCATGTTGACAATCAAGTTTAACTTTAGCTATGTCAATTGCAAAGGTTTCTTCAATGCTCTCTTTAAGGCAATGTGATTCATCTAGAGCTTTCTCAAGCTCCTCAATTTTACTAGCATCATCACGAGCAAACTTTTCAAGTAACATTATTCTCTCCTCATGTTCATCAATGAGGCCATGTGCCTCACTTAATTGATCCATGAGAGAGACAAAGATGGATTTAGTTTCTCCTTCTAGTTTTTCAACAAAGTTTGTCAAAGGATCTTCCTCGACACAATTTAGTAGTGAAGGAATAGAGGAGTTAGCAAGTTTAAGTGTAGGAGTCACCTTTGGGGGTATACCCTTGGCCATGAAGCACTTGTGACTCGAGGGGCCCTTGTTGTCATTTGGGTTGGAGAAGAGAGAGCTTAAGTTAGGAGGTATGACGCCCCTAGCCATGGCCGCCATACCTACTTGTTCGCCTTCACCATCACTCTCTTCACCACCGGATGTGTACTCGACCTCTTTATCAATCATTGCCCTAGGAGGGCCTCTCTTGATGAAATTCTTGGACTTGGGAATGAAGGTGGATTTCTTGATAAGTCTTCCTCCATTCTCAATTCTACTCTTGAAGGGGCACTCGGCAACGAAGTGCTCAGAATCTCCACAATTGAAGCAAGTTCTTGCTTTCTTCGTGCTTGAGGATTCCTTCCCTTTATTCTTGGTGGCATTGGATCTAAAATCTCCTTTCTTCCACCACTTGTGTTGAGCAAGAGCCAAGCATTCTTCATGTGATGTCCTCATTTCTTTCTCGGAAACCTCATGAGTAGAGCCACCATCATCACTCGAGTCATTATCTTCATGGGGAATGACCTTGGCCTTCAAGGCAAGAGATGCTTTCTTTGCTCCGTTCACACGGGCCATGACATCATCGGAGGTTTGCTTCATGACCTTTAGAGTGATAAAAAGACCTAAGACATCATTGGGGGATAGGTCCAAATAGTCGGCCCTTGCTTGTACATTCATCACCATGTTTTCATTGTATGGCATTAAGGTGAGTAGGAATTTCTCCTTGACCCAATTCTCCGTACAATCCGTGAATCCACTATCTCTCATATCATTTACAAGAGCCTTGAGTCTTCTAAACATGTCTTCTATGTTCTCTCCATCGCCCAAATGAAAGTGTTCAACTTTTCTTTGAATGATTGACCTCTTGGACCTTTGGAGGTTAACATTGCCGTCAAACATATCGACAAGACCATCATAAGCTTTCTTTGCACTAGTGAAGGACCGAATGTGCTCAACTCCTTCCTTTTCCATTGCCCTCTCCAACATGTGCAAAGCATGAGCGTTGAGTTGCTCATCTATGATGTCACTTGAGATTAGATTTGCGGGATCCTTTGACTCATACCCTTTTTCAACAATTCTCCATATTTGCATTGAATAGCTGCACATATAAGACTTCATGGAAGCTTTCCAATTAGTAAAACGATGCCGATCCACCAAAGGAGGTGGAGCAAGATTAGAAACATGAGGATGTTGAACATTAGGAGCATTGTTATATGTATAGCCAAAAGAATTGCCACCGCTACCATTGTTTAAAGGTGAAGATGTTTCGGTTCCTTCTTTAGTTGGCAAGGGGTTTCCATGTTCATCTAAGATAACCTTTTCACTAGATTGTTTAGATGGAGATGTCAATTCTTTTATTAGTCCCTCCATATTTTTCTCGGAACTATCAATCATAGCTTGGATTAGCTTTTGAATCCCATCCATGGTGACGGGATCATCGGCCATCCTTACCTCCTCTTTTTAGGCGGTGAAGCCTATATAAAGAGACGAGGCTCTGATACCAATTGAAGGATCGAGAGGTTAACTAGAGGGGGGTGAATAGGTTAACTACAAATGTTAACTTCTTTTTCAAGTTAACAAGGTAATGCTCAAATATAGATTATCTAGATTATGCAACTAGGTGAACAATCCTATATGTTGAGCAAGTACAACTAGCACAAGGTAAGTATATGACTAAGCTAGTAGTAACTAGTAAAGGTAAGTTGAGGAATAACCGAACATAGTGACGCGGAGATGTATCCCGAAGTTCACTTCCCAATGGAAGCTAATCTCCGTTGGAGCGGTGCGGTGCCACCAAAGTGGAACACCGAGTAGGCCTCAAATGCCACACCGTATCTCCTTCGAGTCCTTCCACCGATGTGGATAGGCTCGAATCACTATGTTGACGTTGAGGTTGACAACTAGAACCTTTACAAGGATGAGGCACACTCCACAAGATTGGAGGGTCCTCACCAAATCCCACGAGCCGCCAAGACTCCGAGAAGCAAGATCCACGGGCACAAAAGCACCGGGGATATCAACAAGGCTCCGAGCTCCGATGAACTAAGAGCAACAAGATTCCTAGCTCCAATGAACTAAGAATGACAAGATCCCTATGGGATGAGTGGGTGGATTTCTAATCGACTCGGTGGAGTTGTAGATCGGGGGTGTCTCCTTCAAATCCCAAAGTATCACGAGCTTCGGTTGGGGATTTGGGGAGATCTTGTTCTTGAGCTTGAGCTTGGTCAATCAATGGTGGTGAGAGAAAGTGTGGGTGAGATTGACCAAGCAAGGAGGTAGGTGGAGACCTCGTATTTATACCCATGTCGAAAATACGGCCGTTAGGGGGGGTATTTGCCCTTTCCCGAGATTGACCAAGCAAGGAGGTAGGTGGAGACCTCGTATTTATACCCATGTCGAAAATACGGCCGTTAGGGGGGGTATTTGCCCTTTCCCGCGCCCCACCCCGGCCTGGGGGCCGGCCTGGGATCTGCCAGGGCCGGGCCAAACCCACCCCGGCCTGGGGGCCGGCCTGGGGCCGGCGTGGGCAGCAGTGGAGGCCGGCGTGGAGCAGCCAGCCCGGCATGGGGCCGGCGTGGGGCTGGGGGGCGAGGCCGGACCCCCACCCGGGCACCCCGGCCTAGAGGCTGGCCTGGGGCCGGCGGGGGCAGAGGGGCGAGGCCGGGCCTCCACCCGAACAGCCCGGCCTGGGGGCCGGCCTGGGGCCGGCGTGGGGCCAGCCAGGGGCTGCACCAGCCCGGCCAGGAGGCCGGCCACCCCTTATTCTTCGTTCCCTTTTCCCTTTTCTTCGCCGTTTCTTTTCTCCTCTTCCTCATCTTTTCCCGTAACTTTTTCTCACTTATTGCTGTAGCTTGTATGATATTTACGGGTCGATATTTTCTGAGTACACTTAGCAAAACACATTAGTCCATCTATATGTTGTAATCAAACACTCAAAACAGGATTTAGAAACTATATTCTTTCAAAGCAAGAAAAGAAAAGATTCTCAATCGACAAAAAATCAGACTAGAGAGAAACAAAAGAAGAACAAGAAGAAACTCACCTCAACCGGGGGAGGTTTCGAATCCTCGAATGGCTCGAGAGAACATGCCGAGTAGGCCTCTCCTTTCTTCAGCTTGGTGATGGCCGTGATCTTTCTCTCGAACTCAGCATTCGAAAGAATATCCTCGCAGGCGCGGCTCGGGTACTAGGTGCCTGGTACTCCCACATGGTGGATGGTCTCTCCTGAAGGGGCTGGATCCTTCATCGAAGAAACACACTCGATAAGTAAATTTCATTCAACAGAGTCCCCAACTCCTTGTCGCGGAAGCTCGCCACCTTCACGAGTAGGGGAGAGACAATTTTGCTGTCTTCAGCGGTGAGCTTGTGCTGCCAGAATTTCCTCCACTTCAGAATGTCGAATGGGTGGAATTCGGGGGCTCCACCCGCGTTGTTATCGGTGACGTAGAACCATTTCTTCCGCCACCCTTGCGCCGAGTCGACAAAATACATCTTAATGTAGGGGGTGTCCGTTCTCGCCTGGATCCCGAAGCCTCCGGTATGCAGCGGTTCCCCCAGCTTCTCGCCTGGTCGCGCCTTCTCCCGGAAGATCCGCACCTTGAAGAGCGCCTTCCAGAGGCCCCAGTGCGGGTGGATACCCAGGAACCACTCGCAAAGCACGATAAAGCATGATATGTGCTGAATCGCGTTTGGAGACAGGTAGTGCAGCTGTATGCCGTAGACATACAGTAGCCCGAGAAGAAAAGGGTGAAGAGGGAGAGACAGACCGCGGGAGACGTGCTCGGAGAAGAACACGCGCTCGTTCGCGTTTGGATTTGGGTACCTCTTCTTTCTTGGACAAGCGCACGCGCTTGTCAGTGTCAGGCGGGAGCAGTCCTTCCCGTTGCATCTCGGTGATGCTCTTCTTAGTGGTGATGGCGGCGCGCCAATCGCCCGTTCTCATGGGAGGCGGCGCGGAAGCGCCTGCCACTTCCTTCGAGGATGATGCGGCGGCGTTGCGTTTCTTTCCTCCGGCCATTGGAGCTCTCTGGTGCTTGCATAACAGGAGGTGTGCGCAAGGAAGAAGAAGATGAGAAAATGGCCGGGAGATTTACCCATCTCCTAAGGGTTATTATTTATACACAGGCCAGGCTGATCCAAGCCATGGATTTGGCAACGTGGCACCCATCGCGGCCGCCACGCGTGAAGTGGAAATGAAGCGGCGGCGAACGGTTACCCTGGCATGATAATTACAAAAGATCGTGCGCATTTACAACGCGTGGATCGTGGAAAAACCGGATGCGACCTATCGTTTTGTTGGGAATATGCCCTAGAGGCAATCATGTATGATGTAATTCCCACTGTATTCATAAAGTTATTAAGTTGTCCTTGTTTTGAACATCTGGTATATGTCATTGAATATGTGATTCGATTGTGGAACTATATATTCATATTGTTCATACTAGATTGTTCTTGGTCATTTAGGTTGTGCTGGACACACATCCTAGACCAATGTGAGTGTTGGCTGATGACACGGTTCCACTTGTCATGGGCATGGTGATGCTATTCCAACGTTCACGGACTTGGCTAAAGAGTTTAGCAAGTCGGACTGACCCACATTGAGATGCAACAATCAAGTCGTCATTTGCATATCTCAATCAATGTAATCCTTAGACCTGAGGTTGTCGCACAATCCGAGTTGTGGATCACCGACTTAGGTTCTGTCAAACGTTGTTTTGTGACAAGGCAACTATAAAGGCAGAGTTCGGGTCGAATGAGAAGCAAGCTGCGTGATGTGGATAATCAAGATGGGATTTTGCCCCTCCGAATGGAGAGATATTCTCTGGGCCCTCTCGAGTGATATGATTCAGGAAGCATGGCCATGCGCGACTCAGTTAAGTGTTAACTGTGTCGATTGACTAAGAGTTAGTCAGATGAATCACATATCACGGATCGAGAAGAGAGTTGAACTATTTAAGGGATGACGATAAAATCGCCTATAGTTCGACAAGGTATATCGTGAGGCAAAAGGGACTAAGATGAATATCACATTGAAAGGTATGTCGTCATGACTCAATGGTACTTGGGAGTCGGCACGTTCTGCTAGGAGCCGCTACCGATTGATCGATTTGGAGTTGGACTCCAATTGTGTCCAAGTCGCCATGAGCCTGCCGGTATCCACACGTACGAGGAGGAGCTCCGACGGCGGACTGCTAGGTCCGGTGCGGCGGCTGGACTGAGTGGGGCTAGGGTTCCCAACGCATGGGAGAGTGGACTAACGTGCCCGCTGGGCAACCTGCGCCCCTCTTTATATAGCGTATGGTGATGGGCTTCACAACACTTGTGGCCCATTCCCTTTGTGAGTCCGACTCACAAAACCAGTCCATTTCCGGTTCGGGTCCAACCCGACCAAAACTTGCTCCCTCTCTTAAGTGTGCGACCCTGCAGGCTCATGGCGACTTGGACACAATTGGAGTCCAACTCCTAATCGATCAATCAGTAGCGGCTCCTAGCAGAACGTGCCGACTCCCAAGTACCATTGAGTCATGACGACATACCTTTCAATGTGATATTCATCTTAGTCCCTTTTGCCTCACGATATACCTTGTCGAACTATAGGCGATTTTATCGGCATCCCTTAAATAGTTCAACTCTCTTCTCGATCCGTGATATGTGATTCATCTGACTAACTCTTAGTCAATCGACACAGTTAACACTTAACTGAGTCGCGCATGGCCATGCTTCCTGAATCATATCACTCGAGAGGGCCCAGAGAATATCTCTCCATTCGGAGGGGCAAAATCCCATCTTGATTATCCACATCACGCAGCTTGCTTCTCATTCGACCCGAACTCTGCCTTTATAGTTGCCTTGTCACAAAACAACGTTTGACAGAACCTAAGTCGGTGATCCACAACTCGGATTGTGCGACAACCTCAGGTCTAAGGATTACATTGATTGAGATATGCAAATGACTACTTGATCGTTGCATCTCAATGTGGGTCAGTCCGACTTGCTAAACTCTTTAGCCAAGTCCGTGAACGTTGGAATAGCATCACCATGCCCATGACAAGTGGAACCGTGTCATCAGCCAACACTCACATTAGTCTAGGGTGTGTGTCCAGCACAACCTAAATGACCAAGGACAATCTAGTATGAACAATATGAATATATAGTTCCACAATCGAATCACATATTCAATGACATATACCAGATGTTCAAAACAAGAACAACTTAATAACTTTATGAATAAAGTGGGAATTACATCATACATGATTGCCTCTAGGGCATATTCCCAACAGTCTCCCACTTGCACTAGAGTCAATCATCCTGGCATCATATGCCTAGGCATCGAATGCCCATGCCTCTCGTGTGCACCTCGTGCTTAGGCTGTGGTAGCGCCTTTGTCAACGGATCTGCAATGTTTGCATCCGTGTGTACTTTGCATAACTTGATATCACCTTGTTCGACAAACTGGCGAATGAGGTGGTACCGCATGAGTATATGTTTGTTCTTCTGGTCTTGCCTAGGTTCCTTGGCCTGTGCGATAGCACCATTGTTGTCACAATATACGTCCAAAGGATTGGACGCGTCCTGAACCACACCAAGATCAATCAGGAGGTTCCTGATCCAAACAGCTTCCTTTGCCGCCTCTGAGGCAGCAATATACTCAGACTCTGTTGTAGATGCAGACACCGTATCTTGCTTGGAACTCTTCCAGCTCACAGCCCCTCCGTTCATCACGAACACGTATCCAGATTGCGAACGAGAATCATCTGAGTCGGTGAGATAACTTGCATCGGTGTAACTCTTTACACTGAATTCCTCATCACCTCCATAAACTAGGAACATTTCCTTAGTATTTCTCAAATACTTAAGAATGTTTTTAACCGCTACCCAGTGGGCTTCGCCAGGGTCAGCCTGGTATCTGCTCGTAACACTTAGAGCATAGAAAACATCTGGCCTAGTACAAATCATGGCATACATGATGGATCCGATTGTCGAAGCATACGGGATCACACTCATCCGACTTCGCTCATCAGTAGTCGAAGGACACTGAGTCTTGCTAAGTTTTATGCCATGGGACATGTGTAACGCCCGGGGAATTTCTTTTCCCTAATAAAGCATGTTGCTTGTTTTTCTTTTCTTTGCATAACATGGCATAATGCATCATTATTGATTTAAAACTTGCAATAAAATTAAATTACATCAAGTCCAATTTTATAAAAACTTTCTGGAATTCGTTTTGGTGTATAAAATCTATCTTTATTGGTGCCTAACCAGTTTCTAAAAAACAAAAAAAAATAAAGAGAGAGAGCCCAGCAGCCGGACCAGGCCAGCCCACTAGGCCCAGCCGGCTCCCCACCGAACCCCCCCTTACCCTAATTCCTCTCCCTCTCAATCTGCCCCCGCCGTTTCTCCTATTCGCGGATAGGTCCTCCCACCCCTCACAGAAACGCACACACGGGAGGAAGAGCAGCGCTCGATTCCTCCCCGCTCCCATCGCTCGTCCTCCTCCCTCGTCACCTTCCTCGTCTGCCTCTCCTCCCGAGCTCGTCGCTGCCGACCCCACCTCCCGTCGAGCGCCGCCAGGGGGGCGGCCGAGCTCCTTCCTCCCGCCGCCGGTTCCCCTCCTTCCTCCATCCCCTCATCCTCCGCCTCGTCTCCCATCTCGCTCACCCCCTCCTCCACCTCGCCCCAAGTCCGGCTGCCCTCCTCCGCCAGCGCCTCGCTCTCCGCCTCCGCCTGCTTCCACGGAACCGGCAGCGTGGACATCCGCCCCGGGATCACCATCGCCTGCCCCCTGCGCGGGTGTTACCTCGCGCTCAACGTGTCCGGGACCATCGCTGTCGGCGACCGCGCCTTGCTCGTCGCAGGTTCCGTCATCCTGTACGCCTCCAACGTCTCCCTGGGGGTCGGCTCCGCCGTCAACACCACGACGCTCGCGGGGGATCCCCCGCCGCAGACCTCCGGGACGCTGCACAGCCTCGAGGCAGCCGGCGGCGGCCACGGCGGGCGCGGAGCCTCATGTAAGGTGTCAAACGACACCGACTGGGGAGGCGACGTCTACGCTTGGGCGTCGCTCGACGATCCGTGGAGCTACGGCAGCAAGGGGGAGGCTTCTCCGCGGATGAAGAGCAGCTCGGAGGGGACGGCGGAGGCCGTGTACTGCTCAGGGCGAGCGAGATTTTGAGCGTGGATGGAGTCGTGCTCGCCGAAGGAGGCGTGGGTGGCCTCAGAGGGGGCGGCGGCTCCAGCGGAAGCATTATGATCAAAGCTTACAAGTTGTGATGCGCCGCTGCTGTGGTGCTCCCTGTGCCGCCGTCGTTGCGGTGATGCGGTTGTCGCCCCATCTTCGGTGCCGGCGGGACGATGCCATGTCCGCAACCCCGACATCGACTGGGCCGCCTCCACTGCCTCGGCTACAACTTCCCGAGGCACTTGGTCATGCACCTGCTCTGTTTGGTGTGGCCGAGGCCTTCGTGCCCGTGCCCGGTACATGACCCCATCGACAAGAACACCCTCGACCACGAAGGCTAAAACATCGTCAAGATCTTCGGAAGATAGCCCACCAAGCTCGTCGATGATGCATCAACAAGAACCACCGTGAGAAACTACCGCCTCCCCGACATGTACCTCGTCGACAAGATCCGCCACGACGCCATGACCGACAACGACCACGGGGATGTGTGGGTTCGAATACCGACCACCGACACGATCTGTCGTTGCTCGCTGTGTTCGTTTGGCGTTGGCCGCCTTCGTGCGCGCCCGAAGACCGGGACCGTCATGATCACCTCCGACCCCGAAGACGATGCGGTAGCGGCTCGCCCACGACTACTACGACTACGCCGGCTCCGGACGTTGAACGACTACGTCGACGACGATGATCGTGTGGTTTGAGAATGAACGTCTACTTCCTCTTCGGACCTCGATGACAAGATCGACAACGACCACCTATGACGTGAACGACTACTTCCACTACAACGTCTACTTCCTCCACGCACCAACGACACCGGCGTTATCCGAATATCCTCTCCACACGTGTGCACCCCAAACCCAAACCCCTATACCTATGCCCTATTTTTTTATAACATATCAACTATATTTAAAATATCATCGCATCATGTTTGCATTGCATCTGGTGGGTTTCGGGGTATAATAATATCACCTAATAATTAAATATGGAATGAGTTGGGATAATTAAATATTGTCCCGGTTCCATTTAAATTGTGTATCTCATCTATACCCTTGTCACTCCATGTTAAACAAAATTTAATCTTGATGGGTAAATAAATAACTCGAACCTCCTAAATTAAATGTTGGGCTTCCGGCTCAATTTAAATTGATTTAATTGCATAAATCATAACTAATTCATTTCAACTCCAAATTTGAAAAGTAAAATATGTTTTCCAATCAAAATTCTCTAAACTTTGCAAATATCAATTTTGTTTTCTGTTTCAAATAAATTAAATTGCTGAAAACAACTATTTCTTAATTAATGCATTTAAAATTGCTAATTTGATAACTTGCTCATTTTAATTCCAAATCCAACAAATAAAATATGTTTTCATACCAGAAAAATGCACTTAATCTGTCCATGCCATCCATGTTCATGTTTGCACCTTGCATGTTGCATTTGTAGTAGTGTTATGTATGTTCACCTAATAAATAAATATGGAATGTGTTGGGGTATTTAATTCAATCGTTGCCCCGTTCCATTTAATATTGGATAGATCACCTCTACCTTGTTTAAACCTGTTAATCAACATTTAATATTGATGGTTAGCTAAACAATTTGAACCAATAATTATTTGTCCGGACTCCGGTTCCGATTAAATTGCCTAAGTTGTTTCCTCGTGTTGCATCCTCGCATGTCATGCATATAAAATAGGATCATGCTGGATCTCTTTTGCCGTAGAAGTAATTGTTGCATCCGGTGTTTGTTCGAGGTTCGTTGCTTCTTCCCGGATAGGACGTTGAGATGATGTGAGAAACGACAAGTTCTTCGGATGTACCTCTACTTGCTGGATTCCAGGCAAGTATACTCACTTGCTGCCAAATGGCTGCCTTTCATCACTTGTTACCGATTCTTTCCGTTGTTCTTATTCTAGCCTGTTGATTCGATGCTTGTGTCTCGATCCTATTATATGTTACCTTGCAGCCCTGATATAGCCCTTCCTTCCACTTCCTATTAACTGTTGTTTGTTTACCTTGTTGGCCCTCGTGTCGTAGTTGCATGCTTAGTGTTGTTTGCGCTCAAGTCTTGTTGTTCCTTTCGTATCACCTGTTTAGTTGATAGTTGGGTTTCATTTCAATCAACCACATGTTAAAGTTTTGGGGTAATAATAATTTGATGATAAGGCACCGGCAGGAGGCCCGGCGTGGTTTTGAAGCCTGCTAGTGTCGACCCTAATTAGGAAAAGGGTCTTGTCTACTGATCCATGATGAGCGCACTAACCGCATGTGGGAAGCGAGTATGGGCGCCCCCCTCAATTTGACTCGATTCGCATCTCGTCCAAATCACCACACTTAGTTCGGGCTTTCCATTTGATGCATGCATATGCAGGTGCGAACCCGAGGCCAGGGTGGAACTTTTGTAGTCGGCATTTAGGGCGGCGTGGTCTTCCAGTGCTATGAGGGCCCCCCTTTTCTTCGTGGGGGCTCGATTAGCCGCGCACGCACAGCACGTGGTGCTTTGGGCTTGATGCGAAGAAGAGTTGGGTTGTGTTGAGTACCTCGCTTGGTGGGTTGATCCCCCGTCTGGCGGGTTATTCTTACGTGTACGGCCAAATTGGTGCATCCCTGCAGGGTTAAATCTTCTCGAGAAGCCGTGTTTTCCGCGGTTATGGTTGACTTGGTGAAAGTACTGGCTAACAAGTACTCAGAACAACTTACACCTAACTAATGATACCGGACTAGTAATAGTCTTATTGACATAATAACTTGATCCATCCTTAATCCAACAGTGTGAGTTATCCTTGGGTTGCTTCCTTAGTAGGGGGTAACATTGGATGGGTTTGTTTGGTGAGTAGTTGTAGTTGGTTTCGATACGCTATCTTATCCCCCTCTTTTAGCCGGAAGTTGTTTCGAGTCTCTGTAGTTAGTTAGTGCAGCCCGCTGCCGCTTATTTGCAATAATCCCTTCCTTTCCGTTGATCCCAAAGTATTTGTATCTTGTGATGACTGGCTACGCCGGTATCTTGTGAGTATGGTTTATCCACTTGCCAGTACTTAACCGTACTGACCCACGAATCTCTTTCGTGGCTGCATATTCAATATTGCAGTCAACAGGTTTGAAGTATGACGACGTTAGCTTGGGAATCCCTCCGGCTTGGCCTGGGCAGGGATTGGACGCTCTCGGTTATCTTCAGGACTCTTAGTCCAATTTGTATCTTGTCCGTAGACGGACGATATGTTGTTTCTTCCGCTGTTATTTGGGATCTTTGTATTGTATCAGTTGTATCGTTGACTCGTTTGAGTCATCTTGTATATATTTTTTCTGTTGTCGTTGTGGATTATTCGTGAACTGTTGTAATGTTATCACAAGTGGCAACCTGGAATCGGTTATTATGTGGATTTTGGCGGGAATGCTGAAATCTGCATAGTGCCCGATCTCGGGGCGTCACAAATGGTATCAGAGCCTTGGTTCCGATTCCCGATATTGTTTCGATACGAATGGTTATCGAAGCAACGGGTCCGCAAAGCCTGTAGGATAACCTAGCTAACGGTCGTTGTTTCTAGAGTATCAACAACTATTTCTGCTAAACTATTTTGGGAAAACATCTCAACAGGATTCTTGTTTTTGTACTTATCCCTATTCTACTTCCCCTCCCATCTTATTTGTTTTGGAGTCTCCTCCCTTGTCTATCTTTCAAAGTGTTAGGATCCTACGTGGGTGGACGTTTCTGAGCCTTTAACCTAATAGGTTCGATCATCGGAAGATTCCTGGTGGAAGAACATCGTCATCAGCCCGAGCAAGAATCTCTTGTTAGTGGTGTCGAGAAAACCTTGTTAGTGGTGTCGAGAAGATCAACAAGGTGACCGAAGACTCGTTAGTCCGGCTCCTTCCTCTCTCTTGGCGTTGGCGGA
This sequence comes from Alopecurus myosuroides, assembly GCA_028641055.1. Taxonomy (NCBI): domain Eukaryota; kingdom Viridiplantae; phylum Streptophyta; class Magnoliopsida; order Poales; family Poaceae; genus Alopecurus; species Alopecurus myosuroides. The sequence goes on from CM054059.1 coordinate 372,599,490, forward strand.
TTGCGAGGGCGCAATCCCTTGTTAGTGGTGTCGTCTGTAACACCCGGGGAATTTCTTTTCCCTAATAAAGCATGTTGCTTGTTTTTCATTTCTTTGCATAACATGGCATAATGCATCATTATTGATTTAAAACTTGCAATCAAATTAAATTACATCAAGTCCAATTTTATAAAAACTTTCTGGAATTCGTTTGGTGTATAAAATCTATCTTTATTGGTGCATAACCAGTTTCTAAAAAACAAAAAAAAATAAAGAGAGAGAGAGAGAGCCCAGTAGCCGGACCAGGCCAGCCCACTAGGCCCAGCCGGCTCCCCACCGAACCCTCCCTTTACCCTAATTCCTCTCCCTCTCAATCTGCCCCCGCCGTTTCTCTTATTCGCGGATAGGTCCTCCCACCCCTCACAGAAACGCACGCACGGGAGGAAGAGCAGCGCTCGATTCCTCCCCGCTCCCATCGCTCGTCCTCCTCCCTCGTCACCTTCCTCGTCTGCCTCTCCTCCCGAGCTCGTCGCCGCCGGCCCCACCTCCCGTCGAGCGCTGCCAGGGGGGCGGCCGAGCTCCTTTCTCCCGCCGCCGGTTCCCCTCCTTCCTCCATCCCCTCATCCTCCGCCTCGTCTCCCATCTCGCTCACCCCCTCCTCCACCTCGCCCCAAGTCCGGCTGCCCTCCTCCGCCAGCGCCTCGCTCTCCGCCTCCGCCTGCTTCCACGGAACCGGCAGCGTGGACATCCGCCCCGGGGTCACCATCGCCTGCCCCCTGCCCGGGTGTTACCTCGCGCTCAACGTGTCCGGGACCATCGCTGTCGGCGACCGCGCCTTGCTCGTCGCGGGTTCCGTCATCCTGTACGCCTCCAACGTCTCCCTGGGGGTCGGCTCCGCCGTCAACACCACGGCGCTCGCGGGGGATCCCCCGCCGCAGACCTCCGGGACGCCGCACAGCCTCGAGGCAGCCGGCGGCGGCCACGGCGGGCGAGGAGCCTCATGTAAGGTGTCAAACGACACCAACTGGGGAGGCGACGTCTACGCGTGGGCGTCGCTCGACGATCCGTGGAGCTACGGCTGCAAGGGGGGAGGCTTCTCCGCGGATGAAGAGCAGCTCGGAGGGGACGGCGGAGGTCGTGTACTGCTCAGGGCGAGCGAGATTTTGAGCGTGGATGGAGTCGTGCTCGCCGAAGGAGGCGTGGGTGGCCTTAGAGGGGGCGGCGGCTCCGGCGGAAGCATAATGATCAAAGCTTACAAGCTGTGATGCGCCGCTGCTGTGGTGCTCCCTGTGCCGCCATCGTTGCGGTGATGCGGTTGTCGCCCCATCTTCGGTGCCGGCGGGACGATGCCATGTCCGCAACCCCGACATCGACTGGGCCGCCTCCACTGCCTCGGCTACAACTTCCCGAGGCACTTGATCATGCACCTGCTCTGTTTGGTGTGGCCGAGGCCTTCGTGCCCGTGCCCGGTACATGACCCCATCGACAAGAACACCCTCGACCACGAAGGCTAAAACATCGTCAAGATCTTCGGAAGATAGCCCACCAAGCTCGTCGACGATGCATAAACAAGAACCACCGTGAGCAACTACCGCCTCCCCGACATGTACCTTGTCGACAAGATCTGCCACGACGCCATGACCGACAACGACCACGGGGATGTGTGGGATCGAATACCGACCACCGACACGATCTCTCATTGCTCGCTGTGTTCGTTTGGCGTTGGCCGCCTTCATGCGCGCCCGAAGACCGGGACCGTCACGATCACCTCCGACCCCGAAGACGATGCGGTAGCGGCTCGCCCACGACTACACCGGCTCCGGACGTTGAACGACTACGTCGACGATGATGATCGTGTGGTTTGATAATGAACGTCTACTTCCTCTTCGGACCTCGATGACAAGATCGACAACGACCACCTATGACGTGAACGACTACTTCCACTACAACATCTACTTCCTCCACGCACCAACGACACCGGCGTTATCCGAATATCCTCTCCACACGTGTGCACCCCAAACCCAAACCCCTATACCTATGCCCTATTTTTTATAACATATCAACTATATTTAAAATGTCATCGCATCATGTTTGCATTGCATCTGGTGGGTTTCGGGGTATAATAATATCACCTAATAATTAAATATGGAATGAGTTGGGATAATTGAATATTGTCCCGGTTCCATTTAAATTGTGTATCTCATCTATACCCTTGTCACTCCATGTTAAACAAAATTTAATCTTGATGGGTAAATAAATAACTCGAACCTCCTAAATTAAATGTTGGGCTTCCGGCTCAATTTAAATTGATTCAATTGCATAAATCATAACTAATTCATTTCAACTCCAAATTTGAAAAGTAAAATATGTTTTCCAATCAAAATTCTCTAAACTTTGCAAATATCAATTTTGTTTTCTGTTTCAAATAAATTAAATTGCTGAAAACAACTATTTCTTAATTAATGCATTTAAAATTGCTAATTTGATAACTTGCTCATTTTAATTCCAAATCCAACAAATAAAATATGTTTTCATACCAGAAAAATGCACTTAATCTGTCCATGCCATCCATGTTCATGTTTGCACATTGCATGTTGCATTTGTAGTAGTGTTATGTATGTTCACCTAATAAATAAATATGGAATGTGTTGGGGTATTTAATTCAATCGTTGCCCAGTTCCATTTAATATTGGATAGATCACCTCTACCTTGTTTAAACCTGTTAATCAACATTTAATATTGATGGTTAGCTAAACAACTTGAACCAATAATTATTTGTCCGGACTCCGGTTCCGATTAAATTTCCTAAGTTGTTTCCTCGTGTTGCATCCTCGCATGTCATGCATATAAAATAGGATCATGCTGGATCTCTTTTCCCGTAGAAGTAATTGTTGCATCCGGTGTTTGTTCGAGGTTCGTTGCTTCTTCCCGGATAGGACGTTGAGATGATGTGAGCAACGACAAGTTCTTCGGATGTACCTCTACTTGCTGGATTCCAGGCAAGTATACTCACTTGCTGCCAAATGGCTGCCTTTCATCACTTGTTACCGATTCTTTCCGTTGTTCTTATTCTAGCCTGTGATTCGATGCTTGTGTCTCGATCCTATTATATGTTACCTTGCAGCCATGATATAGCCCTTCCTTCCACTTCCTATTAACTGTTGTTTGTTTACCTTGTTGGCCCTCGTGTCGTAGTTGCATGCTTAGTGTTGTTTGCGCTCAAGTCTTGTTGTTCCTTTCGTATCACCTGTTTAGTTGATAGTTGGGTTTCATTTCAATCAACCACATGTTAATGTTTTGGGGTAATAATAATTTGATGATAAGGCACCGGCAGGAGGCCCGGCGTGGTTTTGAAGCCTGCTAGTGTCGACCCTAATTAGGAAAAGGGTCTTGTCTACTGATCCATGATGGGCGCACTAACCGCATGTGGGAAGCGAGTATGGGCGCCCCCCTCAATTTGACTCGATTCGCATCTCGTCCAAATCACCACACTTAGTTCGGGCTTTCCATTTGATGCATGCATATGCAGGTGCGAACCCGAGGCCAGGGTGGAACTTTTGTAGTCGGCATTTAGGGCGGCGTGGTCTTCCAGTGCTATGAGGGTCCCCCTTTTCTTCGTGGGGGCTCGATTAGCCGCGCACGCACAGCACGTGGTGCTTTGGGCTTGATGCGAAGAAGAGTTGGGTTGTGTTGAGTACCTCGCTTGGTGGGTTGATCCCCCGTCTGGCGGGTTATTCTTACGTGTACGGCCAAATTGGTGCATCCCTGCAGGGTTAAATCTTCTCGAGAAGCCGTGTTTTCCGCGGTTATGGTTGACTTGGTGAAAGTACTGGCTAACAAGTACTCAGAACAACTTACACCTAACTAATGATACCGGACTAGTAATAGTCTTATTGACATAATAACTTGATCCATCCTTAATCCAACAGTGTGAGTTATCCTTGAGTTGCTTCCTTAGTAGGGGGTAACATTGGATGGGTTTGTTTGGTGAGTAGTTGTAGTTGGTTTCGATACGCTATCTTATCCCCCTCTTTTAGCCGGAAGTTGTTTCGAGTCTCTGTAGTTAGTTAGTGCAGCCCGCTGCCGCTTATTTGCAATAATCCCTTCCTTTCCGTTGATCCCAAAGTATTTGTATCTTTCCATGACTGGCTACGCCGGTATCTTGTGAGTATGGTTTATCCACTTGCCAGTACTTAACCGTACTGACCCACGAATCTCTTTCGTGGCTGCATATTCAATATTGCAGTCAACAGGTTTGAAGTATGACGACGTTAGCTTGGGAATCCCTCCGGCTTGGCCTGGGCAGGGATTGGACGCTCTCGGTTATCTTCAGGACTCTTAGTCCAATTTGTATCTTGTCCGTAGACGGACGATATGTTGTTTCTTCCGCTGTTATTTGGGATCTTTGTATTGTATCAGTTGTATCGTTGACTCGTTTGAGTCATCTTGTATATATTTTTTCTGTTGTCGTTGTGGATTATTCGTGAACTGTTGTAATGTTATCACAAGTGGCAACCTGGAATCGGTTATTATGTGGATTTTGGCGGGAATGCTGAAATCTGCATAGTGCCCGATCTCGGGGCGTCACAACATGGGTAAGAATCCCTTCTTGGACTCTTCCATTTTGAATTTCTTCAAAACCTTGTCCAGATATGTACTCTGACTCAATCCAATGAGCCGCCTGGATCTATCTCTATAGATCCTGATTCCTAATATGTAAGTCGCTTCACCCAAATCCTTCATTGAGAAACTCCTTTCCAATGACTCTTTGGTTTCTTGCAACATCATGACATCATTTCCAATCAGCAATATGTCATCCACATATAAGATTAGAAAGTTTACTTTGCTCCCACTAAACTTCTTGTATAAACAAGAATCATGATCGCTCTTGATGAAGCCAAACGATTTGACTACCTCATCAAAGCGAATATTCCAACTCCGAGATGCTTGCTTCAACCCATAAATGGATTTCTGAAGTTTGCATACCTTGTCAGCATTAGCCGGATCGACAAAACCTTCGGGCTGTATCATATACACGTCCTCAGTTAAATTTCCATTAAGGAAAGCTGTCTTGACATCCATCTGCCATATCTCATAGTCGAAATAGGCTGCTATGGCTAACATGATCCGAATTGATTTAAGCATCGCTACGGGCGAGAAGGTCTCGTCGTAGTCAACTCCTTGAACCTGTCGGAACCCCTTCGCGACAAGTCGTGCTTTATAGACGGAAATATTTCCATCCATATCAATTTTCTTCTTAAAGACCCATTTGCACTCGACGGGTCTTGCACCGTCAGGCAGATCAACCAAATTCCAAACTTGGTTTTCATCCATGGACTTTAACTCGGATCTCATGGCTCCAAGCCATGACTCGGAATCAGATCCCACCATCGCTTCCGAATAAGTTGCCGGCTCATTACTGTTTAACAGTAAAACATCACGAGCATTTTGTAATCTGGCAGATCTCCGTGGTTCAGGTGCTGTTACCGGTGTAGGTACCACGACCGGCTCAACCTCTAAGACGTTCGCCGACTCGCCCCTAGCCGGTTCTTCTCGAATTTCTTCGAGTTGCACTGTGCTCCCACTAACTTCCCGACTGAGAAACTCTTTCTCAAGGAAGACACCATTCCGAGCGACAAACACTTTGCCCTCTTCCCGGTTGTAGAAGTAGTACCCCAAGGTTTCCCTTGGATACCCCACGAAAATACACTTATCCGACTTGGGCGTGAGTTTGTCCGACTGAAGTCGCTTGACAAATGCTTCACAACCCCAAATCTTAAGAAAAGACAAACTTGGCTTTTTACCAGTCCACATCTCATGTGGTGTCTTCTCTACTGACTTTGATGGTTCATCCAAAAGACTTGTTGAGATGACTATTCGACAGGGAGACCGAGGTAGGGCTGGGGAAACCAGAGAGGGTCGGGGCATTGAAGTGTAGCGGCAATACCGATGCCTCATCAGCACACACGTGCATACAGACGAGGCAGCATTTGGAGAAGTTGATTTGGAGACCAGTAACTAGCTTGAAGTCGTCGAGGACGGATTTGATGCAAGAAGCGGCAGCGGGCGAAACGCTACACATGATTAGAGTGTTGTCGGCATATTGGAGGACCGGCGGTGGAAGGCTATCGTCGATGGGTTGCACGAGAAGCCCATGGCGGAAGGCGTCCCGTACGAGCCGTTGGAGAACGTCAGCGACGATGATAAACAAGTAGGGGGAGAGAGTGTCCCCCTGGCGTAACCCTTTTTTGCAGGGATCCAGTCTCCGGGAACACCGTTGAGAATCACCCCGGTTAGACCGGAGGAGAGAATTGCCTGAATCCAACTGCACCACTTGTCGTTGAATCCACGAGCCGCGAGAATGCAAAGGAGTCTGGGCCAATTCACATAATCAAAGGCTTTTCGGAAGTCAATCTTGAAGACAATGGTGGAGGTTCGTCTAACATGGCAGCACCGGACAAGGTCGGCGGCGTAAACGATGTTTTCAGAGATCGTGCGACCGGAAAGAAAACTTGTTTGGTCCCCATCAACCTAGATAATGTTATCAATCAAACAAATTATTAAGGATTCTTTCGTGCCAACTAAATGGGAATTAACCACTGAATTTTTAATTGATCTCCAACATTTTTGTGGTTCATTTCATAACCACCCATAGGGTGCGTCCAATTGACATTTAGTATTATCAAATTTTCATGGACTTGCATCATAGGGGTCTTATGATAAGCTATTTAAAGTTGTCTCTTATAAACAAGCCGATAATAATGACTTGTGCATTTTTTAGTTTTGCATTTTTTTCGCCTTAGGAATATTTGTCCATTGAACTACTAGCTAGCGGGTATACATGTACTCTTAAATCCCATACTTGGTTTGTTCTGGTAATGAAGTAGCTCACTGTATTGGTAAGAAGGTATTTACATAAGTTGGGCTAGCTGTCAAGTAATTATTTTTATTCTTGCCGGACTGACTTGAGAGGGACATACTTTGTAAATGGTAAGTATATGATGGTAAGTGTACCTCTAACCATCACAAATTGTGACTTTTGTACTGTTGTAGCTATTGCATACATTGTTCTCCGGGAATAGCCGAGAATCGAGAAACCTTTTCTTTGATGGGCCACTGAAGATGAGCAGTTAGATGTGATGTGGCTCCGGGATGAACTGCTTGAGTTACCTTGAGGTAAATCTTCCTCTTTTCCTCGCGTCTTGCTTGCACTATATCTTCACAAGCTTATGATTCGGCCATGGTTACTCTCAGTCTTGTCCCTAGAACTGCATCTTTACATATATTGTTGAAGTGATCATCATTCTTGTTAAAGTGGTCATCACTTTTGTTTTCAGTGGACTTTGGTGTGCAATTTCTGCTGTATCTTCTTTAGAAATCTGCAATTTCTTCAGTGGAATGAACTGAACATACTTGTTGTCTGCTGTAGAAATTTCGGCTGCTAGGATGAACTTTACTTATGTTAGTATGTAACCAACTAATCCTGCAATACTGGAACTTCTTCTTTGTAGAGTCTAGTTTTGTTGTGTATACACTATAGACTGCCCTGTTCTTTAATGAAAACAACAATGTACTGCCCTGTATCAATTCAGTAACATGTGGCGTTTGTGAGGATATAGCCTGCAAGTCTAATATTGCAATGCAGCTCATGTTTTCTGTTGAGATTGCCATTGTTTATCATGCTACCGTACACTTATTTTTCATTGATTTTTCTAATACCAACGATCTTTTTTTTTTGTTAGCATGTAACCTGCTAGAAGTTTCTATTATCTCATCAAAGATCTGTTGGATAGAAGCATGTTAAATAGTTCATTTTCATTTCTCATGAATATATACAACTTCTCTTTCTTGACATTTTGGTTGTTAACCGACACTCTATTGCAATTTCAGTAGCATGTCATACTTGTGTCATATCAATACTAGCTAGCATAATTTCCTTGCTTACTAATGTATGTTTATGCATGTTTGCTGTATCGTAGGTGCCGACTGTTTTTTAGTATCGAAGGTGCCGACTGTTTGGGCTGAATGTACACACTGACACACATACACATATTTACTGTCCAAACCACACTGTCTTTCTATTTTTTTTCTTCATCCATTTTCTGTATTTGATATTTTCTTAACTTTAATTTCTATTGTTTTAGCTCTGAAATGAATCAAAATATTGCCTTGTATAACAGGTTGATGTTAATGGAAGTATTTGACAGGAGTCTAAAGATTTTATGCTCACCTTCTGATGGCGATGAAGTATATTTCAGTCTTCGATCAAGACTTCGTAGTTCTAATCTTCCCATGATCTAGTTGTAATAATGTTTTAGTTGTTCGATCAAGACTTGTGTTTCTGCACCGAACAGAAACTTGCATGAAATTGACTAATGTTTCTATGTTTTTTTTGTCTTGCTACTCTGAATTGTATCTCATATTTTGGTTATGAACTGACTGCTCGATAGACAATCATATATTCAGCACAAAGTTTCGATTTTTACTTGACTGAATATGTTCACGTATAGGTAAAGTCTCAGTTTTTATTGCCATATCCAATAGATCAAAATCTCCTGACATCCCCAAAAGTAAGTAAACAAAGGTGATTGGGATTAGAGAGAGAATGAGGGGATTTGAAGGGATTGGGTGAAGGGGAGGGCTTCGCCGAATCCCCTCTCAACTCCAAACTTCCCAACCCAGCAAATAGAGGGAGTACTATATACATTTTGATAATACGGAGGGAGTACTAGCTAATCCATCGGCTCCTCTTTTTGTGTACGTATAGACTGCGCGTTGTTATATACTAAACGAGGTGGCATTTGTTTTAAAGTATGACATCACCGTCACCGGTAAGTACAGACTACAGAGGGACGTACTGACATGGATAACATAAGCAATAGAGTACTAAGTATACTTTGTACTAGACAGGTAAGCGCGCTTCGCCACGCCGTCTGCCTGCCATGGTTAGTGAAATGTGTACTGTCATTTTTTTGTGTGGTTCGGCCGGTCTGTGTGAACAGAACTGAGCAGGTTTTGTAAACTGAAAATGGTTCATTTGAGCAAAACCAAACCATGAAGTATAGCCGTAATTCTGACAATAAAATACTTCTAAATGGCAAGTGATCAAACATTATCACCTTTGATCCAGCTAATTCGCATATCGGTCTTGAAGTGAACGCGAGGGACACACCCTATGCTAGGCGGCTCTCGAGGCGATCCGTCGGGCGGTCGTTTCTGGGCGCTCTCGCCGCAGGACAGCGACGATGATGGTATCGTGGCGCAAGGGATGGATGGAACTATACCGCTTTCGCTGCGGTACCTGTGTCGTACTCCATCTCCATCGCCCTCATGCGATCTCGAGGTCACGAGGCAATCTAGGCAGTTCGCTAAGAGAAGAAAGCAACGTGAGGCGGTGAGGATCTTACGATCTCCTTTGCGATCGGTAAGTTTCCTATCATGACACCTACGGTTTGGCCGCTCGAAGACGATAACGATGGATCTGGCTGGACGCTGGTCGTATCACGCCGCCGGCGGAAGGCTGATCGCTGAATGGAGGATTTGTCCTCAGGTTTCCATTCAAGATCGGACGTTGGTCTTGGATCGGAGTTGTGCTCCAACCCAGAATTTGAAAATGTTCAAATTTGGTTGTCTTTGGGCCGGGCGTTTGATAACTTGTGTGGGGGCCTGTATGACGGATCGGTATCACGTTCGGGTTTGCCCTTAAACCCTAGCCGCGGCAACATAGTGCTTTATAAGATCCCATCAAGGAGCAGGCATCTGCGCGAACTCCCTGCCACATTGATCGCCAACGCCATGAATCAGGGGGGTGGTGCTGGTAATCCTCGCAGTGGTGGCAGGGGATCGATGGATCGGGGGGTCTTCTAGGGGAGAGGAGGCCGGAACCATGGCAATGGTGGTGGTGCGACCTTCAATTACAATAATGCTGGGAACCAAAACATGTGTTTTGGCAATGGCGGCAACCAGAACGTGGGATTCGGTAATGGTGGATCGGGTGCCAATTTTCAAGGGACTCAGCGGTTCGAGGTTCCAGCTCTTCGGGTGACCAAGGTGGTGGCTATGGCAATCATTAGCGTAACACTGACAATAATGGGTATGGTAATGCTTTCAATCAGTCGAACTTCGCTGGGTACGAACAGATGAATTGGCAGGGAAACAACAACAACCAGAATTTTGATCATGGTAGTTTCTAGAATCAAGGGTTCCAGGGTCAGAACTCGAGGCTTCCTCAAGGACGGTTTAATGTAGGTTCGGGGTTTAATGCGGCTGGTCCTCGTAATGGCAATCAGAGGGTTCAAGGGAGGTTCAATAACCATGGTGGAGGTACAAACAGGCAATAATGGTGATGGCCGTGGCGCTCTAACTGGTTTGGCTAATAGCAGAGAGGCTAGGGCAGTGGTCACGGCTAAAGCACGGGCCGAACGTGCGAGTAGCAATAGTCATACCGCTGACGAACCAATTCCAAAAGGTACAGATGCTGCTGCGGTTTCTACTGCTGCGGAAAATTTGTTGCCGATGGCACAACAACTTGTGGCAAGCAGTAATTTGGACAGGGGGAAAAAGATTGGTAAATGTTTTCATTGTGGATTCTCGGGCCATGTTCTTGTACTACGCTTCTTTGTGATTATTGTAAGGGAACGGGCCATGTTGATGATGATTATCACTTGCACAATATGGTGAAGACACATATTCTGGTATATGGCCATGCCTACGATGATCTCACTTTCTATGAAGCTCTTGTCACGGAGAGTTACAGACCAAAATCTGATAATACTCGTACGGAATCTATCTCTGTTGTTGGGGGACAGTTCACCATACCGCAAATCATTCGTCAACTGCAGCGTGTGGCTCCAGTTGATCCTTTTCAGTGTGAGTTACTTCAAGTAGGCCACAATATTTTTAAAGTCCAGTTTCCTTCTAAAGCTGAGCTAGATAGGCTCGAGAACTTTGGTGCTTTTTGGGTACCCAACAGCACTATTGAGGTGGTTGTTGATGCCTGGCATACTAAGGATAAACCGGCTTTTGATTTACCAAGACTTTGGTTGTTGATGCATAGGATATCAAGTCAGCACAAAGGGGACTTTATGCCCATGTGGAGTCTTGGTACACTTTTTGGAAAACCCTTTCGAGTTGATATGAAACATACTCATGAAAATGGTGTTCTTAGGATCTTTATTGGATGTGTTGATCATACTAAGATCCCCAAGCAACTTCCTATTTATTTTTATTAAAGATGGCTTTTAATCTTTCTTTTGAGAAGGAAGGGGAGAGAGGAGTTGACGTTGATATGGTTTCGGTTTCGGTGCAACGTCCAGATGACAAGGATGGGGATGAGGGAAAAGATGAAGATGATTTTGATAAAGAGATGGATGTTTCTGATATTCCCGTACCAGCGATGCAACCACCTTTAGAGAGGACGGGTGCTAAATAGAGTACTAATCCAGGCTCTTCCAGGAAGGGTGCTAAGCAAGTCACTGGTCTCTCCTTCTCGCCTCAGGTTGCAAAATCTAGAGATGTGGCCCGTAGAGTTCTTAATGGGGAATTTGTTTCTCAGCTAGAACTGCCTGCTGTCCAATCTTCGCTTGATGTGCTGGCACAGATTGTGGCTGTTGAGAAGAAGGCCCTTCATGCGGGTTAGGGTTGCTCTCCACCCTCTTCTCATGTCACTACTCCTAAGGTATCAAATATTGGATTCATGAATTCTAGTTGCTTACCTTTACCGTGCTTCTTATCTTCTACTCGTAGTGACACCAACTGCGTTTGTCCTGTTTCTCTCCTTCGCAAGCAGATGAAGAAGAGTGTTTCTCCACTTTTTTTATCAGGTGGATACGACTCTTGTGCCACGGGATAGTGGCTGCGTCGCTACCATGGCAGCAGAAGAACGAGTTCATTTGATGTCGTCGCGGCAGGTTTTTGAACTGCGTGAGGAGCTTGCTCCACTCTCTGTCGTGGCGGCACAGAAACGGGCGACTATGCTACCGTCTAGTCAGAGTTTTGAGCCACGGCAGGAAAATGTTCCACTCTCTGCCATGGCTGCAGAGAAACGGCCGATTCCGCTGCCGTCGCGGCAGCCTGCTGAGCCGCGGCAGGAAACTGCCCCTGTCTCTACCGTGGAGGAACGAAAATGGACGAAATCGCTGCCCTCTCGGCAGCCTGCGGAAGATTCCGTTAACTTGCTATGCTGGGAGGACACTCAATTTCCCAGTTCCTTTGCAAGCGTTCAAGTCTGTGCAGCAAGTTCAGGTCATCGATAATGGTCTTAATCAAATTGGTGAGAGCATGATGGTTGCGTCATGCAATGTTTTTTCTAACTCACATGTTTGCCGGTCTGATGCTCTGTTCTCTCAGCCAGATGAAATGTTGGGAGTATCTTCTACGGCTAAGCTCCAGGTGTTAGGACCAGAGGATGGAGAGTTAACTCAGGTTCCGAGTGTACTTCCCATTACGCCAAGACTTGATGATGTAGTGGCTTATGGAGGTGTTGCGGATCCTTCCAATTCTGGTTTGCATTCTAGCAACAGGATTCGAGCTCAACTCAATGCGGACGCTACTCAATTGGAACGTGATGCTTTGTTGGCACAACGACGCACGGATATATACTCTCCACGTATGAAAGTAAATCGCAAACTATCTTTTATTTCAGTCCCAGACGATGTTATAGTTGCTAGAGCCCAGAAGTTAGGAGTTTCTTTGGGTTCTAATCCTTCGGAAATAGAGATTTCAGTTAATAATCTTAAAGACGTAGAGGAATCTCATGTTATCACTTACTTGACCACCCCTTTTACTAATATAGAGGAGGGGGATGATAATAACGCAGTTATTTCTATTGCTACAAATCTGTCGGAAGACTTAAGTATTGATGATAATGAGCCTCTAGTGGACCAGATGGGTTCAATTACCGAAGTTTTACCTAGTAAAGTAACACGTAGGAAGAAAGCGGGCACTGTCCTAGATGTCAAAATAATAAGTGCTAGATTACAAAAAATAAAAACAATTAAACAATGAGAGGTATGATTTGGAATATAGATGGTTTCGGGGATACGGCTAAGCACTTTGCGATTCAAGAAATTGTTCGTGAACATAATCTTAATTTTGTTGCGATAATAGAAGCAGGGAGATCTAACTTTTCGGTCCCCTTTCTCAAGTATTTAGGGGGGGGGGAGGAATTCATGTGGTATTGCCTTCCAGCTCGTGGTCTCTTTGGCGGCATCCTTATAGGTTTTGATACCACAATGTTTGTGGTTCAGAACGTTGAGGCAGAGGATTTTTGTATTAAGTTTCAACTTAAAAATAAGTCAGATGCTTTCCTATGGACTTTTGTAGTTGTTTATGGGGCAGCACAAGATGCTTTTAAACTTGACTTTTTGGCTGAGCTTGTGAGGGTTTGCGAAAGGGAGGACAGACCGATGCTTGTAGGGGGATTTTAATATTATCCGGAGAGAGCAAGAAAAGAATAACGATAATTTATTTTTAACGCGATTATTGAGAGTATTGATCTGAAGGATCTTGAATTCTCGGTGAGACAATTCACCTGGGTTAGTAGAGGGGTTAATCAAACTTTTGAAAAAAAAATGGACCGTTTTTCAGCTAGTGTTGAGTGGGAACAAAAGTTTTCTTTGGTTTCAGTGCATGCTTTGGATCGTACTTGATCCGACCATACCCCTCTTATTATTGACTCTAGTCAACATGCCCATCTAGGGAATAAATCTCACTTTTCTTTGAGCTGGCATGGCTGAGGAAAGAAGGTTTTTTTGAGCTTGTGGCTCAAGAATGGTCCTCTTCTTTGGAGGATCACTCTCTAATGGAGACTTGGCAACTCAAGATTAGACATTTACGTCAATTTTTACGGGGTTTGGCTAAAAACTTGAGTGGATGGTATAAAAAACAAAAAGGTAAATTGCTTCTTCTAATTAATGAACTCGATACTAAAGCTGAGTCGGTCCCATTATCTATAGCGGAAAGGAAAGCTAAGAAAGATGCTGAGTGCCTTGCTAGGCTTAGACGTGAGGAAGAAGCCAGGCGGGCTCAGATGGCTAAGGTAAAACATATTCAAGAAGGGGGTGATAATACTCGTTATTTCCACTTGATTGCAAATGGGAAACATAGGAAAAAGAAAAAAAATTCAACTAGAGCAGGATGAAGGCACAATTGCTGGGGAACGGCACCTCAAAAACTTTATCATTGATTTCTATAAAAAACTTGTTGGTTCTCCTGAACCGAATTTCTTCATGTTGGATGAAGGAAACAATAACAATATTGATCGTGTCTCTGTTGAGGAAAATGAGATTTTGATAGCTCCTTTCTCTGAAAATGAGGTTTTTGAAGCCATTTCTCAAATGAAACGAAACAAAGCCCCGGGGCCAAATGGATTTCTTGTGGAATTTTACCAGAAGTGTTGGCCAGTGATTAAATATGATTTAATGGACATGTTTAATCAGTTCCATTTAGTATACTTGCCTCTTTTCCGACCGAATTTTGGTGTTATAACATTGTTACCAAAGAAAGAGGATGCGAACAGAATATAGCAGTATAGACCCATTTGTTTACTCAATGTGAGTTTCAGAATTTTCACGAAGGTTGGGACAAATCGAGTGACCTTGATTACAGAGTCTATTATTCGGCCTACTCAGTCTGCTTTTTTTCCTGGTAGGAATATTCTTGAGGGGGTGGTAATTTTGCATGAAACTATTCATGAATTACACTCTAAAAAGCTTGATGGAGTTCTTTTCAAAATTGATTTTGTAAAATCTGACGATAAGATGAAATGGCCTTTTCTTCAGCAGTGTTGAGGATGAAGGGTTTTCATACAAAGCGGTGTGAGTGGGTTTCTAATTTTGTTGAGGGAGGCAGTGTGGGCATTCATGTTAATGATGCCATTGGTCATTATTTCCAGACTTTAAAAGGGTTAAGACAAGGTGACCCACTATCACCAGTTCTCTTCAATCTGGTGGCTGATATGTTAGCCATTATTATTGACTAGTAATAATGCCCGTGCGTTGCAACGGAGGTGAGAAAAATCAATTCTGCATCGTAACCTAGACTCGGTTCATCCTTTCATATTAATCTTCAATTATTTCCTATTTGATTTTCCTCGTCTCTTCTATTCCTCTCCTTGGAAAAGGAAGGTTGCATATGGACTCGCCGCTTTGAGAGTCGTCTCGGGGCTTCCACCTCCTTCGCCGGTACGTCCCTCGCTTCACTCCGGCGGCGATGCCACCCGGCGTGGATGCGATGGCGTTGCTTGGCCTGTGCATAGTAGTTGTAGTTGTTGTTTAGGCTTCGTGCTTGTTTTCGTCGCTGTGGCGCTCGGCTAGCCTCCTGTGAATCGCAGCGACACGGGAACCAGACTGCTCCTTTCTTGCAGGTCAAATCCATTGTGGATTTCTTGCAGGATAGAAGATGGTCAAGGCTGATCCAATAAATTCACTTGCCCTACCTTCTACTCTACGAATCGTATGAAGAGGTGTGTCCGTTTTTCTCTGGCCGGCCGTGGCGGCGAGGAGGGGCGAACTGGCTGCCTCTCTTCTTATAGATTGATGGAGTGGCTGTCGCTGCAACCTCGAGCTCATCACGCGGGGGTGATGTTCACCGTCACGATTCAAGACCAAGAAGGTGGCCAATCTTCAACCTCCGTGTTGGAGGCCTTCTCGATCCAGCGCTGGAGCTCGGCTACTCGATGCTTCCAAGTGGTCAGTCCCCGGAGGTGTCGCGTTTGCCGACGTCTGCGATCTCACGCCGGAAGGGAGAGTCCGAGTGTCTCAAGGTGCTCTGATCTCGGTGCTTCGTGCGCTTGGAGATCGTCGGTGTTCGGTGGCGAAGGCTCCCGTGGATTCGATTGATTTTCATCTTTTTTTCCTAGGGTGTTTTCTGCAGAAGCACATGCCTTATCTTCGAATTTTAGGTCTTCTATGGCAAGTGACGATAAGGGCCTGTGTGCAAATTGTGCTTGCCACGTGGTTCGTTAATGAAGCATTGGGGTCTTTGACCCCAACCTTTGTTCAAAAAAAAAATCTATTCCTCTCCTACATAATCCCCACACCAGTACAATATCTTGGTGCAGTAAAAAATTAGATTGTTTCTCTTTATCTATCATTATATATGAATATATATATAGCATGCACAGATGCAGTTCAAGAAACAATATAGCTGATAAATTATCAACATAATTGATTTTTCTTTAAAAAAATCATCTACATAACATCGTTAGCGTCTCCACCGTGTCCACGGGAAGGAGTGATTGAGCCCCCGGTATTGTCGCCACCCCTCATCATCGCCTTCCCTCTCAATCAACAACGTCTGCTTGTAGCTGTTGGCAGCCATGATGTACACATCCAACGGCAGGATGCCGAGTATGAATTGTTATTCTTACAGAAAAATGATACCTCCAAGTAGTTCCAAGAATATACATAAGAATTTAACCAGTATCATTTAATTTCTTGAAATCACATGAACCAAACATCATAATCGCCTACATAAACCACTTGCTTTCCATGCATGAGTAGCACATGGGGAGATATATTCTCTATTTTTCCCACTGCGCAAAAGTTTCAATCATATGATAATCCTTAAGGAGGATAAGTCTTGTCAAATCATGGAAAATGTAGTTGCATGCCAGGCCACCAATCAACCATGATTGAATATACAAACAGGCATTCAGGACTCCAAAACGAACATTATATGAAGCAGTGCATAAAGATTTCACACAAATTAATGTAATAAATTCAATAAGTAGCAGGAGATTTACTTTCCATCCAATATGTACAATTAGAATATGTGGAGAGAAACGATTTATCTATACATGCAAAGAAGAGGACATATCTAATATGAGAAATACATAAGTGGAAATCGACAATAAAAATTGAGCTGCAAAACTCTTAGCATTTCATTAACATGTATAAAACTTCTTATTTCGAGTAACTCGGACCCACAAATTCTAATATTTTATTTTCACTCAAGTATCATATTAATTTTCTGAAGGCCATATGTGTAACACTGTTAACAATATAACACAGAACTTTTGTAGAAAGTGAAATCGGACCTCATTCTTGATCCCATCGGTAGATATATTTAAGCAACAAAACCTGCCATGTCCAACGCAGAATGGTAAGAGGTATAGTGAAACCATGCGGAGGATAACACTTGTAATTTCTCGAATTCAATTTAAACAAATTCAGTATTAAAAATATAATTCATGGTTAATGCAGCTATCTAGTAGCATTAGAGCTGAGATGTCTGCTTCAAACTTAGAAGTAGCTTCACTTATATACTTTACGATAATATCTCAGTTGATACTGGCACGGTCCAAAAACAATAGTAGTTGCCATCAAGGATAAAATA
Organism: Alopecurus myosuroides; assembly: GCA_028641055.1. NCBI lineage: Eukaryota > Viridiplantae > Streptophyta > Magnoliopsida > Poales > Poaceae > Alopecurus > Alopecurus myosuroides. The sequence goes on from CM054059.1 coordinate 372,616,806, forward strand.
AAATAATTCTGAACAATAGTAACATGTAGCAACGGATTAATCTACGTTGCTTGATTAGAAAATATCACAATGTACAAATACAATAACAAGTCAGTCTAACAGCAGAAGCTTGACTAAATAAACACATTATAAGATTAGTTTGCAACCACCATATTAAATTATATGCTCACTTGGAAAAGTGGTTGCTGGAGAAGAGAAGAAATTTTACCGTTGCCAGCAAGGGTTAGAGGAATAACCTGCAAAGTCGATGGGGAGATCACTGGTACAGGCGAACCCAACTCCGGCAATGCATACTCCAAACCAGTGTCAAATACATCGCTAAAAATAAAAGAAACTGTACAAATAATAGATGTGTTTATACGCTGTGAAGTAGGAAATTTTCTTGTTCTGTCACATTCTATATGTGCGACTCCTGTTTGATTATCATGTGAGCCTGTTCAGCAGCGCTGAGATGCAAATGATCACAACATGACTTATTAGAGCAATTTCATAGTGACAACTTATCAATTAACAAAGGTTACAAGAAAGCCCTCAAGTCCTCCATAAATAAGTTTATCAAGGAATCAATAACTTCTTAGTTTAGCTGGACTCGACTAAGGCTTGTATGAGTATTGTTGATGTCATGATGAAGGTATTTGAGTGTCTTGCCAACTATTGAAGCCTGAAAGGAAACAACTTGAAGGGGTTAATTAGTTGCACATTTCCAGTGGGCAATGATTTCAGTCGACAGCTTATAAGCATGACATAGTCAATGGTTTTTTGTTGCTTTGCATACAGGTTCATATCAGCATAAAAATAGAGATTACATGAGAATTACGTTTTTATTTAAATAAAATCAGTTGTGTGCATCACCACGATGCAGAGGCTGGGATATCCCATTTCAAAAAAAAAACATGAGAATTACGTCACAAATAACAACTTACTATATTTTGTAGTGCAGTGGATCATTGTATAACCAACAGAAATATTGCAAATATAAGGACTGATGTCGAACTATTTACCAGACCGTGAACATCATGTTTAATTTCTCTTACACACAATGCTGCACTCGCACGAGAGCTACTCATCACATCTATTTCCGATTGACCACTTATCACCTCCATGATGAAGCCAAAGCCACAACCTTCTGCAATCCATTCTCAGCAATACGCAGAATTGTACTTCTTCTCTGATCAACATCTCCCTTCAGTACGTATACAAAGGCTATTCTCCGCCCCTTACTTCTCAGCTATAGCAACTTCCAGCATGCTCCCTTACTTCTCAGCTATAGCAACTTCCAGCATGCTCGTTCCTTTCCTTCTCCCTGCATTCTGAGAGCTTGATTTCGACCTCCTTGGCCTTAAATTCCAGGGATCTCTATCCATCCTTCGTATCAAGATTTGGTCAATCGGAAATCGTTTCTACTTTTGACTCAGAGGCTATGTCTAAGATTTTTTTTGAGGCAAAGAACCGTAGAACAAAGTGTTCTACGGTATATATATAAATAATATGTACAAATACATCCAAGCCCCAAAAACTAGCCGATACCGGCACGCTCTAAAAAGTAGAAAAACATAGTAACTAAATGATACTAAACATCAATTCTAAGAACTGAATCAATCCAATTCTTAAGTAATTCAGCTTGACTTGGTTTTGAACGTAGGCTGATAATATGCAGATCCTTAGCCAAGTTGAATTTCCATGATCTAAGACTTGGGGTAATATTGTTGAAGATCTTGTCATTTCTTTGCTTCCAAATATTCCAACATCCCATAATGATAACTTCCAAAGCAAATTCCTGAGGTAATACATCTTTTAATAGCATGAATTCATCATAGATAGAAATCCCTCTCCTTCTGTTGCTTCTAAGTAAATCCCAGCATCCACTTGCAAAGGGGCAGTCAAAAAACAGATGTAGTATAGTTTCTTCCATATATTCTTGGCAGCTTTCACAATCATAGCTTTGTAAATGGAAGTGTTTTCTTCTGAGAAGGTTTCTGGAATTAATTCTATCATGTACTATTAGCCAGAAGAAGATCTTGTATCTTAAAATAGCAGCATTTTTCCATGTGCAGTGGAACAAAGTATGAGCTATAGGTCCTTTGGTGAATTCCTTGTATGCTGCAGATACTTTGAAATATTCTTGTTTGCCTCTGAAAGACCACCTATCTGTGTCATCATTTAACTGAACTCCCTGTATCTTTTGTTGTAATAAAGTGAGTTGCTGATATGCAAGATAGGACAGTGGCAGATGGAAATGAGCACCTATGTCTTGAGAATTAATGAACTCTCTAGCTGAGATATCAGATCTTTGTCTAAAGGAGTACAAATGTGGAAATTCTTCCTTGCATATGCATGAACACCAATTATCAGACCAAATGGAAACAGTATTTCCATATCTAACCTCACATACAGCTAGTCTCTTATATTCAGGAATTAATTTGATCATATCTCTCCACCAGAAGGATCCAAGCTTCCTAGTATCAATCATGCAGTCTGTGTAGTGATTAGCAGTAATTAGTTTGATCCAAGGGAGATTGACTTGGTTAAAAAATTTGTGAAGATGTTTTAGCAGCAAAGCCTTGTTCTGAATACCAAGGTCCAATACACCCAGTCCAGCCTGTTCTTTTGGTTTGCAAACCTTTTCCCATGAAATTAGTGCAGTTCCCTTATCTTCCATTCCATATTTCCTCCAGAAGCAGTGTCTAATACATTTTTTAAGATGCTCCAAAACTGTTTTTGGTATCTGCAATGTGCTCATATTAAACATAGGCAGGGAAGTGAATACTGCCTTTATCAGAATCAATTTTTCACCATATGATAAAAAGGAATTGCATCCATTAAGTCTATCATTCAATCTTTTAATCAGTGGCCAATAATCCTCCACTTTTGGTCTGTCAATGGAGAGGGGAAGTCCAAGATAGTTGATTGGCATATATTCAATGCCACATCCAAAAATGTTTTGAATCCTCTGACAAACAATAGTTCCAGCCCTCAGAGGGATAAGCTTGGACTTGTGATAATTTATTTTTAATCCAGTGAAAGCTTCAAAATGACATAGCAGATTTTTAATATGTTGTACCTGAGTGGTGTCAGCTTTCATGATAATTAAAGTATCATCAGCATATTGTAAGAGAGGGAAGTCAGGACATGCCACAGATTGGAAGACAGGTTGGATCAAGTCATTAATCATGGCTTCATTTAATGTATCTTGTAAGAGATCAGCAGCAATCACAAAGATCAAAGGAGATAGTGGGTCTCCCTGTCTTACCCCTCTCTTACATTTGAATTGCTTGCCAGGGACACCATTCAGAAGAACAGATGAAAAACCTGAGGAGTAAATCATATCAATCCATTTTAACCATCTGTAACCAAATCCTTTGGCTTTGAGAATATCAATAATAGCATTATGATCCAAGATGTCAAAAGCCTTTTCGAAATCTAATTTCAGCATAATGGATTCTTGATTGGCCTGTGAACATGTGTGTATATATTCATAAATCCAAGGCATACAGTCCTGTATAGATTTAGCTTTGAGAAAGCCATATTGATTCTCATGAATAAGGCTTGGCATATGCTTCTGGAGTCTGTTTGCAAGTAGTTTAGTAATAATCTTGATGGAACAGTTCAGTAGAGATATGGGTCTGAAATCAGAAGGAGTGGATGGATTATCAATTTTAGGAATCAGAGTGATGAATGAACTGTTGATACTTTGAAGCTTAACCCTTCCATGATAGAAATCATCAATTAGGAAAAGGAAATCCTCAGCAATGATAGGCCAGCATGCCTTGATGAAGTTAGTGTTAAATCCATCAGGGCCTGGAGTTTTATCAGTAGGTAAATCTTTGATCACATCCTCAACTTCTCTCCTAGTGAAAGGGATCTCAAGCATATCCAGATCATCCACTCTTTTAATCAGAGAAAGCAAATGAAAATTATCTGAGCATTGGACAGAGGAACCCATCCTCTGTTTAAATGCTCTCTCAAGTACTGCTGCTTTTGCTCCATGCTCAGAGTGTTCAAAACCATTTTCATCTGTGATTGATGCAATGAAATTTCTTCTGAATTTAATAGTAGCCTTTATATGAAAGAATTTTGTATTAGTTTCTCCAAACTTGGCCCATCTCACAGTAGCTCTTTGCCTCCAATAGTCATTTTGACATTTAAGCAGGTGGAGAAGATGCTCTTTAATGATATCTCTACCATTTGATTCCCATATTGTCAAGTCTCTAAATTCTTCAATCATATCCATTAGTGCAATCATATCATTGCAATTAGAGATGTAATATGCCAGTCTAGATTTGTTCTTGGCCCAGTTTCTGATACCTTTTCTAAGTCTCTTGAATTTAGCAGTGATAAGTTTTGCACTATCATTTGTATTGACATTTTGCTCCCATATAGCTTTAACAGTGTCTTTAAAATCCTGATGCTTCAGCCAATAATTCTCAAATCTGAATATCCTAGTCTTAGGAATGTCAGTACCTATTTTGATCATGAGAGGTGTGTGATCTGAGATTGGTTTGGCCAGTGGAAGAGCCATAGTAGTGGGATATGTAATAGTCCATTCTTCAGATGTGAAAATCCAATCAAGCTTTTCTAGAAGAGGTGCAGCTTGCATATTACTCCAGGTAAAACTTCTACCTTTGATTGGAATATCCACTAGTGCAAGCTTGGAAATGGCTTCATTAAAAATTAGCATATCATTTGTATTTCCACCTGGTCTACTTCTATTATCAGGGTATCTTATGTAGTTAAAATCTCCAACTACCATCCAATTGCCATCAGCATACTCAAGATCTTGAAACCATGAAATGAAATTTTGTCTAGCCTGATATTCACAAGGGCCATATATATTTGTTAAAACCCATTCTTTATTGTTTTGATTGGAGGTAAACTTGACAGTGATAGAATACTGATTGGATTCAATATGCTCTCCATTGAATAAACTCCCATTCCAAATAATAATAATACCTCCAGAGAGCCCCACCGAAGGATAGTGGCAGAATTTGTTAAATCTTTTGGGACAAAAATTTCTAATATAGGAGATGTCAAAAGTATCTCTTTTTGTTTCTTGCAGACAGATGATATGACAACCTGACTCTAAAATTTTGTTACTTAGAGCCAACCATTTATTTGGATCATTAATCCCTCTAATGTTCCAGTTCAGTACTATCCAGGATTTATCCATTGCAATATAAAATTTCTTGAAACTTCTGATTCAAAAGCTGTTGCTCTGAAACACATATAGCTGAATACTCCATACAGCATCATAATCATTACATAGATGATCATTGTCATTTTAGGACAAAAAGCACTCTTCTTGAGGAACATTGATATAATAGTAGAGACTATAACTAAGAAGCCTATGCCTAGTTAAGCAGCTTCCTCCCCTTCTTCTTCCATCACCTCCTGGGAAGCTTGGTCTCTCTGGATCTTCTTCTTTTTCCTTTCCACTTTGAGAAGTTCTTCCTCTGAACATGCAGCCTGGTCCACCTTACAAAAGGTAAGAGAGAGATTTCTCACAATTTTGGCTGGAATAATAGGTGGTTTAGCAGAACAGCTCACACATAATTTATTCTTGCAACTTCTAGCTTTGAAACCATTATTATTCTGTTGCAGCCTGGTACTTCTTCTTACCTCTGTCTCCACCAAGGGAGCTTTCTCTTTCCTCTTCTTGTTCTTAGCATGCAAAGCAGAAGTGGTGGCATTTCCTTTGTTAGAACATCCAGTCTTCTTAGGTGACACAAATTCCATATCCTGTCCCATGTTATCAGTACAAACAGGTAAATCAGATAGAGGGCATTTATCTGGAATTACAAATGGTCTAAGAGTTGATGGATCAGTGCCCTCCACTATATATTTCCATAGCTGTGTGGCAAGAATTTTTTTTGCCCAGATAAATTTATCCTGAGAAAGTAAAGCTGCTGTGAAGAAATTCATCCATTCCAATGGTACCTGAGTGATTACATCTTCCTTGTTCTTTGGAGCAAAATGTTTACCCCAAAGAGCAGCTCCTTCCTCTCCAAGTAATTTATCATCTGAAAAATGGCATGATTCAAGCATAATCTGTGTCATGGAGTCTTTCCTATCTGAACTGACCAAATTATTGGAATTAGGTTTGAAAAGAGCAATAGGAAAACCAGGTGGAGCCTCTTGACTTGAAGTACCTGTATCTTCATCACTATGGTACACCTGATTTTCCTCCTCTTGACTGTCAGGCCTGTTAATATCAGCAGAGTGAGTCTCATTGTGGGTCTGTTGTACTGCCAATTGGGTCTCCTTATCAATAGGTTTCATCATTGCAGTGTCAATCAGAGGTTGTTCTGGCAGGGATAATCCAGCATTGATCATCTGCCCAGGAGTGACAGAAGTCAAGGAAACCACTCTGTTGTTTGATATCTCAGTATCTAGTACTAAAGCTGCCATCACTGATGTATCCAGTATTCTGTTTTGGTTGTTGATAGCCAAGAAATCCAATTCCTGTACCTGTTGCTGCACCACCTCAACTGCTGGAAAAAGTTGAAGATCAGGTGGGCTGCCAAGAGGTGGATGGGCCACATCCATTGGCTGTAAGCCCATATCTTGTACTGGCATATTGAGGTCCAGTTGTTGTGGTTGTGGAACAGCAAAAATTGGTGGCCCATGAATAGAATTATCAGACAGAGTATTTTCTGATGACTGAATAGTGAGTGTCAGGTCACTGCTAATATTAGCATCAACATCATTCTGTCCTTCCCCTTCAATGACTGGTCCAATTAGATCATTTAATTCCAGAAATTCACCTGCTTGCACTTCCATGTTAATAATATCATTTGCAGGGGGCATAGCCCAAATATCCCAGTCCACAGCATTAGCAGCCAGCTGATTATCAATTGCCACTTGAATTGGATGGTTCCCCACTTGGTTGGCAGCAGGGTTTTCTGCCACATTTGCATGATCTTCACCAGCATGTACAGGCAGTGGACCCACCAGCACATTGTTCTGATTCGGATGGTGGAATTGTTCAGGTGGAATAGGGTGTGGCCCCCCTTCTGCAGGCACTTCTTCCTCAGCTGGTGGACCTTCATTTCCTAATTGATCTTGCAGAATAATGATGGGGCAGGTCCAAGACTCCCCACTGAACCTGTCAGCCCCTGATACAATAGTGCTGATAGGGATATCAGCAAGTGAAATCACACCAATCTTGAGGAGCACATAGGCATCAGTAGATTTAGTTCTGTCCCAGACAAGCAGTTTACCAAAACTTCTGACAGAGTTGGCGAGTTCATGCATGCAGCGTAAGTCTGCTGGGAAACCAATCACCTGAATCCATACTTCTCGGTTGAGATTGAAACCTCGCCAATTGAGGCCTTCATTGTGCTTTTGGAAAACAAGTTGCACATCATCACATGCATGCGGACCATTGGCCACAAACCAATCTCTGTCTTCTATACTGATAAATCTAACATATGCTTGGCCAAAAGGGCATTCAGTGATGGTTCTGATTTGTACCTGTTTCTCCACAAAGAACTCACCAAGAATCTCATGGATGTTCTGGAAAGCAACTTCCCCTTGCGGCATCGGCACGATGGTGACAATCGCCAGGTCTTCGTTGGTGATTCTGTGCTCTCCATGGATTACTCTGACACGAGCAGGTCTGCCTTCAATCACTAATGCCTGTCTATTGGGTGGGAGAAAAGGTGTTGGATCGAAAGGGAAATTTGCCATAGGATTAGGAGGAATCCTTCCCTGAGACAGAGCGGCGGAGAAAATTTCTACTGTTCGAGCAGGGGAAGAAGAAGATGAGGAGACCAGCGGAGTAGATTTCGGTAATGAGTCGTTTCCATGTGGGCCTCGTAGTCTAGACTGTATCGCTCTGTTTTGATTCGCAATAAGTTCACCTCTGCGTGTCACCGAAATTTCCTCTGCAACGTCTAATCCCGCGCGCGTTGATCGAGGAACTGCCATCAACGAGCCTTGCAAGGTTTCCGTAGCCTTTCCTTTAATGGGCCTCCCATCGATGTCTGAATTGAAGCGACAGTTATCTCTAATATGGCCCCATCTCTTACATGCATGGCAACGTATCTTGTTCCTGCAGTTGGGCCTAGCGTGATCTTCTGAGAGGCAACGGCTGCAGTAAATGGGCCCAATATTGCGTAGAGGCTTAAAGACCGCCCTTGAATGCATATTATCTGAATTAATTGGTGCTTTGAAATTGTTTGACTGAGATGCTGTGTGATTTTTCGACGCAAGAGTTCTACGATGATCTTCGAAAAAGCGAGGATTTTGCATAGCTTGGGCATAAGATTTAGGAGATCTACCGTATGAAACAGTGGTCCAAATCTTTTCTTGTTCTTTGAGGTATAACTCATATTCCTTGCGAAAATCTGGTCCACCACGCCCCCAAAGCCAAAAGCTCATGCAAAAATTATTGTCTAAGATATATTCTATATCTAAATAGAAGCGCCCCACTACATGATTTCTCTCAACATGCAAGCCTTCCACATCACCAACCTGCCACATAAGCAAAAAACATGCAAATTCAACAAAAGTGCCACCTAAGCAATCATTGATTTGATTCCGTTTCTCAAGATTGTCACGTTGCAAGGAAACGGCTGTTCGTTCAGCTTTTATGCAAGACCTCCTTCCCTCCTTCTCATTGCATTTTGACACGCGCACTGAATCATAGAATCTGGCTCACGTGTATCAAACTCGCAGCTAACCGAAACTGATGCACACTACACAAGCCAGTTCCATCCATCCATGAGGGACGATCGGTCGTACGCCTTCAACTTTTGGCCTCCCACGCCTTTCATCTTCCCCTCATTTAAACTCACCATTGCCCAGATCAGACTCAGCTCCTAATTTATGTTTGTCTCTCTGCCTCGCCAAGGTGATGCAGCATAGATCTCGACAAGATGCGGCCGGCGGCTCGCTATCATTGACGTCCACAGCTGCTCTGTTCCGGAGTCGACTACATCGGCAACATCGTGCATATTTCTCCGTAGATACACCATAGTCACCTGTTAGAGCGTTACAGAGTTACAATTGAACATCAAATACTGATTCATCCCTAACTTCTCTTTTGATGATCTCGATTTCTCTACCTGCTAATTTGTTAATTTGTGACTATCTATTTTCTATGTATGGATTATATGGACTTCGGTGTATTCATATTTTTGGCAATACATGTGGGCATGATGGGATATCTATTGTAGGCAGGTTGCGATGGACGAACTCATCTTTCTATATTTGGATAGAGCATGTAATTCTGATTGGAAAACATATTTAGTTTGCTCCAATTGGAATTTGTATGCCCAAGATATGATTTTTGCAATGTTTAAAGCATTTAACAAATAATAATTGTTTTCAGCATTTTAAATTATTCAAAACCAGAAATAAAGTTGATATTAGTGTAGAGCATTTAAAATTGAATGGATTCATGTTTTAAGTTTTCTGTTTTGAGCAAATATGCAAAAGATATGAATTTTAGAAGTTTTAATTAAATCCTGGAATTTAAATAGAGGCCAGAGACTTTTGTCACGCAGGGCAGACCTGCCCTGGGTCACTGACCAGTGGGCCAGCACCCAGCTGGCGCCTGCGTGGTGTGCGAGTGTGGGCTGGCGTGGCCTCCACGTCGCTGACGCGTGGGGCCCGCGTGCGCGCGTGGCAAAGAGAGAAAAAAATGGGGCCTTTATTCCGCGCGGGGAGGGATCGAACCCGCGCCCTCGGGCGTGCGCGCGTGAGGCCTGTGCCACTGGGCTGGACTGCGGTTTTTGATGAATCTGGAGGGCTTGGGGTTTTGAGGTGGATCCCGTGCGGAAATTTCTGAAACCGAACCAAGTTCAGTTTCTGAACTTTGGTCGACTGACGGACGGAAACGCCGGTGGCAGGGGAGGCCGGCCGCGCGGCTCGCTGCGTGCGCGGTGCGTGAGCGTGCAGCGGGCGCGTGCAGGGGGAAAGAGGAGGACGAAGACGTGCTCACCGGACTTGTAGACGACGAAGGAGAAGGGCGTCAGGGTGCGGCCTGTCCGGCAGGCTCTGAACCTTGCCGAACGGAGGAGGAGGATGGAGGGCGCTGCCGGCGTCGTCCTGGTGCGCCTTCGGCCCGGTCGTGGCGTCCAACGTGGAGAGGGAACGTCGGCGTTTCCGTTCCCGCAGCTAGTCCGGCCGGGAAGACTCCATGGCGTCGTGGTCGTCGGCGATTCTCCCTTCTGCTTCCAACCCCCGAGCGCCAAGAACAGAGAAAGAACGGGAGGAAGAAAAGAGGGGAACGGCAGCACCGTGAACAGTGCGAGGGAGGAGGGGATTAGGGCAGCGATGTGGCTGCCGCGGCGGCTTTATAGGAGGAGGGAGCAGGTGGGGAGGAGCTGCAGGTGGGGGAGCCCTCCCTGCTCTGTGTCTCCGTACGATGGAGAAGAAGGGGAGGAGGGGCCGTGAGGCCGTGTGGGCTAGGCCTCCTGGGGTGGTAGGTGGGCCAAACGGCCTGCCTCCACCAGCAGCTTTTATTTTAATTCTTTTTCTTTCCTTTTGTTTGTAGGAAAGGAATAAGAAATAAAATAGAAGGGGTTTTTGAGATCCAAAAATTATGGTGATAATTTTTATAAGTTCCTTATTGAAAATGCCCAGTTGCACCAACTTTTATTTTTCAAAAATTTAAATATTTGTTGCTGTTTGAAATTTAAATGAATTTGCTTGAATTTTGCAATAATTGAATTATTTGAAAGCTTAACCAAGTCAATTATGTGAATATTGAAGTTTATGGAAAATGATTGAATTGTTTAAGTTGGTGAAATGTTTTGAAGACATTGGAACATACCAAGTATGAATCAATTGGTTTGAAATTGAATTGAATTTCAATTGGAAACCAGCAAGATTCAAAAGAAAACAAGTTGCAATGCAGATGATGCATGATGCAAAACATAAATTAACAAGAAGCAAAACATTCTAAGGTTGTTTTCATACTTGGGATGTTACAAAACGCCCCCCTTGAAGGAATCGCGCCCCGAGATTCCTACTGAGAAGAGAAAAGGTCCGGATACTTCTTGCGAAGATCCCCTTCGGTCTCCCATGTTGCCTCTTTATCGGAATGATGAGACCACAGCACTTTTAAGAACTTGGTGCTCTTGTTGCGAGTTTTGCGCTCGGTCTCATCGAGAATGCGAATAGGATGCTCTTCATAAGAGAGGTCTTCTTGCAGTTCAATGGAATCAAGATCAACTGCACGACCTGGATCTTTGAAGCACTTCTTGAGCTGTGACACGTGAAAGACATCGTGCACCTTGGATAGCCTTTCTGGAAGTTCAAGACGATAGGCATTTTCTGCACGCCTTGAGAGAATGTTGAAGGGACCAATATATCTTGGTGCAAGCTTTCCTTTGACACCAAAACGATGAGTGCCTCTGAGGGGAGTTACACGGAGATATGCTTTGTCTCCAGCTGCATAGACCATGTCCCTGTGTTTGCTGTCATAGTAGCTTTTCTGACGAGACTGAGCAATCTTCAGATTGTCACGAATGATGCAAACTTTCTCTTCGGCCTCCTTAACAATGTCAGGGCCTAAGAGTGAACGTTCACCGGCTCCAGTCCAATTGATTGGACTCCTGCATCTACGACCATAGAGAGCCTCGAATGGTGCCATGCCTAGACTTGCCTGGAAGCTGTTGTTGTAGGAGAATTCAGCATATGGAATACATTCCTCCCATTTCATGCCAAAAGAGAGACCACATGCTCTGAGCATATCCTCGAGATTCTGATTGACTCTTTCAACTTGCCCTTGAGACTGAGGATGATAGGCTGTGCTGAACAGAAGCTTGGTGCCCAAGGCTTCTTGAAAGCTTTTCCAGAAATGAGAAGTGAAGATGCTTCCACGGTCTGAGCTTATTTCTAGCAGAATACCATGAAGAGGAACAATCTTTGTTGTATAGAGCTCTGCTAACTGACTAGCTGAGATTGTCTCTTTGACAGGAAAGAAGTGAGCGACTTTAGTGAGTCGATCAATGACAACGAAGATTGCATCGTTGCCCCTCTTGGACTTTGGAAAACCAGTGACGAAGTCCATTTCAATCATGTCCCACTTCCATTCAGGGATTTTTAGAGGTTGGAGAAGACCAGCTGTTTTCTGATGAACTGCCTTGACACGTTGACAGACGTCGCATTCAGAAACGTATTGAGCAATTTCACGTTTCATGCTAGGCCACCAATACAGTGTCTTGAGGTCCTGGTACATCTTTGTACTTCCAGGGTGTATGGAAAGAGGAGTTTCATGAGCCTCTTTGTGAATGACATCTTTGAGACTTTGAATTTGAGGAACTGCAATGCGTCCTTCGAAGAACACAGTTCCCTTGTCATCAATTGAGAAGGACTCAAATTTCTCATTGCCTGCTTTGATGTGTTCTACAATCTTCTTGATTTCAGCATCACGAAGTTGTTCAGAACGAATCTTGTCCTCGAGAGTTGGATTGGCTGTCAAGTTTGCAAGATAGCCTTGAGGAACAAGACTAAGATTCAGTTTTTGGAATTCTTCATGAAGAGGAGGTTGGCTTTCCATGATCATGAGATTATTGCAATACGACTTGCGACTGAGAGCATCGGCCATAACATTAGCCTTGCCTGGAGTGTAAGAAATGGTAAGATCAAAGTCTTTGATCTTTTCAATCCATCTCCTTTGTCTGAGGTTTAGATCTGGTTGAGTGAAGATGTACTTCAGACTCTTATGATCGAAAAAGATTTCAGTGCGATTACCCAACAAGTATTGTCTCCATTTCTTGAGGGCAAACACAACTGCTGCGAGTTCAAGGTCATGAGTGGGATAATTGAGCTCATGTGTGTTCAACTGACGTGAAGCATAAGCCACAACTTGACGTTCTTGCATGAGAACTGCACCTAGACCTTGGAGAGAAGCATCACAGAATATTTGGAAAGGTTTGGAAGGATCTGGGCCAACCAGAACTGGTGTAGAAGTGAGTTTAGTCTTCAGGAGATTGAAGCTTTCATCACATTGTGGAGACCAGAAGAACTTCTTGTCCTTCTTTGTGAGGTCAGTGAGAGGTTTGGCAATCTTGGAGAAGTTTGGGACGAAGCGACGGCAATAGCTAGCCAAGCCAAGAAAACTTCTTACTTGCTTCATCGTCTTTGGAGGTTTCCAATCAACAATTGCTTTAACCTTTTCTGGATCAATGGCTATGCCCTTGGCAGAGATGACATGACCAAGATAAACGACTTCGGAAATCCAAAACTCACATTTGGAGAACTTGGCATAGAGACGATGCTCGCGAAGCTTCATGAGAGTGAGACGAAGATGTTCTTCATGCTCTTCCTCGGATTTTGAGTAGACAAGAATATCATCAAGATATAACACAACGAACTTGTCGAGGTATCCATGGAAGACAGAATTCATGAGTCGAGAGAAGTTCGTCGGTGCATTGGTGAGACCAAAGGACATGACGGTGAATTCATATAGACCGTAGCGAGTGGTGAAGGCTGTCTTTGGAATATCCTCTTTTCTGATCTTTATTTGATGGTAACCATTCTCAAGTCCAACTTGGAGAATATAGAGGCTCCAGCAAGTTGATCAAAAAGATCATCGATGCGAGGAATTGGATACTTATTTTTGATGGTCTTCTCGTTAAGAGGACGATAGTCAACAACGAGTCTCTTTGTTTGATCCTTCTTCGCAACGAACAGAGTTGGGCATCCCCAAGCCGAGGAACTAGGTTGAATGTAACCTTTTTCCATGTACATATCAATTTGTTCCTTCAACAACTTCAGCTCGGGAGTTCCTATCTTGTAGGGATGCTTAGAGATTGGAGCAGTACCTGGTTCAAGTTCGATCACGAACTCAACAGCTCTGTCCGGAGGCATTCCTGGCAACTCTTCTGGAAAGACGTCAGGGAAGTCGCAAACCACCAGAACATTTTCAAGTGAAGGTAGAGGATTTGCATTGAGGGTGTATAGCTGACTGGAACTTGATTCATGTGGAGAATAGATTATCTGGCCAGAAGGGTGGAACAGAGTTATTGACTTTTGAGCACAGTCAATTCTTGCTTTATTGGCCTTCAGCCAATCCATACCAAGAATGACATCAATGTCAGAATTTCCAAGCAACATGAGAGAAGCAAGGAATATGTGACCTTCAATTAAGATTTGATTGTCCTTACTTATCTTGGAAGTCAACATTTGAGATCCCGGGGAGTGAACAGTGATCTGACTGCTTAGTGGAACCACAATTAGGTTGTTTGTTGTGGCAAAGGTCTTTGACACAAAAAAATGTGATGCTCCGGTATCAAACAACACTTTAGCTGGAATAGAGTTTACGGGAAATGTACCGAGACCGACGTCAGGAGCTTCCTCAGCTTTGTCGATCTTGACATGATTCACCCTTGCGGTCCTCCCGACAGGCCTGTTGTTGGAGTTGAAGGCCTTAGGCGGGGGAGCGCGCACCATTGCCTGGTTTGTGTTAGGACGAGGTGGTGGTGGAGGTAGCTGCCTCTGCGTGTACTTGTCGGCCTAGTGTCCCGTCTGCTTGCACTTGTAGCATGTGACGACATGAGGAGGCCCTGGCCTTGGCTGCCCCATCGAAGCCCTTGGATCATGCCCCTGAGCAGGGTTGGGTGGGCAGGGAGCGAAGCCTGGAGAAGTTTGGGCATATGGAGCCCGAGTGACAGCACCATTTGGTACCCAGATGCGGCGCTTCTGCGGAGGGGTGGTCATGTTGGAGGAGGAACCACCCTCACGCGAGTGCTTGCGAGACTCCTCGAACGCCTTGCGCCCATTTTCTTCATTGAGCGTGGTGTTAACGAGATCCTCGAAGCTATCGGCCTTGACATTGGTGAGGGCATACTTGAGTTCCGGGTTAAAGCCTCTGCGGAACCTTGCCATCTTCTTAGCTTTAGTGGACACCTCATCTCCAGCGTATCGAGCGAGGCAGTTGAACTCACTCTGATACCCGATGACGTCCAACTTGCCCTGCTTGAGAGAGCAAAACTCTTCACGCATTCTTTCCATGAGACCATCTGGAATGTGGTGTTTCAGGAAGGCTTCCTTGAAACGATCCCACGTGACTGGCATGCCAGTTCTCATGGCATGGAAGTTTTCCCACCAAGAAGCTGCCTGACCCTTCAGCAGATAGGAGGCATACTTGACCTTGTCTTCTTCAGCTACGTGTGCAATATCCAAAGCCTTGGCTATCTCACGGATCCAGTCATCAGCGTCTAGAGGCTCGCGTGTGGCCACGAAAGCTCTTGGACCCAGACTGAGAAACTCCTTGATGCTCACTCATGGAGCTGTCTGGTTGATTTGCTGATTAGTCTGAAACTGAGCCATCTGCGTCATGACTTGGGTCATCTGAGTCAACAGCTCCATGATCGGTGGTGGTTCAGGCGTGGTGTTCCTTGTTGGCGGCATCCTGAATGGAAATGCATTTTAGCACAACAATAGAAAAGCATAGACTTGGCAACCGAAAGAGCGATTACTTTGACGCATGAATAGATAACCAAAAGGTACACCATCACATGTTCAAGTACATCAGAATATCTAACACACCATAAATGGTTCGAATACCAAAGGATAACTAAACATAGCTAATAATGGATACATCGGTACTCCCATGCTCATCACGCAGGACGGCGGCGAGGAGTACGGCGAGGGGTACGGTGAGGAGTACGCCCACGAAAGTAGGTGGAACGACGATCCACGTAGATCTGACGTGCTCTGAGACCGACTCTAGGCGTGGTGAAGTACATAGCGTCGACTCCCTGTGCTCCAAAGCGGGGAATCCCAGTGTAACCAGCACCAAGGTTAAGGAGTGGACCTCTGATCGGCTCGTAACCTCCAGCATCTGGCAGACGACGCCCAACTGGCTGATCGAAACGTGCAAAGCGCTCGTCTCCAACAAAGTCTGTGGTGTAAGTCGCCAGACGAGTCAAAGCAAGGTAAAGCTGCTCTCTGACTGAAGCCAACTCCTGAGATAGTGTGCGGGACACTGCGTCACTGTGTCTCACAAACTGAGCGGTGATCTGCAGCCTGGAGCTATCATGCCCGTAAACATCCAAGTTGTCATAGAGAGTGAAGTGAGCTCCCTCCGAAGTGATGTAACCACGGGGAATGTGGCGATAAATAGAATCGTCAAATCCCCAGTAGTTAGCACGAAGGACGGTGAGGCTCACATAAGCTGCCTACTGCACAACCATATCCACTGTGGAACCCACTGCCTCGTAGCGGTGGACTACGCTCATGCCATCATCTGACAGAATGTAGACGATAGCCTGGTAGTAGGTCTGCTCAAACTCTCGCTGTTGCTCGTAGACCTGGTACTCTGGTGCCCAACGGAAACCCAGAAAAGTGACCATGTCTCTCAGCATCTCCGGATAACCGGTAGTACTCTCACAACGAATCATATGAACCACCTGCGGGTAGAACCTGAGATCCATCTGCAGATGATCGGGGAAGCTTTGATTAGACGTCGGTAGAATAACTGAAGTGGCAAGCAACAACAAGGTTCCAACGGACGAAAAAGGATCTTGAGAAGAACATGATATCGAAGCAACATTTGGGCAACACGAGACCAAACACTCCTGAGGTACTACGGAAAACCCATCCGGGCTTCTAGAGGATCAATATCTACTGCTTAAGGAATAGAGGATCTGCTTCCGGGGCTTATGTGCCTCCGTTCTCAATCGTGAGTAGGCAACATGAAAATCATGTCACAACCACCTCCATTCCTATGGTCTAGTAGATATAACCATCCTAGAGAAACCAGGATACGTGAAATCCTAACTTGAAAGTTTAGATGAGAACAGAAAACAACGTTGCACTTCCTTACCAGAAAAAGGGAGGGTGGGTGGGGAAAGAAATAAAAGAACATAATTCCTGCTCTCACGTTTCATTTTTCCTATATAGCTACAAAATAGTTTCTAGACTCAACTGCGACCAGTAAAAGGGATCCTACGGGCAGACAGGCTCTGATACCATTTGTCGCACCCGGACTTCTAGAGGATACACACAGCCCGCTAAATAGTAGATAATTGGCTTACGGGGCCTACCTGCACCCGCATCTCAATATGAGTAGGCCAACACGTAAACGTGTGACAACCATCCTCTACTATTCATCGTCTGTGAAACCATCCAATATGAATCAGAATACTTCCATTGACGTACTTCATAACATACACACATGGTACGTCAACGGCATTTGAACAAGTGATACCACAACAAATCTCTAAGACACAAAGAAATAGAAATAAGTGGCAAAAGCTCTCACTAGAGCAGAGATAGCAAATAGAGTCATGCAGATGACACATGTCCAAACAAGTCATCATTACATCACAGCGGAAGCATCCAAAATGTCTGAGTACAGACAAGATCCAAATAGGCATAAGAGGCCGGAAACGAAAAGAACGGAGCCCATCCACAAAGTCTCGGATCCCGCCCGGGTCCGATATCTACTTGTCAGCAGCCTCGTCATACTCCACGTAGTAGCCACCATGGGGATCCTCGGAAACGTAGTCTGCAGAACCAGCAGCCCCAAAGGGGTCAGTACGGACGAGTACTGGCAAGCAAGACGCACAAGATACCAAAGTGTAACCGACAACACCCAGTACAGATGCTTTGGGTTCAACGGAAGATAGGTGATACAAAGGTGTGGCAGCGGGCTGCGCTAACCAACTACAGAGACACGCTACAACATCCGGCTAAAAGAAAGGGATAAGATAGCGCATCGGAGCCAACTACCACTAACCTCAAACAAACCCATCCTGGATCTCGCCCCTTATCCAAAGAAGCAATCCGAGGATAACCCACACAGTTGGATTAATGAAGGTTCAGGTTATTGTGTCAATATACCTATTACTAGTCAAATTATTATTAATTAGGTGTAAGTTGTCTAATCCTTGTTGGCCAGCCCTATCACCAAGTCATCCATAACCGCGGACAACACGGCTTCTCGAGAAGATTTAACCCTGCAGGGATGCACCAATTTGGCCGTACACGTAAGAATAACCCGCCAGGCGGGGATCAAACCCACCAAGCAGGCCACTCAACACAACCCAACTCTTCTTCGCATCAAGCCCAAAGAACCCCGTGCAATTGAGCGCACGGCTAATCAAGCCCCACGAAGAAAAGGGGACCCACATAGCACTCTAAGAACGTGTCTCCCTAAATGCCGACTACAAAAGTTACCACCCTGGCGCCAAGGGTTCGCAGCTGCATATGCATGCGGCAAATGGAAAACCCGAACTAAATGAGGCGATTTGGACGAGATGCGAATCGAATCAAAGTTGCGGGGGGCGCCCATACACGCTTCCCACATGCGGTTAGCGCGCTCATCATGGATCTAGAGGACAAGAACTTTTCCTGAGTTTGACACTAGCAGGCCTCAAAACCATACCCGGCCTCCTGGCGGTGCCTTATCATCAAAATATTATTACCTCAAACATTAACAGGTTGTTGTTTAAATATCGAGCCCCCAGAACATAATAAATATGGTAAAAAAAATAACGGACATCAGACTCGAGCACAAACAACCCTAAGCATGCTAGTAAGACACAGGCGACAGGCAACAGGGTTATAGGTGTGGAGGTGAGGCTATATCAAGGTTACAGGATAACATGTGATAGGCTCGGAACACAAGCAACGAATCATAAGGCTAGCAGATTAGACAACGGAAAGTATCGGTATCAAGTGTGATACGGAAACAATGGTTCAGGTGAGTGAATACTTGCCTGCAAACTCAGTAGCCTGGTGTAACATAGCAAGTATGAAAAACACCTTTAGAATGTTTGCTTTTTGTTAATTTATGCTTTGCATCATGTCATCATAAGCTTTGCATCTGTTTTCCATTTGTTTTCCCTTGTTTTTCCATATGAATTTCAAACAAATTTCAAATTCTTGTTTCATACTTGTTCTGTTACAATTTTTCAAATGAAAATTACAAATCAAACCAATCATTTGTTCCTAATAAACTTGAAACTAAAAACTATTAAGTTGCTTCTTTCAATTATTCAATTAATACCAAAATTCAATCAAATCCATTTGAATTTTAAACAGCAACCAACTTTGAATTTTTGAAAAACAGAAAGTTGCACACTTGTGCTTTTGTGATAAATAACTCATAAAAATTTATCCCCAAATTTTTCAATCACAAAAACCCTACCATTTCTCTTCTTTCTTTCCTTTTTCTTTTCTGCAAAAAAAACAGAATAAGAAAACAGGAAAAACAAAAAAAAACAGAGAGGGGAGAGGGCAGGCCAGCCAGGTGGGCTGAGCCCACCACTCCTACCCCAGGCCCAAACCCCTTACCTGTCGCTTTCCCCTACCTCGGTACTGAGACACAGAGAGGAGGGGGCTCCCCCACCGAGCAGGAGCTCACCTGCTCCCCCTCCTCCCTATATCTAGCCCCTAGGTCGTGCCCTAGTCCTCCTCTCCCTCCTCCATCTCCCAGCCGCCGCCAATTCCTCCTCCTCCCTCTCAGATCCCCTTCTTCTTTCCTCTGTTCCTCTCTGAATTTTTTCTGCAATCGACATGGCCGGAGCTTGATCGTCGTGGGGTAGTGGTGGTGGTCGCCGTCGGGGGTTTTGCTACGCGGGAACGGGGCCGCCACACCTCCCTCTCCCTCCTCGCTTCATCGCCGGGGGCTAGGAAGCACACGATCACCGCCGTCGTCTACTTCTCCGTCGCCGGCCACCTCCACAGCGACGAGCACGTTCCCCTCTTCTTCTACCCCCTCCCGGTGAGCACCACCTCTCCTTTCTCTCTCTCCACTTCCCCTCTGCTTCCTCTACCCGCGAGCACGCAGCACGACGCAGGGGCACGCACAGCGGCAGCAGCGCGCGGCTAGCCGCCGGCGGCCATCGACTGTCTCTAAGTTCAGTTAACTGAACTTTTCAGTTCAGTTAACGAACGAGGCAACGCCACAAAACCCCACGGTCTCCTTCTCTGTCACGAAACGCTCAGCAGCCCAACTGGCCAGCGCGCTGCGCACGCGCACCCGCGGCGCGGGTTCGATTCCTCCCCGCAGCGATTAAATTCCACACCTTTTTGCTCGTTGCCACGCGCGCGCGGGAGTTGCCCACCTGTCTGTGGCTCTGCGAGCCCAGTCAGCACCCACCCGCAGCCACACAGGCGCCAACTGGGCACTGGCCCACTGCCAGTGACCCAGGGGCTGCTCTGGATGCGTAGAAAAACTCCAGGGACCTATTCTGTATTTCTTTTTTGCACCTAGACCCCTGGATTAGAATTAAAACTGTTTAAATCATAGATTAGCCCCTGCATTTAAAATTCAAATAACTTTTGTATTTCAAATCCAAACTTAATAAATAAAATATGTTTTATGTACCAAATTTAATTCTCTACATGTTTAAATCATTTTTTTACTGTTTTGAATATTTCAAATGTTTTCAAAAATTCAAATTCAAACAACTATTTCAAATTTGGTCAAATTTATAACTAATTCAAATTTAATTCAAATGTCACATATAAAATATGTTTTCCATGCAAAATTGAACCACCTTTCCAAATATAAACTTTATTTCCTGTTTTGAATAATTAAATTTGGTTAAATAATTTAAACCTTGTTTAAATCATTTAAAATTGCTAAATTCATAACTTGGTCAAATTAAATTCTTTTTTAACATATAAAATATGTTTTCAAACCAGAAAAGTATAAACTTTCCAAATATGAATTTTATTTAATGTTTTGAACAAATAAAAATTCAAATAATTTCATACTTGAATTAAATTCATTTAAATCTTGTTTAAACTTGTTTAATTCATAATTAATTCATTTTAAATCCTTTGTCAACAAATGAAACATGTATTCCACCTAAAATTTTGTGTTCTTTCCAAATATAAACTTTGTATCTATTTTTGAACATTTAAAATTGGTGAAAACAACAAATGCTTGTGTAACTCATTTAAGAAGCCAAATTTCATAACCTAATAAATAAATTTCCAAACTTGGTAAACACCTTTTCAAATTGAAACTATTGTTGTTTTGTTATTGTTTTCTTCATCCATGCATCATTCTAATCAACTTTCACATGATGGTTATTTGTATATCATTTAATCCAACCTTAATTCATGGGCTTTCCATATGCAATCCAAAGTGCATATGGTCCCATTTAATTATGTTACCATGTCAACTAGCTCATCTTTGATGCATCAATTAAACTGTCATGCATCATCCCATGATTGTGCATTATGCCATGTTATTGATTGTTTGTCTCTCTGCGTTGTTTGTTTGCTTCTTCTCGAATAGACGACGACGTTGAGACAGACGAGGTTTACGACACTACTTCTGAGGAGTTAGCCCAGTACCAGGCTACTGAGTTTGCAGGCAAGTATTCACTCACATGAACCATTGTGTCCTTTCCACACTGGATATCGATACTTTCCGTTGTCTAATCTGCTAGCCTTAAGATTCGATGCTTGTGTTCCGATCCTATCACATGTTATTCCGTAACCCTGATATAGCCTCACCTCCACACCTATAACCCCGTTGCTTGTTGTCTGTGTCTTACTAGCATGCTTAGGGTTGTTTATGCTCGAGTCTGTTGTCCGTTATTTCTGTTACCATATTTATTATGTCCTAGGGGCTCGATGTTTAAACAACAACATGTTAATGTTTGAGGTAATGCCAATTTGATGATAAGGCACCGGCAGGAGGCCGGGTATGGTTTTGAGGCCTGCTAGTGTCGAACTCAGGAAAAGTTCTTGTCCTCTGGATCCATGTTGAGCGCGCTAACCGCATGTGGGAAGCGTGTATGGGCGCCCCCCGCAACTCTGATTCGATTCGCATCTCGTCCAAATCGCCACACTTAGTTCGGGCTTTCCATTTGATGCACGCATATGCAGGTACGAACCCTCGGCGCCAGGGTGGAACTTTTGTAGTCGGCATTTAGGGTGGCGTGGTCTTCCAGTGCTATGAGGGTCCCCCTTTTCTTCGTGGGGGCTCGAATAGCCGCGCACGCACAGCACGTGGTTCTTTGGGCTTGATGTGAAGAAGAGTTGGTTGTGTTGAGTGTTTCGCTTGGTGGGTTTGATCCCCGTCTGGCGGGATATTCTTACGTGTACGGCCAAATTGGTGCACCCCTGCAGGGTTAAATCTTCTCGAGAAGCCGTGTTGTCCGCGGTTATGGATGACTTGGTGATAGGGCTGGCTAACAAGGATTAGACAACTTACACCTAATTAATAATAAGTTGACTAGTAATAGGCTTATCGACACAATAACTAGAACGTTCATTAATCCAATTGTGTGAGTTATCCTCGGATTGCTTCTTTGGATAAGGGCGAGATCCAGGATGGGTTTGTTTGAGGTTAGTGGTAGTTGGTTCCGATACGCTATCTTATCCCCTTCTTTTAGCCGGATGTTGTAGCGTGTCTCTGTAGTTGGTTAGGCAGCCTGCTGCCGCACTTTTGTATCACCTATCTTCCGTTGAACCCAAAGCATCTGTACTTGGTGTTGCCGGGTACACTTTGGTATCTTGTGCGTCTTGCTTGCCAGTACTTGTCTGTACTGACCCCTTTGGGGCTGCGTGTTCTGCAGACTACGTTTCCGAGGATCCCCATGGTGGCTACTACGTGGAGTATGACGAGGCTGCTGACGAGTAGATAGCGGACCTGGGCAGGATCCGAGACATCGTGGATGGGCTCCGTCTTTTCGTTTCCGGCCTCTTAGGCCTATTTGGATCTTGTCTGTACTCAGACACTTTGGATGCTTCCGCTGTGTTGTAATGATGACTTGTTGGGACATGTGTCCTCTGCATGACTGTATTTTCTATCTCTGCTCTAGTGAGAGCTATTTGCAACTTATTTCAATCTTTTGTGTCTTAGAGATATGTTGTGATATCACTTGTTCAAATGCCGTTGACGTACCATGTGTGTATGTTATGAAGTACGTCAATGGAAGTGTTCGGATTTCTATGGGATGGTTTGCGCAGACGATGTATAGTAGAGATTGGTTGTCACACTATATGTGTTGGCCTACTCGTAAGAGGTGCGGTCGCAGGTAGGCCCCGTAATCCAATCATCTACTGTTTAACAGACTGTGAGTATCCTCTAGAAGTCCGGGTGCGACAAATGGTAACAGAGCCTGTCTGCCTGTAGGATCCCTTTTACTGGTCGCAGTTGAGTCTAGAAACTATTTTGTAGCTATATAGGAAAAATGAAACGTGAGAGTAGGAATTCTGTTCTTTTATTTCTTTCCCCACCCACCCTCCCTTTTCTGGTAAGGAAGTGCAACGTTGTTTTCTCTTCTCATCTAAACTTTCAAGTTAGGATTTCTCGTATCCTGGTTTCTCTAGGATGGTTATATCTACTAGACCATAGGAATGGAGGTGGTGGTGACATGATTTATCATGTTGCCTACTCACGATTGAGAACGGAGGCGTGTAAGCCCCGGAAGCAGATCCTCTATTCCTTAAGCAGTAGATATTCATCCTTTAGAAGCCCGGATGGGTTTTCCGTAGTACCTCAGGAGTGTTTGGTCTCGTGTTTCCCGAATGTTGCTTCGATATCCTGTTCTTCTCAACATCCTTTTCGTCCGTTGAAACCTTGTTGTTGCTTGCCACTTCAGTTCTTCTACCGGCGTCTAATCAAAACTTCCCCGATCATCTGAAGATGGATCTCAGGTTCTACCCGCAGGTGGTTCGTATGACTCGCTGCGAGAGCATTGCCGGTTATCCGGAGATGCTGAGAGACATGGTCACTTTTCTGGGGTTCCGTTGGGCACCAGAGTACCAGGTCTACGAGCAGCAGCGAGAGTTTGACCAGACCTACTACCAGGCTATCGTCTACATTCTGTCAGATGATGGCATGAGCGTAGTCCACCGCTACGAGGCAGTAGGTTCCACAGTGGATATGGCTGTGCAGCACGCAGCTTATGTGAGTCTCACCGTCCTTCGTGCTGACTACTGGGGATTTGACGATTCTATCTATCGCCACATCCCCCGTGGTTACATCACTTCGGAGGGAGCTCACTTCACTATCTACGACAACTTGGATGTCTACGAGCATGATAACTCCAGGCTGCACACCACCGCTCAGTTTGTGAGACACAGTGACGCAGTTGCCAGCAAACTATCTCAGGAGTTGGCTTCAGTCAGAGAGCAGCTCTACCTTGCCTTGACTCGTCTGGCGACTTACACCACAGAATTTGTTGGAGACGAGCGCTTTGCACGTTTCGATCAGCCAGTTGGTCTTCGTCTGCCAGATGCTGGAGGTTACGAGCCGATCAGAGGTCCACTCCTTAACCTTGGTGCTGGTTACACTGGGATTCCCCGCTTTGGAGCACAGGGAGTCGATGCTATGTACTTCACCACACCTAGAGTCGCTCTCAGACCACGTCAGATCTACGTGGATCGTCGTTCTACCTACTTTCGTGGGCGTGCTCCTCACCGTACCTCTTGTCGTACTCCTAGTCGCCGTCCTGCGTGATGAGCATGGGAGTACGGATGTATCCATTCTTAGCTATGTTTAGTTATCCTTTGGCATTCGAACCATTTATGGTGTGTTGGATATTCTGATGTATTTGAACATGTGATGATGTACCTGTTGGTTATCTATTCATGCGTCGGAATAATCTCTCTTTCGGTTGCCAAGTCTATCCTTTTCTATTGTTGTGCTAAAATGCATTTCCATTCAGGATGCCGCCAACAAGGAACAACGCGCCTGAGCCACCGCCAATCGCGGAGCTGTTGACTCAGATGACCCAAGTCATGACGCAGATGGCCCAGTTTCAGACTAATCAGCACAACAACCAGACAGCTCCACGAGTCAGCATCAAGGATTTTCTCAGTCTGGGCCCAAGAGCTTTCGTGGCCACACGCGAGCCTCTGGACGCTGATGACTGGATCCGTGAGATAGCTAAGGCTCTGGAGATTGCTCACGTAGCTGAAGAAGACAAGGTCAAGTATGCCTCCTATCTGCTGAAGGGTCAGGCAGCTACTTGGTGGGAGAACTTCCAGGCCATGAGAACTGGGATGCCACTCAATTGGAATTGTTTCAAGGAAGCCTTCCTGAAGCACCACATTCCAGATGGTCTCATGGAAAGGATGCGTGAAGAGTTTTGCTCTCTCAAGCAGGGCAAGTTGGACGTCATCGGCTATCAGAGTGAGTTCAATCGCCTTGCTCGGTACGCTGGAGATGAGGTTTCCACTGAGGCTAAGAAGATGGCAAGGTTCCGCAGAGGTTTTAACCCGGAACTCAAGTATGCCCTCACCAATATCAAGGCCAACAGCTTCGAGGATCTCGTTAACACCGCGCTCAATGAAGAAAATGGGCGCAAGGCGTTCGAGGAGTCTCGCAAGCACTCGCGTGAGGGTGGTTCCTCCTCCAACATGACCACCCCTCCGCAGAAGCGCCGCATCTGGGTGCCAAATGGTGCTGTCACTCGGGCTCCATACGCCCAAACTTCTCCAGGCTTCGCTCCCCGCCCACCCAACCCTGCTCAGATGCATGATCAAAGGGCTTCGATGGGGCAGCCAAGGCCAGGGCCTCCTCGTGTCGTCACTTGCTACAAGTGCAAGCAGACGGGGCACTACGCTGACAAGTGCACGCAGAGGCAGCTACCTCCACCACCACCTCGTCCTAACACAAACCAGGCAATGGTGCGCGCTCCCCCGCCTAAGGCCTTCAACTCCAACAACAGGCCTGTCGGGAGGACCGCAAGGGTGAATCATGTCAAGATCGACAAAGCTGAGGAAGCTCCTGACGTCGTTCTCGGTACATTTCCCGTAAACTCTAATCCAGCTAAAGTGTTGTTTGATACCGGAGCATCACATTCTTTCGTGTCAAAGATCTTTGCGACAGCAATTAAACTCCCTTTTGTTGGGTTGGGTTCCCCGCTAGTGGTCAACTCCCCTGGAGCAACTATGCAAACGTCCAAGATCAGTCACAAATATCAAATTCTAATTGGAGGCCACATATTCCTTGCTTCCCTCAGACTGCTTGGCAATTCTGACATTGATGTCATTCTGGGTATGGATTGGCTGAAGGCCAATAAAGCAAGGATTGACTGTGCTCAAAAGTCAATAACTCTGTTCCACCCTTCTGGCCAGATAATCTATTCTCCACATGAATCAAGTTCCTTTCAGCTGTGCACCCTCGATGCAAAACCTCTACCTTCACTTGAAAATGTTCCGGTGGTTTGCGAATTCCTTGACGTTTTTCCAGAAGAGTTGCCAGGGATGCCTCCGGACAGAGCTGTTGAGTTCGTGATTGAGCTTGAACCAGGTACTGCTCCAATCTCTAAGCATCCCTACAAGATAGGAACTCCCGAGCTGAAGTTGTTGAAGGAACAAATTGATATGTACATGGAAAAAGGTTACATTCAACCTAGTTCCTTGGCTTGGGGTTGCCCAACTCTGTTCGTTGCGAAGAAGGATCACACAAAGAGACTTGTTGCTGACTATCGTCCTCTTAACGAGAAAACCATCAAAAACAAGTATCCAATTCCTCGCATCGATGATCTTTTTGATCAACTTGCTGGAGCCTCAATATTCTCCAAGTTGGACTTGAGAATGGGTTACCATCAAATAAAGATCAGAAAAGAGGATATTCCAAAGACAGCTTTCACCACTCGCTACGGTCTATATGAATTCACCGTCATGTCCTTTGGTCTCACCAATGCACCGGCGACATTCTCTCGACTCATGAATTCTGTCTTCCATGAATACCTCGACAAGTTCGTTGTGGTATATCTTGATGACATTCTTGTCTACTAAAAATCCGAGGAAGAGCATGAAGAACATCTTCGTCTCACTCTCATGAAGCTTCACGAGCATCGTCTTTATGCCAAATTCTCCAAATGTGAGTTCTGGATCTCAGAAGTTGCTTACCTTGGTCATGTTATCTCTGCCAAGGGCATAGCCATTGATCCAGAAAAGGTTAAAGCAATTGTTGATTGGAAACCTCCAAAGACGGTGAAGCAAGTAAGAAGTTTTCATGGCTTGGCTAGCTATTGCCGTTGTTTCGTCCAAAACTTCTCCAAGATTGCCAAACCTCTCACTGACCTCACAAAGAAGGACAAGAAGTTCGTTTGGTCTCCACAATGTGATGAAAGTTTCAATCTCTTGAAGACTAAACTCACTTCTACACTAGTTCTGGTTGGCCCAGATCCTTCCAAACCTTTCCAAATATTCTGTGATGCTTCTCTCCAAGGTCTAGTTGCGGTTCTTATGCAAGAACGTCAAGTTGTGGCTTATGCTTCACGTCAGTTGAACGCACATGAGCTCAGTTATCCCACTCATGACCTTGAACTTGCAGCAGTGGTGTTTGCCCTCAAGAAATGGAGACAATACTTGTTGGGTAATCGCACTGAAATATTTTCCGATCATAAGAGTCTGAAGTACATCTTCACTCAACCAGATCTAAACCTCAGGCAAAGGAGATGGATTGAAAAGATCAAAGACTTTGATCTTACCATTTCATACACTCCAGGAAAGGCTAATGTCATGGCCGATGCTCTCAGTCGCAAGTCGTATTGCAATAATCTCATGATCATGGAAAGCCAACCTCCTCTTCATGAAGAATTCCAGAAGCTCAACCTTGGTCTTGTTCCTCAAGGCTATCTTGCAAACTTGACAGCCAGTCCAACTCTCGAGGACAAGATTCGTTCTGAACAACTTCGTGATGCTGAAATCAAGAAGATGGTAGAACACATCAAAGGAGGCAAGGAGAAATTTAAGTCCTTCTCAATTGATGACAAGGGAACTGTGTTCTTCGAAGGACGCATTGCAGTTCCTCAAGTTCAAAGTCTCAAAGATGTCATTCTCAAGGAGGCTCATGGAACTCCTCTCTCCATACACCCTGGAAGTACAAAGATGTACCAGGATCTCAAGACACTGTATTGGTGGCCTGGCATGAAACGTGAAATTGCTCAATACGTTTCTGAATGCGACGTTTGTCAACGTGTTAAGGCAGTTAATCAGAAAACATCCGGTCTTCTCCAACCTCTGAAAATCCCTGAGTGGAAGTGGGACATTGTAACACCTGGGGTGTTCCCCCTGAGTAGATTTGGTTGCTTCCTTTTTCTTTTTGCATCACATGCATCACATCAGCATTGCATCCTGTTTTCAAAACAACTCAAAATTCAAACCACTTTAAACTTTCAAAAACATGTCTAAAACTTCCAATTGAAAGTTGCAAACTAAATACCTCAAATTATTTTTCAATAGTTTGAAGTTGAAATTTATTCAATTTGCTTGCTAATAAAAATTTTCCCTTTTGTTAAAACCCTAATGGCAAATTAAACTTCAAATCAAATCCATTCATATTTGACATGATCCAATTGTGGTGTAACAATTAAAATCTCCCAAACCTATTTAAACTCACTAATTTTTTCATAGTGTTTTATTAAATAAAACTTGTTATTTCAAAATTCCAATTGAAACCCTATTTGAAATTCAACTAACAATTTCAAATCAAATTAATATTTCAAATTGTTGCCAATAAGTTAACCTGCCCTTGTTGTTGCTGTTCTGTAAGTCAAATAAAAATAGTTTATAAAAAATTAAAACACCCCAAACCCCATTCCTTTTCTCTCTCTCTCTCTCTCTCTTCTCTATAAAAAAAAGAGAAAAGGAAAAAAGCAAAAGAAAGGAGACAGCCAACCCCAGCCCTTTTTCCTCCAGCCCATCCCCCTAAGCCCACTTCCCCTTTTTCTTTCCCCTCTCTGGCCCATACCCCTTCGAGGGATCTTCTTCCTCCTTACGTCATCTGTACGAACAACCTCCCTGCCGCTTGATCATCTCCTTCCCCCTCCGATGTGCAGCCGTACAGGCTCAACCCCTCCATAAAACAACGCCAGCCCCTCCTCCTTGCCCTAGCCCTAGCCACTACCCCCTCTCCCCGCCGCGGCTCCTCCCTTCTTCTCTGCACCACCTCCCCTCTGTATTCCTTCCTCTCTGAAACCTCAACCCACCACCACTGCCTCCTCATCGCGGTGACGCCACGGCCACCTCGAGGTTCATCTGGTTAGGGGAATGGAACCGCCAAGTTCCCCTCGTCCTCACAGTACCCTCCGTTTCCCCCGAGGCACACCGGAGCTCCGCCGCCGTCCACGACTTCGCCGCCTGACACCACCGTGCCCCGTCCGTCTCCTTCCTCCCGCTCGCTGTGATTCGCCACCTCTCCCTCGTTCCCTCTCCTCTCTGCCCTCGTGGCCCCACCTGCACACGGCCACCGCGCGAGCCCGCACAGCCAACCGCACAGCAGCGAGCCGCGGCGAACGGCCACAGTGAGCAGCGATCCGCCGGCGGCCACGCGCCTGTCGACAGGTTCAGAGCACTGAACCTTTCGGGTTCAGTTAAAAACAGCCCCTAACTGCATGTTAAACTCCCCGAGTCCTCCCTATTGACAAGCATCCGCACCCAGCCGCACTAGCAACACACGCTTGCGCGCGAGCCCAGGTCTTGGGTTCGATTCCCCTAACCCCCACCTTTTTATTTCTGCGTTTTCTTTTCTGCCCGAATTTCAGCAACTCAGATCTGAGGCATTAACTCTAAAATCCATAAAAAATTGAATCTTGCTCCAAATTGAATGATTCAAAATCCTGTGGATTCATAATCTTGAGACCTTTCTATTAATGTCAAGTTTTCAACATGTTGCTGTAACAAATTTTGCACTAAATAATTAATTACTGAAAATGCAATAAAAATTGGAAACTTTGGAATTTCATAACTTTAGTTTTACTCATCCAATTTAACAAAAACTTGGACTCTAAAAATTTGTCTTAACAAACTCTACACATTGATATTTTATTTGGTCACAATTGAATTAATTTTGAGCATGTTTCCCTCTGTTTACTAAAATGGGCAGAATAAGAATGATTATAAAAACTTGCTTAATAAATTCAATAATAACCCAAAAATTATGTTTAATAGCTCTAAATGTTCAATGAAACATTTGCTACATGTTTTCAACCTTTTCAATGCAATTTGTTTATTGTTTTCCCTAATTAAAAGTGGTGCAATAATTCAGTGCTTTAATTAAAACCTTTTAAATTGCAAAATTCATAACTTGGGCAATTCAAATCCAATTCCAACATGTAAAATATGTTTTCCATCCCATTTTTCATGAAATTTGCCAATATCAACTTTGCTTGCTGTTTTGAATAATTTAAATTGCTGAAAACAACTGTTTCTTAATTAATGCATTTAAAATTGTCAATTTAATAACTTGCTCCTCTAAAATCCAAATTCAACAAATGAAATATGTTTTCCATCTAAAATTGTGTGTTCTTTCCAAATATGAACTTTGTTATCTATTTTGAACAATAAAATGGGTGAAAACAACAAATGCTTGTGTAACACCTTTAAGGAACCAAAATTCCATAACTTAATAAATAAATTTCCAAACTGGGTAAACCTTATTTCTAATTGGTTCTATTGTTGTTATTTTGTTGTTTTCCTCATCCATGCATCATGCTAATCCACTTTCACCTATCGGTTAGTTGTAAAACAGTTATTTCAACCTTAACTCATGGTCTTTCCATATGTAATCCAAATTGCATATGGGTCCATTTAATTATGTTATGTTATCTTGTCAACTAGTTTATCTTGATGCATCAATTAAATTGTCATGCATCCATACCTTTGATCATGCTGGATCTTTTGCCGTAGTAGTAATTGTTGCATCCGGTGTTTGTTCGAGGTTCGTTGCTTCTTCCCGGATAGGACGTTGAGATGATGTGAGCAACGACAAGTTCCGTGGATGTACCTCTACTTGCTGGATTCCAGGCAAGTATACTCACTTGCTGCCATATGGGTACCTTTCATCACTTGTTACCGATTCTTTCCGTTGTTCTCATTCTAGCCTGTTGATTCGATGCTTGTGTCTCGATCCTATTATATGTTTACCTTGCAGCCATGATATAGCCTTCCTTCCACTTCCTATTAACTGTTGTTTGTTTACCCTGTTGGCCCTCGTGTCGTAGTTGCATGCTTAGTGTTTTTTGCGCTCAAGTCTTGTGGTCCGTCTTATCACCTGTTTAATCGATAGTTGGGTTTCAGTTCAATCAACAACATCTTAATGTTTTGGGTAATAATAATTTGATGTTAAGGCACCGGCAGGAGGCCCGGGTTAGGGTTTTGAGGCCTGCTAGTGTCGAACTTAATTAGGAAAAGAGTCTTGTCTACTGATCCATGATGAGCATGCTCACCGCATCAGGGTGGTAGTATGGGACCCCCCTCGACTTAGACCTGATTTGCAGCTTGTCCGAAGAGCCACACTTAGTTTGGGTGTTCCATTTGCTCCTTTGCATAAATGGGAGGCGCCCCCATGGTTACTGGTGATGGTTATGATGATGATGATACATATAGGGCGAGGCCTGTGGTGCCGGGGGGTGTGGTTTTCACCCTTGCGCTTAGGTTAGGCGGACTGGTCGGGACCTTATAGCTCCGGGGCTCCTAGGATGGGTTGTAGAGATGGTTTGGGTCGTGTCGAGCCAACCTGGGTTTTAGTTGGTGGCTTGAGTGTGTACGGGTA
The DNA here is from genome assembly GCA_028641055.1 of Alopecurus myosuroides. NCBI lineage: Eukaryota > Viridiplantae > Streptophyta > Magnoliopsida > Poales > Poaceae > Alopecurus > Alopecurus myosuroides. Next base: position 372,648,244 of record CM054059.1, read on the forward strand.
CTGGAGCACACCCTGCAGGGATAAATCTTCTCGAGAAGCCGTGTTTTCCGCGGTTATGGATTACTTGGTGAAAGTACTGGCTAACAAGTACTCAGAACAACTTACACCTAATTAATAACAACTTGACTAGTAATAGGCATATTGTCACAATAACCTGATGTCACCCTAATCAACAGTGTGAGTTTCCTTGGGTTGCTTCCTTAGAAGGTGGTAACATTGGATGGGTTTGTTTGGGTGGTTAGTTGTAGTTGGTTATGATACGCTATCTCATCCCCCTCTTTTAGCCGGAAGTTGTAGTGTGTTTCTGTAGTTGGTTAGTGCAGCCAGTTGCCGCTTATTTGCAATAATCCCTTCCTTTCCGTTGAACCCAAAGTATTTGTATCTTGTGATGACTGGCTAGGACGGTATCTTGTGAGTATGGTTTATCCACTTGCCAGTACTTAACCGTACTGACCCACGAATCCTTTTTCGTGGCTGCATATTCAACATTGCAGTCAACAGGTTTGAAGTCTGACGACGTTAGCTTGAGAATCCCTCCGGCTTGGCCTGGGCAGGGATTGGACGCTCTCGGTTATCTTCAGGACTCTTAGTCCAATTTGTATCTTGTCCGTAGCCGGACGCTATGTTGTTTCTTCCGCTGTTATTTGGATCTTTGTATTGTATCAGTTGTATCCTTGGCTCGTTTGAGTCTTCTTGTATGTATCTTTTCTGTTGTTGTTGTGGATTATTCGTGAACTGTTGTAATGTTATCACAAGTGGCAACCTGGAATCGGTTATTATGTGGATTTTGGCGGGAATGCTGAAATATGCATAGTGCCCGATCTCGGGGCGTCACAAATGGTATCAGAGCATGGTTTCCGATTCCCGAGATTGTTTCGATACGAATGGTTATCGAAGCAACGTGTCCGCAAAGCCTATAGGATAACCTAGCTAACGGTCGTGTCTCTAGAGTGTCAAAAACTATTTCTGCTAAACTATTTTGGAAACATCTCAATAGGATTCTTGTTTTCTCCTTATCTCTATTCTACTTCTCCGTCTATCTCATTTGTTTTGGAGTCTACTCTCGTACTCAATCTTTCAAAGTGTTAGGATCCTACGTGGGTGGACGTTTTTCTGAGCCTTTAACCTAATAGGTTCGATCATCGGAAGATTCCTGGTGGAAGAACATCGTCGTCACTCCGAGCAAGAATCTCTTGTTAGTGGTGTCGAGGAGATCAGCTGGAAGCATGAAGAATCGATAGTCGAATTTCTTTCCCCTCCCGGGTTAGCAGGTGGATTGCGAGGGCGCAATCCCTTGTTAGTGGTGTCGTCTGTAACACCTGGGGTGTTCCCCCTTAGTAGATTTGGTTGCTTCCTTTTTCTTTTTGCATCACATGCATCACATGAGCATTGCATCCTGTTTTCAAAACAACTCAAAATTCAAACCACTTTAAACTTTCAAAAACATGTCTAAAACTTCCAATTGAAAGTTGCAAACTAAATACCTCAAATTATTTTTCAATAGTTTGAAGTTGAAATTTATTCAATTTGCTTGCTAATAAAATTTTTCCCTTTTGTTAAAACCCTAATGGCAAATTAAACTTCAAATCAAATCCATTCATATTTGACATGATCCAATTGTGGTGTAACAATTAAAATCTCCCAAACCTATTTAAACTCACTAAATTTTCATAGTGTTTTATTAAATAAAACTTGTTATTTCAAAATTCCAATTGAAACCCTATTTGAAATTCAACTAACAATTTCAAATCAAATTAATATTTCAAATTGTTGCCAATAAGTTAACCTGCCCTTGTTGTTGCTGTTCTGTAAGTCAAATAAAAATAGTTTATAAAAAATTAAAACACCCCAAACCCCATTCCTTTTCTCTCTCTCTCTCTCTTCTCTACAAAAAAAAAAGAGAAAAGGAAAAAAGCAAAAGAAAGGAGACAGCCAACCCCAGCCCTTTTTCCTCCAGCCCATCCCCCTAAGCCCACTTCCCCTTTTTCTTTCCCCTCTCTGGCACATACCCCTTCAAGGGATCTTCTTCCTCCTTACGTCATCTGTACGAACCACCTCCCTACCGCTTGATCATCTCCTTTCCCCTCCGATGTGCAGCCGTACAGGCTCAACCCCTCCATAAAACAACGCCAGCCCCTCCTCCTTGCCCTAGCCCTAGCCACTACCCCCTCTCCCCGCCGCGGCGCCTCCCTTCTTCTCTGCACCACCTCCCCTCTGTATTCCTTCCTCTCTGAAACCTCAACCCACCACCACTGCCTCCTCATCACGGTGACGCCACGGCCACCTCGAGGTTCATCTGGTTAGGGGAATGGAACCGCCAAGTTCCCCTCGTCCTCACAGTACCCTCCGTTTCCCCCGAGGCACACCGGAGCTCCGCCGCCGTCCACGACTTTGCCGCCCGACACCACCGTGCCCCGTCCGTCTCCTTCCTCCCCCTCGCTGTGAGTCGCCACCTCTCCCTCGTTCCCTCTCCTCTCTGCCCTCGTGGCCCCACCTGCACACGGCCACCGCGCGAGCCCGCGCAGCCAACCGCACAGCAGCGAGCCGCGGCGAACGGCCACAGTGAGCAGCGATCCGCCGGCGGCCACGCGCCTGTCGACAGGTTCAGAGCACTGAACCTTTCGGGTTCAGTTAAAAACAGCCCCTAACTGCATGTTAAACTCCCCGAGTCCCCCCTACTGACAAGCATCCGCACCCAGCCGCACTGGCAACACACGCTTGCGCGCGAGCCCAGGTCTTGGGTTCGATTCCCCTAACCCCCACCTTTTTATTTCTGCGTTTTCTTTTCTGCCCGAATTTCAGCAACTCAGATCCGAGGCATTAACTCTAAAATCCATAAAAAATTGAATCTTGCTCCAAATTGAATGATTCAAAATCCTGTGGATTCATAATCTTGAGACCTTTCTACTAATGTCAAGTTTGCAACATGTTGCTGTAACAATTTTTGCACTAAATAATTAATTACTGAAAATGCAATAAAAATTGGAAACTTTGGAATTTCATAACTTTAGTTCTACTCATCCAATTTAAGCAAACTTGGACTCTAAAATTTTTTCTTAACAAACTCTACACATTGATATTTTATTTGGTCACAATTGAATTAAGTTTGAGCATGTTTCCCTCTGTTTACTAAAATGGGCAGAATAAGAATGATTATAAAAACTTGCTTAATAAATTCAATAATAACCCAAAAATTATGTTTAATAGCTCTAAATGTTCAATGTAACATTTGCTACATGTTTTCAACCTTTTCAATGCAATTTGTTTATTGTTTTCCCTAATTAAAAGTGGTGCAATAATTCAGTGCTTTAATTAAAACCTTTTAAATTGCAAAATTCATAACTTGGGCAATTCAAATCCAATTCCAACATGTAAAATATGTTTTCCATCCCATTTTTCATGAAATTTGCCAATATCAACTTTGCTTGCTGTTTTGAATAATTTAAATTGCTGAAAACAACTGTTTCTTAATTAATGCATTTAAAATTGTCAATTTAATAACTTGCTCCTCTAAAATCCAAATTCAACAAATGAAATATGTTTTCCATCTAAAATTGTGTGTTCTTTCCAAATATGAACTTTGTTATCTATTTTGAACAATAAAATGGGTGAAAACAACAAATTCTTGTGTAACACCTTTAAGGAACCAAAATTCCATAACTTAATAAATAAATTTCCAAACTGGGTAAACCTTATTTCTAATTGGTTCTATTGTTGTTATTTTGTTGTTTTCCTCATCCATGCATCATGCTAATCCACTTTCACCTATCGGTTAGTTGTAAAACAGTTATTTCAACCTTAACTCATGGGCTTTCCATATGTAATCCAAATTGCATATGGGTCCATTTAATTATGTTATGTTATCTTGTCAACTAGTTTATCTTGATGCATCAATTAAATTGTCATGCATCCATACCTTTGATCATGTTGGATCTTTTGCCGTAGTAGTAATTGTTGCATCCGGTGTTTGTTCGAGGTTCGTTGCTTCTTTCCGGATAGGACGTTGAGATGATGTGAGCAACGACAAGTTCCGTGGATGTACCTCTACTTGCTGGATTCCAGGCAAGTATACTCACTTGCTGCCATATGGCTACCTTTCATCACTTGTTACCGATTCTTTCCGTTGTTCTCATTCTAGCCTGTTGATTCGATGCTTGTGTCTCGATCCTATTATATGTTTACCTTGCAGCCATGATATAGCCTTCCTTCCACTTCCTATTAACTGTTGTTTGTTTACCCTGTTGGCCCTCGTGTCGTAGTTGCATGCTTAGTGTTGTTTGCGCTCAAGTCTCGTGGTCCGTCTTATCACCTGTTTAATCGATAGTTGGGTTTCAGTTCAATCAACAACATGTTAATGTTTTGGGTAATAATAATTTGATGTTAAGGCACCGGCAGGAGGCCCGGGTTAGAGTTTTGAGGCCTGCTAGTGTCGAACTTAATTAGGAAAAGAGTCTTGTCTACTGATCCATGATGAGCGTGCTCACCGCATCCGGGTGGTAGTATGGGACCCCCCTCAACTTAGACCTGATTTGCAGCTTGTCCGAAGAGCCACACTTAGTTTGGGTGTTCCATTTGCTCCTTTGCATAATGGGAGGCGCCCCCATGGTTACTGGTGATGGTTATGATGATGATGATGCATATAGGGCGAGGCCTGTGGTGCCAGGGGTGTGGTTTTCACCCTTGCGCTTAGGTTAGGCGGACTGGCCGGGACCTTATAGCTCCGTGGCTCCTAGGATGGGTTGTAGAGATGGTTTGGGTCGTGTCGAGCCAACCTGAGTTTTAGTTGGTGGCTTGAGTGTGTACGGGTACTGGAGCACACCCTGCAGGGATAAATCTTCTCGAGAAGCCGTGTTTTCCGCGGTTATGGATTACTTGGTGAAAGTACTGGCTAACAAGTACTCAGAACAACTTACACCTAATTAATAACAACTCGACTAGTAATAGGCATATTGTCACAATAACCTGATGTCACCCTAATCAACAGTGTGAGTTTCCTTGGGTTGCTTCCTTAGAAGGGGGTAACATTGGATGGCTTTGTTTGGGTGGTTAGTTGTAGTTGGTTACGATACGCTATCTCATCCCCCTCTTTTAGCCGGAAGTTGTAGTGTGTTTCTGTAGTTGGTTAGTGCAGCCCGTTGCCGCTTATTTGCAATAATCCCTTCCTTTCCGTTGAACCCAAAGTATTTGTATCTTGTGATGACTGGCTACGCCGGTATCTTGTGAGTATGGTTTATCCACTTGCCAGTACTTAACCGTACTGACCCACGAATCCTTTTTCGTGGCTGCATATTCAACATTGCAGTCAACAGGTTTGAAGTCTGACGACGTTAGCTTGGGAATCCCTCCGGCTTGGCCTGGGCAGGGATTGGACGCTCTCGGTTATCTTCAGGACTCTTAGTCCAATTTGTATCTTGTCCGTAGCCGGACGCTATGTTGTTTCTTCCGCTGTTATTTGGATCTTTGTATTGTATCCGTTGTATCCTTGGCTCGGTTGAGTCTTCTTGTATGTATCTTTTCTGTTGTTGTTGTGGATTATTCGTGAACTGTTGTAATGTTATCACAAGTGGCAACCTGGAATCGGTTATTATGTGGATTTTGGTGGGAACGCTGAAATCTGCATAGTGCCCGATCTCGGGGCGTGACAGACATCATTGAAATGGACTTCGTCACTGGTTTTCCAAAGTCCAAGAGGGGCAACGATGCAATCTTCGTTGTCATTGATCGACTCACTAAAGTCGCTCACTTCTTTCCTGTCAAAGAGACAATCTCAGCTAGTCAGTTAGCAGAGCTCTACACAGCAAAGATTGTTCCTCTTCATGGTGTTCCATTGGAAATAAGCTCAGACCGTGGAAGCATCTTCACTTCTCATTTCTGGAAAAGCTTTCAAGAAGCATTGGGCACCAAACTTCTGTTCAGCACAGCTTATCACCCTCAGTCTCAAGGGCAAGTCGAAAGAGTCAATCAGATTCTCGAGGATATGCTCAGAGCATGTGGTATCTCTTTTGGCATGAAATGGGAGGAATGTCTTCCATATGCTGAATTCTCCTACAACAACAGCTTCCAGGCAAGCCTAGGCATGGCACCATTTGAGGCTCTCTATGGCCGCAGATGCAGGAGTCCAATCAATTGGTCTGGAGCTGGTGAACGTTCACTCTTAGGCCCTGACATTGTTAAGGAAGCCGAAGAGAAAGTTCGCATCATTCGTGACAATCTGAGGATTGCTCAGTCTCATCAGAAAAGCTACTATGATAGCAAGCACAGGGACATGGTCTATGCACCTGGTGACAAAGCATATCTCCGTGTAACTCCCCTCAGAGGCACTCATCGTTTTGGTGTCAAAGGAAAGCTTGCGCCAAGATATATTGGTCCTTTCAACATTCTCTCAAGGCGTGCAGAAAATGCCTATCGTCTTGAACTTCCAGAAAAGCTATCCAAGGTGCACGATGTCGCACCCTGACTTCTAGAGGATACTCACCGTACGAACTGAATAGTAGATGATTGGGTTACGGGGCTTACCTGCTCCCGCATCCTCTTACGAGTAGGCCAACACTTATGTGTGACAACCAAACTCTACTATCTACCGTCGATGTAAACTATCCCATAGAGATCAAGATACTACCATTGACGTACTTCATACCATTAACAAATGGTACGTCAACGGCGTTAAACGAAATGATAACACAACCTATCTCTAAGACACAAAAGATGGAAATAAGTTGCAAATAGCTCTCACTAGAGCAGAGATAGCAAATACAATCATCCAGAGGACACATGTCCCAACATATCATCATTACATCTCAGCGGAAGCATTCAAAAGGTCTGAGTACAGACAAATCCAAATAGGCTTAAGAAGCCGGGAATGAAAGGAAAACGGAGCCCATCCACGTAGTCTCGGATCCTGCCCGGGTCCGCTATCTACTCGTCAGCAGCCTCGTCAAACTCCACGTAGTAGCCGTCACGGGGATCCTCGTAGTCGTAGTCTGCGGAAACCACAGCCCCAAAGGGGTCAGTACAACAACGTACTGGCAAGCAAGACTCACAGTTCACCAAAGTGTAGCCCGTCAACACCAAGCACAGATGCCTTGGGTTCAACGGAAGGAGGGGGATATAAAAGATGCTGCAACTGGCTGCACTAACCAACTACAGATTTGCTACAACTTCCGGCTAGCAGAAAGAAGATAAGATAGCGTATCGTAACCAACTACCAGCTAACTCCAAACAAACCCATCCTGGATCTCGCCCCTTATCCAAAGAAGCAATCCGAGGATAACTCACACAGTTGGATTAGTGAGGGTTCAGATTGTGTGTCATTAAGCCTATTACTAGTCAGATTGTTAATCATTAGGTTTAAGTTGTCCTGAGTACTTGTTAGCCAGTACTTTCACCAAGTAGTCCATAACCGCGGAAAACACGGCTTCTCGAGAAGATTTATCCCTGCAGGGGTGCACCAATTTAGCCGTACACGTAAGAATAACCCGCCAGATGGGATGCCTCCCACCAAGCGGGGCACTCAACACAACTCAACTCTTCTCCGCATCAAGCCCAAAGGACCCCGTGCAGTGAGCGCACGGCTAATCGAGCCCCCGAAGAAAAGGGGACCCTCATAGCACTCTAAGAACGTGTCTCCCTAAATGCCGACTACAAAAGTTTCTACCCTGGCCTGGGCTCGCAAAAACATGCATGCGGCAAATGGAAAACCCGAACTAAATGAGGCGACTTGGACGAGATGCGAATCGAATCAAATTGAGGGGGGCGCCAATACACGCTTCCCACGTGCGGTTAGTGCGCTCATCATGGATCAGTAGACAAGACCCTTTTCCTAATTAGGGTCGACACTAGCAGGCCTCAAAACCACGCAGGGCCTCCTGCCGGTGCCTTATCATCAAATTATTATTTAACAATAACATTAGCAGGATTCATTGATTAACCTCGAGCCCCAGAACATAAAGGAAATAGTAACAGAAAGTAACGGGTAACAGACTCGAGCAAAACAACCCTAAGCATGCTAGTAAGACTCAGGCAACAAGCAAAAGGTTATAGGTGTGGAGGTAAGGCAATATCAGGGTTAAAGGATATCATGTGATAGGTTCGTAACAGAAGCAACTATTCATAGGGCTAGCAGAATAGACAACGGAAAGTATCGGTAACCAATGTTGAAAGGAACAGAGTGGTTCATGTGAGTGATACCTTTCCTGCAAACCCAGTAGCCTGGTACTGAGCTAACTCCTTAGAAGGGGTGTCGTAAGTATCGTCTGTCTCAACGTCGTCGTCTATCCGAGAAGAAGAAAACAAACAACACAGAGAACAAACAATCAATAACATGGCATAGTGCACAATCATGGGATGATGCATGTCAATTTAATTGATGCATCAAAATAAACTAGTTGACATGGTAACACAATTTAAATGGACCCATATGCAATTTGAGTTGCATATGAAAAGCCCATGAATTATGGTTGAAACAATTGTTATACAACTAACCAACAGGTGAAAGTGGTTTAGTATGATGCATGGATGAGGAAAACGGCAAAATAACAACAATAGAAACAATTGGAAATAAGGTTTACCAATTTTGGAATTTTAGTTATTAAGTTAAGGAATTTTGGTTCCTTAAAGGTGTCACACAAGCATTTGTTGTTTTCATCAAGTTAAATTGTTCAAAACAGATAACAAAGTTCATATTTGAAAAGAACACAAAATTTTAGGTGGATTACATGTTTCACTTGTTGAAAAAGGAATTACAATGATTTACTTATGAATTAAACAAGTTTAAACCATATTTAAATGAAATTAATTCAAGTTTGAATTTATTTGAATTTTTTTATTTGTTCAAAACATTAAACCAAATTCATATTTGAAAAGGTTATACTTTTCTAGTTTGAAAACATATTTTATAAGTTCAAAAATAATTTATTTTGAGCAAGTTATGAATTTAGCAAATTTAAATGATTTAAACAAGGTTTAAATTATTTAAGCAATTTTAATTATTCAAATCATGAAACAAAATTTATATTGGAAAAAGGTGGTTTGAAATAGCATGGAAAACATATTTTATTTGCATTATTTGGATTAAGTATGAATTAGTTATGCAATTAATCAAATTTCAAATGAATTGTTTGAATTTGAAATTTGAATGCATTTGAATTATTCAAAACAGAAAACAAATGTAATAAACAGATAGATAATTAAATTTGGGGCAGTGTACATATTTTATTTTTATTATTTGGGTTTATAAAATAAAAGTTATTAGGGTTTTAGTGGCAGGGACCAAACTGTAAAAGCAAAGGACTTGTTTTTTAAAAGGAAAAAGCTGAAAACTATTTCTACTCTGCAGTGGCTAGCCCTAGCCACTGACAGAGGGCCCCTAGGCCACGGTGGCACGCGCGCGTGCACAGCAGCTGACAGGGGGGGCCACCCTGTCAGTGCACCGTGCAAAAATGTGGGTTTAATTCGCGAGAGCCAGGGATCGAACCCTGGGCTCGAGCGCGCGCGCACGCACTGCAACCACTGCGCTGGGCGAATCGTTCTTATCAGTAATACACGCGCAAACAGGTTATAGTTCAGTTACGAACTGAATTTTTAACTAACGAAAAACTTCTGAACTTTGACAGAGAAACGACGGTGGCGCAACGGCGGCGAGCTGCTGCGCTGCTGGACTCGTGGAAGCGTGCGTGCTGGTGCTGAGGAGTGCGTGCTGGTGTGCATGCTTGCGCAAGGCAGAGAGGAGGAAGGAGAGCACGGTGAGGAGGAGGAGGTGATCACCGGGAGGGTTGCAGAGGGAGGAGCTCGACGGCGATGGCACGGACGGCGGCGGTGCTGCAGGTCCCCTCGTGCTCCACGTAGGTGTCGGTGATGGAGAGGGAGCGGTGGCGGTTCCGTTCCCGGCTAGTCAGCGAGGAGGCACGCGGTGACGGCGGCGTTCATCGGCGAGATTCAGAGGGTGGCGACGGTGGGTGGTTGCAGAGAGGGGAGAACGCCGGTGAGAGAGAGGAGACGGCGGCGGAGCGAGGGGGATAGGGTAGGCCTAGGGTTAGGCTAGCTCGGGGGGTTCTAGGTTAGGCTATATAGGGGGAGGTGATCGCTGCTGGCCGTTCCCGCGGTACTGTCGTCGACGTGGAGGGGTTCGATGGCATGCCGTACTGCGGGAAGAAGAAGGGCGAAACGGTAAGTGAGCGTGGGCTGGGTTGGTGGGCTGGTGGGCGCAGCCCACCTGGCTGGCCTGCCCACCAAGCGTTTTCTTTTCTTATTTATGTTGTTTTCTCTTTTTTTTTGCAGAATTAGAATTAGGAGGAAAAAGAATGGTTTTTGAGTTAGGAAAAATCAGGGAAAATTTGTGTTGCTTAGTTATTGTGTCAGTACCCATTTGACACTTTTTGTTTTCCATAAAAGTTCAAAAATAAAACTGTTTGTAATTTAATTCAAATTTGAATGATTTTTGGATTAAGTGACTTATTGGAAACAAGAATTTAAATAGGGTGAACATATAATTTTAATTGGAAGCAAAATGATTATAATTGTGTTGTAATTTTCATAAGGTCAACATAGTTGCTGTTTGGAAAAATGTATTTGAATTTGGAAGCAATTTGAATTAAGTGAGTTATTAAAAGCCAATTTTAATAGTTTGAACCTTAAGGTTTAATGGAAACAAACGATGGAATGTTTTGGTCATTTTCATAATTTTAAAAAGAGTTGCTGGTTTGGAAATTAATTGAATTTGAAAAGGGTTTGGTATTACATGAATTTTTGATAGAAACAAAACAATACTTTTTGAAATCACAACTTTTATGGAAACAATTGATTGTTTTGATTTGAAATATCATTTTAGAAATTGTAACATCACAAGGATGAAACAAAAGGTTTGAATTTTGGTTTGAAATTCAAATAGAAAACAAAGGAAAACAAAGAAAAACAGAGGAAAACAAATGGAAAACAAGCAAAACAAATGCAATGAACATGATGTCATGATGCAAAACATAAAATAACAGAGAGTAAACATTCTAATGGCTATTTTTCATACTTGGAATGTTACACACGATGTGTTTCACGTGTCACAGCTCAAGAGGTGCTTCAACGATCCAGGTCGTGCAGTTGATCATGATTCCATTGATCTGCAAGAAGACCTCTCTTATGAAGAGCATCCTGTTCGCATTCTCGATGAGACCGAGCGTAAAAATCGCAACAAGAGCACCAAGTTCTGAAAAGTGCAGTGGTCTCATCATTCCGATAAAGAGGCAACGTGGGAGACCGAAGAGGATCTTCGCAAGAAGTATCCGGACCTTTTCTCTTCTCAGTAGGAATCTCGGGGCGCGATTCCCAAGTATGAAAAACACCTTTAGAATGTTTGTTTTTTGTTAATTTATGCTTTGCATCATGTCATCATAAGCTTTGCATATGTTTTCCATTTGTTTTCCCTTGTTTTTCCATATGAATTTCAAACAAATTTGAAATTCTTGTTTCATACTTGTTCTGTTACAATTTTTCAAATGAAAATTACAAATCAAACCAATCATTTGTTCCTAATAAACTTGAAATTAAAAACTATTAAGTTGCTTCTTTCAATTATTCAATTAATACCAAAATTCAATCAAATCCATTTGAATTTTAAACAGCAACCAACTTTGAATTTTTGAAAAACAGAAAGTTGCACACTTGTGCTTTTGTGATAAATAACTCATAAAAATTTATCCCCAAATTTTTCAATCACAAAAACCCTACCATTTCTCTTCTTTCTTTCCTTTTTCTTTTCTGCAAAAAAAAAACAGAATCAGAAAACAGGAAAAAAAAACAGAGAGGGGAGAGGGCAGGCCAGCCCGGTGGGCTGAGCCCACCACTCCTACCCCAGGCCCAAACCCCTTACCTGTCGCTTTCCCCTACCTCGGTACGGAGACACAGAGAGGAGGGGGCTCCCCCACCGAGCAGGAGCTCACCTGCTCCCCCTCCTCCCTATATCTAGCCCCTAGGCCGTGCCCTAGTCCTCCTCTCACTCCTCCATCTCCCAGCCGCCGCCAATTCCTCCTCCTCCCTCTCAGATCCCCTTCTTCTTTCCTCTGTTCCTCTCTGAATTTTTTCTGCAATCGACATGGCCGGAGCTTGATCGTCGTGGGGTAGTGGTGGTGGTCGCCGTCGAGGGTTTTGCTGCGCGGGAACGGGGTCGCCACACCTCCCTCTCCCTCCTCGCTTCATCGCCGGGGGCTGGGAAGCACACGATCACCGCCGTCGTCCACTTCTCCGTCGTCGGCCACCTCCACAGCACTGAGCACGTTCCCCTCTTCTTCTACCCCCTCCCGGTGAGCACCACCTCTCCTTTCTCTCTCTCCACTTCCCCTCTGCTTCCTCTACCCGCGAGCATGCAGCACGACGCACGCAGGCACGCACAGCGGCAGCAGCGCGCAGCTAGCCGCCGGCGGCCATCGACTGTCGCTAAGTTCAGTCAGTTAACGAACGAGGCAACGCCACAAAACCCCACGGTCTCCTTCTCTGTCACGAAACGCTCAGCAGCCCAACTGGCCAGCGCGCTGCGCCCGCGCACCCACGGCGCGGGTTCGATTCCTCACCGCAGCGATTAAATCCCACACCTTTTTGCTCGTTGCCACGCGCGCGCGGGAGTGGCCCACCTGTCTGTGGCTCTGCGAGCCCAGTCAGCACCCACCCGCAGCCACGCAGGCGCCAACTGGGCACTGGCCCACTGCCAGTGACCCAGGGGCTGCTCTGGATGCGTAGAAAAACTCCAGGGACCTATTCTGTATTTCTTTTTCGCACCTAGACCCCTGGATAAGAATTAAAACTGTTTAAATCACAGATTAGCCCCTGCATTTAAAATTCAAATAACTTTTGTATTTCAAATCCAAACTTAATAAATAAAATATGTTTTCTGTACCAAATTTAATTCTCTACATGTTTAAATCATTTGTTTACTGTTTTGAACATTTCAAATGTTTTCAAAAATTCAAATTCAAACAACTATTTCAAATTTGGTCAAATTTATAACTAATTCAAATTTAATTCAAATGTCACATATAAAATATGTTTTCCATGCAAAATTGAACCACCTTTCCAAATATAAACTTTATTTCCTGTTTTGAATAATTAAATTTGGTTAAATAATTTAAACCTTGTTTAAATCATTTAAATTTGCTAAATTCATAACTTGGTCAAATTAAATTCTTTTTGAACATATAAAATATGTTTTCAAACCAGAAAAGTATAAACTTTCCAAATATGAATTTTATTTAATGTTTTGAACAAATAAAAATTCAAATAATTTCATACTTGAATTAAATTCATTTAAATCTTGTTTAAACTTGTTTAATTCATAATTAATTCATTTTAAATCCTTTGTCAACAAATGAAACATGTATTCCACCTAAAATTTTGTGTTCTTTCCAAATATAAACTTTGTATATATTTTTGAACATTTAAAATTGGTGAAAACAACAAATGCTTGTGTAACTCATTTAAGAAGCCAAATTTCATAACCTAATAAATAAATTTCCAAACTTGGTAAACACCTTTTCAAATTGAAACTATTGTTGTTTTCTTATTGTTTTCTTCATCCATGCATCATTCTAATCAACTTTCACATGATGGTTATTTGTAGATCATTTAATCCAACCTTAATTCATGGGCTTTCCATATGCAATCCAAAGTGCATATGGTCCCATTTAATTATGTTACCATGTCAACTAGCTCATCTTTGATGCATCAATTAAACTGTCATGCATCATCCCATGATTGTGCATTATGCCATGTTATTGATTGTTTGTCTCTCTGCGTTGTTTGTTTGCTTCTTCTCGAATAGACGACGACGTTGAGACAGACGAGGTTTACGACACTACTTCTGAGGAGTTAGCCCAGTACCAGGCTACTGAGTTTGCAGGCAAGTATTCACTCACATGAACCATTGTGTCCTTTCCACACTGGATATCGATACTTTCCGTTGTCTAATCTGCTAGCCTTAAGATTTGATGCTTGTGTTCCGATCCTATCACATGTTATTCCGTAACCCTGATATAGCCTCACCTCCACACCTATAACCCCGTTGCTTGTTGTCTGTGTCTTACTAGCATGCTTAGGGTTGTTTATGCTCGAGTCTGTTGTCCGTTATTTCTGTTACCATATTTATTATGTCCTGGGGGCTCGATGTTTAAACAACAACCTGTTAATGTTTGAGGTAATGCTAATTTGATGATAAGGCACCGGCAGGAGGCCGGGTATGGTTTTGAGGCCTGCTAGTGTCGAACTCAGGAAAAGTTCTTGTCCTCTGGATCCATGTTGAGCACGCTAACCGCATGTGGGAAGCGTGTATGGGCTCCCCCCGCAACTCTGATTCGATTCGCATCTCGTCCAAATCGCCACACTTAGTTCGGGCTTTCCATTTGATGCACGCATATGCAGGTACGAACCCTCAGCGCCAGGGTGGAACTTTTGTAGTCGGCATTTAGGGCGGCGTGGTCTTCCAGTGCTATGAGGGTCCCCCTTTTCTTCGTGGGGGCTCGATTAGCCGCGCACGCACAGCACGTGGTTCTTTGGGCTTGATGCGAAGAAGTGTTGGGTTGTGTTGAGTGTTTCGCTTGGTGGGTTTGATCCCCGTCTGGCGGGATATTCTTACGTGTACGGCCAAATTGGTGCACCCCTGCAGGGTTAAATCTTCTCAAGAAGCCGTGTTGTCCGCGGTTATGGATGACTTGGTGATAGGGCTGGCTAACAAGGATTAGACAACTTACACCTAATTAATAATAAGTTGACTAGTAATAGGCTTATCGACACAATAACTGGAACCTTCATTAATCCAACTGTGTGAGTTATTCTCGGATTGCTTCTTTGGATAAGGGGCGAGATCCAGGATGGGTTTGTTTGAGGTTAGTGGTAGTTGGTTCCGATACGCTATCTTATCCCCTTCTTTTAGCCGGATGTTGTAGCGTGTCTCTGTAGTTCGTTAGGCAGCCCGCTGCCGCACTTTTGTATCACCTATCTTCCGTTGAACCCAAAGCATATGTACTTGGTGTTGCCGGGTACACTTTGGTATCTTGTGCGTCTTGCTTGCCAGTACTTGTCTGTACTGACCCCTTTGGGGCTGCGTGTTCTGCAGACTACGTTTCTGAGGATCCCCATGGTGGCTACTACGTGGAGTATGACGAGGCTGCTGACGATTAGATAGCGGACCTGGGCAGGATCCGAGACATCGTGGATGGGCTCCGTCTTTTCGTTTCCGGCCTCTTAGGCCTATTTGGATCTTGTCTGTACTCATACACTTTGGATGCTTCCGTTGTGTTGTAATGATGACTTGTTGGCACATGTGTCCTCTGGATGATTGTATTTGCTATCTCTGCTCTAGTGAGAGTTATTTGCAACTTATTTCAATCTTTTGTGTCTTAGAGATATGTTGTGATATCACTTGTTCAAATGCCGTTGACGTACCATGTGTGTATGTTATGAAGTACGTCAATGGAAGTGTTCGGATTTCCATGGGATGGTTTGCGCAGACGATGTATAGTAGAGATTGGTTGTCACACTATATGTGTTGGCCTACTCGTAAGAGGTGCGGGTGCAGGTAGGCCCCGTAATCCAATCATGTACTGTTTAACGGACTGTGAGTATCCTCTAGAAGTCCGGGTGTATGACCTGGTACTGGGCTAACTCCTCTGAAGTGGTATCGTAAACCTCGTATGTCTCAACGTCGTCGTCTATTCAAGATGAAGCAAACAAACAACAAAGAGGGACGGACAATCAATAACATGACATAATTCACAAACATGGGATGATGCATGACATGTTAATTGGTGCATCAAAGGTAAGCTAGAGACATTATAGCCAGTATTAAATGGACCCATATGCAATTGAATTGCATTTGGTAAAAGTCCATATGCATTAACTGAGGGTTTAATGAATTATAACTAAACATTTTGTTGAAGTGGATTAAATGCATGAGAGATGATACAAATAGCAAGGAAATGATCTTAGCTTCACTTAGGTATTTTACTTGCCAATTTTTCAGTTGTAAATATTTAATTATGGCTTTTGGCATTTTAATTGAACAAAATTCAGTACTGAAATTAGTGCAAAGTTTAGTTTCTCAAAACATTTATTTTATTGTATATTTGGATAGAGCATGTAATTCTAATTGGCAAACATATTTAGTTTGCTCCAATTGGAATTTGTATGCCCAAGATATGATTTTTGCAATGTTTAAAGCATTTAACAAATAATAATTGTTTTCAGCATTTTAAATTATTCAAAACCAGAAATAAAGTTGATATTAGTGTAGAGAATTCAAAATTGAATGGATTTCATGTTTTAAGTTTTCTGTTTTGAGCAAATATGCAAAACATATGAATTTTAGAAGTTTTAATTAAATCCTGGAATTTAAATAGAGGACAGAGACTTTTGTCACGCAGGGCAGACCTGCCCTGGGTCACTGACCAGTGGGCCAGCACCCAGCTGGCGCCTGCGTGGCGTGCGAGTGTGGGCTGGCGTGGCCTCCACGTCGCTGACGCGTGGGGCCCGCGTGCGCGCGTGGCAAAGAGAGAAAAAAAGGGGGCCTTTATTCCGCGCGGGGAGGGATCGAACCCGCGCCCTCGGGCGTGCGCGCGTGAGGCCTGTGCCACTGGGCTGGACTGCGGTTTGTGATGGATCTGGAGGGCTTGGGGTTTTGAGGTGGATCCCGTGCGGAAATTTCTGAAACCAAACCAAGTTCAGTTTCTGAACTTTGGTCGACTGACGGACGGAAACGCCGGTGGCAGGGGAGGCCGGCCGCGCGGCTCGCTGCGTGCGCGGTGCGTGAGCGTGCAGCGGGCGCGTGCAGGGGGAAAGAGGAGGACGGAGACGTGCTCACCAGACTTGTAGACGACGAAGGAGAAGGGCGTCGGCGTGCGGCCTGTCCGGCAGGCTCTGAACCTTGCCGAACGGAGGAGGAGGACGGAGGGCGCTGCCGACGTCGTCCTGGTGCGCCTTCAGCCCGGTCGTGGCGTCCAGCGTGGAGAGGGAACGTCGGCGTTTCCGTTCCCGCAGCTAGTCCGGTCGGGAAGACTCCATGGCGTCGTGGTCGTCGGCGATTCTCCCTTCTGCTTCCAACCCCCGAGCGCCAAGAACAGAGAAAGAACGGGAGGAAGAAAAGAGGGGAACGGCGGCGCCGTGAACAGTGCGAGGAAGGAGGGGATTAGGGCAGCGATGTGGCTGCCGCGGCGGCTTTATAGGAGGAGGGAGCAGGTGGGGAGGAGCTGCAGGTGGGGGAGCCCTCCCTGCTCTGTGTCTCCGTACGATGGAGAAGAAGGGGAGGAGGGGCCGTGAGGCCGTGTGGGCTGGGCCTCCTGGGGTGGTAGGTGGGCCAAACGGCCTGCCTCCCCCAGCAGCTTTTATTTTAATTCTTTTTCTTTCCTTTTTTTTGTAGAAAAGGAATAAGAAAGAAAATAGAAGGGGTTTTTGAGATCCAAAAATTATAGTGATAATTTTTATAAGTTCCTTATTGAAAATTCCCAGTTGCACCAACTTTTGTTTTTCAAAATTTTAATTATTTGTTGCTGTTTGAAATTTAAATGAATTTGCTTGAATTTTGCAATAATTGAATTATTTGAAAGCTTAACCAAGTCAATTATGTGAAAATTCAAGTTTATGGAAAACGATTGAATTGTTTAAGTTGGTGAAATGTTTTGAAGAAATTGGAACATACCAAGTATGAATCAATTGGTTTGAAATTGAATTGAATTTCAATTGGAAACCAGCAAGATTCAAAAGAAAACAAGTTGCAATGCAGATGATGCATGATGCAAAACATAAATTAACAAGAAGCAAAACATTCTAAGGTTGTTTTCATACTTGGGATGTTACAATGGTTGACCCACCAACGAAAAAAAGGGATGTCGTCGTTCTGATTCCGTAGTACACCACTAGGGGCGAGAGGAGAAGAACCGCCGCCGGCCGGGAAGGAGCTGTGATTTCAGCACAAGCGGGCTGGAGGTGCCCCAGTTCTCCTCTGTATCCTCTCTCTCCTCTGACCTTCTTTGCATTCTATATATTTAGATCCGGATATTCTTGATTCTACAAAAAACAGTAGCCTTAGTATGCAATCCTGCAAGCCAATCGTTAGATTGTGTGAGATTTTGGGGTTACTTTTTGACATGTCAGATCCCGGATTTTTGTTCTTTTAGCACTGCGTATGTTTAGTTTGTAGCAAAACTTTGATTCATCAAATGAGTCTGCAGATTGTAACAGATCATGGTTGCACCATAGAGTGAGATCTCACTTTATTTCCTATCCCTTCCCGGGCCTTGACTTGGATAGGAAATTGCAAGATTGAACGTGTCTATTTACACGTTTGCCAGTTTCACTCTGAATTGCTTCCTGTATGTTCAAATGTAGATTAACGTCAACATAATCTTATTTGGCAGAGGGAAGGCAGGTCCGATTCGTCGAGTTTCTAAATTTATAAGATGTATGCAAATATGTGTTATTGTGCTTTGATCACTAATCCTATTCCATTTGATTTTTCTTCGCCATTCATGTGTACAAGAGGTTGAGGGAGCCAATTATTCTATTGGCAGTTATCTCGAAGTGATTGTATATGAAACCGAGTCTAAATATCATCTAAAACATTTGTTTTCTGAAGTACCGGCCATTTGATCAAGTTGTTACAGAATTAGTTCAATCAACAATAATGTTCAGTCTTTGAGGACACTAACAAAGGCACTTGGCAACAAAACCTAATGCAGTTGTTTCTTCTCTAGGGAATACATGATTTCGTATTATTTGGACGAAGCGACTCAATGATAAACTTCTCATAAAATGCATCGGAAATATTTTAACCTAATTCAAGTTAGATCTTAAATAATGTTTTTATAGGTCTGTAGCAACGCACGGGTTCTTTGCTATCATTGAGTAAAGTCAGATCTCATGGGGATGGATGTTGCAGGAAGTCATATCTCCCTTTCCCATGCAGTTATCGAAATGGAGAGTTATTTCATTGACACTGGATGAGGAAAATTTAACTTGAGAGATGTAAATTATGTATGAAAATATCAAGAGAGGAGACTGTGAGATGGAGGATATCGAATCTGGAGGAATAGCTCGGTATTTAGATGAAACATTGAGGAAGATAGCCAGCATCATTTCGAAATTGCTATTTGAAAAGGTAGGATTGTGAAAGAAAAATCCCTGAGCTGTCGATATATGATATATTCTCATTGTTGTTTTACAAGGAAATATACTTCCACTGTTGTTTGGCTACTTGCAACAATTTTTATTCTCTAAACACATCATGTATGATATCTTGAAATGGAACTTGGAAGTTTTCCATGTGAGCCTAACTGTATAGTATAATTTCAACATTATAGAATGTGCCATATGACATGTATGATACTATAAAATGGCTTGAGTTTTCTTAACGTGGGCCTAATTTTAGTATGATTTTCAACATTTTTAGCATGTGCCGCTATGACATGTATGATACCATAAAATGGCTTGATTTTTTTTACGTGCGACTAATTTTATTCCGATTTTAAATTATATTTTATTTACTTAGTTTCCCTTATAATTTGGTAAATTTTAATATGAACGAGCTAATTGTATTCCCAAATATTTCTGTATAATATTTTTAACTTCTACATACAGAAGACTGAAAATCAGGTGCTGATTTTTTATTTCTAATGCCAGTTCTTTTAAGAAGATTGATGTAGAATACAAGAGAACTAAATCTCAAGCAAAACCAAAAAAAATTAAATGGTACAAACCAAAGTGAATGTGAATATAAATTTTTTTGGTCTAGATTTAGGAGCACATATTGAGTTAATTTAAAACCGTTGCAATGCACGGGCATTTTGCTAGTATGTATATATATTTATTTATTTTTGAAAGTAAAAACCACTATATTAAGCAAGCAAGCCGCCTCATTAAAAACCTTCCAGTCCCCTTAGGTACCCTGGTAAGGAAAAGAGTGCGTAAGAAACTTGCTGCCCCTCACACAACTGTTACATCGTTTATGAGTGTATCAAGGATAAAGCTAGGGGGTTCATCGACCCAGTTACATTGATCATTATAAGCAAAGCAGAACCTAGCTATCTCATGCGCCACTTGATTTGCTTCTCTAGGGCAGTGTTGGAAGGAAACATTCCCAATAAGAGATATCTGGTCCACACAATCAGCATAGATAGATGAAGACTCACTCCACCACCTAGAAACTCCATTGCAAGCTTCAATGGTTTCCATTGAATCAGATTCTGCTATGATATTATGGATGCCCAATCTGTTTGCCAAGTATAAACGTTCTTTCATTGCTAGAGCCTCTGCCATTGACGCGGAAGGGATATTAGTTAGAGGAATACATGAAGCAGCAACAAATGTGCCTTCATAATCACGAAGTACCGCCCCAACAGCTCCTGCTTGTTTATCTGCAAAATAAGATGCATCGACATTGAGTTTAATAAATCTTGGTTCTGGAAGTTGCCATTTAGTATCCTCTCTTTGAGTTTGTTTCTCGTGCACTTTGCCTGCATTTGCCGTGATCGCTAGGATCGACATTTTACATCTGTGAAGGGGTGGTATATTCTCATTATGAGTCCGTTGTCGGCGAATCCACCATAGGTACCAACAACATACCGCAATGGTCTCCTTAACTGCCACCCTAGTAAACCCGGGCAGTGGCTTATCCGGTAGCCTTAATAAGAATTCCAATATCGCTGATCCAGCTCTATCCGTCTCCAATGCCTCATCGATCATCTCTGTCAGTCCTAGGCTACTCCACAACTCCTTTGCCGTGTTGCATTGGAAAAGGAGATGCCTAATATCTTCAGCACTTTGATTACAGATGGGGCAGCTCCCAGTTGTTCCAATATGGCGATTAGCAAGGACGCTCTTGACCGGTATGATTCCATGAAGGGCTCTCCAAATAAACATTTTAATTTTGCTTGGTATCTTAAGTCGCCAAATTGTCGTCCACACCGGATTAGAGATCGATCCACCAGGAAGATTAAGTTGGGTTGCAGATGGCCCAAACTGGTGGTTCCACTGACAATGGTATCCAGAGCGTACTGTGTACCTCCCATGGGAGGTGAAGTTCCAGGCAATAAAATCATCAAATCCGTTAGTATTTAATCTAATTTGTAAGATCCGTTCTGCATCTACCGGGAAAAAAATTTCTCTAATCCGCTGCTCATTCCAAAGACCAGTTATTGGGCAAATTAACTCACTGACCTGAGTGTATACGGTCTCTCCCCTCGGTGTGATGATTTTCCTGTCCGAGCTCGAGGGAATCCATGGATCGGTCCAAATTTTAATATTTTCACCCGTGCCTACTCTCCAAATAAATCCTCTCTTAAATGTCGTCAACCCCGCAAGGACACTCTGCCATGTGAAGGAAGACCCTGCCTTTTGGTCCAGCGGAAAGAATATCACCACTTGGGTAATATTTGGCTCTAAGTACCCGAGCGCAAAGAGACTCAGGATCTTCAATAAGTCTCCAAACTTGTTTTGCTAACATAGCCAGGTTAAAGGAATGGAGGTCCCTAAAACCCATGCCACCCTGATTCTTCGGACAACATAATTTCCACCAGATAAAACAATGCATTTTATTGCTGTTTTCATCATCTCCCCACCAAAACTTGGATATGGCATCCATCATATTCTTACAAACCCCCTTCGGAATTAGGAACACTGACATAGCATAAACCGGTATTGCTTGTGCCACAGCTTTTAATAAGATTTCCTTACCTCCAATTGAAAGGTGCTTCTCCTTCCATCCATTAATACGCTGAATTATCCTTTCAACAAAGTGCTTAAAACAATCGCTTCTGTCAGCTCCCACTAGAGCAGGTAGCCCTAAGTATTTATCAGACAAGGCTTCTGTATTGATGTGTAGAGCCTCACAAATTTCCGCTCTTAAAATCGCATGCGTATTAGGAGAGAAAAATATACTTGATTTAGCCACACTTACCTGTTGTCCTGAGTTTGCACAATAGGATTCCAGAACTTGCTGTAATGAAGTTGCATTAGTCATATCTGCCTTCATGAGAATAAGGGAGTCGTCAGCGAATAAAAGGTGTGAAACTGACGGTGCATTTCTGCACACCCTGATCCCATTGATGCCACCAACTTCTTCTTCGTGCAGCAGCGAACTCGATAATCCTTCAGCACATAACAGGAACAAATAGGGGGAGAGTGGATCTCCTTGTCTCAATCCTCTGGAAGGGGTAAACATGTCCGTCTCTTCTGAATTAAACCTCACTTGGTACCTCACTGAAGTGATACATGCCATCATAAGAGAAATCCATCTTTCAGCAAATCCCAATTTCCTCATCATTTTCTCCATAAAGGTCAACTCCACTCGATCATATGCTTTATGCATATCCAATTTAACAGCACATAGACCTGATAAGCCCCTCCTCTTATTCTTGATTGCATGAATACTCTCGTAAGCAACAAGAATATTATCAGTAATAAGCCTCCCTGGTACGAATGCACTCTGCATAGGCGAAATAATTTCCGGGAGAATTTCTTTCAATCGAAGTGCCAACATCTTTGATATAATTTTGTAGATCACATTACAAAGACTTATAGGCCGAAATTGGGTGATAAGCTCCGGGTCATCCGTCTTCGGTATTAAAACCACCGTTGTATCATTCCAGCCGTTTGGTATGACTCCATTATTAAGCGCTTGCAAAACCTCATTTGATATTTCTTCTCCACAAATACTCCAAAAGTTTTTATAGAAAATTGCGTGCAATCCGTCAGGGCCTGGGGCTTTCAGGTCTCCAATACTGAACGCCGCCTTCTTGACATCCTCTACCGAAAACGGCGCAAGAAGTTTCTCGTTTTGAGCTTGAGTAACTTTCTGTTGGATCTTCTCGAGAAATATCGGATCTACATCCTGTACCTCGGATGTAAAAAGATTAGAAAAATAATTAAAGACTATAGGTTTTAGGTACTCCATACCTTCGACAAACTCATCATTGTTATCCTTCAAACGTTTAATGAAGTTCTTTTTACGACGAGCCATCGCAAAATTGTGAAAAAAGGATGTGTTTCTGTCCCCTTGCTTGAGCCAGTTCGCCCTAGCTCTCTGTATCCAACTGATCTCCTCTTGTTTTAGGAGAATTTCGATCAACTCAGCCATCTCTTTAGCTTTTGCTTCACTCTCATCATTAATTAATCCACTGACAGCTTTCTCAAATTCCTTTTGGGCGTTTCTAATTCTTTGTTTCGGTTTTTTGAGCACCTTTTTGTCCCACTCATGCAACGCCCCATGAAGATGCTCTAACTTAGCTAGTACACCACTTCCTTGTAAATCTGTATATGCTTTCTCCCAAGCCTGATGAACAATGTCTCGAAAATTCTTTTCCTGTAACCACTTTGCTTCAAAACGCTTAGAGCTATATTTAGGTTGAGTCACATCAGCATGATAATTTGTATTTAAGAGTATTGGGCGATGATCAGATCTAGCAAAACCCAAGTGTTGGACTGCCGCCCCAGGATGCATGGTCCTCCACGTACTGTTAGCAACACCTCTGTCTAGCCTTTCGCGAATGCGACCTCTCTTCCATGTGAACGGGTCTCCGAGGAATCCAAGATCATGGAGATCGCAGTCCTCTAAGACATTGCGGAAATTTTGCATATACCTTTCCGGTCTTGGGTTACCTCCATCTTTTTCATGAGAAAACATAATCTCGTTAAGGTCCCCAATAACCACCCAGGGTAAATCATGCTGGTTCTTTAATTCTCTCATTTTGTCCCATGTTTTGTACATGTCTTGCCATTTAGGTTCACCGTAGATACCAGTAAGCCTCCATATTTTGTTATTTGCCTCCACAACACGAACATCAATGTATTTGGGCGCTGAAAATATAGGTTGGATTACAATTTCTCTCTTCCACATCAACAAGATACCACCACTTCGCGTAGTCGTTGGTTGAACGATTTTGAAGTCCATCTTTAATTGCCTTCTCAAACAATCAGCCGGATATTCATCGAGGTGGGTCTCCGAAAGGAACACCACATCGGGATCACATCGCCTTCGAACATCCGAAAGCGCTCGAACTGTCGGGGTGTTCCCCAGCCCCTGACAGTTCATAGATAAAATTTTCATTGCGCTCGGACGGAACCCACATTGGGGCCCGCCGATCCTAGCGAAGGGGAGATAGCTCCAGCCTTCATAAAATTTGCCTCCTCATCCTCCTTCTCTTTCAGTTTTGTAGTTGGTTCCTTCTCTACAATATCATCATCACTTCCTTCATTCTCATTGGCATCCACTGCATCACCACTATTTGCTTTCTGCTTTTTCTTATTCATATTTTTCTGTGGAGTGGCGAGGGGATTTTTCTCTGTACCTAATTCCTTGCACAGTTCCTCCTCATATACCGGTGCCAGGATACTGGAACCCATCAGCACCATAGCTTGGTTACTTTCCACATCGAAGGTGGAGTCCATGGCTAGACGTTTCCTTGCTCCTGGACCATTTTCTGTCATTAGAATCTCCTGAGTTTCATCAAGTCTTGGATTGGCTAAAGGAATATCTGGATTGGCCCCTGTTTCAGCTGTATTGTAATCATCGCCAACTAATCGGGCCATATTTAGAAGCACCACTCCCATAATCAGCAGAAGCATGTGTATTCCTACCACCTCGATCACCTCGACCAAAACCTTGACGCCCACCTCGAGCTCCAGAGCCTTCATTATCTGGGTATCCTCTGCCGTGTCTAGCACCACGCCCTTGGCTAAAACGGCCGCCTCCTCTACCCCTCTTAGGGGTCAACATGAATGTTCCCCATTGTAATTTATCCTCCTCAAATTCTCCTGTCCCACATTCTTGGTGCCAGTGTCCTAGTAACCCACAAGCAAAGCAGAACGTCGGTAGTTTTTCATACTTAACCTGATAAAATTCCGTTTTTCCTTGCCTTGTGAAGCTTACAAAGCGAGTAAGCTTTTGATGAACGTCAATTTTTACTCTGGCCCTGATAAACTGACCAACAAAACCGCTCGACAGGGTTATCTGTAGTTCTTGAACCTCGCCAATACGTTTTGCCAAATTCTTCACAAACTCTTCTTTTTTTAGCACACCATCAGGTAGTTTGTGGATCTGGCTCCAAGTTTCTAGTCTGTCCAGTTTGATAGTCTCTGGGTTTGAGAACCCGTCATACTCAACCATGATAACTGCGCCAAAGCCTCTAAATTCCCATGGTCCTTGGTGCAAGGCCATGTTCCAATCTGCGAGACAATTGAACTGAATTGAAAACAAATTTGGGTTAATTCTTCGCCATATTACCTTTTGTGCTGGATTCCAAGCGGCTCTCATGTCGGCGATCAGAGCACCTTGGCTGAAAGTTTTAGATGTGAGAACACGTGCCAATGCCAGCCACTTTGATCCTTCAGCCGGGGCTTCAACTTCATCCTCCCAGACTAGATCATCTAATTCTTGTTCCTCCAGGTGGAGGCGCTACAGCAAAGACGCGGGATCATCTGCTGGTTCCTTGCGGGAACTATTACTCCCCTCTGCATCCATCCCCAAAGTGATTTTAGGGATCCGATGGTTAGGGCTAACACACCCAGGTTATCCTAGAGTTGCGTGAGGGATTCTCGATCACCAGGTGAGAAGATTCACCGGAATAATGAAAACTCGCGGCGTTTTCATTATTCCGGTGAATCTTCTCACCTGGTGACCGAGAAACTCTATTAGACACACTGGGTGCAGAATTACTTATTCTCTACCCGGGTCATCGACCGAGTCGTCCTTCCGCCTGATTCGATCCAAAGTGGTTTGGACCGCCCACCGTGCGTAATTTCCTTTTACTTTTTACTTTGACGGTTCAATTTCTGAGCGAGCCCACTACGGCAGTACCCAATCGCACCTCCTTTTTTTTGAATAATAGCAGGAGAGCTGCTATGTTTATTTCAAAGTTAGGGAAGCACTTTACAGAGGTAAACTTAAGAAAACACAAAGAAAAGGGTTTTTAACCCTAAAAACGGAAAAAGGAGAAAAGAAACCCATCAGCCGGGATCAAAAGGCACCCCTCCTGCCTGCTCCCGCAGCACCAGTGGCGCCCCAGCTTGGATCCAAACTTTTGCCTCATCTTTTATTCGATTGTTAAGCGCAATCCCACTTAACTCCTTATTTTCGAAAACTCTCCTATTCCGCTCACGCCAAATCTCCCAGCAAACTAATTTCAAGCAGGTTGAGGCAGACTTTTTCCTTTCCTTAGATGAGGAAAGTCGTACTGCCTGAAACCATTCGCCAAGCGACACCGTTGAGGAACCCCAAGTTACCGGGTTCAAACTAGCCTCCCCGAAGGTTGACGCTGCCCGCGCCCACACAAGCCTGCTGTATGGGCACTCCCGAAAGAGGTGACTTGCTGTTTCTAGATTTCTGCGACATAGCGGGCAGAAATAGTCATTTGGCCATCCCCGTCGCAGCAGTTTGTCAGCCGTGAGCACCCTTCCCAGCAGTAGAGTCCAGATGAAGAATTTGCATTTTGCCGGAGCCCATCCCTTCCAAACAGCTTCCTGGAAGAAGGACCTCTCCGCTCCCAGAAATTGCAACCTATATGCCGCACTAGCTGAATAAACGCTCTTTGGCCCGTAACACCATGTGATCTTGTCTTGTTCTTGAGATAGCCGAACTTGGTCCAAACCGTCCGCCAATTTGATCAGCTGGTCGGTGTGCTGCAAGTCCAAGGAGAACCTTAGGTCCGTAAGCCATTTGTCATTGCTTAGTGCATCTTCTACCGTCCTGTTCTTGCGAACCGAGATCTTGAAAAGATCAGGTGCCATTACAGCTGGCACTTGTCCCATTAACCACTTGTCAGTCCAGAACTTCGTCTTTTTTCCATTGCCAAGTGTGACTATAGTTGCTGTCGTGAACATGGAGCGGTCGGTCTTGTTGCAAGGAAGGGGGAAGTGCGCCCATGGCTTTGCAGGGTCCTCCCACCTCTGCCAAAGCCAGCGTAGCCTCAGCGCCCTACTAAAGGCGGAGATACAGTGTATCCCCAGGCCACCTAGTGACTTAGGCCTACATACTTGCTTCCAGCTCACCCTGCATTTGCCTCCTCCACAGGTGGATTCTCCCGCCCAAAGCCAAGCTCTCCTGCGCCTGTCAAATTCCTTCCTCACCCAAGCTGGCATATCATGAATACCCATTTGGTAGACCGCAAGGGATGTTAGAACCGAGTTCAGCAAAACAAGTCGCCCTGCTTTGCTCATAAGTCTAGCCTTCCAAGCTGCTAGGAACTTATCGACCTTATCCAACAAAGGTTGCCAGTCGGCTTTGGTGAGCTTCTTGATCGACAAAGGCATACCCAAGTAGACACATGGAAGGTGTACAACCGGCATTTGCATGTTAATCAACAGTTCGTCAAGGTTGACACCCTGGCAGCTTATAGGCGTGACAGAGCTTTTGTTGAAGTTAGTAACTAGACCTGTAGCATTGCCAAAGGAGCTGAAAACTTCCTTGATGCCGGCAAGGTCCCCTGGCGTTGGGTTGACAAAAAGTGCCACATCATCAGCGTAAAGAGATGCCCTGAAGGAACACTGCTTACCCTTAATCTTGGACAGCACACCAACTTCTGTGGCGATTTCCAGGAGCCGGTGAAGAGGCTCCATACCTAAGACGAACAGAAAAGGGGATAGAGAGTCCCCTTGTCTTAGGCCACGCAAGTGATTAATCGTTCGTCCGGGCACCCCATTAACGAGAGGCCTAGAGGTGGCAGAACGGAATAACATTGCCATCCAGTTCCGCCACCTTCTCGGAAAACCTCTAGCCTCTAGCATGTCCAAAACGTAAGACCACGAAATTGTGTCGAAAGCCTTTGCAATGTCAAGTTTCATCAAGAGTGACAGAGTCTTTGTGCGATGTAGATACTTTGCCATTGAGCTCACATACAGGAAGTTATCCTGAATACTCCGCTTGGAGATGAAAGCACTTTGGCAAGGTGATATGAGCTCGTCCAGCCTTGGGCACAAACGTCTAGCCAACACTTTGGTCATAAGCTTAGAGAAGGCATGAATTAGACTGATAGGCCTGTAGTGGGTAATATGAACTGGCTGTTCAATCTTCGGGAGAAGGAAATAATGTGCTGTGTTAAGACAGCTAAATGAGCGATCATCAAGACTGTAGAACTTGTTGACTGCATTCATAACATCATCCTTGATTGTATTCCAAGAGGCTCGGAAGAAAGCTCCTGAAAAACCGTCAGGCCCTGGCGCTTTGTCTAATTCGCAGTCGAAAATTGCATCCTTAACCTCGTCCGTGGTGAACCTGTTCTCAAGTTCAGACAAATCGGCCACAGGTAGCCCTAGTTGTGCCCAGTTTAGGCGCACGGAGCATGGCACTCCAGTGCCGACAATTGAGTTGAAATGGGAGTTGACAACTTCCTCGATCTCCCCGGGAGTAGTTGCCACCATCTCATCTGATTGCAAGGAGTGGATTCTATTCTTCTGTTTTCTTCGGGCCGCTCTTAAGTGAAAAAAACGAGTGTTTGCATCTCCCACCTGCAGCCACTTAATCCTAGCTCGCTGCCTCAGCTTAACTCTGTTGATAACTGCAAGCCCCACGGACCTGGCTTTCAGGGTCGACCTTACGTCCCTCTCATGGACGGTTAGTGGCCTCAACTCTTGTGCCTTATCCAGCCTTAGGATAATTTCCTGGGAGACTAGCATTTGCTTCTTGATGTCACCGATGTAACACTTGGCCCAACTTGACAGGTGTCGCCCTAAGCGTTTGAGTTTAACATCCAACACGGCGAAGGCGTTCTGGACGGTACAAGGCATACCCCAAGATTGCTCTACCACAGTTGTATATCCTTCCATCAATGGCCAGAAACTCTCAAAACAGAATCGAGGTGGGGATCGCATGACCAAGTCTTGCACAAGTAGCAACGGACAGTGATCGGACATCGAAGAGGCCCGTGGAATCAACTTGGCTGTCAGGCAGAGATCCCACCACTCGCTATTGCCGAAAGCCCTGTCTAGCCTGGCCAAAGTTGGAGCTTGCTGCTCGTTACTCCAAGTGAACTTTCTTCCGACGAGTTTGATCTCCCTCAAAACACTAGCGTCTAGAGCAGTCTTGAATCTCCGCATCCATCTCCTGTCCACCCTAGCATTGTTTTATCTTCATCGTGCAGAATCAAGTTGAAGTCGCCCAAAACCAGCCAAGGCCCGGTTACTGCGGCATGTATCTGTGTTAGTTCATTTAAGAACTCTTGCTTCCTCGAGTTATCACATGGCCCATACACAGAAGTCAAAACCCAAACGGAACCACTGCTCAGGTCCTGAAAGGTAACCATGACCGAGTGCAAGCGGATAGAGATATCGATTGCCTGAAGTAGGTCTTCCCGCCAAAACATGAGGATGCCACCTTTGGTTCCAATGGAAGGTAGCGCCGCGAAACCCCGCAACGAAGTGCCCACGATGTCCATTTTATCGTAATCAGAGCAATGAGATAGCTTGGACTCCTGTAAGCATAAGATCGAGCAGGCACAGGAGGCCGCTAGGTCTCTCACCACCGTACGCCGTGCACGGTCATTCAAACCGCGCACATTCCAAGAAAGCACTTTGTGTTGTCTAAACATTGTAACTAAAGCGACGGACCCGTTGCGGGGTATAAATGGAACCACAAGTGACGTAGGAATAATTAGAGAGGTACAAATGGCCTAAACTGACGGACACGCAAATGGAGCTGATACAGTGACAAAACCAAACAAGATTCCGTCTGCTAACGAAATAGGTTGACACACACGGGGCAGCCCAACTGTTGCTGAAATGTGAACAGGTTGCTCTCATCATCAGAAGGTCGCCCACCTGTTCCCACACGACTGAAGCTGGCTGCTCGTCAAAGGGCCCTGAAAACTGTAAAACTAAAGAGCTCGAACTACAATAGATGTGACGATCCATTGAACTTGATCGACCTTGAGGCGCTGTAGCAACTCTCAACCATTGAGAGGCGCCTCCTGGAACATGGCCATGAGCTCGTTGTCAGGAATGATCACTCCTGGCCTGCCTGTTGCATCCGAACAGACCGCCATGTCCTGTAGGTGTTGGAAGGACAGCGCCTCCTCATACAACTTGAGGTACTGCTGCTGCACTTCATCGTTGAAATCTTCCTCCCTCTTGATCAAGCCAAGCTGCTTGCAGATGCTAGCCTGTGCCTTTCGAGTGGAGGCCAAGGAAGAGCTCCTGGTAGTTGGCCGCTCGCTCCTTCGTGCGAAAGCTTGGTGTCGCAGTGACCCCTCAAGCTTGTCCTTCTTCTTATGGCCACTAGAGGTGGGGAACCCCAGGATGGACGCCGGCATCTTACTCATCACCCTGCTCAACAGTGAAGGTTTGGGGTCAACCTCAAGGGAAGAAACCAGGGAAGTGACATCTTCTACCCTCTGGTTTTGGCACAAATTAGCCGCTCGCAACGCACGCAGCGCCCCATCTCTCATGGTGACCGCTGCAAGCACCTCGTCATCTTGATCATCAGAGGTAGCAGTCGCAGAACCTGAAATCCCACTGGGAGTCTGGAACAGGTCACGCAGCTGCCAGCCCGCCGAACCCTGTATCTGCTCGCCATCAGCGTGGGGGACCTCGAAGATGGTGCGCTCGGGAGTGGCGCAGGGGTTGGCCACCGCCCTACTGGACTGCCCAAAGTCGAAGTTGCCCGGGCCCGTCAGCCTGCCACCGAACGTCTGCTGCGCCTGCAAAAGCCCGAGAACGTCGTTGTTGTGGCCGCTCTGCTCGTCGTGCCGCACCTGCATCGTCTCCAGCCCCCACGCCTCGGCCCAGTCAACATAGGACTGGGCATTCGGGACGTGCTCACCCGACTGCTCCAGGTAGCCGCGCCACGCCTCCGGCATCCACAGCCCAGACGAGCCAAGAACGGCGCAGGACTGGTCCCTTCCTGCAAGATGTTTGCTGACCAACAGTCGACGATCGTTGCCGGAGGTGGAGATATGGCCATCTCAGTGGGCAACTCCGCCCAGGGAATCTGCGGCGACGGCGGCGCGTCCTTCGAGAAGCCAGGCGACGCTAGAGAGGCTGGCGAGTGGAGGAGCTCGTAGTGCACGCCCTCCGCAACGCACGCCGGCGCGACGGGCGAGCCCAAAGACATGGGGCTCGCCGGGCGCGGGGAGGGCATCCGTGCAGGCGGTGCAGCAAGGTGGCCCGAGGCCACAGGCCCTGCCGGAGGGGTGCGTGAACGCTGCCGTTCTTCCCACCTGGAAGCGCGTCTTGGCGCGATCACCACCGCCGGAAGCACGGACACAGCGACCTCCTTGGGCACCTCCGCGTGCCCATGTCTCAGCACGGGGCTTACAGACCGCCGTCGAGACCTCACCTCCATCGGCACGAAGGCGTGGCGCCGGCGGCTTGGCGAGCGACTGTGGCGGCGCTCGTGGCGGTGGTGACCGCGCTCCCGTCGCGAGCCCTCGGCCTTGTCGTTGCCGCCCCCATCTCCACGTCTAGCCTCCGACCTCCTATTGCCCCGCTGCTCACCTCCGCGCCCGTCACGATAAGCATCGTCGTCATACCGGTCCTCCCTCCGATGGTTGGAGGGGCCCAGGCGGTGGCGGTTAGGCCTTGATCTGGACTCAATCGATCCATCCACCGCGCCCACCACCCAGTCGTGCCTGAACACCCTTGGCCAGGGGTCCCCACGGCGCTGCTCAGCTTCAGAAAGGGGGGAGTAGTCCTTGACCTTGTCGACGTGCAGTACCAGCCGGTACTGCGGGGCCTCCTTCCCGTCCTCCGCCGGCTTCCCCTCCGGGACGGACTCGTTCCGGTCCTTCTGAGCCCTGTCGAGAATAGAGTGGCGCTTTACCTTTGGGATTAGGTCAGCATTCCAAGTCCACACCCAGGCGAAGAGCGCAGCGGTGTTGTCGCGCTTGAGGGAGCGGCGCTCGATTCGGTCCAGCTCGCAGGCGCCGCCGAAAACGCCGCGCGCCGTGGACCAGTTCCAAGCATTGTGCGGTAACCCTACCACGGCCACGCGACAGTAGTGCCTCCATGTCTTCGGGTACCCACGGGAGGTAGGGGACCATGGCATCAGGTCGAGCTTGACGCGGCGCACGGTGATGAAGCGGAGGTCGATGGCGCGGTCGCACTGCGTCTGCGTCGCGAACCGCACCAGGAAGTCCTCCGGAAATGTCGAGGAGACGTGAACGTCGTCCCACGGCAGGTCCAGCTGCCGCGCCAAGGCATTGGCGATGGTGCCCGCCGTTATGTCGAGGCGCTGCTCGGGCAGGGTGATGGAGAGATGGGTGCGTCGCATCTCCGTCGCCGCCAGCTCCATCTCAGGCGTGCTGATGGAGGAGCTGAAAGCCTCCTCCGGCCTCCGCGAGAAATGGCCCGGGACGCGCTCCATAGCAGAGGACGAGGCGAGATGAAACTCCGGCGTAGCCGCAACGACGTCAGGCTTCCGGTAGAAACCACCAGCAGGAGGCGCAGGGACACCCGCGCCCGCACCCGAGGGACGAGGAAGAGGGCGGGCAGGTGCCGGGACCGGACGAGGCGACGCCGCTCGCAGGGGGCCCTCCCTGCTCGGACACTTGCGGGCAATGTGACCGGGGAGCCTACACAGGAGGCAGCGAACAGGGCCTTGGCACTTGCGCACTTGATGTCGAGTGGAGAGGCAGCGGAAGCACGCCCCTAAGAAGGCACAGAGGCCCGCGCGGGAGGAAGCTGCCGCAGGCCGCCATGAATTCCCCTGACGACGCCGCTCAGCCGAATCGACGGAAGAAGTAAAGGATTTCTTGCGCCACCAATGCTTCGGGCGAACATCATGCCAGATCTCCTCTTGATTTCGCCTCTGCTTCATGTTGATGGCATTGGAGGCAAACGGGGCCGGAGCAGGGGCCACGATTATGGACCGCGGCCGTGGTGGCGCAGGAGGAAGCAAGCCGGATTGGGAAAGGGGTGGAGGCGAACCCGAATCCATCCGACGGGGTAGTATCCCGGGCAGCAGAGGAGGCGGAGGGGGGAGCGCCTCCAAAACGCCCTGACAGCCGGGCAGCGCAGCGGCCAGCCCGGCGCTTGAAGGCGGAGCAGAAGCAGCAGGACATCGCACCGCGTCGAGGCCTCCTGCCTCCAGATCCGCCGCGGATTCGTATCGCGCAGGCAGGCCCGCCCCTCCAGGTCGCGTCTTCGCGAGTAACTCCGGAGTAATGGAGCCGAAGAGGAGAGCCAGGCCTACCGGAGAAGCCGGCAGAGCTAGGCCTGCATCAGGCGCAGGGAAGGTGGAGGAGTTAGTGGGCGTCACGAGCTGGAGTGCTTGAGACGAGGGGTGGGTGGGGGTTGCGCCCGCAGGCGGCTTGAGGGAACGCTCCATCTCCGTAGCCACAACGTCCGCACCTCCTTTTTTCCTCTTGCCTTTTTTTTTGACGAGTAAATAGAAATCCATTAACCATGTTGCACAGCAATATCACTGGCAACTAAATCTGATACAAAAGGAGGGGCACTATTTGGCCAACCTACACAATCGTTATCAAGGCCTGAACCGAATTTAGCTAGAGCATGAGCTACTGAATTACATAGGCGCGGGCAGAAAGAAAATTCGTGCCCATCCAGAGACCCAATACAAATACTCCTCGCTTCCCTCAGGAGCAATCCTATCGAAGAGAGTTCGTGGCTGCTGGAGTTGAGAGCATGAACCAGAGTCTGACAGTCTGATTCAAAAATCACTCTGTTCAGACCCAACGCGGCTGCACCTTCTGTAGCCGCCACGCATGCCTCAGCTTCAGCTTGCAATGCATCACGCAGGTGTCTCAGTTTCCCTGCCGCAGCTGCAACAAACTCCCCCGTATCCGTCCTTGCCACAAAACCCCATGCTCCTTTGTTCGTGCGCTCGCAAAAAGCCGCATCGAAATTTACTTTAACCCACGATTCCTTTGGTCGTTGCCATCTAGCTGTTGTCGGATGTGCTACAGGGCCATCAGGTTGGAGGGGAGGCCCCTGGCGACTCTGTCGAGTGAAATCCAACACGTGTTTCTGAATGATGGAACAGACCTCCTCCGTAGTTCTTTCCTTCTCTCCTGCATTCACTTTATTCCTTGTTGTCCACCAATCCCAGAGAAGAATGTAGACCAGCTCACGCTTCTCTTTTGTCAACACACCGATCGCATCCATCA
Source organism: Alopecurus myosuroides (assembly GCA_028641055.1). NCBI lineage: Eukaryota > Viridiplantae > Streptophyta > Magnoliopsida > Poales > Poaceae > Alopecurus > Alopecurus myosuroides. The sequence goes on from CM054059.1 coordinate 372,682,317, forward strand.
TGGTTACTGGATTAGGAGCATCGATCAGTTTGATACGAATATCCTCCAACAGTAACTGTCTCCAAACCTGTCTGACCTTCTTACATTTTAAGAAAAGATGGCCCCCATCCTCGTCTGCACGGTTGCACATAGGACACCTCGTGCCGAGCTCAATTTTCTTCCTCCGGATATTCATACGCAGAGGAAGACTGTTGTGTGTCAACCTCCAGAGGAAAATCCGAATCTTCCCAGGTAATTTAAGGTGCCAAATGTTGCTCCATACAGGTACCACGCTTGTGTGATTATCCGAAGTACCTGCATCACGTCCTGCTCTGTTGTCCCGAAGGTCAATCCCCAGCCGATACGCTGATTTGACAGAAAAAACTCCCTTCTTATCAAAGTGCCAGGCAACAAAATCTTCCATCCCATGTCTAAGCGGAATAGCGCTGATATCCCTCACATCATCCGGTGTAAACACAGCATTCAGTACCTCCAGGTCCCATTGCATCGTTGTCGAATCCACAAGGTCAGAAACCAGAAGCGATTCATCCAACTCATTCGGTGTTGCCACTTTGCGAGTGCTCCCCCTCGGAATCCACGGGTCATTCCAGACGTCAATGTTTTCGCCGGTGCCCACACGCCAAATGATCCCCTCTTTCAGAAGCTCCATACCCCGTAAGACACTAGGCCATGTGTAAGAAATACCCGGTTTTGGTTTGGCCTCAAGGATGGATGTATCAGGATAGTACAGAGCCTTCAAGACCACACAGCAGAGGGAGTCCGGGTTTTGCAGCAGTCGCCAACCTTGCCTCGCAAGCATTGCTATATTGAATATGTGGAGCTCGCGGAAACCCATACCCCCATTATCCTTCGACCGTGTCATATTTTCCCAACTGATCCAGTGGCATCTGCTCTTCTCATCTTGTTGGCTCCACCAATATCTGCAGATCATTTTGCTAATCTCCTCGCATAAATTCTTGGTTAGGTCGAAACATGACATCGCATACGTCGGGATCGCCTGGGCTACTGCCTTTATCATAATTTCTTTACCCGCTTTCGAGAGAAGTCTTTCCTTCCATCCTTGAATCCGCTGCCAAATTCTTTCTTTTAGATACTCGAACTCTTTGCTCTTCGAAGTCCCCAAGTGTACTGGCAGCCCCAAGTATCTATCGTTCATGGATTCCCTCGGAATGCCTAGAACTCCAAGAACAGCCTGTTTGGATCTCGTGCTTGTGCCTTTGCTGAACATAGCTGATGATTTACTCTTATTGATCATCTGCCCCGACTGTGATTCGTAAATGGCCAATATTTGTTGTAGCTTTGCAGCATTAGCTTTCATCACGATAAAGGAATCATCCGCGAAGAACAGATGATTGATTTTCGGGGCATCACGACAGAGTTTAATACCCTGGAGAGATCCCTCCTCCTCCGCTTGATTTAGCATGGCTGACAGGCCCTCGGCACACAAGATGAACAAGTAGGGGGATAGGGGATCCCCCTGCCGTAAACCTCTCTCCGGTTGGAAGGGATCCAGGAGCTTCCCGTTAACCTTGACCCGATAGGAGACAGAGGACACACAGCCCATGATCACCTTGATCCAATCATCTGCAAAACCCATTTTCCTCATGATATTTTGGAGAAAAGACCACTCGAGCCGATCGTAGGCCTTGCTCATGTCTAATTTTACAGCAACTAACCATCCTGTCCTCCTTTCTTCTTCCTCATAGCATGGGTGATCTCATATGCCAGTAACACATTGTCAGTGATCATCCTCCTGGGGACGAAAGCAGACTGAGTAGGAGAGATAATATGAGGGAGGATGATCTTCAGTCGATTAGCAAGCACCTTTGAAATCAGTTTGTACAGCACATTACAGAGACTTATCGGCCTGAACTCCGTTATCCTCTCCGGGTTCTTTATTTTGGGTATAAGGACGATCGTCGTCTCATTCCAATCTCGTGGCATTTGTCCCCCATTCAACACTTGCAAAACCTCCTCCTGTATTTTTGGCCCTAGCATAGACCAGAATTTCTTGTAGAATATAGCTGGCATGCCATCTGGGCCCGGTGCCTTGAGATCCTCAATGGAATCAAGCGCCTCCTTGATCTCCTTGTTCTCATAAACCCGAGTGAGTGAAAGATTCATATCCTCTGACACCACACGTTTAACATGGTGTAGCAACTCATCGTTTTGTGATCCTGCAGAAGACATGAACAAACTTTTGTAGTGGTTAGTGATAAAGTGCCCTATTTCTTCCTCCTTCTCCACTACTCCTCCTCCTTCCCTCTCCAATCTTTTTATATGATTCATCCTCTTCCTCTCCGAAGCGAAAGCGTGGAAATAACTAGTGTTACGATCACCGAATTTTAGCCAGTTAGCATGTGCACGTTGTTGCCAAAATAAGCTGTGTTGATCCTCTAGTCTTGCCAATTTATACCTCAAGAGATGCTCCCTCGAGACACCATCCTGGCTAATAGTTTCCCTCCTACATTTCTCCAAATTTCTTTTTGCTTTTCTAGTACAGAGGGTCCGGTGACGAGCGGTTTGGGGATAATAACTGAGATGCGGCGGCGGCGGCGAGCGGTGGGCGGACTCTAGGACCAGCAGAGCAACGGATCGAATTGGCGGCGTCGTGTCCGGCCGGCTGAATCGGCTGCATGGCGGTGGTACCTTTGGGCCGCATCGGCATCGGCATCGACTTCCCCTTTCTCTACCACAAGCGTCACGAAGCCTTCCGCCGGCCGTGTGCGGCGGCAACCTGACGAGCTGTGTGGTGATTTTTCTGGACAACGTCCTTGCGATCTCTTCTCCAGCAAACTTTATCCGTTCTATGTGCAGGCTAGAAGCCGCCGAAATCGGTCGCTGTTCAAAACCTGAGAGCCACCATATTCCTGAGCATCTAGACCCGTCCAAGACACCCAGCAGCAGCCTTCAGTGAAGTACCTTGCCGCCTCAGCAGACCTTGTCATCCTGGTCGGGTAGCGGTACGAGGGGCGGCTCCGGGCAGTGTCGACGTCCTGATCTGGCAGCGCCTCGAGCAGTAGTGAATTGAGCAATCAACAACGCCTCCACCTTGAAGACCTGCAGCTACTCCCACAGGCCACACAGTCCATGACTACAACTGCACCTTCCTGGTTGTATTCCATCCTCAATAGTTAGGCCACGCTGGTATGAAACACTCGCAAAAATATGTCTCTCAATGTCTGTGTATTTGTTCAAATCTCTGCTCACACAGGAAGCGCTACATTATGGAATTTTGTTGTTTTAGTTTCTATTTAGCCAGATATTCATGTAGTGGCAAATTCGAGTTAGATTAATTTCAGTTGCAATGAGGTGGGCTCGTACTGATCCTCAACCCAACCTTTCAATCTTCGCTGAATATTTATTTAACCCACCCTCAAATTAGGAGTAATATTTATAACAGGATTTTAGACTGTTCTTGGTAGTTTTATGTAGCATATATGAGATGGAAATGTGCTATTTTGGTGAGTAATCAACTGATTCTAGCTAAACAGATGGGAATGTGCTATTTAGTCAGTAACACTAGTGTCACCATCGTGTTTGTTTTAGTGCCTGAGTGTGAGATGTTGTTATATGTGATATACTTTGGGATAAAGGAATATACAAGTTATGGGCCTCATTAACTAATTAGTTTGAAAATAATTCTTGCTTGTACCTTTTTCAGAGTTCTTGTTTGTGTCCTAATCAGTAGTGAGATTTTTGTGGCCATGCTTGACAGATATATTCAAGTGTCCTTAGAGCAAACAAGATGAATCTGTTATTGAATTTAGTAATGTAAGATTAAAGCACCATTATGAATAAATAGTCAGAGCAAAGTAGCTTGATGTAGACATCGGCGGCTTGACCAGATGAGCGACCCAATTTATTTTCAAGCCCATAACTCACATTTCTTTAATTACCAATGCCTTTTAGCAACATCGTGCCAGTTTTCGCTAACAGAACAATTAATTGAAATTGCTAGAGTGAGACTCATGTATGTTGACACTAAACCTTTATAGCGATTACAGCTAGAGATTGTAGCGGCGACGAACAACTGCATCTGATGATTTCGCGAGCTTGAGGTGTGCTGACCGGCGGGAAGCCTTGGTGGCTAGGCCAGCGGCTGGGGCTGGGCTTTGCGGTGCTATCGGGTCTGCGGATGTAATCCGCGTGCAGCGCCGTGGGTGGTGGTTGTGGGGGGCAGCAGATAGTGGGGAAGCTTCGCGTCCTTTTTTGAAGCGCTCAAACCGTAGAACAATTGTTCTACGGCATATATTAATATATACAACTTACAAATGAACACCCCAAAAATGTTCAACCAATGCCCGTTCTCTCTAACATGGTTGAATTAGGTACAGTCTAGGAAGGTCTGAATCCAATTAACAAGAGAATTCTTGTTAAGTGGCCTACATCTATGAGATAAATTGAGTAGATCTTTTCTAAGTAATACTTTCCAAGTCATCACATTCTGAGTCTGATGGTCAAAAATCTTGCCATTTCTAACAGTCCATATGTTCCAACAACCCATGATTAAAATCTCCATGGCAATACCTCTTGGCAATGAGTTATAGATAAGAAGGCATTCATCATAAACCGAGATGCCTCTCTTCTTATCTTGCAGAATCTTAGACCAACATATTCTTGCAAAAGAGCAGTCAAAGAATAGGTGTAAATTGGTCTCTTCTCTATGTTCATCACATAGATCACAGTCATAGGAGGGCATATGAAAATTCTTCCTTGATAGTAAATTCCTGGTGTTCAATCTGTCATGCAGGAGTAACCAAAAGAATATCTTGTGTCTCAGAATATTAGCAGAATTCCAAATATACTGAAACACACAATGTGCTGATGGACCAGCCTTCATCATCTCATAGACCCTTTTGACTGAGAATTGTATATTCCCTCTGAGAGACCAGCTATCTCTATGGATGGAATTTCCAAGATCAATGTGGTCTTGGCATATGGTTTCAAATTGATTAAAAGCCTCCACAGATAATGGAAGGTGAAAATGTTCAGAGAAATCCTGTGAAGTGATGAATTCCTTAACAGTGATATTCTCATTTTTGCAGTAAGAGAAAAGTTCAGGGAATTTTCTTGATAAACATTGATCCTCCCAATTATCCTTCCAAAAGAGCACTGATTCCCCTGTACCAATCTGACAGACTGCCAATTCCTTGTATAGTGGGACCAATTTTAAGATACTCCTCCACCAGAAAGATCCCACAGGTCTGCATAATAGAGTACTGTCTGGATATTTCTCTCTGATAAATCTAATCCATGGTAACTCTGCTTGATTGAAATATTTATGAATATGTTTCATCAAAAGAGCCTTGTTCTGTATGCTGATATCAATGACTCCCAATCCACCTTGATCTTTGGGTCTACATACTTTGTCCCATGCAATAAGTGCAGTACCTCTGTCTCCCATACCATATTTTCTCCAGAAGCAATATCTCAGTAGCTTGTTAATCTGTTGAATAACAGTTTCTTGAACTAGGATAGTGCTCAGATAGAAAATAGGTAGACTTGAAAAAACCGATCTAATCAAGACAAGTTTTTCACCATATGATAGCATGGAAGTGCATCCAGCAATTCTATCACCATTTCTTTTAATGATGGGCATTAAATCTTGAATTCTTGGTTTGGCAATAGACATTGGCATACCCAGATATGTAAAAGGGAAGACCTCTTCAGAGCATCCAAATGATTGCAGCAAGGTATCCACCTGCTCTTGCATCAGGTTAATAGGAATGAGTCTTGATTTGGCATAATTAACTCTCAGTCCAGTGAAGGCAGCAAAGTGATTCATGAGTGTTTTGGCATGTAAAAGCTGTTGATTGCTGGCTTGCATAATAAGAATAGTGTCATCAGCATATTGCACAATAGGAAAATCTGGACAAGCTTGAGATATAATTGGAGGTATAACAAGATTGTTATGCATAGCCTCATTGAATATATCTTGTAACAAGTCAGCTGCCAAGACAAAAATCAGAGGGGATAAAGGATCCCCTTGTCTTACTCCTCTTCTGCATCTAAATTGCTTTCCAGGGATTCCATTTAGCAGAACTGAGGAGAAACCAGAGTTGTAGATCAGGTCAATCCATCTCATCCATCTAGAACCAAAACCCTTGGCCAATAGAATCTTCTGAATAGAGCTATGTTCAAGCATATCAAATGCTTTTTCAAAGTCTAGCTTCAGAATAACAGCTTCCAAATTAGAATGCTTACAAAGGTGGATATACTCATAAACCCATGGTAAACAATCTTGAATAGATTTTGCTTTAAGAAAACCATATTGATTATTGTGAATCAGAGAAGGCATCTTAGTTTGGAGTCTGTTAGCTAATAGCTTGGTGATGATTTTGAGGGAACAATTAAGCAGAGAGATTGGTCTGTAATCTGATGGTGAGGTTGGGCAATCTTTCTTTGGGATCAGTGTGATGAAATAGGAATTAATGCTCTGAATAGCAATATTCCCATGATAGAAATCATCAATAAGTCTATAAAAGTCATCAGATATAATGGACCAACATGCTTTAATGAAATTGGTGTTAAAACCATCAGGTCCAGGAGTCTTATCCATAGGTAGTTCTTGCACCACTTTATTTATTTCTTCCCTAGAGAAAGGTATCTCAAGATCCTCTAAGCCCTCAATACTATCAATAAGGTTGACCAGACCTATATCGTCAGCAGATACAGATACCTCTCCCATTCTTAGCTTGAATGCTCTGGTTAGAATAGCAGCCTTGCTAGTATGCTCTGTATGCTCAATGCCCTGCTCATCTCTGATAGAGGCAATAAATTTTTTCCTGTATTTGATCGTGGCTTTGACATGGAAAAATTTAGAATTTTCTTCCCCAAATTGTGCCCATCTGATTGTGGCTCTCTGTTTCCAATAAATATTCTGCTTAGTCAAAAGGTCTATAAGATGTTTTTTAACAATCTTTCTGCCATTAGACTCCCAAATGGATAGCTCACGAAATTCTTCCAGTTGATCATAGAAACCTATGATCTCATTGCAGTTCTTGATGGCAGCTGCCAGCTCAGATTTATTCCTGGACCAAATCTTCAATGCCTTACGGAGTCTCTTAAATTTAGCAGTAATAATTTTTGCACTATCAGTTTCATGAGTCTCTTGAATCCAACTATCTTGCACTACTTGTTTGAAATCTTGGTGCTTAAGCCAAAAGTTTTCAAATCTAAAGATAGTAGCTCTAGGAATATTAAGTCCAATCTGAATCATCACAGGGATATGGTCAGAGATGGGTCTAGAAAGTGGTAGTGCTAGAGTACCAGGGAATCTGCTAGTCCAGGATTCAGATGAGAAAATCCAATCTAGCTTCTCAAGAAGTGGGGCAGATTGCATATTGCTCCAGGTAAACTCTCTTCCTTTGATAGGTATGTCTACCAGAGCTAGGGTAGCAATGGCTTCATTGAAATCCAACATATCTTGAATATTGCCACCTTCCATGCTTCTGTTAGAAGGATATCTAATGTAATTGAAATCCCCTACAATCAGCCAGTCATGGTCTTCTGGAAAGTCAATATTCCTGAACCAGTGCAGAAAATCAATTCTATGCTCAGGATGACATGGACCATAGATATTGGTCAATATCCAAAACGAATCATCATATGTAGATGTAAACTTGATGGATATAGAATATCTATTCTTAAAAACTGTTTCTCCAGAGAAATATGCCTCATTCCAGGCAATGAATAATCCACCAGAAGCACCATTAGATGGCACAAAATCAAATTTAGAGACGGGTAGACATGGTCTCGAGCGCTGCTGAGACTGGCCTCGTGGCGGGAGGTGTTGCGGCGGTTGCCTTCACGCTGCCGGTGTTCTATGTCGGAGAAAAAGACGCTCTCCTTGTTGGCCTGGCCTCCATCGAGTCAAGCCACCCGTAAATGCCTCCAACTTGCAAGGCCAGCATGCACTTACACAGGTTCCATGACTACTCCTGTCCATTCTCCACCCTCAAGAGTCAACAAGCCACAACGGTACGTAATTCTCACACAAATTTGTTTTTCCAGCCCATCTCCATTACGTGTGTATTACCCAGACAGTCATAAATCTGCAAATTGGTGTTAGTTTTATTTCAGTTGCATGAGGTGAACTTGTATAGATCTCATCCAGCCTGTGAGACTTCTCATAATTTTTGGTCTAACCTGCCATCAATCAAGGAGTAATATTATGTGATAGGAATTTTGTTTGGTTCATTTTGGATTTCTGTTTATCGCTCGCCAGTTTTCTGTAACATAAACGAGATGTGAATATGTTATTTTGGTGAGCAGTCCGCGATTCCTGCTAGATAGAATTTGGTACTCCGTACCTGGGATAAATAAAGACGTATGTTCTGAATTTTTTTTCTTACTTAGTTTATAGAATGGCTCAGCTTTAATAATGTTTCAATAATAACTCGACTGTACTTTGTGAGTAGCTACTTTATAAGGTTACGGCAATGCTACCTACGTACAGCGACAGAAAATGGTATATATTTTAGGAATCACCTGTGATGCCACCAATGTGGTTTCAGCTGTACTTGGTCTTTGGGAGTGGGTATATATTAGAAATAAAGAAGTATATCTGCCAAGCATTCCATCTCCTAATTAGTCTTTTGTAGTTTCCTTCTTTTCCCTGGTGATATGTCTTAAGTATGGGACCAGCACATGGAGTAGTTATATGGTCCTTGCGCCCGCGGTTTGCTAGCTGGTGATAACTTTTGTTATCGAGATTATATGATCCTTGCACCCATGGTTTGCTAGCTGGTGATACCTTTTGTTATTGAGAAATAATGTTGTTCAGTTTTTCCCGTGGTTTGCCCAACCTTAGTTCCCTTGCAGTTCTCAGTCCGACCTACTTGCACCATGGCAAGCTCCGGTCCATGTATTTTTTTCTGTTAATTACGTTGACAGTTTATTTTAATCGTGTGGATCAGATTACGCAATCGCCGCAGTTTGTACAAAAATTCATAGTTAGTTGAATCCAAATGATTCCCATTGGTGTGGAAGGAGGTGAGCAACTTCGACAGCTAGCGGGGCATCGGGCCACACTGCCGTTGGTCTCGTCGGCCAGCGCTGGGAGAATTCAGTGCCGAGTAGGTGGCTGCTGCTCGTTGCCTCAGATGCTAGAGGTTTGGTGTGTGGCCTCGTTGGCTGGCAGCAGTGTGGAGGGGGTGGCATCATCTTGGGGTGCAAAATGCAGGTTGAAGCGGTGTATTCGGCTGGCATTACGGCGGGCAATATGGCGGTCCCCGGCCAAGGTTGCTGATGGCTCCTTATATATATATCAATATACAGCTCAACTTATATGTGAAATATTGCACATCGGACTGAAAATGCCTCTAGTTTTTTTTATTGTTGGATGTTTTTACGGTAATATTGGACCAGTTACCATGCCTGTAATTTTTACCATTTTGTAAAAAGTTTTATGTATGTAATCAGGCAATTTAGTTAAGAGTAATCTTATGTTCGTGTAACCAGGCGATGCAATTGTGCACTAGACGGAAAGCGCGCTTCGCCGCGCCGCCTTGATGTCGTTGTTGCACCTTATGTTCACCGTGGTACACTCACGTATGCTATGATCTCTGACGCTGGTAGTCCGTGCATGGGCCCCATAATGCATGAGTAGGCTCAACTGGTAGAGAAGGGATGAAGTGCCGCCATAGGCGCATGGATGATCTCATCTCCGTCTGGGGGGCGGCTGCTGCTCTGGGCCTCGCGAGTGTCCCTTCTGAGTGTTGACCTTGCTCATATAATCAATGCAGCACATCCTCTTGCGGTGCACATGCTAGACATGATTAACACGGAGACCGTTAAACCGGTTGCGGCGCTGGGACAGGGCCTTCGGACTTGTCGTGCTTTGGCGGTTCTTTTGGCAGATGGATTCTGCATTCTCTTGTATGTTCCCCTTGGGCGCTGCTACCGATGCATCTCTGAGTGGCAGCGTCGCCACATCCATCTCTGAGGGTGGCTTGGAAAAGTAGCGGCAGGTAATGTAAAGAGGATGTACGAACGTAGCGTCTACGATATCCATGGATGAAACAATCAGGACATTCGTTTTTTTCGAGGGAAAGAGATTAAGCATGTGGCGCTCACAGGTACAGAAATTGAAGCATGTACTTAGGCAGAACCTCCATCAAAAGGACACAATAACGGGGAAAATAGAGAATTCGAGTACTTGATTTGCAGTGAACACACATCCTTAAATATTGTCGACACACTATACTTCAGTACATTGCTAATTAGTATGCACCGGTACAGTTCTAGCCAGTGTGATAGCAACCATGTCGGAATTAGATAGGAGTTCAGCACAACATTAGAATTCCAAAAAACATAACTGAACTTTCTACTAACTACCACAAGTAAGATATGATTCGGTTCAGAGAGGCCATCGTTCCGAGGAGGAACATTGTCCGCCATCTTCTCGCATCCATCAATGTCGAAGATGGAAACAGAGACCTTCCGTGGCAGCACTGTCCAAAATGAGTACAGGAACACAGTCGTGGAGGTTCTGATGTTCCTGGCTACAGGTGTGGAGGTGCTGTTGTTCCTGGCTAAATACCATAATGTCAAAATTGAAGACCTCAATCACGGGGAAATAGTCTAAGGTAGGAGAGCAAAGGATAAGGTATAAACATATGAGGAACTTTATAAAGCGCCCTAAAGGCACCAAATAACCATGCCAACACGCTATGTGCCAGGTATGACGATCTGACATAGACTGCATGTCACATTCAGTGCACTAATACTGATCGTGTATTTCGTTGCAAGACATCACAAAATGTTACACCCATCCGATCAGAGCTTCTAGATCTTTCCACATGAGAAAAGAGGTAAAGAAACATAATTAAACATAATGTAAGCCAGCAAATGGTCCAGATGGACAATGAAAGGCTTTCAATGAAGTGCCAATTTTGTAGTACATCAACCAAATTTATTCAGCACAGGTACAAAAGCTATATGTGTCATGGTCACTACAATTCTGTAGAGTTTAATACTTTACCCTAAACATAAGCTTTCTATGAGAATCTTCAACACAAATTCAGCTCTCACAAAAAAAGAAAGCTACACACTCGGACTACAAACATGGTGAACCAATCACACATCATATATAGTCATCACTGTGCTGGAACCAATCGAACAAGGGACTGCCTGATGATTCAGGGAGCAAGAAAACCATTTCCTGGCTCAACTCTGGTGCCAATGAGGTAACCAAGAGGGCAATCTGGTGTGAAGGTGGCAACCGAGAAGGGGAGCTCAAGGAGCAACACAACCTGCCACATCTTGTTTCTTGTTATTTGTCTTTAGGCAAAAGAAATGCTCAACTCAATCCAGGATGATATTACTGTCTTCGGGGCTTCTTATAGCAAGTTAGCCACAACAACCCGAAAAATATTACAATGAGTAACCAATAATACTTAGTCTTCAGAGGTCACAAAAGCAACTTCTAATCGTCGACAGTAAAGCTACTATTGCAGTGAAGTAAGCTTGAGAGGGTTACAATGCATGGAAGGAGTAGGCACTTAATGTTGGGAGGCCCTTAATGTTCGAAGAAATAACAGTTCACTATGTTGATCATGTTATTTAAATATAAGATATAACATAGCAACTTTGGGGGATTACACTGATCCATTCATAAGTCTTTATAACCTATTTGAAAATAAGTCTTTATAACCTATTAGAAATCTATATGCCAGATAAGTTACTGTAAAGTTCTTTGATTCTACCTGGAAAAGAAAATGACTATAATTTTAATTATCAATAAATAACAATTAGACCAAAGATACAACATTCATACTCCCATGTAAAGAACACGTGTAGTGCCCAAGAGATAAATTATAGAGGGTAGAAAGGTTGATGCCCAGCTCCATACCATTCCCCAAACATCACTGTTAACTAAATGATGAATACTCATTTTCTACAATCTCTATCGCACTGTTTCATGAAAAAAATGATCCTCCGTCAATCAATTCTACATCGTAGGCCGCTATATAATCTATCATGTATTTTATGTTGTTAAACCCCCGGTCATGGCAGACAATTTTTGTCTCACCAATATGAGCCAGCTGCCTGCCTGAACAGGTACATTAACTCAAACACATCCTTTGAGCGTAAAAAAGGATTATCAAAATGACACCTACGTTGTGTGATTGTATCCTCTCCTATTTCGTGTCTGGAGTTCAAGGGCTGGTAACAACATATCCATCATTTCTTATCCATCTATTGAACGTCATGCATAGGTAATTGTTCTCATAGTTCTGAACTTCTGATGTTCCCCGAAAAAGTATATACTAACCAAAGCAACACACTTCCGGCCGCTATCCGCTAACATGTTCAGACAGCAAACTAACCACACCTAATTACTGTACATGGTGTAATACCCACAAACATATCACTTTAAATAGTCTGTTTCTAAATAACCAGATCATAACATGACCAATCCAAAAAGTTTGAGTGCATATACCTATGATTACGGCTACCTTCCAATAAGATGATATGTGGATATAATATTGCTCCTTTTAAAAACTTATTTCACATGTGACCTCAATACTGCTCCTATTAAGATGCACATAGGTCACGGGAAAAAGATGCCTCACTTAACAACATGTCAAGTACAATTATTAAGAAGTGGAAACATGGCAATCCTGGGCATTGAGATCTCGGCTAAGCTGGTATAACCAGACATGAACCTAAGCATATAGTTACAAAATTATAGGCATGAACTCACCACATATTATAAAATTCTTTCTTTCTGAAGCTTCTGCCTTGCACTAACCACGACTACTCAACAACAAAATTAGATGAAATTGCACAACACAAATAGCTACACAACTTAATGTTCAGCAATATATATGGTACTGAGCTTAGTGATAAAACTAACCATCCAGGAATGTTTCTTTGCATACATGTGCATCTAGATGACAAGGTTCTAGAGATTTTTGGACACTTGACGATATGCCATAGAAATAGTAAATTAACTGTAAAATTACCACCAAGATTTTTTAGCACAATATTAGTTCTATATATTTCATTCTATATTGCAATTATTCCAAAAAGAAATCAGTGCTATGATTTGACATATGAAATGATAAGAGGTCACATACTGTAACAAAAACCAATGCAGCTAGTTGTGAAGACTGCAGCTTCAGTGAGATGGTCAAACCCTGGAAGCTGCATCTTTGTGCTGCCAAGATCGCTAGCAAAACGGATCAAAATGCACATCTTCGGCGAGCATGCTCCGATGTCCAGGCCAGTCATGTTGCCGCTATCTCCAATATGGACATGACTGACTAAATGTCATGAACCCGGAGCGTCAACTACATGGATCATAACCATGCCGGTAGCAGACGACGAAATTTGGAGTCGACGAACCTCTATTGGAGAACATTAATTTATCCCCTTTATATCATACTGCTAAAAAATCACCAAAGATGCCCTTGGGGGATGAGAGGATGTGCCGCAACTTGCCTTGGTCCGTAGTAAAATAGAAAGACTTAGAGAAAAAAGGGGGCCGGTGTTATGGTGAAGAAAGAGATACGGAAGGGAGAAGAAGCCCCCATCCACCACCACGTGGTGTCTCACTTCCCCGTCTAGATGAGAAGGATGAGGCGAGGGCGCTGGATCTATGGTCGCGCCTGCACGGGAGGGATGCGAGGATCTGGACTCAGCGGTGTTTGGCAAGAGGGTCAAGCGAGGCAGGCGATCGCACATAGGTTTGGAAGGTCAAGAGGAGGAGTTCGTGGGGATGTAGCAGAGGGAGAAGGGGAGCGGTCCCGGCACCGGCGCGTGGAGGGGAGAGGGCTCACGCGCAACGTCCGTGAGGGCTTGAAGCTGAGGATGTAGCAGGCGTACATAGCGGCCACAACACCGGCGTGTGGAGGGGAGCGCTGGCTCACGCGCTGCGTTGATTGGAGGGAGGGCGGCGGCGGCGTGAAGCTCGCGGGAGAACGCCGGGAGGCAGCGCAAATAGAAGGGAGAGGATTGCCTACCTCGCATGGGTCTGGACTCTGGAAACGGGTAGGACCTAGCTTGTCAGGGAATGAATTGACTTTCACCACCGTAACAAAAATAACCCCAGCTGAAATTGGACGGTTCAGATGGCTCACGATATAAAGATCAAACAGCTGAAATGCTTACTACGTGGATGACCTCAGCACACGAGTCATCCACCAAGCTTAAGTCTGTAGTGTATAATCTTACATCAAGGCACCGGTTCTTATTGAATTACTTGCATATATGGTTTGAAAAAAAAAATGCTTCATGGTGCTGGAGGAAGAACGCGACATTGTCCTTCTACGTTGGCTACTACTACTAATTTATTAGTCAGTTAGACTACTTCGTCAGGTTGGTTATTTGAAAAGGAAAAAAAGGCACTGAGGCGCATGCACGGACTTGCTCAGGCGTTGCATGCAGTTTTCTTATGTCGGGTTGCAATTTTCTTACGTAGGTAGTTTCTTACGAGAGGCACCTCCCGCAAGATTCTAACGTCGCACACGCAAGATTCTTACGGTGACGAGTGGGATTGCAGCGCACGCTCGCTGGTTGATTTATGTCGCGCACGCAAGATTCTTACGGTGACGAGTGGGATTGCAGCGCACGCTCGCTGGTTGAGGCAGGTGCAGAATAACTATTCTGTACCATGTGTGTCAAATAGCGCGACTCTATATATATACACACACACTAGCACACATGCCCGTGCAAAATGTTACGACCGAGAAAAAAACTTGCTTTCACACTTTTATATATATAGTAAAATTCCCGTGCGTTGCACATGTGAAAAGACCGACGCTAAAAAGAGATGCACAAAGGGAGCCCGTGCGTTGCAACCTGCTAGCATTTTTCAAGCTGTTCAAAAAGGATTTTAAACACAAATGAAATTGGAGCAAACTGAGTTATTCATGAGAACTTCCTATATGCAAGTAACCACTTGGAGAAAAGCACCCAATTTTAGTTGTCATAACTAAAGTTTACTCTTGTTTGCGGACCTACATCTGACCGACAACCTGATGCTAATGACTTTGAATGTGATATGTATGCCCTAATTTTAGGTTATAAAGAGAAAAATCCAGGAAACAATGGTATGTATGGCTGTGTAAGATGGGTTGGGAATATGTGAGCAGCTAAAGCTACGATGGAACTGCAAACCTTGTAAGCTAATTAATACACCCTTCGTTTCTAAATGTAACATGTTTAACTTTTTTCCCTACTCACATATATCTACATGTACTTAGACAAATTTTAGTGTATATATTCGCTCATATTAGTCTCTAGATGTGCAATAGCTAGAACATCTTATATTTATTATATTTATGAACGGAAGGAGTATATAATAAAGCATTGCCATGAAATTAGAAAGCTTGCGAGCCCTACAGCAAAGGATAGAAAACCGAAGCATTAATTTCAAGTTATGCTCGTATCAAGATATAATTAGACCGAAAGAAAAGAAGATAAGTGAAGTAATATGGATGCAAACCTTGCACCACAAGCAAACAACCTTGCAAGAGATGCATATTCTCAACAGTAGATTTTCTTAGCCCAGTTTGTAGGATATATATATCAGGAATAACAAATCTATGTAGTATTTGAGCCTCATTTGATGATTTCACCTCAGAATTACTTGCATTTTGGGAGAACAATCTGCTTAAAACTTGAAGAAATTACCAATTAACTAGTAAATTGGCCCGTGCGTTGCTACGGGCAGAATGCGTAAATTTTTGTAGTTTTAATTGTAGTCCAATTAGCCCATTTAGCATCTTTTTAGCAAAGAATATAAAATAATAGAAATGCATCAATCACAATATCCACATAAAACCCGTTTGTAAGAATTACAGAAAGACGTCGGTAATGTGAGCTCATATTTGGTCACCAAGTAAGCCGCTAAAATTTGGTTCTTACAGGTCAAAACTCGGAACCCTTTGCAACAGCAAGCAACATGATATTCTTATGTAATTGTAGATTTCTTCAACGAATCAGGAGACCAATAAGATATCGTAAGGCTTATATGTCATCAAGAAATTTGCTCAAATCTAGTCCAGCAAGTTCAAGTGGTAAGGACTTCCTTGTAGACTATGTTCATCGTGGTCGTTACTAAGGACTCGGTTCGTTTTCTCTTCTTTGAATTCTTGGTTTTATCCTTTCCGTTGGCCTTTATGGCGAGGATCTTGATATTACTTTTCGCGGTGGCTCTGGACAATGCGACGTACAGCTGGCCGTGAGAGAATACCGGTTCCGGTAGGTATACACCTACAACTGGGATGGTCTGTCCTTGCGCCTTGTTGATCGTCATGGCGAAGCTAAGCCTGATCGGGAACTGCTTCCTCTTGAATCTAAATGGGAACATGTCATTGTCAGACGGACAGAGAGGTATCCTAGGAAGGAACACCCTCTGACCAGCGTGCTGTCCCACCACGATCTCCGCATCGATGGCGTTCTTCTCGAACCCACGTATCACAAGCCTGGTGCCGTTACACAACCCGTTAGCTGGGTCTATGTTTCTCAGGAGTATAACGGGGCAGTTTATCTTCAGTTTAAGCGCGTGCGGGGGCATCCCAGTAGGAGTGAGGGAGTTAAGAAACTCTTGAGCATAGTAGCCATGCGGATCGTCCTCCGCCCTATCGAAGCTATGGTAGATCCTCTCGTCGCCCTTAAAACGCTCAATCAAGCGCATGTTTATTCCATCGACGTTGTCGTTCTTTGTGGACAGGATTGCTCGAGAAGTCATATAGTCTGGATTTTCCATGTTTTGGTCTAGGCCAGGAAACACATGGTCGATTAGCTTCTCTATGTCAGCCGCGTCGCCCGTAGATGGCACGCAAATATCTTCTGGAAGCTCGATGTTTCCTTCCTCGTTAGTTTCCTCGGTGCCGTTACCTATCCTTAGCAGGTAATCTGCAAACCAC
Source organism: Alopecurus myosuroides (assembly GCA_028641055.1). Taxonomy (NCBI): domain Eukaryota; kingdom Viridiplantae; phylum Streptophyta; class Magnoliopsida; order Poales; family Poaceae; genus Alopecurus; species Alopecurus myosuroides. Next base: position 372,699,200 of record CM054059.1, read on the forward strand.
TTATCACTTTGCGCCCGCATGTTCTTTACGAGCCTTAGTTGGCGCATGCCCTTCCATAGGTTCGAACTCCGGAGGCTCGCGTCGATTATCTGACCTCGTGACCCTTTCCTCACTACCGGAAGCACCTGCCTGAAGTCCCCTCCGAACACAACGGTCTTGCCCCCGAAAGGTCGGTCTGGGATTTCCATGACGTCACGCATGCTTTTTTCCAACGCTTCCACCGCGTGTCGTTTTGTCATGGTGGCCTCGTCCCATAGTATGAGCTTAGCCTTCTCGAGGAGCTTGGCTGTCCCACTTTGCTTAGTGAAGCGGCATGATGCCCTTTCTTCAAGGTTAAGTGGGATCTTGAACCTCGAGTGAGCTGTCCTGCCTCCAGGCATGATTGAAGCGGCGACACCTGACGTCGCTGTAGCCACCGCGATATTTCCCTGTCCACGAACCGTAGCGAGCAGTGCCCTATAAAGGTAGGTCTTCCCAGTGCCTCCTGGGCCATCAACGAAGAATACGCCCCCTTTTCCACTATCAACTGCCTCTAGTATCTCGTCATAGGCAAGCCTCTGCTCGATGTTTAGTAAGTCCACCAGATAAGTGTCTTCGTTGTCAACCTTGATGTTGGTTTCCTCAATTATCTCCCTAAACTCGCCTCCAGTGGTGTCATACGTCTCGTCAATGTGTGGAAGAGGGAATGATTTTATGCATTTGCCCATGGATTGTAGCATGCCCCTGATATCAAGTAACACCATTTGCTCCACCGCTCTTTGACACGTGTTGTTCCTCCGGTAGTCGTCAGACATGGCCTCAAGGTGTCGATCCCAAAGACCGCGCACGTCGCTAGGCTCGCAGAATACTAATATCGTTGCGAATAGCCTCCTGAGTGAGGCTGGCATGACGAACTGCTCCGACTCAGTAAGACACTCGTCAAGCGTGTTGTCGGCCTCGATTAGACCCTTCCTTTCCGCAGCCTCACGAAAGGTATCACATAGGACACCATCCACAGTTTTTAGATCTTCGAACGACGTCGAGCCGGGTACGTGGTTTAGAAGCACCCTAAGAAAGTATCGCTCCCCCTCGGCAGGATTGGCTGTCACGATTCGGCCTACTTGGTGATCTCTTTTCCTTTCCTTCCAATACTTTTCTGGTTGCCATGTGAACCTTCCTGGAAAATCCCGATAGAGAATATCTCGAGCCCACTCGTGCTTTTGGTTAGCCACAAAATACTCGGTTAGCATGGATCTGTGCTCCTGGGCAGCGATGTCGTTCAGGTTGTCTCCCCCTTTGAACATGACACTTTGCATATTTGGGAGATGAAGCGGTAGCTGTAGTACAGATGGGTGGCACTCACATAATTTGAAGCCGAATATCCTCCACATGGCTTCAGGTGGAGTAATCCACCTTGCATCAATGTATCTCTTGATCTCGTCTATGTTACCATCGGCGTCGGGCTTGTCGATGTTGAAAGAAGTAAGATCGTGGCCCTTGTATATGTACTTATATAGGTACTTGACTGCCTTTATGCTGGAGCACACCTCCACATTGATGTGGCAGTTGAACATCCGCAAGAGGTAAGGGTTATAAGGCACAACCCATCTATTGTCGAGCGTCGCACCACGCACCTTCGCCGAGCGGCCGTCCTTTCGTCTTCGGTAAATGGGGTATGCGTCTTTCCCTTGTATGGTGGTCTCGGTGAACGCTCGTGGATACCTACACTTGCACGACCCATCTTGCATGCACACGTTGTCTCGCTTTAGGACACCGCATGGGCCGTGCATCATATGCTTCACGACCATGGCGTACAACTCTGGGTATTTATCCTTGTCCGGGAGCTCGGCAGATATGAGGCGGTCATACTGCTCTGGCACAACGAGCTTATATTCAGAATCCATAATCAATAGAAAATGGGCATGTGGGAGACCCCTTTTCTGGAACTCGACCACGTAGACGTACGCCTTCACAACGCCCAGGATGTGCTTCTTGGTCAGCATGTCTTTCATCATCTCCAGCTTGGCCTTAAACACTCGGGCCACAATATCTGGTCGGTCCTGCGGGGTTTGGCCCGGTAGCAGGGCATCACGTATCTCTTGCCAATTTGGGTTGCATGTCATAGTCAGAAAGATGTCAGGCTTGCCGTATGTCTGTACCAGTGCCATGGCATCCATATGCCTCCGCTTCATGTCTCGAAAGCACCCCTGGAAATTCCAGGGTAGAACAATCCTTGTACCAACAGCGCTTGCTCGAGTCTCTCCGGCCGTAATGCTATCGACGATGCCTTTATATAGATCAGCACGTATCTCCGGCTGGTGCTTCCTGAACCAATTCAACCTGCAGCCCTCTATTTTTATGTACATGTCCACCACCCATTGTTGTAACAGTCGTCCTCCATGTAGTATGGGGTTGAATATAGCAGGACGCATCTGTAGACGGTAACAATAGTAGTCCCTGACGGAGACGCATAAACTGCCACCCCCCTCTGTGACAGAAAAAGAAGGTTATGCAACAAACGATAAGGGTAGAAAAATAAATGCAGAAGTATGTGAGATAACCGAACCTGGATCATCTTCACGCTCTGCTCTTGATAGTTGTGCAAGGTTCCAAGACTTATTACGTTTAGGTATATTCGGATGCCAGCCCAGTTCCCCCTTTGGGAAGAAGAGCGGGTAGGAGAGAGGATCATAGCATCCTTGTGTGGCATGTATACTATATCTCTCGTTGTTGTTACCATAGAGGGTAATACTGCGCTTAAACCTATTTTCAGGGTTGCTGCCCTCGACCCAGATTGCAGCCACCTCAGATGACATTGGTGTGTTGTATCTTCGTTGATCTAACTTCTTGTCTGTGTTAAGGTCTATACGGTAGTCCTCAAGGTTATCCTTATGGGCACCCAAACTCCTAAACTGCTTGGAGTAGGGGTTTTCTCTCATTATATCCACAACCTTACGGACAACTTGTTGGTCTAGTTCCTTGGTGGCTTCCTTGCGATGGATCAAGCTTGTATCGTCGTCGTAGAAGTATAGTTGTAGATGTTCCGGTCGAGAGCCAGGTCCGAACGAATGCACTTTATGGTACAACGAGCCTTGCACCCGGAATGTGTATACCCCAGATCTCATATTTGTGCAGTCATTGTCGAGATTAACGCCGAGGGTTGTGAATGAGAAGTGACCGTTGAAGAATCGTATGCTCTCCCGAAAATGTCGACATTCCGTATCAGTGCAAGTCCATAGCCTCATCAGCTCCGGGATAGGCTCTGGTTCAGCCAACTGGATTTGTCCGCTTCGACAGCAGAAACCAGGGGTCTCATCCTCAAACCTCTTGGCATGACAGTGATTGCAGTTGGGGACTTGCTCTAGTATGTGTGTGCTATCTGGAAGGTTTGAGTACACAAAGTCGAAAGGATCAATATCATCATCACCGGATGAGTCCATCGGTGTATTGATGTCCACGTCATCATCATCAAAACCTAAATGTATAGGAAGTCAAATCATTATGTTCATATTTAATTCGCAAACAAGAGGGACAAACGAGAGGGGCGATTGAAAGGCCGACATAATTACCTTCACGGGCATAAATGTTACACTCCTTGTCCATGATGTCGTCGGGTATGGTATTCTCGTCCATGATACCACTAAGGATGGCCTCCATGTCGCCTACAACACTCTCGATTTGGTAAGTATCATGCATTAATGCGCGATAACATAAATAATAAAGGGATTAAAGACAATATGTTACCAATGGTTTTGATGGTATACTCTGGCGTGCTCGTTGAAAGTGAAGCAATTCCCTCTCTGGCCGGTGATCCAAGTGTGCTCGATGCTAGGTTTATCGTAGGTAAAGTTGATGCATTTGGGCACGGCATCGCGATTGACTGAGCGCATGGAGTGTTCCTCTTAGACGCAGCGTTTGCGTTGCGCCGAGCTAGCAGCTTTGCCTTCTCCTCTTCGGATTTGTTTTGCCTATATGTACGTCGTCGTGCATTCTCTTCTTGCCTTTCTTCTACAGATATGTTTTTCCTGTTTGCTCTTCTCTGTATGTTCCTTTCATCTTGCGTTTTCCTTTGCCAAGATGTTCTTCTACGTGCATTAATCTCCTCCTTTTGCTCGTCTGTCAAATTATTTCGCCGAGCTCTATCACGTTCACGTCTTGCTTGATTTTTGTCTTCTGGAGTGCTTAGAATTGGTTGCTTTTGCTCTGCCATTACCAGAGACTTTTTTCCGATCGGGAGGCGTCGCTGGAAGGGCTTTGCTCTTCTTAGTGTTTACTTAGAACCCTCGGACCTGGGAGATCTATCTCTGAACTCAGCGCAGAACGTTGTACGCTCTTCAAGCTCTAGTGTCGTGTATATATAATGTCAAAGGTTGCTAAAATCTGACGTATTGGCTCCTCCCGAGTAGAATCGGACCCGATCAGGGTTCCATACACGGTAGGTTTCCATCGATCCTTTTTTTTTTTTTGCTAACCATGTATTTCACATGGTTGGTTTCCATCGATCCTGATTCGGAGACGGTACGAACTCAAGAAAATTATCCACATGCATTCCGACTCAATCAGGACTCGTACAGACGGAAAGAAGTCTAAAAAATTAGCTTTCCTCTCACCTACTCTCTCTCCGTGTAATCCTATCAGCACACACACTACACAGGACACAACAGTAGAACTTGACAGAGATCAAAAGTAATAGAAGAAGGCGGAGGCGTTGCCGACGCAGGTGGCGGTGGAGCCGTCCGGGTAGTACCTGACGGCCCAGTCGAAGCCCCCGACGATGAAGACCCTGGAGCTGACGTACCTGCCGACGGCCATGCCGTCGAGCAGCGAGTAGCCGGCGAGCCTAAAGTCGTGGACCGCGGTGACGGAGTCCGTGACGCTCATCGACGAGGTCCTGGGCAGTCAGTGGCCGGGCGGCGGGAAGGCCAGGTCGCGGGTGTGATCTCCCATGGAAGGAGGAGACGACGACAGGGCGCCGGTAGCGTCACGCGCTCGCCGAAGTGCGTACCGACGGCGAGGGAGTACTCGTAGCGGCAGAACCACCGACCGGAGGGGAAGTATACCTCGACGGCATTGGCGCCCTGGTCGAGCACCGGCGAGACGAGCACACCGCGGCGTGGTAGGAACTGCCTGTCCACGTCGTACGTGGCGATATCCTCCGGATAGGAGAAGAAGAGCGGCCGCGCGATGGGCGCCCCCGTGGTGTGCGCCTCATGGCGGCGTTGTCCCCCGTCAAGTGCGCGGTGTACCGGCCGGAGCCGACCTTGATCCCTGCACATCACCGGATCGATTAGTCACAACACACAACTCCTGAAGTAATGTTTTGGGTGTAACAAGTTATGTCCCCTCTAGTTTTCGTAATTTTATCGGATACCTCTTCTACCCAGAAATAGTTTTAAACCAAGATCATATCAAAGTTTATAACGCTCAAGTTGATGATCTACTTCAATTCCACCAACTCAAGTGAAACTTCAATCACTTAGTGTTTTGAAAACAATTGATGTAGAGGGACTCAATCCATGCGGCTTGAGAATGCACAGCCGGAAATCAGCATTGCAAGGAAATTCTTGTGAGACCCGCAAAGAAAAAAAAAGGAAATTCTTGCGAGTCTCCACATGGAAGAATCAAATGCCATGTCACGGAAAGAAATGTCTAAAATAGTAAGTTGTACTTTTGTGTACACTCTTGTATAGCGCTACAATATCAGTTTGTTGGTTAACAGGATGCGTGCTATTTTATACTTCCCAAGTTGGATGTTATGTCGACAGGAGAAAACTGCAGCAAAACGTTTAGAAAATCTGGACATGAAATATCATCAGAGGATTGTGTGGAGTAGTTGCATGATGAACAATCTTTATCAGTGGATTGTGTGGAGTAGTTGCATGTCCGGTTCCACTGAACATAATATGCAGAGGAACAAGAACATGAGCCGCATCTTGAGTTATAGAATACAATTTAGGAGCTACTGCTATTTCACAAAAGTAAGATATTCCACAAACGTACGAGATCAAGCAGAACAACTACTGCAAAACATTCAAGACAGCACTACAAAATTCAGCATTCAATACTTGATAAGCTTCTAGTCCTAAACAAATGAATCCGTAAGTTTCTATTCATGCCTGCACAGAAACTGCATGTTCTCCGGTTCCGAATTTCCTAGACAACCAACAATCTAAGATTTTCTGAATGCAAATGAAACCAAAACAAGAAAACTGCAGCAGCTCATTTTATATTGCTAAATAAGGAACAATATATTTGCACTGAACTTATCGAATTGGACGGACATCTGCTCGCTGCCCCAATGAATTGGTGTAACAGATCAACCATAATAACAACTCTTTATGGGCTGCTCAGTACCTGGCTAACAGCATACATGGAGGAGAGCTCGGACTCAGGGATCTCGAGCTGGCTAGACCTCGAAGGGAGCACATCGGTGGCAAGGAGAACGCTACATCCCGCCTCGAAGCCCACAGCAGCCACCCACATCGCCGCACTCAGCCAAGGCCACGGGCCGATTGAAGGTCTGTAGAAGCAAAGATGCGTCACCTGAAGGTCCGCTGCTGAGGTACGGGATCTGGAGTTTGGGGGCAAATCGCCACGGTCAAGGCCAACCACCATGGCACGACCTACCTTGCCGAATGAGCCCACCAGGTAGCTCTCTCCCGCGTGGTCGGCTTCCGCCTACGATCCGGCGGACGGCCACCGAGGGCAACTCCAGCACGGACAGGCGTGCGGATGCCGGCCACCGCTCATAGCCGTGGGGATCACCTGACCGCGCAGGGGATCTAGAGGTGTCTGCGGCAAGGGGTGTCCGTCTAGCGCTTCCGGTTCAGCGTGACATCCTCCATTCCTCACCGGCCTCATCTTCTCTTCCCTCTGTTCGGCGGCGTCGGCGCATCCTTCTCGGAATCCTCTACTCTCCCCTCTGTTTTTGACAGCGTCCGCGCAGGCTAAACGGAAGGGACGCTGTGCAATATTCGAGAGTTACAGGGAGAGTTACAGGGAGAAGACGGGAGTGCGGGCTGAATATGGAATTCCTGAGGGGGCTAAATAAAAAATAGGCGCGACGTACGACCGCCACCGTAGGACGTATTATATAGTAGAGATAAGGAACATATGAAGGATTTGCATCATATCCCTACCCAGCGAGAGCAGCACCATACTGCTACCAATGCTTGTGATCACCATGCAGCATTGGTATCACCAGGGCCCCTTCTCCGGTGCATGAAACGTAGCTGCATAAATCGAAAACGAAGCGCATCTTGTAGTTCTTCCTCATGTGGTCGGCAGAGGACAGGCTGCTCGGGTAGTTGGCGCCGCAGACTTTGCACGCGTACAACCTCACCTGCCATGGCGCCCCTGCGACAAGAGATGTGCTGAACTGGAGATGCAGCGCCTTGAAGAACTTGTTGTGCATCGGCTCCTTACAGCTTCTCTCGATTTGGAGATGGAGTATGGCTTCCTCGCCCTCTTGGCAGTCGGCACCGGACCACAACAGTGCCACCAGGAAACGATGCCTGCCGCCAGCCGCGGGGCCGACAGTTAGACTGAACTACAGTAGTAAGGTGGTCGTCCGGCCGGCGGCAACATCACCGTCGTCCACGTCGAGATGGATGCATCCCAGTACAGCGTGGCCGAGCCAGACGACTATTGTGGAGTAAAAATTTAGCAACGAACTGATTTTCTAAGACAACGTCGATCTGCTCGGCCAGTCCCAGCTATCAATCAGGGGGCGACATTGGAAGGCCCGCATCCGGCGATAGATCGGGAAAACGATTCACGTGACCTATGAATGAACTGCTTCTTTTCTCGCACGTATGTCGTACGAATCGGGGGAACTCCTTTTCCTGCTTCGTTTGTCGCACGCTGCTCGGGCAAAATCCCTAGTTTGGATCACCACTATGTTCTGTGTGCCCAAGGCCCCCGATAGCCGTAGCTGAGCTCGCCCATGGAAGACCTCGCGCCATAACAGCTATAGCACCCGCGCGTCGTTTGGCCCGCGAGGACATATCCGCGCATCGCTCGGCCGGCGAGGGTGCGGCGCGCCTTTCAAGTTTTCATCTGCGCCGACCATGTCTCCAGCACTCCGAAGTCCTCCCTCCGCCGAGACGTGCCACCATCATGTACGTTCGCCCTTTGCGTGTCCACGGCCACAACGATGACGTCTGATTCCAGTCGAAGCGGCGGACGGAGGCGTTAGACCCAGGGGCTGCAGGGACCGCCCTCCTCGGCGACGTTGTTCCTCTCGTTAGATTTTGGCATGGGCGGTCGTCCCTGCTCCTATGGCGAGATCAGACTTATATATAGCACAGTTGCGTGGCCTTCCACACCGAATCACACTCTGGATCGAGAGTTGCACACCGAGTTTGATTCCGTTAAGAGTTATACTCTGGATGAAGGGTAGGGCCGATGCAGCTAGGATATGTACTAACCGACGGACGAAGACGTATTAAGGTAGACGGACGAAAAACGTACAAAAAAACTGCGAGGAAGAGGTATAGATTAGGTCTTTATTATTAGGTAGAGAAGGTAGAGATTATTAGAATAAAGATAAAGATATATATAGATTATTATTGGTGGCAGGGTGGATAATTTATGTCAACTTTGGGGGCAGCTTTAATGACGGACCGACCGACCAAGTAACCAACCAGGGAAATCTTAACGCTTTTATTATTACTAGCAAACATGCCCGTGCGTTGTTACGGGTTTATTTTAAACCATATACATTTTATTTTCCATATACTCGAATCATCACATACATGAGATGAACAGTTGCATGCAATAATTATAGACAAGCATACATTTTCTTCTTTGAATTAAGACATCAAGATTGTTTTTATGTAATATTGTAAATTCGTAGAATGACGGCAGAGGTAGTTAGAAAGTACTATGCACTGAATAAAAACTACAAATATTAGCGGTCTTGGCAAATCAAAGAAAATTATGTTAGAACATGTTTATCCAAATAACCGATGGAAGTTTAATAATAAGTTAAAAGAGAAACTTGGCATAAACCTAAATAAATTTTGACTGTACAGGTTGATTTGTACTGAATGTTTTTTATATCACCAAGAATTTCAGTACTGACTTGCGTGTCGCATTTGAGTATGATTGTACAAACCTGAATCGGTAGAGTTAATAAATACAATTTTACTTTCAATAATAAATCCCCAATATCACTGTTGGTGTATAGTTTTAAAAAGGAGCATCTTCTGATTTTGTGGCATGTAAAATGCGTGAATTTGTGAGACGGAAAAGAGCATGAATCATGTTGTACTACTCACACTATATATTATGGTTCTTTTCTAAATGACTATTTTATCTTAAGACTAAGATCTTTCAAAAGATTGATGATCTTCAGAATAAGCTGGAACCATATGCCTCCACATCGTCACTGCCTCTAATATCTACAAGCCTACGGCTCTTACGTTACCCACGCTACCGTGAATGGAGAGCTTTGCCCGTGCTCCTATTTACTATGGGCCCGCTGCCATGCAGTCGCTGCCGCACACGGGCACACCATTTGATGGTATACGTCCGGGCGTCGAGACGGTCGTCGCTGACGACACTATACATGATGCCGAACGAGAGTCGTACCAGTTTGGCACAGGTATTGCTGCTGAGTGTTGACTTGGCCGACATCGCTCCCAGCAACGTCGAGAACCATTGAAATAGGCCCAACTTGCCGTCCAATCTCGCCCGGACGTTTCAACAATGATCGTCCTTACATAGAATTCAACGGTGCGAAGGAGGTGGCTGCGGAGGTCACCCTCGAAGTTCATGAGCATAGAATTGTAGATGTCGCCGTGCTGTTCATGCAGGTCGTCGACAAAGCAGACCTGGCTCTCTATGAGAATGTAGTCCGCGGCGGGGAAGGATGCCGAGCAGGATCCCCGACGCATGCCCCTGACCTGCATGCACAACCATCTTCTCCGGTGTCAACAAGCATCCGGCTGCCATTGCCGCATACGCCGCACCACCGCACAACCATCTTCTACTGTGGCAACAAGCTTCCGGCTGACACTGCCGCAATGTCAACGCCGCACCACCGCACATGACGGTGTGGGAGATCTCCACTGTCAACATGCATCCGGCTGTCATCGTAGCAATCTCAAGACCGACGTGGTCTGGGGTCACACGCCACCGTGTTCGGTGGCCAAGTCCGCTGTGGGCGTAGTCTCTCCACCGTCAGAGCACCGTGCGTTCCCCTAGGAGGCGAGGACCCGGGCGCGTGATATTACCAGCTCTGCGGTGCCCCGGTGAAACTGCCGCTCCGGTGGGGGATTCCTGATGACATCACCCGTCCACTACCTAACCCATGTATCTGCTCCTACTGCTCCGGATTTGGGTACATGCTTCGAGGTCGATGAAGGATCGAGAGGTTAAGTAGAGGGGGGGTGAATAGGTTAACTACAAATTTTAACTTCTTTTTCAAGTTAACAAGGTAATGTTCAAATATAGATTATCTAGATTATGCAACTAGGTGAACAATCCTATATGTTGAGCAAGTACAACTAGCACAAGGTAAGTATATGACTAAGCTAGTAGTAACTAGTAAAGGTAAGTTCAGGAATAACTGAACATAATGACGCGGAGATTTATCCCGAAGTTCACTTCCCAATGGAAGCTAATCTCCGTTGGAGCGGTGTGGTGCCACCAAAGTGGAACACCGAGTAGGCCTCAAATGCCACACCGTATCTCTTTCGAGACCTTCCACCGATGTGGATAGGCTCGAATCACTATGTTGCCGTTGAGATTGACAACTAGAACCTTTACAAGGATGAGGCACACTCCACAAGATTGGAGGGTCCTCACCAAATCCCAAGAGCCTCCAAGACTACGAGAAGCAAGATCCACGAGCACAAAAGCACCGGGGATATCAACAAGGCTCCGAGCTCCGATGAACTAAGAGCAACAAGATTCCTAGCTCCAATGAACTAAGAATGACAAGATCCCTAAGGGATGAGTGGGTGGATTTCTAATCGACTCGGTGGAGTTGTAGATCGGGGGTGTCTCCTTCAAATCCCAAAGTATCACGAGCTTTGGTTGGGGATTTGTGGAGATCTTGTTCTTGAGCTTGAGCTTGGTCAATCAATGGTGGTGAGAGAAAATGTGAGTGAGATTGACAAAGCCAAAAGGTGGGAGGAGGCGTCCTTTTATACGTGGCTGAAATACGGCCGTTGGGGTGGGGGCAGTTTTCACCTTACAGCACCCCCCCCGGCCTGGGGGCCGGCCTGGCCGGCCTGGGGCAGCCAGGTCCGGGCACAGTCCCACCCCGACCTAGCAGCCAGCCTGGGGCCGGCGTAGAAGAGAGAGGGAGGCCGGCGTTGGGCAGCCAGCCACCCAGCCAGCCCGGCCTGGGGCCCGGCGGGGGCAGTGGGGTGAGGCCGGACCCCCACCCGAGCAACCCGGCCTGGCACCCGGCCTGGGGCCGGCGTGGGGCGGCGCGAGGCTGACCAGGCAGCCGCTAGCCCGGCCTAGAGGACGACCACCCCTTTCTCCTTCTCTCTTTCTCCTTTCTCCTTCGTTTCTTCTTCTTTCTTCCACATCTTTTTCCGTGGACTTTTCTCTCTTATTGCTGCAACTTGTATGATGTTTACGAGTAGACTTTTTCTGAGTATACTAAGAGAGCTCGTTAGTCCATCCATATGTTGTAATCAAACACTCAAAATAGGATTTAGGAACTATGTTCTTTCAATCTCCCCCTTTTTGATGTTTGATGACAACATACGGATTTGCATAAGAAACAATTTGTCATAGCTATTTGCGAGAGAGTAAACATAAATTCGTACTCCCCCTATTTGTGTGCCCAAAACAAAAGATAGTATATTTGATCCTTGTTAAGTGCACCGAACATAATCTCATCTTCACACTATGTTTTATAAGGTAATAGGGTATATGATGTGACTACGATAAACTTATGTGAAGTGCGAGAATTGTCCACTCATGATTTTAACATTGAAGATACACACAAAGATGAGTAATAGTGTTTACCACTAGAATGATCTTACCATAGCATTCTTCTCATAGTTATAGATGGATAACAACTACCCTCATTATGGCTCCAACACATCAAAGTGAGTAGATGAATAACATAATAGTCTTGCTATGATCTTCAACATATCAAATAGCACACGCATAATATATAGATAGAAAGTACGATAGGTAAATAAAGACATAGTCTTACAATAACACCAATGTTCAACAAACCACACAAATAGTCTCAACTAAGAATGTCGAAAGCAAATAACGAAGATAAGACGCAAATGAATGCATGAAATGCAATGCAATGCGTGAGTGTTTCTCCCCCTTGGCATCATACACCAAAAAGGGAGAAAAGTGCAATCCCAATCACTCGTCGGCCATCTCAATGTCTTCCTCAATGAAGTCCTCGGGGGGGGGGGGAGCCTGACTGGAGCTAGCAGTGGTAGTGTATGGCGCTGCAAAAGAGCCGAGTGAGCTAGCATCATCTCCACACCAATAAGTATGCTGAGACTTCCACTTTTCCTCTGAAACCTCGTCTGAGCTGGAAGGACTAAGGGGAATCTTAAGAGCAGTCTGGATGGAACGCTGACGCCGACTAGAGGCCTTGCCCTTGCGATAGGCCTCATAATCCTGATGCTGCTTATCAATGAAGAAACAGTTCATCTTCTGGAGAATCTTCTTAAGGTTGAAAGTTTCAGGAGAAGGACTAAGAGAAGGAGAGCGGCGCACCCCCTGAGATGTACTAGGAGCGAAGGACTCGGTGCGGGTGCGCTTAGGCCGCGAATCATCAGTTGACTCAGGCGCAGCATCAAGCATAAGAATAGACTTCTTGGGAGTCACCTTGGCATAGTTGTTGATGAGACCAGCTGGGATCTTGGTCTCAATAAGGCGCTGAATATACGAGCCATAGATGGGAACCCTCTTTTCATGAACCACAGTCTGCATCTCGTGCCACATGTAATCCAGAACATCCAATTGCTTCTTGGCCCTCATTTGAGACTCAATGCGATATAGAAGGTTGATCATCCACTTGCGTACCTCGCCCTTCTCACCAAATTTGGCATTGATGGTATTGCGAAGAATAGCGTGCACTATATACCAATGTTCAGAAAAGAACTTGACTTTAGGAATGTCCATGGAGCCGGTACCTTCGTGATAGCAATGGCGAATACCCTCCTTGGCTTTCATAACGTTCTTGGAATCACCATGAATGCGGAAATAGAACATATAATCAAACCTATACTCGGGAATACCCAGAATGGTACCAAAATCATCCATAGTAGCAACACACTTGGAGCCACCGCTCATCCATGTCAACGTATGCGGTAGCCGCGTGGGGCCTCCATATGAGAAGTGAACAGTGGCATAAAACTCCTTGAGCAGCTCTGGGGAAAATGGATGGGCAAGATTGTCACCCATGAGAGGAGTGATGTTGTGGTAGTCCATGAGTTCCATAACTTCATGCCACTTGGTGCGAGCATACTCAATTTCAAACTAATGTTGATCCACATGTCCATGCTGAAGCTTGCCAAGAATAAAGTCATGCATGACTTGATGCATCTTGCAATAGAACCTAGGATCAGGGCATGTGTGTTCACCAAACTCATAAGGATTAAATTTCAGCCTTGCTTCCTCAAAGTCGGTGGTACTAAGACCACCCCAGTTCGTGACCACGGGTTCCTGTGGATTGATTGGAAGAGATGAACCCTGTCTCCGTGAGGGAGTAGAACCAGCAACATCCGCGGCACTCTTCTTGCGAGGGTTGCGAGGGTGGAGAGAGCGGGGGGGATCGGACTCATTTTGGGGATTGGAATCACCTGAAACATATGATGCATGGATATGGAGCATGATAATGAGTACACATGGTCGTGGTTTGAGAGAAAAAAAATTAAACCATGAATATATGTGATAGCGCCATGGAAAAAAAAACGAACACAATATTAATGAGGACACGCACGTTATTATTAGTGTGAGCATATTATCATAGCATTTGTATAGGATTGTGTTGGTGTTCTTAGTGAAAAGAGGCATGGAAGAATATATTGGGCATGATACTATAAACACCATTATTATGTAAAAAAAAATTAGGGCATAGCATACACATCATGTCATGATGAACATAATAATTTAGAATCACGACACTAGAACAATCATATCAATAATGTGGAATTTTTGTTGAACCATGGCCAACCATGAGAGAATGATTTGCAAAGTTAGGTAAAACATAGTATCACATGGATAGATCATGAGGAGCATATGACATCAACTTAGCATGGCATAAGAATTAATCTAGTGACATATGAGCGGCATGAACCCTAGCATGAATAGATGGGAAAAAAATCCTAACACATGAACACTCGCACTAGCACACCGATAGATAGCACTCACATACATGTAATCTATAGAAAAGCCCAAAGAAAAATTACCCGAGTTCGAAGCCATCTTCAAACAAAAAAGCACTAGGCAATAAAGGGGACCGATCTCCTCCAATAAGGGGCCAACGAGAAATCCGTGTGGAGGAGGTGGCGGAGAAGGACGAGGGCTTGCGGATCCGTGATTTTGGACGGTAGAGATGGGCTAGGGAGGTGGGGGAGGGGTTAGGGAAGAGCACCAAGGGGCTCTAATGGAGGAGGAGGGAGGAGGAAGAAGGGGTATGGGGGGTTTGGGTTCGGGTGTGGGCAGGGGCGTGCGTGTAGGTGTGTGTGTGTGTGCGTGAGGCGCCCACCACGGCCTGGGGCCGGCCTGGCCGGGCGTGTCGTGCGTGTTGGCGTGAGGCCGGCCTGGGGCCGGCGTGCAACGGAGGCGAGGCCGGCATGGTGGCCGAGCACCCCGGCCTAGCCCCCGGCCCGGGGCCGGCGCGGGGCAGCGCGAGGCCGAGCAGGTGCCCGAGCGCCCCGGCCTGGGGCCGGCTCGGCGGTGGCAGGGGCCGGGGTGGGAGGGGCGAGCGCGCGATATTTTTTTGTTTGTTTTTTTTTTCGGCTGGTGTTGGGGTGTTGGGTTGTGTGTGTTTCCCCTTTTAAAAAAAAAATCCTCCCAAAGCAAGTTGAACCTACACAATTACCAAGCCAAAATACGCAACAACAAAAAAAGGAAATTTCAATTTAAGGATTTACAAGACATATATTCTAACAAACAAAACGTCAAAGTGAAGCTAGTGTCTTAATAGCACATTTTCATAGGTTTGTTTCTTAGAGCAATTTTATTTGACCATGTGCACGAGTGAAATGAGTATGATGACATGCATATGATGTTTTCATTTGTATCCAACGGAGAGAAAAGATGAGAAACCAAATGAGCAACATTGGATATAAATGAAATATGAAAACAAGTGGAAATGCAAATGAGGGAACAACACAAATGTCTCATAAATATAAACACCAACCAAATATTGGGCGGTGGCCGTAGCCACCATGTATGAGTATGTTCGATATGTCATCGCGAAGATGTATCTTGGGTGCATTGTCGAGACTCATCATTGAAGCACATGATGTCATTTAAAATGATCATTAGGCATGATTTGTTTATTTATGCATTATAGAGGTAGTGTTGGCTCATTGATTGAGCTACACTCCTCCTATGTCTATGCGTGCATCTAGAATCCAAATAAGAGTCTAGTAGGGGTGTGTATGCAAGATTTTCAATCAACTAAAATTGCTTGCACATACGATGTTGAGCTCACTCCTCAATTCCTTGAATCTCTTCACATCTAGAGGCTTGGTAAGGATGTCGGCAAGTTGATCTTTAGTCTTGACATAAGAAAGTGAGATATCACCATTGGCCACATGATCCCGAATAAAATGATACCGAATCTCAATATGCTTGGTCTTGCCATGAAGTACCGGATTGTGACCAATCTTTATAGCACTCTCATTGTCACATAAAAGAGGCATTGTCTTAATCTTAATTCCAAAATCCTTAATACATTGCCTCATCCATAAATGTTGAGAGCAACAACTTGCGGCGGAAATATACTCCGCTTCCGTCGAGGAGGTGGCAATGCAATTTTGCTTCTTGGAAGACCAACACACGAGAGACCTACCAAGGAATTGGCAAGCACCCGAAGTTGATTTTCTATCCACTTTGTCACCTCCCCAATCCGCATCCGAGTATCCCACAAGATCAAAAGTTCTGTTTGATGGATACCAAAGGCCATGATTGGGAGTGTCAACCAAGTACCTAAGAATCCTCTTGACCGCAATCATATGGCTTTCCTTGGGGTTAGATTGAAATCTTGCACACAAACCCACACTAAACATAATGTCCAGTCTAGATGCACAAAGGTAAAGCAAAGATCCAATGATAAAAGTTTGGGGTCTACCGGTATACCTTCATGATCCATAGTAAGATTTGTGGTTGTTGGCATTGGATAAGGTAATGGTTTGGCATTGTTCATATAAAATTTCTTGAAAATGTCTTGAATATATTTGGCTTGACAAATAAAGTCCCTTCATAATATTGCTTGATCTCAAAGCCTAAAAAGAACTCTAATTTTCCCATCATAGACATCTCAAATTCACTTGTCATTAGTTTTGCAAATTGATATACAAAACTCAAGTTAGTGGATCCAAATATAATATCATCAACATATACTTGGCATACAAAGAAATGTCCATCTACACTTTTGGTAAAGAGAGTGGGATCAATTACCCCAAGTACGAAACCACGATCCACTAAGAACTCCTTTAAATGATCATACTAAGCACGTGGAGCTTGTTTGAGGTCATACAAAGCCTTATGGAGGAAGTAGACGTGGTTAGGATACTTGGGATCCTCGAACCCCGGAGGTTGTTTAACATATACCATTTCATTTAGAGGTCCATTTAGAAAAGCACTTTTAACATCCATTTGATGCAAGATGAAATTATGACTAGTGGCAAATGCAAATAATATACGAATGGATTCAAGCCTAGCTATGGGAGCGAAAGTTTCACCGTAGTCAAGTCCTTCGACTTGAGAGTAGCCTTGAGCAACCAATCGAGCCTTGTCGCGAATCACTTGCCCATGAGAATCTTGCTTGTTTTTGAACACCCATTTAGTTCCAATGATATTATGATCCTTGGGCCTTTCCACTAGTGACCATACTTTGTTTCTCTCAAAATTATGGAGGTCTTCATGCATAGCTTGAACCCAATCTTCATCTTCAAGAGCATCATAAACTTTGATGGGTTCAACATGAGAGACATATGAATGAAAACCACAAAACTTGAGTACTTGTCCACGAGTAGAGACACTTCTCCCCAAGCCACCAATGATGTTATTTTGGTATAGTGACTTTTGTTGCAATCTTGATGCTTGAAGAGTCATGATGCGAACAAGTGCATCATCGGGATTTTCATTAGGGGGAATATCCTCATCATTTCCTTCATCAAGACCATTGTCCACTCGTATTGGAGTTCTTGGTGACGAAGCACCAAAATCATTTCCACCATTATCATTGGGTGGATCTTGATCACTTTCTTGATGAGAGGTATCCACATGAAGGTATTCTTCTTGCTCTTGGTCTACCATTTGATTGGTGGTTGATGTAGAGGGCTCCACTTGCGTGGAGCTAGTTCCATCCTCATTTTCCACAAGGTGTCCCTCAACGGGTATAAGTGGACCTACACCCATTCTTCCTATGGCTATGGAGGACGGTTCATCACCTACAACATCACAATCAATTTGCTCCACTTGGGAGCCATTATCCTCATGAAATTCCACATTCATAGATTCTTCAACACACCCGGTGGATATGTTGTAGACTCTATAAGTGTGGGAGTTCGTGGCGTAACCAACAAAAATGCCTTCAAAAGTTCTAGAATCAAACTTAGACAATCTAGTTCCCTTTATGTAGACTTGGCATTTGCACCCAAAAACTCGAAGATATTTGAGGTTGGGTTTGTTACCGGTTAGGAGCTCATATGGAGTCATGCCAATCATCGGACGAAGGAAGAGTCGGTTAGATAGATGACAAGCGGTGTTGATGGCTTCGGCCCAAAATTTATATGGGGATTTGAACTCGGCCATCATAGTTCTTGCCATATCAATAAGTGTGCGATTCTTCCTCTCCACTACACCATTTTGTTGAGGGGTGTACGCGGCGGAATATTGATTTCTTATCCCCTCTTCACTCAAGAATTCATCCATGGTGTAGTTCTTGAACTCGGACCCATTGTCACTCCTAATGGACAAGATCTTGGTGTCATATTGGCGTTGCACTTCGGTGGCCCAAGTTATGAATCTTTCTTGAGTTTCACTGTTCTTCTTGATATAGAAAACCCAAGTGTATCTTGTATAATCATCAACAATAACCAAACAATACTTCTTGACACCAAGACTATCATATGTGGGAGGCCCAAATAAATCCATGTGAATGCGCTCAAAGGGTCTTGTTGTGGCGATGATTGATGTCTTGGGATGATTCTTCTCATGCATCTTTCTGGCAATACAAGAGCTACAAGGACGATCTTTGGAAAAATTCACACTTGTTAGTCCTACCACATGCTCACCCTTCACAAGAGTTTGTAAATTTCTCATACCGACGTGGCCTAGGCGGCGATGCCAAAGCCACCCCACGTCGGATTTAGCCATTATACATGTGGCGATATGTGTAGTTTCTTTCGAGAAATCCACTATGTACATACCGTTTTCCACAAATCCAACAAAGGCTACTTTAAGAGAAATAGTGTGAAGGACAAGCACATGATGACGCCCAAATACACATGTAAAATTGCACTCACAAAGTTGCAAGACGGAAAGAAGATTATAGCCAAGGGAC
This sequence comes from Alopecurus myosuroides, assembly GCA_028641055.1. Taxonomy (NCBI): domain Eukaryota; kingdom Viridiplantae; phylum Streptophyta; class Magnoliopsida; order Poales; family Poaceae; genus Alopecurus; species Alopecurus myosuroides. Next base: position 372,717,918 of record CM054059.1, read on the forward strand.
TCAACAAGGAGGACTTTCTCAATGGATGAATCCGGAGAAATGACCACCTTGCCATGTCCCAATACCTTAAGTTGTGAGCGATCACCAATAGTTACATGAGCAAATTTGAGAAGTTGGAGCTTCAAGTCTTCTAATACTTCTTTGCTTCCGGTCATGTGTGCGGAACAACCACTATCAATCATCCATGATGTTCCACCGGAAATACAACCCTACAATGAATCAACTTCTTGTCTTAGGTACCCATTTTTGGATGGGTCATTTTTTGTTAGTCACAAGGGTCTTGGGAACCCAAATAGCATGCTTGTAATCATCACCATATGAGGTGCCTACATACTTTGCATAAACATGACCATTAATAGATTTAAGAAGCACATAAGATGGGTTATATTTTCCCGCAAAGTTGTTGTGAGTAGTAGTGTTCCTAGGAACAATAATTTTAGCAATAATATTAAACTCATCTTCCTCATTAGCCAACTACCCCTCCTTCACAAAAACAATAGAGTTAGTGGAGGGAGTTGACTTCTTCTTGTAAGCCACCTTGGATGTGGAACCAAAACCAAGGCCTTCTTTGCCAATAACTCTCTTATGATTACTCAAAAGATCATTGAGGTTCTTTTGGCCTTGGATGCATGTGGCAAGACCTTTGTTGAGTTGTGCCTTCAACCTATTGTTCTCCTCAATGAGAGTTGCCTTGACACACAAAGGGTTAGTAGCACAAGATAGTACGATGATCCCTTTAAGGTTTTGAGCTCATTTGAGATAGTACGATGATCAATTTTAAGCTTCTCAAAATCCTTAAGGAGTTCATTATATCCTTGGTTAGTTGCATCATTTAAACTCATGAATTCCGTTACCTTAGCAAAAGCATGTTGACAATCAAGTTTTACTTTAGCTATGTCAATTGCAAAGGTTTCTTCTATGCTTTCTCTAAAGCAATGTGATTCATCTAGAGCTTTCTCGAGCTCCTCAATTTTACTAGCATCATCACGAGCAAAATTTTCAAGTAACATTATTCTCTCCTCATGTTCATCAATGAGGCCATGTGCCTCACTTAATTGGTCCACGAGAGAGACAAAGATAGATTTAGTTTCTCCTTCTAGTTTTTCCACAAAGTTTGTCAAAGGGTCTTCCTCGACACAATTTAGTAGTGAAGGAATAGAGGAGTTAGCAAGTTTAAGTGTAGGAGTCACCTTTGGGGGTATACCCTTGGCCATGAAGCACTTGTGACTCGAAGGACCCTTGTGGTCATTTGGGTTGGAGAAGAGAGAGCTTAAGTTAGGAGGTACGACGCCCCTAGCCATGGCCACCATACCTACTTGTTCGCCTTCACTATCACTCTCTTCACCACCGGATGTGTACTCAACTTCTTTTGCAATCAATGCTCTAGGAGGGCCTCTCTTGATGAAGTTCTTGGACTTGGGAGTGAAAGTGGATTTCTTGATGAGTCTTTCTCCATTCTCAATTCTACTCTTGAAGGGGCACTCGGCAACGAAGTGCTCGGAATATCCACAATTGAAGCAAGTTCTTGCTTTCTTCGTGCTTGAGGATTCCTTCCCTTTATTCTTGGTGGCATTGGATCTAAAGTCTCCTTTATTCCACCATTTGTGTTGAGCAAGAGCCAAGCATTCTTCATGTGATGTCTTCATCTCTTTCTCGGAGACCTCATGAGTGGATCCACCATCATCACTTGAGTCATTTTCTTCATGGGGAATGACCTTGGCCTTCAAGGCAAGAGATGCTTTCTTTGCTCCGTTTACATGAGCCATGACATCATCGGAAGTTTGCTTCATGACCTTTAGAGTGATAAAGAGACCCAAGACATCATTGGGGGATAGGTCCAAGTAGTCGGCCCTTGCTTGAGCATTCATCACCATGTTTTCATTGTATGGCATCAAGGTGAGTAGAAATTTCTCCTTGACCCAATTTTCCGTACAATCTGTGAAACCACTATCTCTCATGTCATTTACAAGAGCCTTGGGTCTTCTAAACATGTCTTCTATGTTCTCTCCATCACCCAAGTTAAAGTGTTCAACTTTTATTTGGATGATTGACTTCTTGGATCTTTGGAGGTTGACATTGCCGTCAAACATATCGACAAGACCATCATAAGCTTTCTTTGCACTAGTGAAGGACCGGATGTGCTCAACTCCTTCTTTTTCCATTGCCCTCTCCAACATGTGCAAAGCATGAGCGTTGAGTTGCTCATCTATGATGTCACTTGAGCTTAGATTTGCGGGGTCCTTTGGCTCATATCCTTTTTCAACAATTCTCCATATTTGCATTGAAGAGCTGCACATGTAAGACTTCATGGAAGCTTTCCAATTAGTAAAACGATGCCGATCCACCAAAGGAGGTGGACCAAGATGAGTAACATGCGGATGTTGAACATTAGGAGCATTGTTATAAGCAAAGCCAAAAGAATTTCCACCACTACCATTTAATTGTGAAGATGATGCGGATGCTTCTTTAGTTGGAATGGGGTTTCCATGTTCATCTAAAATAATCTTTTCACTAGATTGTCTAGATGGAGATGTCAATTCTTTTATTAGTTCCTCCATCTTTTTCTCGGAACTATCAATCATAGCTTGGATTAGCTTTTGAATCCCATCCATGGTGACGGGATCATCGGCCATCCTTACCTCCTCTTTTAGGCGGTAAAGCCTATATAAAGAGACGAGGGTCTGATACCAATTGAAGGATCGAGAGGTTAACTAGAGGGGGGTAAATAGGTTAACTACAAATTTTAACTTCTTTTTCAAGTTAACAAGGTAATGCTCAAATATAGATTATCTAGATTATGCAACTAGATGAACAATCCTATATGTTGAGCAAGTACAACTAGCACAAGGTAAGTATATGACTAAGCTAGTAGTAACTAGTAAAGGTAAGTTGAGGAATAACCGAACATAATGACGCGGAGATTTATCCCGAAGTTCACTTCCCAATGGAAGCTAATCTCCGTTGGAGCGGTGCGGTGCCACCAAAGTGGAACACTGAGTAGGCCTCAAATGCCACACCATATCTCCTTCGAGACCTTCCACCGATGTGGATAGGCTCGAATCACTATGTTGCCGTTGAGGTTGACAACTAGAACCTTTACAAGGATGAGGCACACTCCACAAGATTGGAGGGTCCTCACCAAATCCCAAGAGCCTCCAAGACTCCGAGAAGCAAGATCCACAAGCACAAAAGCACCGGGGATATCAACAAGGCTCCGAGCTCCGATGAACTAAGAGCAACAAGATTCCCAGCTCCAATGAACTAAGAATGATAAGATCCCTAAGGGATGAGTGGGTGGATTTCTAATCGACTCGGTGGAGTTGTAGATCGGGGGTGTCTCCTTCAAATCCCAAAGTATCACGAGATTTGGTTGGGGATTTGTGGAGATCTTGTTCTTGACCTTGAGCTTGGTCAATCAATGGTGGTGAGAGAAAATGTGAGTGAGATTGACAAAGCCAAAAGGTGGGAGGAGGCGTCCTTTTATACGTGGGTGAAATACGTCCGTTGGGGGGGGGGGCAGTTTTCACCTTACAACACCCACCCCCCCGGCCTGGGGGCCGGCCTGGCCGGCCTGGGGCAGCCAGGGCCGGGCACAGTCCCACCCGGGCCTAGCAGCCAGCCTGGGGCCGGCGTGGAAGAGAGAGGGAGGCCGGCGTGGGGCAGCCAGCCACCCAGCCAGCCCGGCCTGGGGCCGGCGGGGCCGCCCCCCCACCCGAAGCGCCCGGCCTAGGGCCGGCGGGGGCAGTGGGGTGAGGCCGGACCCCCACCCGAGCAACCCGGCCTGGGGCCGGCATGGGGCGGCGCGAGGCTGACCAGGCAGCCGCTAGCCCGGCCTAGAGCCCGGCCAGGCCGGCCAGGCAGGCCGGCCACCCCTTTCTCCTTCTCTCTTTCTCCTTTCTCCTTTGTTTCTTCTTCTTTCTTCCACATCTTTTTCCGTGGACTTTTCTCTCTTATTGCTGCAACTTGTATGATGTTTACGAGTAGACTTTTTCTGAGTATACTAAGAGAGCTCGTTAGTCCATCCATATGTTGTAATCAAACACTCAAAATAGGATTTAGGAACTATGTTCTTTCAGTCGACCCAGCCTACAAGTCTGCAACCCAGCCCCTGACCTCCAGTGTCCGTCGCGCGTACTTCACGTGGACAACCATCGAGACAACCAGCACACGCTACGAATCAACTATGGCGATGGTTCTCGCTGCGTCGTCCCATCGAGATCATCAAGGCCTGGACCAATACGGCGTGAGGCAACTACGGTTATTGTTGTTCTCACAGCGTCGTCCCCGGCGAGAGATCCTCAGGGTCTGGGACCGATACGGTGTGAGCTTCGCCGTGCCTTTATTTATATATTCAGATTGCCGTAGCCAAAACGGTTAGAACCATGACTCTACTTTTTCCTTTTCTCTGAACTCGAGCGAACGAGTACGTTTCCTCCTCTAGTACGTGAGCTGACCTGCTCCCGGCCTGGCTCGGGTGAGGAGTCGTGGGTCACTCGGTTTTTCTTTTGTGGTTGGTTCTAGAGGATGTGACGGACCACACCATCGGCCAATGATGTAAACGTAAAAGGGTAACGGACGAAAACGTAAAAGGTTGACCGGACGAAAAACGTACCAAAAAACGGGAGGAAGAAAAAAAAAGATTATTTGTGGCAGGGTGGATAATTGATGTCAACTTTGGTGACAGTTTTAATAACGGACCGACCGACCAAGTAACCAACCAGGGAAGCCTTAATGCTTTTATTATTAGGTAAAGATTATTAATATTTATTTTATATATATATATATATATATATATATATATATATATATATAGAGAGAGAGAGAGAGAGAGAGAGGGGGGTAAAGACTAGCAAATATGCCCGTGCGTTGCAACGGGAGAGAAAAATCCATGTCATGGAGAGTCATATAGTTAGTTCCCGTATTACATTGGGTGGAACATAAATGTCTATCCAGAAATACCATCAGTGAGTTCAAGTTATTAATGTTTCAAACAGACCTCTTGTGTGTCTTTTGTCGGATTTTTCGGTGTATAAAACTTGAAAACTGATGCCCAGAAACACTAATATTGGCTGAGTCTGCTCTGCCTCCTGAAGATGGGTTGTCATACAGTCATCTCTCTTCTCCTTTATACTCTTTTTTTTGGGTGTCTTTATAAATAAAAATCCTACAAAATAAGCAAGGCATGCCTGCAATATAACTCGTTTTCAACATGTAATTTTACGAATTGAAACATGCAGCTGATAAACATGCGTGCCAGCATGAGTATCCAGTAGCAAAGTGAAGGATTTGTAACACTAAATTCTTTCATGTCAAAAGCACTACATGAATACTTGATTTGGCTTGGGGAAACCAAGCTAAGTAGCAGTCTAGAGACACAATATAAGTACATCGCAGCAGATAAACACCATGAGAAATACGTGGTTCTAGAAGAACGATATATCACAAGTATTTAACATCCTACGGTTATTTTCTAGTAAAAACAATTCTAATTGACAAAGCACGCTTCTTAATACTGCCCTATTTTTCAAGCTCTAAATCATCTAAATCGACAGCGTCAAATCTCGACTCGCACTTCACCTGGATACCAAGGTTGTATGCAGATCATGCAATTAGAATATAGCAGATTTTTCCCCATTGTCCTGATGAAAGAAGTCTAGAACTTCATTGGATGATTTGTCCTTCCAAATTTATTCTCAGCTAAATTTCCCACTAAATTTACCGGTTCATGTTGTCAAAATTTGACGAATCCTTAGCACGTCGGCAGTGACATGTGCCATGGGAATTATACCTCAAATGCTTACCTTATTTAAGAGTTGAATACCAAAATTGACATAGACATCTTCTTCTTAGGAGTTATGAGTTACAAAACAGAGGCAAACAATTTTCTTCTCTATATAAATTTGCATAGATAGGAGATTAGGAATACAGAGAGAAAAAATCTCTATAAAAAGAAGAAGTTAATTCAAGGCAACACAGTCAAAACTAAGAAATAGCTTAGCTTTTATGTGCATCCAATCGGAAGAAAAATCACGTTTGTATCAACATCCAAAAAAAAAAAGATAAGGTCTAATTAGCTAGATTCCTACTCTAATAATTATATAGAGAACATATCCAGAGAGAGTAACAGAACAAAAATGGGCTACAATTGGCAATAAATGATACATGTCTATGTACATGGTTGGTAGAACCTGGGGATCTACCGGGTCGGGGACGTAGTCTGTAGGGGAAGGAGGGGGTTGTGTGGAGGCGAGGGGTGCGCGGACGGCGGCGGGGCGCCGTCGCGCGGGAGGAAGAGGGGGCGGCGGCTAGGGCTGGGGCGGCGGCGCACGGGAGAAGGCCGACTCCTTGGGGAGTCGGCAATAATGATTTGATTATTGCTTGCCTCAAACTCAACGGAATACATGTGTTTATATAGGAGGACGGCCTCCTCTAAACCCTAATTTACTTGGGCTAAGCCCCTAATTTACTTAGGCTAAGCCCACAACTAGCCACTATTGGACTTCTTACGTGTATATTGTATACCGACCATAACATCTCTCCCCGCCTCCTCAAACAGCTCGTCCTCGAGCTGAACTTCTGGAAACTGCTGGCGGAACTCGTCGAGTTTCTCCCAAGTTGCGTCACTCGCCGGAAGTCCTGTCCACTGCACCAGGACATGCCAGACATCACGACGCTTCTGGGCCTTCAGTACCTCCTCTGGAGCTGGAAGAAGTCGCCCCCGTGCCGTAGGGGGTAAAGCTGGTGGTGCCGCAGGTGGGTCGCCGCGGTAGGCCTTGAGCAGGCCCACGTGGAAGACGTCGTGAAGGCGGGACACCTCTGGTAGCTCCAGCCGGTAAGCGAGCGACCCGACGCGCTCCACGACACGGAAGGGACCCGCGTAGCGAGGTCCCAGCTTCCGCTTTGAGCGCGGGTCTAAGGATTGTGTAGACCGATGCAGAAGACGGAGCCATACCAAATCCCCCACCGCGAACTCCGCGTCACGATGGTGTGCATCATAGTACTTCTTGGACAGCTGTTGTGCCTGAAGGAGGCGCTGCCGCGCCTCGTCCAATATCTCGTCGCGGGTGCGGAGCAAGTCTCCCGCGGCCTCAGTCCGGGCCGTCCCGTCCTCAAAGGGCAGCATGCGCGGAGGCGGACGACCATAGACCATCTCGAAGGGTGTGGTGTGCAGGGCGGCGTGATAGGAGGTGTTGTAGCAGTACTTCGCCCATGCCAGTCAGTCCACCCAAGCTCGTGGGCGATCTCCCGTGATGCAGCGCAGGTACATGGCAATCACCTTGTTGACCACCTCGGATTGCCCGTCGGTCTAAGGGTGGAACGCGGTGCTGAGACGGAGCTTGACGCCGGCCAACCGAAAGAGATCCCGCCAGACGTGTCCCGTGAACACCGGATCACGGTCACTGACGATCGACGTCGGAAACCCATGTAGCCGAACGACCCCGTCGAAGAAAGCTCGAGCCACAGAGGCGGCCGTGTAAGGATGACCCAATGCGATGAAGTACGCGTACTTGGAGAAACGGTCGACCACCGTGAGGATGACGGACTTGCCGCCCACTTTGGGAAGCCCCTCGATGAAGTCCATGGAGATATCCGCCCACACCTGCGAGGGAACCTCGAGGGGCTGCAATAGGCCCGCCGGCCGCTGCGTCTCCGTCTTGTTGCGCTGGCACGTCACACACTCGCGCACCCAATCCTGCACCAACGCCTTGTCTCGCGGGATATAGAAATCAGCACGAAGGCGGTGGAGGGTCTTCTGAACACCCTCGTGACCTGATGAATGTGCCAACTCCAGGACCTGGTGGCAGAGATCGTCGTGGTCGGGCACAAAGAGGCGGCGGCCGTAGAGGAGCAGGCCGTCTGCCAGGTGCCAGGGCGCCTCCAATGCGCCGGTGTTCAGGCGCTGTTGGAGGTCCTGAGCGTCGGCGGCCGATGTCGTGGCCTGTCGGATGGCGTCGAGGAGAGCGAACGCACATGGCCGCTCCCACGGGAACCGCGTCTTCCTCGAGGTGCTCGTAGTCGCGGCGAGAGAGGGCATCCGCCACCATGTTAAGCCGCCCGGGGCGGTACTCGACGGTGAAGTCGTAGCCAAAGAGCTTGCTGATCCACTGATGATGTGGCACTGTAGAGAGGCGCTGGTCGAGCAAGAACTTGAGGCTGTAGTGGTCCGTACGGACCCTGAAGGAGCGGCCCCAAAGATACGGCCTCCAATGCCGCACGGCCTGGACGAGTCCGATCAGCTCGCGCTCGTATGCCGCGAGCTTATGGTGGCGGGCGGCGAAGGGTCGGCTGAAGAAGGCCAACGGCCCGTCGCCCTGGTGCAAGACGGCGCCGAACCCGGTGCCGGAGGCGTCGCAGTCGACCACGAAGGGGCTGTCAAAGTCCGGCATTTGGAGTACCGGCCCCGTCGTGAGGGCGCGCTGGAGAGCCTGGAACGCCTCCGAGGCCGCGTCGTCCCATGCCAAAGCGTCGCGGCGAAGAAGACGTGTCAGTGGCGCCGCAATGTTGCCGAAGTCCCGGATGTACTTCCGGTAGTAGCCGGCGAGGCCGAGGAACCCGCGCAGCGCCCGAGGGGACTGTGGGGTCGGCCAGGCGGCCACGGCTGCGACCTTGTCCGCGTCCATGGCCACGCCGTCCGCGGAGATGACGTGCCCCAAGTAGGCGACCGAGGCCGTGCCAAACGAGCACTTCGAGCGCTTGAGGTGAAGACGATGCGCCCGAAGCTCGTTCAGGATGATGGCCACGTGTTGTAGGTGCTCCGCCCAAGATGCACTGTAGATAAGAATATCATCAAAGAAAACAAGCGCAAATCAGCGTAAGTAGGGGCTGAGTATGTCGTTCATGAGGGCCTGGAACGTCGCCGGCGTGTTGGAGAGGCCGAAAGGCATCACCAAGAACTCAAAGTGGCTGTGGTGCGTGCGGAATGCGGTCTTCTCGATGTCGTCCGGGTGCATCCGCACTTGGTGATAGCCGGAGCAGAGGTCGAGCTTGGTGAAGAAGCGCGCCCCGTGCAACTCGTCCAAGAGCTCGTCCACCACCGGGATGGGGAACTTGTCCTTGTAGGTGACGGTGTTGAGGGCGCGGTAGTCGATGCAGAACCTCCAAGTGCCATCTGGCTTGCGCACCAGGAGCACCGGAGCGGAGAACGGCGACGTCGAAATCCGGATAATGCCCTGTGCGAGCATCTCAGCCACTTGGCGCTCGAGCTCGTCCTTCTGGAGCTGGGGGTAGCGGTACGGCCGTACGGCGACAGGCGCCGTGTCCGGTGGCAGGTGGATGCGGTGGTCGCAGTGTCGAGCCGGCGGAAGGCCCTGCGGCCCCTCGAAGATGTCGCGGTGCTGCTCCAGGAGGTCGGCCAACAGGGGGTGCGTCTCGTCGAGGGCTGCGGCCATTATCTTGAGCTGTGGGGTGACGGGTCCTGCCCCGCCGATGCCGGTCCACTGGACGCGACGGCCCCCCTCGCGCCAAAAGATGAGGGTGAGGGCCTCGAAGTCCCAGAGGATGGGCCCCAGCGTGGAGAGGAAGTCGAGGCCGAGGATGAAGTCGTAGCAGCCCAGGTTGATGCCGACATAGTCGATGGCGAAGGACTCGTCGCCAATGGTAGCGGGAACCTGTCGCGCTACGCCTTCGCAAGCAAGGCGGTCCCCGTTGGCTACGGTGACGCTGAACCTGTCGACGCCGGTGGGCTGGAGGGCGAGGCGCCGCAAGGTGTCCCTGGACATGAAATTGTGTGTCGAGCCCGTGTCGACGAGAGCGGTTAGCGTCTCCCCCTTAATGGTCACCGGAAGGAGCATGGTCTTGGCCGTCTTGATCCCTGCAAGCGCGTGAAGGGACACGACGAAGGACTTGGCGTCCACCGGCACGTATGACGTAACGCCGGCCTCGGAAAGCGTCGCGGCCTCAAGCTCCGCGGTGACGGCCTCCACGGCGTCGTCGTCGATGGTGTCCAAGTAGAAGAGGCGGGCACACGTGTGGTCCGGCGCGTACTGATCGTCGCAGTTAAAACAGAGCTGCTCGGCCGCGGTGAGGCGCTTGAACGGGCGCGTGGGCGCCGGTGCAGTCCCTGGAGTGGTCGGCGCGGCGATCCGAGGCGGTGCCGGGGTCGTTGCCGGCCGGGGGGGAATGCGCACGCCCCGGTTCGGCAGCAGCTGCTGCATAGTGTTGGCCCGCTGCTCGTAGGCCCGTGCGTAGTACATGGTGGACTGCAGATCTTGAGGCTCCCTTAGCTCCACGTCGACACGGATGTGGTCGGGCAGGCCCCCGACGAAGAGATCGGCTCGCTGGCGGCCCGAGATGTCAGGCGCGTGACACGCCAACGCCTGGAAGCGGTCCGCGAAGTCCTGCACCGTGCCGGTGAAGGTGAGGCGGCCGAGCTCGGCCAAGCGACTGCCGCGGGCCGGCGGCTCGAAGCGGCGGAGGCACAAGTCGCGGAAGCGCTCCCATGACGGCATACCACCCTCGTCCTGCTCGAGGGCGTAGTACCATGTCTGGGCGGCGTCGCGGAGGTGGTACGAGGCCAACCATGTGCGGTCGGATGCGAGCATCCGCTGTCCCCGGAAAAATTGCTCGCATTGGTTGAGCCAGTTGAGAGGGTCGACGGTGCCGTCGTACGTGAAGAACTCGAGCTTGGCGAAGCGGGGCGGCTGTGGCCCGTGCTGGGCGGCCGCGAAGGCGCCCTCGAGGCGACCCGGCGCGGCGGGGATGGACGGCGGGGTAAGGGACGCGTACGCATCGGTGTACCCCGGAAGACCCCCGCGTGCGGCGGCCCCGTATGACGGCGGCGGCCCCGCGGAAGGAGGCGCGGCGGCCCACGGCGGTAGCGTGGCCGGCGCCATGGGCGGCGCGGACGGCTGGCCGGGGTCGAAGGTGGGCGCGGTTGCCCATGACGGCAGCGGAGACGGCGACGGCGGAAATTTCAGCGCGGTGATCGGGACGCCTTGCTTCGGCGGCGTGGAAACCGGCGGGGGCTCCGACCGCTGCAGGAGTATGGCGATGGCGTGCTTCATGTCGGAGACCGAGTCGGTGAGGTCGCGGAGGCCCGTGGAGAGCTCCTGGTTGGAGAGGACGGGGGCGGGCTCCCGCGCCGGCGCGGCCGGGGCCGCGGACGCCGACGGTGGCGCCATGGTGGGGGATGCTCCCGACGAGGCGATCGCGGCGGCGGTGGTGGGCGGTCCTGAGGACATCGCAACCGAGGAATCTGATACCAAACTGGTAGAACCTGGGGATCTACCGGGTCGGGGACGTAGTCTGTAGGGGAAGGAGGGTGTTGTGTGGAGGCGAGGGGTGCGCGGCCGGCGGCGGGGCGCCGTCGCGCGGGAGGAAGAGGGGGCGGCGGCGCACGGGAGAAGGCCGACTCCTTGGGGAGTCGGCAATAATGATTTGATTATTGCTTGCCTCAAACTCAACGGAATACATGTGTTTATATAGGAGGACGGCCTCCTCTAAACCCTAATTTACTTGGGCTAAGCCCCTAATTTACTTGGGCTAAGCCCACAACTAGCCACTATTGGACTTCTTACGTGTATACTGTATACCGACCATAACAATGGTGGTGAGAAATTTCTATTACATTACATGGGGCATGAGACATCTGGTGATTAATTCCATCACAGGTCGAGAAATAATCACAGAAAGAGAGAGCATCAGAGAGAGAGAGAGAGCTACCTTGTGCAGTGATCAATGTACTCTTCAAAAAGCCAACGCATTAGACAGAAGTTAATTCAAGGCAACACAGTCAAAACTAAGAAATAGCTTAGCTTTTATGTGCATCCAATCGGAAGAAAAATCACGTTTGTATCAACATCCAAAAAAAAAAGATAAGGTCTAATTACCTAGATGCCTACTCTAATAATTATATAGAGAATATCCAGAGAGAGTAACAGAACAAAAATGGGCTACAATTGGCAGTAAATGATACATGTCTATGTACATGGTGGTGAGAAATTTCTATTACATTACATGGGGCATGAGACATCTGGTGATTAATTCCATCACAGGTCGAGAAATAATCACAGAAAGAGAGAGCATCAGAGAGAGAGAGCTACCTTGTGGAGTGATCAATGTACTCTTAAAAAAGCCAACGCATTAGACATTACCGGACCAGGACAGATTAGCTGTGACAATACCTTGACAATAATCTGGTTCTTATTTCTTATGGACATATTAGTTTAGGTGCATCCAATCTGCAGTTAGCTACAAAGAAGCGACAGGCGGCACCGGCGGTCAGTGACGCCGTCAGTCTCGGGCTCGCGGCATCGCTGATGAGTGAACTCTGTAGAAATCTTATCAACCCAGTTTGATGAACTCTGTTGGTTAATTTACCTCTTGCTGGAATGTACTCTCACCTTTCCAACTATAGAAAGAACAAATCCTTGCACCATTGTGTCAATGTGGATTCAGTTTAGCAAGCTGATTGGGATGCTTTGACCGGAGCATTGTGCAGTTAGTCTATCTGCTTCTTGACACCTCCAAAACATGCAACCAAGCAGAACTCCTAATAGTGGTGAACCAAGCCTGCAATGAAACAAAGGTTGATATTTCACATCGTATGTACTCACCAATTTGGTGTTGAACGTAGCTTGGGTAAGAATGACTTCCAACAAATTGTGCAAAACAGGCGAGACGGTGGATCCTTGTAGCAAGCCATGGAACCAACGGGCCAGCTGGGCTGGATGGAGATCTGCCTATAGAATTGTTGCACTAGCCATATAGACCAAAAGTCCGAACTGATGGAAAGGGGCTAGGCGTATATTTATATTTCAACACTCCCCCTCACGTCTAGGCTATTTTAGTCCTTAGCGTGTGTTTGGTGCGGGCCGCAGAATCTTTTTTTGTTTTGTTTTTAATACTGCGTGAGCAGGGTCTCGAACTCGAGACCTCGTGGCTCTGATACCATATAGAATTGTTGCACTAGGCAATTATCCCAAAAGTCCGAACTGATGGAAAGGGGCTAGGCGTATATTTATATTTCAACACTCCCCCTCACGTCTAGGCTATTTTAGTCCTTAGCGTGGGTTTGGTGCGGGCCGCAGAATCTTTTTTCTTTTTGTTTTTAATACTGCGTGAGCAGGGTCTCGAACTCGAGACCTCATGGCTCTGATACCATATAGAATTGTTGCACTAGCCAATTATCCCAAAAGTCCGAACTGATGGAAAGGGGCTAGGCGTATATTTATATTTCAACACTGCCCATGCTGCTCCCTGTCACCACTGCCGTCGTCAGGAGAATCACTGGATCTGGTCGTTCGGCCCCGTCCTGCTGCTAGACCTGCGGAGCAAGCACTGGGTTCCGGACAGGGCAGGTTAATGTTGGCGATGTCAAGAAGACAGAGGGCGAAGATGAGGCACGCAGAACGTGAAATCGTCAACCGGAGGCGTCAATGCAAGAGCTGCAGTGACCGCCGTCTTCTTCTGAGATGTTGATGTTGGTACGCAGGAGCTGCTGTCGCGTCGCCGTTGACCTCGGTTCAGCTCTTCCTCCATGGTATCCGTGCGACTGCTTCGACGCTGTCGGGAGGCGTAGGACGACTGCTTCCGCCCATCCGGCGTCGGCGCAGGATCCCTATCTGGCGATGACGGGAACCAGGGCTCACGACGGCACGACGACGCCGACGTCCATGGCTACCATGACCCAACTGTCTCCTCACCGTTGTGAAGTGGTTGGTATCATGGGACGAGGTGTTCAGGGCGACGCCGCGTGAGAGGGAATCGAGATTGGGAGGCGCCGCCGCTAAAATCGGGACCCGGATTCTATCAAAATCCGCACGACATGTTTTTTTTTTTGAATTTTCCATATATATAAATAAAAGCAAGCAAGCCGCCTCGTTAAAAACCTTCCAGTCCCGTATAGGTACCCTGGTAAGGAAAAGAGTGCGAAAAAACTTGCTGCTGAGTTTAGACAATAGTTACATCATTTGCAATAATAGCCCGAATGAAATCAGGTGGATCTTCATGCCACACATCGTGGTCACTCCCCCTAAATTTAGCTAAACTATGAGCCGCCAAATTTGCATTCCTAGGACAGTGAGCAAAAACTACTCGAGTGAAATTGCGGCAAAGGAAGGTACATTCTTCATAGATGGCCGCAGCAGCCCCTAGAGAATTACCGCCATCCTTCATAGTATCGACCACCTCCATGTTGTCGGACTCCACAAGCAGTCTAGCACAACCAATAGAGCCAGCAAGAAGAAGGCCATCTCTTAGCGCATGAGCTTCCGCGGTCGCCGCATCATCAACAAACCGCAGCGTACTTCTGCACGCAGAGATAAAAGCTCCATGGTGATCTCTTAAGATTGCCCCCGAGGCCCCCGAACCCGTGTCCGCATCAAAGGCAGCGTCCACGTTTAGCTTGACCATGCCTTCCGGGGGCTTCATCCAAGTTTCCCTTCGGCTCGCACCCAATTTATTCTTCCTCGCCCTCGTATAGTTGATCGCAAGGGCCATTATCGCATGTGCCGATCGCAGCGGAGCAGTCACACCTTCTCCATGTGTAGCCTTGCGCCGTTCCCACCACACAAACCACCCTGCAACAGCTACTAAATCACAGATTAGCACATCAGGGATAAGAGGAGACGGCTCACGTTGCATAAGTAGGAACTCCAGAGCAGTGGTTCCATTTGCTTCAGCCAAGAGAGCTTTGCCAATAGTTTGGTTCATCGCCAACCCATGCCAGATCTCCTTAACCCTCTGACATTTAAACAAAGCATGCGTCACTGTTTCACACTCCTTAGAGCATAACGTACAAAGGCTGGAATTTGTAATGTGCCGATTAGCCAGTACTGCTTGGCACGGGATCGCCTCAAGCATTGCCCGCCAACAATGTATCTTTATTTTTGATGGTACAGACAGCGCCCAAATAGATTTCCATATGGGGCTGGATCTCGAGGTATCGAATGGTCTTGTAATTCGTAGCTTCCGACCGTGTTGGTGATCCCATTCTAAATGATAAGAAGATTTCACGGAGAAAACTCCATTCTTATTCGCATGCCAAGATACGAAATCCTCCATCATCCCGATAGCAAGAGGAATTCTGAGTATCCTTTCCGCATCGACAGACCAGAATAGCTCTCTGATCATCATCTCATCCCACAAATTTGTTTCCGGGTCAATTAATTCAGAAACTTTTGTATAAATAATATTACCTCGAGGTGTCATAATTCTCCGATTTGGGCTGCTTGGAATCCAACAATCATCCCATATATTAATATTTTCACCATTTCCAACTCTCCAGATGTGACCACGCTTGAAAGACTGAATTCCTGACCATATACTCTGCCATGTATAAGAACTCCCTTTTTTCAAAGTGCAATTGAGAAGATCAGTTGTTGGATAGTATTTGGCCTTTAGCACCCTGGCACATAGTGATTCTGGTTCTGATAGTAACCTCCAACATTGCTTAGATAACATAGCTAAATTAAAACTCTCGAGGTCCCTAAAACCCATCCCTCCTTGTGATTTCGGAACACACAACTTCCACCAAGCAAACCAGTGCATCCGCCGATGTTGATCTTCGTCTCCCCACCAGAATTGGGACATTGCATTGATTATCCCTTTACAAATCTGTTTGGGTAGCTTAAAAACCGACATAGCATAGACTGGAATTTATTGGATAATTGCTTTTATTAAGACTTCTTTCCCACCAAAAGAGAGCATCTTTTCCTTCCAACCACTGATAAGTTTGCAAGCTCTATCAATAAGATGTTTGAAGCAATCAGATCTATCCACCCCAACTAGGGGAGGTAGACCCAGGTATTTATCCGTAAGTGCCTCAGTCATAATATCAAGGATGGTGCACACTTGAACCCTTGTATCAACAGTAGTAGAGGGGCTAAAGAAAATACTTGATTTAGCAACGCTCACCAATTGGCCCGAGGCAGCACAGTATTCATCCAAAGCTCGTTTAAGGCCCATGGCATTCTCATTATCAGCCTTCATTAGAATCAATGAATCATCTGCAAAAAGTAAGTGAGATATAGAAGGAGCATCTCTACAAACTTTAACTCCTTGTATGTTTCCAGCATTCTCCTCAAAAGAGATGAAACTAGTCAGACCTTCAGCACACAGTAAGAATAAATAAGGAGAGAGAGGGTCACCCTGACGAAGTCCCCTCGATGGAGTAAATGGCTCAGATAGTGTTCCATTCAGTTTTACTTGGTATCTAACAGAGGTGACACACTCCATAATCAGCTCAACCCAACCAGTGTCAAAACCGAGTTGTATCATAATCAATTTCAGAAAATGCCATTCCACTCTATCATAAGCCTTGTGCATATCTAATTTCACCGCACAAGTACCCACTCTCCCGGATCTTCTGTTTTTAATAGCATGGAAACTCTCAAAAGCAACAAGAAAATTATCAGTGATTAGCCTGCCAGGAACAAATGCACTTTGCATTGGGGACACAATCTCAGGTAAAAGGGATTTGAGCCTAGCAGCAATCACTTTAGAAATAACTTTGTATATCACATTGCATAAACTGATGGGCCTAAATTGTGAGACATGTTCCGGATTTTTTACCTTTGGAATTAGCACAATTGTGGTCTCGTTCCACCCTTCAGGAATTTTCTTTTGATTTAATGCCAGCAGAACCTCATCTATCAAATCTTCCCCAATCACATTCCAGAATTTTTTATAAAAAATTGCGTGGAGACAATCCGGACCCGGGGCTTTTAAATCCCCTATATTAAAGAGAGCCTTTTTTACTTCCTCCCGAGAATAGCTCGCTGTAAGCACCTCGTTCATCAACTGAGACACCCGAGGTTGGACTTTCAAGAGAGTTTCCGGGCTCGGTTCTTGTGCTTCAGACGAGAACAGAGAGGAAAAATACTGTTCAGTTAACGCCTGCATAGAAATCTCATCCTCCACCCATAAGCCATTCTCATCACGTAAACGTTTGATGGTATTAGTCTTCTTCCTAGCTGAAGCAAAATTGTGGAAATAAGCAGTATTACGGTCCCCTGCATTCAACCAGTTCACCCTTCCACGTTGGACCCAATAAATCTCTTCTTTTTCCAATAGGTCTTCAATATCAATCTGCAATAGCTGCTGTCTATTTAGGGCCTCATCATCCATCATACCGGACATCAGCTCATCGAGTTTTTTCTGAAGTTCACGCAGTTTAGTTCTCGGTCCTTTCAGAACTTCTTTATCCCAGTGGTGTAATGCCGAATGTATTTCTTCGGTTGCTTGAGCCAGAGAAACACCCGGTCTGCCTTTTGCCCTGTCCCATGCGTATTGCACTATAGTATCAACAGATTCCTCTCTAAGCCAACGTGCTTCAAACCTTCGGCGGGGAAGGTTACGCTGAGTTGGAGAAGCAAGATAATAGTCGGTGTCAACCACCAGCGGCCTGTGATCCGATTTACCGAATTCTTCATGGATGAATGCAAAGTTAGGAAAGAGCACCCGAAAATCGTGAGTGCCCAACACACGATCCAGCCGTTCTCTGATTTTCCCTCGCCGCCACGTAAATATGTCACCAATATACCCAAAATCTTCCAGGGAACAATCATCAACTGCGTTACGGAAGGATTGCATGCAGCGTTGAGATCTCGTAGCTCCCCCTTCTTTCTCTGATCCAAATAAAATTTCATTGAAGTCTCCCCCGATAATCCATGGTAGGGAACTCATATTGCCCAGATCTCTAAGATACTCCCAAGACATATGTTTCCGATCAGAATTTGGTTCACCATAAAAACCTGTAAGACGCCATCCAGAAGGTAAGGATTCATCAAAATATAAATCAATGTAGTTTGAATGCGAAACTTTGGAGGTTAAATTTATGCTATTCTTCCATAGTGCCAGAAGACCACCCGCTCTACCATTACTTTCCCACAATTCCATCTCGTCAAATCTCAATCTTCGCATAAGCTTTACTGCTTTAACTCTATTCAGATGTGTCTCAGAAAGAAAAATCATGTCCGGCTTCACTCTCTCCAGAAGAATCAGGAGAGCACGAACTGCCGAGTGTTTATTCAACCCTCGGCAGTTCCAAAATAATATTTTCATTGCGACCGGACGGGCTCCTCTCGGGAACCCGCCGATCCTAGTGAAGGGGAGTCAGCTCCATCCTTCTTAATCCTCTTCGAACGAGACATTGTCACCTCATTGCCCTTTATCACCTCCAAGCCTTGTTCATCACCAGTAACCATATCCGTAGCTGTATCCGTTTCAACAATTGCTCCTTGGTCTGTTCCTGCAATTTCCCTCTCAGATAGGAATAGTCGCTTCTTAGCCTTAGCCTCTGCATCACTGTCCATTAGCTCCCTACCACTTGATTTCAGTGGGCTTGTTGCCGTGTCCAGCAAGGTATCGTCTACATCGTACAATTGATTCGTTGGCTGGATGGCATTGAAACGCCAACTAGTGTGGCTATCACTTCTTCCACGACCTGAAGTGTGTCCACCCATAGCATCACGACCCCGACCACCTCTCTGTCCAGTACCAGACCTAGCACCAGTATTTCTCATACCGTGCCATGTTTCCCAGTCTGCTTTCAGCCACTCACCCCATTGCAACTTATCAGTTTCGTGTTCACCTGTTCCACACTCTAGGTGTGTGTGACCAAATAATCCACAGGCCCCACAAAACTTTGGAATTTTTTCGTATTTGATTTGATAAACTTCACGTTGTCCTCCTCTAGATAGGGTAACCACCCTAGGAAGAACTTTGCTGACATCAATCCTCACTCTAGCACGGACAAAATTCCCCATGCCATGAACATCAATTTCCACCTCGGATACTTTGCCCACTCTTTTCTCAATCAGATTGGTGATCAAACTTTTATTGCGGTATCCAACCGGGATTTTATGAATTTGTATCCACACAGAGATATGGTTTAGATCAAAGGATTCTGTTGGAGATAGTCCATCATACGCCTCAATTATCACCGCGTTCTGTCTGAAGTGCCACGGTCCTCCCTGATCAATCTTTAGCCAATCTCCAAGACAGAAGCATTGTACAGTGAACAGGTTGTCCTCGAGCGGTGTAAAGATGATCTCCTTCGCAGGATTCCATGCCACCCTCATGTGCTGCTCAAAGGTTTGTGGACTAACCGGATTTGCCGTATGAATTCGTGCTACAGCCATCCACTTGATCCCTTCGTGTGGGGCTTCAAGTTCTTCTTCAAAGATTAGATCCTCGCCATCATCCGCTTCTTCAATCCCTAGTCGCTCGAGTAAATCTCCGATTGGTTCTTCCTTGCGAAAGCCTTGATTTCCCGTCTGGCTAGACGCGCTAGATTGCGCACTAGCCGCCATCCCGTATTGCTACTCCAAAACCCTAGGTTCGTGGAGCAGAGAGTTGAGATCGCGTGTGGCCGGAGAAACCCCGCGCGCAGCAATAATAAAGAGCCAAAAACCCAGATCGATCTGGGTAGAGAGTACGACTCCACGCCGGCGGTGAGGCCGAACGTGAAGGAGAAGAAACCCTAGTCGCCACGGACAGGGGAAGGAAACCCTAGTCGCCACGGACTTTTTATTACCAATCCGCACGACATGTTGAGGAAGGGGATGTGTGGTCGACGTAACCAAAAAAAGCACATGACAAACATAACGAAGCGGTACAACTTATGAGTGGCAGTGGTGGGCAATTGTTTTTCAAAACTAAGGGTAATTCCGTAATTTTATGACGGGCCGGAAGAAACCTTCCTCTCTTTATTATTATTTAATATTTAATATATATTATACATATATATATATAGAGATTATTATTATTATTACTAGCAAACGTGCCCGTGCGTTGCAACGGAGAGCAAAAGTTGAACTTTTGGATACAAAATTGATCCAAATTGTTTCCCAAAAGTCAATCCCAAGCATTAGTTTACTATTTCGTCTTAATTGTTTTTATTTGATCTACCTCTACTCCAGTGACATGCCCGTGCATTGCTACATATTTATTTCTATTACTCCCTCCAATCCATACCAATGGTCGCTGAATTAGATGTATCTACCATTAAAACATGCTTAGATACATACAATTCGATGGAAATATATTTTTAGGACATAGAGAATTTCACTGTTGGGATTTTTATGAGACAGAAGTTTCTTATTAGAGATGTAGCGTCCAGTCTCACTTGTTAAAAAGATGTACCATGTCAAATATAACTCAGTCCAATCGTTGTGAATAAAGCTATTATTTATAAGAAGCAGATAATAGGAAAATAGAACTTCTGAACAGTAGCAGCGGACAGGACACTCCCTTTCCTTTTGCGCCTTTCGATTATGTACTATGCACATTCTATGAAACCACATATTCTCTCTTTTCCATAACAACTTTAGATTTTATCTAGGAAGTCGGAGATTTCCTGGATTTAACCTAGACGAATACATGGCAGATACCTAGCTTATCGGGCTTTACATATGTGCATGTGCTATGGTTGATATAGGCGGACATCTATAATCTGAATCATATTTTCGCAGACACTCGGGAGTCAGGACTCACCTTGAGCTGCAAATTTTTCTACCCAGCCTGAACCAAGAATTTAACCCCATTAATTTTAGATATCTAAAACATAGAGAGAAATATGATTTTTACTCTTCCAAAAGAATATTTTTTTTGATGCTAATTCATTGTTTTAGATAAACCACCTGTATACGAAGTGACTGTGTTCATTGTATTCAGAACTAGCGGATCCTGTTAAAAAAGAGGCAATGAATTGAGAACTCAACTACTGAAGTGTAGTAATCAGAAATTAAAATATTGAAGCTAGCATCGAAGTGTAGTAATCAGAAATTAAAATATTGAAGCTAGCATCCATCGATGGGGCAGATGGGAGATGAATGTATATGCTCGCTTCTACTGCAACCAAATCATCAGGAAAATATGAGCAGCTTTGTTTGCATCAGCGACTTCATGTTATTCTCAGCATACTTGTTAGCCGAACTGATGGGTACGATAATCCCTAAAATTTGCAAGAGTTTTAGTATGCGAAATCAAATCTGCGGGAGATCCACTCATCGAATTTTAATTTTCAGGAGGCAACCTCCAGATCTTCAAAATTGAGAGCTAGAAAACAGCTTAATCTGCCCCTAACTACCGTCCGTACCGGGCATCAACCAGCAACGGACTTACCAACTGATTGACCGGTTGCTCTAAAAAATACAGGGAATTCCAAGGTTGGAGAGGAAGAGATTGGGAGAGACGCTTGTGCGCTCCTTCCTCCTCCGCACCGGGTCCATCGCCCCTGTGTGGTCGAGCTGCTGCTCGAGTCAGGTACTCGAGACCGTACCAAAGGGCGGACCCATGGGTGGGGTGCAGCAGCATGCCAGCCACCTCCAGCTCCAGATCTTCGTCCCTCTCCCTCTCCAAGTCGTGCTTCCGCTCGTCGGCCGCCTAGTGCGCAACCTCGCCGGCGGCCGTCGACGACTCCTCCGCACGAGCCCGCCGACGGACTAACGACAGGTTCCTGTACGACCTCTTCCTATAGCGCCCCATAGTCCCAGATGTGCGGCTGCATCGAGTCCACGCTAGCGACCGGGAAGAAGCCCAGCGGAGGTGAGGTCCCCGCAGAATCGATGCTGACTAATTCGCCTGTGCGGTCGGAGACGGTCAATGAGCAACGAAAGGAAAAAAAAAGGATTCGTTCTCTTGGAGACTTAAGCGGCGCCATTGTCTGTAATTTCATCATCAAGTAGGGGTAAATCGGTCATTTTAGGTTGGACGAAAAATTTGGCAGAAACCTTAATGCCTTTATTAATAGGTAAAGATATATATATATATATTAGGTAAATATAGAGCCAAAGAGGATAGAGAGGTTGGTAGCTTAGTACCTCGTTTGGTAGAGGGAGGTGTCTCCATTTTGCAATATGTTGATGACACCATTTTATGCCTTGAACATGATCTGGATAAGGCAGTGAACATGAAGCTCATCTTGTCGTTATTTGAACAGCTTTTTGGACTTAATATTAACTTTCATAAGAGTGAAATCTTTTGTTTTGGGAAAGCTCAAGAGCAGACTGAGGATTATCAAAATATTTTTGGTTGTGAGATGGGGACTTTGCCCTTTAAATATCTTGGTATTCCGTTTCAATATAGAAAACTTCCCCTAAAGGAGTGGAAAATAGTTGAAGATCGCTTAGAGAAGAAATTAGCCTCTTGGGATGGGAAACTTTTTTCATATGGTGACAGATTAGTTCTCATTAATTCGGTTCTCACCAGCTTACCCATGCTTTTTTTTGTCCTTTTTCAAAATTCCAGTGGGAGTTCGAAAGAGGTTGGACATTTTCCGTAGTAGGTTCTTCTAGCAAAGTGATCAGCAAAAGAAAAAATATAGATTGACGAAGTGGAGTGTTATTTGTAGGCCGAAAGATCAAGGGGGATTAGGAATCAAACTTTTGGATATTAAGAATAAATGTTTGTTGAGCAAATGGATTTTCAAAATTACCCATGAGGATGGGGTTTGGAAGGAGCTACTGACTACTACCTCCATTCCTATGAATAAGGCGCACACGCATTTTAAGACAAACTTTGACCGAAAGATATGAGTAACAATATCTTGACTATACAGTGCAAATTTGACATTGTTAGATTTGTATTGAAAAACACTTTCTAATGATATTAATTTTATACCAAATACTATTATATATATGGTTTAATTCTTGATCAAAGACAAATCTCGAAAAACGTGCACGCCTTATTCATTGGAATGGAGGGATACTTGGGGGACAAAACTTTAGCTCAAGTAAAACCAAAACCAACAGATTCTCCTTTTTGGCGGGGACTCTTGTCAGTGAAGCAGGAGTTCTTTTCCCAGGGTATGTTCGTGGTGGGCAACGGAAAGCAAACTCGCTTTTGCGAAGATGTGTGGCTTGGGGATCAAGCTTTGGCTTACCAATATCCTGGTTTGTATAACATTGCTAGAAACAAGAATTGCTTGTGGAAGATGTGTTATCATATGTGCCTCCCATTAACATTCAGTTCAAATGAAACTTACAAGGGAGTAGTTGGATAGCCTGGTTGCAGCTAGTTCATCAGCTTATGTCTATTTCTCTTTATGATGAGGAAGATTCTTTCTCTTAGCGTTTGAATACAAGCGGGGCTTTTTCCGTTAGGTCTGTATATATTGATTACATGAATGACCACTGATATCTACGCATGCTTCTATTCTTGTAGACAGTGTTGGGCCTCCAAGTGCAGAGGTTTGTAGAACAGCAGCAAGTTTCCCTTAAGTGGATCACCCAAGGTTTATCGATCTTAGAGAGGTAGAGGTCAAAGATATCCCTCTCAAGCAACCCTGCAATTGAGATACAAGAAGTCCCTTGTGTCCCCAACACACACAATATACTTGTCAGGTATATAGTGCACTAGTTCGGCGAAGAGATAGTGAAATGCGAATAATATGGATGGTTATATGTAATAATAGCAATCTTAAATAAATATGGCAGGAAGCAAGCATGTAGCAGAACAGACGGAAAACAGTGTTTCAATGCTTAGAAAAAAGGCCTAGGGATCCTACTTTCACTAGTGGACACTCTCAACAATGATCACATAATTGAATAACTAAATATATTCTCTTCACTCTGCTACTCTTAACCCTCTCCGGTTGGATAATGAACACTAATCATTGCGTAGGGCTGCAAAAAGCATTCCTTAAAGTAAGCATTCCCATGTCACTATGAGCGCCCTAGAAGGTACTAGACAAACACCACAATTCATACAGGAGACACATACGGTGTGCACACTGTCACCTTCACACCGCGTGACGAAGATATGGATTCTGAATCCTGCGGATAAGGACACCCCCTCTCAGACCCAAGGTGAAGGCCCAAGAAGAGGAGCCCTTGGAGTATTCCAGAAGGCCCACGTAAAGCCCACCCGCACTAAACTTGCGGATTAAGTTAGAAAACATGTAACCGACCTAGCTAGGGTTGGAATCCTCTCCGGGTAGAACTCGAGACCTGGCCGCCTATATAAGGCCAGGAGAGCCTCCGAGAGAGGACCAAGCAAGACCGCACGACCAAAAGCCTTGAAACTCGAGATCCACTCTCGATTCGAGCACTTTGTAACCGATCTAATCATCAAATACAGATCGACAGGAGGCAGGAGTAAGGGTTTTACCTCTTCGAGGGCCCCGAACCTGGGTAAATCTCGCCCCTTGTCTAGCCGACGATTCCACCATCACTCATGGGTTCTCCTAATCGAAACCCGGTAGGTTCACCGAAGGGATTTGTTGAGTCAGGGATTCGACAATTGGCGCCGTCTGTGGGAACGGCGGGCGCTGGATCACCGGCATCTTCGGCTTCATCAACCAACTCCCGTTGGAAACCAACAACTACGGCTCCGAACAATCCTGTACGGATCGGATCTGTCGTAGTCACACCGCACTCGCCGGAATCACGCCCGATATGTAATGTCCCAGTGTTTGGGAAGTTATAAGGAGCTAAATATAATATGTGCATTTGCAAAGCATGCATCTAAAAGTACGGGAAATTTTGGCGCGAAAGTTTAAACAAACCAAAGTGACCAATGTTTCACTTGACTTGATGAAATAGGACTAGATCATCTGGTCAAGAGGACAATTGGAGTGATCTTTATAAGAAGTATCTTTAGAAATTAAATCATCTGGTTATGCAAACCATAATTGGTTGTGGCCAACACTAACTCCCAACAAGTCTAACCTCAAGTCTGTAAGTGATTTGAGAGAAATCAACTAGGTATCTGGAACTCGAAGAGGGGTGAGTATCCAAAGCACAGAATTGATGATCTCACTTCTGCAAGTTAGTCATGTATAACTGGATGATCTCATCAGACCTGAAGGATGAATCTGAACGAGGAAACAAACCTTCTTAAACCAAAACTAAACCCTGATCAATGTCGATGATCTTTTCAAATTCTTGTCTACGTTCCTGCATGACCATGGCCACAAGAGAAGCAACCCAGGAGGGAGCCAAGATAAGAAGATATCAACCGAGGGGGGTGAAATCCTGGTATTTGGGGTCATACAAGAATAATTTGAATACAGGACCTGATCAATCTTGTAAGCAGATTATTTCTGAGGGCATTAATGTAACATCCCAAGTCTGAAAAAATAGCCTTTAGAATGTTTGATTTCTTGTTTATTAAAGTATTGCATCATGGCATCATGTTTATTTCCCTTGTTGCATTTGTTTCTTTTGTTTTGCATCTGTTATTCTTTGTTTTCACAATGAAAATCAAACAATTTCAACTGCTTTGTTCTGTTACAACTTTTGGAATAAAAATCACAAATGAAAACAACCAATTTGTTCCATTTTTATTCCATGTTGATCACTCATTAAATTGTTGGTTTGATCAATCAATTGTTTCCAAATTGCAATCAAAAATTCAACTCAAAGCACCAAAACAAAAATCACTTTGAAATCATGTTGAGGTCAAAACAAATCTACTCTATTTGTTTATAATAACATAGGGGTCACCCTATTTAAAATTGTGTTTCAATAATCATTTTTAATACTCAAATCACTCCAATATGAACTATTTCCAAACAGCATCCAATTCAAATGTTTTTGGAATTCCAAACTTGGTTTTGGGTGGTGTCTAACCTAAATAGGCCACCCAAATTTTTCTGGAATTTTTGCAAACCCCAAAAGCATCATTTTCTTCCAATTTCATTTGCTGCAAAAAAAAAATAATAACAAAACAAATAATTAAAAAGAGAGCAAGGGAGAGAGAGCACACCAGGCCTAGCCCTTTCCCCTTTGGCCCAACTTTTCCCAGGCCCGATACCCCCTCGTGTCGTCATCAACCTCTGTACGGCGCCCCATCCCGAGCTCCACGTATACAGAGAACATGGAGCAACGGTGATCACCCCTTCCCCTCTCCCTTTAAGACCTGGAGCTCGAGCCCTAGGGTTCCCAAACCCTAACCTTTTCCCCTCTCTTCCCTTCCCCGCCTCCATCTGCCTTCCATCTCCCTCACCTCTGAATTTTTCTTCTCTGTAACTGAATTTTGCAACCGAGCCACATCTCTTCCTCCCCTCCGGCGATCGCCGAGGCTAGAGCCTCCCTCCGCCGTGGCTAGAGGCGGGAATGGAACCGCCCCTTCGTGCTCTCCCTCTTTGGCGAAGGCGCCGTGAGCCGAGGAGGCCCCGGGCGGCCGCGCCGTCGAGGTTTCCGGCCGGCCGCCTCCCTGCTGCTGCTCTGCGTCCGCCCCGACCCCTCCTGCTCGAGGCCACCAAAGGTGAGGCCGCCCCCCTCGAACCGCTCCTCTTCCTTCCCCTCGCCCTCCTCCCTCATCTCGCCACCCCACCACACACCGGCCCCGCACGCCCACTCGCGCCGCAGCGAGCACCGCACAGCAGATCGCCGGCGGCGCTGTTGCTCCGTCAGGTTGCAGTACGCACGAATATAAGTGTTCAGTTAAAGCTTCAGTCAAAATCCCGCGCACCTCCACCTTTTCCACACCCGAGGCCCTTTCCTATCACGACTAATTAGCCACCGCAGTGGTGGAGGCCCCTGTGCGCGCAGCCTCAGGTCCTAGGTTCGATCCCCAAACTCCCCACCTTTTTTCAGTTTTATTCCGAAGTGTTCAGCGCATTTACCTGAACCTAATCCTCACCCCGACCCCGCTCCTATCACAAATCGAAGCCCACCGCACTGGCAGTACCCTTGCGCTCACATCAGGGGCTCTTGGGTTCGAGTCCCCCCTCTCCCAAATAAAACCAAATTTTTATTTTCCAATGTTTTGGTCACAGCAACTTCACGAATTCACAACTAGGCCCTTGCACATTAAATTCTAGCCCTGAAATAATTTTTCCTAAGTCCCTAATAAGGTAAAAATGGCAGATTTGCACCCAATTTTGGAAATTGCATAAATAAATCATCCCAACTCCAAATTCAACATTTTTAATATGTTTTCAATACCAAATTAAATGTTCTACCCAAATATAAAATTTGTTTACTGTTTTGAATATTTTAAATTGGTGCAATATTTGAAAACTTGTCAAATTCACTCAAATTTGCAAAATTCATAACTTGTTAATAAATTTTCCAAATTTCACAAACCAAATATGTTTTCCAATCAATTTTTCATGTACTTTCCAAATATAAATTTTGTTTGCTGTTTTGAATAATTTAAATTGCTGAAAACAATTGTTTCTTGTTTATTGCAATTAAAATTGCCAAAATAATAACTTGCTCATTTTAAATCCAATTTCCACAAATGAAATATGTTTTCCATGCAAAATTAAACCATCTTTCCAAATATAAATTTTGTTTCATGTTTTGAATAATTCAAATTGGTTAAATGATTTAAACCTTGTTTAAATCATTTAATATTGCTAAATTCATAACTTGATCAAAACAAATTCTTTTGGGACATAT
The DNA here is from genome assembly GCA_028641055.1 of Alopecurus myosuroides. NCBI lineage: Eukaryota > Viridiplantae > Streptophyta > Magnoliopsida > Poales > Poaceae > Alopecurus > Alopecurus myosuroides. The sequence goes on from CM054059.1 coordinate 372,745,211, forward strand.
AAAATATGTTTTCAAACCATAAAAGTATAAACTTGTCAAATATGAATCTCACTTAATGTTTTGAACAAATAAAAATTCAAATAAGTTCATGTTTGAATTAAATTCATTTAATTCTTGCTTAAACTTGTTTAATTCATAATAAATTCATCCTAATTCCAATTTCAATATTTGAAACATGTAATCCAACTAAAATCTTGTTTTATTTTCAAATATAAACTTGGCGATCTGTTTTGAACAATTTAATTTGATGAAAACAACAAATGCTTGTGTGACACCTTTAAGTAACCAAAATTTCCTAACTTAATGAATGAATTTCCAAACTCGTTAAACCATATTTCCATTTGGTTCTATTGTTGTTATTTTGCTGTTTTCCTCATCCATGCATCATGCTAATCAACTTTCATATGACGATTAGTTGTAAAACAATTAATTCAACCATGAATCATGGGCTTTCCATATGCAATCCAATTGCATATGGGTCCATTTAATCCTGTTTCTATCTTGTCAACTAGTCATTTCTATGCATCAATTAAATGGTCATGCATCATCCCCTGTTTGTGCACTATGCCATGATATTGATTGTTTATCTTTCTGCAATGTTTGTTTGCTTCTTCCCGGATAAACGACGACGTTGAGACCGACGATACTTACGACATCCCTTCTAAGGAGGTAGCTCAGTACCAGGCTACTGGGTTTTGCAGGCAAGTTATCACTCACATGAACCACTGTGTTCCTTTCAACATTGATTACCGATACTTTCCGTTGTTCTCTCATGCTAGCCTTAGTAGTAGTTGTTTCTGTTACGAACCTATCACATGAATCCCTTAAACCTGATATTGCCTCATCTCCCTTCCTACAACCCATTGTTTGAGCCAGTGTCTTACTAGCATGCTTAGGTTGCTTTTGCTCGAGTCTGTTATCCGTTACTTTCTGTTACTTCATCATTTACGTTGTGGGGGCTCGATGTTTAATCAATCAATCATGCTAATGTTACTATTAATAATAAATTTGATGATAAGGCACCGGCAGGAGGCCCATGAGAGGTTTTGAAGCCTGCTAGTGTCGACCCTAATAGGAAAAGGGTCTTGTCTACTGATCCATGATGAGCGCACTACCCGCATTTGGGAAGCGAGTATGGGCGCCCCCCTCAACTTGACCTGATTCGCATCTCGTCCAAATCGCCTCATTTAGTTCGTGTTTTCCATTTGCCGCATGCATGTTTTTGCGAGCCCAGGCCAGGGTGGAACTTTTGTAGTCGGCATATAGGGGGACACGGTCTTAGAGTGCTATGAGGGTCCCTTTTCTTCGGGGCTTGATTAGCCGTGCGCCCAAGGTTCTTTGGGCTTGATGCGAAGAATGGTTGGTTGTGTTGAGTGCCCCGCTTGGTGGGGTGATCTCCCATCTGGCGGGATATTCATGAGTGTACGGCCAAATTGGTGCAACCCTGCAGGGATAATCTTCTCGAGAAGCCGTGTTTTCCGCGGTTATGGATTACTTGGTGAAAGTACTGGCTAACAAGTACTCAGGACAACTTAAACATAATGATCAAACATGTTACACCCAATGGTTAATAACTTGACTAGTAATAGGCTTATGGACACAATAATATGAACCATCATTGACTTAACTGTGTGAGTTATCCTCGGATTGCTTCTTTGGATAAGGGGCGAGATCCAGGATGGGTTTGTTTGAAGTTATCTTTCAGTTGGTTACAATCCTCGATCTTATCTCCTTTTCTGTTAGCCGGAAGTGGTAGAATCTCTGTAGTTGGTTAGCGCAGCCAGTTGCAGCATCTTTTATATCCCTTTCCTTCCGTTGAACCCATAGCATCTGTGCTTGGTGTTGACGGGTTACACTTTGGTGAACTGTGAGTCTTGCTTGCCAGTACGTTTATGTACTGACCCCTTTGGGGCTGTGGTTTCCGCAGACCTACGTTTCGAGGATCTACATGGTGGCTACTACGTGGAGTATGACGAGACTGCTGACGAGTAGATAGCGGACCCGGGCAGGATCCGAGACTTCGTGGATGGGCTCCGTCTGTTTGTTTCCGGCCTCTTAGGCCTATTTGATTCTTGTCTGTACTCAGACATGTTGAATGCTTCCGCTGTATTGTAACGATGTATTGTTGGGGCATGTGCCCTCTGAATGATTGTATTTGCTATCTCTGCTCTAATGAGAGCCATTTGCAACTTATTTCAATCTTTTGTGTCGTAGAGATCTGTTGTGATATCACTTGTTAAACGCCGTTGACGTACCATGTGTGTATGGTTTGAAGTACGTCGACGGAAGTGCCTTTGATCTCTAGTGGATAGTTTACATCGACGATGGAATAGCAGGGCTTGTGTTGTCGCGCATAAGCGCAGGCCTACCAGGAAGCTGGGACGTGGGAGCAGTTATGCCCCATAATCCAAGCATCTGCTATCCAGTTCGTACGGTGAGTATCCCCTAGAAATCAGGGTGCGACAAATGGTATCAGAGCCTGTCTGCCTGTAGGATCCCTTTTTACTGGTCGCAGTTGAGTCTAGAAAACTATTTTGTAGCTATATAGGAAAAATGAAACGTGAGAGTAGGAATTCTGTTCTTTTTCTTCTTTCCCCACCCACCCTCCCTTTTTCTGGTAAGGAAGTGCAACGTTGTTTTTCTCTTCTCATCTAAACTTTCAAGTTAGGATTTCACGAATTCTGGTTTCTCTAGGATGGTTATATCTACTAGACCATAGGAATGGAGGTGGTTGTGACATGATTTATCATGTTGCCTACTCACGATTGAGAACGGTGGCAAATAAGCCCCGGAAGCAGATCCTCTATTCCTTAAACAGTAGATATTGATCCTTTAGAAGCCCGGATGGGTTTTTCCATAGTACCTCAGGAGTTTTGTTCTCGTTTTCCCCGATGTTGATATTCTGTTCTTCTCAACATCCTTTTCGTCCGTTGAAATCTTGTTGTTGTTTTCCATTTCAGTTATTCTACCGGCGTCTAATCAAAGTTTCCCCGTTCATCTCCTAAACTCTATTCCAGTTAAAGTGTTATTTGATACCGGAGCATCACATTCCTTTGTGTCAACAATCTTTTCCACAACATACAACCCAATTCTGGTTCCACTAAGCAATCAAATCACCGTTCACTCTCCGGAATCTCAAATGTTGACTTCCAAGATAAGTAAGAACAATCCAATTCTAATGGGAGGCCACATATTCCTCGTTACTCTCATGTTGATGATTCTGACATTGATGTTATTCTTGGTGTTGCATTGATGTCAATAACTCTGTTCCACCATTCTAGCCAGATAATCTATTCACCAAATGAATCAAATTCTATCCAGCTATACACCTCAATGCAAAACCTCTCCCTTTACTTGAAAATGTTCCGGTGGTTTGCTAATTCCCTGACGTCTATCCACTGTGCACGATGTGTTTCACGTGTCACAGCTCAAGAGGATCTTCCCAAGAAGTATCCGGACCTTTTCTTTTCTCAGTAGGAATCTCGGGGCGCGATTCCTTCAAGGGGGGGCGTTTTGTAACATCCCAAGTCTGAAAAAATAGCCTTTAGAATGTTTGATTTCTTGTTTATTAAAGTATTGCATCATGGCATCATGTTTATTTCCCTTGTTGCATTTGTTTCTTTTGTTTTGCATCTGTTATTCTTTGTTTTCACAATGAAAATCAAACAATTTCAACTGCTTTGTTCTGTTACAACTTTTGGAATAAAAATCACAAATGAAAACAACCAATTTGTTCCATTTTTATTCCATGTTGATCACTCATTAAATTGTTGGTTTGATCAATCAATTGTTTCCAAATTGCAATCAAAAATTCAACTCAAAGCACCAAAACAAAAATCACTTTGAAATCATGTTGAGGTCAAAACAAATCTACTCTATTTGTTTATAATAACATAGGGGTCACCCTATTTAAAATTGTGTTTCAATAATCATTTTTAATACTCAAATCACTCCAATATGAACTATTTCCAAACAGCATCAAATTCAAATGTTTTTGGAATTCCAAACTTGGTTTTGGGTGGTGTCTAACCTAAATAGGCCACCCAAATTTTTCTGGAATTTTTGCAAACCCCAAAAGCATCATTTTCTTCCAATTTCATTTGCTGCAAAAAAAAAATAATAACAAAACAAATAATTAAAAAGAGAGCAAGGGAGAGAGAGCACACCAGGCCTAGCCCTTTCCCCTTTGGCCCAACTTTTCCCAGGCCCGATACCCCCTCGTGTCGTCATCAACCTCTGTACGGCGCCCCATCCCGAGCTCCACGTATACAGAGAACATGGAGCAACGGTGATCACCCCTTCCCCTCTCCCTTTAAGACCTGGAGCTCGAGCCCTAGGGTTCCCAAACCCTAACCTTTTCCCCTCTCTTCCCTTCCCCGCCTCCATCTGCCTTCCATCTCCCTCACCTCTGAATTTTTCTTCTCTGTAACTGAATTTTGCAACCGAGCCACATCTCTTCCTCCCCTCCGGCGATCGCCGAGGCTAGAGCCTCCCTCCGCCGTGGCTAGAGGCGGGAATGGAACCGCCCCTTCGTGCTCTCCCTCTTTGGCGAAGGCGCCGTGAGCCGAGGAGGCCCCGGGCGGCCGCGCCGTCGAGGTTTCCGGCCGGCCGCCTCCCTGCTGCTGCTCTGCGTCCGCCCCGACCCCTCCTGCTCGAGGCCACCAAAGGTGAGGCCGCCCCCCTCGAACCGCTCCTCTTCCTTCCCCTCGCCCTCCTCCCTCATCTCGCCACCCCACCACACACCGGCCCCGCACGCCCACTCGCGCCGCAGCGAGCACCGCACAGCAGATCGCCGGCGGCGCTGTTGCTCCGTCAGGTTGCAGTACGCACGAACATAAGTGTTCAGTTAAAGCTTCAGTCAAAATCCCGCGCACCTCCACCTTTTCCACACCCGAGGCCCTTTCCTATCACGACTAATTAGCCACCGCAGTGGTGGAGGCCCCTGTGCGCGCAGCCTCAGGTCCTAGGTTCGATCCCCAAACTCCCCACCTTTTTTCAGTTTTATTCCGAAGTGTTCAGCGCATTTACCTGAACCTAATCCTCACCCCGACCCCGCTCCTATCACAAATCGAAGCCCACCGCACTGGCAGTACCCTTGCGCTCACATCAGGGGCTCTTGGGTTCGAGTCCCCCCTCTCCCAAATAAAACCAAATTTTTATTTCCAATGTTTTGGTCACTGCAACTTCACGAATTCACAACTAGGCCCTTGCACATTAAATTCTAGCCCTGAAATAATTTTTCCTAAGTCCCTAATAAGGTAAAAATGGCAGATTTGCACCCAATTTTGGAAATTGCATAAATAAATCATCCCAACTCCAAATTCAACATTTTTAATATGTTTTCAATACCAAATTAAATGTTCTACCCAAATATAAAATTTGTTTACTGTTTTGAATATTTTAAATTGGTGCAATATTTGAAAACTTGTCAAATTCACTCAAATTTGCAAAATTCATAACTTGTTCATAAAAATTCCAAATTTCACAAACCAAATATGTTTTCCAATCAATTTTTCATGTACTTTCCAAATATAAATTTTGTTTGCTGTTTTGAATAATTTAAATTGCTGAAAACAATTGTTTCTTGTTTATTGCAATTAAAATTGCCAAAATAATAACTTGCTCATTTTAAATCCAATTTCCACAAATGAAATATGTTTTCCATGCAAAATTAAACCATCTTTCCAAATATAAATTTTGTTTCATGTTTTGAATAATTAAAATTGGTTAAATGATTTAAACCTTGTTTAAATCATTTAATATTGCTAAATTCATAACTTGATCAAAACAAATTCTTTTGGGACATATAAAATATGTTTTCAAACCATAAAAGTATAAAATTGTCAAATATGAATCTCACTTAATGTTTTGAACAAATAAAAATTCAAATAAGTTCATGTTTGAATTAAATTCATTTAATTCTTGCTTAAACTTGTTTAATTCATAATAAATTCATCCTAATTCCAATTTCAATATTTGAAACATGTAATCCAACTAAAATCTTGTTTTCTTTTCAAATATAAACTTGGTGATCTGTTTTGAACAATTTAATTTGATGAAAACAACAAATGCTTGTGTGACACCTTTAAGTAACCAAAATTTCCTAACTTAATGAATGAATTTCCAAACTCGTTAAACCATATTTCCATTTGGTTCTATTGTTGTTATTTTGCTGTTTTCCTCATCCATGCATCATGCTAATCAACTTTCATATGACGATTAGTTGTAAAACAATTAATTCAACCATGAATCATGGGCTTTCCATATGCAATCCAATTGCATATGGGTCCATTTAATCCTGTTTCTATCTTGTCAACTAGTCATTTCTATGCATCAATTAAATGGTCATGCATCATCCCCTGTTTGTGCACTATGCCATGATATTGATTGTTTATCTTTCTGCAATGTTTGTTTGCTTCTTCCCGGATAAACGACGACGTTGAGACCGACGATACTTACGACATCCCTTCTAAGGAGGTAGCTCAGTACCAGGCTACTGGGTTTTGCAGGCAAGTTATCACTCACATGAACCACTGTGTTCCTTTCAACATTGATTACCGATACTTTCCGTTGTTCTCTCCTGCTAGCCTTAGTAGTAGTTGTTTCTGTTACGAACCTATCACATGAATCCCTTAAACCTGATATTGCCTCATCTCCCTTCCTACAACCCATTGTTTGAGCCAGTGTCTTACTAGCATGCTTAGGTTGCTTTTGCTCGAGTCTGTTATCCGTTACTTTCTGTTACTACATCATTTACGTTGTGGGGGCTCGATGTTTAATCAATCAATCATGCTAATGTTACTATTAATAATAAATTTGATGATAAGGCACCGGCAGGAGGCCCATGAGAGGTTTTGAAGCCTGCTAGTGTCGACCCTAATAGGAAAAGGGTCTTGTCTACTGATCCATGATGAGCGCACTACCCGCATTTGGGAAGCGAGTATGGGCGCCCCCCTCAACTTGACCTGATTCGCATCTCGTCCAAATCGCCTCATTTAGTTCGTGTTTTCCATTTGCCGCATGCATGTTTTTGCGAGCCCAGGCCAGGGTGGAACTTTTGTAGTCGGCATATAGGGGGACACGGTCTTAGAGTGCTATGAGGGTCCCTTTTCTTCGGGGCTTGATTAGCCGTGCGCCCAAGGTTCTTTGGGCTTGATGCGAAGAATGGTTGGTTGTGTTGAGTGCCCCGCTTGGTGGGGTGATCTCCCATCTGGCGGGATATTCATGAGTGTACGGCCAAATTGGTGCAACCCTGCAGGGATAATCTTCTCGAGAAGCCGTGTTTTCCGCGGTTATGGATTACTTGGTGAAAGTACTGGCTAACAAGTACTCAGGACAACTTAAACATAATGATCAAACATGTTACACCCAATGGTTAATAACTTGACTAGTAATAGGCTTATGGACACAATAATATGAACCATCATTGACTTAACTGTGTGAGTTATCCTCGGATTGCTTCTTTGGATAAGGGGCGAGATCCAGGATGGGTTTGTTTGAAGTTATCTTTCAGTTGGTTACAATCCTCGATCTTATCTCGTTTTCTGTTAGCCGGAAGTGGTAGAATCTCTGTAGTTGGTTAGCGCAGCCAGTTGCAGCATCTTTTATATCCCTTTCCTTCCGTTGAACCCATAGCATCTGTGCTTGGTGTTGACGGGTTACACTTTGGTGAACAGTGAGTCTTGCTTGCCAGTACGTTTATGTACTTACCCCTTTGGGGCTGTGGTTTCCGCAGACCTACGTTTCGAGGATCTACATGGTGGCTACTACGTGGAGTATGACGAGACTGCTGACGAGTAGATAGCGGACCCGGGCAGGATCCGAGACTTCGTGGATGGGCTCCGTCTGTTTGTTTCCGGCCTCTTAGGCCTATTTGATTCTTGTCTGTACTCAGACATGTTGAATGCTTCCGCTGTATTGTAACGATGTATTGTTGGGGCATGTGCCCTCTGAATGATTGTATTTGCTATCTCTGCTCTAATGAGAGCCATTTGCAACTTATTTCAATCTTTTGTGTCGTAGAGATCTGTTGTGATATCACTTGTTAAACGCCGTTGACGTACCATGTGTGTATGGTTTGAAGTACGTCGACGGAAGTGCCTTTGATCTCTAGTGGATAGTTTACATCGACGATGGAATAGCAGGGCTTGTGTTGTCGCGCATAAGCGCAGGCCTACCAGGAAGCTGGGACGTGGGAGCAGTTATGCCCCATAATCCAAGCATCTGCTATCCAGTTCGTACGGTGAGTATCCCCTAGAAATCAGGGTGCGACAATTAAACACTTGAGTTTCATTAGGTTAGATTATACAGGAACAAGCTGGTAATTGAGTCTTAAGATATCATCAGACGAGAGTGGCAACCGGAGACTTATTCGCAAGTACTAGAACCTGGAGTGATCGAGGTTGCATCGATATTCTAGTGGAGAGAGAGATAGACCAATATTAGAATAAAGTGGAATTTCGACATGACCTCTGGTGTTATTGGATCCGAGGGATTCAATTCAACACTTGAAACAAAAGAATGGTTGTAATTGGAATTTGAGTTCCAAATTGAATGATTTGATAATTGGAATGATTTAATATTAAATAATTTTGAAACATTTAATAAATAAACCCTAATTCAATTTAAATTCATTAATATAAGCTATCAATAGAAAAACAATAAGTTTTATTGATGATAACACAATTTTACAAAGGCATTACAAATTACAATAAAAGGAAATTACAAAAGAATAAGCTTTATTACTTATAAAATAATAATACAAAGTCATTATAATATCTAACACATAAAAGTACATTTCTATTACAATGACATTTACAAAATAAAATTCCTATACTAATTCTTGCTTAAAAGTCTTCAATTTATATTCTTTGGATCCTGCAAAATAAACAAGAAAAACAAAGAACAAAAATGATAATATTAGTGAGGGTTAGTACTCTCAGCTTGGCAGTGAGATGCACTGCTAATCGCATCATCGAGTCTAGGCTTAGACAAGTTAAGCATCTGTTCAGATCAGAAAAATATCTCAGTGTAACTTCAAGTGCAAGGATCAGGTAATACAAGTGTCAGGCAAAAATAAACACAGCACCAGGATAAGACCAAGGGCAAACCGAGCCTATCTCCAGGAAATATCTCCTCAGCTAGTACACTAGCACACAGCACACTCACCAGCACACTTTGGTGCTGTCAAGATCTAGATTGTAGTATAAATACCACATCAGCCGCAAGAGAGGAGAGACCAAGCTCACTTTCCCCTTTTCACTGCTCGAGCTACACAGCTCCAGCAACACAGATAGAATCACAAACCAAACCATCCAAATTCCTGTTGTGAGAAGATAAACAGGTAATACATCCAGCAAGATCACAGCAAGGCCAAGCTTGGAGCTAGAGGAGTAGGCCTGGATCACAACAGCAACAAGATCACAAGCTGAGCAAGGGAAATAGCTCAAGGGGAAGTGGAACAAGAAGTCAAGGTCCATCAGTAAATCACAGCCACAACAGTAACACCAAAAGGTGATATCTACACACACCCTAACAAGGGATCTTGCTAAGATATGCACAGATAGTGGGCTGGGATTTGTTTCCCTCAGTCTAGCATAGAATTGCTATGCTAATATCATCACAGGGGTTTAAAAACAAGTATAATAAATGTTCTTATCTTAAGATAATTGCCTCAGAACAACATCATTGGCCTAAAGGCAAACCAGCAAGCATTAATCTGTTCTTATCAGATATAATAACCAAACAATTCATAGTATAGTTGCTGGGCACCAGAACCATCAAGATTGGTACCTCAAACACAACTCACCAGGTCAAATATTCTTTAAAAACATGAGAGGGACATGGTGGCACATCCTCTGAACCCTAAGGTTCAGAGTAGCACCCACCAGTTGGCATATAGAGATGCCAATAATTAACCAACATCATAAATTAGCATTTAGCTCAAGCACAGTATCTGTTCTTAAATAAAACTAGGGCCTCGGACTTTTGCATCATAGGCTGGGCCAAGAAGACAAGCAAGGATCTGTTCTTATCAGTTTACACATCCAAATATGTCCAGAAAATAAAAGCAGACACACCAAACACAAGATGCCAGGAGTGCACACCTTAGACACAAGATCTGGCAAACAAACCTAGCATCTTTGCTTAGAGTGCTATTTTGCTCTCAGATTTGATATCAAGTTCATCATTGAACTTTGGGTACAATTGGTATTTAATTGTTCTAGCAAATCATTTAAAAGCCTCAAGAAAACTTCCTATCATGGGCTATACCAAGAAAGTAAGTAATAATCTGTTCTTATCAGATACATATGCAATAGTAGAATTGTCCATAAGTTGGACAGAGTCATGTTCCACCACACAAGCACAAACACATGATCTCGTGCACACTAGCAGCAGCCATGATTTAGTAAATCATCCAAACAGGGGGCATCCCTACACATATATAAGCATAAATCAAGCACCAGGAAATCATCTGTAATGCACCACAAGGATACAATCATCACAAGTCTACATTCGAATTAATTGACAGAGTTAAGAGTAGGTTAAATGTGCAGTTTGGTCGGTACTAAGATCCCACAAAGATCAGGAATGCTTGGAGGAGCAAGTAATCCAAATGGAGGCATCACCACTAGCATAGCATCGGCACTTATGCACATCAGTTCCTCACTGTGATGAACTGGGGCAGCACAACACATAACACAATTCACCGGCTCGATGGCCGGGTTCCAGAGAAAAAGGGGATGGAGGAATCAGGAAGAGAGAGAGAGGTCAGGGGGCAGAGGGAGAGGAGCACTTACAGGTGGTCACCATCGTGGTGACCACATCCGGATGGAGAGAGGAGCACGGCGGCGAGCCGCGGTTGCCCAGAAGACCGTCCCGGCGGCGGCGCATCGTCACAGCAACCATCCGCAACCACAGCCACCGTGGAGAAGCAGCAGCAACAGCTCGGTTTCTAGGAGCCTCCATAAGTCACATCGAGGAGCCAAAGTCACCGGAGAAGTGGAGGAGCACCCGGGTACCCGAACCCTAGGGTTAGGGCAAGGGTTGCCCACGAGAGCCACTGAGGGAGAAAACCAGATCGAAGATAAAGGTGCGGAAGAGAGCTGGGAGGAGAAGGGGTGGCGCTAGGTCACGGCGGCGGGGATGGACGGTGAGCTGAGAAGAAATCGCCGGAGGGGAGGCGGGCGATGAGGTCGCCTCTGCGTCGCCACGCGCAGAGGGAGGGGAGAAGGAGATGGGGGGCTAGAGGGCGTTTGGTCTGGTCTGGTCCGGTCGAACCGGACCAGTGGGTTGGGTTAAACCCTAACCCCTGGACCCACCTGTCAGCATAGGGGCGGATGGGTAATTACCCTAAAGATTTAATAAAAGAATTATAACTAATACCTACAATGCTACAAATTTCAAATTAATTTGGATCTAAACACTTATCAAGTCAGTACAAGTTTTTGTATATAAACTATTAAACAGAATAACACCATAATATTTATGTCTTAAAATTATGGTTAGAAAATAATATTTTAATAATAAAACTGTGATAATAAGGTTAAGAAATATTCAAAACTATTTAACCAAATGTAAATTATTCTTTCAACAGTACTTAGATATTTTGAGCATTTCACAATACTCCCTAACAAATGTTTTCTGTGAAAACAATCAAATAAGTTATAAGAATAACAATGAATATTGGAAAAATAATAAATAATTCATTAAATCAGAAAAATACAAGTTATATATCAAAATGCTCCAAATGATAAATGCAACTCATCTATGATGTGTACAAAGTAATTTGACCAAGTTTTATGTGCAATGCTTTGCCTAATCATTGGTTCATTTAAAATTAATAAAATAATAATTTATTCAAATATTTTCAGAAGACATTGAATGATATGTCCAATTAAAGAGAAAAGAATTTCCAATTCAAATATACCTAAGATAACACATTTTATCCAACTTATAAACTTGTTTCCAAAGGTATTATAAAATTCTATAATATTTCATTATAATCAGAAATAACTACCACAACATTATTTTCTGTATTAATAAAACCCTCATGATTTCACACCAACTGAAACCTATCATCACTAGTTATTAAGCCAAGTATTGTGATGATAGAGTTAGATGTATTAGTTCCTCATTTTCCAAATAAAATTGATGTTATTAGACTTACACTTTATAACATAAAATCAAATGTGTTTTTTATGTTTTCAGTAGTTGTTTTCCATATAATAGTATTCTCAAGTTTAATCATGTGATAACTATTTATAACCTAAACATAATAAAAATGAGATGGTAAGTAAAAGTGAAAACCATGTAAGTCTAAAACCAGTAATAACAACATCACCACAAATAACAAAACAATTCACCTAAAACTCTTGTGAATAAGTTGTCATAGTAAACATGGCTTACATTTGTAAGCTGGGGTATTTTCCAGGGTATTTCACGATTGCAACTCATTATTATGCATGTATCATGCTGCCAGTGTTACTGTAGTCCTTACCGGGACTACTTTGCTATCTTTCAGGCGTCAGGATGTTCTACGTGACCCTTGACCCCGAAGACATGGAATTTTATGGTCATTTCAATCTCAGGCAAGTTCATCACTTGCTCATGTCCATTGAATTATGTCATAACAACTATTTTCAAAACCCTATCGTATTACCACCTACTCCAAAAAGAATGCATGATCCTATTTTTATAATAATATGACTAATTGAATGACTACCCGAGTGGTAGTGTTCTGTATGGTGGGCGGATGGAACCATGGTAAGATGAATAGGTCAAAGGAAGGTTCCATCTGCATGGGAAAGTATTACCTAGGAATTAACAACAAATGCCGTCAGGATTCTTGCGCCGTAAATTCGCGTTGACCATGGATCTTCTATGGGGGGAGTAAGTCAGCCGTGATACTTTTCTCGTTCGCATGTCAACGGGCTGCCAGAGACATACGCTGTACTCTCGCGTAGGTAGTGCGGGACTACATGCACATGGGTGGGATCCCTTAATTCCCACGGACTCTGCGGGTCTATGATGGTCTGCCATGGGCGCGTAGATATCCATCGTGAGGGGTGGAATCAGGCGTTCAACCTGCTGGCAGAAATGGGTGGGCATGCGTTGTGCGGAGAAGCGCGGTTTGGCTTGGACCAACTACCGGGCCCCACACCTGAGTGGGCGTGGACAGGAACGATCGCCTGGTTGTGCAACATGGTCTTGGTCGTCCATGGGTAAAGTAACGCACCTCTGCAGAGTGTAAAAGGATGTGGCATGTTACCCCTTGTTCCGGGAAGGAGCTGCGAACGCCGCAGGAAAGGCAACTCCATGAAAGTTCTAATCCTGTGAAGAATGGCGGGCATAGTTTTCAGAATTAAAAGCAACCTCTTGAAGAAAGATTTACAAAAACCTTGCATTACTTTATGACTCTTTCGAGTCTAAAGCTGTAGTTAGTGCATCAACCACCCACTATATATCATGAACTTGCTGAGTAACGCTCGTTACTCATTCTATCCCGTTTGACCCCTTGCTTAGAGTTGAAGCCCTATTGAAGTCGTCATCGAGAAGCCATCGCTGTCTAAGGAAGCTAGGTGGGGTCCTATACTACTTAGCCAGTAAAGCATCATCATCAACAACGCTGATGGAGGAGAAGCTATCAAGGTGTAGGTAGAGACCATTCTTGGACTTAGCATTTACAAGCCATAGATTAGGGCTGACATCAGCCGTAGTGGATTAGTTCTAAGCTAGAGTTCTTCTCCGGCTCGGAGCTTCGAATTGCTTCTTATGATGTTTCTTTTGCAGGAGATCTTCTTGATTCATTGAGGAGATTCTCAAGATTTTGTAATGAGGTTTGTATCCTATAGTTTTACTTGTACCCGCTGTGTTTCTGTTGTACCACTCTGAGAGATGTAATATTCACGGATAAGTCCTTTTGTAAGTATTATGTCACCGACTTGCGCACTACACATGCAGTGGTGTGCTGGGTCATCACACGATATTCGAAGATCTGGAGGAGAGCGTCACCCTGACGTTCGGGAGCCTCAAGTTCGTGACGAACAGGGACGGGATACTCCACTTCTCGGATGAATCGGAGACTGAATCTGGAGCTGTCGACTCACGCCGCCATCTGGAGAAAAGCGGCGAGTCCATCCGCTTCAACGCCGACGACTATGACACCCTCTCGACAGAGGAACCATCAAGAATCCAACGAAACCTTCGACCTACGCCTAGGACGCACGAGCTTCGACTAGCTCAAGTGTGCATGGCAGGGTCAGAACAAGGCTCGGAAACAGAACACAGCGAGACAGAACGCAAAATAATCGGCGTCTCGCGGGAATCTTGGAAACGAGCAAAGGAAGCTACGCGAACGAGCAAGACACCCGAAGCCGGATCTTCACACGAAGATATGGTTGCCTACCACTACCACCTAGTGAGAGCAGCCACGACTATCAAAGAGGCTCGGATAGATCTGGCCCTCCGAAGAAGAGCGGCAGATGAATCAAGCCAGAGACGAGCTGGGCTGTCCGTAACACCCTCGGTCGGAACCCGACCAGCGAGGAAAGGGCACGTGATGGAGGGATAATAACCCGGTAGGCCAACTCCAAGGTGTAATCCGGCCCAAAGGACTTTGTGCAGGATCCGGCTAAGGGTAGAGAAACTTCTGGAAGGCCCAAGTTTGTAGGCCTAGTAACCCGGATTGTGGGTTACGGTAAAGGAAGGTTAGGGTTTGTATGCCGTGTCCGGGTAGGATCCAGGGTGCGTCTTGGAGGACAAGCCGGGGGGGTACGGGTGCTTTATAAACCGACCCCTAGGTCTAGTTGGAGAATCTAAGAACCCTAGTAGTGCCGCTTGATATCGAGCACCCAGTGTATACCAGAGGTCGAGTTAATATATTGAGATCGGAGACTCGGCGACTTGATTGCCGGCTACCAGATCGAGTTCCATCATGTTTTCCTCTGAGCTAAACCCTCTCCCAAACGCCTGTGTCGTCTTGCCCCAAGATCAGTTACCCCCGGTAACGTCTGCCGTGATTATCCCACGACAGTTGGCGCCCACCGTGGGGCCTGCGTCCAAAGGTGTTTACATCACGGGAGAAGCTCGGAAGAGCATGGAGAATCTTGTCGTCGGCGAGATCTACATCGACCACAAAGGAGAGAAGACGGTGGACGATTCCGGCTGGGGGCCAGAGTCGGATCACCTCGAATCCGGATCCGTCGTGACAATCGGCCGGATCAGCGTCTTCATCGGTATGGTATGTACTTCTGGTTCGATCCCTGACAATTTTGGATCTGATTCTGTGCCAGGGGAGGCCGCCTATGTCCCATCAGATGAAGAAGAATCAGTTGGAACTACATATTCAACAGAAGAACCCGTTACGAAGTGGGAACAGCCGGAGGAGCCGGCATGGACCTCGCGTGACCGGGTCGAAAGAAAGGATGATACCGAGTCCATCCTGGATCTGCTGGAAAACCGGTATGAGGAGAATAACAGCGAAGGGGAACAACATGAATTCGCGCCAAGCGTCGTACGCCGAGTCGCGGTTTACACGGCTCCCGCGACCAATCTCAACCAAGAGACCATAACCGCGGCCGCGGCCGGGTCAGCGCAAGTATTTACCCGGCAGCAGGGGCCGGCTAACGGAAACACGGTTTTGGCCCAGATTGACGGGGAGTCGGCATCGGTCACCAGTCAAGCACCAGAGAACAAACTACACGCGAACATGTTCGGATTCCTAGCAAACCGGACGCCAGGAGCGGGTCCTTCCAATCCGCAACACCCGGCCTTGTTCGATAACAATCTGATCCTAGATCCGACAGTTCTCGCCACAGTTATTACTCCAGAAAACGCGGCGGAACGTGTTAGGGATTTGGACGTAGCCCGTCGTGCATTGGAGCAGCAGAGGAGGCAAGTAGAAGCAGAAAGGCAAGGGATGGCCACACGGCAGCGTGAGCTGGATGCACTGGAAACTCGGCTCCGAGAGGAAACGACTAGAATACATCAAAGGCATCAAACTAGATTACCAGCATTGGGAGGAGTCATAAACCCGGCCGCACTATTTATCACGCCTCAGGATCAGCCGATTCCAGCGGCAAATCCCGGAACTGCCCCTCAGCCGACAACCGGAAGAGTACAACCGGCAGATGTGCAGGCCGGATTACCTGCGCCACAGACTGGAGTCACTGCCGGCAACGTTGTACCACCACCGCCACCATCGCGTTTTCGCACACCAGCGGGTCATTACAACAATCCCATGGACAACGTGTACGCGGCAACGCTTGCACTAAATCAAATCCCCGTGAGAGAGTCACCCCACGCAGAGGAGACCCGGCGGGCGATAGATATGCTACGCACCGCGGTGGCGCAACAGGTTAATTATCCAGATCACAGAAGTGGAATGCATGGGACGCCATATGTCAGCCAGCAGCAAGGTAACGCTGGAAACATCCAAACAAGTTCGGCACGGCGGAGGGAAGAGCAGCAACAAATGCCGCCTCCTCCACACATTCAGGCAGTACCAGCAGCATCAGCAGCTCAGGCCATCGTGGATAGTTCCAGAGCCAGGAGAGCCGTGGCCGGGTCTGCGGCACATGGGCCACCAGCGGTACCACATCCAGCTGTACCCCCTGCAGGATCACGCGTTTCCCGAGTAAGACCAGCTTCAACCATTCTTGCAGGGCTTAAGTGTCTTTCGGATAGCATCAGAGCTGAACCTTACCCGGAAAAGTTCAAAGAACCGGGTAAAGTGGTGAATTATGAGCCGACTATGGATCCGGAAACATGGTTGAGCAGCTATGAGATGGCCATGTCGATTCGCAATGCATCCAAGAATCTTCAAGCCAAATTCATGTATCTAATGATGTCAGAGGGAGCAGCAAAGCTATGGTTCGCCAATCTACCGGAAGGATCTATTAAGTCATGGGAGGAATTGAAAACTGCGTTTATCAAGCACTTTCACGGGACGTGCAGAAAGTTATTCACTATTGACGACTTAGAGCGATGTGTTCAGAAGAAGGGAGAATCGGCGCGCAGCTGGGTGCGCCGGGTTATGGAAATTCTTCATTCATCTACGGATATTCAACCCAAGGATGCGCTGCAAGCTATGGCAAAGACCTGCAAGTACACACCCTTAGTACAAAAGTTAACTCGCATGAAATCTAGTCGGAATGCTTCGGAGGTTACAATGGGCGAATTGATGGATGCATGCAATAAACACGCTGCAACGGATACTACAGAGGAGGAAGTTGATGACAAAAAGGCAAAAGCAAACACGAGTAATAGTGGAAGAACCGGCAATGGATCAACACCGGGAAACAACGAAAATAGCCAGAACAAGCGCCTGTTTGAAGGAGGCTCCGAGTTTGTCGCTAACACAGAAGCCGGGTCTTCGAGACCCAGGGCAGAAGGAAATTTCAATGCTGGGAATCACAATGGAGGAAACTATCAAGGACCACCAAGGCCGAGTAATAATTGGGACATATTCAGAATGGCATGCCCGAAGCACAGCAGGAACGGCAGGCCAGCTAACCACTCCTTGGAGCAGTGTGCCGACCTACAAAGGTGGAAAAATGAGGAAGTGAACAGAGCTATGCGAGGTGCAGGACGGGGAGGAGGACCGGGTCCAGGGGGAAACCCGGGCAACGGCCCACCCCCAGCCGGTAACCCGGCAGCTGGAAATCAAGGTAATAACCAAGGGGGAGCAGGAGGTTTCCAGGCTAACCCCAAACAATTGGGTCAATATCATGTGCACACCACAGGAGGTTCTAACAAGGACAAAAAGATACTGAAGCAAGCGGTCAATTCAGTTTCGTCGGCTGTCCCGAGATACCTGAGATGGTCAGAACAGGATGTAACATGGAGCAGAAGGGATCACCCAGAAAGAGTAGAACACCCGGGAGTCTTGGCATTAGTAGTCGCGCCGCAGGTCAATGGGTATGAGCTGAAAAAGGTTTTGATGGATGGTGGAAGTAGCATCAATATACTGTATTGGGAAACCTTCCTATGCATGGGCCTCAAGGAGTCTCAGCTACAAAAAAGCTCAACAATTTTTCATGGGATAGTGCCGGGTCATTCAGCGTGCCCCGAGGGGAAAATCGCATTGGAGGTAGCTTTTGGGGAGTCAAAGGATAACTATCGAGTTGAGTGGCTCACCTTTGAGGTGGTCAAATTGCGCAGTCCTTATCACGCGTTATTCGGAAGGCCGGCTTATGCCAAATTCATGGCTAGGCCATGTTACGTGTATCTACAGCTAAAAATCCCGGGTCCTAAGAAGACCATTACCATACATGGAAATCGAGACATAGCAGCTGAATGCGATGAAGGAGACGCAGCAATGACCGAGCAAGCATGTAGAAAAGAGGAACTCAAGAACTACCGGTCTCAAGCAGACCCGGAGGACAGAGCCACATCAAAAAGGCCGAGTACTGAAGGCGAAAGAGCAAAGTCCAAGATAGCACAAGATACTAAAATGGTGGCTTTTATCAAGGATGACTCCTCCAAACAATCCGCTATAAGAGAAGAAACTGCACGGCCGCTCACAACCAGCCGGGTTATGGAAACACCTCACCCGGGTTGGCTAGTAAACCCGGTGCTCATCATGAAAAAGTCCAGCAAATGGAGAATGTGTATCGGTCACGTCAGACCGGCACCGGTTCCCAAGAAGAACTAAACAATGTAACGGGCAGCAGGTTTCAGACGCGCTCTTTTCCTACCCAGGGTACCCAAGGGGACTGGAAGGTTTTTAATGAGGCGGCCTGCTGATCCAAACTTTCTCGTATCAATAAAAAGATGGTTATCAAGTCCTATTTTGTTACGGCCTTTACTCCGATCACAAGTAAGTAGTATCCATTACCATCAATACATCAGTATCATTAGGTATGTTGAATATGTATAGGTCTCGGGGGCTGGTCGCTCAAGTAGCACAACCACAAACCCAAAGACCCGGCCTTGATGCCTATGAGTTATAAGGGCCGATTATTCGCAAACGAGTACGGCTACAATCTTATAACTGGACAAAGGAGCCAAATTTTCTTGACTTTTCTTACTTAAGCTCGATGTGACTCGCACTAAAGTGGCATGATTTGCTCGCTTACGATCACAATCAGCCATGAAGCCCAATGGGACCTGTCTGACCCTGTTTTCGTATAGATGTAACAACATGGTATCCACGCGAAAGCCGGCTTACAGTACAAGATAGTCAAAAGGGTCATCTAAACCACAAGTTATGCAGAGTACAAGGCGAATAGCTGGAAACTCAACGTTTATCAAGCATAACTTCATTATCTATATGAAACAATTCCGGGTTTCGGCTTAGTAGCAACAAGTTTGTTCTCTTCGAAAAAACCACACACCACAGACTCGGAAATTCGGGTCTTGGGGACTGTGGGTTTCGAAACAGAATCAAGCTGTTTCGTTGTTAAGCTCGAAAGACCCCAAAGTCCGAGTCGTGGGGACTTGGGGACTTAAAGAAAAGTCCACCTGTTAAAGCCCACGATACTCGGAAATAAAGAAGGAAATAAAAAGAAAGTCGGATATCAAGAATAAGTCCAAAAATAGACAAGTATCAAGATTCATCAAAAGGCCTAGAAATGCACGAAGTGTATCACAGAATTAAAGTGCGTTACAGGTTGCGATACTAGTATCAAGGGTGCACAGGCGCACCGTCAACAGAATGCTTGTTTTGAGTAAAAACATCAAATGATTGAAGTATTTTTATGGCGTTCGCTCATTCGGCTTCCTGAGTAGAGTCCACATTCTTGCCCTTAGCCTCCGGGTCTTGCTCCTGGACTTGCTCTTTTCCGGCACCATCACCCGGATTTCTTGCGGCAGGACGGACTGGTGGAGGAACAGCTGGCGTAGAGGTGGTTGGCCCTGATCCTAACTCGGCCTCTCTCTTCGCAGTTGCTTCCCTCTTCCTAGCCAAATCAGCAGCCCATTTCTCCAAAATATCAAAGGGCGGGGGTGCTTCCTCTGTAATAATTTTGCCTTCAGCGTCGTATGAACTCATAATCGTGTTCAGATCCATACTATCGGCCAAAGTGGTGGCCGAATGACGCACTGCAGACTGTACGGCCTTGAAGTCCTTGGGTGTAAACTTGGAGCCATCCGCTTTAAATTCTGGAAACCCGGATATTATCTTTGCCGGATCAAGCTTCGGAAAGTAAGCCTTAGCCAGGGTAAAAGCCTGGGTCATACCAATCCGGCATGCCGAGCGTTTCCATATTTCAATCCAGCCAGGCACGGTGGAGCAGGCTTTGATGAGATTTTCTTCACCCGGGTATACTTCAGTAGGCCACTTCACGGCGTCCAGTATAAACTTTGTGCCGGCAAAGAACGTCCGGAGCACAGTCTTTAAAGTTCTAGCCTTTGCAAGGGCATCTTCCTCTGGGGCCGCAAGGTTGGCACCTGCATTTGAAGCAAAGGAAGGACGTATCAGTAATCCCGAGTATCATACAATAAAGTAAAGGCATGAAGACAGTCGGCAACAAAAACTTACTAAGCAAGATCTGATAGGTATCGGTGACCTGGTCCGATAACTTCTTCAGTGCGGTTTGAGCAGTATTGCACTTCTTCTGGTATTTAGAAACATCCTTCTTCAAGTTTTCCACGTCATCCTCGAGGGTTTCCCTCCGCTTTACCTCGGCAAGAAGAAGTTGTTCGGTCTTGAGCAAAATTTCATCAGACCGGGTTATCTGCGCCTGTAAGTAGCAAGGAGCACAAGTATCAGTCGGATATTATGGTAAGCTGCGTATTGCGTAAAGTACCAAGCACAACTTTAGCAAGTCATGCTCGGAACTTGGGGACTAGGCATCCACTACGAGACATCAAGTATTATTACCTAGTGCTCTGCGGCCATGCGCTCCAGAATATTGCTCTCTGAAGTCTTCATAGTAAGGAGAGTGTTCATCAGTTGATCAAAAGTGTCATTACCCGCATCAGAGGACCCGGGGCCTTGGAAATTCCGAGAAGGAGTTTTCTTCTTAGTGGGAGGCGGCACCCGGGTCATTCGAATGTCGGAATCCGATGCTCCCTCTCCTGCGCCCAAGGTTGCAGCTCTTTTCTTCTTGCTTGCGTGGGAGGCGATCGGATACTCGGCTTCTTGTATGCCCGGGTTTATTGGTGACGTTTGTTCTTCGCCGCTAGACGCGGCTGTTGTCTTATCAGCCGGGTTCCCTTTACCCGGATCATCGGTCACCATGTCCTCTGGGTCGCTAATAACGACAGTGGCCCTATGGATAGTGAGAGTGAGCAGTTAATGTGCAATCAGGAAAGGGTGATGAAAATGCGATAGAACGTCAGAAAAGGAACTTTACCCGGGATTCACCGCAAAGTCTGAAGGGAATTCGTTGCCAGACCCGGGGGAATCTGAAAAATATCAAGCGAGATTTCGTAAGGGAATGGTTCAGAAAGATTGTTTCCTCCGACAAGGGATAAGGTAAATACCGGAGCGCCGAGCCGGAGACGACGGAATACCCGGGTTAAGAGCGTCATCACCCGGGTAATTCCGAGTCGCTCTGCGTTTGGTCATAGGCGACTCCTTCAAATACGGCCAGTGGAATAATGCCAAGTTAGCTCATGTATATCACCAAAGGAATACGAATTGAATACAAGGAGGCGTTATGAAACCTTGAAGACGACCCCTCGGGGTTTTCTCTTAGATCCGACTTTAATTGTCGGCTCCGCTTCATCTTCATCACTGGCGGATTCCACTTTGCCGTCAGCTTCTTCTTCCTCGTCATCCTCCTCTTGTTCTGGATATCATCAAAGTTAGTTAGAAAATGAAGGAGTTACGACGAACTTGAAGGAACCAAATAAAATCCGGAGAGCACCTTCGTTCGAGTTAACGGCCTCTTCTTGCTCCTCTGGACTCTCGGAGCTAGGAGAAGTGTTGATCTTCCAAAAATCATCATCAGCCTGAAATAAAAGTATCAGTACAAGGGTTATCAACTGTATCGAGTGGAAAGAGCAAAGGTAAAGACGTCAAAATCGGATCTTCACCTTGGGGGCTGGGTTCTCGAGTGTGAAGGGCTCTAATCCGGCTATGTTCCGGATTACCTCAAGTTTTTCTGTCAGAAAACCCTTGATAGTTTTATGGGTGTCACCAGCCGCGAAGCTGTTGTCAGAGTACCGGAGCGGGTCCGTGGTTTGCCCCGAATACTCGCACATCAACTTTGTGCGGATGGAATTGGGTTGAATCCGGAAATCGACCCAAGTCTTCACCAGGTTGAGCCCGATGAGACCTTGGGCCGCGAGAGTGGTGATTTTGGCTAGCAGAGGTTGAATTGCCTCCTTGTCCGGGTCAGGGGCAAAGGCATTAAAGTTCTCAGAGATGTCAAGAAGGCCCTCTGAGTAACCCGGCAGTTTCTTTTGGCCGGGTGGGGAAGTGTCTTGGCAGTAAAAGTATGAGAGCTGCCAGTGCTTGACGTGGGAGTTAAGGGTAAGAGGTGGCATCAGAGAATTCTTGCGGCGCTGGATAGAAACCCCGCCGCAAGCGAGAAGTGCCCCGTCACCGCTTTCGCGGCACGGTTTGCACTGGAAAAGCTCAACGAAAAGAGCCAGACTTGGCGGAGTGCACAAGTATGACTCGGAAAGGACGATAAAATGGGAGATATTTAACACAGAATTAGGACCTATGTCAAAAACACGAAGGCCATAGTGGCTCAGGACGTCGCGTAAGAAGGGGTGACCCGGAGGACGAAAGCCCCGAGTCACGTGCTCTACAAAGCATATTACCTCATCCTTTGCCGGTGTAGGCCGGGTCTCCTTACCCGGCACCCTCCACTGGATATCCTATTGAGGAGGAAGAACTCCCAGCTCGACCAGTTCCTCCAACTTGGCCTTGGTGACCGTAGATCGCGCCCAGTTGGCGGATATGGAGTTGGTGGTCTTGGCTTTAGTCAGAGTTTTTCCCTGCTTCTTGGGAGCCATGTGGTTGACCTGCAAAGCACGAGGTAGAAGGATAAAAGGAATAAGACACGGAAACTGTGAGCTGGCCGAGTATCGGCGAGTGATATCGAGACATGGAAATTGCATGTTATCCGGGTGTCAATCTGCAGAGTGAGGTTCGAATTATCCGGGTATCGAGCATCATAATAAAAGTTATGGAGGTCTATGCATTGAAAGAGTTTTTGAGGACGATGGATGGTTGCACAGGCACTTATTGCGAATAAAAGGAACCGGAAAGGGGAGGATTTGCCGGGTGACAGAGATAAAGGCGGAAATTCTGAGTGGCCCGAGCCCAGATTGGAGATTCCGTTTCTATATTTGCGGTAAAATTAACGAATGTGGGCGGTAGGAAAACGCAACAAAGTCTATATCCCACGTATTGGATGAGCTAGAATGAATACAAGCGATCTAAATTCGGCATGACCGGGAAAATGACCGACGGGTTGACCTAGATCTAATCTGAAGAAAATCAAGAAATTGCGAAGGTAATTAATGGGTATGGGAATCTTACTGGAGGAGATTGAAGTGAAGCTCGACGGAGGAAAATCGCGCAAGATTGGTGTCCCTTTGTGATTCCCGACGGGCCGGTTGGGGATTTGCCGGCGGATCTTGGCGGCGGCGCAGAGTGAGCTGTGGTGGAATGCAGCCGCCGGCCAATAGGCTCCGGTGATGCGCGCGGGATTTCCGTGGTGGCGCTCTGTGAGATTGAGCACGGAGGGAGAAAGGAAGAGGAATGGGGGGAAGTGAGCCGTTGGGGTTAGGGTTACCCCTACGAGTATATTTATAATGGTTCATGTGGATAAGTTTGGTTCCGCGAGCGGGAGCCGGGGATTACGGAGTAACGACTATGTGTTTGAATTTTGCGAAATATGCTTTAAGTGTTGAACGTGATATCTGGGCAGAAATAAGAAGGGGATATTCTTCATAATATCAAGATCAATTATCGAGTAAAGTGCAGGATTTTGACACTTTTATCAGGGCTTAGACCCGGAAAGTTAGGCCGGGTATTTGGAGAGGAGCCGGGTTACCATATGGCCACCGTGGAGTTGGGCCTAGCTACTTATCAAAGCATCTTAACCCGGCCTCCATATACTCGTGAGTTTGGTATTTTTGCAGGGAATAGCAAGCACTTCAAGGAAGAATCCGTGAAGCCCAAGCTATTCTGGGGACTACTGATGGAGGGATAATAACCCGGTAGGCCAACTCCAAGGTGTAATCCGGCCCAAAGGACTTTGTGCAGGATCCGGCTAAGGGTAGAGAAACTTCTGGAAGGCCCAAGTTTGTAGGCCTAGTAACCCGGATTGTGGGTTACGGTAAAGGAAGGTTAGGGTTTGTATGCCGTGTCCGGGTAGGATCCAGGGTGCGTCTTGGAGGACAAGCCGGGGGGGTACGGGTGCTTTATAAACCGACCCCTAGGTCTAGTTGGAGAATCTAAGAACCCTAGTAGTGCCGCTTGATATCGAGCACCCAGTGTATACCAGAGGTCGAGTTAATATATTGAGATCGGAGACTCGGCGACTTGATTGCCGGCTACCAGATCGAGTTCCATCATGTTTTCCTCTGAGCTAAACCCTCTCCCAAACGCCTGTGTTGTCTTGCCCCAAGATCAGTTACCCCCGGTAACGTCTGCCGTGATTATCCCACGACAGCACGCGTCCACGTCCAGGAATGATGAATCCATACCCGAAACAAACAGATCAACCACTCCTTCTCTCATGCGAGTCGACGACGACGGCAACGTGTACCCGCAGACTCCCGCTGCTGCGGTTCTAGCCGCAGCAACCTACATGCAGATGAACCAACCAACGGAAAGCGACCCTCGGGCAGAGCAATACAAGCAAATACGCAGAGGACTCGGGTTGGCGGCCGCAAGGCTCGCCTCACACGATCGCAAGAAGACCGAGGAGCAGCAGGAGAAGGAGCGACGGGATAAAGAGAAAGATAAAGAAACGCCCCGCAGGCACAGAAGCTCTTCACCGAGGGACAAGTCACCATGCCGCAGTCGAGGAAAGGAGGCCAGACGCCGTGGCAACAGTCGAAGCAGCAGTGAAGATAGCCCGAGAGATAGAAGCTCGCGGCACCATAGCGGCCGCTCGAGAAAACGAAGCAAGGAACCAAGGAAAGATGACGACCGCGACCGGACCGAATACGACGCGCGATCAGATCTCGCTCAAAAAAGGGTGGATAAGGCGAGGGCTTCGCGATATCGCGAGCGCTCTTCGTCCGGCTCCTCGGATGACGAAACCTGCGGAGCACTCTGTTTCGCTCGCAGCATCCGTGAAGCACCCCTACCCAAAAGATTCAAACTCAGCACGGAGGTGACGAAATACGACGGCTCACTCGAGCCCTCTCAGTGGCTAAGCGACTACCTCACGGCAGTAAAATGCCAACGTGGGAACAAGAACACGGCTATGCAATACCTCAATTTGCATCTTACCGGCGCGGCCCGCAGTTGGCTGGAAAGAAGACCCAAATCTTGCTACGCATCATGGGATGATTTGCACCGAGATTTCTGCAAACATTTCCAGTCGACTTACAAGAGGCCAGTCACAATCGAAGAACTACGAGCATGCAAGCAGAAGAGTGGCGAGTCCACACGCGAGTACATCCAGCGATGGACCACGCTGAGGAATACCGCGGGAACGATTTCAGAAGAAGTAGCGATCGAAGCATTCGCAAAAGGCGCCAGAAGAACCGCTTTTCGAGAGGAGCTAGGCAGAGCTGCACCCAAGACTATTGGGGAGCTGATGATCATAGCCGAAAAATGGGCTAACGGAGAAGATGCGGTGCGCAACGAAAGAGCATCGTCACCCGCACACGATGACGATCGTCACGGTCGAAGGAAAATAAGAAAATATTACGATCATGAGGATAGAGAGGAGTTGGTCGCCGCGGAATTCACGCGAAACCGCGACTCCGGTCGGCGTGGAAATCGCGAGTGGAAACCAAAGGCTGAAGAAAAATCCCCCAAAGAAGACCTTGATGCATACTGCTCGCTACATCTATTCACAGATAAGCGCACGGGCAAAACTAAGGCGACGCACCTACTTAAGGATTGCCGAAAGTTCCATGACATCTCGGATGCATTCGCGAGGAAAAGATCAGCCTCCACTCAAAATTACCCGCCGCTTCCAGGAGGAGGGCACCAAGCAAATCCTTTTGGGTAGTCAATCTGGAATTATACAAGCAAAGCATCTCGGGAATACTTCAGCGCTGCATCGCACCCGAAGATGGCAAAGAACTACTCCATGACATCCACCAAGGAGACTGCGGGCATCACGCTAGCTGGAAAACAATAATGGGAAAGGCCTTCCGAGCAGGATTCTACTGGCTGACAGCAGCTACCGATGCAAAAAACCTGGTCGAACGATGCGATGCCTGTCAGCGATTCGCACCAAGACCACATGCACCTGCTACGGAGTTGCACATGATACCCATTGCCTGGCCCTTCGCACAATGGGGGCTAGACATGGTTGGACCACAACACAAGTCCACCCCTGGAGGATATACACACTTGCTGGTCGCAGTCGACAAATTCACCAAATGGATCGAGGCCACGCCCGTAACTTCGGGTAGTGCCCAGTGCGCCGTCAAGTTCCTCGACTCCATCGTATGCAGATTTGGCGTGCCACACGACATCATTACGGACAATGGTACAAATTTCACAGCAAAAGAAATGCAACAGTTCTGCGAGGAAAAAGGCATCAACTTCAAGTTTGCTTCAGTTGCCCACCCGCAAACGAACGGACAAGTCGAGAGATCCAACGGCTTAGTTTTGGCTGGCATCAAGAAACGCCTACTCGATCGTCTACACCCCGCCGTGGGACATTGGGCAGACGAACTACCCTCCGTACTATGGAGCCTCCGCACAACTCCTAACCGATCTACAAAATACACACCATTTTTCATGGTATACGGGGCAGAAGCAGTCCTCCCTGAGGACGTTCGATTCAGCGCCCCACGAGTCGTGGCCTACAGCGAAGAAACCTCTAACAGGGCACTCGCGGAAGATATGGACGCACTCGACGAAATGCGGGACATCGCCCTCGCCAGATCCGCAGTATATCAGCAATACCTGCGAAACTATCATAGTCGCCGCATACGCCACAGAGCATTCGCGGTTGGAGATCTAGTGCTGCGACTCAAGCAGAAGGAAGGACATAAGCTCGAACCACCCTGGGAAGGACCCTTCATCATACACGAAGTAATCCCAGGCGGGGCCTACAGATTGAAGAATCCGTCGACTGGAGGAATCTATTCCAATCCTTGGAATATTGCGCACCTCCGCAAATTCTATCCCTAGGTTTACTTGTTCTCACAACAAATAAGGCTATACTAGCCACTCTTGTAGCTCGAATACATGGCTTCTCAGTCATCGCAATAAAAACATGGTTTCTCCATCATATTCATTCAAAACTTCCTATTTTTACACGCTCAAAGGTTACAGGAATACACCCCATAAACACACGGGGGCTACTCCTACGACTAAAGCATTACAGGAAAGAAGCATACATACAGGGTTATACACCTTACAACAGTTTTACAAACTATACAAGGATACAGGATATGCGCATCCGACAATCAATCAAAGCGCTGAGCATTCTCAGTCGCCAAAACTCTATCTACCTCCTCAGAGGACAATCGGATGATTTTCTCCGCTGCAGGACGAACAACATCATAGAAGGGGGAAATATCATCAATTGGATCATCTGGAAGCCTGGCTACGGAGTTAAAATCTAGTTCAGGATACCATATTCGGACAAAGGATAGAGCTACAACCGCGTCGCATGTCATTTGATTGCGCACACACGCGCGAACCTCTCCTTCACGTCCATACAATCTGAGAAGATAACTCCAGTCTTCAGGACCCCTTTCGAGTGGGTAGAAAGCAGCGTTCATCGCAATCAGGACCTCGTGAAAAGAACTCACGAGAATTCTCGCTTGCAGAACACGGAACTTCAAGGTGGCCATCACAAATCCTCGACTGCGATCAGACCAGAAGTTACTCGCATGAGGATTTGAGCTACCAGCCCCCTGAACTATATGGTTTTCAACCCACTGCTTTTCTTCCCTGTCATCAGGTCTGACAACTGAATAGCAAGCATGCTTAATCAGCTAAGGAAACAAAACAAAAAGAAGACACGGGGGTTGTATTACTTACACAGCAAATCCCTCGCAACCAGAGATAATTCATCCATCAGGAACTGCTCACGTTCAGCCGCCAGTTTTTGCTTGGACTTCGCCACATCGGCTATACCGCGCAAAGCTTTAAGCTGGCGTTCACCCTCCCGAACCTTATCACGAAGACCAGCATAGGTGCCAACCGCGGCAACAAGGGGATTTACTGGAGTAGCATGTCCACTCGAAGATTCTGCAATTACCCCGGTAGCCTGGAAGAATACAAGGAAATAAGTAAGAAGCCCTATTCGAATTATTTCTAGTCGCACATCTGACAAGAGTGCTCGGGGGCTACTCCAATCGGGAGAAAATACACAAACTATGGGAAGCAATTTCCATAACGAACACTTCAATTAAAGACAATGACAATACGGGAATACATCCCAAGGTTCATTACATTCACGAAGGAAAAGAAAAGGAAGAACAAAACTAAGAAGCTACAGTGGTGCTCTCACTAACGGCAGTCGCCCCTCTTTTCGGCCGAGCAAATAGCTCAGACAACTTCCGAGCAAGAATGGTGGCCTGCTCGCCAAAACGAGATAGCCGTACCTTTTTGCCCGTCGAGGGGTCGACTGGAAGAGCCGAGTAGGCCTCCTCCAAACCGTTGACTCCGTGTGCCAGCGCGAATTGGATCGCAGTTTTCGCGCCAGACTCCGACTGGGCGACTCCGTAAGCATCCAGGAGACTGCCCTCCGAGAAGATCTTCAGCAGGCCGTCTAGCGCGGATGGAGGTACGGCGTTGGCGAGGAAGCGACTGTGCAGTTGCGACAACACTTGGGTGGCATCGCCAATCAAGGAGCACACTCCTTCGGCGTGCCTCTTAAGTTGAGCAAGTGTGTCGGTTAGCACATCTACTCGTTGGATCCCAGGGATCTCCAAAGGAACATCCAGAAGACCTGCAAAGGAAGGGAATGTCAAAATTTCGCAAGTCCACCAAGGCAAAATATACAATTGCGAGTGCCTAGGCCACTTACCCGCGAAACGCTCAGCAAGGGGACGGAGGAACGTGACAAGGTCAGAATCGGCCTTATTGCCAGCTTCCTCTTGATCCTTCAAAGCTTTTCTCGCTTCCGCGAGTTGCCTATCAAGATCTTCCGACCGCATGCGGGAGGCCTCTAGCTCTTGTCGAACAGCCGCTAAATCAGCTTCCTGAGTGGTTGCCCGCTCAGAGAACTTGATTCTCTCGGACTCCGAATGTTCGAGTTGAGCTGCGCAATAACGTTTGTTAGACATCAAGAATGGACACGAGAATAGAAACGAAAGAAGACAATGAAACTTACTCTTAAGGAGCTCATTCTCGGAGTGGAATCGACTGCAGTGCGACTGAAGCCTCTCGCATTCCGATTCAGCAAGAACAACGCGGCGACCAATCGCCGCAAGTGAGTCAACAAGCGACTGCGAAAGCACAGAAGAAGAGGAATTAGAAGATATAAATTTTAGCCTGTAGCCGATCGCAAGCAATCGACTGCAGCCTCGCGGGCTACTCCTATCGGGAGCACTGTCGTGCACCCGATAAAAATTCAAGGCGAAGAAAATAAAACAAGACTTTGAGCCTGTAGCCGATCGCAAGCAATCGACTACAGCCTCGGGGGCTACTCCCATCGGGAGCACTGTCGTGCACCCGATAAAAATTCAAAGACAAACCACAAAGTTTACCTGGCCCGTGGCGCGGGAGAGAGGATCTGCGGAACTGTCAGTCGCTTCTTTCGAAGCTGAAGTCCTGGCGGCAAAGCTAGGAGCTTCACGTTCCGCAGTCGCCGCATTGGGAGCTGCGCTGGGAGAGCTCGGGACGGTGCCAGCGTTGAGAGTCTCACCCGCAGTTCCTGTTTTGTTCCTCCTTTCGGGAGGAACAGAAGAAGCATACCTGCAAGGGCTGATGGTTTGTACCCTGCAGCAAAGAAGAACAAAGAATTAAACTTAAGCGACGAAGAAAAAAAAAGTTTTCGACTAAGAACGAGGCAAACAACTTACTCGTCATCTTCATCGTCATCCAGTAAATCCGCGTTCCAAGCGGTTGCAATCACTGGAAATGAAGGCGAAGGGGCGAGGCAGCGAAGTGGAGTCGCAGAGATAGGGGCCTTTTCGGGCGATGCTTCCACGGAATTGTCCTTGGAAGTAGCCTCGTTCTCGTCTACCCGACGACGTTTTTGAGGGCCGCCATTCGAGTCCTCTACGCCATCTGAAGAATCGCGTTCGGAACTCGAAGAAGCATCGGCGACGCTGGTATCAGCCGCACCATCTTGGTTACTCGCCAATAACTCCGAAGCATCCTCTCCCGCAACTGGAGGATAGCAATTTGCCATAGCCAGGCTCTACAAGGACGAAAGAAGGCAAGAGAAAACTTTATCGACTGAAGCGCAGAATGAATGAAACAATAAAGGACAGGAAGGAAAAGCTAACCGCGGCTGGAGGAGGCTTCGAAGCGTCAAAAGGTTCGACTGAACAGTCGGGGAACTTCTCCCCCACTTTCAAACGAGTGATAGCTGCGATTTTTTTCTCGAACTCGACGTTCGAAAGTTCCTCGCGGCTCACTCGGCTGGGATCTTCTGAACCTTGGTATTCCCACATAGTCGAAGGCCTTTGCTGCAAGGGTTGGATCCTGCGCTTCAAGAAGACGCTCGCCAGATGCATTCCATTGAGCACGACTCCCGCGGTTTGATCCCGGAGAGCGGCCACTCTTGCGAGTAAAGGTGCAACGGTTTGCGTTTCCTCGGCTGACATCTTGTGCCCCCAGGATTTTCGCCTCTTCAGTACAGCGAACGGGTGGAACTCCACAATCCCACCCGAGCTGTTGTCGATGACGTAGAACCATTTCTTCCGCCAGCCTTGGGCGGAGTCGATGAAGTGCATGTTGAAGTAGCTGCTCTCCTATCGCGCCTGGATCCCGAAGCCACCCGTGCGAAGCGGCTCCCCGGGCTCGGAATCTACCCGCGATTTCTCGCGGAAAATCCGAACCTTGAAGAGCGCCTTCCAGAGCGCCCAGTGAGGGCGAATGCCGAGGAAGCATTCGCAGAATACGATGAAGCACGAAATGTGCTACACCGCATTCGGAGGAAGATCGTGAAGCTGTATGCCATAGACATACAGCAACCCGAGGAGAAAGGGATGAAGGGGGAAGGAAAGACCTCGAGACACGTGGTCCGCGAAGACCACGCGCTCATTCGACTGCGGATTCGGCACCTCCTCTTTCTTCCCGAGGCGCACCCGCTTCTCAGTCTCCGCCGGCAGCAGCCCCTCCCGCTGCATCTCCTTGATGCTTTTCGCGGTGGTATTGGGAGAGCGCCAGTCGCCGGCGCGGGGCGCGGGCTGCGCGGAGGCTTCTCCGGATGCGGAGACGGTGGCACCACGTTTCTTCCCTCCGATCATGGCTAGCAGTGTGAGCTCGAGCGCAAGGAAGAAGATGAGCACGAGGAAGAAGATGGTTGGAGGCAAGGGCTGGGAAAATTTTACCGCAGCGCTAAGTCCCGTATTTATACACGAAGCGGGTCAATCTCAGCCACTCGATGTGCTACGTGGCACGTATCACAGCCACCACGTGTGAAGATGAAATGAAGGGGCGGTGAACGCTGTTCCGTGCCACGATCTTAACAGAAGATCGTGTGCATTTACTGCGCAGTTCGCGTAAAAAACGGAGGCGGCGTCTCGTTTCCCGGTTAAAAAGCTGACTAGGTGGGCCAGCCCATCTGCTACCACTCCGTCACGTACCATCGGGAGGAGAAGAGTGCGCCATGACGTCATGGCACGCATCATCAAAGTTCAAGAACTTTCGAATGGACAATTCAAACACGAAAATAGCTTCGTATGAAATTCCTTCGACTAAAGGCAATTCCTTTACAAATAAATCATGGAACAAGACCTCTTTTAAACAAGAGAATCAACCTATACACGAAAACTCTTTCGTATAGGCGCAACAGTCCAAACATGAAAACTCTTTCATATGGGCACGACTATCTACAGTACGAAAACTCTTTCGACTGAGTCTTAAAACAATCATTCGGGTAGAAAGAACCTACCTCCATTCACGCATGATATTTCAACATCATAAAAGCCTGGATTGTTTAGCCGACTAGGCACATCCGGATGCCATATTCTTCGAATATGAAGATAAGACCCAAACAGATCTTTCTTAAGGGCCTGGAATCGCACTCGAAAGTTGCGTCCTCCGGTATAGATCCGTGTCAACAACAGGAAGAAAAATCCTAGCGGACGCGCCGGGTACCCTCATAGGTTAAGTTCGACTCGATAAGTCCACAACGGCCCAGTCGCAACAATCACCTTATCGGATTCGACTCGGAGGTCTCGAATCCGTGTAGGCCAGGAATGTTTTTGCCCTAGTCGCAATTAATTGGCCCTGATCTCTCGGGAGAGCCAAGCTACTGTGCCGCATCCTTCTGCAAATAAAGCCGCAATAATAGGCACCTAAGTCGCTCCGCACTCGAGCATAAGGACTCATTGCACAGGGAAAACACCCTTCAAAATAGAAAGCAGCCAAGCTGTTTATTCAAAAAGAAAAGCAAGGCCAAAAAAGGTTTGACCATCTACTCGACTGGAAAATTCCCACTCGAGCAAACGCTCGGGGGCTACTGACGAAGATATGGATTCTGGATCCTGCGGATAAGGACACCCCCTCTCAGGCCCAAGGTGAAGGCCCAAGAAGAGGAGCCCTTGGAGTATTCCAGAAGGCCCACGTAAAGCCCACCCGCACTAAACTTGCGGATTAAGTTAGAAAACATGTAACCGACCTAGCTAGGGTTGGAATCCTCTCCGGGTAGAACTCGAGACCTGGCCGCCTATATAAGGCCAGGAGAGCCTCCGAGAGAGGACCAAGCATGACCGCACGACCAAAATCCTTGAAACTCGAGATCCACTCTCGATTCGAGCACTTTGTAACCGATCTAATCATCAAATACAGATCGACAGGAGGCAGGAGTAAGGGTTTTACCTCTTCGAGGGCCCCGAACCTGGGTAAATCTCGCCCCCTGTCTAGCCGACGATTCCACCAGCGCTCATGGGTTCTCCTAATCGAAACCCGGTAGGTTCACCGAAGGGATTTGTTGAGTCAGGGATTCGACACCGCGTGACAAGGTGACTCCAAAGTTCATATTAATAAAACACTTGAGTAGCATAAGATGAATAGTAGCATCTACTTATTCAACTAGATTACAAAGCTCACGATCACATATAGATAACACCATGGGAGAGAGAGATGAACCAAATAGCTACCGGTAAAGCCCTCAGCCTCGGGGGAGAACTACTCCCTCCTCATCATAGGAGACAGCAACGGCGATGGAGACGGCGGTGGAGTCGATGGAGATGGCTTACGGGGGCACTTCTCTGTCCCGGCAGGGTGCCAGAACATAGATCTGTCCCCCGAAACTTGGGTTGACGATGACGGGGGTTGCTGAAGGTTTCATGGAATTTCGCCGATTCTTCTAGGGTTTATGCATCGGGTGGTATATATGGGCGAAAGGGAGATGTTGGTGGGCCACCAGGGTGGCCTCACCACCCCCAGGCGTGGCCAAGAGGGGCCTTCACCTGGCTATGGTGAGGGGCACCGTGGTGCCCGTCTTCAACTCCTCTTCGGACTTCTGGATGCTTCCAGGGAAAATAGGAACTTTGGGATTCGTGGGGTCCAATTCCGAGAATATTTCCAGAAAAACTTTTCTAAAATAAAAAAACAGCAGAAAACATGGAACTCGCACTTGGCATCTTATTAATATGTTAGTCCCGGAAAACGTGCAAAAATGCTATAAAGAAGGGAGAAAACATGTAGCAATTGGCATAATATCAACATGGAACATCAGAAATTATAGATTCGTTGGAGACGTATCAAACATCCCCAAGCTTAGTTCCTACTCGTCCTCGAGTAGGTAAACGATAAAACACAATAATTTCTGAGGTGAAATGCTACTAACATAACTTGATCATCAATAATGTAAAATCATATGTAAGCTGAGATCCTAGAACTTAAACACAAACATGATAAATATAACTTTAATAATAAAGCATAGCAATCACTTTGCATCATGACAGGCAACTCAAATAAAAGATCATGAATAACAATGCAAAGGAAGATATATGTTTGTTTCAAGTATAAAGAAAGCATGGCAAAGTGATATTTCGCAAGTCCTTCAGAGTGGGACAAAACATAAATGCCAGGACACCTTCAAACTTTATGAGGGAGACTAGAACAAATAGTTGGAGAACAAGCAATAACACATCATGAATCAATTAATAATGTTTCTGGGAAATATGCACATAAAACTCAGAATGGCAAAAAATCCTCTCTCAACCCTGCATAAAGTTAGAAGATGGAGACTCAACATAAAAGTAAAAGAAAGGCCCTTCGCGAAGGGAAGCATGGATCACTCATGTGCTAGAGCTTTTATTTTATTAAACGTAGGTATTAAAAGTTTGACACTTCTCCCATCCATCTTACACAAACCATGGCTAACGGAATCCTCGGGTGCCTTCCAACAATCACATACCATGGAGGAGTGTCTATATTTTGGGAGATGTATGCTAATGTCAACGAATGGTAAACAGAAAATACAGTACGTCACAAGCCAACTAGATTTCACAAGAGAGGCTCCCATGTGAAGGACGCAACTGGTGTAGAAGGTCATCCCTCTTTCTCTTTTGTTTACACAATTATGCTTTGACTGATAAATCAGGGGCAAAAATAGTGAAGAGAATTTGTTTGCATTAATTTGGGGGTGGACACCCTGCTGCCACCTCTTCTATCAATTGGATAAGAGGATGAAGCCACTAGTCCATGGTGTGAAATCCAATCAAGAAGTGATATAAATATTCTCTATTTACGTCCTCATGAGCAAAAACAGGAACACAAAACAAGAGTAATTTTTAAAGTTTTAAAGGTAGCACATGAGCAATTTACTTGGAGTGGCAGTTAAATACCACATGTAGGTAGGTATGGTGGACACAATGGAAAAAATTTGGTTTTAGGGAGTTGGATGCACGACTAGAGATCATACTCAGTACAGGTTGAGGCTAGCAAAAGACTGGGAGGGACAAATCAAGAGAGCATAAGAGCCATAATCGTGCATAGCGACATAAACATCATTAATCAAAGCATTAGTGGTACCACAAGTTCAAAAACTAAATGATCATGGAGGCTATTCGTGACTGGTTCATAGTCATAAACATGGTGTGAGCATGCGCCAAGTCAACCAAATAAAACATTCAAAGGAGAACACCACAAATTTATGCTTCAATATGACAAGAACAACTCATGATTCTTTCAATGGCACATTAAACACTCTCAGATATTTGAGGCTAATCAGGATACTCAATAACCACAAGGCTTTAAAAATAAAATAACATCTAGCATGATATGTAAAATTCTAGCCACAGTCTATACAAGCTTCTACCTGCAATGTTAAAATTTCTACTTGAAGCAGCAGTTTCTTTTCCCAACAAGCACCATACAAAATATGTTTTAACAAAAACTCTCTAAATGATACAGAAAGCAAGCATGAGAGTACTCACATAACACTACTAAAACTAACAGCTCTGAATAAGAGATGCATGAAAACAAAGGCTAAACATAGTACTAGCAAAAAGTGAACACTCGCAGAATAATAGGAATGAAAACTAGAGTGTTCTAAGAAATGAAAACGGAGCGTGTCTCTCTCCCACACAATTATGATAAGATCCAAACATAAACTACAGCAAATAAAACTAAACAAACTGAAAGAAAAAAAAAAGACGCTCCAAGTAAATCACATAAGATGTGATCGAATAAAAATATAGTTTCACTACAAGTGACATGATAATTTGTCGATGAAGAAGGGGATGCCTTGGGCATCCCCAAGCTTAGACGCTTGAGTCTTCTTGGAATTTGCTTGGATGTACCTCTGGGGCATCCCAAAGCTTAGGCTCTTCACTCTTCTTGATCATACCATATCATCCTCTTCACTTGACCCTTGCAAACTTCCTTCACACCAAACTTCTCACAATCTTCATTAGCAACGTTAGTGCAAATCGAAATAATAAATTCACATGGTTCAGTTTAAACACAAGACTAACACTCATAAACACATTAGCTACTTTCACAACTTCTTTTAAAACTCTTTTTCTCAAAAGAACACCAAAAGAAAGAGATTAAGATGCAAATGCAATTATAGGCAGAAATCTGCCAAACAGGACATCAGGTAAAGATGGTTTTTTTCGAAAATTCTCTGTCGCTCAAATCAAAAGGTGGCCAACTAGGAAAATTTGTGTATATAGCCCAGGATTACGCACAATAAAACTCAGGTCATTTTGAATTTTCTGTGATTTTATACAAATATAACAGTGGACAGCATAAATCTGTTTTCTGCGCAGAAATCCGAAATATAGTCTCAACTTTTCACTAGAGGATTTACTTGGCTCAACTAATACATGAAAATAAAGATACAAAGGAGTTTCTACATAAGTATACAACCCCTTTACTCAAAGAAAACTGAGAAAAACAATGCAAAAATTAAAACATGGGTTATCTCCCAAGAAGTACTTTTCTTTAAAGCCTTTTAGCTAGGCATGATAATTTGAGAAGATGCTCACATGAGAAATATGAATTAAGAAAAAGAGAGAATCAAGAAGCAAATGTAAAACAAATTTAAGTCTAACCCACTTCCTATGAAAACGAATCTTGTAGAAAAACAAGTCAATAAAGCACAAAGTGGCTAGCATAGGAAATCACAACAGGTGCAACTTCAAAAAAATTCAACATAAATAGAGGAAACTTGATATTGTTGAGATGTTTAAGACTATGTTTACCTCTCTCATAATAACTTTCAGTAGCATCATGAATGAAATTAACAATATAACTATCAAAGAAAACATTCTTACCATGAGCTACATGCGTAAAAGAATTATTACTCTCCACATAATCATAGTCATTTTCATTAATAATAGTGGGAGCAAATTGAAAAAGCTATCATTATTATTCTCATCACCATAATCATCAAATATAGGAAGTATATTGTAATCATAATTAATTTTCTCCTCAATAGTAGGTATACTGAAAATATCATATTCATCATTGTAATCATCACATATTGGAGGCAAAGTATCATCAAAGAAAATTTCCTCCTCAAAACTTGGGGGACTAAAAATATCATATTCATCAAAACCAGCTTCCCCAAGCTTAGATTTTTCCATAGCATTAGCAATAATTGTGTTCAAAGAATTCATACTAATAACATTGCTATTATCATGCAAATAAAGCTCCATAGGTTTTTAAATTTTCTCTTCAAACACTTCATGTCCTAATTCAAGATAAAGATTATAAAGCTCTCTCATATTTTTGTTATTTTCCATTAATACTAACTAGTAAAAATAAAAACAAGGAACAAGTAGAAATAAGCCTAACTAGTGAAAACAAGAAACAAAAAGATATAATTGCATAATCTAAAGGAAATAACTTCGATCACTCACACCCGAGGATGTGAGAACCTTTTCCCTTACTGACTACTTTGATGGTGTGTTGGAAATACCAAGAGGAGGGTGTGATGAGCAAGCGTCAATAATTTCCCTTAGTTAAGAACCAAGGTTATCAATCCAGTAGGAGGAAGAGGATCTCGGGAAGGTTTATGCCTCTGACGGTTGTGATGGCGCCTCACCGGTGTCAGCAACAACGTGGAACCTGCACACAACACAACCAAAATACTTTTGTCCCAACGATACAGGGAGGTTGTCAATCTCACCGGTCTTGCTGAAAACAAAGATTAGACATATAATGTGAAAAATGATGTATGCTTGCAGTAAGTATAGAGAGCGGGAAATTGTTGTGGTTTGTTTAACAGTATGAAAAATGGACCGGGGTTCATAGGTTCACTAGTGGTGTCTCTCCATAAAGATAACATGTTGGGTGAACAAATTACAGCTAGGGAATTGACAAATAGAGGTTAGACCGTAGTGCACATTATAACATGATGGCTACTATGATATTTAGTGCGGGCATTCCAACAAAATACATAGACCGAAATCCATCTGCATCTATGACTAATAATCCACCCTCAGGTTATCATCCAAACCCCGTTAGGTATTAAGTTGCAAGCAACAGATAACTGCATTAAACAATGTGTGTAATGTAAGCAATGCTTGTGCACGCGGGCACTTACACCGCTGTTTTCTCCCTAGTGGCAACAACACATCCTCCCCCGTCACGTTTCTATCACTCGTGCACGGGCGAAAAGGAGGCATGAACCCACTATCTAACATAAATACTCCCTCTTGGAGTCACTAGCAACTACTTGGTCAGGGCAACCACTAGCAATTGAAAGCATGCAAGATCACAAATAACATATGCAATAAAGACTATAATCAACTTGTCATAAGTTCAATATTCATCGGACCCCAGCAAACACAGCATATAGAATTACATAAGATAAATCTCGATCATGATAGACAGCTTACGAGATCTAAACATGGAGGCATATGAGGAGAAGACAACCATATAGCTACTGCTATGGACCCGTAGTCCAGGGATGAACTACTCACGCATCACTCCGGAGGCAGGCATGCTGATGTAGAAGCCTCCGATGATGATTTCCTCTCCGGCAGGGTGCGGGGAGACACCTCCAGAACCCCCCTGGTCTAGGGTTGACGACGACGGCGGCTGCGGAACTTTTCGGGGATTTTTTATCAGGTGTTTAGGGTTTTCCATCCGGGGGGAATAAATAGCCAAAAGGGTAGAGGCAGTGGAGGCCAGGAGGGCCCACACCCATAGCTGGCGCAGCCAGGGGGCGCGCCACCCTATGGTGTGGCCCTCCTGATGCCCGTCTTCGACTCTCCTTCGGTGTTCTCGATGCTTACAGGGGAAATAGGCACTTCGGGCTTTGTGGGGTCCAATTCTGAGAATGTTCCGAGGACAATTTTTCTGAAACCAAAAACAACAGAAAACAGGGAACTGGCATTTGGCATCTTGTTAATAGGTTAGTCCCGAAAAACGTATAAAAATTCTATAAATAAGGGAGAAAACATGTAGCAATTGGCATAATATGATCATGGAGCATCAGAAATTATAGATACGTTGGAGATGTATCAAGCATCCCCAAGATTAATCCCTACTCGTCCTCGAGTAGGTAAACGATAAAACGATAATTTCTTAGGTGACATGCTACTATCATAAACTTGATCATTAAAACGTAAAAGCATATGTATGCTGAGATCATAGAACTTCAAACACAAACATGATAAATAGAACTTTAATAAGATAGCATAGCAATCACTTTGCATCATGAAGAGTATCTTAAATAAAGGATCGTTGGATAATAATGCAAAGAAAGATAAACGTTTGTTTCAGGTATAGAGAAAGCATGGCAAAGTTGTATTTCGCTAGTCCTTAAGAGTGGGACAAAACATAAATGCTGGGGCACTTTCAAAGTTCAAGAGGAAGACTAGAAAAAATAATATCACATCATGAAAAAATAATATCACAAATTCACATAGAACTCTAAATGGCAAAAATGCTCTCTCAACTGTGCATAAAGTTAGAAGATGGAGACTCAACATAAAAGTAAAAGAAAGGCCCTTCGCAGAGGGAAGCAGGGATCACTCATGTGCTAGAGATTTTTATTTTATTAAACAGAGGTGTTAAAATTTCGACACTCCTCCCATCCATCTTTCACAAACCATGGCTAACCGAATCCGCGGGTGCCTGCCAACAATCACATACCGTGGAGGAGGGTCTATATTTTAGGAGAGGTGTATGTTAATGCCAACGAATAGTAAACAGACAATACAGTACGTCACAAGCCAACTGGATTCACAAGAGTGGCTCCCATGGTGAAGTACACAACTAGTCTAGAAGGTCATCCCTCTTTCTCTTTTGTTTACACAATTATGCTTTGACTGATAAATCCGGGGAAAAATAGTGAAGAGAATTTGTTTGTATTAATTTGTTGCTGGGCACCCCGCTTCCAGCTCTTCTATTATTTGGATAAGTGGATGAAGCCACTAGTCCAGGTTGTGAAATCCAATCAACAAGTGAGATAAAAATTCTCTATTGACTTCCTCATGAGCAAAAACAAGAACACAAAGCAGGAGTAATTTTGAAGGTTTTAAAGGTAACACATGCGAAATTTACTTGGAGTGGCAGTTAAATACCACATGTAGATAGGTATGGTGTACACAATGGGAAATTTTGGTTTAAGGAGTTTGGATGCACGAGTAGAATTCCATACTCAGTACAGGTGGAGGGTAGCAAAAGACTGGGAGCGATAAATCAAGAGAGCATAAGAGCCATAATCATGCATAGCGACATAAGCATCATAAATTAAAGCATAAGCGGTATCACAAGTTCAAAAACTAAGTGGTCATGGAGGCTATTATTCACTGGTTTGTAGTCATAAACATGGTGTGAGCATGCGTCAAATCAAGCACATAAGGTGCCACCGAATAAAAATATAGTTTCACTAGAAGTGACTTGATAATTTGTTGATGAAGAAGTGGATGCCTTGGGCATCCCCACTTAGACGCTTGAGTCTTTTTGGAATTTGATGGGATGTATCACCGGGGCGTCCTCAAGCTTAGGCTTTTCACTCTTCTAGATCACATTGTATCATCCTCTTCTCTTGACACTTGAAAACTTACTTCACACCAAAATTCTCACAATCTTCATTAGCAACGTTAGTGCAATATAAATAATAAATTCACATGGTTCAGTTTAAAAACAAGACTAGCACTCAAAAACACATTAGATATTGTCACAACTTCTTTTAAAACTCTTTTTCGCAAAAGAAAAGCAAAAGAAAGAGATTAAGATGCAAATGCAATAATTGGCAAAAATCTGTCAAAACAGAACAGCATGTAAAGATCAATTTTTTGAAAATATTATGTTGCTCAAATCAAAAAAGTGGTCAACTAAGAAAAGTTGTGTGTATAGCCCAGGATTAAGCATAAAAAAGCTCAGGTCATTTTGAATTTTCTGTGATTTTATATGTTTTTAATACTGGACAGTAGAAATCTGGTTCCTGCGCAGAAATCCGAAATATAGTCTCAACTTTCCACTAGAGGCTTTACTTGGCTCAACAAAAACACAAAAGAAAAGATGTTGTGGGGTTTCTAAGTAAATATACAACACCCAGGTGCAAAGCACACAAAAGAAAACAAAGTCAAACTGAATGAAACAGAGAAATAAAACGGGTTGTATCCCGGTAGCGCTTTTCTTTAACGCCTTTCAGCTAGGCATAGAAGATAAACTCAAGTATTTTCAAGTGAAGAAGCATCCTCTATAACTTCCTCTAAACCATTATTTGCATCAATAGACACTCTATATGTTTCTGAAGACTGAACATGGAGTCCACTCTTAGTTTCATTAATGGTTTTAGCAATTTTCAGCACATATTGAGATTTGGGCTTAGTTATCTTGGGAAAATACATGAATCTTTGCTCCTTTCCCACACTCCATTTTGAATTTAAGAGATGAAAAAGTTGAGACTAAAGTTCCCATAGCATCCTCTAGTTTACCAATCCTAAAATTTTGATTATCATGACTGTTGATAGCCTCTAGAGCAGTGAGTCTTTTATCAATAGTAATTATTGATTCATTAACTTTGCTAGCATTATCAAGAAAAAATGGTAAGTTCATTTCCAAAGAGTTTAGTTTATTAATAACATCCTCCAAAGTGATCTCAGTTTTAACAGTTTTAATGGGGGGTGTTCCTACTAAACTTTTAATCAAATTGCAGGCTTCCAAGGCAGGAGTTCCTCGGAAATTTCCACCCGTAAGAGTATCTAACACATGCCTATACCAGCCAGAAATACCAACATAAAAATTCCTCAGGAGTATCACGGTAGAATATATTTTTTGTACATTTATTATGATCATCATTTATTCTATACCAAGCATCTTTTAAACTATCTCCCCCTGTTGCTTAAAAGAACGAACCTCAACTTCAGGAATACTCATTCTAGTGAAATAAAAGCAAGAAAATAAATAACAGCTATTAAGTAAACTAAATATTTTGTATTTTTAATATAGAAAAGAAAAACAAGACAAAAATAAAAACAAGACAATAAACAAAATAAAGATGTTGAGAGTGAGAGACTCCCCTTTCCAGAAGACCTCAAGAGGAGGGTGTGATGAGCAAGCGGCAAAAATTTCCCTCAGTTAAGAACCAAGGTTATCAATCTAGTAGGAGGAACATGATCTTGGGAAGGTTGATGAGACGGTGGTGATGGCGCATCCCCGGTGTCAGCAACAACATGAAACCTGCACACAACACAACCAAAATTCTTTGTCCCAACGGTACAG
The DNA here is from genome assembly GCA_028641055.1 of Alopecurus myosuroides. NCBI lineage: Eukaryota > Viridiplantae > Streptophyta > Magnoliopsida > Poales > Poaceae > Alopecurus > Alopecurus myosuroides. The sequence goes on from CM054059.1 coordinate 372,787,584, forward strand.
TGAGGTTGTCAATCTCACCGGTCTTACTGAAAACAAAGATTAGACGTATAGTGTGGAAAATGATGTATGCTTGCAGTAAGTAAAGGTAGCAGGAAATTGTTGTGGTTTGTTTAACAATATGGAAAATGGATCGGGGTTCATAGGTTCACTAGTGGTGTCTCTCCATAAAGATAACATGTTGGGTGAACAAATTACAGCTGGGCAATTAACAAATAGAGGTTGCACTGTAGTGCACATTATAACATGATGACTACTATGATATTTAGTGCGGGCATTACAACAAAATACATAGACCAAAATCCATTTGCATCTATGACTAATAATCCACCCTCAGGTTATCATCTGAACCCCCTTAGGTATTAAGTTGCAAGCAACAGATAACTGCATTAAACAATGTGTGTAATGTAAGCAATGCTTGTGCACGCGGGCACTCACACTGTTGTGTTCTCCCTAGTGGCAACAGCACATCCTCCCTCGTCACGAGTCTTTCACTCGAGCACAGGCGAAAAGGAGACATGAACCCACTATCTAGCATAAATACTCCCTCTTGGAGTCACTAGCAACTACTTGGTCAGAGCAACCGCTAGCAACGGAAAGCATGCAAGATCACAAATAACATATGCAATAAAGACTATAATCAACTTGGCATAAGTTCAATATTCATCGGATCCCAGCAAACACAGCATATAGAATTACATAAGATCAATCTCGATCATGATAGGCAGCTCACGAGATCTAAACATGGAGGCATATGAGGATAAGACAACCATCTAGCTACTGCTATGGACCCGTAGTCCAGGGATGAACTACTCACGCATCACTCCGGGGGAGGCATGGTGATGTAGAAGCCTCCGGTGATGATTTCCTCTCCGGCAGGGTGCCGGGAGACAGCTCCAGAACCCCCCCTGATCTAGGGTTGACGACGACGGCGACTGCGAAACTTTTCGGGGATTGTTGATCGGGTGTTTAGGGTTTTCCATCAGGGGGGAATAAATAGGCGAAAGGGCAGAGGCGGTAGAGGCCAGGGGGCCCACACTCATAGCTGGCGTGGCCAGGGGGACTGCGCCACCCTATGGTGTGGCCCCGTGATGCCCGTCCTCGACTCTCCTTCGGTGTTCTGGATGCTTCTAGGGAAATATGCACTTCGGGCTTTGTGGGGTCCAATTCCGAGAATGTTTCCAGAACAACTTTTCTGAAAACAAAAATTGCAGAAAACATGGAACTGGCACTTGGCATCTTGTTAATAGGTAAGTCCCGAAACGTATAAAAATGATATAAATAAGGGAGAAAACATGTAGCAATTGGCATAATATGATCATGGAGCATCATAAATTATAGATATGTTGGAGACGTATCACTTACCTCCCCGGCAGCATGATGTCTACGCACGCTTCTATTCTTGTAGACAGTGTTGGGCCTCCAAGTGCGGAGGTTTGTAGAACAGCAGCAAGTTTCCCTTAAGTGGATCACCCAAGGTTTATCGAACTCAGGGAGTTAGAGCTCAAAGATATCCCTCTCAAGCAACCCTGCAATTAAGATACAAGAAGTCTGTTGTGTCCCCCAACACACCCAATATACTTGTCAGGTATATAGGTGCACTAGTTCGGCGAAGATATAGTGAAATGCCAGTAATATGGATGGTTATAAGTAATAATAGCAATCTAAAATAAATATGGCAGCAAGCAAACATGTAGCAGAACAGGCGGAAAACGGTGTTTCAATGCTTAGAAATAGGGCCTAGGGATCCTACTTTCACTAGTGGACACTCGCACCAATGATCACATAATTTAATAAATAAATATCTTCTCTTCACTATGCTACTCTTAACCCTCTCCGGTTGGATAACAAACACTAATCGTTGCGTAGGGCTGCAAAAAGCATTCCTTAAAGTAAGCATTCCCATGTCTAGTTAAACCCACGCTGTCACTATGAGCACCCTAGAAGGTACTAGACAAACACGACAATTCATTGAGGAGACACACACGGTGTGCACACTGTCACCTTCACACCGCGGGACAAGGTGACTCCAAAGTTCATATTAATAAAACACTTGAGTAGCACAAGATGAAGAGTAACATCTACTTATTCAACTAGACTACAAAGCTCATGATCACATATAGATCACACCATGGGAGAGAGAAATGAACCACATAGCTATCGGAAGAGCCCTCAGCCTCGGGGGAGAACTACTCCCTCCTCAGGAGACAGCAAAGCGATGGAGACGGTGGTGGATTCGATGGAGATGGCTTCCTGGGGCACTTCCCCATCCCAGCAGGGTGGCAGAACAGAGATCTGTCCCCCGAAACTTGGGTTGACGAAAACGGCGGCTGCGGAAGTTTTCGTGGAATTTCGCCGATTCTTATAGGGTTTATGCATCGAGGGGTATATATGGGCGAAAGGGCGATGTCCGTGGGCCACCAGGGTGGCCTCACCACCCCCGGCACGGCCAAGGGGAGGGGGCGCGCCTGGCTATGGTGAGGGGCCCCTGGTGCCCGTATTCAACTCCTCTTCGGACTTCTGGATGCTTCCGGGAAAAATAGGAACTTCGGGATTTGTGGGATCCAATTCTGAGAATATTTCCAGAACAGTTTTTTGAAATAAAAACAGCAGAAAATAGGGAACTGACACTTGGCATCTTGTTAACAGTTTAGTCCCGGAAAACGTGTAAAAATGCTATAAAGAAGGGAGAAAACATGTAGCAATTGGCATAATATCAACATGGAACATCAGAAATTATAGATACGTTGTAGACGTATCAAACACCCACCTTTTAAGCATAAATATTTATGGAACATGAAAATCCCTCTCAATATTAAGATTTTTATGTGGCTATTTAATAGATGAGTAATTCTTACAAAGGATAATTTACTTAAGTGAAATTAGCATGGTTGCAAAAAGTGTGCTTTGTGCAATCATGACGAAACTATTGAACACTTGTTCATCACGTGTCCCTTTATTATTAAAAATTTGGAGATTGCTCCATTTTTCTTTTAATGTTTCCCCTCCTATGAGTATGGGCTATATGTTTGATGGTTGGCTTCATGGAATACCCAAACATGATAAACATCATATTTAGATTGGTGTGTGCGCCTTTCTATGGGCGGTATGGAATTGTCGCGATGATGCGATTTTTAACAGGGTCCCACATATACATTTATTGCAGGTTGTTCACAAGGCTATCTATTGGATTAATTCGTGGTCTCTCCTCTTGCCGCAGGACCAGCGCCATTTTATGGAGGCTGGATGCAACCGGTTACTGGCTATAGTTCGGGCCATCCTCTTCTCCAACGGGTGGCAGCATGATGAAACGATTTGTGCTTCATAGTGGAAGTTTGTCCTAGCGTTGCGTTGTTTCTTTTTGCTTGTAATTTTGGAGGAGTGCGAGTTGTAATACTTTGACTACTTTTTCGCTCTAATAAAAAGCTGTGTGCATCACTCTGATGCATAGGCTGGGTTGCTGCTCCCTTTTCTATATAAAAAAAATCGGTATGCCTTTCTTACTAATGTATGTTTATGCATGTTTGTTGTATCGAAGGTGTCGACTGTTTTTTAGTATTGAATGTCGGATATATACCAAATAGGGGTATAGAAGATGGTAGACAAAGTGCCGGATTACCAGGGTGGCCTAAGTGGTAGTGGGCTTAGGTCCATTGGGCGGCCCAGTAATCCGACGCACAGAAGCCGGATTCTAGAAGAACCCGGATCACGGCCCATGTGATCTGGCTTGGAGGAGAAGACGGATTCCTTGCTTTCCAAGTTACAAGTTACCGTAGTCTTCTAGGTTTCCTATTCTGTAAGCCCTAATCCGGCTATTATATAAAGCCGGACGGGAGATAGATTTACATCATCGAGCGAATAACAGAGAAGCTCTACGTCAACTCGCCGAGAAGTTAATCCTCGTCGAGTAGCCTAGATCTAAACCTCACATTGTAACCCTATTTACAGGCTTTAGTCCTGATTAGTGAGAAGTGCAGGAGTAGGCACGTCGTACTGTCGCGACGTACCGAACCTGGGTAAATCCTGTGTTCACTGTCCACTACGCGATCCCGTTACCCCACGTCTCTACCGTAGTCTCATGGCACCCCCGTCTATGAAAACTACTACGATGTCTCGACAGTTGGCGCCCACCGTGGGGCAAACAACGTCAGGCGTAAAGTTCCGACCTGGGATACTCGGCGAAATCGGAAGATCAATCACTGTCGGAAGCCTGGAGTTCGACGACGACGTCGGACGCTTCCTCGATAACGGATCCTACATACCGGCGCAAAACCACCTGGTAAGTTCCTCCGTGTTACCGATCGGATCTGCTAACATCTTTATCGGACTAACTGCAGAAGCAATGGGGTTTTGCGGTGGAAGCAAATTTATCCCACCCGCCCTATACCCAGTCGATGATGACTATGATACCGTATTTTGCTCAGATCGCCGACAAAAGAGTAATACACACTTTATCGGCATGGCGCAATCCGAAGTCGCTGAAAACACGGATGACGGAAACCCCGTGCAAGAGGCAGACAACAACACACCCGTCGTAGAGACGGAAGATCAAAGACCCGTCACAGAGGCGGAAGATCCGACATCCGTCAACAAGACGATGAACTCGGAAGCAGAATCCGTGCTTGCCGCCATTGAGGCGAGATTGGAGTCGGAAACCGGATCGGATAACTTCGACTCCGAAGATGAAGATGAGGACTCCTTCGTAAGAAAGGCTAAATCTTTTCAAGAAGGATTCCACGAAGTACTAATGGCAAAACCGGCTGAGACCGCGAATGCCGACAGTCAGGAAAGTCCTAAAACCCCTCCGCCAGAGGAAGAGAGAGAAGACGGAGAAACTTCTCTGGTATTTCCTAATGTCAAGGAATTGACGGAAGACGAACCTGTCAAAAAGCCTCCCTCTTCCAAGAAAAAGCATAAAACCACCAAAAAGCTCCAATACAAGCTCCGGAAGAAAAAATTGGCTGATGCAGCCGAAGAAAACCCGGAAGTAGGAGACGCAAGCGAAGTAAAGCCTGCGGAGAAGAAAACAAAGGAAATCCTTGTTCCAACAATGACGGAACAGGAAGAGCAAGAGCTGTTGCAAACACCAGTGGGACCAGATGAACCCCCTGAGATGCTGGAAGCCAGGAGACGAGCTTTCCAAAGGCAACAGCAACATCTACTCAGATCTCAGCAACACCTCCAACAAACCCAGAATGACATCAAGGTCATGAATGAAGAAATAGAGGAGTACGAGAGAAAGCATAGATCTGGCATTAAACCTACAAGGTTACCCGGAATCGTAAGACCAGAAGTACTGCCGCCAAAAGAAAGGTTTCACAACCCATCTTGGCAAAAGCAGGTAAACGGCAAAGATGCCAGAGGCGAACCAACTTATAAAACCGCAGCAGAAAACGCGGAAGCAGCATTCGCCATCCTGAACAATGATCTGTACTCCAATGGTGAAAAACTTCAAGGGGTGTATTCATTCCTAGGAAAAGCATTGCAACAACAACAGCGGGCCCAAGAGCGATCAGGAAGACTGCAGGATAACTCCGCCCTATGCAAAACAGCTACTTGTGCCGCTGGAGCACCTAGACCTGAAGAACCTGGAGATTCAGACAATTCAAAGGATAAGAAAGGGGATCCGAGAAAAGACAAGAAAAATCCCGACAATAGGGATGAAGCGTCCCGAACCGGATCCCATCCCCCGAAAGGTGGACTTAAACCCCATGATCGGGAAGAAAAATACCGGAACGACGGCAAAATAATGCCACCTCCGAGAAACCCAGCCGAGAAAGCCGGAAGATATGATACACCTCACAGGCGAGAGAGATCCCGGACACCCCCTAAGGATAAAGAAAGGAACAGGAGCAGGACTCCGCCTAATCCAAAAGGACGTCATCATGGAAGAGATAGGTACAATCCCGGAAAAGCGCGCCCGCGCAACAATGGAAAAGAAAGGAGTAGATCCCCTTCTATCCATTCAGCCGGAAGATATTCCGCACACATTGATAGAGCGGAAAAGGATGATTTATACTTTGGACCTAAGTGTTTCACTGACAGGATCCGAAGAATAACCCTGCATTCTGGCTTCGCCAAAGTTGGTCCAACCTACCAAAAATATACCGGTAGCACAAACCCGGACACCTGGCTCTCAGACTACTATACAGCCGTCCAAATTAACAATGGGACAGACCTGGAAGCTGTCAAGTTTCTTCCCCTAATGTTATTGGACGGAGCCAGATATTGGATCAATGGATTACCATCAAGAACTGTCGACAGCTGGGATGATATGGCTAGAGTATTTACTCAGCATTTTCGGGGAACATACAAACGCCCGAACAGCATCAACCAGCTGAACCGTTGCACCCAATTTGAGGATGAACCATACGTGGATTTCATCTCCAGATGGACAGCAATGAAGAATAGTTGTTCTGGAGTAACTGACGTACAAGCAATGCATGCTTTCGTCAATGGCCTAAAACCCGGACTTGTACCGTTCATGGTTGGTTCCAAACAGCACAAAGATCTCGGATCTATGCTTACAACCGCCAATGAGCACGCTGCAGCCGAAGATGACATCAGAGCAAGAGGAGGCAATATCGATACATTGATACTTGCTAAGAAAACTCCCCGTTCTGACAAAAAGGGAACTCCAGAAACAACGACAAAACCCAAGGAAGTCAACATAGCCTTTGGAAGCGAAAAAGGGAATAAGTGGAAAGGACGCAGCCCAGATCCAATCAATTACACTCCAGAAGAGTGGGAGAGGATTAAGTCGGAACCCTGTGTCCACCATTCACAATTTGGGAAACCCACCCATACAAACGCGCAATGCCGGCTGAATAAGCACATGAAAGGTAGTGTAGGATCCGGAAGTAACAGGAAGGGTTCCAAGAGGAAACCTGCTAAACAAAAGCCAGAAGCTGACAAAGAAGACAGTGAATCGGACACTGATGAAAAAATCCAGGAACAACAGCGAAAGGGCGAGCCCAAATTTCCGAGAGTTGATGGAGAAGCAATGCTAACATTTTTAGCAACTCCGTCAGCAAAGGTGGCCAAAAGAACACTTCGCGAAATAAACGCGGTTGTTCCGGCAACCCCAAAATTCTTGAAGTACTCCAACACTCCAATTACCTGGGATCAGTCTGATCATCCCGGGAATATCCCTGAACCTGGCACACAAGCTCTTGTCGTAAGCCCTATTGTCCAGAACACTAGGCTAAGAAGAGTGCTGATGGATGGAGGATCCAGCATTAACATAATGTACTTGGATACACTGAAGCATCTGAAGATTTCGGAGTCCCAGCTCAACTACAGCAACATACGCTTCCACGGTATTGTCCCTGGCAGACAAGCACGATCCCTAGGAGAAATTTCCCTAGATGTCACCTTCGGAGATAAAGATCACTTCCGGCAGGAAAAAGTATCCTTCGAGGTAGTGCCGTTCGAAAGCGTGTATCACGCAATACTCGGACGTCCAGCTTTCGCCAAATTCATGGCAAGATCTTGTTATATCTATAACAAGCTGAAGATGCCAGGACCAAAAGGAGGAGTAATCACCATAGCTGGTGATTTCAAGCTGGCAAATGAGTTGGAGAAAGAAAATGCCCTTTGCGCTCAGAGAGTTATAGCAAAGGAAGAGCTGAAGGAATTAGCCAAAGAGGTATCGCCGACAGAGATGCCGGCAGGAAAAGAAACCCGGAAGCAAACAGACAGCTTCAAGGCGTCCGAGAATACAAGACAGGTAATCCTAGATCCCAAAGATCCGACAAAATTCGTCGTTGTAGGGACCGGGATGACCGACAAATAGGAAGGCGAGCTCATCGAGTTCCTCCGTGAGAACTGGGATATTTTTGCCTGGTGTCCAACTGACATGCCAGGCGTACCCAGGGAACTTGCTGAGCACCAACTCAAGGTGATTCCAGGATCAAAACCCGTCAAACAAGGTCTTCGTCGATTTGACGGAAGAAGACGGAAGGCTATTGACAAGGAGATTATCCGGCTTTTAGCAGCGGATTTCATCAAGGAAGTAATCCACACTGAATGGTCCGCAAATCCGGTATTAGTACCAAAGAAATACACTACTGCTCTTAGAATGTGTATAGATTACACAGGCTTGAACAAATTGTGTCCGAAAGATAGGTTTGCGTTACCGTGAATCGATCAAATAATAAATGCCACTGCAGGCTCTGAGCTTTTGTGCTTTTTGGATGCATACTCCGGGTACCACCAAATACGCATGAAAAAGGAAGATCAAATTAAGACTTCTTTCATAACCCCATACGGGACGTATTACTACGTAACCATGCCGTTTGGCCTGAAGAACGCAGGTGCAACCTGCTTGCATAGTCAGATTGGAAAAAACGTCCATGTTTATGTGGACGATATTGCTGTCGTAACCAAGGAAAAAGATACACTCCTTGAGGATTTGCGAGAAACTTTCGAAAACTTACGCACTTACAAGATGAAGTTGAATCCATCTAAGTGCGTATTCGGGGTTCCCTCAGGAAAACTTCTGGGTTTCATCGTTTCTCACAGAGGAATAGAAGTTAACCCGGAAAAGATCAAAGCCATCTTGAACATCTCAAAGCCTACGTGCGTAAAAGATGTCCAAAGATTGACGGGTTCCGCCGCTGCCGTCAGCAGATTCATTAGTAGGCTGGGGGATAAAGCCCTACCACTCTACAAATTGCTGAAGAAATCCGACAAATTTGAATGGACAGAAGAGGCCGATGCAGCGTTAACCCAACTAAAGGAAACTTTGATGAATGCTCCGATTTTGGCATCCCCAAAAGACGAAGAACCCGTGTTATTGTACCTTACGGCTACAAACCGGGTTATTAGTGCCGTAATTGTTGTGGAAGGGAAGAAGGATGAGCAAAGCATACCAGATCAGCAGCCGGTATATTACATAAGCGAAGTTTTCTCCGAATCTAAACAAAGATACCCGCATTATCAGAAACTGGCATATGGTGTGTTTTTTTCATCTAGAAAACTGCGCCATTACTTCCAAGGGCATTCCATAACAGTGGTATGTAAAGCACCACTAGGGGATATAATAAACAATGCGGAGGCAACTGGCCGGGTAGCCAAATGGGGCATCGAGCTAGCAGCCTTTGACATTAAGTACCAGCCAAGGACGGCAATAAAATCCCAGGTTTTGGCAGACTTTGTCGCCGACTGGACGGAAGCAATGGAGAAAACACCAATGCCGGAGTCCGAGTATTGGATCATGCACTTTGACGGATCCAAGATGAAGGAGGGCGCTGGAGCTGGTGTAGTTTTGAAATCCCCAAAAGGCGATACAATGGAATACGTATTGCAAATACACTTCAACGCCAGCAATAATGTGGCAGAATACGAAGCTCTGCTTCATGGCTTGCATATTGCAAAGGAAATAGGAGTAAAGCGCATCTTGTGCTATGGAGACTCGGATTTAGTACAGCATCAGCTTAACCAAACTTGGGACGCAAAAAGCCCTATAATGGCCGAATACAGAAGAACGGTGGACGAATTCGCCATTTGTTTCATACTCCACATCAAAAGGGAGGAAAACTGGAACGCGGATGCATTAGCCCGCATGGGATCAGAAAGGGTAAAAACTCTACCACCAGGGGTATTTGTTCAACACTTGCATGAGCCATCCATAAAGGGTGGAGATGTTGATTATCCCCTGGTTTCCGAATCCGTTGAAGTTATGCTCGTTAAACCAGATTGGACGATTCCATATTTAAACTTCTTAGTTAATCAGAAGTACCCGGAAGAAGCAGATGAAGTCTTGAAAAGACAAATACAGCGCCGATGCAAAGGATACACGGTAATTGATAACTACCTGCATAAACGCAGTACTTCCGGAATCTTTTTGCGGTGTATCTCACCAGAAGAAGGAAGAGAAATACTGGAAGAAATCCATGCCGGAGATTGCGGACATCATGCTCAATCAAAAAGCATCGTTAAGAAAGCATTCCGAGCGGGGTTTTTCTGGCTAACAGCCAAGACAAACGCTGAGCACATAGTTAATACATGTGCAGGGTGTCAATATTACGCCAAACAGACTAATTTGCCGCCCCAAGCTCTTAAAACTATCCCCATTACGTGGATGTTTGCGGTCTGGGGGCTAGATATGATGGGACCGTTCAAAACTGCAAGAGGTGGACTTACTCATTTGCTAGTAGCAGTGGATAAGTACACCAAATGGGTCGAGGCTAAACCCATCAAAAAGCTGGATGAAGCAACTGCTAGAAATTTCATCATCGACTTGGTGATGAGATACGGCGTGCCACACCGCATAATAACCGACAACGGGACAAATTTCTCCATCGGAGAGTTGGCAAGATACTGCCGAATAACGGGAATTCGCCTAGATCTAGCATCTGTGGCACACCCGCAATCCAATGGACAAGTTGAGCGAATGAATAGCTCAATCCTGCAAGGAATACGCCCAAGACTCGAAACTCCTCTTCACAGAGCGGCCGGAGCATGGGTAGAAGAGCTACCTTCCGTGATTTGGAGTATAAGAACGACGCCAAATAGGTCGACTGGGCAAACCCCGTTTTTCCTAGTTTACGGCGCGGAAGCTATTCTCCCAACAGATATGATCCATGATAGTCCAAGAGTGCAAGATTTCGACGAATTAGATGCCGAAGAAGCACGACAAGATGCCGTTGATCTCCTAGAAGAGGAACGAGAGCTTGTGCTTCAAAGATCCGCCATTTACCAGCAAGGTTTGCGACGTTACCATAGTCGGAAAATCAGGCATCGCTCTTTTAAAGAAGGTGACCTAGTGCTGAGGTTGGTGCAGCAAAGGAAGCATAAATTAGCCCCAGTATGGGAAGGGCCATTTGTCATAAGTAAAGCCATGAAAAATGGATCGTACAATCTTGTTGACATTCGAGATACGGAAGATGATCCCGAGAAACCGAATCGCAAAAGAAAGAGAAAGATAGATGATGAGCTAGGAGAGACAAAAAGGCCTTGGAGCATCCAGCAGTTACGTCCCTTCTATACTTAGTTCAATATCTATGTAAACATCTTTTGAGATCATGAAATAAAGTCATTGGAATTCTGATATCCATGTTTTTACAAGTTCACTATAGTACAAAGCATGATTCCACCTTATCTATTTCCCAATGATCTTACAAAATACTCAATGTTAACCCGAATTGTGCCTGCGTGCTCGGCGTTAAATAACTGAATGATTTCAGCCCTCTAATGGCTAAAGGAAACTCGGATTGTGCCTGCGTGCCCAAGTTTCAAGAAAGTTCCTTACAAATCTCTAAGCATTATCTGATCGAATGTGTGTTGGGTCACTGGAACTAGTTAGTAAAAATGCCTTTAGTATGATACATGTTTCCGAGTTTTAGCTGATTGGTTATACCCAGTTACTCGACATGACGATTCATAATGCTATCGAGCCATTTCAAACACTAAAGACAGTCAAAACACATATGCCAGAGAACTTAGAAGATGAAGGGATAATTCAACCCGACAATCTTGCAAGGAATTTCATAATTCAAAGCTGCAAAAGGCGGAGTTCTTGTTTCGACAAATGAAATAGAAGCGTTACAGTATGAATTACAGTGTAAAAATAGCGCTCCTATTATACAAATCCACCATCCAGGTTAAATGCAGTCCTTCAAACATCCGAGTCTTCCTCGCTGCTTTCATCTTCGGGGACTGCGGGAACCTCTTCTTCTGGATAAGTGATAGAAATATTAACCATGGAAGCAATCTTGGTGGCATGACCTTTGACTTCATCAAAGATGGCGGTTCGCTGATTTTCTGTATACCCTTGAGGGACACCAGAGGCCACGCGCCAAGATTTTGCATCAGGATAATGCAGACGCATAAGGCCTAGGGCCATGCGCGCACCAACTCGTGCAGCGGAGCGTAGGATGGACTCCTTTGATCCCGCAACTTCCATGATGGTACCCGGAAGTTTGTAAACTTCCAAGAATTCTATAGTACTTGTGGGAAGGAATTTGTTAATCAATTGCATTCCTGTATTTCTGATTGCATTCCATACCTCCCCAAAAGCTCAGATTTTCTCAATCCGAGAAATTCCTGGAATATTCCCTGTTTTGATGACAGAAGCAACCAAAAAAGTTTAGGCCATAAAATAAGGAAAATAAGACATGGAGAAATTGGTAAAAGGAACTAACTTACCAAGAACCTTATCAATTTCGGTGCCTTCTTTCATGCGCGGGAATAGCATACTTTCCAAATCATGGATAATAGATTTATCTTCCGCCGCTTGCAAAGAAGCCTTGGATTGAGCAATCCCAAGGGCCAGATTACTGGCTTCCAGGTCTTCTTGAACTTTCATAAGCTCCTTGCGAAGGCTCGAGTTTTCCGCACGGAGCCGAGATGCATTGATAGCGTCCTTCGCTACTTTTTTGGCTTTAGCTAAAGCAGCTAGAGGACACAAAAACATTTCGAGTTTATGAAAATTCAGAGAAAATGTTATCCGGATAAAAACTGCAGAGAATAAATACCTGTTGTTTCAGATAATTGTAGCTGAGATGACGCCAGCTCGTTGCTTTTCAACTCAATAATAGATTGAAGGGTTTTTACTTCTCTACTCTTGCGATTAAGATTCTTAAAAACTTCCAAGTTTATGGCATCTGCGGAATGCTGAACACGGAAATGAAAGCCAAATGCTTAAGTATGAACAAGCATACGAAGAAACATTAAGAAGAATTCAGGTTTTCAACTTAATGCTTGGGGGCTAGAAGGATCACCTGGCTCATTTCTCGCAAGTCGGCCAAGGTCTCGTTGAATTCTTTGGCATATTCCGCGAAAAGAATCCCAACGTGATGAAGGCCATCTTGTACGACCTGGCGAGGGGAAAATATAATATCATTGCGAACAACTAATCCGCCCTGTGGCCAAGGACGAATTAGAGGGGCAGGAGCGAAGAATTTTTTAGCCTCCGGACGAATATATCCAAGATCGTCGAACGGTTCTTCTTTTATCTGGATGTTACTGTCCAAATTGGAGATGGGTTCGTTTCCAGCAAAGGACCGGAGATTTCCACCAGTCTGTGCTTCCGTTCTACCCCTCAGGCCCATGGCCGCAGAAGAAGATTCTTCTTTGATAGCAGTCTTATGTTTCTTCAGCTTTTTTTGTCTTCAGAGGAGTTGGGGCAAGACTGAAAGAAGAATATCCGAGAGTTGAAAATCTCGAAGAACTGAAGGAGAATGACGATTAGGGAGGCTCTGGTAAAATACCTGGATGTGGCAATAGGAATTCCGTCAACAGTCACCGTATTGCCAAAAGTCGCCTGTTTTTTACGTTTCCGATCATTATAAAAGCTAGCACGTAATTCGCTAAGCTCGATGTCGGAAGCAAGATAAGCTCCTTCAAGTTCATTGAACTAGGAAAGAATTCACATTATGTCGAAAGTCAGAAAAAGAAGCCAATCTGAAGAAAACTGGAAACAAGGAAAGTATAAATACCTTAGGGGCCAGATTCTCCACGTGATAAATTGCCAGATTTTCTTCAATCTGACTGCTGGTGGCGACCAGTTGGTGAAGTCGTTTTATAAAATCATTTTTGGTATAAGCCTTATCTGTTCCTCTCATGCTATCTTCTGGTCCTTGGTATTCGCAAAGGAGTCGGGAACGAAAAGAGAGAGGTTGGATGCGACGTCCGAACCAGCACAAAACGGTATCCTTCCCAGTCAAAGAAGGTTGAGAGGAAGTAAGTTTGGCGATGCGCCGCTTTATCTTCATCAGGTTTTCTGGCAAATTTTCTACTGCTGCAACTGTCCAACTCTCGCAAGGAGTAGCGGCAGAATTAACAAATGGAGGGACCCCGATTTCTTTGCCTGGGAATGGATGTCGCACCTGGACTTCTAGGGGATACTCATCGGGCCGAACTGAATAGTAGATGCTTGGATTACGGGGCTTATCTGCTCCCGCATCCTCTTACGAGTAGGCCAGCACTTATGTGCGACAACCAAACTCTACTATCCACCGTCGATGTAAACTATCCCATAGAAATCAGGACACTTCCATTGACGTACTTCAACCATACACACATGGTACGTCAACGGCGTTTGAACAATTGATATCACAACAGATCTCTGCGACACAAAAGAGTGAAATAAGTTGCAAATAGCTCTCATTAGAGCAGAGATAGCAAATACAATCATTCAGAGGACACATGTCCCAACAATTCATCATTACATCACAGCGGAAGCATTCAAAATGTCTGAGTATAGACAAGAACCAAATAGGCCTAAGAGGCCGGAAACGAACAGACGGAGCCCATCCACGAAGTCTCGGATCCTGCCCGGGTCCGCTATCTACTCGTCAGCAGTCTCGTCATACTCCACGTAGTAGCCACCATGTAGATCCTCGGAAACGTAGGTCTGCGGAAACCACAGCCCCAAAGGGGTCAGTACATAAACGTACTGGCAAGCAAGACTCACAGTTCACCAAAGTGTAACCCGTCAACACCAAGCACAGATGCTTTGGGTTCAACGGAAGAAAGGGGATATAAAAGATGCTGCAACTGGCTGCTCTAACCAACTACAGAGTTACTACCACTTCCGGCTAACAGAAAGGAGATAAGATCGCGTATCGTAACCAACTATTGTTAACCACCAAACAAACCCATCCTGGATCTCGCCCCTTATCCAAAGAAGCAATCCGAGGATAACTCACACAGTTGGATTAATGATGGTTCAGATTATTGTGTCAATAAGCCTATTACTAGTCAAGTTGTTAATCATTGGGTGTAAGGTTGTTAATCATTAGGTTTAAGTTGTCCTGAGTACTTGTTAGCCAGTACTTTCACCAAGTAGTCCATAACCGCGGAAAACACGGCTTCTCGAGAAGATTTTCCCTGCAGGGGTGCACCAATTTGGCCGTACACGCATGAATAACCCGCCAGATGGAAAGGCCCTTCCACCAAGCGGGGCACTCAACACAACTCAACTCTTCTTCGCATCAAGCCCAAAGCACCTTGGGCGCACGGCTAATCGAGCCCAGAAGAAAATGGACCCTCATAGCACTCTAAGAACGTGTCCCCCTATATGCCGACTACAAAAGTTCCACCCTGGCCTGGGCTCGCAAAAACATGCATGCGGCAAATGGAAAACACGAACTAAATGAGGCGATTTGGACGAGATGCGAATCGAATCAAATTGAGGGGGGCGCCCATACTCGCTTCCCACATGCGGTTAGTGCGCTCATCATGGATCAGTAGACAAGACCCTTTTCCTATTAGGGTCGACACTAGCAGGCCTCAAAACCACCCAGGGCCTCCTGTCGGTGCCTTATCATCAAATTATTATTAATAATAACATTAGCATGATTGATTGATTAAACATCGAGCCCCCAGAACATAATGAGATAGTAACAGAAAGTAACGGGTAACAGACTCGAGCAAAACAACCTAAGCATGCTAGTAAGACACGGGCAACAAGCAATGGTTATAGGTATGGAGGTGAGGCAATATCAGGGTTAAAGGATACATGTGATAGGTTCGTAACAGAAACAACTATTACTAAGGCTAGAAGAATAGACAACGGAAAGTATCGGTAACCAATGTTGAAAGGAACACAGTGGTTCATGTGAGTGAATACTTGCCTGCAAACCCAGTAGCCTGGTACTGAGCTAACTCCTTAGAAGGGGTGTCGTAAGTATCGTCGGTCTCAATGTCGTCGTGTATCCGAGAAGAAGCAAACAAACAAGGCAGAGAGGCAAACAATCAATAACATGGCATAGTGCACAAACATGGGATGATGCATGATAGTTTAATTGATGCATCCAAAAATAAACTAGTTGACAAGATAACATAACATGATTAAATGGACCCACATGCAATTGGATTGCATATGAAAAGCCCATGAATTAAGTTGAAACATTTGTTTTACAACTAATCATCATATGAAAGTTGATTAGCATGATGCATGGATGAGGAAAACAACAAAATAATAACAATAGAAGCAATTGGAAATAAGGTTTACCAAGTTTAGAAATTTGTTTATTAAGTTAAGAAATTTTGGTTACTTCAAGGTGTCACACAAGCATTTGTTGTTTTCACCAAGTTAAATTGTTCCAAATAGATAACAAAGCTTATATTTGAAAAGGTTATACTTTTATGGTTTGAAAACATATTTTATAGTTTCAAAAAGAATTTAATTTGAGCAAGTTAAGAATTTAACAATATTAAATGAATTAAACAAGATTTAAATTATTTAACCAATTTTAATTATTCAAAACATGGAAAAAAAATTATATTTGGAAAGGTGGTTTAATTTTGCATGGAAAACATATTTCATTTGTTGAAATTGGATTTAAAATGAGCAAGTTATCATTTTGGCAATTTTAAATGCAATAAACAAGAAACAGTTGTTTTCAGCAATTTAAATTATTCAAAACAGCAAACAAAATTTATATTTGGAAAGTACATGAAAAGTTGATTGGAAAACATATTTAGTTTGTGGAATTTGGAATTTTTATGCCCAAGTTATGATTTTTGCAGGTTTAAGTGAATTTAACAAGTTTTCAGATATTGCACCAATTTAAAATATTCAAAACAGTAAACAAATTTTATATTTGGGTAGAACATTTAATTTGGGACAGAAAACATATTTAAAAAGTTGGATTTGGAGTTAAAATGATTTAATTATGCATTTTACAAGTTTTGGTGTAAATCTGCCATTTTTAACTTATTAGGGACTTGGAAAATATTTTTGCAGGGGCTAGAAATAATTTACCAGGGCCTAGCTGTGATTCTGAGAAGTTCTGTGACCAAAACAATGCAAAAATAAAAGTTTGTTTTATTTGGGAGAGGGGGGACTCGAACCCAAGCCCTCTGCTAGCGCACAGAGGGACAGAACCAGTAGGGTGGTGACTCGAGTTGTGATAGAGAGGGAGCAGCGGTGAGGATAAGGTTCAAGAAATTTCACTGAACAATTCGGAATAAACAGAAAAAGGTGGGGTTGGGGGATTCGACCCCGCGATCTGTTGGCTCGCTGCGCGCGCTGCTGCCAGTGCGGCTGGATCCGGTTTGTTGGTAGAAAGGGGATACGGGGGGTGGATAAGGTATAGCGACGGGGTGCTATTTTCTTAAACTGAAACCGATCGCATCGCTGACAGGGAAAAGGAAGCAGCGAACGGCAGCTGCTCGCCGGCAGCTGCTGCGCCCGCGGTGGCCGGAGGGGCGCCGAGGGGCTGCGCGTGGGCGGTGTGGTGCGGCCAGAGGAGGAGGGAGGCGAGAGGAAAGAAAAGGAGCGGGAGGGCATCACCTCGAGCGGATGGAGGCGCAGCAGGTCGGTGGCGGACAGGGGCGATGCAGGGGAGGTGGCCGGCGGGAAATCTTGACGCCGCGGCCGCCCGGAGCCTCCTCGGACCACGGCGCCTTCACCAAAGATGGAGGTGGTAGCGCCGTGATTCCATTCCCGTGAAGAACCCGCCCGGAGGACGACCACAGCCCCCGCGCCTTCGCCTCCAATTTCCGGCCAGAAGTGGACTGTTTGGGGTTCAGTAAACTGTAGAGAAGGAAGGGGATTTTGAGGGGAGAAAAGGAGGGAGGCTAGGCTAGGGTAGAGGGGAGGGCTACGTTTTATGGCGTCCTTCGAGCTCGTACGGCAAGGAATCGGGTGGAGGAGGAGGGATCGGGTGGTGGAGGTGCTGTTCGTACAGGGATGACGTTCGCAGGAGGAAGAAAGGTAGCGGGCTGGAGTGGGGGAAATAGGTGGGCTGGGGGGGAGAGTTGGGCCTTGCTGCTGCTCTCTCTCTCCTTTTTATTAATTGTTCTATTTATCTTTTTTTTTTGCTGAAATTGGAAAAGGAAGAGAATGAAAGGTTTGGGAGTTAGGGAAATTTTGAGAAAAATGGTGTGGGCTGATTAGGTAAAAAACAACCAATGGGCAACTTAGTTTTTCCAAAAAGTTCAAATTTTAAATGATGTTTGTGATTTGAATCAAATTGGAAAGACTTAGCTTATTAAGTGATTATTATTAAAAACAAAATTTTTAATAGGGTGAACCCTATTGCTTAACTTAGAACAAAAAGGATTAGAATGTTTTGGTAATTGTCATACTTTGAAATTGGGTGTTGTTTGATGTTTTTTATTTGAATTTGAAATAACAATTGAATTAAGTTTGGATTAATTAAATTATTAAAAGCCATAATTTTAATGGTTTAACCTTAGGGATTAATTGGAAACAAATGATTGATTTGTTTTGCAATTTTCATAACTTTCAAAAGGGTTGTTGTTTTGGAAATTAATTGAATTTGAAAATGGTTTGATATTGAATGAATTTTTGATAGAAACAAACAACAGTTTGGAATCACAACTTTAATGGAAGCAAATAATTGTTTTGATTTGAAATAATCTTTTGGAAATTGTAACATCACAAGGATGAAACAAAAGGTTTGAATTTTGGTTTGAAATTCAAATAGAAAACAAAGGAAAACAAATGAAAACAGTTGGAAAACAAATGAAAACAGAGGAAAACAAATGAAAACAGAGGAAAACAAATGGAAAACAAGCAAAAAAAATGCAATCAACATGATGTCATGATGCAAAACATAAAATAACAGAGAGCAAACATTCTAATGGCTATTTTTCAGACTTGGGATGTTACAATGGAATGTCCTGATGATAAAAGAAAGAACCTAGCCAAGATTGGTCAGGTTCCGGCATTTTTATCTTTGGATACCAGTCCTCTCTAAATTTTCTGAGAGTGAAAGATATGGTTCCACAGATAGGCGAAATACCATCTGTGATGTTATGTTTTACCTCAAAACAATATTTCCAGAAATCTAGATTAGGGGTTATCCCGAAATATCCTTCGAAAAGGGCTTGGAAACTGGCTAAATAGAGGATGGAATTCGGAGAGAGGTTATGTGGTTGAACGCCATAATAGTTAAGGATGTCTAGAAAAAAGGTGGAAGGGGGGAAACCCATACCTCTCGCGATATGAGAGGTAAGGAGGACGCGTTCTCCCTCTTTTGGCTTGGGCTCGGGTTCACCTTCCGGGTTCCGCCATTTGCCTTTGACTATTAATCCCTCATTTGACATCCGCTGAAGAAGGACGAGAGGAGTATTACTCGGACTCCAGTTGCCGACAAACTCTGTTTCTTTGTTGGCTCCGGTAGCGAAGCGCTCATCGTCACGGGATTGGATCTTTCCCTCCGCCGTTTCTGGAGCAAACGGCGGGGAGGGAGCGGAGCTTGAGCCCGCAGCGTTCGCGGCGGTGGAAAGATTATCTCCGCCCGCCGCGGAGGCCGCAGTTTTCTCCGGCTCGTCGCCGGCGTGCTTGGGGGATTCCAGCTGCGGATCCAGATCGTTGATTATGTCGTCGACGGTGAGCGCGGCGGAGCGAGTGGGAGACGACGGTGAGGTTGCCATTTGGTGGCGGCGCGGTTGCGTTCGTGTGCTCTGAGGGCGTTCGCGCTCTCGGGAAGGTTCTTCGCTCGGGAGCTTGTGCGCAGCAATGGCGTGACAGTGAGAGTGCGGAAGGTTTTCGTTGAGGACGAAGACGGCTATTTATAGCCAGAAATCCGTCAAGATACGCGCTAACGGCTATTTTGACCGTTGGATGATCAACGCGTGTCACTCGCCGGAAATTCCGGGAAATGAAACGACAGGGTAATGATGGTTATCTCCTCATTTCCCGCGAGAATCTGTCAGAGATATGTTTCTGGGTTTTCCGAGTAAAACCCAAACGTCCCTTACGTCAGCATGATTGAGTGCGCTGACGCAAGAAGTTCCTTCTCCGCGAAGGATCGTGAGAGGAAAGCCGGATTTTCAAGATTCCGAGTTTCATGTTACCATCTCTTTCAAAAGAAGAATAAGAAGAATCAAGACTGCTGAATCAATATTTCTCGGACAAAGTATATTTGGCGAAAGACGGAGAATCAGAGTTTCAATCCTTCTTGGGGGCTACTGTCGGATATATACCAAATAGGGGTATAGAAGATGGTAGACAAAGTGCCGGATTACCAGGGTGGCCTAAGTGGTAGTCGGCTTAGGTCCATTGGGCGGCCCAGTAATCCGACGCACAGAAGCCGGATTCTAGAAGAACCCGGATCACGGCCCATGTGATCTGGCTTGGAGGAGAAGACGGATTCCTTGCTTTCCAAGTTACAAGTTACCGTAGTCTTCTAGGTTTCCTATTCTGTAAGCCCTAATCCGGCTATTATATAAAGCCGGACGGGAGATAGATTTACATCATCGAGCGAATAACAGAGAAGCTCTACGTCAACTCGCCGAGAAGTTAATCCTCGTCGAGTAGCCTAGATCTAAACCTCACATTGTAACCCTGTTTACAGGCTTTAGTCCTGATTAGTGAGAAGTGCAGGAGTAGGCACGTCGTACTGTCGCGACGTACCGAACCTGGGTAAATCCTGTGTTCACTGTCCACTACGCGGTCCCGTTACCCCACGTCTCTACCGTAGTCTCATGGCACCCCCGTCTATGAAAACTACTACGATGTCTCGACATTGAAGGTGCCGACTGTTTGGGATGAATGTACACACTGACACATATCCACATATTTTCTGTCCAAACCAAACCACACTATCTTTCTATATTGTTTACTTCATCCATTTTCTATATTTGATATTTTCTTAACCTTAATTGCTATTGTTTTAGCTCTGAAATGAATCAAAATATTGCATTGTATAACAGGTTGATGTTAATGGAAGTATTTGACAGGAGTCGAAAGATTCGATGCTCACCTTCTGATGTCTATGAAGTATGTTTCAGCGTTCGATCAAGACTTCGTAGTTCTAATCTTCTCATAATCTAGTTGTAATAATGTTTTAGTTTTTCGATCAAGACTTGTGTTTCTGCACCAAACATAAATTCGCATGAAATTGACTAATGTTTCTATGTTTTTTTTGTTTTGCCACTCCGAATTGTATCTCGTATTTTGGTTATGAACTGAATGCTCGATAGACAATCATATATTCAGCACAAAGTTTTGGTTTTTACTTGACCGAATATGTTCACGTATAGGTAAAGTCTCGGTTTTTATTGTCATATCCAATAGATCAAAATCCCCTTACATCCCCAAAAGTAAGTAAATAAAGGTGATTGGGATTAGAGGGAGAATGAGGGGATTTGAATGGATTGGGTGAGGGGGGGGTTTCACCAAATCCCTTCTCAACTCCAAACTTTCCAACCCAACAAATAGAAGGAGTACTACCTACATTTTGATAATACGGAGGGAGTACTAGCTAATCAATCGGCTGGACGTAGAGATTGCACATTGTTATATACTAAACTAGGTGGCATTTGTTTTTAAATTATTAAAAGTATAACATCACCGAGGTCACCGGTAAGTACAGACTGCAGAGGGATGTACTGATGTGGATAACAGAAGCAATAGAGTACTAAGTATACTTTGTACTAGACGGATAAGCGCACTTCGCCACGCCGTCTGCCTGCCGTGGTTAGTGAAATGTGTACTGTCATTTTTTTTTGTGGTTCAGCCGGTCTGTGTGAACAGAACTGAGCAGGTTTTGTAAACTGAAAATGGTTCATTTGAGCAATTTAATACTTCTAAATGGCGAGTGATCAAACATTATCACCTTTGATCCAGCTAAGCCGCATATCGGTCTGCCTTGCTGTCGAAGGTACGGCCATCGTCCCTACCCTAGCCGCCACATTATGGTGTCAACGGAGGTGATCCTCTACCTCCGATCTCCACCGGCCAGGGCTGGTCCTCTCTCCCTCCGACTGTTGCTCCATCGGCAGGAGGGAGCGGGGACTTCGTTTCTCCGTTCTGTAGTCAGGGTCACATTCTGTAGGTCGTGGCGCGTCGTTGGGGTGGTAGGAGCGGCGTCCGGACGAATAAATCTGCCTTACCTCCACTCCCACACCGGCGGTGCCCTTCATGGAGGCGTCTCGGAGTTGATGTTACGGTGTATTTTTTTATCTTCCAGATCAGCGACGTTAGGGTTCATGGATGGTGTCGGCGAGGCGGCGGCGACGACCCCTTCAGGTATGTCTCGTATGGTGTCTGCGAGGCGGCGGCGACGACCCCTTCAGTTTTGTCTCTCCTTCTTCTCGGTCCCCGTTGCCGCGGTGTTGTCTCCGACGTCATGGTGGAGCAGTGAGGTTTTGTCGTACTCCACTACGCGCAGATGGTTGTCTGCGCAGGTGACAGCTGTAGGAGGGTGTATCATGTACTGGGTTTGTGGTTGGAGGCTGACATTTCTGATTTCCTCCTCCGACGTCGTAATCGTGCGGGTTAGTCAGTTCTGGAGGTCTATGGCGTGTCGGGCACACCTTGCCCCGGTCTGATTCATTTTTAAGTGACATGCAGTGTACTTACAGCTTAAGTCACAAGACATATTGTTAGTAGAGATGGTTCATTTTTTTTCCGCGAAAACGCAAATGCCTTGCGTTTCGATGCATCGATAGAAAAGAGAGAATTTATTTACAAGGACCCCACCCCATACAACTCAACCCACTACCTAGACTAGGGGAGAAGAATCCCGAGATGGTTCATATTTATCACTTCAGTATTAGGACAGCATCAGGGCAGCGCACTACCCCAATATACCGGTAACTGTTATCTATTGTCGGAGTTGCTACAATGCAGTGTCCTTGGATACCTGGCTCGATTTAGATTTCTGAAGGAAGGACTTGATACCTCGATGCACCAAGCTACCTACCAACAGGCAATACAAAAAGAATGCCTGGTATTGAAAACTAAGAATTGATACCTCGATGCCTGTCAGTCATTGTATGCCTACAATAGAGGAAAGCGTCAGACTCACTCAAAGCATAGGATGCTAGAGAAATTTCCAAATAAGAATCGGAGGAAGTTCTAATTTACACCTTGTACCGGTATGCAAGGTGCACTTTAACTTTGTATGTCCTTTCACATCCACATTTGCAAGAGGCTGAATTTTTACATAAATAACCTTTTGGCGCAGAAAATTCACACTCTAACCACCCGAACTAGAAAATTCGGAAAATAACCCTTTTCCTTAACGTCCGCCACGAGGGCATTATGGACCATAGCTCAACGCCTCAGGTCCAGGGCGTTATGCACCTTGCCACCGTGGACTGGCGATCCGACGTGGCAGGGGAACTTAAACGCCCCCGACGAAGGCGTTATGTTCCTCAACGCCCTGGCCGGGGCGTTATGCTTCTTAACGCCTCGAACGGGGGCGTTATGCGAAGAGGTAAGTGGCTGGGCAGGCACACTCCACTCCTCTCCAGTCCACTCCCCACTCTAGCTCGGCCCCCTCTCTCGTCCCACCCTCAAATCCCTCCAAATCTTGGTGATTTCTCCGCTAAATTCGTGTTCCCTTGCTTCTCCAAGGTAATCTCCCCTCTTTCCCCTCGTTTTGTTCAAGCACAATGTTTCCATTTAGTCAATTTGCGTCCTTATTTTTGAAACCCTAGAAATTGGTTCTTGCCATAATAATCCCTAAATTGGTTAGTTTTTGTTGATGTATGGAGCATATGTGGTTGTTATGATGATCTAGACCTATCAATTTGGTTGTAAACCCTAGATATGTTTTGTTGGGGTTATCCCTAATATGTCCACCTAGGAATTTCAATGGTAGGACCTACTTGTTAGATATTGCGGCAATGTAATCAATGTTGTGGTTTTGGTTTTCTAGGTGTTGTCGAGAATCGTGAATGTCCATCATGTCGACTTTGCCGGGTTTTCGAAAGGAGACATTGATTATCGAGACCCGGACGAGGTAGTCATGTTCTTTGACTCTAGTCCAACATTTGGTGATGTTGTGGACAAGGTCTGAAGTGAGTTGAATTGGATGTACAAAAACGATTTAGTTGACTTGCAAGGGAGGTACAATGTCTCCCACGGTCATTACAGTCAGTGGAAGATGATGCCCATCGACTCGGAGAGTCATTGGGAAGCTTACAAGGCGGTTGTCTTGGACTCCGAAGACAAATCGTTTGAGTTGTTTGCAATAAAGAAGGTTGGTGCTCGAGTGCACATTGACTTGAATCTCGAAGTATGTCCTAGTGAAGGGAGTAGCCCGGTTGAACGAGGTGAGGCACGTGTCGACTCGGAGGCCAAAGTGTATGACACAATGTTGAGCCAACCTCCGCTGACACAACTCTTGAGCCCCTATGGCAATAACGATTGTAGTGATGACTACGATGACGGTAATGGTGGATATGATGAGCCCGAGCGGCATGCGGAGGAAGATGAGCCCTTGGGAGATAACGGTGGCAGTCATGATCCCGAGACCCGTACGGAGGAAGATGAGCCCCGAGGAGATAACAGTGGCGGTCATGAGCCTGAGGCCCGTGCCGAGGTCGTGCTTGAAGGGACCAAGGGCGACCCAAGGGAACATGCCTTCCGTAACCATAATATTGGAGATGTGGAAGCGAATTGCTTTGAACATGACATGGACCGTGAGATTGCATACTCCCGATCACATGCATTTGACTCGGAAGACGAAGGCCCGGAAGAGGAACTTAACGAGGATGGTTTGACGCCTAAGAAAGCAAAAGCCATTATGTATGCATTTGGCCGGGATCATCATACATCGTTGTTTCATGATCTAAGCCTTGCGAGTAAGGCTATTGTTGATGGTGGTACCTCTAAGATTCTTGGGCCAAGGTCTTATTCTAAGAAAGAAACCGAGCTACACAATCATGGGGTCGGTAAAGCAACCATCTTTTCATGCATGGAAGAACTAAAACAATGGGTAAAGGACTACTTGTTGAAGAATCATCGAGAATTTGGTGTTAAGTACTCGAATGTTAAGGTTAAATACCAAGTGGTATGTGACCGGAACACTTGTCCATGGACTATCCATGCAAGGCCTATCAAGACGGGCGGAGTCACCAAAATACCACGGTGGAAGCTTACAAAATGTTGTCTCACACACCGATGTCCGCCAAAGAATATCGACCTGGCCAATGGTAAGAATGATCACCGCCAATTGAGCTCTGAGTTCATCAAGCAGAAAATAAGCTCAATGGTCAATATCCTTCCAGCATGTCCAATTAAAGCCGTTATGAAGTATGTGTTCGATCTATACGGATACACAGTGAAGTACGCCAAGGAATGGAAGGCCAAGCAAGCCGCATTCATGATTTGTATGGAGACAGGGAAGAGTCGTATAACCGCATAGGAAAGTTGCTAGGACGGATGGCCGCGAAAGACCCGGATATGTACTATGTGGTTGAGCCCTTTGGCACGGAAAATTGATTCACAAAGGCAAAACTGTTCTGTCCTTTTGGTCCTTGCATTAAAGCTTTCAAGCATCTTAGACTCGTTATCTCCATGGATGGGACATTTCTGACCGGTTGTTACAAGGGCACAATCATGGAGGCGGTAGGGCATGATGGGGGTGACCAGTTGCTACCTTTGGCATTCGCACTTGTGTCCGCGGAGAACAACGATAACTGGGAGTGATTCCTTGGCCTTGTGAGCACTAGACTCGTTGGACCCCAAATAGAGGTTTGCATCATCTCGGACCGACACCGAGGAATACTCAATGTCGTGGAAGTGGATATCCCTGGATACCCCCCGCGTTCACCATTGGTGGTGCATGAGGCATTTTGTGTCCAACTTCTACAAGGAATGTAAGAACAAGGAGTTAGCTGATTTGCTCCAAGATTGTTGCCTCGCCTTCACTGCTCGTCATTTCTTGAAAATATTTAACCAAATATTCATAGCCTTTGAACCGGGGGGCAAATAATTCTTGACAAGGAACATGCTAGACAGAACAAAATGGGTGCGGGCATATGACCACCTTAGAATTTGGTACGGTGACATGACAAGCAACATGGCTGAATGTTTCAACAATGTGATTAAGGGTGTGCGTTCATTACCCGTGTCAGCAATCGTGTAATATATGTTCTCAAAGATGAATGAATACTTTGTGAGATATAGTGAGAAAACGGGGACGCTAATATCCGGGAAAAACAAGGCAAAGAAGGAGTACGAGTAGCCCAAGAAGATCAACTGTTGGATGACATATCAGAAATACAAGGCGGACACGGTCGATGTAGAAGAATTCGACAACACAAATTTGATTTATCAAGTCATCGAGCCATATGGGATCACACAGAGTGGTGTCCAGTACGGAGGCGGGGCTTTCAAGGTTAATCTGGCAACCGGTGAGTGCTCTTGTTGTAGACCAACCGTATATCATCTTCCATGTGCACACTTGATCGCGGCTAGTCGGGCGAGACATGTCGGTTACGAGTCCTCAGATAATGTAAGGATGAGATATTACACCATTGGAGCTGTGAAGGCCACATGGGCTGGGAGGTTCAAGCCCTTCCTGGACCAATCTATTTGGCCAGACTACGACGGGCTTCCGCTATACCCTGATCCTGATATGAAGATCACGAAAGTAGGAAGATGCCAAACAAAGCGCTTCAAGAATGACATGGATGATTGGGATGGTGGTGTTTTCCCTGTATGGGGCAGCCAACATTTTGAAGAAGCCGAGAACCTACCGGAAGACGTTGGTGCGGGTAGTACTACCGCTGGTTTAAAAAGGAAGACAAAAATGTTGCAAGTACAAGAAAATAAGGTGGTACCACAACTGTTGCTGCAAAAAGGAATAGAACAAATGTTGATGGAAATGGCGGTAGCGGAGAAGGTGGTCGTGGTAGAGGTGGTGGTTGTGGCAATAGTGGCCGAGGAGAAGGTAATGTTCAAGATGGAGGCACGAGGGGTGGAAATGATGAGAGTGCCCAGTCCCGTGGTCGTGGTAGAGGTGGTGGCAGGGGTAGTGGCCGAGGAGAAGGTAATGTTCAAGATGGCGGTGCAAACGATGGGAGTTCCTAGACCCGTGGTCGTGGTAGAGGTGGTGGCAGGGGTAGTGGCCGAGGAGAAGGTAATGTTCAAGATCGCGATGGAAACGATGAGAGTACCTAGACCCGTGGTCATGGAATAGGTGGTGGCCGGGCCAGTGGCCGTGGTAATAGTGGCTGAAGAGAAGGTAAATTTGAAGATGGCGGTGGAAATGGTGAGAGTGGCCAGGGCCGTGGCAATAGTGGCCGAGGAGAAGGAAGGGGTGGTCATAGTGGTCGCGGAAATGGTGATGGAGGTGGTCGTGGCAATGGTTATGGAGGTGGTGGCCGAGGTAGAGGAAATGTGGATCATGGCAATGGAGATGGAGGTGTTGGTCGAAGTGGAGGAAATGTGGGTCGTGGTCGCGGTGAAGAAGGTGTTGGTGGAAGTGGAGGAAATGTGGGTCGTGGTCATGGTGATGGAGTTCATGGTCGTGGTCATGGTGGTCCTATATGTTTTGGGAAGACCCACGGACGTGGTGATTCCCTTGTTGACTTCGTAGGTACAAGCGGCAATGTTGGACAAAGTAGTTTGCAATACGAGGATAATGGCGGTAGTGGAGGGTATGGCTATGTGGCGCCTAAACGAAGAGGGATGGGGCACTGGTTTGGCTGCGATAAACCTATTAGGCGTCCAGTTAGAGGTAGAGGTAGAGCACGGTGTTAAGGTAATACTATTATTCTGAATTTTACATTTTGTTGCCTAAATTTATGCGTTCTTGTGTCCGTACTAAGTTCTACTTTGCATTTTTTGTAGGCATGGCGGCTTCTCAACCCAACAAGGCAACAATGAAGTGGGTGGACGACTCCGATGAGGAGGATGAGAAGCCTTGTTGGTTGGAAATTGGTTTGCGTAAGATAAAAGAGTAAGATGAAGCTTTACAGAAGGCTAAGAAGATGGAGGAGGAAGAAAAGAAGAGGACAGAGAATCGGAAGATTAGGGACAAGCATTGGGCGTACGAATGGCGTCAGAAGAAATAGCATGAAGTGGCGGAGAATCAACGTCAAAACGATTTTGAAGAGCAGACTAGGAAGTTATGGGCACGAGAGGCGGCACAAAAAGCTGAGGAGCACAAGATTTTCAAGGAAAGGGTCCTTTACGAGGCTAGACTAGCAAGGGAGAATGAAGAGGAACAAGAGTGCAGTTCCAAGAGGAATGACAAGGGGAAGGTACGTAGGTCGATGTAGTAGGTTCCCTATGTAGTCGTTATGGACTATGTCATTGAGGAACATTGAGTGAACTATGTCATTGAGTGAATTCATTTCAAACATTGTACTCCATCGCACTTTGTGTCTCTATGTTGTGTTAAACTATGTTATGAACTAGGTTGTTGTTGTGTTACTCTATGTTTTTATGTACGTTGTTATGTTTCCGAATTAAATACAACTTAGTATGTCCTCACAAGATTCGTTGACAAACAAACTGATTTTTTTTTGCTCCGAGAGCATAACGCCCTGGACGAAGGCGTTAAGTGTTCTAATGAGGAATTTGCCCGGAATTCCGCCCTTAAATCCGGCTGATGTGTGTTTGGTAAAGGAGTTTACCCAGACATGGGCGGAATTACGTGTCTTGTTCGAGCTTAATGCCTTTAATAAAGGTGTTATGGCCCCCACACCGCGAAATTCCGGCTCTATATCCGGATGGGATCAGTTATGGCCAGGAGTTTACACTGACTTGCCGCGTCCTAATAGCTTAACGCCTTCCATCAGGGCGTTAAGTTCCTAAACTTAACGCCTCTGAGCATAACGCCTAGGAATATGGTGTTAAGATATTTTTCCCTATTTTCTCGTCTACTTCATCATTTTTCTTACGAACTAGGCACACAAATAATGTATTGTTCGTCAACACATAGATAACGTTCGAATACAACACACAGAAATAAACATAAGTTTTGATACATGAAAGATAAGGTATGATACAAGAAAGATAAGGTATGAATAGAACACTAAATTACAGTTCACTGAAATGTCTTCGCATATCAGCGAAATTATAATCCATTAAATGACAGTCCACTGAGTGCATTCTCCTCACTCGTCGCATATCAGTTTGATCCTCTTCAGCTTCTCCTTGTTAGCTAAGCTTGATTTCAGCAGGTCGAACAACTGATATTCTATCTTTCTCCTTTCCTCCTTGAGTGCATTGTTTTGCATCTCCCACTCGTGTTGTTTGTTTTTGCTACTCTCAGCTTCGCGTATCTGCAGTTGGTTCAGCATTGCCACTTCACTTTGAAATGCATCTCTCTCTTTCTGCATCTCGTCGAGCTTTCTCACTAACTTCTCCAAATTCATGTCTTGTTTCTGCATTTTTTCCAAGTTTTCCAGCTGCAGCTTCTTCTCAAGGGAGTCAAACCATCTGTTCGTGTTTTTATTAAGCCCTTGTATTTTGTCATCAAGCTTATTCTTCTCGTCCAACAATTCCTGCAACAATTGTCATTACGAATCTTGTCATCGATTCTAGCATTATTGCTCTCTTCATACATGTTCCAGAGTCGGTCAATTGATCTTTCCAAGGAAGGCTCCCACACAACATCCACCCAACGCATAAATCCACAATTTATGACATCCTACACACACAAGAAAATAATCTTATCATACGAAAAAGTATCCACGAGAACCATAGCTCAAACAGTGATGCACTTACGTTCCTAACAGAACACCCATATAAACGTCGTCATGTGTCGCACCCTGGGTTTCTAGAGGATACTCTCCGCACGAACTGGAAGTCAGGTGCTTGGATTATGGGGCAAACATGCTCCCACGTCCCAGCTTCCTGGTAGGCCTGCGCTTATGCGCGACAACACAAGCCCTGCTTCCACCGTCGAAGTAAACTATCCGCTAGGAACCTAAAGGCACTACTGTCGACGTACTTCATAATCAAACACGCACGGTACGTCAACAGTTTGGTACGAATGATAGCACAGAATGTCTCTAAGACACAAAAGAATGAAATAAGTGCAACTGGCCTTCACTAAGGCAGAAAATATCGAATACAGACATCCAGAGGACACATGTCCCAACATATCATCCATTACAACAGCGGAAGCAATCAAAGGGTCTGAGTACAGACAAATCCATGGCTTAAGAAGCCTGAGAACATAAAGGAAAACGAAGCCCATCCACGAAGGTCTGGATCCTGCCCTGGTCCAGCTAACTACTCGTCTGCAGCGTCATCGAACTCCACAAAGTAGCCATCCTGGGAAGCATCGTAGTCGTAGTAGTACTCTGCGTAAACCACAGCCCCAACGGGGTCAGTACATCCAAGTACTGGCAAGCAAGACTCACAGTTCATCAAGGAGTTACCCGTCAACACAAGCATAGATGCTTGGGATCAACGGAAGAAGGGGTGGTATAAAAGTTGCAGCTGGCTGCTCTAACCAACTACAGAATATAACTACAAGTTCCGGCTAACAGAAAAGATAAGATCGAGGATTGTAACCAACTGAAAGATAACTTCAACCAAACCCATCCTGGATCTCGCCCCTTATCCAAAGAAGCGATCCGAGGATAACTCACACAGTTGTGATAAGGTGAATCAAGTTATTGTGTGAATAACCTATTACTAGTCAGGTTATTAATCATTGGGTGAAATATGATTGATCATTAAGTTGAAGTTGTCCTGAGTACTTGTTAGCCAGTACTTTCACCAAGTAATCCATAACCGCGGAAAACACGGCTTCTCGAGAAGATTATCCCTGCAGGGTTGCACCAATTTGGCCGTACACTCAAGAATAACCCGCCAGATGGAAATGCACTTCCACCAAGCGGGGTACTCTACACAACCAACCATTCCTCGCATCAAGCCCAAAGCACCTTGGGCGCACGGCTAATCGAGCCCAGAAGAAAATGGACCCTCATAGCACTCTAAGAACGTGTCCCCCTATATGCCGACTACAAAAGTTCCACCCTGCGCTGGGCTCGCAAAAACATGCATGCGGCAAATGGAAAACACGAACTAAATGAGGCGATTTGGACGAGATGCGAATCAGGTCAAGTTGAGGGGGGCGCCCATACTCGCTTCCCAAGTGCGGGTAGTGCGCTCATCATGGATCAGTAGACAAGACCCTTTTCCTATTAGGGTCGACACTAGCAGGCTCCAAAACCACTCATGGGCCTCCTGCCGGTGCCTTATCATCAAATTATTATTACCATTAGCAATTAACAGGATTGATTGATTAACAACGAGCCCCGGTACAAATAATAAGATAGTAACAGTAGTAACCGACAACAGACTCGAGTAAAAGCAACCCTAAGCATGCTAGGTAACAACAGGCACAAGCAAGGCTGTAGGTATGGAGGTGGTGGCAATATCATGGCTCAAGGTATCATGTGATGGGTTCGGAGAACAAGCAACGATACATAGGGCTAGCAATAGTAGACAAAAAGATAGTATCGACAACAAGTGTGGAAAGGAACTCAATGATTCATGTGAGTGATAACTTGCCTGGCAGCTCAGCCTCGTACTGGGCTAGGTCCTGAGTAGTGGTGTCGTAAGGCTCGTCGGTACCAACGTCGTCGTCTAATCGAGAAGAAGCAAAAACAACAACGAAGGAAGACAGGCAATCAATACATGGCATAAGTGCACAAGCATTGGATGATGCATGTCATGTTTAATAGATGCACCAAAATAACTTGCTTGACATGAAACACAAGTTTAAATGGATTCCATATGCAAAAGGGTGCATATGGAAACCCATGCTTGGATTGACTTAATTGTTCTATCACTAAGCATTAGGTGTAATTGAATTAGTATGATGCATGCATGATGAGGAACAATAACATAACAAGTTTAATTGCAATTGGAATGATAGTTAACCATTTTAGAAAGCATTAACAAGTTTGGAAAATTAGTACTTAATGGTGTTGCACAAGTATTGATTGTTTTCAACAATTTAAAGTATGCAAAACCAATTACAAATTTTATATTTGAAAAGTTTATCAAATTTTAGTTGGATTACATGTTTCACAATTTGAAATTGGACTTTGGATTAATTATTTATGAATTAAACAAAATTAAACAATTTTTAATTGAATTAAACAAGATTTAAATAGTTTAGGCAATTTAAATTGTTCAAACCAGAAAACAAAATTTATATTTGAATAGAGCATTCAAAATGGTGTGAAAAACATATTTTATTTGTATTATTTGGACTTAGGAATAATTAGTTATGAATTATTTCAAATTGCATTCGAATTATTTGAATTTGAATTTAGATTGAATTTTGAAAATTCAAAACAGAACACAAATTGCATATTTGGAAAGATTATGAAATTTAGATCAAGTTTCATATAAAGTTTGTATTTGTTGGGTTTATAAAACAAAAGATATTGCATTTTAAAGTTTATTCCTTAATCTGCTATTTTAAATAATTAGAAAACAAAAACAGAAATTGTTTTAATCTTTTTATACGCACAGAGACACACACCCAGCCACTGCCAGGGGGGCCCGAGTGCTGCTGTGCCTACGTGGCCACATGAGTGACTGACAGGGGGCCCTCCCTGTCAGCACTCGGGAGAAAAAAAGGTGGGATTTTGCGGGTGCTGGGGTTCGAACCCAGCACCTCTCCCTCGCGCGCGCTCGACTGAACCACTGGGCTGTTCGCGTTTGTTGTCAGTAAACAACACGCAGGGAGGATAAGCTTCAGAAACGTGTTACACTGACGAAACTGAAAAACGCGCGCGTGCTCGCTGACAGAAACTCAACGGCGGCGATCAACGACGTTGTGCTCGTGCGGCGGGGCTGCTGAGATGCTGGACGCGCTCGGAAACAACAGAGGGAGAGAGGGAAGTAGACGGTGGACGCTCACCGTGGTTCAGGGGAGCAGGGAGGCGGCGATGACGAACTGATGACGCCGGGGTGACGACGGTGGCCGTGGAGACGATGTGGACGGCGCCGTCGATGTGATGCTTCCCCGTGCGCGCTCTGGTGCTCAACGCGTCGAGGGCGAGGTGGCGGTGCTGTTCCAGGAGACGGTGGTGGCGGAGGTGGCCTGCAACGGCGACGCGGTGGTCGGATTCAGAAAACGAGCCACGGTGGCCGGAAAGAAAGAACGGGATCGCGTCCTCGATCTGTTGCTCACCGTGGAGCTTGAAGGTGTCCAAGGGGAAGAGGAGGTGACGGCGACGCGATTGCAAGGCAGAGGTGGCTAGTTGGGAGCTGGACGCGGCGGCGCCATGGAGTTCTTCAGAGGGCCGTCGCCGGCGTGAGATTCAGAGGAGGAATTGGCGTTGGGGAGGAAACGATCGGCGGCGGAGAGGAACCCTAGAGCTTAGGGGGGGTACAGGGGTGCCCTAGGCTAGCTTATATAGGGTGGAGCGCCTGCGGTGGCCGCCGTGGTCGCTCGCGGTCGCCGTGGAGGCCTCCGATGGGCGCCGTACGGGAAGAAGACGAAGGTGAGCGCGCGCACGAATCTCCGCGCGCTCGAAGCGGTAAGTGGGGTTGATGGGTTGGGTTGCTGCGCGCCGGGAGGAAAACGGGCTGGGCCTAGAGTTATCTGCTGCGCGCGCTGGCTGCTGCCCACTTTTATTCTTTTCTGTTATTTATTTTTTTTGTACTTTTGCTTTTGGAAGAAAACTGTTAAGGCTTTATTTTGAGAAAAATTATAGAAAAATTAAGTTAAGCTTTTTAAACAATTAGAAACCACAATGTAAACTTGGATTTCAAAAGTTGAAATTTAAAATTATGGTTTGTGTTTGAATTCAAAATAGAGGGATTTTGAGTTTAATAAAACTTTAATAAAACATGAATAAAAAATAGGGTTACCCCTAGGGTTTTAGAATGATTTAGAGGGTAGAAAAGTTTGGTGATTTTTATGGTTTCCCAAAAGGCACTGATTTGAGAATTTGGAAATGGTTTGAATTTAATTGGTGGAATTAAAAGGAATGATTTGAGGAAACAATTTCATAAGTGAAAACAAGGAATAAAAGGGTTGTTTTTGTTTGTTATTTTGGTTCCAAAGGTTGTAACAGAGCAAGTATGAAACCATGTTTGAAAAAGGTTTGCATTTGAGTTGTGAAAACAGAATAAAACAGATGGAAAACAAATGCAAACAATAAGTAAACATGATGACATGATGCATTGCTTGAAATAAAACAAAGGACAAAGCATTCTAGGGGTATTTTCATACTTGGGATGTTACATCATGTATTCGACCCTCCGAAAGCAACGAACCTCTCGGGCATCGCATTGTGAAAGCGGCAAGTCTCGTTTGAATCGAGAGCAACCCCACACCACAAAGGGTCATCAATAGTATCCGGAACATTCTCAACGTTGTGGAGCTACAAAGATCAAAAAATTAAAACACTAACCCTAGAATTTTAGCACTATGAAATTAACACTAACTAAATTTAACAAAAATTATAATTAAGAGAGCTCAAAATTTGTCATAGTACTTACAAGACCCGGCCACGAGTCGTGGGAACTCTCGCTATCGGGCCAACTTGGCATCGTGAAGGCGATGTGAAGGTTGGAGAGAGGGGATTGGTTGCGGAGGGAACTTGTTCGAATGGGGCTAGGCCAACCTCGGAAGTCTTGGGGACGAGGAGCGCTAGAAGAGGAGCGGAGGCCGTGGCGAGTCCCTAGCCGGGCCGGAGAAGACCGGGAGAAGGCGGCGGCGGCTGCTCTGTTTGGAGTGGGAAGGATGTGGGGAATTGGGGGCATTCGCAGAAACTTAAACCCTAGGTCGCATGACGCCTTCCCTCGGGGCGTTAAGCCTCCAAACAGCGGAATTCCGCGTAAGGTCCTTGCCATTTCCTTACCCTAACCGAACCTAGCCGGACATGGGCACGGAATTCTGCAAGTTGCGGCACCATAATGCCTGACTGCAGGGCGTTACGCTTCCACGATGCCGAATTCCGTGTAACCTCCTCCCAATATCCCCAACCCCCCCCCCCCCCCCAACCGAAACGGGGCGGTTGTTCGCCCGGAAGTTCGCGAACAGGGCATAACTCCCTACTTCAGGGCGGTATACTATCTAACTGAACGCTCTACTTTAGGGTGTTAAGATCCTGGCAACCATACTGCACAACCATATTGCAATGTACATGTGAAAATGATTTTCAAAAAAATAACACAACGAGCACGTCAAGTTATCCAAAAAGACAGTTTGCATAACGCCATGGTAAAATAAATTCTACAAATACGTTCATGTTACATAGACGGTTCAAATTCGACAATACAAACACGACAAATGTTCAAATATGACAATTCTTTAAATTGATCCATTACAATGCAGGATTGCAGATGAAGTACTACGCAGTAGACCCGTCTTGGCTATCACCGTCATCTTGGCCATCTTCTTAGCCGGTACCGAAGTTAGGGAGTGCACCACCCCAACCGCGGAAGTCATCATCGGTAAGTGGTGGCGTAGGGTAATCTTCTACGTCACTATCGACCAAGTCGTCCCCGTCATTAGGAACATCGTTGAATCCATGTTTCCTTCGGTCCTTCGGAACTCCCTGAAATGCTTCTTCTCAAGTTTATGCATCCGATGGGTCCGGTCATAGTTGGATTTGCACATGCTCCAAAGCTTGCTGAAAAATTTCCGTAGCGCACTAGGGTTGCCCTGCGTACCACTAGATGATGCACCCGCATCGACGGCTCTTGAGACGCGCTTCGCCTTGGATTGATATGAGTGATGGGGCACATTTGCTGGAAACAACTCCTCAAGTGGTGCTAGCTCACTGTACCTATGGGCCCTCACGTACTTGATGAATGCATAGATGTATGGTGCATAGCAAAGAGACCGTCGGTTCTTGACCACATGCTTCATCGTCTCGTACATCCACTACATCACATCTACCGGGGCATTGGAATTACGAGTATGGAACAATAGCTGGATGAAATGACCGCTACCTTCGCCTAGATCGCCAGCCTTGGGACAATTTATCACGTTCAACAGCTTCATCAAATAGTAATACCTTGGGTTCGGTCCAACAATTTTACCAATGTTTTTTGAGGATGTGCCCTCAGCGTAATGAAACTTAAGGCAACTCTTGCTTGGCGGAGCACCTTGACCATAGCATTCAACTGCTCTCCCCCTTCTGTATTGGTCCTCATAGTCCATTGCTTTCACAAAGTCGAGGAAGGGAGCACTAAGCATGTCTTCACCGCGCATCCACTTTATTGTCTTATGTTGATCTTTCACGAAGAACACAGTTTCATAAAACAGTTTCACCACATCGGCATTATAGGCTTGTTGAAATTCCATGATCCTCCTAACACCAATGTTTTCACAGACGGAAGTGAGATTGCCAAACTGATATTCGTAGCCGCTGATGTACTCAAAATCAACGTGCTTCTGGCTCACAATCTCCGTGTTCTTGTTTTGAATGACAACTTCAAACACTGTAGCTTGTTGTTTGTTCCAAAACCGGGTATCGGCTAGCTTCTCTCTCGGTGTCGAATAAGGGTCTACCTTCATTCTGACCTCTTCCCATTCGTGCAAACCCATGCTCATGCAATCTATATCCTTCCCCTTCTTGCCCTTTGAACTAGTTGTCTTTATTGGTTTGGTCTTCACAGTGTTGCCCTTGCTAGTATCGGAGGCATCATCCTTATGTTTTGTGCTCCTTGTCATCTAACAATACAAAAACCAAAGTCTTCTTACCTTCTTCAAATATAATGGCCACATCAATTTTAACTAATGTTACTAATTCAAACCTAACCATCTAATAATATCAATCGTAACTTATTACTACAGATCAACTAATCTAGTACTAAAACCTAGGGTTTCAAAAATGGTAGTACAAATATCATTATAACTACTTACAAACACACTAATCCGCTACTAGCAACCTAGTACAAACAAACTTAATAGCTAAAAAACTAGATAGATTAGGGATCGGGAAAACCTAGAGAACGAGATGTGAGAGATTCACCAATAAAATGAGGGAAAGGGGGGCAATACCTTTGTGATTCTTTAGGGAACCAAATCCCTAACAAATGGCCTCCGATCTTCCCAAAACTCGACGGATTTTGGAGAGAAAAGGGGTGGGACGGCTGGGTAGTTCGTGTTCTTTCTCAAGAACAAGAGAGAGGGGAAAAAGAAACTGGTTCGGGAGGGGGCCGTGCGCCCTGTGTAACGCCCCCGTTTGGGGAGTTAAGAAGCATAACGCCCCCGGCCAGGCCGTTGAGGAGCATAACGCCTTCGTCGGGGGCGTTAAGCTCCCCTGCCACGTCGGATCGCCAGTCCACGGTGGCACGGTCCATAATGCTCTGGACCTGAGGCGTTGAGCTATGGTCCATAACGCCCTCGTGGCGGGCGTTAAGCAAAATGGTTATTTTCCGAATTTTTTGGTTCGGGGGTTAGAGTGTGAATTTTCTGCACCAAAAGGTTATTTATGTAAAAATTCACATACACTGGTCACTATGCCAATCACATATGAAACCACAAAAAGACAAACACTCATAATAATCGAGCAGAACACCCATAAAAAACATGCAGATGCAAACAATAATGGTACCAATCCTACTCACAGATTATGACCTGCATGGTAGGTCCTATAGTTCACACTGAAAAGTATATTCTAAAATGACTTAGCCTCAGTTAATGGTAGCTTGCGCCTATATGCTCTTTGTATTCTCCATCCACAGCCAAATAATACAGTGTACATGGTATCAATGAGTATATGTAACTGCCTACAAGAGGGGCATAAGATAGACAGCTTGTAAGGAGAGCTCTGAACTGATCGAATTGATCAGCAACTCCTTTTTTCAAAAATAACAGGAGAAGATGCCAATAAGTAGTTAAGTAATTAAGTGGCAATCAGTCAACATGTTCTCATATATCCTATCCTTAAATCAAGCCGTAATCAATTCATTTAATCATAGTTCAATTGCCAAAAAAAATCATCAACAATGTCACCTATTTGTTGCACTCAAATAAAAAGAGTTAGACAGATGCACCCAAACCAAACAAATAATGCCGGCTACACAAAGAAAAAAAAGAAAACTAAGTAACTAACCTTACCTTCTTATCTGATACAACAGCCTGTGATCCAATCATAGCTCACATGTCAAGAAAACAACCGTGAGCAAGGCCAATTACTTGTTAAACCGAAGCGAAGACAGTGAGACAGCTGCAGCTAAAAAAAGAATGCCAGCTTGTAGACAAAGCATCGGAAGGACCACATAGGAAAAAAGATATATGTTCCCCCTATCTACATAACCATAACCTAATTGTATTCTATGTGAGAAAATAAAGGAAGCTGAAAGATCATATTTAGGTGGTTTATGTGGTAGAATTAGACCATGCTACAAAGAAAAGAAAATTCAGTTTTTTTTTCAAGGATACGTCCTGGGAGACGTATCGATTTCATAGAAGATGGGCCAAGAGGCCAAGTTACAACGCGTTTGGCACGAAGGCACAGAACGCAACCCACCCCACACAAAGGTAGACTACTCACGAACCCTCCACCTATCCACTAGCCGAAGGCTACCCTGAAACAGCTCTGATGCACACCACAGCTGGGCCTCCTCCACTATCAACGAGGAGACTCTCTAGGTCGATGGCTGAAGTCCATCGAACACCACCCCATTGCGGTGTCTCCAAAGGCACTAACAGACTAAGTTGATGGCCATCCACCCGTCCTTCCTGTCAGGCCCGCCTCCCAGTCTGGCGGGCAACCAGTCCACGAGTGTGTCTCCCGCCACGGGGGTCCAGTCTGGCCCACCCCATCTGAAGAAGAAAGTATGCCAGATCTCCCGCGCGAAGGCGCACCCCAGAAGGAGGTGGTTAATTTCTTCTAATTGTTGGTCGCAGAAAGGGCACGCCGCAGGGTGCGGCAAACATCTACGGCCTAGCCTATTCTCCGTCCAACATATGTTCCTCATCGCAAGCCACATGAACACCTTACATTTGTTTGGTGCCCTGGAAAGCCAAATTTGTTGAGCTCCTGTGAGCCTCGTTGACCCGTGGAACAGCGCCCTATAGGCCGACCGTGCCGAGTATGAGAGGTGGCCACACGTCTTCCCTTCCCACCGTGGGGGTGATCCCTGCCAAAAGCTCGGCAAGTCCAATGATGAGGACATCCCTAGTACATTGCCACTTAAACAAGATGAAGTAAGACTTGGACCAACGACAAGATCAAGGACCAAGCTATTAGAGCAACAGGTGAATTCACTCCTTATTGATTATGCTATTTATAATTATGAGAATTTTATACTACCTAAGTCTATGCATTTATGTATGATTAGGTTTATTGATAACACAAACATGATGGAGGAGATCAATCAAGAGGAGCTAGAAGACAGTTATACAAGTGGTGAAAACAAAGGAGCCATGGTGAAAACAATGCTCCAAGATGGTGAAAACAATTAATAACAATTGTTACTTCAATGAAAAAAATTGTTATTCATCAAGACAAGGGGATAGGCGCCTCCACCAAGTCAAATGCGCCATAGAAAATCCTATCTCGAATAGGTATGGTTTGTATACCATATTTGGCCGAATCCCTTAATGGTGGATCAGTTTGTATCTCTCTTTGAGTCATGGTTGGACTCCTAGTCCTAGTAGGAGTCCTAGTCCTAGTAGGAGGAGGGGACTTGCGCAAGGAGCCCCTTGTGGCCGCACCCTCCACCTATATATGTCCACCACCTGCGTGTGGTTTAGGTAGAACAAGTTTAAACCAAAACCAACAGACCCTAGCCTTGAGATTGTATTGCTGCTAAGCATTCATCTTAAAGTTTACCCTTGCAAAGTTGCGTGATATCTTGTTATTCCATCTGGGAATAGGGGGATACAGGACCACTTGTGATCTTTGATTACTTGTGCACGAGTGTGTAGTTGAGAATATCCAAAGAGCTAGATTGTTGTTGCATTGGCAACAGGGGTCTGCTAAGTGAGAGGTCTCAGTGTAGCACTAGTTATCCACATATCATAAAAATACAAAAAGAGAGAGAAGCTCATTGAGAAGATTGGGCCACCCCATATCATCTTGGTATCAGATTCTCAGGTTGCCTCGGTGAGCGAAAGTTAACTTTACTTTCAGTTATTTTTATTCCTATCCAGAAAAAGGCAAAAAAATTAGGTTTAGTATTTGCCAGAGCCTAGATCAACACCAAATTGCATCTACATAGTTGCTGCTTTTTGTTGATTTGTGTTTCTTTTTTTCTGTTTTTAGTTTTTCATTTTTTAGGGTTAGGGTTCATCTAGCTATCTTTTGTTTTCTCTATATCAAAAATCTCACAAAAATAGTGTTGTCATGTGTGTGTTCATCTCAAGAAATCAAGACCTACAGCTTAACTTTGGGTGAGTTGATTTTGATCT
The DNA here is from genome assembly GCA_028641055.1 of Alopecurus myosuroides. Classification (NCBI taxonomy): domain Eukaryota; kingdom Viridiplantae; phylum Streptophyta; class Magnoliopsida; order Poales; family Poaceae; genus Alopecurus; species Alopecurus myosuroides. Next base: position 372,827,603 of record CM054059.1, read on the forward strand.
CGAAAATCATATTCCATATAGCCACGGGTGTCCATCTCTAATCGGATTCAAATCCGATCTCTGCCGTGTGCGCAATTTCCACCAAACCGCTGCCGCCACCACTTCCCCTGCCGCACCGTTACACCCCTTACCAAACGCCCCCGCGGTGCCAATTTTCCCTTACCAGCGCGCCCCCGCTCCTTACCGCACTCGGAAACCCACTCCCGCTCGGATTCGCTGCCGTGGGCTCAAAAGGCGTCAAAAAAGCTGCCCCCGCTGCCGCCGATCCCTAGTCCAAATCGGACCACCCATTCCATATACACACCACACCCGCACCCACCCGCAGCACACCAAACACCATACCAGCGCCCACCCACACCAACACCCGCACCCAACCGTGTGCTGCCGTGAGTTTCTCTGCCGTGAGTAGTTTTCGGCCCAAGACGCTGCCGTACGGCATGAATTGGCTGTTTTCTCTGTCGTGGCCCTCTAGTGCTGCCGTGAGCTCAATTCTGCTCCAATTTTCATAGTTTTTCTTTTGTTTTACTACTGTTATCTCTAGGTATCTGATCTGATCCTTGATAAGCCTTAGCTAAAGCCATTCTACAGCCATATTTAGGTACCAAAAACCCAAAGACTAGTTGTTTTATTGCTCTAACAGGCTGCTCATTTGATCAAATTTCTGTCCCCTCTTTGTTTTGCATCTACTTTATTGCTCCTACTTGATTCAAAGGCCATTGAAAAAATCAAAAAAATAGAGAAAAAGGAAAAAGTATAAAAAAATATATATAAAGAGAGAAAAATCAAAAGAGGTCGTGCTACATAATCAATAGTGTAAGCTATTTCATATTGGATATTTTGTGGACAAATTGAGCAATCGTGTGCCTGTGACATTGAGTATTTGCTAGTGTCTTTCTAGTGCTTGCAAAATCTCTACCATATATTTGCTAAGCCACAATTGTCTCCAAGTGTGAGTGTGTTTCCTTTAGTATTTTTATCACATTAAGCAGTGCATTGGAGTTGTTATTTTGGTGTTGTTAGGAATCCCAACCAAGCCCCACCAGAAACCATGTTTGCATTGTGATACTTGATAGCTCGGTTATTCTCTTCTCACACCAAAGCACATTAATCATTTCTCCTTGTTGGTAAGTTGATCCTTTGCACTCTTGGAACATTAAGTGAAGCCATCTTTGCTTGGTTTTTGAGTGAGTTGTGAGAGGCACCACAAACCCATTGATTATTTTTGTTACTAACAAGTTAATCATGAGTTTGTCTAGTGATGTTGATGGGCAGGTAAAGAAGAATCCCGAGGACTGTGAAGCATGGAAAGAGGATATCTACCAAAGAATTAATGAGGAAGTTGATAAGAATGATGAGCAATTGAGAAAGGATATGACTACTCTTGGTTTAAAAATAGAAGCTTGTGCATCACAAGAAACTGTTGATGCTATACAAACATCTGTGAGGGCTATACAACAAGAGATGACTACTTTGATGACAGTGATGAGACAATTGCAACAAGTACCACAAGTTGCTGCTATAGTTGATGATGGGTGAGGAAATAACAATGGAGTCCGTGTTGGAGTAGCAAGGAGAGTGCCATTGGAAAACAATAGAGAGGATGATGGCTTGTGAAAACCAAAATTCTCTATACCTACTCTTGCTTGTGATTCTGAAGATGTGGAAGAGTACTTGATGTGGGAGCTCAAAATTGAGAAATTATGGAGACTCCATGACTATCCCGAGGAGAGGAAAGTGAAGCTTGCATCTTCTTCATTTGATGGCTATGCACTTTTGTGGTGGGATGGCATTACAAAAGATAGAGAAGACAATGAAGATGATGAGGTGAACACATGGAGAGAGATGAAACAATTGCTAAGAGAGAGATTTGTTCCCAAGAACTATATTAGAATCCTCTATGACAAATTACAACAATTGAAGCAAGGATCCAAGACAGTTGATGCCTATTACAAGGAGATGGAATTAATCATACAAAGGGCTCGGATTAGAGAGGCACCTGAACAAACAATGCAAAGATTCTTGAGTGGATTGCAATTCAAAGTTAAAAGCATTCTGAGGCATATTCTTTATACCAATATGAGTGAATTACTACATAATTCAAGGGAGGTCGAAAAGAGATTGCAAGAGGAGCAATTGATGAGTTCAAGGAGAAGTTTTCCCTCACAAAAATCCAATTTTTCTTCACCTACACCTCCAAGTACTACAACCCGTGGGACACCTAGTTTCAAATCCGAGCCAAATTCAACAAGTTCCAAGAAAGCTACTACATCTACTTCGGGTTCTAGTGGTGCTACACCTCCTCCAAGAAATAGAGACATCACATGCCACACATGTGGAGGTAAAGGTCATTTTAAGAGAGATTTCCCAAACAAGAAAGTTATGATTCTCAATGCTAATGATGAGTATGAGACTGGAGATGATGTTGATCCCAATGAGGAGGATGCATATGATGATGATGATGGTCCTATTGATGCTTTTGCTACAAATTATCCAACTATAGTTTGCACCAAAACATTGAGTATTGTTCCTAGCAATGATGAGAGCCAAAGATGCAATTTGTTTCAAACCAAGGCAATTGTTGGTCCAAACATGGCTTGCAAGGTGATCATTGATGGAGGGAGTTGCAGAAATTTAGCGAGCAAGGATTTATGTGCAAAGCTAAGGTTGAGATATATTCCACATCCACACCCATATTATATTCAATGGCTCAATGACAAGGAGGAAATAAGAGTATGCCAAATTGTGAGAGTGGAGTTCCAAATTGGACCATACAAGGATACTATTGAGTGTGATGTGGTTCCAATGTCAGTTTGCCATCTATTGCTTGGAAGACCATGGCAATTTGATAGAAAAGTGCTACACAATGGGAGAGAAAACACTTATCAATTGAATTGGAACAATAAGGATATCATATTGAGGCCTATGACACCCCAACAAATAGTGAATGAGTCAAGACAGAAAGTTGAAGTGAATCTAGAGAAAGATAGAGAGAGGGAAAATAAGAGTGAAAACACAACTTATGTGGGTGAAAACAAGCCTAGGCCGAGTGACAAAAGTAAGGGAGTGAGCCTTTTGACAATGTTAGCCACCAAAGAAGACTTGAGAGAGTTTGCAGATGATCCTAGCCTAGTACCTATAGTGCTCATGCACAAGGGGGAAATTTTAGTTTCTAATGACATGACTCCTCTTTCTATTGGTGTTTCTAATGTTTTGCAGGAATTTGATGATATTTTTCCAGAATAAGTACCCTCGGGATTACCACCATTGAGAGGGATTGAGCATCAAATTGATTTAATTCCTGGATCTTCATTACCAAACCTAGCTCCCTATAGGACAAATCCCCAAGAGACAAAGGAAATTCAGAAACAAGTAGAAGATCTTCTTGATAAACGTTACATTCGAATTAGCTTATCTCCTTGTGTTGTTCCTGTTATTTTGTTTCCTAAGAAAGATGGTACTTGGCGCATGTGTAGATTGTAGAGCAATTAACAATATCACTATTCGTTATCGTCATCCTATACCACGTTTGGAAGACATGTTAGATGAATTAAGTGGTAGTGCTATTTTCTCTAAAATTGATTTGCGTAGTGGTTACCATCAAATAAGAATGAAAGAAGGGGATGAGTGAAAAACAGACTTTAAAACAAAATTTGCTTTATATGAGTGGTTAGTAATGCCTTTTGGATTAACTAATGCACCTAGTACTTTCATGAGATTAATGAACCATGTTTAGAGACATTTTATTGGCAAATTTGTGGTTGTTTACTTTGATGATATTCTCATATATAGCCACAATGAAGATGAACACATTGATCATATTAGACAAGTATTGCATGTGCTAAGAGAAAATAAATTGTATGGAAATTTAGAGAAGTGCACTTTTTGAAAAGATAAGGTCATATTTCTTGGTTATGTTGTCTCTAAACACGGGATATAAGTGGATGAATCTAAAATCGAAGCAATTAAAAATTGGCCAATTCCCATGAATGTGAGTCAAGTAAGAAGTTTTAATGGATTAGCTGGATTTTATAGAAGATTTGTGAAAGATTTTAGTACTATTGCTGCCCCTTTAAATGATTTGACTAAGAAAGGTGTAAATTTCGAGTGGGGGTTGCTCAAGATATTGCTTTTGATACTTTGAAAAATAAGTTGATTTCGGCCCCATTATTGATGCTACCTAATTTTAATAAACAATTTGAGATTGAATGTGATGCTAGTGGCATAGGTATTGGAGGAGTGTTAATGCAAGATAAGAAACCAATTGCTTATTTTTCTGAAAAATTACATGGATCACAACTTAATTATCTGTCTATGATAAAGAATTGTATGCACTTGTTAGAGTTCTTGAGGTTTGCAAACATTATTTGTGGCCTAAGGAATTTATTATACATTCTGATCATGAGGCATTGAAATTTTTAAAGAATCAATCTAATCTTAATAAAAGACATGCCAAATGGGTAGAATTTATTGAATCTTTCCCATACATTATTAAACACAAGAAGGGATTATATAATGTGGTAGCTGATGCTTTGTCTAGGAAAAATATGCTACTCACTAAATTGGATGTGCAAGTTTCGGGTTTAGAGGAATTAACACCACTATATGCTCAAGATAAAGAATTTTCTACACCCTATAGTAAATGTTCTAATGTAAAGGCTTGGGATAAATATCATATACATGATGGATTTTTGTTTAGAGCTAACAAACTATGTATTCCCGAGTGTTCTTTGCGTTTGATGTTATTACAGGAATCTCATAGTGGTGGATTGATGGGTCACTTTGGACGAGAGAAAACATTGCTTATGTTGGCTGAAAAAATTTATTGGGCACATATGAGGAGAGATGTCTATAGATTTGTGCAAAGGTGTATCACTTGCAACAAAGCCAAGTCCAAATTGAAGCCCCACGGATTATATACTCCATTGCCTACACCAACTACACCATGGGAAGATATAAGCATGAATTTTGTGTTAGGCTTGCCAAGGACAAAAAGGGGACATGATTCAATTTTTGTGGTGGTGGATAGATTCTACAAGATGTCACACTTCATTGCTTGCCACAAAAGTGATGATGCTTCCCACATTGCTACTCTCTTTTTCAAGGAGATAGTAAGACTACATGGAGTACCAAGGACAATTGTTTCGGATAGAGATGTGAAATTCATGAGCTACTTTTGGAAGACACTATGGTGGAAGCTTGGAACCAAATTGTTATTTTCCACAACATGCCACCCCCAAGCAGATGGACAAACGGAGGTGGTGAATAGAACCTTGTCCACGTTATTGAGAGCTATGATCAAGAAGAATTTGAAGGGGTGGGAGGATTGTTTGCCACATGTGGAGTTTGCCACATGTGGAGTTTGCCTACAATAGAGCTGTGCATTCAACTACTCAATTATGTCCTTTTGAGGTGGTTTATGGAGTCAAGCCTACTACACCACTTGATCTATTACCACTTTCTATTCAAGAGAGAACCAACATGGAGGCATCAAAGAGAGCTGATTTTGTGAAGAATATACATGAGAAGACAATGGATGCCATAGAGAAGAAAGGGAAGGATATTGCTCAAAGGAGAAATAAGAAAAGAAGAGAGGTTATTTTTCAAGAAGGAGATTTGGTATGGGTACACTTTCGAAAGGATAGGTTCCCTAAGCTAAGGAAATCAAAATTATTGCCAAGAGGTGCTGGTCCTTACAAAGTGGTTGCAAAAATCAATGATAATGCTTACAAGATATATCTCCCAATTGATGAATTTGGAGTGAGCAATTATTTCAATGTTTCGGATTTAACACCATATCATGGAGAGAACCTTGATGTGGACATCAAGGCTTTTCAAGAGGGGGAGGATGATGAGGACATCCCTAGTACATTTCCACTTAAACAAGATGAAGTAAGACTTGGACCAATGACAAGATCAAGGACCAAGCTATTAGAGAAACAGGTGAATTCACTCCTTATTGATTATGCTATTTATAATTATGAGAATTTTATACTACCTAAGTATATGCATTTATGTATGATTAGGTTTATTGATAACACAAACATGATGGAGGAGATCAATCAAGAGGAGCTAGAAGACATTTATACAAGTGGTGAAACCAAAGGAGCCATGGTGAAAACAATGCTCCAAGATGGTGAAAACAATTAATAACAATTGTTACTTCAATGAAAAAAATTGTTATTCATCAAGACAAGGGGATAGGCGCCTCCACCAAGTCAAATGCGCCATAGAAAATCCTATCTCGAATAGGTATGGTTTGTATACCATATTTGGCCGAATCCCTTAATGGTGGATCAGTTTGTATCTCTCTTTGAGTCATAGTTGGACTCCTAGTCCTAGTAGGAGGAGGGGACTTGCGCAAGGAGCCCCTTGTGGCTGCACCCTCCACCTATATATGTCCACCACCTGCATGTGGTTTAGGTAGAACAAGTTTAAACCAAAACCAACAAACCCTAGCCTTGAGATTGTATTGCTGCTAAGCATTCATCTTAAAGTTTACCCTTGCAAAGTTGCGTGATATCTTGTTATTCCATCTGGGAATAGGGGGATACAGGACCACTTGTGATCTTTGATTACTTGTGCAAGAGTGTGTAGTTAAGAATATCCAAAGAGCTAGATTTTTTGCATTGGCAACAGGGATCTGCTAAGTGAGAGGTCTCAGTGTAGCACTAGTTGTCCACATATCAGAAAAATACAAAAAGAGAGAGAAGCTCGTTGAGAAGATTGTGCCACCCCATATCATCCAAGCAACTCGCGGATCTCGGCGTCGTTTAGGTCGGTAGGCACGTCCTCCAGCCAACCCCCAGCAAGCCCCTCTCGAACCATTTTAGTCGATCCGACCCTCTTGGACACTTTGGACAGGAGGTTTGGATCCAAGTCATTAATGCGTCGACTATCCAGCCACCTATCCGTCCAGAAGAGCGTGGAAGCACCATCTCCTAGAACTGACATGGTCGGCCTCAAACAACGCTTTTGCTTCCCTCGGCACTTGGATATTGAATTCCTTCCAAGGCTTGAAAGCGTCCGTACGATTGAGCTGTAGCCTCCTCGCCCTTAGAGCCAGGTTCATCTTCCGCAGGTTTGGCACCCCATGCCCCCTAGGGTCTTAGGCATGCAGACGTGGCCCATGCGACGAGGCAGCGTCCTCCACAAACGTCCTTGCGTCCCTTCCACAAGGATCTTGTTTATATCGGCTAGTGTTTTCATAGGAAAATCGAGAGACAGAAAATAGACATGGCTGATAAAGTTGGTTTGATCAACTCCAGCCCTCCCCCCCTCCCCGATTCAGGAGGCCCGCCTGCCAACCGGGTAGGTACCCCGTAATAGCGTCCACCAGATATTGGAGCTGCTCAGCCGAGGGCTTCCTGAGAGCCAAGGGAAGGCCTAGATAGCCCAGGGGGAAAGGCGAGATCTGACAACGCAGCTCTCTTGCGACCAATTCCGCTTCCTCGCCACCACAGCGGATCAGGTGCGCTGAGCATTTACCCAAATTTGTATGTAGACCGGAAGCCGCCCCGAAATCTTCCAAAAGCATGGAGAAAACCTTCAATTTCTGAGTTAGAATAAGACTTCACCTTACCGTGTCTGTGCAACTTCTGCACCGCGGTATTCATGATCTACCTCCTAAATCAAAATCAAGTACTCTTGTTCAGTTGCAAGACAAAAATAACAAACAACATTAGGAAAACCAAAAGGCACAAACTAAAGGAAAATTTATCAGTTTCCTAGAGGAAAAATTGCGCAATCACTGATGGCCTACAGAAGAGCAAAAATAGCGAGTAAAAGTAAATTTAACGGGATTGTTTTCTTAGGGCATCTCCAGTCGCCCCCCCCCAGCCCCCCAGGCGGCCTTTTTAGCGCCAAAAGCGGCGAATAGCGTCGTTTTCGCACCAGCCGCCCCCCCAGAAGCCCAAATAGCGCCGAAACGGCGCCAATTCGCGCCGTGGCACCCAGGAGAAACCCAGCCCGTTGGGTTCGGCTTGGGGGGCGAAAATGCGATGCAGCCCACGCGGGCCAGCTCTGTCAGTGACGCGTCGGAAAACCGCGGGAACAGAAACCCCCGTCCCGTGATCTTCTTCTAGGCTCCCGCGTCGGTCAAAGGCTGCCGGCGTTTATGGCGTGGCGGCCGTCCAGTGCATGCGCCCGTTCAAAGGCTGCCGGAGTAATGGCGTGGCGGGCGGCAGCGAGGAGACGTGGCGCAGTAAATGCCCGACAGGCTACAAAAAAAACCTCGCCGCTCGCCGCTCTCCCCATTCTTCCTCCTCGCCGCTCTCCCCGTCTTTCCTCCTCGGCGCTCTCCCTACCCCGTGCTTTCTTCCCGCCATGGCGAACTACGACGATGACGCCGCCGCCACCTCCGCAGGAACGAAGCCTGGTCTCTGTATCGGGCGGGCTATCCGTGCCCGCCGACATGCGCCTCCCGAGCGCCGCCGGCGGGCAACCGCGCTGGCACCTCAGCGTCGGTGGGGTCCCCGTGCCCCCAATCCCCTCCATCGACGCTAAATTCCGGCAAGCCATCGCCGAAGTCCATCGAGGACTGCCGACGGACGAGTCCGCGCGGCCCCGCGCGGCCAGAATGCGTTCTGGTGGCAGGAACTGCAGCGCCGCCACGACGCAGACCTCGCCGCCGAGGGAAACAATGGCCCTGTCGAGGGCCGCGCCAACAGCACTGGCCGCAAGTGGTGGTGGGGAGGCCAGCACCGCACCCTCGAGTGGGTGCTGGACTACATCGATGCCGGCAACGAGCCCCGCCTGCAGATGCCGCCCCGCCCGCACCCCTCGTGGGCACCGCAGCGGATGGGTGGGTCGTCGTCGGCCACCTCGAGCTCTTTCGGCGCCCAATCCCTTTCCCTCACCCCTCCCATTCTCAACTCCGGGGCCCCTGCCCCCAGGCGCAGCGGCGGCGCCCTGCGCATCGGCGAGCCGCGCCAGCGACACGACGCGGACTTCGACCGCGTCGTGCGCCCGAAAACGGAGGTGGAGGAGGAGGACGACGAGTGGCCGGACCTGAAGGCCACGGAGGAGCTCTCGCGCAACACCCTCCAGCCGGTCGCCAACGACGTCGCCGCCGACTGGAGTCTGCGCGACAGCACCGAGGAGGAGCTGGAGCTCCAGCGCCGTCTCCTCGCCGAGGCCGAGCAGCGGAAGGCGCAGCGCGAGCAGGAAGCTGCCGCCAATGCGACCCGCCGCCGCGTCCCTCTCCCTCCGCAGACGAGGGAGGTGCCCTACGTCGTCCTCGACCCCGATAGCGACGAAGAAGCCGAGCTCCAGCGCGCCCTTCGGTGAGCAGGTGGGGCGACGCCGGCGCAGGGCCGAGCAACCCGCACTGCCGCGATCCCGGCGAAGTAACGAGCAGGCGGGACGCCGACGGCTCGGACGACGACGACGACTGCGACTACAGCCAGGCGATCGCGACGAGACTTGGCCTGCAGTAGCCGTAGAGGATTTGCGCCGAATTTACTGTTTTTTAGTTAAATTCTTGTCGAACTTTATGGACTTTCGTCGAATTTATAAAATTGCGTCGAATTTAGTTTTTGAATTACTTTGGGCCTACTGTTGGGCTGGGGGACGACTGGGAACCTTGCCCCCCCAGGTTTCAGATTAGCGCAGTTTGACGCTGCGGCGGCTCCAAAACGGCGGCGTTTTGGACCCCAGGGGGACGACACGGCTGGAGATGCCCTTAGGAGAATTTTGGATTGTATAGCCACGTGTAGTTCGACCAGCCACGGATCCTCGCCCGCGCTCACGGACTGGCGAGGCCGTTGTGGCCCTAACTGCCTCGTCGCGCTCAAGATCATGCTCGCCCGCGGCTTTCATCCTTCGTGGCCAGCTCCTCATGGCCTCACTGCCCTTGTCCAGCATCCTGCCTCTAGCAGCAACCTGCTCACCGCCTGCCCGCTCAGTCGTTCCTTTTCTGCCGCCTCCTGGGTCTGCTCACCTCCTCGGCTCCTCGAGGTCATCCTCCTTTTGCCGGACCCCTCCTGCGACGCCGAGCAGCTCATCCCGCTGCCCAATCCCCGCATCAATTCATCTCCTCGAGTCATCGCCGCCCCTTTCCTGGCCAAGGCCCTCATGTGGGAAGCCGTTCGGCTCGCCCAAGAGGATCGCATCACGCTCGACCAGGCAGAGGCGGTGGAGGTTTGGACTAAGTACCTATTCAAGAACTAACTAATTTTGCTAAGAGCTTGAGACATTAGTGATAGTACCTTCTTTAGATGCGGTTACTTGCTCCATTTAATGGACACCATCATTGGAATCCCATTAAATTTGTCACTGACTCCTTGTGGTATCTTAGCACAAAAATCTCCAAATAAACTGTACACTACAAAACAGAAACCGATGAAACAACTTATGCATAGTGATATTTTTGGGAAGTTACAAATGAAGAACGACAAACAGGAGTAGCTGTATAAGCAGAGGTGACTTTAAAATTAGGAGGTGCAGGAGAAAGACTACACAAATGAGAACTAACATGATCAAGAGTTTTATCCAAACTGCTAACAAACTTCTATGTAGCGTATTGAACTTTCAGATGGCATACTACAAAGGCTCTATTAGGGCCAAAGCGGTGAAAATAAAACTTGCCGGCTGAATTTCTTGAAAAAAAAAGGTCAAAAGATGAGTAAAAAACACTTAACTATTAGCATTAGCAAGAACCAAGAAATTACATGTGTGTAATAATTGAAGAGAAATAAAGGGTCACTATAATATGAGAAATTTCCCAAGCACATTTACGTACTCCCTCTGGTCCTAATTAAGTGTCACTACTTATAGTATTTGCACTGGGTTAGTTCATTCTCCACGTCATTTAATTCGGATCGGAGGGAGTATGAAAAGTGCTAGCCAAAAGGACATGACATGAGTCCACATGTAGCTTAAATGATTCACCATGTACAATTAATAAGAAAACCAATTTACTCCAGGTGTATCCGATCCGGTATGCATGATTCTTTTTTTTTTTTCTAGGTTCCATCAGAGCTAGTGTCATACACATGCACGTTATGTACTGAATTCCTAGACTGTTTCTGCAGAGCGATAAATACTGGGTACATAATCCTGTTACGTATAGGATTCCAAGCACAGAGATTTCTTTTGTAGGGCAGCAGGCAGGGGAACGAGATCCTCTAACGTACTGGGAAGTACTGCAGAGGGACGTTGACGATTTTGGTCCGTTCGTTGCTAATCGGGCGGCAGCAGCTCGAACGCGCAGGGAAGCAGGGCAGGGAAAGCAGCGAGCAGGCCCAGAGCCCATACCAAGCAACAGGAGAGGAAAAGGGCGCGCTCCCTGCTCTGGAAAAGGCGCGAGGAGACAGAAAATAGGCGCGAGAGGAAACAGAAAAAAGACGCGAGAAGGCTATCGACTTAGGCTCAAAATAAAATTTATAGTACATAGTCAGAAACACTTCCAGCCTAAGGAAGATTTTTTCCAACAATCTTTTACCCCAAGCAAGATTATATTCAATAGTCTTTGAATGCCACCGTTTAGTGAATGTTGTATTGATTTCTCTCTACATACATGAAGTTGTATTTCCTCAATTGTGGTCTGCTCCCAGGTTTGAGAAGCTCCGGTGCATAGTCAATGGAAGAAGAAATAGAGATGGCAGAAAAGATTAACACAACGCATGATCATCCTGATTCCAATCGGTAATTTTCATATCCCACACTTTGGCATGAGATATCTAAGTACCCCTCCCCTTCCCCCACTAATTTTATTCTACACTGCAGGGTTGTACTACCTGGTATGGTACCTCATGTTGGCATGGAATTTAGAAATTCAGATGATGCTTGGGCATTTTGGCTGAACTATAGTGGGCAGAAAGGATTTGATGTTAGGAAAAGGTATACAAACAGAAGGCCAACTGATTTTTCTAAGCTAGAGCGTGGATTTTTGTTTTTTTCTTGTTGAGAATAGCTGGAGCGTGCACTTGGCTCTCTCTCCCTTCGTTGGACTGGGCTTTGGCCTTTGGGTCGACCGGTTCGATGCGTTTCCAGCAGTTCGAGCTGCTGCCGTCGGATGGGAAATGAGCGAACCATAGTCCTCAACGTCCCTCTGCAGTAGTTTGCTCTACGTTAGAGGATCTCGTTCCGCACGCAGCTAGTAGTAGTATAACCCAATGCACAGGTAATGCAAATAGATTCATGGACTCCGTCCGTTCCGTTTTTATTGACACGGAGAGAGAATGGAGGAAGTACATACAGATCTGTAACACAAATGGCGACAAGAAGCATTTGTGTTATATAGAAGCATAAGGAGCATCTGTTTCTTCTTTTTCAATCAAGAAAACTGCACTGCATTTGCTTCTGTTCTGTCCAGCTTCGCTGGCACAAATTAAAGCCCGAGATAAAATGCAAAATTGAAAATTATAAAAATTTATTTATTGTTTGGCCGGATTTAATTGGCCAAGACTTTGATCGCATCTGTTTGGTTGCCGGGTATGTTGTCGGTTGCATAGTGCAAAAAATGATCAACATATGACCGTGAAGCCATTTGAGGGTCGCCACTGGGAGTGCTGGATATGTTGTTGGTTGCAAATTGTGAAAATTGATCGACATATGATAATGATCGGGAGGCCGTTTGGGGGGTCGCCACTTGGAGCAGCACCCCCAATTGCACTAATTTGGGGTGCCAGTGGAGATACTCTAAACAATGAGAACATTTAGACGGAAAAAAATCTAAACAACAAGACTTGTTTAGCCTGCTTAGGTGCCTTTCAATCACCTTTTGCTGCCAGTACTGGAGTACCTGATAAACAGAGGTCCAGCCTGGAAAGGGAAAGTTGGGACTGTTTCATACTCCCTTCATTCAGAAATCAGAATCAGATGACGCGGTGGCTTTTTTCCGAAATGGTCCTCTCGCTTATTCCGACCAAACCCGTGGTCCTTGACACAGCCACACGACTCTGCTCTTCTTGCTCGACCACCGCACCTCGCCGTCCGGCATCGGCCTCCACGCCGGGCATGCCGCCCCGATCTACGCCGCCCACCCCTTCCCGGTCCGCGTCGCCGTATTCTCCATTCCCCGCCCACATCGCCTTGCTCCCCTCGCCCCGCCCACGCCTCCCTCCTCCAACCAACGCCTCAAAAGAATCCCCTTTTCTGCGACCACCCTGTAAAGCGCGCGATTTGCCGGCTCCGGCGGGGGCGCTGGTGCCCTGGATACCGGAGAAAAACTCTCCGCCGACCACCCTACGTTGGCGCTCATGGTGGTCGCGACGTGCAGCGGTGCAGGCAGAGTACGGACTAGGGCGGGCCGTGACGGTGGCAGCGACGAAAGCGAGCGGGTGGAGCTTGGGGCGGTGGTCTGCAATTATGGTATAAGAACTGTTAAACGGGATAAGATGTTGAAGTATGCAATTATGGTTAATCATTGAAATGTTTATGAGTACTTGCTGATCAATACTTTCAAATATGAGAACTGTAATACTCCTTGAACCATTGAGATGCTGCTGCTACTAGATGCTGCTGCTAGCTGCTGTTTCGACCACAGTTGTTGTGAAAACCTTTAGGCTAGATGCACTATAACACAACACTGACCACTAGTTAGAATACGTTCCAACTTTGTAATTTAGCTATCAGAAGGACTAGCTTGATTCAGATTCCTCAGGATGCTTTGATGTGCAGTGAAAAGTTTCCTGTAAAGCAGATATGAGTTTGAAGTCACTGAGACACAAACAAGTATAAAGTGTCTCTTTTTTTCTTTATTCACTTATTCCAGGATAACGTTGGGGTATATGAACTGACTGTTTATTCTGAGAATTGTCACAGAATGTCAACCAGAGATGGTTTATTGCTCTTTGTATGCAAATGAGACTAGAAAATGCTAATTCGGTATGCCCAGGTTAGCTGATAGGAATTGCCATTTAGGAAGATATTTTGATCAACGAAACCAGGCAAGGTCTTGTAGTGGCAACTCCACTTTCATGTCTCATTTGTACCTTGCAACAAGTAGATATATGCATGCTAGCCTGCAGAATGTGTGACATTTAAGTTGCATTCCTTTTACTTTTGAAGAGGTTAATATGCCCAGGTTAGCTGATAGGAATTGCCATTTAGGGAGATACAGTATTATCGAATTACAATAGCAAGGGATTTTAATTCACTACCTTGCCCAGGTTACTGTTGAAGAGGTTAATATTCCTTTTACTGCCATTTAGAAAGATACAGTATTATCGAATTACAATAGCAAGTAATTTTAATTCACTGCCCAGGTTACTTTTGAAGAGGTTAATGTTCCTTTTGCTTCTGGTAGCCTATATTGGTGCACTAAACTTCAGGTTTGCTTCTGATTTGTTCCAGGTATTGCCATCTAGGAAGATACAGTATTATCGAATTACAATAGCAAGGAAATTTAATTCACTGCCTTGCCAAATGCAGTCACTATGAGAACTGGTACTCACTCCTTGATCAAAAGTTTGCTTCTGATTTGTTCCTGGTATTTCCAATATGGTCTTGTATCTGCACCTTATTGAAAGAGAAACATGCAGGGGAGCAGCAGCAGCAGCACAAGCTCAACCGGCTGCAGAGCAGAAGCAGCACAAACGATCCACCTGGGAGACGCTTCAGTGGCGGCACCGCCGGTTTTTGGTCATCGGAGGAGCTCTGATTTCCACCAGCAGAGCACAAGGTTGCAGACTGGGGCGGCAATCTCCAGGGCCGGTGAGGTGCTGGACAGCTGCGGCCTGGGGCCGCGACGTGCCGAGGCAGCTGCGACCTGGGGCGGCGAGGTCCCAAGGCAGAAGCGGCCTGGAGCTCAACTGCGGCGACGATCCCGGCGGAGAAGGCCCATCGAGGACGCTCGAGCTGGAGCTCTTGGCAGACGCGCGGCGCAGGTGCTAGGCACAGGGCAGAGGAAGTAGAGGGTGCAGGGCAAGATGGAAGCGCCTATGTGGATGGAAGCGCCGGTTCCACCCCACGCCGGAGCGGCCTTGATCTCCCGTGGGGACAGAATCTAGGAACAGGGAGCCATGCGGGAACGGGAACGGCACGGCCTTATTCCCCGCCGCTGGAACCGCCCTTTCTCGAGGAAGACCAGCGCCGGCGAGTCAGAGCTGGATTGCTCGACGGGGAGGAGAAGGACGACCACAGATTTCAAATCGATGACCCGATCTGTAATTCGGAATGTACAAAGGAGTCTTTTGTAAAAAAAACATATGTGCTATGGCCGCGTCATCTAAATCTGAACGGAGGGGGTAGTACGGTACCATTTAGTAGGCTTTCACCAGCCATAATGGATATTGTTTTATAAGCAGTGGACTTAGTTAATTGCTATTGATGCCAAGGTCCACGATTGCTAACTTCACCATGTTATCGCAACAATCATCTCTGAGCTAATATCCACAACGCACACAGGTTTTATAGGCAAGGCAAGAAGATGGTACTGGACTATCTACCACTAAATCTAACAGCAAGTTAGTTTTCCCTTGGCTTAACACCATAGCTGCGATCAGGTATGCCAAAAAATCTAACAGTATGTTACCGAGAATGGTCTTCTGTGTCACTCGCTCCACTCACTCAGGGTTGGCCTTATGTTTCTTCAAGTGCTCCTTGTTCTTATTGGTGTCACGGCGCTCCCGCTTCAGGCCCTTTGCGTCGCTTGCCAAGGCCTTTTTTTTGCCATCTTTCAGTCAGCCACAACAAAAACCAAAGACCAAAGGCCCACATTCAGAGACACAGAACGACCCAAGTGCCCTGAGAACTACAGAGTACTAGTTAACTGGGATATTAAAATATTATTACTCTGTAACAAGGGACCGTCTTCCCATTGAGCTCCACACAATATCTAAAGCAGGGGTAACATCACATTACATGGAAACTAACTCTCCGGGTGCAAGGGACCATCAATTAGCCAGGCTTCTTTCCTGGATCGAACTGCCCACCGAACTTCCGGGACTCGTTTCCAGTCCCACTGGGCTCTGCAGCCTGTTAAAGTCTTCGTTAGGCACAATTCAAAATGAAAAGAAAATAACTTTAACAGTTGCCACCAAGAGAGAAAAATGATAGTCAAAGCAATTCTAGGTAAAAAAACTAAACCAAGTTTCAAAAGAATAAGTGCAATGATAAGTTGCAATGGTAGTCACGGCAAATTCTAGGTAAAAACTAAACCAAGTTTCAAAAGAACCAAGTGCAATGATAGGTTGCAACAAAGTCTAGGTGAAACACACCTTTCCTGCTTCCGTTCTAATTGAGAGCTTCGAACCAAGTGCTTTCTTGGTACAGCCTCGGGCTCGACAATCAGAAGGACCTTCTGGCCCTGCATAAGCAACCCAGTCCTCCTTCTCTCTTGGATGAAGAGCATGAACTTCCCTGCCAAAAGTAACTATATATCAAACGATATTCGGTAACACGGTAACAAGAATTAGTAAATGATAGCTAAATTGTACTCCCTACGTCTCAAATTAAGTGTCACAAAAAATGGACAAAAATAGATGTATCTAACACTACGGACTCCTTTGATCATAGAATAGGAAAAATATACGAATAGGAAACTTGTAGGAGTGGGATGGCATGGCTAAATGAATCCTATGAGAAGAGCAATTTTCTTTAATTCTGTGAAGAAATTTTGTTCTTTTCCTATACGATTTGTACTACAAGATTCATATGGGAATATTTCCTATAGGATGTGATCCTATGAATCAAACAAGCAATATAGAAAAAAATCCATATAGGATTCAATCCTACAAAAATCCTATGCCATTCCTATGAATCAAAGAGGCCCTGAAACATGTCTAGATATCCACTTTTGCGAGACTTAATATGAGACGGAGGGAGTAATATTAGGCAAACCCTGAAACCTCATTTGAGAGGTACCTCACTGACAGATATAAGAGTAGTTAAAATATGATAGGTTCTACCAGGATTATGAAAAAATCACCAACACCATGCTATATAAGAAGACTAAATTGCCCTTAGTCATTCATGTTACCAACATCTAACCCAATGGCCAAAACACTTCTGGTAAAAGCTGTCTACAAGAGCATTATCTCAACTAAGTAAAGAGATATGTAGCACAGAGTCAGAGACCAAGCAGTACAAGAGCATTATCGAAAGAAAATGTATGCCATACATATGACTAAAATAAAACAAACAGAATTTCAGTTGTTACCCGCCAATAACAATTTCTGACTTCTTTGTATTATACACACGCTGAAGGACAGTTTTTCTTGGAGAGCTGCAAATAAGGAGGCGCTATTAGCTTACCTAATATAATCACAATTGAGAATGTAACTTAAAAAGATGGGAGTACAACTACCTTCCACTCTCAGAAGACATAGGCGATGTTTCCTCTATTGTGAATAATGAGCTATGATTGGTAACATCATATACTACATCATTTTCACGCAGAAATCGGATCTCTCTTCTCATGTACCTAATATTACGGAAGACGGAAAAACATCAATAGTAATGAAGATAAAATTTAGTTCTGATATGAAATAAGAATCTAAATCTTACAGTCCGGAATCATCGAAAAGTTCTTGGATCTCGTCATGTGTCACTGAAATATCGAAGCCTCCTTTGGGTACAATCAGAACTCTGTGTTTCTGTCACACAAAAAAACTAGTCAAATAATTTCATGCTAAAACATATAGTATCTAATCTTGTTAACTGAGCTCTCTTTTACCTCCTTAGACATGCTCCTTTGGCAATTTTTGTTTTCGATAACTGCAGATGATAGTTCTCCTTTTAAAATCTGAAAACAAAATAGTTGAGCTTAGCGGAAATGGCAGACACTAGCAAAGAACAGACAGTAACAACACAAAATATATAAATGAAAAAATCGCAACCTCACGGTAGTTTACAAAATCGTGCACGAGACATGCATGACTCAATGCACAAACACCAAAAGGCCATGTTAAGTGCGTAACCGGCGTAACCAACAGAGCTACAAGGAACTTCCAAAAACTGAAGAAAAATCTTACATCGAGCCAGATCTTTACCGTAATACAACAGATGAACAGAATATACTGCTTAAATAAATAATCAATCCTACTGAAGTCCTGCCATCACAATCCTACCAAGACCAGCAATTTGGAAGCATGATTTATTGCACAAGAAACATACACACGCCAACTCCAACAAATATATTTACTCAATTCTAGAAGAAGACAAATCAGATCAAAACTCATGTCACGAAATATCAAACATAACAGATCAGAAGTCTTATGCATTTGAAAAGATAATTCACATAGATATAAGTGACCTGTTCCCTGTAGGTATGCTCTTCAATGGTTCCACAAGTCATCAGCCGGTATACAATTACATTCTTCTTTTGGCCTAATCGATATGCACGATCGACACTTTGGTTGTCGGTGCTTTACACATAGCAAACACCAAAATAAGATGCATGCAATATTATAAAATTCAATTCAGAGACAAATTTCCGTAACTTCCTATACCTCGGGTTCTTTGCAGGATCAAGAAGTATGACCCTAGTGGCCCTTGTGAGGTTCAGACCAACACCACCGACGTATGTGGTCAGCAAGAAAATCCGAGCATTTTTATACCGATTGTCAGGAGGTGTCTTTGTTTTGTTATTTTCAAAAACTTGGATCATTTCGTCTCGGTCTTTCTGTGGCGTGTCACCATCCATGCGCATAAGCTGATCCTTGGTGAGGTTTAAAGCGTCCAGTAGTGCCCCCTGATATTAGAAAAATACAATTAGAATTGGTGTGCCTCGTGGAACAATTTCTAAAGATCCCCAAGGCGCCAGGGATTTTGAACCCTGTAGGTACAAATGACGGATAGAACAGAATATCAACAGGGGCCCATGGAATTTAACTAACGTAGGTACAAAATTTTCAAAGACAATGTCATTTAGACATCACTGACTTCATAAGAAATACTCCCTCCGTCCTAAAGTAGGTGTCATAGATTTATCAAAATATGGATGTATCTAGACATAATTTATTGTATAGATACATCCATATTTTGACAAATCCACGACAGCTAATTTGGGACGGAGGGAGTACTATATTGAGAACAGAAGAAAGGCAACGGAAATAAGTAATTATCAACAATCAAGCAGTGCTAGATTTTGCCTATAGATCAATAACTCAAAGGTGAGCAGTGTAACATAAGTAACAGGAAAGAAGTGTAACCGACTTTTGACTCCAGAATTAAACTAGCCAGATTTCATAATCACCAATGAATCCAAAATAGAAGCTCAAACTAGTAAAAAGAAGTATTCTAAACAGCAAGGGAAAGTAAGGCCTAAAGCATGTTTCGTATCCAACTAAACAGTCACTCAAAATTGACATTAGGAGACACAGAATTTAGACTACAGTCATGGATATGGAATTCAATTATAGTTGTACAAATATTTTAATCCCTTTCACATGAATAGCCACCAGTCGACAACAAGCATATACCCAAATATTTCAAAACATGAGCATTTATATATATATAACAAGTTGAAGGACCAACCTCAACAATTTTGAGCATTGGCCGGGACTGGGAGAAGATGAGTATTTTATGATCTTTTGAAAGCAGCTCTTTCTACAAAGAAAAAAGGATATGTTAACTCTAAATAGTGACAACTAACAAGTTTGCGAATTCAACTTATAAGAAAGTTCAATGAAGTACCACTAAGTAAAGCAAGAAAATAATCTTGCATGACGACTGGATATTTTCTTCAACAGGAATCAACTGCAATAGTCGCTCAACATATGACGCGGCTAAGCCATTTCTCTCCAAAGATTCACTTTGCTTCAGAATTAATGGGTGGTTGCAGATTTCCCGTGCAACCTTATGTTTCAGAAGAGATCAGAAGAAATTAATCAAACAAACCCAATTTAAAAGATATGGACCCGGATCTAACCTGTGATGCAGCAAGTGCTGCTCCAGATATCTTATAATTAGGGATCCCCACAAATTTCTCAAAAAGTTGCACCTGCATAAATTCATACATACAGAAAGAATAACTTAGATATACGGTTGATATACGTACTTACTTGAGAAGGAGTCATTTTTAACCATATGGTACTTACTTGAGAAGGAGTCATTTTTAACCATACGGTAAACTCTTGCTTCCTAGGCAGGCGCTTACTGACTATTAGAATTTGTTTCGTTCGTCTCAACATGTAGGGGGCTACTAATGCATACAGTTCCTGTGAAAAAAAAAAATGCAATCTCCGTGATCCTATAAGATATACATGATGTAAAATGGATCAATTGCGTGCACTACACATACGGTCCAAAAATTCAAGCCAGACCAAAAATCTAAAAAGCGCAAGGATCAACCTGTGAAAATTTTGAGAACTCTTATTAATTAAGCAGAAGTTTTCACAGCACAATTTCTCAAAGTAACCTCATTATATGTAGAGTCATGGTAATGGTAATTGGTTGATTACCCATAAAAAATTTGAAGAAAAAGTTGTATCCGATCACAAATCGTATAAGAAAAAACAGAGCATGTAATAGTCATGTCATGTTGAGTTGCTACACGGCTGACCTGCCCTTTTTGTGTCTAAGAAACCTGGAATCAATTCTTGGAATATCCTAAAGACACGAAGATGCTAATCTATGTCTGAAAGCTCTGATGTAATAATTCAAAGAAGTTAAATATTAAAATTGTTTCGGTCAGCTCAACAACAAAATGACTGGAAGGAACGAACTGAACAAATGTTCTTATTACAGTAATGCACTTGGCATGGACACATCAGGTGCCATTATAAATTTTCCATACATGAAAATTTTATATATTTGAGAATAACAAAATATAATGAAACATTATCAAACCACACTTTAAGAATATACATGTCTATCGCCAGTTGTCATTTAAACTAAACAAATCTATTGAGTTGAACATGTCACCCAATTTTATATTTAAAACCACAAATCTCAAAGTTACGTCTCTGGACAACATATTATTTCCTCAACACTTCACTACGAAATAAATCTGAAATTGACTTAAGGTTTGTGTCAGTATTTACCTGTGCCACCTTTATTGCAATTCTTATCTGATTGGAGGTGGAATCCTTGTACTTCCCACTTTGTATGGGCTCGGAGAAGTTCTTTCTAAACAAGGTCTCCGAACCAAGCATATGTGGGTGGCATAAGTTGAACAGTGCGTAAAATTCCTGCATGAGTGCAAATACCAATTAATGTCATATTGAGTTGATGAAGCAAACACCTTTAGGGAGATCAATTTTAGGAGTTACCATCAAGTCATTTTGGATAGGCGTTCCGGTCACCACGATTTTGTGAGAACATTCCACGTTGTTCAATACTTTGGATATTCTGGAATCCATGTTCTTCAATCTGTGGCCCTCGTCTAAGAAGATATAAGCCCAGGTGATGCCATCCACAACTAGATCATGGTGATCTCGGACAATTTCGTATGACGTGATCAAAAGGCCTCCTTGCTGTAAAAAAATTGTGATTAGTCGGTACGTCTACATTTTAAGGCTACCTCACTTTAGCTTATATGAGCATTATTCAATTACTAAGCGTCTTAAGTCCAGTTGGGTGTGAAATCCAATGCATAGAAAGTTGGAACTTAACGATCTCAAGAATTTGTCAAATTTCATTAGCTTGATTATAATTACATTTAATGTCGATGTCAAACTGTCAAACGACTACCCTATCGTGGCGACCAAGTCCTTGATAATGCAATCGTTACACCAATACATTATATATATGTAATTCTGAAGCCTTTTTGCTTCACCAAAGAGGCATATCCACATTACCAAATCAATGTGTGCACACTGTGATATGGGCCACATCATGAGGCAACATGCATGCAATGCAACTAAGCAGTAATGAACAACCAAAAATAACAATGCAAAGATATGTAAGATACGTGCAAAAGTAATTGAGTAGATACTGACTACATGATCATCTAAACAGGGTATAAATAAATTACATTAGCACATCAAAATGAGAGAGAATGAGCACAAATGAATTACGCACGTTCATAATATATCGTAGGGCTTGCTGATGAGATTTTAAATTGGCGCTTGTATATCTACAAAAAAAAGAGATATCAATAAAGTAAACAAAAACAACATTATTGTAAGATTTGCATGTGTGCAATGATAAACCTACACTCTCGAAATGCTGCCCAGACCACTTTCAAGAACAGCCTGCTCCCATTGAGCAATAATTGTCCGAGGCACAATCACAAGGGCATGTGTTATCAATTTAGAATGGAATAAACCAACCAGAAATGTAAGAACCTGCGGAGAAGCATTTAAAACTTATAAAGCATGATTGGAGGTTAATGCTTTAAAAAAATGTTAGTTTCGTAATTCACCAGTCGTGTCTTCCCTAACCCCATGTCATCAGCTAAAATGCCACCCTTGCCTTGGCAGTGTAATGACCACAACCATTTCAGTCCCTCGCGCTGGTGAGGGAAAAGATC
Organism: Alopecurus myosuroides; assembly: GCA_028641055.1. Classification (NCBI taxonomy): domain Eukaryota; kingdom Viridiplantae; phylum Streptophyta; class Magnoliopsida; order Poales; family Poaceae; genus Alopecurus; species Alopecurus myosuroides. The sequence goes on from CM054059.1 coordinate 372,849,960, forward strand.
TTCGTATATTTTCAGATCAAGTTCAAAACAGCTTTTTCCATCTTCAGCTTTTATTTTGAAATATCCATCTTTGTTGTTCTTCTTGTCGAGGAGCTGAGTAACATGCAATAAATATCATCACATCAGAATACTACTAATACACTAGTGGTTTAGTTTGGATGGGGGTGGGAGAAGTCAATTTCATGAAAAAACACGTGCAATGTAGGTATTAAATATTGGCAGTAATTAAAATTTCAAGAACATAAAAATCATGTTGCTTTTTGTGGAGCATGAACAAGCAGATCTAAGTACAAATTGTCACAATTAAGGCAAAGCTAATATAGCACTACTATTACAAAAGCAAAAGTTGTGCAATAATTTGTAGTATGACAGTGAGTATTATACAGCTAAATAGTTTGACTTAATAAATCAAGTTAGAAAATGACCTGAATATCCCCATCTGCAATTTTTAACGGGCCTGGCATTTCACCAATATCTGCAAGAGTTGAATAGTTTAAGCCTTCAGAAATCTAAAGCATCACATGTTGCTCCACATGCAAAAAAATCATTGTCTTAAAAATAAAAATAAAGGTAGGACTAGCATGATAATTGGAAAGGGGGACTCTTGATTGAAATGTTGGGAAAAATTTAAAAGATTTACTTTTTTCTTCATGTGTCATTTGTTTATCAGCTCCTTTCAGATTTTTCGACTCAGCATCTACATTGGCAATCCTCAGTGATCTCGTATCCCAATACATATTGATTACTCTTGTCATACCTGTACCCAAATACATAGGAAACAGATCAGCTTGTGCAGTATAAGAACTACTGAAATCTTCTCTCCGGAAATTCAAAAACAGAATTCCTACCAAAGGAGCTAAGGGAGACAAGACTCTTAGAATTGCTCGCTCGAGTTCCGAAATGAGTGCCAAATTCATTTCTTAACATGTCTAGAAAATCAACAGCAACTTTCGATGGGTATAGTTTGCCACACATTGTTCCACAAGCAATCCCTTCTTCAATCGTACAACTGAAAATAGATTTAAGGAATGGCAGCTAGCCCATAATCAGTAACCATGCAGCTCGGACATAATATGCCTATATATTGCACAAGCTCACTGCCCAACTTGACTTGAAAATTGAAAATACTATAAAAATGATACAGTTCAGAGCAATAAGAAAAAAAATAGCATTGGTAAAAATAAAGACAGGATACTGAAGGTGGTATGGGCCTATAGGAACAGATATCTGCGAAGACGTTTCGTTTTGTTGCAGCAACACGCTCATAGCCTCCTTCCTGTGCTTCTCATCTGGGCGGAATTCATCGTCAAAGGTTTGAACGAGAATTTCCGCGTTGGAACAACGGACAATCAAGCTCCAATTGTTTACTTGAAAGTCTGAACTGCTGTACAGTTTTTCTTTTCTCCGAATCGCCGACCCTATTGAAGACGTGACAAAACAAGAAAAATGAGAAATACAGAATTGACCCTATAAAAAAATGCAGTTCAGGCCGAGAAAAGACATGAACTAGGAGAGGCAGAAATGGAAAGACAGTAAGATAGTATACCAAAATTCTGTAGATGACTGTCTTTAGCATTTTTGTATATCTTTTCAAAGTCACTTGCTACCTCTTCAATGAAGAGGCTAGACAACTTTCCAGGGTAATGCTTTCCGCATATCGTCAAATATAGAATCTCTCCACTAAGCATGTACCTATTATACATTAAAAGAATGTATCACAAATTCAGAAGTAAAATTTGTATCAGAATAAATGTTCCGCGTGTGTCCAGAGTACATACCAATGGCAAAAGTAGCCTCGAACAACTGAACCTCGTTTCTTTTTTTTGGCTAACTTTGTCAAATTCTGAATAGCAATAGTTCTTTCCTGGAGAAGACGGGGATCTTGAACTGTGGATCCACTATCCACCAAAATTTTTCCCGACCGATGAGATATTAGAGTTAACTCTACCATATTGCCTACATAGAGTTTAAAGTTAACTCATATTATTCATCATACTATTGAGAATGTTTACTTAAGAGTAACGCGCAGCTGCAATTTGTGTTAACATTTCACAACTTCAACAAATGTGATACCGTATTAATGATAATTGGGATTGGGAGAACATGGAAAATGTATACTACTCCTAGTTATGTTTATTTGATCACACCTAAAGTATCTTGACACAGACGAACAGTACAGAACCCCAATGTTACAGTCGTCCACAGGGCATGTTCTACGGTGTTCAATCTCGGCTCTCCATTTTAAATCCAATGGTCAGAGGTACAAGGCAAGCTAGAGGCACTTCGGACATCACAGCAGCATCGATCTTAATTGTAATGAAATCGGCAATGGTCTTACATCGTGCATAGAGGGGAGGGAGGAGATTAAGACCTGACGGGCGGTGATGAAAACGATGGAAAGTGACGGCCGCTGCAGCGCCGTGATGAAGTATGAGCGGTGAGGAAGCCGATGGAGACTTATGGGCCGCGCCGCGTGGCCGAAGGGAGCAGCGGAAGGGGTGCCCGCTACCGGCTACCCTAACCCTAGCTCCCTACTCCGTGAGAAGGGGGCGGGTGGAGGAGCTCGGGACAGCCTCGGGTACGCGCGGCGAGATGCGAGAGGTCTGGAGTCTGGACCGCGCGGGGAATGCGGCGGCGGCTGGATCCGGGAAAGAGCGCCGTGGCGGATCGGCGCGGCAGGGGCCTCGAATGCTTCAAGCGCTGGGCGGCGGGCGAGACTGCGGGGAACGGGGATGGAAGGCCAGGAGGTGCCTACGGCGTAGTGTAGGGGGCGGGAGGGGGTGTTGGGTCGTGTTTTTTTATTTGCGTTCCAAGGCAGCACGACAGAAAGGGTGTACTCACCCGGTAGCCGGTACCATCTGGGTTGCATTTGCATAGCGTGTTGGATCAGTGAACCAAACTGGAAGGATTCTCTAAGGCTTTAAGCCGGAAGTTCACGGAGTGTTCTCACGCAATTATTATCTAAGGCTTTAAGCCGGGAGTTCACGGAGCGTTCTCACGCAATCTGCCAATATGTGAGTATGCTATGTGGGCCACAGTTGCAGTGTACAACTACCATCGCCGCAGGTGTTGCCCCTTGGAGATAAAAATCATCCTCACACTCAAAAGAAAAAAAACGCACACGTTCCTCTCCCGACTCCATTGAAACTAGGGTTTCGGCCACTTGCCGCCGCCCAGCCAGGCACCGGCGGACGCCGCCACCAGTGCTGTAGCGACCGCATGTCGACGCTCCTTTCCCCCGCAGTCTCGGGAACCATCTCAGCCACCACGCGGACAAGCACGGGGCTAGGGCAGGGCGGAGGCCAAGAACTTCAGCCTACCTCGGGTTATGGACGCGGCGAGCGGGAGCTGGAGGCCCTCAGGCAGCATGGACTATGTGCGGGCGTCGTGAAGGAGCGAACCGGCTCGCCGTCGCCTCCGAGTAAGGGGGCGCGAGGGACGAGGGCGGATGGGGGTTGCCGTTTCTGCTGCAAGTGAAGGGCTACACAAGGCCAGACATTTGACCGCTCCATCAAGGGCTTCAACAAGATCGACCTGGAGCTGTTCTACTCTGTCCAGCTAACTGTATCTTTCTTCTCCTCAGGTACTGTACATCTGTTTCTCTATCTGATCTGCTTGCTGTTAGGCAATGCACTCAATGTGTTTGATAGATTGTTTGCTTACCAAAAGTCAAATCTAATCTGACCTTGGATCCATTGAGGAAGAGAAAGCTTGAGGTGATGCACATGACTAATAACGTTCATACAGGAACACAAATTTACTTCCGATTAGTGAATTCTTCTTTGGAGACGTTTTAATGCAAAATTAGATTAATGTCTCTTTGGGATGAAATGGTGTATTTTCTTTATTTATGTAGCATGCCTCTCTACTGTTTTAGGAAACAATTCATGCCTCTTATTCGAGGCTGAAATAGTGATAGACTGGAATCTATTGCGATGGTTGTCTCTCCGGTTGCAATGTCTCATGAGAATCGTAGATAGGCCATCGTCTTGGGAGGAAGACTTGGCTTTTTGGTGACTTGTTCACAACTTTGGTCCTTGCTACTTGCATATTTATATCTTTTACTTTTCATATATGTAGGGAGTATTCCTTACTTTGCAACGTTATTTCCAACACTTGGTATTGGCGGTCTAGCAATTTTTCAAAGGTACCAGGTCGACGCATGAGTTGTAATTTATATTATTATAAAATAAGCTCTCACCTAGGATTATTGCCTCATTGTTGTTGCTTGTTCTTTGCTAATTAAACCAAACTTTTTAAATATCAGAGATCATATGCATGGATCTACCTATTGTTTTAACAAATGTGGATGCAAGTCTACCTCTCGAAATTCAGTGTGTGTTTAGCTTGAGCTTAAAACTGGTTGGTAATTGTTCTATACAAAGTCTTGCCTGTTTGTTGTCCCAGTAAGAAGATACATATAGTTTAATAGTTATGCTATTGATATGCCAAAGACCACAATTGTGCATTTGTTTTTGTTCTAAATAAATACTTCGACCTGAGTTTCCTTTATCTTTCTTCGCCATTTGTGATGATTTTGTTGCTTTCGGATGCCGGTTCTTATGGAGATGCATAGTGTAGCTATATATGTCACTTTGGTTTGCTGGATGGGAAGTGGTATGCTATACTTTGACAAGAGTGCTTGTTGTGCAGCTGTATAGTGTTAACTGCATATACGATGTGCTTTTTGGTGCACCATCTACTGGCTTATATGTTGATTGCTCGAGAAACAGGAGATTCGGGTTTTCTATGGGCTCTCCTTTTCATGGAGATTCGGGTTATCCATGTGATTTTCTCTCATTTTCAAGGTGTGATGACCGCTGCGATTATGGTTTCTGGTTGTTCGTAGAGTGTAAGAATATACTATGCAGTGATCTAGGGCTCTCTGAATAGCTAATAAATATATGACTAGGTTTTGTATAGTGTTGGTTTAAGCTGATCTGTAACAGGCGTGTTACTGGTTAATTTGCTGCACATTTTTTCTCCAAAAGTTTTTAACAACTAGGATCTTCTAAATGATTAGAGGAGCCTTAGCGGGCTGGCATGCCCTTTGTGCTATTGTTCTGTCTAGGTCACATGTATAGTTTATTATGCGGTGGTGTGCTATTATGCAGCTTGGTGGGACTTATTCAACCGACTAAGCTTATATTATCTATAGCTTTAAGTCGGGTTCTCGGCAAGGTTGCTGAGGCCATATGCCGTCGTCCGAGACTGTTGTGTGGGCCTCTATTATGTCGGTTTGTGAGGTTTGAATGAAGTTGCGACTTCTCTTCCGTCTCGAACCCTCATCTTCATTTCCCATCTCACCTCCCTTGAGGCGGAGTATCGAGCTGGGCAGCAGCGACGCACAGTTGGATGGGGGAAGGCCATGGCATCCTCTCCTCTTTTGGCTCTCTCGTCCCCTTTCTTTCTCAGTGGTGGGTTGGGAACACCAAGGGTTGGCGTCATGGACCTGTGCACCTCCTCTATTGTTCTTCACATAGGCTGATTGGGGTTTGAGGCATCTTTAGGTGGTGGATTGGACAGAGGACTCACCGGCGGCAGATTCTAGGTATCTTCTCCGTTTCCCTTTTTCAGGGGATGATGTATTGTTTAATTGTTTTGTTGGGTTCTCGTAGTCGGGTTTGGCAGGGACGTGGGGTTACGAGCAGCCATGTGTAGTCGCCACCACCATCCCTTCCGTCACCCGACGTCATGGGTGCCGCTACTCTCCTCGGTGGCCGCCGCCTCTCTCCTGCATCGACGTATTTTTTGGTAGCACCCTTTCCACCTCGACCTAGCCCTCAAAGTATTGCCCCAGCCCCACATTTCTCACTCCACTATTTCCCTCCCATGTTGTGCCTTCCGTCCGGATTTAGCCCTACAAGTGTCGCGACTGCCGCCATACTTTGTTAGGACTCAATTTTTGTTTCAATTCACTACCGTGTTGTGATTTGGTAGGTTTCTGCTGAAGTTTTGTTATTACATCTATGCATGTGGTACATGGATAAATAGGTATGAAAGTATTAGAGTAACATAGATATGGATCCAATATTGGGATTTTCTAGCATATTAAATAGTCTATTCGGTGAATTATATTCCCTCTCTACTATTAGTTTTCTCCCTTTGTGCATGCAATTTTCGTTGGATAGGATAGCATCGAGATGGATGCACTAAAGAGCTCTCTATTCTTCTTTTGAGTGGTACATGTTCTTTTGGATGACAATCATAATTGTTATCACATCTGTGCAATATAATTATCTATCAAAGTTGGCATCCTATTATTTCTCAGTGCAATCTGAGAATGTTAGAATGATTGAGTTGGTATGTACAAGTTCCTATAGGAACCGAGTACTTTAGAGAGGAGTAGTGGGTTTGTAGCACCCAAAATTGTTGTGATGTTTGGCCAGAATCTGATAGACAATAATTTATTTTCAAATCTTCAGTTATATACCAATTGAAACAAACTTACCAATCAGCTAATGGTGGTGTTGATAATACGTAGTTTTGAGATTATTATCAGACTAAAGTATTTCTCCCTGTATATGTTAATTTCCTTCTTGCTGTAGGTGATCATTTGTCAACCTATATGGAAGCTCATATCTTCAGCATGATTTTGTTGGAACTATAGATGCTCAGATCTTTAGCATGCTTTAGTCAGAACTATATACAAGTTATAGATTCAGAAAGACCGATGAATAACTAGAGGAAGTTTTACCTTTGGTCTTAAATTATACAGATCAATGAACAAAATTATATCGGTGTTCCACTAAAACTCATGCAAAGTTATGCTATTATTTTTTGCCTTAAAGTATACGGACCAATGAACAAAGTTATACCATTCTTCCATCACAATTCACACAGATGCCATGCTAGGGAGCAATTGGAGTAAGCTTCCCACTTGACGGACATCTTTTATGTTAATGGTCGTCCTTTATTTTGATAAATCTTCGTCGCTGGTAGTACACAAGAAAGGTTTTTTCCATTTGATTTGTATAGTGTTTTTGTCATACGGTACTCATCTTATAGAAGTTTCATGGCTCTCCTGGTATGAAATAACAACTCAATTTAATCTCGAATCTTCATGGTGACTTTCATATATTCGCTGGATACAGATAATGACATCATGATCCTGGAAAAAAGAAAATAATAAATGCGATACATATCTGTATAGCCTGTGCCCCAAGCAACCAAAGGTTCATATGTAGGGGAGGTATGCCTCTTTAGTCGCAGGGATACAGATATCATGAAGCAGATCTGATGTAAGTATGGTCCATAGAACTAACTTAAAGATAATGTTGTAACGTGTTTACTAGAATGTGGATATATGTAGTTTAGAGCTTTTGAATGCACCTTTCCTTGCTAAGGGAGGGAGCAGTATTAGTCTCATCTGGCATTTGATATTTTAGGGTGCTATAGACTAATGTGGTGATGTTATATCTAGGTTTATTTTCTTGTTAGCTAATTTTCTTTACATTAGAAATGTTTCTTGACATCTTCACATAGGTATAGTGAGTGCTCAAGAGACTGTAGCTATTGGTGAGTGAATCTAATTTTTGACTGTTAATTTCGCTTCAGTTTTGCTACATTAATTTTTCTTCAGCGATTTTGAACTTATTAGCAAGTTACTCCTACATGTCGAACCTAGAATGGTTGTAGCCCTTCGGTATATTGAATTTCCAGCTACTTCTTACATGTGGAACCAAAAATGGTTGTAATTTTGTTATAGAGAAATTTTAATAACCTTAAGCTAAGATGTAATCCCGGCTAGCTGTGGCCGCTCTCAGGCCATTTGTCTTGTGAGGTTGTTTTGTGGTTCCTTCTCTTTCTCTTCGCGTTTGGGGTGCGCTGGCATGGGGATTGTCGGTTTGGGCCACGTGTAGGTATCATTTGCTCTTTTCTTCGTCCTCGGTTTCTGTTTTGATTGTTTTGTGAGCGGACATGGAATAGGACCCCCCATCATCGTCCCTAGGGTCGTCTTCGAGCCTTGTAGTTCTTTTGTTATGGTTCTCACGTCTCTCCTATTTTACTATTTTTTAAAAATTCTTTCTTGGTATCGTGGTCTATATGTTTACCCGCACATTTGTTGTTCGGGCGACACACTGAAAAACTATGTAGTCAGTAGAAGATGCAAAGGCATGATCTGAATTTTTTTGACCTGAATAGACTAAATCAGGTTTAGGCAGGAAAGAAAAATAAGCTTGCTAAAGTATGTTTCTGTCTTCTGCATTTTCATGCCAGTTTTTCTTCAGCAAAAGAAAAGTCTTATTGTGACTATGAAAACAAAAGCATATGTTATAAAAGCCTCCAACTAGCTAGCAAAGTTTTCTTTTTGTTTTATGCGCTCACAATGCAATGGCCATACCATTTGTTATTGTTTCCACCTTCGGACCTTCAAAAAGAATATACCATCGCTTTGACTACAGGGAAAACTAAACTTTTGGGTCATGTTGGAAATTCCCAAAATAATCTTAAAATGTGTTTTGTTTAATTCACATGCAAACAAATTGCTGAAATTTAGCCTTCAAATAAGCAGATCATGGTGAGCTCTGTTTCTAAACTCAGTGTCACATGCAAACTTTCTTTGTAGACTTGGCAATCTGAACACATTTCAAGGAAAATATGCTCCGGCAGGATTGACAGTTATATACCAGGTGTACATGGTTAAAGAAGGACCTAGCCAGTTCCGTGGATGCACCAGGGTGGTGGTTCTTGCAGAAGACATCTTTGGGTATCCAGAACTTTCCATAGAGACTGGGCACACAAATCATCGCGCGACCGAAAACGTGGCAGAAGATGTCTTACTGTTTCTTGCCTGTCAGAGATTAAAGCATGGGAGAATCGTTCCAGGAAAAACCATCAGCGCCATGTGTTGCCAAATATAGCAGTGCTACCGGCCGAGAAGTTTCAGAATCTATCTCTGTCATGTTTGCCAATAGATGATTTTCTTTTGACGATCACACAACTACTATGTCACAAAGAAGTGACTGAAATACCGCTTCTTCGCAAGGTACAACTTGCATAGAATATTATTTGCCTAGGTTGTTTATATGCTGCATTTCGAATTAGGCCCTGAGTTCAGGTTTCTATCTACCAAGTGACAGCTAATTTTTCATGTATAAATTTAGAACTAGGAAGGTAACATCTCCAGCACCTTATTCAAGTAGAACAATCCAGAGCGAACGCTCAGGCTATGTATGTTCAAATTTTCTAATGTGTCCCGTGAAAACTCTTACACGCTATTTTTCCTATGTATGATGAACTGTGTGTTTTGTAGCAAACAGCAAAGTGCTTTGTTGTATCACAAAGAACCTTATCATGATATCTAAGACCTTCTGCGCCTTGTTTTACTAGAGTAGTGCGTTTAGTTTTTTTTTCTTTTGCAGGTGATGTGTTCAATTTATTCTTTGTTTCACAAAATGACTTGTATTTTAATGATCGAGTAGATGGGACCCCTAAAAATATTTCATATTTATAGTCATGTGTAAAGAAGAAGCACATTGACCTGCCGTCTTAATGACATTAGGGCTATTTCAGGGAACTAAAAATACCAACAATGCTCTTATGAATTGGCATGCAATGTATTTACTATGCATCTTAGCAGGATCATCGAAGTACCTAAAATTCTGCACACGTCGAGTATACCTAAAATTCTGCACACATCTCCACTTGACGCGAAAAATATTTACAAGCTAAAAAACCATAGTGATGCGAAAACGATTGATTTGTTGTGCATTGTTTCTATAGATATATGCGTTGGCGTACCTAGATTCCATCTATGGCTTAATGGAGATATGCCACATTATGTCCGTTACCGCTTACTAATCCAGTCTTCCATCACCATGGTACAACGATTTTACAATAAAAAAAGATCGCTGACAGCACATTATAACCAAAACGAAACTGGCCACGCCATGCAAGGACGACTGGCCACGTCATGCCTGGACGATAGGCAGTAGGCGCGGCAAAGCGCACTAATCCGTCTAGTACCCTGTGTTTGTCGCCGTGTGTTGCCGCGGGGACTGTTTAGAAGCTACTTCCTCCGTCTTAGATGCATCAACTTGTCCAACATTGTGACAATTAATTTGAGACGGAGAAAATATATTGTAAACAAAAGTTTATAAGAGAAATGATTTCTATGTGAATATAAAAAATTCAATTTATCATAATAGATATAATTTAAATTATCAATATAAATAATTGGATGATTTTAAAAATGGATGATGTGTAACTTGCATGTATTGGTTAACAAATATTAGTGGGATATGGACAATGGATTGGTTAGGAGCAGTGGAAGAGCCAGGAAATGAACCGAGCCTAGTCGAACAAATAAACTTCAAGAAAATTTAGGCAAAAAGGGAAATATATTTGGCATAATAAAGGTTTAAACAGATTCAACTTCAAATTCATCAAGCACAATTACAAAGTGAGTACGAAGAATAAGAAAGCTACATTAATAATAATGCTACATTTTGATAAGATGGTATCATACCATTAAGTTGAATCCATGTTGGCAAGACGAAACTGCGAGGAAGATGACCTCTACGGTCACTATAGGAATGGAAACGTATCATAATCTTCTTGTCATAAATTTTTGCAAATATCTCTTTCTCAACATAGCAAATCATCAAATCATTGAGCCAATCATCACATATTCTGTTTCGAATATCTGACTTGATAATATTCATGGCCGAGAAAACTCTCTCAACTGATGTTGTTGCCACCGGTAATGTCAAAGCAAGTGTAATAAGACGATAGACCAATGGAAAAGTCAAATGTTGTCTCTTTTCAACCAACTTGAGAGCAAGACCACTCAGACTATCATAAGCTATGATTTCAGGATTTCTCTTCATCACATCAATATATATGTCCAGTTCATCAACCAAGAGACAACAATCATGTGAAGAGAAATCAACAGAGTACATTGTTGCAAGCTCAACTAGCTTATCATTATCAAATATGTTGAATGAGTCTCTAGGATCAAGACATGCGTTGCACAATAACATGCGTGTAAAAGTTTCAGAAAATCTATGATTCATCTCAGCTATGTTTCTATCAAGCACCTCATTAAAGATTTGTACCTTGTCATGATGGTGGCAAGTAACAGTCTTGCCTGAGCTCCTTGGATAACCACTAGATGGAATGTTATCATCCATATTCGGCACAATAATATTTCTTCTAACACAAAAGTTAGTAGCAAAAAGCAATAGTGGCTCTCATCCATTATCTCTCAATTTCTGCAATAGACTTTTAACTGCATCTAAATATCTTTTCAAAGAATCGAATGTAGTATCAAGAACATGCTCAACACCAAGCAATCTTTCCACGAAAAGCTAGAGCTTGTTCAAATAGAAACCTAACAACACCCACAACATCCCTCAAACGAATTTCATAATCAATATGCAATTGTTCTTCATGACAAACAATAGCATATGGCACACTTTGTGTTTTATTTCTGAAATCTTCACAACTAAGTCTAGCATTGTTGTGAATGCTATTTAGTCCATCTATATGGGGCGTGAAATTCTCCGATACTTCGTTCCAATTTTTAAACCCCGTCTTTGTGAAAGTATCACATCCAAAGTGTGAACTATTGCTTGAAGATTTAAATAGAAAACAATGGAACCAATATGCAGCATCCTTTTCCACACTATATTCCAACCAATCATATTTGGTATACCATGCATCTAGAAATGACTGCCAACTCGGACCAAATTTTGTTTTGGGAAAATCATGCCCAACTAAACGATTACGACCTCTTGACAAATATTCCCATCTCATTTTATCTCTGATTTCAGGAGTACCATATTCATCAATTAGTCTCCGAACTCCGGGATCGGATGACATTTGATAGATCAAATATTCCAGGAACATTTGCTTGTGGAGTGACCCACACAACGTTGTAATCAAAATCAATATTTATGTCCAGCACTACACAATTAGCTATAAAAAGTAAAACATAAATCTGCAATACAAAGAGAAAAGGGAAAGTAACCTCCTCATGTCGTGCCTTTTTCTGATTTCTTGCGAGAGTTGCGGCTTCTTCGTCCTCCTTGGCACGTATCCACTCGGCCAACTCAGCCTCTTCGTCGGAGTTCATCAGAGCGACGGCAAGACAGGAACGACGGCAGGGGCGGCGCTCGGAGATGGCCGGACGGCTCGTAGAGGATGGTCGGGCGCCGGGCTCGCAGAGGGCTAGGCGCGCGCACATGGCCGGGCGCCGTGCGCAGAGATGACGGGCTGCAGGCTGGGCGCGGACGGCGCAGGGATGGCCGGGCGCCGCACGCGCAGATGGCCGGGGCAGGCACCGCGAGCAGAGATGAATGGATGGACGCGACCCGCGCGGGGATGGTCGGGGCCGGGCGCCGGGCGCGAATATGGTCGGGCGGGGCGTGTGGATGGGCAGGCGGCGGTCGATTGGCAGCGCGCGGCGGTGGTCTGCGCTAGGTCAGGGTTAGGGTCGGAGTCGCGTCCGCGCTGGGGGCGCTGGTTGGTTTCTTTTTTTTTCTGAAGCGATCTGGGTCGAGTACTCGAATTGGCAGGGTCGTGGTTGCGTTTTTTGCTCGAGGTGAGCCGGGGCAATTGGCCCGCCTAGGCCCCCTTGTGGCGCCGCCCCTGGTTAGGAGAATGGATGTGGATAGCTTGCATGTTGAGATAGAAAAATAATTAATGCATGTTAGTGGGGTGTTTTGCTTTATAAAAAGTATAGATAGATAGATAGATAGATAGATAGATAGCCACTATCATTAAAGATTTCAAAAGAAAACACTACTGTTTTTTTTTTGAAAAAAGGAGTTTCTATTACTTCAAATTAATGTTTTACACCCATATCGAAGATGCACACGGCCGCGAAGTAACCGAACAAAAAGAAGACGAATTACAAAGTAAGTAAAAAAACACCTATGATGGTGGAGGGCCAATCCGCAAATTATGCTGTCATCCATGCTAAGATAAAAAGTCCCTGGCTACAGTGGTAGCCAAGTACAGAGTGTAGATGTAGTCCTGAAGATAATCTGCATAAGAGAACAATTTATATCATTTAAAATCTTGTCACTTATACATAGCCACAGCGACCAAAACACGGCTAGCGCTGCCACCGTAATAAGCCTTTTAAATCTTTTATCCACATCATTTAGCCAGGAGGCAAAAATGTTGACAATGCTAGTTGGAGGAAATAAGGTAGAATCTATCTGAATTATTGACCATATAAACTAGTAGAGAACGGACCTATAGTCCCGGGTCGTAAGGGGCTCTAGTCCCGGATTGCAATCCGAGACTACGCAATCAGGACTAGAGGCCCCCCTTTAGTCGCGGTGGCTCACGAACCGGGACCAAAGGGTCTCCACACAGTCGTCCCAGTCGCCGCGGGCTGGAGGACATTTAGTCTCGGGCCGTAACACGAGTCGGGACTAAAGCTTTCCTGCCACGGCGGAGTTTTTAGCAGTTTCTCTGTCGCGGCAGGATTTGTGTTGTTTCTTTGTTTTTTAACCATTTGATTTCTGTTTTAAATTGTGTTTAATTTCTAACTTCAAACATGTTTCCATACACATATTCTAAGGTACTACGACATACACAAAGTATACGTAGATACATATACATATATATATGTAATGTTCGGTCTCTTGTGAGCATACGTACATATACAAAAGTTTGAACATGTATCATATTGAGTTGAACATGGGAATTCACTATCGTGTTCCAACTAAGAGGAGTTCATCGTCCTGCTGATAATGTTCACCTTTTGGATCAATGACCTCCCTCATCAGAAATCCCGCCGGTTCCTTTTGAATTGCTCATAGGCGCTCGTCGGTTAGGAGGTTCCGCCGTACATTCATGATTAATAATATATAATTAAAGAGTTTAATAAGATATATAAGTTGACTGAAACACAATATAATTCGTAGAAAATAAAACTGTGAATATTGTTTACGTAATTGAATTGTGTTCGTATTATGTGTCCGCTCATTGGTCAACGACCGAATGTACTCGCAGACGTAGTATCCACATAAATTAGTCTCTGGTGGCTGCCGCAAACCCTTTACCAGTTTAAAAGTTAGCTCAGGTTTGAATTCCAACCCCTGCTTGGCAAGGAAAAATGAACAAAGGAGTTAATATGAGGAAATGAACGAGAAATATATATATAGGGTCGCGCTATTCGTAAATTTTGTCGTATTCATTATGTTGAATAGAACGTAAGAAACTATATACATGACATAAACCTTTTATTTACGTTATGATACAAAAAAAAATACACATTTTTATGTTGTTTTTATAACTTTTATGTTGGTATGACTAATTTTTTTTTCATATTTAAGCCGAGTATTCTCTTACGGATCAAACATGAGAGGAAATAATTACATATGTAACATAACTTTTTGACTTGGGAACATAAAATAAATTGTGGGTGCAAAATAAATTTTCTGCACCCAGGGTGCCAAATAGGGTGTCTATATATATATATATATATATAAAATAATAATAATAATAATGGAATACTGATTGAAATTACTTCTGCAACATTGCTTTCATTCCTTTCCACTGGGTGTTGTCGATCCTATTTAATTAGTCCATGACTTCAGCATGGGACTTCTCAATGTTAATGTTTAGCAGAATCCGGTGAAATCTGCGGACGTTTACATAAGAAGACGTGAATAATATCTCATCAATTGCACTTATCATCGAGAGATTGCATTGAGGAATGCACATAGTTTCACAATTGGTAGTCGAACATTACCCGGTAGAAGCCCCCTCAATGCAACCGGAAGCAACTGCGTCATAATCACGTGACAATCATGAGACTTAAGGTTTTGGAACTTTTTCTCTGACATATTTATTATTCCCTTTATATTCTACGAGAAACCAGACGGGACCTTGATACTACTCAAGCATTCAAAAAAGTTTTCCTTGTCTGCTTTGGTAAGAACGTAGCTGGCAGGACCTCGAAACCATTCTGGATGCAGTCCTTCTGGGTATTTCATATGTTGTTGGTCCTCCAGTGCTTCCAGTGTATCTTTTTTCTTCCCACACACGCCCAAGAAGCCTAGTGATGACCCACAAGCATAGGGGATCGCAACATTCTTCGAGGGAAGTAAAACCCAAATTTATTGGTTCGACACAAGGAGAGCCAAAGAATATTTATTCGCCTTAACATCCGAGTTGTCAATTCAGCTGCACCTATAGACTTGCTCGCAACAATTTATCAGTGGTAACAGTTTTATAGCAGCATAAGTAGTAAAATAACATCAGTAGTAAAATAGTAACAACAGTAGCAGTCGCGGAAAACGGCAGGATGGGAGTGCCGTAGGCATAGAGGAAAGGATGAACGGGCGTTGCATGGATAACATCGGTCATGTAATAATAATAACATGGCCATCAGATATAATAATAATAATAAAGCATCCAAGTTATAGGTTAACCATAGGCATGTGTTCCAATATAGTCATACGTGCTCGCAATGAGAAACTTGCACAACATATTTGAAAGTGCATTTCGTTTTTCCCGGTGTTTTGTGTGTTAGCTAACAATACTAAGTACATTATTTATCGAGGTGTTTAGTGTGAAGGTGTTATACTTAACATCGGCATCGTTCGCCGAAAACATCGGTGAAGATAGGCCTAAGAGATTTGGGACACAAGCCAACCGGATTATTATAACCGGATTATTCTGGGCAACCGGATATTCCGGTTAGGATAGTTTGGTACTTTTTCAGAACAGAGATGAGCCGGATTTTTGGTACCGGATTATTCATCTCAGACCGGATATTCTGGTTGTGAAGATTTTGCTCGAAAACGGCTAAGGACTGAAGATAAAACAGACAGATATGGACCGGATTATTCGTACCGGATTATTCCGGAGGAGCCGGAATATCCGATTCGGTTGCCTGCGCGGGACAGAGATGAGCCGGATTATTTGTACCGGACTATTCAAAGGCAACCGGATATTTCGGTTGAAGTCAACGGATTCGAGCAGATCTGAAAACTGGATATTCCGGTCCAAACTTGGACTGGATATTCCGGTACCTTTTTCCTGCAAAACGGCTAGTTTTGGGGAGGGAGTATAAATACCCCTCCTCTTCCACCTTGAGCTCTAGTTATTCCCCTCGGGATTCAACAACATTTAATAGCTCCCCAAATCCGCAATAACTCCCAATCCCTCCCACCAAACTCGAAGATCTTTGGAGGATTGAAGGAGAAGGCCCCGATCTACATCTTCACCGAGCCGTTCTTCATTTCCCCCTCTCTAGCTTGAGGGATCTAGCCTAGGGTTTCCTCTTGTGGAGAAACTAGGCATCTTGCTACTCTTTGGTGATTCAAGATTGTTGGGAGCCCCCAATTTTGTTGTGGGTGTGTGCCCCCAAGTTGTTTGTAAAGGATCCGATTCCCGCCTCAAAGGGGATCAATAGTGGAAGGTGAACTAGGACTTTGTGGCGGGGTTCATCGGAGAATAGGGTGAGGCCTTTGTGGCATTGAGTAGGCCTTCATGGCGATCTCACACCCCTCCAACGAGACATACTCCCTTAACAAGGAGGAACTCGGGATTACATCGTGTCTCCGCGTGCTTCATATCGGTTACCTCGTTCCCTTACTCCCTTTACTTGTGCTTGCATTGTGATTGTTGTTATCCTTGTCATATAGGTAAATTCACCTTAGTTGCATTATCTAGAGAATTTACCTTTGTGTCAAGCCTAAACTACAAGAAAAATTAAAATTGGTCGTAGCACCTATTCACCCCCCCTCTAGGTGCCCATAATTTAATTTCAATTGGTATCTGTGGTGACCCAGCACACCACTTCATGTGTAGTGCGCAAGTCGGTGACATAATACTCACAGAAGGACTTATCCGTGAATATTACATCTCTCAGAGTGGTACAACAAAAACACAGCGGGTCCAAGCAAAGCTATAGGATACAAACTTCATTACAAAATCTTGAGAATCTCCTTGATGAATCAAGAAGATCTCCTGCAAAAGAAACATCAGAAGAAGCAATTCGAAGCTCCAAGCCGGAGAAGAACTCTAGCTCAGAACTAATCCACTACGGCTGATGTCAGCCCTAAACTATGGCTTGTAACTGCTAAGTCCTAGTATAGTCTCCATCTACACCTTGATAGCTTCTCCTCCATCAGCGTTGTTGATGACGATGCTTCACGATGACGACTTCCATCGGGCTTCAACTCTAAGCAGGGGCTTCAACTCTGAGTATTGGATTAAAAGTTATTGAATTATAAAGTTTTAATCAATTTGTGCAAATTTTCAAACTGACAGGTGGGACCCCTAGTCATATTCGATTTAAAATAGAAGAAAAAGAAAAGGAAACACTGTCCTGACGTCATGCTGGCGTCAGGGACATGTCATCTCGGTGGAAATTCCCACTGCTCAATCGCAATCCCGCGATTCAACGCGAATTGGAACAATTCGTTGATGCCAATCGAGAGAGGGTGCAAAGGGGAGTCTAGTTGTGGCAGCGCCGCTTCCAAATGGTAGCCGGAGTGTTGCCGGCGACGGCGTTTGGCGGCGGCGGGTGACAGTGCACGACGGGAGTACGATTTAGGCACCCAAACTCCAAACGAAAAACACCCTGAGGTGTGTGAGCTCACCAGGAGTACGGTGATGTGCTCGGAGAAGCTCGAAGAGGTAGCAATCGCCGGCGGCGTCGAGGATTGGCCGGCGGCCGTGGTTGAGGAAGATGGCTCGATTCCGGTGCTTCCTTCCACCCCAGCCCCTGTGTTTTCTCAAGTTGAGAGAGCAGACGACGGAGAACTCGTAGGTGGTCTCGGGGAGGCGCGGGAGAAACCACAGCGTCGGCGACGAGCGGCGAGGGAGTGAGCGAGAGAGAGTACGATGCAGACGTCACCCTAGACTTTATACCCACGGAACGGCGGCGCGGAAGAGGTGGCAGTGACGTCACCGTCCCTATCCTCTCCTCTGCTTTCTGGACGGAGTTGTAGAAGAAACAAAAGAAAATGCCACATTGCAATAACCCCCTAAAGTTTCTATTATCTACCACTAGGTCCTTCTGTTACTAAAAACTGAAAAGGAAAGCTTGTTTTCTGGACTTTTTTGTGAACTTAAAAATTATTAAAAATCATATTTGAATTCCTTATCCAATTTCACATGTCACCATGTTCCGTTTTCGTGAATTTGAAGAATATTTGTATTTTTTATTTAGGGTGATAGATTAAGAGATTTTGTTGTTTTCTCTACATTTTATTTATTAAATGGCTTTGAAATTTATCCTAGACAATATTATTATTAACACACATCAAACATGTGGTTTAACAAGGTGATATAATTTATTTGGACAATTTTAGATATAATTCTTTATAGAAAGTAATTTAGTAAGACTACTTGGTACTGGTTCTATGCACTGTTGTGAAAATCACTTAATATAGAATTTTATTCCATGTCACACCAAATGATTATAATGGGTGAATGAACTTGTTTTATTTTTATAATACTATGTTATTTTAGTAGTTTTAACTCTTAGCAATTTTGGTTGGCATTACACTGAGGTGTGTGTTCTCTATGTTTGCTGTTTTCATTACTTGATCAAGTGGAAAACATGTGTGGTTTTAGAATCTTATTTGCTTGTTTTCCACATAGGTTCCAAGTATGAATATTATCCCATGCTTGTTTTAGAAACAAGTGATCATTTATATGTTTATGTGTATATGAATTTTCGTTATCATCTGTTAGTCTTATCTATGAAAAGGATTTGGAAAACAAGATATTAAGCTTGTTTTCATCTGCCCCCACATATCAAGACATGTGGATTGTCGTGGTGGTATCACGGCAGATGCCATAGGATGGCTAATTGTTTGGGATCGATGGACGCTGGAGGTGCTCGGGGAGGGATCACGCAGCGTGTAGCCGCGTGTGGGATGAACCAAGCACTGCAAACAACAAGATCTATCCAGTTTCAGGGCCCTCGTGTGGAGGTAAAACCCCTACTCCTGCCTTTCTCTCTCTTTATGTTTGTTCTACCGAGTAGCCACGGTACAACTTGGCCTACAGCCGAGTAGCCACTCTTCTCTCTGTGTGAAAATCTAGGTCTAGAATATGAACCAAGGCCACGTCCCTCGCGCAGGAGGGGGCAGGGCACCTTATATACTGGTGCCCAGCCGAATACATCCAAGATGAAAAGTACAGACAAGTGTCGACATAGTGTGCACACTGCACCCTTCCGGCTTCTCGCTGACAGCTTTAGCTTCCTATTTTGTCTTGTGTACGAAGTCGTTGTGCAAAACCAAGTTGACGATCTGTTATCACTGTCACGACCACAGGGTAGGCCCCCTAACCTGCGTCGCTCTGCTAACACCCTGGCGAGGATAAGCACGCGCTCTGCAGATGAACAGTGCGTCAGTACGGACCCAGGATACGCGGGATCCTGTGTCAGAACGGCTCCTTTGACTTCTGGCCCGAGTAGGAACTCACTTCCTCTACTCAGACCATATCCTCTACTCGGAAGAATGTAACTTCCCTGATTCTTCCTTCTGGCCATTAGCAGGTACGGCCGGATAGCAGTCAACCGGGTAGCGAGTACCGGGTAGCCAGCCACTCAGCCAAACCAAACCTATCCTTTGATCTTGCCTTTAGCACTTGCCTTACCCCTACTCGGGGGTAACCCCCCGACATTAGTCCCCGAAGCTGGTAGAGTCCTGCGAACTTGTTCACTGGGCCCTTCCAGCTTGAAACAAATCTTGCCTTCGAACTGTAGAATGCCGAGTAGCACCTATGAGTAGCCTTCAATTCTTGCTTGAGTCTCTTCTTTTCTGAGTAGCAGCATCTCTCTTCTCTGACGCCGAGTAACAAGACTTAGCAAAATTTTGAACAAAATCTCATCGTGGCAGACCAAATCCACCCCTTCGCGTTGCAACTGGGCACGTGTCACGCTCTTGTATCCCCGATGCCTCGGTGCCTGGGATATGACAGACCACGCGCCCATCACTGCAACCAGGGCCCACCGGCCCGTTAGGTCACTTCAACTGCATCTGCCAGCCCACGATCTCGACGTGGGATTAACTGCGCCCGTTACGCGCGCAATATGTGCTGTGTGCGTTTCTAACCGGCTTGCATCCCACGTCGCACGATCCCAATCCACAACTGATCCCACTAACTCCGCTGGTAACGGCAACCCGAGGGGAGAGATAAATACCCCCTCGATAACTCCTATTTCTCTTTCCTGCTCACTTCCATCTCTTGCCCCTTCGTCTCTCCGCCGCTGCAGAGCACTCCGCCGCCGCGCATCCTTGCCGTGCCGCTGCTCCGTGCGACGCCGGAAAGACAGAGATCACTTTCTCCACCCATCTCTCCCACAAATCTTCTAACAAACCTTCTCCTCTCCATGGCCCGTGGAGATGACGACGCCCGCGCCGGATGGGAGGGCTCCGAGGTCACGGCGGAGGACTGCTGATGGCTGGTCAATACCCGCCGTGTTCCTCCTGGCGTGCGGTGCCGTCATCCGGACGGCGAAACCGTCCCCGCGCCGGAAGAGGGCGAATTCATCGTCTTCCTCGCGCACTTCAAGCGAGGATTCGGCCTCCCGGCGTCGGATTTCTTTAGGGAGTTCCTCAACCACTTCGGTCTGCAGCCGCATCACCTGCCCCCCAATGCCATGGTAATGCTCGCCTTCCACGCCGTGGTCTACGAGGCGTTCCTGGGCGTGCGCCCAACTGTTCATACCTCGGCGCGGTACTTCTTCTTCCGGAAGCAAAGCATCCCCAAACCCGGAAGCACGGAGAGCTCCCGCGCCATGACAAAGACGGGAAGCGCGATGATGTTGCAGCGCACCGCCGGAAGCCACCCGCGCATCAAAGGGCTCGACACTGTACGTAAGTGGCAGCGCTCCTTTCTGTACGTTAAGAATGTTCCTGCCGAAGAGGGGGCGCAAATCACGGACCGGATAAATTTCCCCAAGTGGACGAACACGCCGCCAACCCAGCAGAATTGGGGATACAAGCCGAAGAGTCATGGCGATATCCTTCAGATTGAGAAGCGCCTTGCCGAGCTGAAGGAGTTGGGATTCACGCGCGATGATCCCATCGCGTGTTGGATCTCACGCCGAGTGCTCCCGCTTCAGCGCTGCTCCCACAAGATGTGCCACATGGGAGGCAGCCGGGATTGCACGAGGACCACCACCTTCGAGCTCAGCACCGCCGATGTCGCCGTCTGGGCCAGATCCATCATGAAGACCGGCCTCACCGACACCTGGCAGTACGGCTTCGTGCCGTACAACCGTACCAAGCGCATCGAACAGGTTAGCCCTCTCTTCTCTGTCTCTGCACTTTGGTACCGAGTAGGTAGCTTTCCAGCTTAGCATGCTTAGTTTCTGCATTTTGATACTGAGTAGAACATCTCCAATATCCTGTTGGCCTTATGTGCTTTGTGTTTGCACGCCATGTT
Source organism: Alopecurus myosuroides (assembly GCA_028641055.1). Lineage (NCBI taxonomy): Eukaryota > Viridiplantae > Streptophyta > Magnoliopsida > Poales > Poaceae > Alopecurus > Alopecurus myosuroides. Next base: position 372,871,338 of record CM054059.1, read on the forward strand.
GAGTAGAACACCACGAGCATCTAGTAGGCTTTATGTGCTTCGTGTTTGCACGCCATGTCGAGTAGAGAACCTTAGCCTAATATGCTTTGTGTTTGCATGCTACTATGAATAGGACTTTCTGGACTTATATGCTTTGTGTTTGCATTCCGTACCGGATAGGACTCCTTAGTTTCGTACTCAACTAATTTGTATTGCCTGCTTGTCTTTTCAGCATATTGATCGTCAAGCTGCTGAGGATGAGGAGCTCTTTGAGGCCAACTGGAGCAGTGACCGAGAAGAGGACGACGAGACCGCCTACGATACCCAGGATACCCTCTGTATTCCTCACGCCGAACAACCGGGTAAGCATCAAGTTGACGCGTCCATTCGGGATTGGTCTGAGGACGAAGAAGGTGACTAAGTTCGCCTCTCTAGTTGCGAGTAGCGCAATCCAACTTCCCTTTCCGTTTCTCGACCCCTTTTTCTCCTTTACTCTACAGATGACCCTGAGGTGGACGAGGAAGACGAGGACGTCCTCGACGTCGACCCTGTTGCTGTGGCTGCTCCTACTACTCGGAAGAGGACGGGTAGCAGTGCCCAAGAGCCTGCCGCCAAGAAACCCAAGAAGGCCGAGAAGAAGAACAAGGTTGCCACCAGAAGGCAACTCCCCACCCGCAAGGGGTAAGTAATTCTCCTCTAAGCTACATCCTCCTGCTGCTTCTCGGTGTTCTCTTTACTTCCTCTCTGTTTCTGAATTCCCCTTTTCCTTTCCAGTGCTCCTCTAGATGCTGACGCTGCCGCAGCTCCCACCACCTCCAAGAGAAAACCTGTTATCAATGTCGACAAACTTGTGGATCTCTCGGAGGACGAGGGTGAGCCTACAACACGGGATAGGACGCGTGCGCCCTCTCCCATGAAGGCAGAAGAAGAAAACACCAGCGCCGAGAACACGGGCGCTGGTGCCCAAGACATGGACTTGGAGCAGCAGGCCCGCGCGGACCAGAGCGCGCAGGATGCTGCTCACGATGAGACGCCTCCTTCTCCCCCAGCTGCCTCAGCTGGGGATAATACTGAACAACACACCGAGCACCACGACCATGCCGCCCTTGAGCGGCAAGACGAGAACCTGGAGCAGCCGGAAGACGAATCTGCGATCCAAGACGACCCCGCGGCCACACCGCAGATAGAAGAAATAGAAGATGTACGCGCGGATCCCGCTGCCGAGCAGCGGGTTGAGAATACAGTGGTGGGGCAAGACCTGCAGGGCCAAGCGCAGCCGGACGCTGCGTTGGGTAGCCGGTCCCCTGTGCCGTCTACTCAGCAGGTTACTCCACCTACTGCACTGAGCCCTCCACGACCACCGAAGAAAATCAAGACTGCCCCAAGCCCTCCAGCAAAGGAAAGCACGCAAAAAATCGCGCCGAGCCCTCCTTCCAAGCAAGGCACCAAGAGGACTGCTTCTCAGACGGATGCTACCGGCAAGAAGGCCGTCCAGCCTGACGCCCCAACTCGCAGGAATCCGTCGCGCCATGCTGCGCAGGACGCTGCTCTGATGCCACCGCCCAGATCAACCGTGAAGCTTGCTGCGAAGATCGCGAAGCTTACACTTGGCGCTTCTGGCAGTTCTGCTGGCGCGGGCGAAGGATCAAGCGCTCCTCAGCCGCAAACCCAGCTTCCTGCCCTACATGCTGAAGATGGGCAAGCAGCACGGTATTGAGTTGACCCAGGGCGAGCAGCGGCTCGCCCTTACGAAGGGCGTCCAGGCCAAGGCGGTGGACGCCAAGTTGTTGGAGAAGAAGAAAACCCTTGCGTTCTACTCACGCGAAGCCCAAGAGACTGAGGTGCAATCTGAGGGGCTCCAGCAGATGATTGACCAAGTAGGCTTCATTGATCAGGTGTGGGAAAGCAGCACCCTCGGCAACAAGACTTGGGATGGCACCACCGTGGGCTCACTGGACCACTGGCGTATTGACTGGAACAAAGCCGACATGGGCTACAATCCCATGACAATCGCCTCGAACACAAGCACGCTGGCCGCAAAGCTATTCGTTCACCGCAAAGCTGCCGAAGACATCGAGCAGACATATGCTGTAAGTTTCTTTCGCTTGTTCCGAGTTGCACTTCTTATCTCTTATCTTCTTCTTTTTCTCCTTAGCCACTACCCAGTCCCCGAGATTCGGGCCGAGTAGGCGGATACTCAACCGAGTTGCCGTCTTCTCGGGCCAAATCTTTCAAAAACTGTCTAACTCGTTTTCTTCCTTCTTCACAGAATAGCCTCATGAAGAGGACCAATTTGTTTCGGCGGCTGCTCTGGAACCATAGCATTGCGCTTCGACGGCTCGAGGCCCTGGAAAAAGAGCGCAAGAATGACGCCGAATTGGAGCAAGCGGCAGTGGATCGTGCCCTCCAAATCTCTGAAATCGAGAGTGAGCTTCTAGCTATTCGGTTAATGTGTTTTGTGTTTACGCCCGCGTTTGCTCTTTGCTCTAACTTCTTCCGCTCTGCAGGAAAATTCAATGAGTTGGCGAAGGAGCACGAGCACTGCCATGTCTTTGTTGCCTCCGCCGAAAGCACAATCAAGAAATTGGAAGGTGAGTTGCCGTCTTCTCTGCTTGTTTTTCTCCTTTTCCTTTGTTATTCTGCTAATCGTGCTACTCTTTCCACAGAAGAGAACAAGAAGTTCCGTGAGGAGCACCTCAACTGCCTGATGCCTGCCGAAGTGCAGCAGCAGCTGGCCAGCCGAGAAGCAAAGCTGAAGAACGAACATGACGCAGAGCGCGCCGAGTTCGAACAGATGCAGGTCAAGCCGAAAGACACTCTCCAGGATGCCCTAAACCAAGCCGCCGAGAAGGACCAAGTCAAGGTAGCAGCCAAAGCTAAGGAGAAGGCCCTCGAGGTGGAAATCGAGGTGCTGAAGAAAAGCAACACGGACCTCATGCTCCAGCTGGCCAACGCGCGCAAAATAGAAGACAGGCATGTTGCCGATGAGGAGACCTGGAAGAACAAGCTGCACGCGCTACTCATTGATCTCAACAGTAAGTTTGTGCTTCTCTGCATTTGGCTGCTTCCTTCTTCTCTTGGCTTTGTTTGCTTCTCCTCTTCCCTACTTGATCTCCTTTCTGCTTTGTTTCCATTTCTAACTCTTTCTGGTAGCTTTCTCAGATATCTTCCCTGATCTCTGCGCGGTTAGCACGCCTGCTCTGGCTAAGGCGCAAGAAATCCGAGCTGAGAAGGGATTGCCCAGGAATACCAAGTCTACGATCGAGGATAATCTCACGAGCATCCAGTCACAGCTCCGCCAGCTTAGGGGCTTGGGCACCGGCCTGGTGTCCACAGCCTTCAAGCTTCACGATCTGTTCTGGCCTCGCGAGTCTGCGCCAAAGACTATTCGCGCGCTGGCCGAGAAGCTCAATGGTGCGAAGGCCGAGCTGAAGAAATGGCGTGCATCCTCATCTCAGGCAGGGGCCGATCTGCTTCTTCGCTTCATCTGCAGCTGGTATGAGAACTTGAACCTCGACACCATCCTCGAAATACGCCAGGGCTCCAAGTGGTCAGACGATCCCAACTGCGTGGCTCGCCGCAAGGCAGTTGCGTACGAGATCGCCTCCTACGCGGACACTGCCCTCTTCATCGATGGTCCCACCGAGCCTGACACTGAGGCGGAAAGCGGGGATGAAGATGAAGATGAAGATGAAGACGAGGACACCGAGTCGGAGGACTTGAGTGTCTTCGAAAACACTGGTGCCGCGGAGGGATCCGGGAAGGGGAAGGGCAAGGCTGTTGCGGATAGCGACGAGGAGCCGGAAACCGAGCGCCAAGATGCCACCATCACCACCGAGATGGTGATCCAGGATGCGGCTCCCGAGCTGGGCTCGTCCTCTGGCGCGACACTTGATGACGCGGCGCTACTCCGCACTCAATCCACTACTTCCACCTCAGCTATCGACCCCATCTCGGTGGCCACTGCCACCTCTGAACAAGCCACCGCCAACACCGAAGCTGATGATGTTAACGCCAACCTGGACAACACTGCTACTTCCAACTAGTGATTTCCTGAAAACATTTAAGCTCTAGAACTTCTATCAGATCCCCGGGATGCCGGGTGCAAATGTATCAAACAATTATTATTTCCATTGCTACTCAGTTTTTATTCCAGTTTGATGTTTTATACTTCAATATTTGAGCAATCTTGGCTCGATGCCGGGTTGCGTTATCATGCAAGTCCCCGAGTTGCATTTTTTATCCGCTCTTCCTTTTTATCTCAGCTCTTACCTGCAACTTGTTGCTTTTTTGGTAGTCGAGTCACAAGAGTTCAAAGTTAGTTTCAAATACTTAGCCACTTAGAAACAGTCATAGTAACGCTACCCACCACATAGCCGAAAAAAGTTTAACAAAAAGCAGTAAAGAACGCTCTACTCGGTTCCTGCACTCCTCTTTTCCTTAGTCATTTTTCTTGTGCTCATTGACCTCTAGCTTGTTCTCTTGCGTGCCATGAAGCCGGGTTTCGGACAGCAGCAGAGTCGAAGAGTTGGCTTTTAGGTTTAAACACAGTACTAGATGCACTCATGAAATTCTAAGCAGAGCAACCGAGTAGACGAAAGTAAAGTAGAATAGAAACACATAGAGCTAGTTGGACGAGGGCAGTCCCCAAGTTCAATTTCAGATTGCAGAGTAGAGGTTTAACTCGGATAAGAGGGTACATACACATTTTTGCTCACGAATGAAAGCGACGGAGTACAGCTACATTACAGGGACACTTAGATTCCTCTCCAGCTTTATCCGTCCTGTTCTTCTGTGTTGGCTGCGCGTCTACTAGGTAGTATGCGTCATTGTGTAGAGCCTTGCTTACAATGAGAGGCCCTTCCCACGGAGGAGATAGCTTATGCATCCCGGCTGTGCGCTGCACTAGCCTAAGGACCATGTCTCCTTCTCGGAAAACCCTTGGGTTCACTTTGCGGCTATGATAACGCCTCAAGTTTTGCTGGTAAACAGCTGAACGTGACAGAGTAAGCTCTCTTGCTTCTTCTAGCAGATCAACGTCATCTTCTCGAGCTTCTCTCGCCTCCGCCTCAGTGTAGAGGGTTACTCGGGGGGAGTCATGCTCTAGGTCAATTGGCAACACGGCCTCAGCCCCATAAACAAAGAAGAATGGTGTGTAGCCGGTTGACCGGTTAGGGGTAGTCCTTAGACTCCACAACACCGCTGGCAACTCGTCTAGCCAACACCCAGGTGTTTTCAGCAGCGGCTCAATCAGCCTTGGCTTTATGCCTGACAGCACCATGCCATTTGCTCTTTCCACTTGCCCATTGGAGGCGGGATGCGTGACAGATGCGACATCTAGCCGGATGTGCTTATCTCTACAGAACCTTACCATGGCACCCTCAGCGAAATTTGTGCCATTATCCGTGATGATGCTATGCGTGTAGCCGTATCTCAGGATCACATCCTTCAGGAAACTCACAGTTGTGGCTCCATCACATTTCCGAATAGGCTTCACTTCAATCCACTTGGTGAACTTATCAACCATGACCAAGATGTGAGTCATGTTGCCTCTAGCCGGCTTGAAGGGACCAACCATATCCAAACACCAAACAGCAAATGGCCAAGTAATGGGGATGGTTTTCAACTCGGAAGCAGGCATATGGATCTTACTTGCGAATCTCTGGCAGCCGTTGCACTTCCTCACAATATCTTCAGCTTGCTTCAAGGCAGTGAGCCAAAAGAAACCATGCCGAAAAGCCTTCTTGACCAGAGCCCGAGAAGAGGCGTGATGCCCGCATTCTCCTTGATGTATTTCCACCAGAATTTCTTCTCCTTCTTCCGGTTCCACACATCGTTGCAACACGCCAGTGGGACTTCTTTTATGCAGCACTTCTCTGAAGATGGTGTAGCCCTTGGATCTTCTCTGAATTTGCCTTGCGGTAACATCATCATTGGGTAGGGTGTCGTCCCTTAGAAAGGACAATATGGGCATAGCCTAACTCGGTGTCTCCCGCGTGGGAAACACTGGTTCTTCCAATTCCATCGGTATGGCCGCCATCGCGTCTTCTTCTGAGTTGGGGTTAATTCTCTGAAGCCCCGAACGATTTGCAAGGACTTCCTCAATGAACGCGACAGTCCCCGAGTTGAGAGGGGCAATCCCCGAGTAAGGAGGGGCAGTCCCCGGGTTGCAGGCGCCAGTCCCCGAGATGGAGACTGCGGTCCCCGGGTTCTCTTTAGCACCTTCCCAGTCAATCTCCATTGGAACAACCTCCTCACTAGGCAGAGAAGGAACGAAAATGGACTCCAAGTTGGGGGATGGCTTGATGGATGGCTTTCTCAAATGCTCCAAGGCGATCCCAGCCGGGATGTACTGCCGAGAAGACCCCACCTTGGACAGCTCATCCGCTGCCTCGTTCTCTGCTCGATGGATGTGTTGGAACTCGCATCCTTCAAAGAATCCGGTCATAGTTTGCACCAGGAAGCGGTATGACGCCATGTTGGCATCCAGAGCATCCCAAGTACCAGAAACTTGCTGCACAACCAGATCCGAGTCGCCATAGCATATGATGCGCTGCACTCCAACTTCCTTTGCCACCTTCAAACCGTGTACTACAGCCTCGTACTCTACGTTGTTGGATGCCTTGAAATGGATTTGCAGCACGTACTTGAGTTGATCTCGCTTGGGTGACGTAAGCACTACACCAGCGCCAAGGCCCTCCTTCACTTTGGAGCCATCAAAATGCATCCTCCAGTAGTTGGATACCGGAGTAGGAGGCTAGTACTGCAGCTCAGCCCAATCCACAAGAAATTCCGCCAGAATCTGAGATTTGATGGCTTCTCTTCTTGCATACGCGGGAGCGTACGCGGCCAGCTCGATTGCCCACTTGGCTACTCTGCCACTTGCTTCCTTGTTGCCCATGATATCCGAGATGGGAGCTGAACTCACCACGGTGATTGGATGTTCTTGGAAATAGTGCTTCAGCTTCTTGGCGCCCAGGTACACGCCGTAAGTCATCTTCTGGTAGTGCGGGTAGTTCTGCTTGGAGCTGGACAGCACCTCACTGAGATAATATACTGGCCGCTGCACACTCTTTCCTTCCTCTTCTCGCTCCACCACAATCACCACGCTGACTACCCGATTGGTAGCGGCAATGTATAGCAGCATTGGCTCTTTTGGTAGCGGACTAGCCAAGATGGGAGCGCTACCCAGCATCGCTTTCATCTCATTGAATGCCACATCGTCTTGCGGTGTCCAGACGAACTTGTCGCTTTTCTTCATCAATTGATACAAAGGCAGGGCCTTCTCACCCATTCTGCCCAAGAAACGACTCAGAGATGCCAAGCAACCGGTGAATTTTTGCACATCCTTCAGGGATCTCGGCAAAGACATGCTCTCAATAGCTTTTATCTTTGAAGGATTGGCCTCCATGCCCCGACTGGATACCAAGAAGCCGAGCAGCTTGCCAGCCGGGACGCCAAAGGTGCATTTACTCGGGTTCAGCTTCATCTTGTACTTGCGCAAGTTAGCAAAAGTCTCCTCAAGGTCGCTAAGTAGAGTATGTGTTTTATTCGTTTTGATGACAATGTCATCTACGTACACCCGCACATTCTTGCCGAGTTGATCGTGCAAGCATTTCTGCATGCACCTCTGATAAGTGGCACCAGCATTCCACAACCCAAAGCACATGACACGATAGCAATAAGCCCCTACGGGGTAATGAAAGCAGTCTTTATTTGATCAGCAGGGTTGATAGCTATCTGATGAAAACCAGAGTAGGCATCTATGAAAGACAAAATCTCACAACCAGCAGTGGAATCGATCACCTGATCGATGCGGGGTAGCGGAAAAGGATCCTTGGGGCAGGCCTTGTTCAAGTCGGTGTAGTCGACGCACATGCGCCACGCGGTAGCGGCCTTGGGGTCCTCCTTCTTCTTCTCAACCATAACCGGGTTGGCTAGCCAATCCGGATGCAACACCTCCATGATGAAATTGCTTATCAGCAGCTTGGTGATCTGATCAACGATAGCCTTCCTTCTCTCATCTCCGAAGCGGTGCATAGCCTGCTTCACTGGTTTGGCGTTAGGGCGCACATGTAGCGAGTGCTCAACCAACTCCCTCGGGACACCTGGTAGATCCTCATTGGACCAGGCGAACACGTCCCGATTCTCATGGAGGAAGTGGGTGAGCTCGCTTTCCTATTTCTCCCCCAACCCTGAGCCAATGATGGCAACACGGTCGGGGAACTCGCGGTCGACCTGAATCTTCTTCGTCTCCTGGGAAGCCTGGAACGCCGTCCCGTACTGGGAAATCGGCATGCCAGGCGCGCCACCTTGCGCGGATTGCGCCATAGCCACCACCTCGTACATCTTCCTCTTCTCGGCAGCAATCACCATGGACTCCGCCAACTGAGAACCAGCAGAGGCACACTCCATAGATTTCTTGTAATCACCAGAGATGGTGATCACGCCATTGGGACCAGGGATCTTCATCTTCAAATATGCAACATGAGTAGAGGCCATGAACTTTCTCACAGCAGGCGTGCCGAGTAGGGCGTGGTAGGGGCTCTGGTGATCAACTACCTCGAACTGCAGGCTCTCCGTGCGGCAGTTCTCCCTGGTGCCGAATAGAACATCTATCCACACGCGGCCCATTGGAGAACAAGAGACTCCTGGCACAATGCCATGAAAAGTGGTTCTGCTGGGTAGCAGCATGTTCTCGGCCATTCCGAGCTTCTCGAGCGTGTCTCTGTACACGATGTTGATGATGTTGCCGTTGTCAATCAGCACCTTGCTGAACCTGACGTTCTTCTGAGTACCCAAGAAGGTGGGATCCAGCACCAAGGCGTAGCTACCCGGGTTGGGCATCACCTTTGGATGATCAGCTCTGGACCACGTGATCTCTTGGTTGCACCAGTGCAGGTAGTGGGGAACAGCAGGGATCACAACATTGACCTCCATGGCACGCGTGTGTTGAGATTGCTTGTCGACGGGCTCAGAGGTGAAGATCATATAGCTCTCGTGATGCTCCTGGTACTGATTGCGGCCTCCATCGCCATTGTCGCCATTGTTGCCGTTATTGTTGCCTTGGTTGTTGTTGTTGCCTCTGTTGTTGTTGCGGGTATAGAAGTTGCGGTTGCGGTCGTTGTTGTTGTTGTTGTGGTAGCCATCGTTGTTGAAGTAGCGGTTGGCTCCTAAAGCCACCTGGTTCACATTCTCTCTTCTCGGGAATGCTGGAGGCCTGGCAGCAGGTGCGCGAGCAGGCTGCGCATTGGCGTTCGCAGCTGGCAGAGGAGGAGGAGGAGGCAGGCCCTCGTTCTTGATCTCTTCCCACCAACTGCACTGCCGAGTAGTGTGGTTGGCGGGTCTAGCGGGATGCCGAGTATGGAAGCTGCATGGGCCATCCTTCATGTCCTTGAAGACAAAGTTCTGAACAGGACCCGAGTTGCCGCTACCCTGCTGGGGAGCATTGTATGGCTTCTTGATGCCCTGGCCCTGATTCTGGTTCTGCCCGTACTGGGCTCCAGCAGTTTTTGGCCTCTGGCTACTCCCAGCTCCGGTAGCCACAACATTTACTTCCTCAGGATCGTACCGGGTATCAATCCGGTCACCTCTGCGCTTGTTGCGAAACTCATTGCGCTTGTTGTTGTTGTAGTTCCTTCTCAGCTCAGCAGCATCAAGAAGCGGCTGAGTTGGGTCGCTGAGTGCGTACTGATCCGCGATCCGGATGGTCTCAGCGAGAGTACTCGGCATCTCTCTGCAGCCTTTGCCACAACATGTTGCCATGCCTGCAACCCTGCGCGAACCAAGTGATGGCCTGGGCCTCATTCACACCTTCACCGGTGTTCCTCAGAGTACTCCACCGAGTAAGATACTCTCGGTCCGTCTCCTCTTCCCGCTGCCTACAAGCGGATAGCTGCTGCGGCCTATTCGGCCTCTGGTAGGTACTGGTGAAGTTGCTGACAAAGGCTTCCGCGAAGTCAAGCCAACAGTTGATGGTGTGCTTGGGCAGGTTGTTGAGCCAAGTTCTTGTTGGTCCTTCTACCATCTGCGGGATGTACCGCACAGCCCATCTCCGGTTGCCGCCTGCAATGTGCATGACTGTGACATAGTCATTAAGCCAATCTTCCGGCTTGGTGCTGCCGTTGTAGCACTTGGTCCCCCTAGCGAGCTGGAACTGCTTCACGGATGGCTCGGTCATGATGCGTGGGCCAAAGCATTCTGGGCCAGGCGGCCCCTTGCTCTTGAGTTGCGCGGATCGATTAATCCGGTCCAGCTTGTACCTGGCATCACTGGGCTCCAGCACCCGCTCACCCACGCGATCTGTGATATCATAGCCAGCCAACCCCATAGCCGAGTAGCCATCATCATATTTGTCCACAGTCCACCTGCACGACTGCAGGTTGCTCCACCGGGTTGGCGGCTGGCGCGATCGCACGCGGCTGCGGTCTCTGCCGAGTAGACTGAGCAACCTGATGCCGAGAAGGGCCTGGGCGATCTCCATCTCGCGTCTGGCTATGAGCTTTATGGGCTTGATAGCCTGCTCCTGCAGTGTTGTGTTTTTGACCGGACTGTCGCGGCACAGCGTGCTGTTTCGCGGCGACAGCCGGGTCGTACACCTGCATATGCCTGTCTCTGCCAGAGTACCCACTCCGGTCCCTCTCACGGCTGGGATGCGGTGATGAGGCCTGATCGTTAGATCTGGCCGCATGCGAATGCACCACCTAAGAAGCTCCAGCACCCGGATTGGCTTTCCGGAACTCCTCGTTCTACCTAGCAGCCTCTAGCACTAGCTCATTGAGCCTCTCGTGTTGCCTAACGCGCGCGTCGCCAGCGAGATGCGGCAACTCTGCAGCTACAGCCTCAACAGCTCTAAGGGTTTTGGCGGGGGTGCTGTATTTGGGTCTGGTGGTGGCGTTGTTTTGGCTATCGGCTTGGCCAGCAGTCTCACCAACTGCTGCCATCTCGGTGCCTAGGTTACGGCGGGTGGTGCCTGCCTTGGCAGGCCTCCTAACCACAGGCGTAAAGCCGTGAGCCCTGTTGTACTCATTCTGGTCCAGGTTAAGCTCGAGCCTAACCTTTTCCAACTCCACCTTCTCGACGAGCAGCGCCTGGCGCTGCTGGTCGATCTGCGCCCTCATGGTCATGAGATCGAGCTCGGTGGGAGGCGGCATGCCTACTTGCACGGCGGATGCTAGTATCGTCGATGTCGTGGAAGGAGGGATGTAGCCCGGGAGGTTCTGGGGCAGCTCGTAGGGCTTGTGCGTTCTCGGGAGCTCGCTTGGGCCAGCAAGCTCCTCAACGACTGCCGCGGATGCAGCCGTGCCCTTCCCGGCAGCGATAGCCGGGCCGGTCATCAGTACTTCCACGCTGTCCGCAGAATGGCCAGTTGGCTTTCCGCGGGTAGCGATGACAGCAGGAGGATCTTCCGCGACATGTACCTGCTTGGAATACTCGCGGACGATGGTGGTGGCGACGTAGACGAGGTGCAAGCCAAAAGAGAGCACTGAGCCGCCCTCCGGCATGGCCCTACCGCTAAAATCGCCGGCGTTGTCGATGACGAAGTCGAAGGAGCCGAATCTGTGGACAAGGCCACAGACCACGCGCTCCCCAGTAGCAGAAATGGATCCCACGGTGGGCGCCAACTGTCGTGGTGGTATCACGGCAGATGCCATAGGATGGCTAATTGTTTGGGGTTGATGGACGCTGGAGGTGCTCGGGGAGGGATCACGCAGCGTGTAGCCGCGTGTGGGATGAACCAAGCACTTCAAACAACAAGATCTATCCAGGTTCAGGCCCTCGTGTGGAGGTAAAACCCCTACTCCTGCCTTTCTCTCTCTTTATGTTTGTTCTACCGAGTAGCCACAGTACAACTTGGCCTACAGCCGAGTAGCCACTCTTCTCTCTGTGTGAAAAGATAGGTCTAGAATATGAACCAAGGCCACGTCCCTCGCGCGGGAGGGGGCAGGGCACCTTATATACTGGTGCCCAGCCAAATACATCCAAGATGAAAAGTACAGACAAGTGTCGACATAGTGTGCACACTGCACCCTTCCGGCTTCTCGCTGACAGCTTTGGCTTCCTATTTTGTCTTGTGTACGAAGTCGTTGTGCAAAACCAAGTTGACGATCTGTTATCACTGTCACGACCACAGGGTAGGCCCCCTAACCTGCGCCGCCCTGCCGACACCCCGGCGAGGATAAGCACGCGCTCTGCAGATGAATAGTGTGTCAGTACGGACTCAGGATACGCGGGATCCTGTGTCAGAACGGCTCCTTTGACTTCTGGCCCGAGTAGGAACTCACTTCCTCTACTCAGACCATATCCTCTACTCGGAAGAATGTAACTTCCCCGATTCTTCCTTTTGGCCATTAGCAGGTACGGCCGGATAGCAGTCAACCGGGTAGCGAGTACCGGGTAGCCAGCCACTCAGCTAAACCAGACCTCTCCTTTTATCTTGCCTTTAGCACTTGCCTTACCCCTACTCGGGGGTAACCCCCCGACATGGATGCAATACCTTGTTGTTATTTCTTACTGGATACTTGTTTCCATTTAAGAGATTTACTATTTGTTCCTCATCTCTGTTGAGCTTGACAGAGGTTATTGGTTCTTTATTATTTCATAATGATTCACTGGATAATTTCTTATGATCCCTTAGTGAGGCAGTGTTTCTTCTTGTTGTCTTCTGTTGCTTGATGTTCTTCTCTCTAGTTTCCACTAGCCTTCTGTTTTCACCTTGTGTCAATTGCAAATAATATCATCTCTTGGATTCAATTTTCAACTATCTCACCCTTGTGGTGAGAACAAACAGTTATTCCAAGCAAAGATTTTACTTAGATGATTATATTATGGTTTCTTGTTTCCTTGGTGTTATTCTTTCTATTGGTTGATGATAAAAGGAGTCACTTTGGTTTGTTTCAACTTTCGCGCCAAAATTTCCCGTACTTTTAGATGCATGCTTTGCAAATGCACACATTATATTTAGATCCTTATAACCTCCCAAACACTGGGATGTTACAGTATCTCCCCCTTAACAAGAACTTCGTCCCGAAGTTCAACCTCTCTCATGTAGGAATAGGTAGAGAGAACTTCTGTAGACTGTTGAATCTTCACAGCTGTTTCTTGTGTTGACCTTGGCATGTGTATCCTCTTGTCTTGATTGTTCACCTTCCACTATCTTGTATGATAATCTAATAGTATGCCAGTTGTTAGGACAACTCTATCTTGTTACTAGGCCTTCCTAATAGTCTCACAGAGATCACGTGGTATTTCCACCACATAGTGGATACCAAGCTTCGTTCTCCGATGAATAGGTATGGTTTCCTATCTCTCAGAACTTTCTGAAGAACATTTGGTACATCCACCAGGTGATGAATAACCAATAAGATTCTTCCGGTACACTGGATATTGTCTATGGTTAGATGTCCATTTGGTTGAATATAGTCGTCTCAAGAGAAATACTGCTCAAAGAAGCTTGTACAACATAGTGTACATTGATTTAGACTCATCTATTTAGCGAAAATATCTTCGATTTTTTACTTTTTCCTACAAGTGATTATAACCTATTCACTGGTTACTTCCTATAGTCCTTCTATATCTTTGGGTCTTGACTTCTACGGGACAACTCTATAAGTTAGTTTATCGAACGTCTACATATTTCCTTCTAGGATATAACTACTCACGTGATTTTCTTCTCATCACCGTTGTATATCTCCATGTGTTGATGAAGTATGTCACCAACTTCAAGCAAAATGTGGAATGTGGTCCATTCCCATCACTGCTTTATTGGTTTCTTCCTTCTTGACTTCAAGGACTTCCAAAGCTTTGATAGTTGCTGCAATCAGCTGAGATTTCAGACCGCTCTCATACTAATCCTATACCCTCTAGACCAGTAACATCAAGATAGACCTCAATGTTTGCACATGCATATGCACATCAAGTTCCAACTTCATGCACAGATCTAGTCAATCAAAGATCCAAATAAGATCCAATAAATCCCAAATGAAGTTATCACTCATGCATCAAAAGCCTGTGAAATAAAAGTACTTAGAGTAAAACATCTCAAGTACCAAGGCTCTTAAATGCTATACACTACAAGTAGGTATATATTACTTTGTTATCCTAGTCTACACAACCACTCTTTGCCCAAGTAATTACTCCAATTGCATGCCTTACTGCAATGGAATGAACCAAGACAAAATGATCATATAGTAGTTGTTGTCTAACTTGGCTCCATATAGGACTAAGTACCATGTAAATTGAATTACTTCATTTTGGTTATGATAAACTTCTCGTGGCATCTGTTGATCCTTCATGGTGTTGATCACATCGTAGGAGTAGTAATGTAGCTTCCATCAATGCTTATGCCTTCTCCTAATTCTATACTCTACGATGATGATTCACCTCTAGACTTGATAACTAAGGATATGGTATATACCCCATAGTTACCAAAGTTTAAATAACTATTAATGATTCTCAGCGTCCATTCTTGATGACTCCTATACTAACTCAATACCATGTTCTACTCCATCCTATGCATTCATAGAATGGGGTAATCATAACCGTGACTTAATCATCTCTGACCATGTCAGAACTCTCCTTTTTCTCAATAACACTGATACATGATAGACTTTTAACTATTCATACCTAGGTATAAAGAAAATAGATAAGTAGATTTACTCGAGTTGAGTAAGAACATTCTATACAAGCATGACCGTATCATTCTCAAGTGAATGATCAGCATAGTTGTAGGAAGTGTGGTTTAGATAAGATGGCTTCCTATAGTCTTTACCAACCTACAGATCTCCTAAAAGGTTTTAAACCTAAGGTCGCTTCGCTCTGATACCATCTGTGGTGACCCAGCACACCACTGCATGTGTAGTGCGCAAGTCGGTGACATAATACTCACAGAAGGACTTATCCATGAATATTACATCTCTCAGAGTGGTACAACAAAAACACAGCGGGTCCAAGCAAAGCTATAGGATACAAACTTCATTACAAAATCTTGAGAATCTCCTTGATGAATCAAGAAGATCTCCTGCAAAAGAAACATCATAAGAAGCAATTCGAAGCTCCAAGCCGGAGAAGATCTCTAGCTCAGAACTAATCCACTACGGCTGATGTCAGCTCTAAACTATGGCTTGTAACTGCTAAGTCCTAGTATAGTCTCCATCTACACCTTGATATCTTCTCCTCCATCAGCGTTGTTGATGATGATGCTTCACGATGACGACTTCCATCAGGCTTCAACTCTAAGCAGGGGGTCAAACGGGAACGAATGAGTAACGAGCGTTACTCAGCAAGTTCATGATATATAGTGGGTGGTTTGATGCACTAACTACAGATTTAGACTCGAAAGAGTCATAAGCTAATGCAAGGTTTTTGTAAATATTTCTTCAAGAGGTTTCTTTTAATTATGAAAACTATGCCCGCCAGACCATCACAGGAGCTAGAACTTCATGGAGTTGCCTTTCCTGTAGCGTTCGCAGTTCCTTCCCGGAACAGGGGGTAACATGCCACATCCTTTTACACTCTGCAGAGGTGCGTTACTTTACCCATGGACGACCAAGACCATGTTGCACAATCAGGCGATCGTTCCTGTCCACACCCACTTAGGTGTGGGGCCCGGTTGTTGGTCCAAGCCAAACCGTGCTTCTCCGCACAACGCATGCCCACCCATTTCCGCCAGCAAGTTGAACGCCTGATTCCACCCCTCACGATGGAGATCTACGCGCCCCTCGCAGATACTCATAGACCCCAGAGTCCGTGGGACGTAAGGGCTCCCACCCATGTGCATGTAGTCCCGCAGAACCTACAGCGTGCGTCTCTGGCAGTCCGTTGACATGCGAACGACAGAAGTATCACATCTGACTTACTCCCCCCATAGAAGACCCATGGTTAACGTGAATTTACGGTGCACCGAGTTCTGACGGTATTTGTGATTAATTCCTAGGTAATACTTTCCCATGCAGATGGAACCTTCCTTTGACCGATTCATCTTACCATGGTCCCATCCGCCCACCAAACAGAACACTACCACTCAGGTAGTCATTCAATTAGTCATATTATTATAAAAATAGGATCATTCATTCTTTTGAGAATAGGTGATAATACGATAGGGTTTTTGCAAATAGTTTGTTATGAGATACTGCAAAGGATATGAACAAGTGATGAACTTGCCTAAGATTGAAATAACAATAATAATCCAAGTCTTCAGGTTCAAGGGTCTCGTAGAAAATCCCGACGTCTGAAAGATAGCAAAGTAGTCCCGGTAAGGACTACAGAAAACACTGGCAAGATGATACATGCATAGTAATTAGATGCATCGTGAAATACCCTGGAAAATACCCCAGCTTACAAGTGTAAGCTACGATCGATACGATAAGTTACTCACACAGGTTTCACGTGAGTTGTTTCGTTACTTGTGGTGATGTTGTTATTACTTTTTTTGGTGATGTTGTTATTACTTGTTTTAGAGTTACCTGGGTTTCACTTTTACTTGGCAAACAATTGTTATCATGTTTAAGTAGAAGTGTTTATTACTTGATTAGATAACAAAACAACAACACATGGAAAACAACTGTTGAAAGGATAACACACATATTCTTTTATGTTGTTGAAATAAGTGGAGCTATTTATCAAAGAGTTTAAATAAAAATGATGAACTGATTCAACTAGCTCTATCATCACAATACTTGCTAATGACTTGTGATGATAGGTTTAGTAGGTGTGAAAACATGAGGTTTTTATTAATTAGGAAAAATAATGGCATGGCACTTATTTCTCGTTATAATGGAATATTACAGAATTCAATTATACCTTTGGAAACAAGTTAATAAGTTGAACAAAATGTTTTATGTTTGACATGTTTGAATTGGAAATGTCTTTCTCTTTAATTTGATATATCATTCAATATTTTTCTGAAAATATTTGAATAAATTATTATTTTATTAATTTTAAATGAATTAAATGATTAGGCAAAACATTGCACAAATAAAAACTTGGTCAAATGACACTGCAAACATCATAGATGAGTTGCTTTTGTCATTTGGAGCATTTTGGTATATTATTTGTAATTTTCTGATTTTATGAATTATTTATTATTTTTCTCAATTTTAAATTATTTATTTTAATTAAATAAAATATTTAATTTTAAATTTTAACAAACATTTATTAAAAGTGGATAAACAAATATATTTTATTTTTCTAATCATTTTCATATCTTATTTGTATTTTTCTGAGTATTGCATTAAAAGTTATTGAATTATAAAGTTTTAACCAATTTGTGCAAATTTTCAAACTGACAGGTGGGACCCCTAGTCATATTCGATTTAAAATAGAAGAAAAAGAAAAGGAAACACTGTCTTGACATCATGCTGGCGTCAGGGACATGTCATCTCGGTGGAAATTCCCACTGCTCAATCGCAATCCCGCGATTCGACGCGAATTGGAACAATTCGTTGATGCCAATCGAGAGAGGGTGCAAAGGGGAGTCTAGTGGTGGTAGCGCCGCTTCCAAATGGTATCCGGAGTGTTGCCGGCGACGGCGTTTGGCGGCGGCGGGTGACAGTGCACGACGGGAGTACGATTTAGGCGCCCAAACTCCAAACGAAAAACACCAAGAGGTGTGTGAGCTCACCAGGAGTACGGTGATGTGCTCGGAGAAGCTCGAAGAGGTAGCAATCGACGGCGGCGTCGAGGATTGGCCGGCGGCCGTGGTTGAGGAAGATGGCTCGATTTCGGTGCTTCCTTCCACCCCATCCCGTGTGTTTTCTCAAGTTGAGAGAGCAGACGACGGCGAACTCGTAGGTGGTCTCGGGGAGGCGCGGGAGAAACCACAGCGTCGGCGACGAGCGGCGGTCACCGGCGGTTAGGGTTAGGGTTCCGGTTCGGTACAGAGAGAAGAAGAGCAAGCGAGGGAGTGAGCGAGAGAGAGTACGATGCAGACGTCTCCCTAGACTTTATACCCACGGAACGACGGGGCAGGAAGAGGTGGCAGTGACGTCACCGTCCCTATCCTCTCCTCTGCTTTCTGGCCAGAGTTGTAGAAGAAAGAAAAGAAAATGCCACATTGCAATAACCCCCTAAACTTTCTATTATCTACCACTAGGTCCTTCTGTTACTAAAAAAAATGAAAAGGAAAGCTTGTTTTCTGGGTTTTTTTGTGAACTTAAAAATTATAAAAAATCATATTTGAATTCCTTATCCAATTTCACATCTCACCATGTTCTGTTTTAGTGAATTTGAAGAATATTTGTATTTTTTATTTAGGGTGCTAGATTAAGTGATTTTGTTGTTTTCTCTACATTTTATTTATTAAATGGCTTTGAAATTTATCCTAGACAATATTATTATTAACACACATCAAACATGTGGTTTAAAAGGTGATATAATTTATTTGGATAATTTTAGATATAATTCCTTATAGAAAGTAATTTAGTAAAACTACTTGGTACTGGTTCTATGCACTGTTGTGAAAATCACTTAATATAGAATTTTATTCCATGTCACACCAAATGATTATAATGGGTGAATGAACTTGTTTTATTTTTATAATACTATGTTATTTTAGTAGTTTAAACTCTTAGCAATTTTGGTTGGCATTACACTGAGGTGTGTGTTCTCTATGTTTGCTGTTTTCAGTACTTGATCAAGTGGAAAACATGTGTGGTTTTAGAATCTTATTTGCTTGTTTTCCACATAGGTTCCAAGTATGAATATTATCCCATGCTTGTTTTAGAAACAAGTGATCATTTATATGTTTATGTGTATATGAATTTTTGTTATCGTCTGTTAGTCTTATCTATGAAAAGGATTTGGAAAACAAGATATTAAGCTTGTTTTCATCTGCCCCCACATATCAAGACATGTGGATGCAATACCTTGTTGTTATTTCTTACTGGATACTTGTTTCCATTTAAGAGATTTACTATTTGTTCCTCATCTCTGTTGAGCTTGACAGAGGTTATTGGTTCTTTATTATTTCCTAATGATTCACTGGATAATTTCTTATGATCCCTTAGTGAGGCAGTGTTTCTTTTTGTGGTCTTCTGTTGCTTGATGTTCTTCTCTCTAGTTTCCACTAGCCTTCTGTTTTCACCTTGTGTCAATTGCAAGTAATATCATCTCTTGGATTCAATTTTCAACTATCTCACCCTTGTGGTGAGAACAAACAGTTATTCCAAGCAAAGATTTTACTTAGATGATTATATTATGGTTTCTTGTTTCCTTGGTGTTATTCTTTCTATTGGTTGATGATAAAAGGAGTGTAGGTGTAGTTTATGACATCAGTTAGCCTTATGCATATAAGAAGAATCTGTTGACAAGTTTGCAAGGCTTGTCCCCAAATTACTTTTCATATACAAGAGACTGAGATGTACTAGGTTATTCAATCTTCTGTTTGTTTGTGTATGACACTCAATTGTTTGAGTATACAAAATTTATCTGTTAACAAGGTAGCTAGTCTTGTTATCAAACTACTTCTATATAACACTAACATTGGAGTATCACACTATTTCAAGAGGAGTTAATAAGATCAGATCATGATATAAGAGTTTCCAAATACTCTTATAGCAGCTTAGAGTAGCACTTCTAGCACACTCTAAATAATCTTCTTGAAGATCTTCTGGTGGTGGTTCCTCTTTTCTTGTGGGTTGCTTCTCTTGCAGAATGATTCAGAGAAGATTGGAAACAAGATAGAATGGTCTAGACAACATAACAAGATCTAGATTAAGAGTTAGTTCATGATTTTATTATCCTTCCATATACTTCTTATTTTATTTCCCATAAGATGTGTTCTTATATCCTACATGATTGGTTTACTTAGTTTCCAGTTTACTTCCTCTCATAGAGGTTATAACTTGTTGTTGTTTATTACTTATATCCAGAGATCCTTTAGTTGTTGAATGTTAATTTGGATAGAGATGTGGAATGCTTATGGAATGATGACTTAGTAGTAAGTTGATCAATTGGTTCATTGATGTGTTGAGATTCCAGATACTCACTTGTATAAGATGAATGAGACAATGAGCATATGATGCTTATTAGTTTTTTAAGGACTTATGTCATAGTTGTTATTTGTTTTCTCTGGTGTCATGATTTTACTTTATATTCTTCCCTTGTAATCTTTGTCAGGCACAATGTAGACACAGAAATTTGGAAAGATCATGTGTAATGGTGAAGTTTTTATAGTAGTTGAAGAAGATTTGATTCTTCTCTTAGGTACTTCTTTTATGGTTAAGGAGATATGTACATATTCGATAAATATGTTAATACAATTATTATGTCATTTCCCACTTGTGGGGTTTAAGTTAATACTTGTTTGTATCACTTGTGTTCTATTGAAACTTTGTTATTTACTTGTGATGGTTCACTTAGTAGTTACTAAATAATTTAGAAAGATGTTGTGTGGATGGTTTATAACTTAAGAGTTATTGTTTGAGAGAACATAACACCTCTGTTGATGAGATGGTTCAATTGTGTATTCCTTATTGGTGGAAGTATGATCATCAGATATTTTATTTGGATACTCACCCCTCTTTGAGTTCTAGATACCTAGTGAATTATCCCAAGTCTCTTGAAGACTTGTGGTTAAGGTTGTTGAGAATTTGTATTGGTCACAACCAATGATGGTTTGTGTAATCAGATGATTTGGTTTGTAAAGATACTATGTTATAAAGATCACTCCAAATGTACTCCTGACCAGATGATCTAAACCTATTTCATCATGTCAAGTGAAACATTGGTCACTTTGGTTTGTTTCAACTTTCGCGCCAAAATTTCCCGTACTTTTAGATGCATGCTTTGCAAATGCACATATTATATTTAGATCCTTATAACCTCCCAAACACTGGGATGTTACAGTATCTCCCCCTTAACAAGAACTTCGTCCCGAAGTTCAACCTCTCTCATGTAGGAATAGGTAGAGAGAACTTCTGTAGACTGTTGAATCTTCACAGCTGTTTCTTGTGTTGACCTTGGCATGTGTATCCTCTTGTCTTGATTGTTCACCTTCCACTATCTTGTATGATAATCTAATAGTATGCCAGTTGTTAGGACAACTCTATCTTGTTACTAGGCCTTCCTAATAGTCTCACAGAGATCACGTGGTATTTCCACCACATAGTGGATACCAAGCTTCGTTCTCCGATGAATAGGTATGGTTTCCTATCTCTCAGAACTTTCTGAAGAACATTTGGTACATCCACCAGGTGATGAATAACCAATAAGATTCTTCCGGTACACTGGATATTGTCTATGGTTAGATGTCCATTTGGTTGAATATAGTCGTCTCAAGAGAAATACTGCTCAAAGAAGCTTGTACAACATAGTGTACATTGATTTAGACTCATCTATTTAGCGAAAATATCTTCGATTTTTAACTTTTTCCTACAAGTGATTATAACCTATTCACTGGTTACTTCCTATAGTCCTTCTATATCTTTGGGTCTTGACTTCTACGGGACAACTCTATAAGTTAGTTTATCGAACGTCTACATATTTCCTTCTAGGATATAACTACTCACGTGATTTTCTTCTCATCACCGTTGTATATCTCCATGTGTTGATGAAGTATGTCACCAACTTCAAGCAAAATGTGGAATGTGGTCCATTCCCATCACTGCTTTATTGGTTTCTTCCTTCTTGACTTCAAGGACTTCCAAAGCTTTGATAGTTGCTGCAATCAGCTGAGATTTCAGACCGCTCTCATACTAATCCTATACCCTCTAGACCAGTAACATCAAGATAGAACTCAATGTTTGCACATGCATATGCACATCAAGTTCCAACTTCATGCACAGATCTAGTCAATCAAAGATCCAAATAAGATCCAATAAATCCCAAATGCAGTTATCACTCATGCATCAAAAGCCTGTGAAATAAAAGTACTTAGAGTAAAACATCTCAAGTACTAAGGCTCTTAAATGCTATACACTACAAGTAGGTATATATTACTTTGTTATCCTAGTCTACACAACCACTCTTTGCCCAGGTAATTACTCCAATTGCATGCCTTACTGCAATGGAATAAACCAAGACAAAATGATCATATAGTAGTTGTTGTCTAACTTGGCTCCATATAGGACTAAGTACCATGTAAATTGAATTACTTCATTTTGGTTATGATAAACTTCTCGTGGCATCTGTTGATCCTTCATGGTGTTGATCACATCGTAGGAGTAGTAATGTAGCTTCCATCAATGCTTATGCCTTCTCCTAATTCTATACTCTACGATGATGATTCACCTCTAGACTTGATAACTAAGGATATGGTATATACCCCATAGTTACCAAAGTTTAAATAACTATTAATGATTCTCAGCGTCCATTCTTGATGACTCCTATACTAACTCGATACCATGTTCTACTCCATCCTATGCATTCATAGAATGGGGTAATCATAACCGTGACTTAATCATCTCTGACCATGTCAGAACTCTCCTTTTTCTCAATAACACTGATACATGATAGACTTTTAACTATTCATACCTAGGTATAAAGAAAATAGATAAGTAGATTTACTCGAGTTGAGTAAGAACATTCTATACAAGCATGACCGTATCATTCTCAAGTGAATGATCAGCATAGTTGTAGGAAGTGTGGTTTAGATAAGATGGCTTCCTATAGTCTTTACCAACCTACAGATCTCCTAAAAGGTTTTAAACCTAAGGTCGCTTCGCTCTGATACCATCTGTGGTGACCCAGCACACCACTGCATGTGTAGTGCGCAAGTCGGTGACATAATACTCACAGAAGGACTTATTCGTGAATATTACATCTCTCAGAGTGGTACAACAGAAACACAATGGGTCCAAGCAAAGCTATAGGATACAAACTTCATTACAAAATCTTGAGAATCTCCTTGATGAATCAAGAAGATCTCCTGCAAAAGAAACATCAGAAGAAGCAATTCGAAGCTCCAAGCCGGAGAAGAACTCTAGCTCAGAACGAATCCACTACGGCTGATGTCAGCCCTAAACTATGGCTTGTAACTGCTAAGTCCTAGTATAGTCTCCATCTACACCTTGATAGCTTCTCCTCCATCAGCGTTGTTGATGACGATGCTTCACGATGACGACTTCCATCAGGATTCAACTCTAAGCAGGGGGTCAAACGGGAACGAATGAGTAACGAGCGTTACTCAGCAAGTTCATGATATATAGTGGGTGGTTTGATGCACTAACTACAGCTTTAGACTCGAAAGAGTCATAAGCTAATGCAAGGTTTTTGTAAATCTTTCTTCAAGAGGTAGCTTTTAATTATGAAAACTATGCCCGCGAGACCATCACAGGAGCTAGAACTTCATGGAGTTGCCTTTCCTGTAGCGTTCGCAGTTCCTTCCCGGAACAGGGGGTAACATGCCACATCCTTTTACACTCTGCAGAGGTGCGTTACTTTACCCATGGACGACCAATACCATGTTGCACAATCAGGCGATCGTTCCTGTCCACACCCACTTAGGTGTGGGGGCCCGGTTGTTGGTCCAAGCCAAACCGTGCTTCTCCGCACAACGCATGCCCACCCATTTCCGCCAGCAGGTTGAACGCCTGATTCCACCCCTCACGATGGAGATCTACGCGCCCCTCGCAGACACTCATAGACCCCAGAGTCCGTGGGACGTAAGGGCTCCCACCCATGTGCATATAGTCCCGAAGAACCTACAACGTACGTCTCTGGCAGTCCGTTGACATGCGAACGAGAGAAGTATCACAGCTGACTTACTCCCCCCATAGAAGACCCATGGTTAACGCGAATTTACGGCGCACCGAGTTCTGACGGCATTTGTGATTAATTCCTAGGTAATAATTTCCCATGCAGATGGAACCTTTCTTTGACCTATTCATCTTACCATGGTCCCATCCGCCCACCAAACAGAACACTACCACTCGGGTAGTCATTCAATTAGTCATATTATTATAAAAATAGGATCATGCATTCTTTTGAGAATAGGTGATAATACGATAGGGTTTTTGCAAATAGTTTGTTATGAGATACTGCAAAGGATATGAGCAAGTGATGAACTTGCCTGAGATTGAAATAACAATAATAATCCAGGTCTTCAGGTTCAAGGGTCTCGTAGAAAATCCCGACGTCTGAAAGATAGCAAAGTAGTCCCGGTAAGGACTACAGAAAACACTGGCAAGATGATACATGCATAGTAATGATATGCATCGTGAAATACCCTGGAAAATACCCCAGCTTACAAGTGTAAGCTACGATCGATACGATAAGTTACTCACACAGGTTTCACGTGAGTTGTTTCGTTACTTGTGGTGATGTTGTTATTACTTGTTTTAGAGTTACCTGGGTTTCACTTTTACTTGGCAAACAATTGTTATCATGTTTAAGTCGAAGTGTTTATTACTTGATTAGATAACAAAACAACAACACATGGAAAACAACTGTTGAAAGGATAACACACATATTCTTTTATGTTGTTGAAATAAGTGGAGCTATTTATCAAAGAGTTTAAATAAAAATGATGAACTGATTCAACTAACTCTATCATCACAATACTTGCTAATGACTTGTGATGATAGGTTTAGTAGGTGTGAAAACATGAGGTTTTTATTAATAAGGAAAAATAATGCCATGGCAGTTATTTCTCGTTATAATGGAATATTACATAATTCAATTATACCTTTGGAAACAAGTTAATAAGTTGAACAAAATGTTTTATGTTTGACATATTTGAATTGGAAATGCCTTTCTCTTTAATTTGATATATCATTCAATGTTTTTCTGAAAATATTTGAATAAATTATTATTTTATTAATTTTAAATGAATTAAATGATTAGGCAAAACATTGCACAAATAAAACCTGGTCAAATGACCATGTAAACATCATAGATGAGTTGCTTTTGTTATTTGGAACGTTTTGGTATATAATTTGTAATTTTCCGATTTTATGAATTATTTATTATTTTTCTCAATTTTAAATTATTTATTTTAATTAAAGAAAATATTTAATTTTAAATTTTAACAAACATTTATTAAAAGTGGATAAACAAATATATTTTATTTTTGTAATCATTTTCATATCTTATTTGTATTTTTCTGAGTATTGGATTAAAAGTTATTGAATTATAAAGTTTTAATCAATTTGTGCAAATTTTCAAACTGACAGGTGGGACCCCTAGTCATATTCGATTTAAAATAGAAGAAAAAGAAAAGGAAACACTGTCTTGACGTCATGGTTGCGTCAGGGACATGTCATCTCGGTGGAAATTCCCACTGCTCAATCGCAATCCCGCGATTCGACGCGAATTGGAACAATTCGTTGATGCCAATCGAGAGAGGGTGCAAAGGGGAGTCTAGTGGTGGCAGCGCCGCTTCCAAATGGTAGCCGGAGTGTTGTCGGCGACGACGTTTGGCGGCGGCGGGTGACAGTGCACGACGGGAGTACGATTTAGGCGCCCAAACTCCAAACGAAAAACACCCTGAGGTGTGTGAGCTCACCAGGAGTACGGTGATGTGCTCGGAGAAGCTCGAAGAGGTAGCAATCAACGGTGGCGTCGAGGATTGGCCGGCGGCCGTGGTTGAGGAAGATGGCTCGATTCCGGTGCTTCCTTCCACCCCAGCCCGTGTGTTTTCTCGAGTTGAGAGAGGAGATGACGGCGAACTCGTAGGTGGTCTCGGGGAGGCGCGGGAGAAACCACAGCGTCGGCGACGAGCGGCAGTCACCGGCGGTTAGGGTTAGGGTTCCGGTTCGGTACAGAGAGAAGGAGAGCAAGCGAGGGAGTGAGCGAGAGAGAGTACGATGCAGACGTCTCCCTAGACTTTATACCCACGGAACGATGATGCGGAAGAGGTGGCAGTGGCGTCACCGTCCCTATCCTCTCCTCTGCTTTCTGGCCGGAGTTGTAGAAGAAAGAAAAGAAAATGCCACATTGCAATAACCCCCTAAAGTTTCTATTATCTACCACTAGGTCCTTCTGTTACTAAAAAATGAAAGGAAAGCTTGTTTTCTGGGCTTTTTTGTTAACTTAAAAATTATTAAAAATCATATTTGAATTCCTTATCCAATTTCACATCTCACCATGTTCTGTTTTAGTGAATTTGAAGAATATTTTTATTTTTTATTTAGGGTGCTAGATTAAGTGATTTTGTTGTTTTCTCTACATTTTATTTATTAAATGGCTTTGAAATTTATCCTAGACAATATTATTTTTAACACACATCAAACATGTGGTTTAACAAGGTGATATAATTTATTTGCACAATTTTAGATACAATTCCTTATAGAAAGTAATTTAGTAAAACTACTTGGTACTGGTTCTATGCACTGTTGTGAAAATCACTTAATATAGAATTTTATTCCATGTCACACCAAATGATTATAATGGGTGAATGAACTTGTTTTATTTTTATAATACTATGTTATTTTAGTAGTTTAAACTCTTAGCAATTTTGGTTGGCATTACACTGAGGTGTGTGTTCTCTATGTTTGTTGTTTTCAGTACTTGATCAAGTGGAAAACATGTGTGGTTTTAGAATCTTATTTGCTTGTTTTCCACATAGGTTCCAAGTATAAATATTATCCCATGCTTGTTTTAGAAACAAGTGATCATTTGTATGTTTATGTGTATATCAATTTTTGTTATCGTCAGTTAGTCTTATCGATGAAGAGGATTTGGAAAACAAGATATTAAGCTTGTATTCATCTGCCCCCACATATCAAGACATGTGGATGCAATACCTTCTTGTTATTTCTTACTGGATACTTGTTTCCATTTAAGAGATTTACTATTTGTTCCTCATCTCTGTTGAGCTTGACAGAGGTTATTGGTTCTTTATTATTTCCTAATGATTCACTGGATAATTTCTTATGATCCCTTAGTGAGGCAGTGTTTCTTCTTGTGGTCTTCTGTTGCTTGATGTTCTTCTCTCTAGTTGCCACTAGCCTTCTGTTTTCACCTTGTGTCAATTGCATGTAATATCATCTCTTGGATCCAATTTTCAACTATCTCACCCTTGTGGTGAGAACAAACAGTTATTCCAAGCAAAGATTTTACTTAGATGATTATATTATGGTTTCTTGTTTCCTTGGTGTTATTCTTTCTATTGGTTGATGATAAAAGGAGTGTAGGTGTAGTTTATGACATCAGTTAGCCTTATGCATATAGGAAGAATCTGTTGACAAGTTTGCAAGGCTTGTCCCCAAATTACTTTTCATATACAAGAGACTGAGATGTACTGTAACATCCCAAGTATGAAAAATAGCCATTAGAATGTTTGCTCTCTGTTATTTTATGTTTTGCATCATGACATCATGTTCATTGCATTTGTTTTTCTTTGTTTTCCATTTGTTTTCCTCTGTTTTTCTTTTTTTTCCTTTGTTTTCTATTTGAATTTCAAACCAAATTTTAAACCTTTTGTTTCATACTTGTGATGTTACAATTTCCAAAATGAGTTATTCAAATCAAAACAATTATTTGCTTCCATTAAAGTTGTAATCTCAAAACTATTGATTTTGTTTCTATCAAAATTCATCTAATACCAAACCATTTTCAAATTCAATTAGTTTCCAAAACAGCAACCCTTTTGAAAATTATGAAAATGACAAAACACTTCCATCATTTGTTTCCATTAAACTAAGGTTCAAACTATTTAAATTATTGCTTCCAATATTTCAACTAATATCAAATTCACCTAAATTCAATCAAATTACCAAACAGCAAATAATTTGAAATATTTTGTAAAACAAAAGTTGGCAATTGTTGTTGTTACCCTAAATAACCTATAACCAAATTTTTCTAAATTTTTCTAACCTAGACAACTAACCTTTTCTTCCTTATTCAAATCTGCAAAAAAAATATAAGAAACAAAAAAAATAAACCCAACAGAGAGAGAGAGGGGCAGGCCCAGCCCATCTCTCCCCCTCAGGCCCATACCCCCTCGATCATCATCTTCTTCGTACGGCTCGCATCTGAAGCACACCACGTAGCAGAGGGGAGCAGCAGACGGCTGAGCAGCGCCTTCCCCTCCCTTAAAACCCTAACCGAGCATCTCCTCCTGCCCTAACCCTCCTTCTCCCTCCTCTCTCTCCCCGCCTCCATTTTCCCTTCTTCCATCTCCTCCCCTCTGCTCTCTTTCTCTCTGCACCCAACTACTGAAACCGAACCCACCTCTCTTCCCCTCCGGTGATCGCCGACGTTAGTACCTTCCTCCTCGCGGGCAAATGGCGGGAATGGATTCCCCTCCCCTCCAGCTTCCTCCTCGACCACTCGGCGCGGACGGGGAAGGGCTGTGCCGCCGCCGCAGTCAAGGACTCGTCGCCGGCCAACCATCTGCACCGCTCCCTGCTCCTTCTGTCGCCATTGCTGTGAGCCCGCCTCCTCATCCCTGTCTCTCCCCTCTCCCTTTCCTCTCGCACCAGTCGCCCGTAGCACAAGCACACGCACGCGCACCACGCCCACGGCGAGCCGCAGCAGCGCGTCCCTGCCCGCCGGCGCCCTTCCGCTCGCCCTGACGAAGTTCAGACAGCTGAACTTGTGCTTGCAGGTTCAGTTACCGCTAACTGAACCACAAAAGCCCCCGTTTCCCCTTCCTGTCAACAAGTTCAGCAACCACCGCAGTGGTTACCACCACCGCGCGCACAGCAGGAGGTCTGGGGTTCGATTCCCCCTCCCGCAAATAAAACCACACTTTTTAATTTCTTTATTTTGATACAGAAATTTGACAGAATTGCACACAAGTCCCTGCTGTTATGTAGCATCCCAACTTTTAATAAAGATGGAATACCTGTGTTTATTGTGCTAGTCCCTGGATCAATTGCTAGCACCACAATACAAAATGAAATATCATGCAAATGCATCAAATTCTATTACATCGCATGATCCAGTCTTTACAAAATAGAATTACAACTTGCATAGTCTTAGAAGACTAGCAGAAAACAAAGAAATACAGCGGAAAACATAGTACAACATTGAGCCCATCTTCTCCATGTGCCACAGGCAAAACATGTTGGCGATAGTCTCGAGATCCTAAACGAAATCCTCACTCGTCTTCAGAAACATCTGCAATATGGAATATGCAGCCACAAGGGAGTCAATACAATTTAATGTATTGGCAAGTAACACTATGGTGGATATAAATGGCAAGACTAATACTACATGCTTATTTGGCTGAGTGGAGTTTAGGCTAAGTTTGCATAAAGCCAGTTTTCTCCTATCACTTTTGTAAAACAAACTTTTCTTTTCAAAAGGGGTGGCAACATTGGATTAAGATCCAAGCACCACAATACTCTTCAGTTGGTCAAAATTTTACTTATTGAAATTGATGATGAGATTCTTCCGTCAATCCTTGTCCAGCTGCTCATAATTGTCCATAACCGGGGACACGGCTAAGATCTTAGTTTGTTGACTCTGCAGAGTTTGTGCACTTTCACCCTTTGTCTTCAATTAGCCCAAACATCCTATACACCCGGAGTGCATCATGGAAAGGAGAGAATTGAGACGAGATCTTTCAGAAGAAGAAGTCCAAACCCACCGGCAAGACCCGTTCCACCTATAATTTTGCTACATCTGCTTGTCAAGCCTGGGCTGAACCCTCACAACTTAATTGATCAAGACAGAGCCCATATTGTCAAAAGGCTGCACGGGAAGCTACTAGATTTAGAGGGACATAGTAATCTCTTTGTTCCTGGGTGGCCATCCGCAAGTGACAACCTCAAGTGGAATAACCCTTAGATAAGGGCCCTGAGGAAACACTCAACATAACCCAATCTTACCACTTCCACCCAGGTGGTTCATTCGTTAGTTATACTTAGGATTTTTCCTCAACATCTAGTAAAACAATTTGTAACATTGCATAGCACCTAGTAAATTCTAAGGCTATCAAAATAACAAGGTAAAAGGGATGGCTACACACTACTAGGATAATAGCATAGCATAGTATAACTTAGTAAAAATTCCTATCAATGCATACTACT
This sequence comes from Alopecurus myosuroides, assembly GCA_028641055.1. Classification (NCBI taxonomy): domain Eukaryota; kingdom Viridiplantae; phylum Streptophyta; class Magnoliopsida; order Poales; family Poaceae; genus Alopecurus; species Alopecurus myosuroides. The sequence continues at coordinate 372,901,232 of CM054059.1, forward strand.
CAAAATCAACTAATGCATATAGAAAATAATGGGTAGTTGATGATGTGTTACTTGCCTTGTTGAAATTGGTGAAGATATTCACATTCTCTTCACAAAAGATCGTTTCTCTCCGTACAATCTATTCATTGAAAACACAATAACAAAGTAAACCAACATGCTGGTAAGCAAACATACAAGTGTAGAAAACATACATAGCAACTAACATATCAAAAGGGGCTTAACCAAATTGGTTAGGACAAAGTCTAGGTTTGAGTTGAAATATTCATTCTCTAATGGTCTCATACTTGTTAAGGAAATTCCAATGGTTTACTTGGGAAGGACTAGGTTGAGCTTGATGTGATCTAACTTTATTATAACCATACTTGTCGAGGAAGTTCCAAGAGTTCACTAAGAATAAACATATTACTTCTTCAACTAAAGTAATACATGCAAACACTTGGTCATATTCACCTTCAAAAATATTTGAGTGACTATGTTAGTATTTTCCATTGTGGTTAGGGTAGGTCTACTAACTTCATCATCAAAGGGAAAATATTACTAAGTCTTGGGTTTTCCATTTGGGTCAATGGTTGGACAAAAATAACTTGTTATTCTTCAACTTGTATGGATTGCTTCTAGACTTCATGTGATTGCCTTTTTGAAGATCATCTTCATGCTTCTATTGTAGTCTTGTTCCTTGGATGGATTCTTCTCTTGGTCTTGATAAATTCTTCATGGCTTTGAATTCACTAATAGGTTTGGGTATGGGATGAACACAAATACCACTAAGTCAATAGAAAGAAAATAATAAGAAGGATAGGAAGAGAGGGGGAGATGTTTTATTCTAAATTCTTCACACTTGTAATTCCTTGAGTTTCTTCTAGGTGTGGAGTCTTTTCTTCAAAATTTCTTCATTGATCCTCCTTGTATCTCTTCATGTTGCCATCCAGTTGAAAGTGAAGAACCTTCTATTTCTTGAGTCTTGTTTTCCATTTGCTAACTTAATGGATTTCTTGAAACAAGAATAGGGGATGGAGGAAATAGAAAACTAAAGTTCACTACTTGGTACTATATGTGATTGGCACATTATAAGGACATGGCTTGGCTCCAAAAATGGTCACTACAAACAATGGTAGAAAGAAATAGAAACAAAATCTAAGACTTAATAACTAGATGGACTACTATGATGGAAGTTGGGCTAAAATTACATGGTCATGGTCCAAGGGTGTCCAAAATGGTTGGGCAAGGTTTTTCTGGTCCAAGGTTATCAAATGGAACAATTTTGCAAAAGGAACTATATTGAAAATATTTATAGAAAATAATCTATGTCAAAAATACTCAAATAGACAACTTAATTCTAAATTCAATTTTAATTTGTTCAAATATTATTTTGGGACAGATGATATGAAAGTACACATTCTGAGGTTTCCAAATATATTTTATTTGCAATTTTTGGATTTGTAGAATTTGAATTATGCCAAATTTCATCAAACAAGCATATTTGAATTTGAACAAATTTAACTTTGTCAAATTTGAATTTGGACAGTGTTAAAAGTTTCTACATGTCAAGGGCTTTTCAAAAAGTCCAAGATTGTCAAATTTGGCCAAGTGGTTAAAAAGTTATGCGGTTTCAAAGTTCTAGGGGCTAATCTGTAAAATTTACAGGGGCTGTTCTGTTTAAAAGAAAATAGGCGATCCGCGGAATCTACAATGGCGGTTTCTGATTGGCTGGTACCTTTTCACGCGGATTGGTCACCGTGGATCGTTGGATCTGACCGCGGATGGACGAACCGGATTTAAAATACCTCTTCGCTTTAAAGATATAACGTGGGCCTTCGGATCTAATCTACGGGCAGGATTAGAACTGGGGTCTAGGGTTACCTTCCGCCGGACTTGCTCGCCGGAAATGGTTCCGCGGTGGCCGGAGGCGCAGGGAGTCGACGTAGACGGCGATTCGGTGACCTCCGCGCGCGATGAAGAACACGATGAGATCCGCCTCGACGCGGTGAAGCTTATGGTGTGCACGGTTTGTACGGTGGCGGCCTGGAATGGTGGCGCAGTGATGTCCCGGGGTGGCGTAACTCCGGTGGTCGTCGGGAAGTGGTTTCGCTGCGGGAGAAATCGAAATAAAAGGGTGAGCAAGTGCAGGGAGTTGAGGGGAAGAGGAGGAGAGTGAAATGGGCGGCGGGGTTTTGCTGCTGTGGCCGGAAGTGAGGACGGGCGGCGGCGGTAGTGGTAAACTCCGGCGAGCAATACCTATGACCTCGGGGCACGATTATGAGAGGGAGGAGAGGGGAAAGATAGCGGAGAGCGGGGTCTTTAACAGGGTAGGGATCGGGCACGGTTTAAGGGCCTTAAACTCGAGCAATCAACGGAATAAATTGGCAGTTTATTCGGGCGTTTCTTCCGGCTGGAGATTGAAGACGATGACGTCATCATGACGTCATCGAATTTTTTTTCTTTTATTCCTGTTTAATCATTTCTTTAATAACTTCTGCATAAAAACTCCAATTGGCATGAAATAAATTTCTAAATTCTTAAAATTTAGTTTCCTTTCCAGAAAACTCATTTTCACAAACTTTTGAACACATTACATTTTTGAATTATGAAAATTGAATAAATCATTAAAAGTGACTTAATAGCATTTTTAATAGAAAAATCAAATTTAATTTTGAGAAAGAGTTTTATAAAAATAAGGAGACATTATATAAGTCAAATATCATTTTTGAAAATCATTTACACTTGTTTTGCTATTTTATAGTTTGAAATAAACATGATTTCACTAATAGCATATTAATGCCATTTTTAAAAATATCAATTATATAAATGCAAATTATTGGTTGATTAAAATATCAGAGACATCAATGTGATAAAATAACATTTTACAAAATCATATTTAATGGTTTTCATATTTTATGATTTTAAAATATGAAGGAACAATGATAGTCACTTTAATAGAAAACATTAATTTTTATATGATTAAAACAATTTTTAGAAATATTTTCTATGGTTCAACTATTGTTTCCTATGACCCTTTTAGGAACTTTCATATTGTATATTTTCAACATATTAGTGAAACCACAATTTGTATCTTTTTGTTATATTTCAAACATAGAGAATTATTTAATAAATTTGTAAATGGGGTTTAGTAAAAGCAGAAAGGTTTCCCCAAATGAATATGTTGTTTTCCCAAATGAAAACATTGTTTTCTCACAGTATCTTACTTGTTTTTAATAAACAATTTATTTCCATAGCACTATATTATTATTTTTTTGATTGAAATAACACTTGGAAAACAGGGATCCAACTTATATCTATTTGGGGGTTATCAATAATAGTGAAACCCTTTTTAAAGATAAGAAGAAAATATTAGAGATAATAATTCTCTAGTTTTTATATATCAAAAGTAATTTCAAGGTAATATTTGAATTGAAAACCTTTTATGTAATAAAGTTTGCTAAAGATAAAATGGTTTTCTTTATGTGAGAAAAATCATTTGAGAGGGTTTTAGGGTTTATGGAATAGAGGTATAATGGATTCTTAATTTCAATTTTCATTGAGTTATGTATTGTTTCCTTTTGTTTCTTGCATCTTATTTGGTTTTTTGGTGACTTGCATAACATGAAAACAAAAAGTTTCAATTTTTAGTGATTTTTGGACTTTCCAAAAATCAGGGATGTTACAGACTACCACCCTTAAAAGAAATCTCGTCCCGAGATTTGGGAAGGTTAGAAAGAAAGATTTGGGTAAATGGATTCCAAAACAACTGGGTTTCCAGAACAACTAGGTGGGCTACCACCCTTAAAAGAAGCTTTTGTGGGTAGTCTATTTTCATTAGATTGGAGTGTAGATTGATTCTAAATTAGCTTGAGTAGATCTTTCCTCTGTGATAGAGGTGTAGACCAACATAGGTCTGTTGAACTACCTTTGACACTGAGGGGTCACTCTTTGGGTCAATCAAAAGCCTTTGGTTCACTCTCAACTTGATCTTTTGATGTTCTTGGCAATCTTCCATCTTGTTGTTGTCATTCTTGAAAGCAAGCATCATGCTATTTCTAAACAAACTCTCATGTAACACAAACTGGGTAGTGGTGTTTCTTCATTACTTCTTCTCTTGGTGTAGTTGGCTCTGAAACCTTCATAGCTCATGTAACTTGGGATTCACTTGTCTTTCTTCACTTGTTGATTGGCTTGATACTTCTTATTAGGCAGTTGGCATTGATCATGGATGTGATTGTTCCTTCACACAGAAGAAAGAAATTGGATACTAGCATTCCTCAAATGGGATGGCTTGTGTATCAATAGGGTAAAGGTTGTATGATTCCAAATGGTTCTCACTATGGTTGGTGAATGAGTATGGTGTTGGGTTTGGTCTAGTAGGGATGAGTAGAGATTTAGAAAGATGGCTAAGGAAGGTTCTTATCCAAAATAGTAGATCAAGGAAACTCATCTTACAAACAACACATAACAAACAATCTTCACACCAAACAACAGGGTTTTATATAACAACTAATATTGTCATACCACACTCATTGATATGATCAATACACTAACACGTTAACGTTGTTCTAACCAAGTAACTAGATTGGTGGTCTCATCTATATCTTCTTGAGCTTTTCTTCATATTCTTCTCTCCATGTCTTGAGGTGTTCTTGATTGTTGGGAAGTCTATGTTTTTCTTCAAATTCTTCAAAAATCTTGAGTGGTAGGGCTTCATATGGTGAAAATACTCCTTGCACTTCTTGGTATTGTCATCATCAATCTTGCCTTGATGGTACTCAAAAGGTAGGTCATCTAGAAAATTTTGAAGGTGAATTATAGATGAGAGGATATGAGAAGAATTAAGATAATTGTTTTGTTTATAGAAAGTTTGAACATAGAATTTTTTTTTTTTTTTTTAATCCTAGGGTATTTTCCAAACTTAGGGTCTCGAATTCTACAGGCAACACAATGCTCTGATACCATTTTGTAGCATCCCAACTTTTAATAAAGATGGAATACCTGTGTTTATTGTGCTAGTCCCTGGATCAATTGCTAGCACCACAATACAAAATGAAATATCATGCAAATGCATCAAATTCTATTACATCGCATGATCCAGTCTTTACAAAATAGAATTACAACTTGCATAGTCTTAGAAGACTAGCAGAAAACAAAGAAATACAGCGGAAAACATAGTACAACATTGAGCCCATCTTCTCCATGTGCCACAGGCAAAACATGTTGGCGATAGTCTCGAGATCCTAAACGAAATCCTCACTCGTCTTCAGAAACATCTGCAATATGGAATATGCAGCCACAAGGGAGTCAATACAATTTAATGTATTGGCAAGTAACACTATGGTGGATATAAATGGCAAGACTAATACTACATGCTTATTTGGCTGAGTGGAGTTTAGGCTAAGTTTGCATAAAGCCAGTTTTCTCCTATCACTTTTGTAAAACAAACTTTTCTTTTCAAAAGGGGTGGCAACATTGGATTAAGATCCAAGCACCACAATACTCTTCAGTTGGTCAAAATTTTACTTATTGAAATTGATGATGAGATTCTTCCGTCAATCCTTGTCCAGCTGCTCATAATTGTCCATAACCGGGGACACGGCTAAGATCTTAGTTTGTTGACTCTGCAGAGTTTGTGCACTTTCACCCTTTGTCTTCAATTAGCCCAAACATCCTATACACCCGGAGTGCATCATGGAAAGGAGAGAATTGAGACGAGATCTTTCAGAAGAAGAAGTCCAAACCCACCGGCAAGACCCGTTCCACCTATAATTTTGCTACATCTGCTTGTCAAGCCTGGGCTGAACCCTCACAACTTAATTGATCAAGACAGAGCCCATATTGTCAAAAGGCTGCACGGGAAGCTACTAGATTTAGAGGGACATAGTAATCTCTTTGTTCCTGGGTGGCCATCCGCAAGTGACAACCTCAAGTGGAATAACCCTTAGATAAGGGCCCTGAGGAAACACTCAACATAACCCAATCTTACCACTTCCACCCAGGTGGTTCATTCGTTAGTTATACTTAGGATTTTTCCTCAACATCTAGTAAAACAATTTGTAACATTGCATAGCACCTAGTAAATTCTAAGGCTATCAAAATAACAAGGTAAAAGGGATGGCTACACACTACTAGGATAATAGCATAGCATAGTATAACTTAGTAAAAATTCCTATCAATGCATACTACTCAAAATCAACTAATGCATATAGAAAATAATGGGTAGTTGATGATGTGTTACTTGCCTTGTTGAAATTGGTGAAGATATTCACATTCTCTTCACAAAAGATCGTTTCTCTCCGTACAATCTATTCATTGAAAACACAATAACAAAGTAAACCAACATGCTGGTAAGCAAACATACAAGTGTAGAAAACATACATAGCAACTAACATATCAAAAGGGGCTTAACCAAATTGGTTAGGACAAAGTCTAGGTTTGAGTTGAAATATTCATTCTCTAATGGTCTCATACTTGTTAAGGAAATTCCAATGGTTTACTTGGGAAGGACTAGGTTGAGCTTGATGTGATCTAACTTTATTATAACCATACTTGTCGAGGAAGTTCCAAGAGTTCACTAAGAATAAACATATTACTTCTTCAACTAAAGTAATACATGCAAACACTTGGTCATATTCACCTTCAAAAATATTTGAGTGACTATGTTAGTATTTTCCATTGTGGTTAGGGTAGGTCTACTAACTTCATCATCAAAGGGAAAATATTACTAAGTCTTGGGTTTTCCATTTGGGTCAATGGTTGGACAAAAATAACTTGTTATTCTTCAACTTGTATGGATTGCTTCTAGACTTCATGTGATTGCCTTTTTGAAGATCATCTTCATGCTTCTATTGTAGTCTTGTTCCTTGGATGGATTCTTCTCTTGGTCTTGATAAATTCTTCATGGCTTTGAATTCACTAATAGGTTTGGGTATGGGATGAACACAAATACCACTAAGTCAATAGAAAGAAAATAATAAGAAGGATAGGAAGAGAGGGGGAGATGTTTTATTCTAAATTCTTCACACTTGTAATTCCTTGAGTTTCTTCTAGGTGTGGAGTCTTTTCTTCAAAATTTCTTCATTGATCCTCCTTGTATCTCTTCATGTTGCCATCCAGTTGAAAGTGAAGAACCTTCTATTTCTTGAGTCTTGTTTTCCATTTGCTAACTTAATGGATTTCTTGAAACAAGAATAGGGGATGGAGGAAATAGAAAACTAAAGTTCACTACTTGGTACTATATGTGATTGGCACATTATAAGGACATGGCTTGGCTCCAAAAATGGTCACTACAAACAATGGTAGAAAGAAATAGAAACAAAATCTAAGACTTAATAACTAGATGGACTACTATGATGGAAGTTGGGCTAAAATTACATGGTCATGGTCCAAGGGTGTCCAAAATGGTTGGGCAAGGTTTTTCTGGTCCAAGGTTATCAAATGGAACAATTTTGCAAAAGGAACTATATTGAAAATATTTATAGAAAATAATCTATGTCAAAAATACTCAAATAGACAACTTAATTCTAAATTCAATTTTAATTTGTTCAAATATTATTTTGGGACAGATGATATGAAAGTACACATTCTGAGGTTTCCAAATATATTTTATTTGCAATTTTTGGATTTGTAGAATTTGAATTATGCCAAATTTCATCAAACAAGCATATTTGAATTTGAACAAATTGAACTTTGTCAAATTTGAATTTGGACAGTGTTAAAAGTTTCTACATGTCAAGGGCTTTTCAAAAAGTCCAAGATTGTCAAATTTGGCCAAGTGGTTAAAAAGTTATGCGGTTTCAAAGTTCTAGGGGCTAATCTGTAAAATTTACAGGGGCTGTTCTGTTTAAAAGAAAATAGGCGATCCGCGGAATCTACAATGGCGGTTTCTGATTGGCTGGTACCTTTTCACGCGGATTGGTCACCGTGGATCGTTGGATCTGACCGCGGATGGACGAACCGGATTTAAAATACCTCTTCGCTTTAAAGATATAACGTGGGCCTTCGGATCTAATCTACGGGCAGGATTAGAACTGGGGTCTAGGGTTACCTTCCGCCGGACTTGCTCGCCGGAAATGGTTCCGCGGTGGCCGGAGGCGCAGGGAGTCGACGTAGACGGCGATTCGGTGACCTCCGCGCGCGATGAAGAACACGATGAGATCCGCCTCGACGCGGTGAAGCTTATGGTGTGCACGGTTTGTACGGTGGCGGCCTGGAATGGTGGCGCAGTGATGTCCCGGGGTGGCGTAACTCCGGTGGTCGTCGGGAAGTGGTTTCGCTGCGGGAGAAATCGAAATAAAAGGGTGAGCAAGTGCAGGGAGTTGAGGGGAAGAGGAGGAGAGTGAAATGGGCGGCGGGGTTTTGCTGCTGTGGCCGGAAGTGAGGACGGGCGGCGGCGGTAGTGGTAAACTCCGGCGAGCAATACCTATGACCTCGGGGCACGATTATGAGAGGGAGGAGAGGGGAAAGATAGCGGAGAGCGGGGTCTTTAACAGGGTAGGGATCGGGCACGGTTTAAGGGCCTTAAACTCGAGCAATCAACGGAATAAATTGGCAGTTTATTCGGGCGTTTCTTCCGGCTGGAGATTGAAGACGATGACGTCATCATGACGTCATCGAATTTTTTTTCTTTTATTCCTGTTTAATCATTTCTTTAATAACTTCTGCATAAAAACTCCAATTGGCATGAAATAAATTTCTAAATTCTTAAAATTTAGTTTCCTTTCCAGAAAACTCATTTTCACAAACTTTTGAACACATTACATTTTTGAATTATGAAAATTGAATAAATCATTAAAAGTGACTTAATAGCATTTTTAATAGAAAAATCAAATTTAATTTTGAGAAAGGGTTTTATAAAAATAAGGAGACATTATATAAGTCAAATATCATTTTTGAAAATCATTTACACTTGTTTTGCTATTTTATAGTTTGAAATAAACATGATTTCACTAATAGCATATTAATGCCATTTTTAAAAATATCAATTATATAAATGCAAATTATTGGTTGATTAAAATATCAGAGACATCAATGTGATAAAATAACATTTTACAAAATCATATTTAATGGTTTTCATATTTTATGATTTTAAAATATGAAGGAACAATGATAGTCACTTTAATAGAAAACATTAATTTTTATATGATTAAAACAATTTTTAGAAATATTTTCTATGGTTCAACTATTGTTTCCTATGACCCTTTTAGGAACTTTCATATTGTATATTTTCAACATATTAGTGAAACCACAATTTGTATCTTTTTGTTATATTTCAAACATAGAGAATTATTTAATAAATTTGTAAATGGGGTTTAGTAAAAGCAGAAAGGTTTCCCCAAATGAATATGTTGTTTTCCCAAATGAAAACATTGTTTTCTCACAGTATCTTACTTGTTTTTAATAAACAATTTATTTCCATAGCACTATATTATTATTTTTTTGATTGAAATAACACTTGGAAAACAGGGATCCAACTTATATCTATTTGGGGGTTATCAATAATAGTGAAACCCTTTTTAAAGATAAGAAGAAAATATTAGAGATAATAATTCTCTAGTTTTTATATATCAAAAGTAATTTCAAGGTAATATTTGAATTGAAAACCTTTTATGTAATAAAGTTTGCTAAAGATAAAATGGTTTTCTTTATGTGAGAAAAATCATTTGAGAGGGTTTTAGGGTTTATGGAATAGAGGTATAATGGATTCTTAATTTCAATTTTCATTGAGTTATGTATTGTTTCCTTTTGTTTCTTGCATCTTATTTGGTTTTTTGGTGACTTGCATAACATGAAAACAAAAAGTTTCAATTTTTAGTGATTTTTGGACTTTCCAAAAATCAGGGATGTTACATGTTAACTTCTAGATCCCTGTTAATTAATTCTAAGTCCCTAGTTAATAAAAAATGGCAGAATAACACCTAAATTTGGAAATTGCTTAAAGAATTCATTTTAACTCCAATTTCAACATTTTTAATATGTATTCTGTACCAAATTGAATTCTCTACACAAATATTTTTTTTTACGGTTTTGAATATTTTAAATTGGTGCAATATTTGAATTCTTGTTTAATTCACTTAATTTTGCAAAATTCATAACTTAGGCATAAAAATTCCAAATTCAACAAACTAAATATGTTTTCCAATCAATTTTTCATGTACTTTCCAAATATCAACTTTGTTTACTGTTTTGAATAAATTAAATCGCTGAAAACAATTGTTTCTTAATTAATGCATTTAAAATTGCCAAAATAATAACTTGCTCATTTTAAATCTAATTTAAACAAATAAAATATGTTTTCCATGCTAAATTAAACCACCTTTCCAAATATAAAATTTGTTTCATGTTTTGAATAATTAAAATTGGTTAAATAATTTAACCCTTGTTTAAATCATTTAAAATTGCTAAATTCATAACTTGATCAAGTTAAATTATTTTTGAACTTATAAAATATGTTTTCAAACCATAAAAGTATAAACTTTTCAAATATGAACTTCATTTAATGTTTTGCACAAATAAAAATTCAAATAATTTCATGCTTGAATTAAATTCATTTAAATCTTGTTTAAACTTGTTTAATTCATAATTAAATTCATCTTAAATCCTTTTTCAACAAGTGAAACATGTATTCCACCTAAAATGTTGTGTACTTTCCAAATATGAACTTTGTTATCTGTTTTGAACAATTAAAATTGGTGAAAACAACAAATGCTTGTGTAACACCTTTAAGGAACCAAAATTTCATAACTTAATAAATAAAATTCCAAACTTGGTAAAGCTTATTTCAAATTGTTTCTATTGTTGTTTTCTTATTGTTTTCCTCATCCATGCATCATGCTAATCCACTTTCACCTATTGGTTAGTTGTAAAACAATTATTTCAACCCTAATTCATGGGCTTTCCATATGCAATCCAAATTGCATGTGAGTCCATTTAATTATGTTATGTTACCATGTCAACTAGTTTATTTTGATGCATCAATTAAATGGTCATGCATCATCCCATGATTGTGAACTATGCCATGTTATTGATTGTTTGTCTCTCTGCATTGTTTGCTTGCTTCTTCTCGAATGGACGACGACGTTGAGACCGACGATACTTACGACACCCCTTCTGAGGATCTAGCTCAGTACCAGGCTGCTGGGTTTGCAGGCAAGTATTCACTCACATGAACCATTGTGTTCTTTTCAACATTGGATACCGATACTTTCCGTTGTCTATTCTGCTAGCCCTATGAATCGTTGCTTCTGTTACGAACCTATCACATGTTATCCGTAAACCGTGATACAACCTCACCTCCATACCTATACCCCTTTGCTTGTTGCCCGTGTCTTACTAGCATGCTTAGGGTTGTTTTGCTCGAGTCTGTTGTCCGTTACTTTCTGTTACTATTTCATTATGTTCTGGGGCTCGATGTTTAAACAACAACCTGTTAATTTTGAGGTAATAATAATTTGCTGATAAGGCACCGGCAGGAGGCCCGAAGGGTCTTCTCTACTGATCCATGATGAGAGCACTAACCGCATGTGGGAAGCGTGTATGGGCGCCCCCCTCAATTTGATTCGATTCGCATCTCGTCCAAATCGCCACACTTAGTTCGGGCTTTCCATTTGATGCATGCATGTGCAGGTGCGAACCCTTGGCGCCAGGGTGGAACTTTTGTAGTCGGCATTTAGGGCGGCGTGGTCTTAGAGTGCTATGAGGGTCCCCTTGTCTTCGTGGGGCTCGATTAGCCGCGCACGCACAACATGTGGTTCTTTGGGCTTGATGCGAAGAAGAGTTGAGTTGTGTTGAGTGCCCCGCTTGGTGGAAAGGCCATTCCATCTGGCGGGTTATTCTTACGTGTACGGCCAAATTGGTGCACCCCTGCAGTGTTAAATCTTCTCGAGAAGCCGTGTTTTCCGCGGTTATGGATGACTTGGTGAAAGTACTGGCTAACAAGTACTCAGAACAACTTACACCTAACTAATGAAAACTTGCCTAGTAATAGTCTTATTGACACAATAACTTGAACCATCATTAATCCAACTGTGTGAGTTATCCTCGGATTGATTCTTTGGATAAGGGGCGAGATCCAGGATGGGTTTGTTTGGAGTTAGTTAGTAGTTGGTTACGATACGCTATCTTATCCCCTTTCTGTTAGCCGGAAGTTGTGTCAGGTATCTGTAGTTGGTTAGAGCAGCCCGCTGCAGCATCTTTTGTATCACCCTTTCTTCCGTTGAACCCAAAGCATCTGTGCTTGATGTTGTGGGGTACACTTTGGTGAACTGTGAGTCTTGCTTGCCAATACGTTTATGTACTGACCCCTTTGGGGCTGTGGTTTCCGCAGACTACGTTTCCGAGGATCCCCATGGTGGCTACTACGTGGAGTATGACGAGGCTGCTGACGAGTAGATAGCGGACCCGGGCAGGATCCGAGACTTCGTGGATGGGCTCCGTCTTTTCGTTTCCGGCCTCTTAGGCCTATTTGGATATTGTCTGTACTTAGACATTTTGGATGCTTCCGCTGTGATGTAATGATGATATGTTGGGACATGTGTCCTCTGGATGATTGTATTTGCTATCTCTGCTCTAATGAGAGCTATTTGCAACTTATTTCCATCTTTTGTGTCTTAGAGATATGTGGTGCTATCATTTTGTTAAACGCCGTTGACGTACCATGTGTGTATGGTTTGAAGTACGTCAATGGAAGTATCCTGATTTCTATGGGATGGTTTACGTAGACGATGAACAGTAGGGGTTGGTTGTCACACATATGTGTGTTGGCCTACTCGTAAGAGATGCGGGTGCAGGTAGGACCCGTAATCCAATCATCTACTGTTCAACGGAACTGCGAGTATCCCCTAGAAGTCCGGGTGCGACAAATGGTATCAGAGCCTGTCTGCCTGTAGGATCCCTTTTACTGGTCGCAGTTGAGTCTAGAAACTATTTTGTAGCTATATAGGAAAAATGAAACGTGAGAGTAGGAATTCTGTTCTTTTTCTTCTTTCCCCACCCACCCTCCCTTTTCTGGTAAGGAAGTGCAACGTTGTTTTCTCTTCTTATCTAAACTTTCAAGTTAGAATTTCACGTATCTTGGTTTCTCTAGGATAGTTACATCTACTAGACCATAGGAATGGAGGTGGTTGTGACATGATTTATCATGTTGCCTACTCACGATTGAGAACGGAGGCGTGTAAGCCCCGGAAGCAGATCCTCTATTCCTTAAGCAGTAGATATTGATCCTTTAGAAGCCCGGATGGGTTTTCCGTAGTACCTCAGGAGTGTTTTGATCTCGTGTTTTCCGATGTTGCTTCGTTATACTGTTCTTCTCAACATCCTTTTCGTCCGTTGAAACCTTGTTGTTGCTTCCCACTTCAGTTCTTCTACCGGCGTCTAATCAATAACTCTGTTCCACCCTTCGGGCCAGATAGTCTATTCTCCAAATGAATCAAGTTCTATTCAGCTATACACCCTCGATGCAAAACCCCTTCCTCTATTTGAAAATGTTCCGGTGGTTTCCAAATTCCATGACATCTTTCCAGAAGAGTTGCCAGGAATGCCTATTGTCTTGAAATTCCAGAAAAACTATCCAAGGTGCACGATGTGTTTCACGTGACACAGCTCAAGAGGATCTTCGCAAGAAGTATCCGGACCTTTTCTTTTCTCAGTAGGAATCTCGGGGCGCGATTCCTTCAAGGGGGGGGGGGGCGTTTTGTAACATCCCAAGTATGAAAAATAGCCATTAGAATGTTTGCTCTCTGTTATTTTATGTTTTGCATCATGACATCATGTTCATTGCATTTGTTTTTCTTTGTTTTCCATTTGTTTTCCTCTGTTTTCCTTTGTTTTCCTTTGTTTTCTATTTGAATTTCAAACCAAATTTTAAACCTTTTGTTTCATACTTGTGATGTTACAATTTCCAAAATGAGTTATTCAAATCAAAACAATTATTTGCTTCCATTAAAGTTGTAATCTCAAAACTATTGATTTTGTTTCTATCAAAATTCATCTAATACCAAACCATTTTCAAATTCAATTAGTTTCCAAAACAACAACCCTTTTGAAAATTATGAAAATGACAAAACACTTCCATCATTTGTTTCCATTAAACTAAGGTTCAAACTATTTAAATTATTGCTTCCAATATTTCAACTAATATCAAATTCACCTAAATTCAATCAAATTACCAAACAGCAAATAATTTGAAATATTTTGTAAAACAAAAGTTGGCAATTGTTGTTGTTACCCTAAATAACCTATAACCAAATTTTTCTAACCTAGACAACTAACCTTTTCTTCCTTATTCAAATCTGCAAAAAAAAAAAAACAAGAAAAATAAACCCAACAGAGAGAGAGGGGCAGGCCCAGCCCATCTCTCCCCCTCAGGCCCATACCCCCTCGATCATCATCTTCTTCGTACGGCTCGCATCTGAAGCACACCACGTAGCAGAGGGGAGCAGCAGACGGCTGAGCAGCGCCTTCCCCTCCCTTAAAATCCTAACCGAGCATCTCCTCCTGCCCTAACCCTCCTTCTCCCTCCTCTCTCTCCCCGCCTCCATTTTCCCTTCTTCCATCTCCTCCCCTCTGCTCTCTTTCTCTCTGCACCCAACTACTGAAACCGAACCCACCTCTCTTCCCCTCCGGTGATCGCCGACGTTAGTACCTTCCTCCTCGCGGGCAAATGGCGGGAATGGATTCCCCTCCCCTCCAGCTTCCTCCTCGACCACTCGGCGCGGACGGGGAAGTGATGTGCCGCCGCCGCCGTCAAGGACTCGTCGCCGGCCAACCATCTGCACCGCTCCCTGCTCCTTCTGTCGCCATCGCTGTGAGCCCGCCTCCTCATCCCTGTCTCTCCCCTCTCCCTTTCCTCTTGCACCAGTCGCCCGTAGCACAAGCACACGCACGCGCACCACGGCCACGGCGAGCCGCAGCAGCGCGTCGCTGCCCGCCGGCGCTCTTCCGCTCGCCCTCACGAAGTTCAGACATCTGAACTTGTGCGTGGAGGTTCAGTTACCGCTAACTGAACCACAAAAGCCCCCGTTTCCCCTTCCTGTCAACAAGTTCAGCAACCACCGCAGTGGCTACCACCACCGCGCGCACAACAGGAGGTCTGGGGTTCGATTCCCCCTCCCGCAAATAAAACCACACTTTTTAATTTCTTTATTTTGATACAGAAATTTGACAGAATTGCACACAAGTCCCCGCTGTTAACTTCTAGATCCCTGTTAATTAATTCTAAGTCCCTAGTTAATAAAAAATGCCAGAATAACACCTAAATTTGGAAATTGCTTAAAGAATTCATTTTAACTCCAATTTCAACATTTTTAATATGTATTCTGTACCAAATTGAATTCTCTACCCAAATATAAATTTTGTTTACTGTTTTGAATATTTTAAATTGGTGCAATATTTGAATTCTTGTTTAATTCACTTAATTTTGCAAAATTCATAACTTGGGCATAAAAATTCCAAATTCAACAAACTAAATATGTTTTCCAATCAATTTTTCATGTACTTTCCAAATATCAACTTTGTTTGCTGTTTTGAATAAATTAAATTGCTGAAAACAACTGTTTCTTAATTAATGCATTTAAAATTGCCAAAATAATAACTTGCTCATTTTAAATCCAATTTCAACAAATAAAATATGTTTTCCATGCTAAATTAAACCACCTTTCCAATTTTTTTTTCATGTTTTGAATAATTAAAATTGGTTAAATAATTTAACCCTTGTTTAAATCATTTAAAATTGCTAAATTCATAACTTGATCAAGTTAAATTATTTTTGAACTTATAAAATATGTTTTCAAACCATAAAAGTATAAACTTTTCAAATATGAACTTCATTTAATGTTTTGCACAAATAAAAATTCAAATAATTTCATGCTTGAATTAAATTCATTTAAATCTTGTTTAAACTTGTTTAATTCATAATTAAATTCATCTTAAATCCTTTTTCAACAAGTGAAACATGTATTCCACCTAAAATGTTGTGTACTTTCCAAATATGAACGTTGTTATCTGTTTTGAACAATTAAAATTGGTGAAAACAACAAAGGCTTGTGTAACACCTTTAAGGAACCAAAATTTCATAACTTAATAAATAAAATTCCAGACTTGGTAAAGCTTATTTAAAATTGTTTCTATTGTTGTTTTCTTATTGTTTTCCTCATCCATGCATCATGCTAATCCACTTTCACCTATTGGTTAGTTGTAAAACAATTATTTCAACCCTAATTCATGGGCTTTCCATATGCAATCCAAATTGCATGTGAGTCCATTTAATTATGTTATGTTACCATGTCAACTAGTTTATTTTGATGCATCAATTAAATGGTCATGCATCATCCCATGATTGTGCACTATGCCATGTTATTGATTGTTTGTCTCTTTGCATTGTTTGCTTGCTTCTTCTCGAATGGACGACGACGTTGAGACCGACGATACTTACGACACCCCTTCTGAGGATCTAGCTCAGTACCAGGCTGCTGGGTTTGCAGGCAAGTATTCACTCACATGAACCATTGTGTTCTTTTCAACATTGGATACCGATACTTTCCGTTGTCTATTCTGCTAGCCCTATGAATCGTTGCTTCTGTTACGAACCTATCACATGTTATCCTTAAACCCTGATACAACCTCACCTCCATACCTATACCCCTTTGCTTGTTGCCCGTGTCTTACTAGCATGCTTAGGGTTGTTTTGCTCGAGTCTGTTGTCCGTTACTTTCTGTTACTATTTCATTATGTTCTGTGGCTCGATGTTTAAATAACAACCTGTTAATTTTGAGGTAATAATAATTTGCTGATAAGGCACCGGCAGGAGGCCCGGCGTGGTTTTGAGGCCTGCTAGTGTCGACCCTAATTAGGAAAAGGGTCTTGTCTACTGATCCATGATGAGCGCACTAACCACATGTGGGAAGCGTGTATGGGCGCCCCCCTCAATTTGATTCGATTCGCATCTCGTCCAAATCGCCACACTTAGTTCGGGCTTTCCATTTGATGCATGCATGTGCAGGTGCGAACCCTTGGCGCCAGGGTGGAACTTTTGTAGTCGGCATTTAGGGCGGCGTGGTCTTAGAGTGCTATGAGGGTCCCCTTTTCTTCACGGGGCTCGATTATCCGCGCACGCACAACATGTGGTTCTTTGGGCTTGATGCGAAGAATAGTTGAGTTGTGTTGAGTGCCCCGCTTGGTGGAAAGGCCATTCCATCTGGCGGGTTATTCTTACGTGTACGGCCAAATTGGTGCACCCCTGCAGGGTTAAATCTTCTCGAGAAGCCGTGTTTTCCGCGGTTATGGATAACTTGGTGAAAGTACTGGCTAACAAGTACTCAGAACAACTTACACCTAACTAATGAAAACTTGCCTAGTAATAGTCTTATTGACACAATAACTTGAACCATCATTAATCCAACTGTGTGAGTTATCCTCGGATTGCTTCTTTGGATAAGGGGCGAGATCTAGGATGGGTTTGTTTGGAGTTAGTTAGTAGTTGGTTACGATACGCTATCTTATCCCCTTTCTGTTAGCCGGAAGTTGTGTCAGGTATCTGTAGTTGGTTAGAGCAGCCCGCTGCAGCATCTTTTGTATCACCCTTTCTTCCGTTGAACCCAAAGCATCTGTGCTTGATGTTGTGGGGTACACTTTGGTGAACTGTGAGTCTTGCTTGCCAGTACGTTTATGTACTGACCCCTTTGGGGCTGTGGTTTCCGCAGACTACGTTTCCGAGGATCCCCATGGTGGCTACTACATGGAGTATGACGAGGCTGCTGACGAGTAGATAGCGGACCCGGGCAGGATCCGAGACTTCGTGGATGGGCTCCGTCTTTTCGTTTCCGGCCTCTTAGGCCTATTTGGATCTTGTCTGTACTTAGACATTTTGGATGCTTCCGCTGTGATGTAATGATGATATGTTGGGACATGTGTCCTCTGGATGATTGTATTTGCTATCTCTGCTCTAATGAGAGCTATTTGCAACTTATTTCCATCTTTTGTGTCTTAGAGATATGTGGTGCTATCATTTTGTTAAACGTCGTTGACGTACCATGTGTGTATGGTTTGAAGTACGTCAATAGGAAGTATCCTGATTTCTATGGGATGGTTTACGTAGACGATGAACAGTAGGGGTTGGTTGTCACACATACGTGTGTTGGCCTACTCGTAAGAGATGCGGGTGCAGGTAGGCCCCGTAATCCAATCATCTACTGTTCAACGGAACTGCGAGTATCCCCTAGAAGTCCGGGTGCGACATGTACTAGGTTATTCAATCTTCTGTTTGTTTGTGTATGACACTCAATTGTTTGAGTATACAAAAGTGATCTGTTAACAAGGTAGCTAGTCTTGTTATCAAACTACTTCTATATAACACTAACATTGGAGTATCACACTATTTCAAGAGGAGTTAATAAGATCAGATCATGATATAAGAGTTTCCAAATACTCTTATAGCAGCTTAGAGTAGCACTTCTAGCACACTCTAAATAATCTTCTTGAAGATCTTCTGGTGGTGGTTCCTCTTTTCTTGTGGGTTGCTTCTCTTGCAGAATGATTCAGAGAAGATTGGAAACAAGATAGAATGGTCTAGACAACATAACAAGATCTAGATTAAGAGTTAGTTCATGATTTTATTATCCTTCCATATACTTCTTATTTTATTTCCCATAAGATGTGTTCTTATATCCTACATGATTGGTTTACTTAGTTTCCAGTTTACTTCCTCTCATAGAGGTTATAACTTGTTGTTGTTTATTACTTATATCCAGAGATCCTTTAGTTGTTGAATGTTAATTTGGATAGAGATGTGGAATGCTTATGGAATGATGACTTAGTAGTAAGTTGATCAAATTGTTCATTGATGTGTTGAGATTCCAGATACTCACTTGTATAAGATGAATGAGACAATGAGCAATATGATGCTTATTAGTTTTTTTAAGGACTTATGTCATAGTTGTTATTTGTTTTCTCTGGTGTCATGATTTTACTTTATATTCTTCCCTTGTAATATTTGTCAGGCACAATGTAGACACAGAGATTTGGAAAGATCATGTGTAATGGTGAAGGTTTTATAGTAGTTTAAGAAGATTTTATTCTTCTCTTAGGTACTTCTTTTATGGTTGAGGAGATATGTACATATTCGATAAATATGTTAATACAATTATTATGTCATTTCCCACTTGTGGGGTTTAAGTTAATACTTGTTTGTATCACTTGTGTTCTATTGAAACTTTGTTATTTACTTGTGATGGTTCACTTAGTAGTTACTAAATAATTTAGAAAGATGTTGTGTGGATGGTTTATAACTTAAGAGTTATTGTTTGAGAGAACATAACACCTCTGTTGATGAGATGGTTCAATTGTGTATTACTTATTGGTGGAAGTATGATCATCAGATATTTGATTTGGATACTCACCCCTCTTTGAGTTCTAGATACCTAGTGAATTATCCCAAGTCTCTTGAAGACTTGTAGTTAAGGTTGTTGAGAATTTGTATTGGTCACAACCAATGATGGTTTGTGTAATCAGATGATTTGGTTTGTAAAGATACTATGTTATAAAGATCACTCCAAATGTACTCCTGACAAGATGATCTAAACCAATTTATCATGTCAAGTGAAACATTGGTCACTTTGGTTTGTTTCAACTTTCGCGCCAAAAAATTTCCCGTACTTTTAGATGCATGCTTTGCAAATGCACATATTATATTTAGATCCTTATAACCTCCCAAACACTGGGATGTTACAGTATCATAGGCTCAGCTCTTCTATCGGGCTTAACCGCCTAAGATTTTAAGTACGGGTGAAGATTCGGATACCGAAGGTTCCGTGGTGAAGGTATCCATAGATGATCTCAATGGTTGAAAAATTCATTGACCTCATCCATAGACACCAAAATTGATGAGTTGCGTCAAGTCTTGATGGAACTCTTCAAAGCCAAAGGACCGGAAGTCACCTATTCATCCCCTCCGGAAGTAGCTCCGGAAGGCACCAAGAAAGGGGTAGATGGTGATCCATCTAAAAATGCTTCCGCTGAAAACTCCACTAAGAAGGGTACAGAAGGAGAAGGAGAATTTCACTCCATTCCCAGAAGTTATTCTCCCGATCCTCCAGTCCCACATCCTCATATAATCACTAGGGGAGATCCACCTAAAATTGATGCTTTTTCTTTTCGTGAATGTCAATATTACATGGAGACTCACTTTAACTCTTCTTGTATAGAGCTTTGGAGGGTCACTCGTTATTGATAGAAGCCTCATGACCCCAAGAACCTAACCAGGAGAGAAGACGTTGATTGTCAACTCAA
The DNA here is from genome assembly GCA_028641055.1 of Alopecurus myosuroides. Lineage (NCBI taxonomy): Eukaryota > Viridiplantae > Streptophyta > Magnoliopsida > Poales > Poaceae > Alopecurus > Alopecurus myosuroides. Next base: position 372,921,494 of record CM054059.1, read on the forward strand.
CTACACCGCCTTGTCAATTCTTCAACAAGTCGTGGGTCCTAAACACATGCCGCATCTTCAACAATATTCCACCGCCAAGGAAACATGGGACGCTCTTGTCGTCATGTTTGTGGGGAATGTGAGCATGCAAAGGAATAGATATGATGCCTTGAAAAATGAGGCCGAAGGGTTCTATATGCATGATGGAGAGAACCATGAAGACATTGTCGAATCCGCATCTCAACAAGTCCCTCGGGTGAACCCATAGGGTTTTGATTAGGAGAACCTGTAGGCTCTGGTGACGATCGTCGGCTAGACAGGGGGCACGATTTACCCAGGTTCGGGGCCCTCGTAGAGGTAAAACCCTTAATCCTGACTCTGTCGATATGTATTCAAGAGTAGATCGGTTACAATGGGGGGTTGCTCAAGTCGAGAGTATGATCTCGAGCTCAAGTCTTGGTGGTGCGGTCTTGCTTGTCCCCTCCTGGTGGTTCTCCTAGCCTTATATAGATGGAAAGTCTCAAATCTCACCCGGGGAGGACTCGAACTCTAACCCTAAGTCGGTTACAAGTTTCCTATCTTAACCTGCAAGGCTTTGCGGGTGGGCTTCCACTGGGCCTTCTAGAATAGTCCAAGGCATCTCCCCTTGGGCTCTAGTCATGGGCCTAGGACCGGGTATCCTTACTCGACAGGTCCAAGGTCCATCCCTTCGTCAGTAGCCCTCGAGCGTTTGCTCGATTGGGATTTCCCAGTTGGGTGGACGCTCAGAGTTTTCGTCTTGCTTTCCTTCGGATGATCGTTATAGTCGTTTTCTGATTGGAGGGCGTATACCCTGTGTGATGAGTTTATTACGCCTCGACAGGTCCAAGGTCCATCCCTTCGTCAGTAGCCCTCGAGCGTTTGCTCGATTGGGATTTCCCAGTCGGGTGGACGCTCAGAGTTTTCGTCTTGCTTTCCTTCGGATGATCGTTATAGTCGTTTTCCGATTGGAGGGCGTATACCCTGTGTGATGAGTTTATTACGCCCGAGTATCGAGCGGTGAAAGTGCCTGTGTTTTTGGCTATTTTTGCAGAAGGATATGGCTCAGCAGCTTGGCTCTCCCAAAAGATCAGGGCCAATTAATTGCATCTAGGGCAAAAACACTTATGGCCTACACAGATTCAAGACCTACGACTTGAACCCGATGAGGTGATCATTGCGACTGCGCCGTAGAGGTCTTACCAAGTCGAACTTAACCTATAGGTGTACCCGGCGCATCCGCTAGGATTTTTCTTCGTGTTGTTGACACGGAATTTTACCGTAGGACGCAGCTTGAGTGCGATTCCAGGCCCTCAAGAGAGATCTTTTGGGTCTTACCTTCATATCCGAAATAATATGGCATCCGGATGTGCCTAGTCGGCTGAACAATCCAGCTCTGTGATGTGTACACATCGTATGATAGAGTGGCAGGATCTGCACACCCGCGAGTTTTAGGTCTAGAGATCCCTCGAGTAAGAAAATCTCTCCTGTTTTTGTATTTGAAGCTGTTTTGTCCATACGAAAGAGTTTTTGTGTTTGGAAAAATTGTTTGTGCCCATACGAAAGAAAATTTCGTGTCTAGGGTTCTATTTTATGCGAAAGTTCTTATGCGTTTTAATTTTACCCATACGAAGTTTTGTTCGTGTTTGGGGTTTTATCCGAAAGTATTCAGATTTGATGATGTTTGCCATGACGTCATAGCGCACTCTGTTTGCTCTGAATCCTCCCGATGGGATGTGACGAAGTGAAAACAGGATTTGCTGGCCCACCTTGTCAGCTTTTTGACCGGAAACGAGACGTCGTTTCCGGTTTTCCCGCGAGCCACGCGCATTAAATGCCCACGATCTTCTGTTAAGATCGTGGCACGAAACAACGTTCACCGCCGTTTCGTTCAGCTTAACGCGTGGCCGCCGCGATGAGTGCCACGTCGCTCGATGAGCGTCCAGGATTATATGATACCGTGTATAAATACGGCCCTTAGGTGAAAAGTGAAAACTTCCCGTCATTCGTTTCCCAGCTTTCACCTTCCTAGCCTTCGTCTTCCTCGCGCTCCTTCTTTCTCCTCAATCTTGCACCAGAGCCCATGCCGGGAGGCAAGAAACGCAGCGCCGTGGTTTCCTCCTCTCAGGCGCCCGAAGATACTCGTGCGGCGCCCGCTCCGCGCTCTGGCGACTGGCGCTCCGCCAACACCACGCATAAGAGCATCAAGGAGATGCGAAGGGAGGGACTGTTGCCCCCCCGACGCCGAGAAGCGGGTTCGCCTCGGCAAAAAGGAGGAGGTACCCAATCCCCACGCGAACGAACGCGTGATCTTCGCGGATCACGTCTCGCGTGAGCTTTCTCTCCCCATCCATCCTTTCTTCGTGGCATTGCTGTATGTCTACGGCATACAGCTCCACGACCTGCCTCCGAACGCGGTGCAGCACATCTCGTGCTTCATCGTGATTTGCGAGTGCTTTCTTGGCATTCGCCCGCACTGGGGCCTTTGGAAGGCTCTGTTTAAGGTGTGGGCCTTCTGCGAGAAATCGTGGGTGGAAACGGAGCTTGGGGAGACGCTGCGCACCGGCGGCTTCAGGATCCAGGCGAGATCGGACACCCTCTACTTCGACATGCAACTCATCGACTCCGCGCAAGGGTGGAGGAAGAAGTGGTTCTATGTCATCGACGACAGCGCGGATGGAGTCAATGAGTTCCACCCATTCGCCGTCTTGAAGCGGCGGAAGTCTTGGGCGCACAAGCTCTCAGTCGAAGAGAGCCGAGTTGTCGCCTCTCTACTTGCCAAGGTTGGAGCGCTTCGCGACCAAAATGCAGGGGTTGCGCTGAACGGCTTGCATCTTGCGAGCATGTTCCTTAAGCGCAAGATCCAGCCCCTGCAAGCGAGGGCCTCTAGCATGTGGGAGTACCAAGGAGCTGAAGACCCTTGCTGAGTGAGCCGAGAAGAACTCTCGAATGCAGAGTTTGAGAAGAAGATCGCGGCCATCAGGAAGCTGAAGGTAGGCGAGTCCTTTGCTGATTGCCCAATCGCAGCTTTTGAAGCCTCAAATCCTCCTCCTTCCGATGTAAGTTCAATGCTCTTTCTGTCTTTAACTTTTCTTTCTTTTTTGTTTGCGAATCTGTCGACTGAATTTCTCCTTCTTTTCTTCTTGCTTTCTTTGTAGAGCCTGGCAGTAGCAACTTGCTACCCGCCAGTTTCTGGTGAAGAAGCTTCCGACCTGTTGGCGAGTAACCTGGATGTCCATGCTGACACCAGTGTTGCTGACGCTAGCTCGAGCTCCGACCACGGTTCTTCGGATGACGTGGAGGAATCGGGTAGCGATCTTCCCCACCGCAAGCGCCGTCGGGCACGAGAAGATGAATCTACTTCCAAGGACAACTCCCTGGGTGGAGGATCCGACAAAGAGCCTCTCCTCGTGACTCCGCTGAGTGTGCGTGCTCCTCTTGCTCACAAACCGACAATCCAAACCGCCTGGAACGCGGATATGCTAGATGACGAAGACGATGAGTAAGTTCCTTTCTTTCTTCCACTTTCTAGTCGTAGGTTTTTGCTTGCTCTTCCTTATATTGTTGTTTCTTTTTTATGACAGGCTTCAGTCCATCAGACCTGGCCAGTTCGCCTCTTCTCTTCCTAAGAGGAAGAATGTTGTTGCGGATGAGACTCCAACTGCTAGGACTATTCAGAACTCGCCAAGTCCAGCTCCAACAGCTGCGGCTACAGAGTACAGACTACCTAGCTTCGTAGTTGGAGCCTCGACTTCGAAAGAAGTGTCGGGTAGTTCAGCCGATCCCCTCTGCATCGCTCAGGGCCAAGTAAGATTTACTCCTTTCCTTGCATTCTGTGCGTTTGTGCATTTAGGATTTTTATCGGGTGCACGGCAATGCTCCCGATGGGAGTAGCCCTCGAGGCTGTGGTCAATCGCTTGCGATTGGCCACAGGCTCAAGAACTTAGCTTTTTTCCTTCTCTTTATTTTATCGGGTGCACGCAGTGTTCCCGATGGGAGTAGCCCCCGAGGCTATTCACAATTGTGTACAATCATGAATAGGCTCAAATTTCTCTATCTTTTTTTATTTGCAGTCTCTCCTTGACTCCCTCGCGGCTGTTGGCCGCCGTGTAATTTCGGCCGAGACAGAGTGCATGACCCTTCGGGCAGATCGCGACCGACTCATCTCAGAAGGTCAACTTATCCAAGGTAACTTGATATGCTCTTTCTATTTATCTTTTCCAGTCGTGCGAATTTCTTCGGATCTGAAATCCCTTGCTGTGCAGCCCAAGCCGAAGTTTTGAAGGATGAGAAGTCCGATGCTATCACTTGGGTGAACAGCCTCGAGGCTGAGTTGGAGACTGCTTGAAAGTAACTAGAGTCCTTTCGTAAGCAGTCGGCTGACTTCGAGGGGAAGCTCGCGGGTGCTGAGGATGCCTTGAAGAAATTGGAGGAAGATGGTGTCAAATAGGACAATGATCTTGTCGACTTCCTCCGTCCTTTAGCTCAGAAATTCGCGAGTAAGTTATACGTGTCCTTTGCTATTTTGTGGCTAGCTTGGATTGTCTTCGAAATTAAAGTTGCCTTTTGTAGATGTTCTTGGCGTTGCGCTGGAGCTGCCCGGGGTTACTAGAGTGGATGCGGTGACAGATTCTCTCGACCAGCTTCGGAAGCACGCGGATGGGATTGGTTCCCTCGTCGGCGATGCCACTCAAGTGCTGAGGCAACTCCACGAGCGCCTTCTGGTGGATGTCGCAGTTCCGCCTACGCTGGATGGCCTCCTGAAGGTTTTCCTGGAGGATGACATCCTTCAGGCCTACTCGGTTGCCCAATCAGAGTGTGGGGCGAAGACCGCCATCCAGTTCGCGTTGGCGCACGGAGTCGAAGGCTTGGATGAAGCATACTCAAATCTTCCCGTCAATTCTTCCACGGGCAAAAAGGTAGCGCTTCGTCCTTTCGGCGAGCCGGCTGAAGCCCTTGCTCGGAAGTTGTCCGCCTTGCTTGCTCGTGCTAGTCGCTAGGGGCAACCTGGTGCGAGTGGCAGCACTTTCGCAATTCCCTAGTATAGGATTTAGTTTAGCTTATTCTTCCTGATGTAATGAACCTTGGGATGTATTCCCGTACTTCTATATTTAATCAGAATGTTCTTTTGATATCCAAGTTTGTGATTTCTTCCGATTGATTGCCGTGAAGTTCTCCCGATGGGAGTAGCCCCCGAGCACCTGTTGAATAGGTGGTTTTATTTTCTCGAGTGGGGTGACTTTGAAGTTTTTCTTTAACCTTTGTATTTCGCTCCAGGAAATTGGTACTGTCGTGGAGTCTTCGAGTGGATCTGCTGCATGATTGGTTCCGCTTGTTGCTGCTGTCAGCACTTTTTCTTCTCTTCGTGATCGTGTCGCGGATGGTGAATGCAAATATAAAGCTTTGCGCGGAGTGGTTGATGTGGCCAAGTCGAAGCAAAAACTTGCGGCTGATCGTGAACAGTTTGTGATGGAGGAACTTGCGGCCGTCGCCAAGGATATGTTGTGTAAGCACGTGAGCCCCCTAGCGCTTGGTTTGACTGCCCTTCTTTCCTTTGCTGACACTCTGTAACCTTCTTTGTAGTTGTTGATCCTGATGGTCAACGTGAAGCGCATTGGGTGGATAACCTTATTGCTCATGAAGTTGGTAGCTCCAAACCTCATGCGAACAACTTCTGGTCAGACCGTAGTCGAGGCTTTGTTCTGGCTACGTTGAAGTATCGAGTAGTCCAGGCAAAGATACTCGTGAATTCCTGCCATGAGGCGTTGATTGCTGTAAACTCCGCTTTCTATCCGTTGGAAAGGGGTCCAGAAGATTTGAGCCATCTCCTCAGGACTTTTGGTCGAGAAGGCGAAATTAGCGAGTGCGTACGCAATCAGATGATTTGCGGGTCCGTAGTAGCACTTTCCTTCATCCGACTGTGGCATCCTGAGGTTAATTTCAACTATGTAGTTGTGCTACCCAATGGTCTAGTCGATATGGCCCCTCACTATGGAGTTGTTCGACCTGCAGCGGAGGAGATTATTCGATTGACCTCGGAAGAGGTTGATCGGGTATTAGCCGAGGAAAATGCTCGTCGCCATATGTAATTGTAGGATGTATGTATCAAGTACTTTGTATAGTTGTTCCAGAACTTTGTAAGGTGTCTACCTTGTTTGTAACTTTGTATATGAAATTATTCATGTCATGCTGATGAGGACATCCCTAGTACATTGCCACTTAAACAAGATGAAGTAAGACTTGGACCATTGACAAGATCAAGGACCAAGCTAATAGAGAAACATGTGAATTCACTCCTTAATGATTATGCTATTCATGATTATGACAATTTTATACTACCTAAATCTATGCATTTATGTGTGATTAGGTTTATTAATAACACAAACATGATGGAGGAGATCAATCAAGAGGAGCTACAAGACAACTATACAAGTGGTGAAAACAATGGAGCCATGGTGAAAACAATGCTCCAAGATGGTGAAAACAATTCATAACAATTGTTATTCATCAAGACAAGGGGATAGGTGCCTCCACCAAGTCAAATGCACCATAGAAAATCCTATTTTCGAATAGGTATGGTTTGTATATCATAATTGGCTGAATCCCTTAATGGTGGATCGGTTTATATCTCTCTTTGAGTCCTAGTTGGATTCCTAGTCCCAGTAGGAGGAGGGGACTTGCGCAAGGAGCCCCTTGTGGCCGCACCCTCCACCTATATATGTCCACCACCTGCGTGTGGTTTAGGTAGAACAAGTTTAAACCAAAACCAACCAACCCTAGCCTTGAGATTGTATTGCTACTAAGCATTCATCTTAAAGTTTACCCTTTGCAAAGTTGCGTGATATTTTGTTATTCCATCTGGGAATAGGGGATACAAGACCACTTGTGATCTTTGATTACTTGTGCAAGAGTGTGTAGTTGAGAATATCCAAAGAGCTTGATTGTTGTTGCATCTGGCAACAGGGGTCTGCTAAGTGAGAGGTCTCAGTGTAGCACTAGTTATCCAATATATCAGAAAATACAAAAAGAGAGAGAAGCTCATTGAGAAGATTGGGCCACCCCATATCATCTTGGTATCAGATTCTCAGGTTTACTCGGTGAGCAAAGTTATCTTTACTTTCAGTTATTTTATTCCTATCCACAAAAAGCCAAAAATATTAGGGTTAGAATTTGCCAGAGACTAGATCAACACCAAATTGCTTCTACCTAGTTGCTGCTTTTTGTTGATTTGTGTTTCTATTTTTCTGTTTTTAGATTTTCATCTTTTAGGGTTAGGGTTCATCTAGTTATTTTCTGTTTTCATCTATATGAAAAACTCACAAAAATAGTGTTGCCGTGTGTGTTCATATCCAATTACCACTTCCATATAGCCACGGGTTCATCCTACCGCACTACAGTGCAATTCATATTGCTGTCGCCACCACCTCCCTGCCGCACTCGGATTTCACTTACCAAACCACCCCACCGTGCCAAATTTTCCTTACCAGTGCGCACCTAGCCCTTACCGCACTCGGATCCTTGCCCCGCTCGGATTCGCTGCCGTGAGTCGAAACCGCGCGCAAAACTCTGCCGCCGCTGCCGTGCGCTCCTAGTCCCACTCGGACTGCACCCGTGCCATATACACACCCACCCGCAGCACACCAAACACCATATCTGCGCCCACCCGCACCAAGACCCACACCCACCCGCCCGCTGCTGTGAGTTGCTCTGACGTGATGGATTTTTCAGCCGAAAACGCTGCCGTACAGCACAAAAACGCTGATTTCTCTGCCGCCACCGTAAAATCCTGCCGTGAGCTCATTTCTTCATAGTTTTTCATAGAATTTCTTTTGATTTCCTCCTGTTATCTCTAGGTATCTGTTCTGATCTTTGATAAGCCCTAGCTAGAGCCATTCTACAACCACATTTAGGTTCCCAAAACCTAAAGACTAGCTGTTTTATTGCTCTAACATGCTTCTCATTTGATCAAATTTTCTGTCCACTCTTTGTTTTCCATCTAGTTTATAACTCCCAGTTGATTCAAAGGCCACTGAAAAAATCAAAAAAATAGAGAAAAAGGAAACAATATAAAAAAAGAGAGAGAAAAATTCAAAAGAGGCCGTGCTACTTATCACTAGTGGAAGCTATTTCATATTGGAATTTTTGTGGACAAATTGAGCAATCTTGTGCCTGTTTCATTGAGTATTTGCTAGTGTCTTTCTAGTGCTTGCAAAATCTCTACCATATATTTGCTAAGCCACAATTTTCTCCAAGTGTGAGTGTGTTTTCCTTAGTAATTTTTATCACATTAAGCAGTGCATTGGAGTTGTTATTTTGGTGTTGTTAGGAATCCCAACCAAGCCCCACCAAAAACCCTGTTTGTATTGTGATACTTGATAGCTCGGTTATTCTCTTCTTACACCAAAGCACATTAATCATTGCTCCTTGTTCGTAAGTTGATCCTTTTCACTCTTGGAACATTAAGTGAAGCCATCTTTGCTTAGGTTTTGAGTGAGTTGTGAGAGGCACCACAAACCCATTGATTATTTTTTGTTACTAACAAGTTAATCATGAGTTTATCTAGTGATGTTGATGGGCAGGAAAAGAAGAATCCCGAGGAATATGAAGCATGGAAAGAGGAAATTTATCAAAAGATCAATGAGGAAGTTAATAAGACTGATGATCAATTGAGAAAGGAGATGACTACTCTTGATTTAAAAATAGAAGCTTGTGCATCACAAGAATCTGTTGATGCTATACAAACATATGTGAGGGATTTACAACAAGAGGTGGCTAATATAGTGACAATGATGAGAAATATGCAACAAGTACCACAAGCTGCTGCTATAGTTGATGATGGGAGAGGAAATAACAATGGAGGCCGTGCAAGGAGAGTGCCTTTGGAAAACAATAGAGAGGATGATGGCTTGGGAAAACCAAAATTCTCTATACCTACTCTTGCTTGTGATTCTGAAGATGTGGAAGAGTACTTGATGTGGTAACTCAAAATTGAGAAATTGTGGAGACTCCATGACTATTCTGAGGAGAGGAAAGTAAAGCTTGCATCTTATTCATTTGATGGTTATGCTCTTTTGTGGTGGGATGGAATTACAAAGGACAGAGAAGAAAATAAAGATATTGAGGTGACCACATGGAGAGAGATGAAACAATTGCTAAGAGAGAGATTTGTTCCCAAGAACTATATTAGAACTCTCTATGATAAATTACAACAATTGAAGCAAGGATCCAAGACAGTTGATGCCTACTACAAAGAGATGGAATTAATCATACAAAGGGCTCGGATTAGAGAAGCACCTAAACAAACAATGCAAAGATTCTTGAGTGGATTACAATTCAAAATCAAAAGCATTGTGAGACATCTTCCTTATGCCAATATGATTGATTTACTACATAATTCAAGGGAGGTCGAAAAGAGATTGCAAGAGGAGCTATTGGTGAGTTCAAGGAGAAATTTTCCTTCACAGAAATCAAAATTTTCATCACCTACACCTCCAACTACTTCAACCCTTGGGACTTTTAGTTCCAAACCCGAGCCAAATACAACAAGTTCCAAGAAATCTACTCCATCTACTTCGGGTTCTAGTGGTGCTACACCTCCTACAAGAAATATAGACATCACATGCCACACATGTGGAGGTAAAGGTCATTTTAAGAAAGATTGTCCCAACAAGAAAGTTATGATTCTCAATGGAAATAATGAGTATGAGACTGGAGATGATGTTGATCCCAATGAAGAGAATTCATATGATGATGATGATGGTCCTATTGATGCTTTTGCTACAAATTATCCAACTATTGTTTGCACCAAAGCATTGAGTATTGTTCGTAGCAATGATGAGAGCCAAAGATGCAATTTATTTCAAACCAAGGCAATTGTTGGTCCAAACATGGCTTGCAAAGTGATCATTGATGGAGGGAGTTGCAGAAATTTAGCAAGCAAGGATTTATGTGCAAAGCTAAGGTTGAGGTATATTCCACGCCCACATCCATATTATATTCAATGGATCAATGACAAGGAGGAAATAAGAGTATGCAAAATTGTGAGAGTGGAATTCCAAATTGGACCATACAAAGATACTATTGAGTGTGATGTGGTTCCCATGTCAGTTTGCCATCTATTACTTGGAAGACCATGGAAATTTGATAGAAAAGTGCTACACAATGGGAGAGCAAACACTTTCCAATGGAATTGGAACAATAAGGATATCATATTGAGGCCTATGACACCCCAACAAATAGTGAATGAGTCAAAGCAGAAAGTTGAAGTGAATCAAGAGAAAGATAGAGAGAGGGAAAATAAGAGTGAAAACACAACTTTTGTGGGTGAAAACAAACCTAGGCCGAGTGACAAAAGTAAGGGAGTGAGCCTTTTAACAATGTTAGCCACCAAAGAAGACTTGATAGAGTTTGGAGATGATCCTAGCCTAGTACCTATAGTGCTCATGCACAAGGGGGAAATTTTAGTTTCTAATGACATGACTCCTCTTTCTATTGGTGTTTCTAATGTTTTGCGGGAATTTGATGATATTTTTCCAGAATAAGTACCCTCGGGATTACCACCATTGAGAGGGATTGAGCATCAAATTGATTTAATTCCTGGATCTTCATTACCAAACCGAGCTCCCTATAGGACAAATCCCCAAGAGACAAAGGAAATTCAGAAACAAGTACAAGATCTTGTTGACAAAGGTTACATTCGAATTAGCTTATCTCCTTGTGTTGTTCCTGTTATTTTGGTTCCTAAGAAAGATGGTACTTGGCGCATGTGTGTAGATTGTAGAGCAATTAACAATATCACTATTCGTTATCGTCATCCTATAGCACGTTTGGAAGACATGTTAGATGAATTAAGTGGTAGTGCTATTTTCTCTAAAATTGATTTGCGTAGTGGTTACCATCAAATAAGAATGAAAGAAAGGGATGAGTGGAAAACAGACTTTAAAACAATATTTGGTTTATATGAGTGGTTAGTAATGACTTTTAGATTAACTAATGCACCTAGTACTTTCATGAGATTAATGAACCATGTTTTGAGAGATTTTATTGGCAAATTTGTGGTTGATTACTTTGATGATATTCTCATATATAGCCACAATGAAGATGAACACATTGATCATATTAGACAAGTATTGCATGTGCTAAGAGAAAATAAATTGTATGGAAATTTAGAGAAGTGCACTTTTTGCAAAGATAAGGTCATATTTCTTGGTTATGTTGTCTCTAAACACGGGATAGAAGTGGATGAATCTAAAATCGAAGCAATTAAAAATTGGCCAATTCCCATGAATGTGAGTCAAGTAAGAAGTTTTAATGGATTAGCTGGATTTTATGGAAGATTTGTGAAAGATTTTAGTACTATTGCTGCCCCTTTAAATGATTTGACTAAGAAAGGTGTAAATTTCGAGTGGGGGGTTGCTCAAGATATTGCTTTTGATACTTTGAAAAATAAGTTGATTTCGGCCCCATTATTGATGCTACCTAATTTTAATAAACAAATTGAGATTGAATGTGATGCTAGTGGCATAGGTACTGGAGGAGTGTTAATGCAAGATAAGAAACCAATTGCTTATTTTTCTGAAAATTACATGGAGCGCAATTGAACTATTCTGTCTATGATAAAGAACTGTATGCACTTGTTAGAGTTCTTGAGGTTTGGAAACACTATTTGTGGCCAAAGGAATTTATAAACATTCTGATCATGAGGCATTGAAATTTTTAAAGAATCAATCCAATCTTAATAAGAGACATGCTAAATGGGTAGAATTTATTGAATCTTTCCCATACATTATTAAAACAAGAAAGGATTAGATAATGTGGTAGCTGATGCTTTGCCTAGGAAAAATATGCTACTCACTAAATTGGATGTGCAAGTTTCGGGTTGAGAAGAATTAAAGCCACTATATGTTCAAGATAAAGAATTTTCTACACCCTATAGTAAATGTTCTAATGTGAAGGCTTGGGATAAATATCATATACATGATGGATTTTTGTTTAGATCTAACAAACTATGTATTCCCGAGTGTTCTTTGTGTTTGATGTTATTACAGGAATCTCATAGTGGTGGATTGATGGGTCACTTTGGACGAGAGAAAACATTGCTTATGTTGGCTGAAATTTTTTATTGGGCACATATGAGGAGAGATGTCTATAGATTTGTGCAAAGATGTATCACTTGCAACAAAGCCAAGTCCAAATTGAAGCCCCATGGATTATATAATCCATTGCCTACACCAACTACACCATGGGAAGATATAAGCATGGATTTTGTGTTAGGCTTGCCAAGGACAAAGAGGGGACATGATTCAATTTTTGTGGTGGTGGATAGATTTTCCAAGATGTCACACTTCATTTCTTGCCACAAAAGTGATGATGCTTCCCACATTTCTACTCTCTTTTTCAAAGAGATAGTAATACTACATGGAGTACCAAGGACAATTGTGTCAGATAGAGATGTGAAATTCATGAGTTACTTTTGGAATACACTATGGGGGAAGCTTGGAACCAAGTTATTATTTTCTACAACATGCCACCCCCAAACAGATGGACAAACCGAGGTACTGAATAGAACCTTGTCCACATTATTGAGAGCTATGATCAAAAAGAATTGGAAGGAGTGGGAGGATTGTTTGCCACATGTGGAGTTTGCCTAGAATAGAGCTGTGCATTCAACTACTCAATTATGTCCTTTTGAGGTGGTTTATGGATTTCGGCCTACTACACCACTTGATCTATTACCACTTCCTATTCAAGAGAGAACCAACACAGAGGCATATAAGAGAGCTGATTTTGTGCAGAAGATACATGAGAAGACAATGGATGCCATAGAGAAGAAAGGGAAGGATATTGATCAAAGGAGAAATAAGAAAAGAAAAGAGGTGATTTTTCAAGAAGGAGATTTGGTATGGGTACACTTTCGAAAGGATAGGTTCCCTAAGCTAAGGAAATAAAAATTATTACCAAGAGGTGCTGGTCCTTACAAAGTGATTGCAAGAATCAATGATAATGCTTACAAGATAGATATCATACTGAGCCTATGGCTACTGTCACTTTCTCTGCTTCCCCTCCCTCCAATCTCAAGAAGGGCTAGCGTAGAAGGAAAATTTATTTAGTTCAGCCAAATGAGAGGCATTTCACTCGCATTTCTGTGAAAACTGATGGATATAAGACTCTTGCAGTTGTTTCTGCGCCACCACGTCCCAAGAAGAAAATTAGACCCAAGCAACTTATTATAGAGGAAGATCATGTCGATACTGGAGAGGAAAAGAATGACACTATTATTCCCCCTACTCCTGTCCCTGTTCTTCAGCGTGTAGGTTTGCAATTGGGTATTAACTCTACCAAGCTCTCAGAGGGTCTGCTTGAAGCTGATCCATCATCAGATTCTTTTTCCAGGAATAATGATGATTAGTGTCCTTAATATCATGAATAGGGGATTAATTTATTTAATCCCTTCTTTTGTGCCTTTTATGTTAGTCATGCTGGTGTTATTTGTGTTGAAGCCTAGTGCTGCTATTGCTGCTTTCTTGATATTATGTATCAAGGGTTATGTATTGAATATTATCAAGTGTTTTAATGTGTCTCACTAGTTCAAGAAATTGGAGACTGCTATGCTGGAATGTGAGAGGTCTTAATTCTGATATAAGGAAACTTGAAGTTCGTGCTAAGATTGATGAAAGTGAATGCTCCATTATTTGCTTACAAGAAACAAAATGTGAATCTTTTGACTGGAAATTTATTAGAAATTTTTGCCCTAAGAGATTTGATTAGTTTGCTTATTCCCCTTCTGTTGGTGCCTCAGGTAGAATATTGGTAATATGCTTGATAGATACTCAAAATTCTCTATATCTATTAAATTTACCTCTAAACATAATAATGCTTCTTGTACTTTGGTATCTGTTTGCCTTGTGCCCTTGTCAGGGTTTGGAAAGAGATTTTTTTGTTCAATGTCTATATAATTTACATATACCTATTCCTGATAATTGGTTAATTATTGGTGATTTTCATTTCATCAGAAATCAGAGTAATAGAAATAAGCCTGGTGGTTACTATAATGATATGTTTCTTTTCAATGAAATTATTGGGCATCTAGGGATGACTGAATTACCTTTAAAAGGAAGGGCATATACTTGGTCCAATATGCAGCAAGTACCATGTCGGATATATACCAACTAGGGGTATATCAGATGATAGTCTAAAGTGCCGGATTACCAGGGTGACCTAAATGGTAATGGGCTGTGGTCCGTTAGGCGGCCCAGTAAGCTGATGCACAGGAGCCGGATTCTAGAAGAACTCGGATCATGGCCCACGTGATCTGGCTTGGAGAAGAAGGCGGATTCCTTACTTTCCAAGTTAAAGAGTTACCGTAGTCTTCTAGGTTTCCTATTCTGTATGTCCTAATCCGGCTATTATATAAAGCCAGACGGGAGATATGATAGATAGACAAGAAGCTAAGAGGCTAACTCGCCGAGAGGTTGATCCTTGACGAACAGCTAATAGAACCTCACGTTGTACTATGTATTTCCAGGCTTTAGTCCTGAATAGTGAGATTGCAGGAGTAGGAACGCCGCATTACTGCGTCGTACCGAACCTGGGTAAAAACCTTGTGTCATTGTCCTTCGCACAACCACGTTCCCCCACGTCTCTATCAGTAGTATCATGGCACCCCCGTCTATGAATTCTACTACGATGTCTCGACAGTTGGCGCCCACCGTGGGGCCAGCGACGTCAGGCGTTAAGTTTCGATCTTGGATACTCGGCGGGATAGGCAGTTCCATAACTGTCGGAAGCTTGGAGTTCGACAACGACGTTGGACGCTTCCTCGACAACGGATCTTACATACTGGCGCAAAATCATCTGGTAAGTGCCTGGATTGGATCTACAAATATTTTTATCGGATTAACTGCAGAGGCCATGGGGTTTTGCGGTGGAAGTAAATTTATCCCACCCGCCCTATACCCAGTCGAAGATGACTACGATACCGGGTTTTGCTCAGATCGCCGACATACAAGTGAATCACACTTTATCGGCATGGTGCAATCCGAGATCCCCGAAAACACGGATGAAAGTAATCCCGTGCAAGAGGAAGAAAACAACTCTCCCACAACAGAGGTGGAAGATCTGACATCCGTCAGCATCACGACACACTCGGAAGTTGACTCTGTAATAGCCGCCATTGAGGCGAGATTAGAGTCGGAAACCGGATCAGATCACTTCGATACCGAAGACGAAGACGAAGATGCTTTCGAAAGAAAGGTCAAATCCTTCCAAGAGGGATTCCATGAAGTACTGATGGCAAAACCGGCTGAAAACACAGATGCCGACAGTCAGGAAAGCCCTAGAACGCCTCCGCCAGAGGAAGAGATAGAAGAAGGAGAAACCTCTCCAAAATTCCCCGACGTCAAAGAATTGACAGAGGAAGAACCCTGCAGGAAACCTCCCTCTTCCAAGAAGAAACACAAAAATGCTAAAAAGCTCCAATATAAACTCCGGAAGAAGAAATTGGATGATCCAGCCAATGAAAGCCCGAAGTTGGAGACGCAAGCGGTGTGAAACCTTCGGAAAAGAAAACAAAAGAAATCCTTGTTCCACCAATGACAGAACAAGAAGAACAGGAGTTACTGCAAACACCAGTGGGATTGCATGAACCCCCTGAAGTGCTAGAAGCCAGGAGACAAGCTCTCCAGAGGCAGCATCAACATCTATTCAGAACTCGTGAACACCTCGAAAAAACCTAGGATGACATCAAGCTCATGAAGGAAGAAATCAAGGAATACGAGAGAAAAAATAGATCTGGAATCAAACCTACAAGGTTACCCGGAATCGTAAGACCGGAAGTACTGCCGCCAAAAGAAAGGTTTCACAACCCATCTTGGAAAAAGCAGGTAAACGACAAAGATGGCAGAGGCGAACCAATATACAAAACCGCAGCAGAAAATGCGGAAGCAGCGTTCGCCATCCTCAACAATGATATGTACTCCAATGGTGAAAAACTTCAAGGGGTGTATGCTTTCTTAGGAAAAGCATTGCAACAGCAACAGCGAGGGCAGCATCGATCAGGGAAGTTGCATGACGACTCAGCCCTATGCAAAACAGCTACATGCGCCGCTGGAGCACCTGGACCGGAAGAACCTGGAGATTCAAGCAATTCAAAAGAGAAGAAAGCGGATCCGAGAAAAGACAAGAAAAATCCCAAAAACAAGGATGAAGCGTCTAGAACCGGATCCCATCTCCCGAAAGACGGACTCAATCCTCGCGATCGGGAAGAAAAACACCGGAATGACGGAAAAGCAATGCCGCCTCCGAGACGCCCAGCTGAAAAAGGTGGAAGGAAGGATATACCTCACAGGCGTGAGAGATCCCGGACACCCCCCAGAAATAAGGAAAGAAACAATAGTAGAACTCCACCTTATCCAAAGGGGCAAGATCTCGGAAGAAACAGAGAGAATCCCGGAAAAGCGCGTTCGCGCCACAATGGAAAAGAAAGGAGCAGATCCCCTTCTGTCCATTCAGCCGGCAGGTACTCCGCACACATGGATAGAGTGGAAAGAGACGATCTATACTTTGGACCTAAGTGCTTCACAGATAGGATCCGAAGGATAACCCTACATGCTGGCTTTGCCAAAGTTGGTCCAACATACCAAAAATATACCGGTAGTACAAACCCGGATACCTGGCTCTCAGACTATCATACAGCCGTCCAGATCAACAATGGGACAGACCTGGAAGCTGTAAAGTTTCTTCCCCTAATGTTACTGGATGGAGCCAGAAACTGGATCAATGGATTACCCTCCAGAACTGTCGACGGCTGGGATGATATGGCTCGAGTATTTACTCAGCATTTCCGGGGAACCTACAAACGCCCGAATAGCACCAACCAGCTAAACCGTTGCACCCAATTTGAGGACGAACCATACGTGGATTTCATCTCAAGATGGACGGCAATGAAGAATAGTTGCTCTGGAGTAACTGACGTTCAAGCAATGCATGCTTTCGTCAATGGCCTAAAACCCGGACTTGTACCGTTCATGATTGGTTCCAAAAAGCACAAAGATCTTGGATCTATGCTTACAACCGCCAACGAACATGCTGCAGCCGAAGACGACATCAGGGCAAGAGGAGGCAATATCGATACACTGATACAGGCCAAAAAGAACCCTCGCCCTGAGAAAAAAGGAACTCCAGATGCAACACAGAAGCCCAAAGAGGTCAACATAGCCTTTGGAAGGGAAAATGGCAATAGGTGGAAAGGACGCAGTACCGAACCGATAAACTACACCAAAGAAGAGTGGGAGAAAATAAAGTCGGAAAACTGTGTCCACCACTCGCAATTTGGGAAGCCTACTCATACTAACGCACAATGCCGCTTGAACAAGCATATGAAAAGCAGTGTAGGATCCGGAAACAAAGGAAAGAATTCCGAGAGGAAGTTTTCCAAGCAAAAGCCAGAAGCTGAGAAAGAAGACAGTGAATCGGACACTGACGAAAAAATCCAGGAACAACAGCGAAAAGGCGAGCCTAAGTTTCCGAGAGTTGATGGAGAATGCAACCTAACTTTCCTGGCAACTCCCTCAGCAAAGGTGGCAAAGAGAACGCTTCGAGAAATAAACGCGGTTGTCCCTGCAACCCCGAAATTCTTGAAGTACTCAAATACACCAATTACCTGGGATCAGTCCGATCATCCCGGGAATATCCCTGAACCCGGCACACAAGCTCTAATCATAAGTCCTATTGTTCAAAACATTAGGCCAAAAAGAGTGCTGATGGATGGAGGATCCAGCATTAACATAATGTGCCTGGATAGGCTGAAGCATCTAAAAATTTCCGAGACCCAGCTCAACCACAGCAACATACGTTTTCACGGCATCGTCCCTGGCAGACAAGCACGATCCCTAGGACAAATTTTCCTAGATGTAACCTTTGGAGACAAAGATCACTTCCGGCAGGAAAAAGTATCCTTCGAGGTTGTGCCGTTCGAAAGCGTGTATCACGCGATACTCGGACGTCCAGCTTTCGCCAAATTCATGGCAAGATCATGTTATATCTATAACAAGCTGAAGATGCCAGGACCCAAAGGAGGAGTAATCACCATATCTGGAGACTTCAAATTGGCAAACGAGCTGGAAAAAGAAAACGCCCTTTGCGCTGAGAAAGTCATAGCAAAGGAAGAGTTGAAGGAGCTGGCCAAAGAGGTATTGCCGACAGAAATGCTGGCAGACAAAGAAAGCCGGAAGCCCGCAGACAGCTTCAAGGCTTCCGATAACACAAGACAGGTAATCCTAGATCCCAAAGATCCGACAAAATTTGTCGTAGTGGGAACTGGGATGACCGACAAATAGGAAAGCGAGCTCATCAAGTTCCTCCGTGAGAACTGGGATATTTTCGCTTGGTGTCCAGCGGACATGCCAGGCGTACCCAGGGAACTTGCTGAGCATCAACTCAAGGTGATTCCAGGATCAAAACCCGTCAAACAAGGTCTCCGTCGATTTGACGGAAAAAGACGGAAGGCTATTGGCAAGGAGATTATCCGGCTTTTGGCAGCAGATTTTATCCGGGAAGTTATACATACTGAATGGTCTGCAAATCCAGTATTAGTCCCGAAGAAAGATATTACTGCCCTTAGAATGTGTATAGATTACACCGGCCTGAACAAACTGTGTCCAAAAGATAGGTTTGCGTTACCGCGAATCGATCAAATAATAAATGCCACTGTAGGCTCTGAGATTTTGTGCTTTTTGGATGCATATTCCTGGTATCATCAAATACGCATGAAAAAGGAATATCAAATCAAAACTTCGCTCATAACCCCCTATGGGACGTACTATTACATAACCATGCCATTTGGCCTGAAGAACGCAGGTGCAACCTACCAGCGTTGCATGCAACAGTGTTTGCATAGTCAGATTGGCAAAAATGTCCATGTTTACGTGGACGACATTGCTGTCGTTACCAAGGAAAAAGAAACACTCCTTGAGGATTTGCGAGAAACCTTCAAAAATTTGCGCGCTTATAAAATGAAGTTAAATCCATTAAAGTGCGTATTCGGGGTTCCCTCAGGAAAACTTCTGGGTTTCATCGTTTCTCATAGAGGAATAGAAGTAAACCCAGAAAAGATCAAAGCAATCTTAAACATCTCCAAGCCTACGTGCGTAAAAAATGTGCAAAGATTGACGGGTTCCGCTGCAGCCGTCAGCAGGTTTATTAGCCGGCTGGGGGATAAAGCCTTGCCACTATACAAATTGTTGAAGAAATCCGACAAATTTGAATGGACAGAGGAGGCAGATGCAGCGCTAACCCAGTTGAAGGAAACTTTGATGAAAGCCCCGATTTTGGCATCCCCAAAAGACGAAGAACCTATGTTACTGCACCTTACGGCTACAAATCAGGTTATTAGTGCAGTAATTGTTATGGAAAGGAAGAAAGACGAACAAAGCATACCAGACCAGCATCCGGTATATTACATAAGTGAAGTTTTCTCCGAGTCCAAACAAAGGTATCCACACTATCAAAAACTGGCATATGGCATATTTTTCGCATATAGAAAACTTCGCCATTACTTCCAAGGACATTCCATAACAGTGGTATGCAAAGCGCCACTAGGGGATATAATAAAAATGCGGAGGCAACTGGCCGAGTAGCCAAATGGGGCATCGAGCTAGCAGCATTCGACATTAAGTACCAGCCTAGGACGACAATAAAATCCCAGGTTCTGGCTGATTTTGTCACCGACTGGACGGAAGTAATGGAAAAAACACCAATGCCGGAGTCCGAGTACTGGATCATGCACTTTGACGGATCCAAGATGAAGGAGGGCGCTGGAGCTGGTGTAGTTCTAAAGTTCCCTAAAAGAGATACAATGGAGTATGTATTACAAATACACTTCAACGCCAGTAATAATGTGGCAGAATATGAAGCTTTGCTTCACGGCTTGCATATTGCAAAGGAAATAGGTGTCAAACGCATCCTGTGCTACGGCGACTCAGATTTGGTACAGCACCAGCTCAACCAAACTTGGGACGCCAAAAGCCCTATAATGGCCGAATACCGCAGAACGTGGACGAGTTTACCATCTGTTTCTTTGGATTCGAAGTACTCCATGTTAAAAGGGAGGAAAATTGGAACGCGGATGCTTTA
Organism: Alopecurus myosuroides; assembly: GCA_028641055.1. Lineage (NCBI taxonomy): Eukaryota > Viridiplantae > Streptophyta > Magnoliopsida > Poales > Poaceae > Alopecurus > Alopecurus myosuroides. The sequence continues at coordinate 372,941,621 of CM054059.1, forward strand.
GCTCGCATGGGTCAGAAAGGGTCAAAACCCTACCACCAGGCGTATTCGTCCAACATTTGTACGAACCATCGATAAAAGGTGGAGATGTTGATTATCCTCTGGCTTCCGAGTCAATTGAAGTCATGCTCATTAACCCGGATTGGACAATCCCATATTTAAACTTCTTAGTTGATCAGAAGTACCCGGATGGAGCAGATGAAGTCTTGCAAAGACAGATTCAGCGTCGATGCAAAGGATACATGGTAATTAATAATTGCCTGTATAAACGCAGCACTACCGGAATTTTTCTGCGACGTATTTCACCAGAAGAAGGATGAGAAATCCTGCAAGAAATCCATTCCGGAGATTGCGGACATCATGCTCAATCAAAAAGCATAGTCAAAAAAGCATTCCGTGCAGGGTTTTTCTGGCTAACAGGCAAGATAGACGCTGAGCACATAGTAAACACATGTGCAGGGTGTCAATATTACGCCAAGCAGACAAATATGCCAGCCCAAGCACTCAAAACTATCCCCATTACATGGCCGTTTGCGGTCTGGGGGCTAGATATGATGGGACCATTCAAAACTGCCAGATGCGGACTTACGCATCTACTCGTTGCAGTGGATAAATATACCAAGTGGGTGGAGGCCAAACCCATCAAAAAACTTGACGGTGTAACTGCCAGAAATTTCATCATTGACATAGTCATGAGATACGGCGTTCCACACAGCATAATAACCGACAACGGGACAAACTTCTCTATTGGAGAGTTGGCAAAATATTGCCGACAAACGGGAATTCACCTAGATCTCGCATCTGTGGCACACCCGCAATCCAATGGTCAGGTTGAAAGAATGAATCGCTCAATCTTACAAGGAATACGCCCAAGACTCGAATCTCCTCTTCATAGAGCAGCTGGGGCATGGGTAGAAGAGCTACCTTCCGTGCTTTGGAGTATTCAAACAACACCAAACAGGTCAACTGGGCAAACCCCGTTTTTCCTAGTTTACAGTGCGGAAGCAATTCTCCCAACGGACATGATCCATGACAGCCCAAGAGTGCAAGATTTCGATGAATCAGATGCCGAAAATGCACGACAGGATGCCGTCGATCTCTTAGAAGAAGAACGAGAACTTGTGCTTCAAAGATCCGCCATCTACCAGCAAGGTTTACGACGTTATCATAGTCGGAAAATCAGGCATCGTTCTTTTAAAGAAGGTGACCTAGTGCTAAGATTGGTGCAACAAAGAAAGCACAAACTGGCCCCAGTATGGGAAGGACCATTTGTCATCAGTAAAGCCATGAAGAATGGATCATATTATCTTGTAGACATTCGTGATACGGAAGATGATCCCGAGAAGCCGAATCGCAAAAGAAAGAGAAAAATAGATGATGAACTAGGAGAGACAAAGAGGCCCTGGAGTATCCAGCAGTTACGTCCCTTCTATACTTAGTTCAATTTCTATGTAAACATCTTTGAGATCATGAAATAAAGTTGTCGGAATTCTTACATCCATGTTTTTACAAGTTTATTACAGTACAAAGCATGATTCCGTCTTATCTATTTCCCAATGATCTTACAAAATACTCAATGTTAACCCGAATTGTGCCTGCGTGCTCGGCGTTTAAAAACTGAATGATTTTCAGCCTACTAAAGGTTAAAGGAAACTCGGATTGTGCCTGCGTGCCCGAGCTTCATTCAAAAAGTTCCTTACTTTTCTCTAAGCATTATCTGATTGTTTATGTGCTGGGTCACTTGAGCTAGTAAGTAAAAATGCCTTTAGTATGATCCATGTTTCCAAGTTTAAACTGATCGGTTTTACCCAGTAACTTGGCGTGAAGATTAAAGTACTACCGAGCCATTTCAAACGCTAAAGACAGTTAAGGCACACAAACCAGAGAACTTGGAAGATAAAGGAATATAAAACCCGGAAAACTTGCAAAGGATTTCATAAAAGTTAAACTGCAAAAGGAGGAATACTTGTTTATACAAAAGAATAGAATCATTACAATATAAATTACATTGTAAAGTGCAGTAATGCTCCTATTTCCTATTTCTCCTATCCAGGGTAGGGAGAATTCTTCAAGCATCCGAGTCTTCTTCACTGCTGTCATCCTCGGGGGCTTCTGGAATCTCCTCTTCCGGATAGGTGATGGAGATATTCACCATAGAGGCGATCTTGGTGGCGTTACCCTTGATTTCATCAAAGATGGTGGTCCGCTGGGTCTCCGAGTAACCAAGAGGGATACCGGACGCCACGCGCCAAGATTTGGCACTGGGGTAATGCATACGCATAAGGCCTAAAGCCATGCGTGCACCACCCCGTGCAGCGGAGCGCAAGGTGGATTCCTTCGAGTCCGCCACCTCCAGGATAGCTTCCGGAAGTTTCTCAACTTCCGAGAATTCCCCAGTTCTTGCGGGAAGGTATTTGTTGACCAGCTGCATGCCTGCAGCTTGGATCGCAGTAAATACCTTCCCGAAAGCTCGGATTTTCTCAATCCGAGTAAGATCTGGGTTATCTCCTGTTTTTTCAAGAGAAAACAACCAAAGGGTTAGCGGAAAAGCAGAGAAAGAAGTTAAGACATGGAAAATCTGGTAAAAGTTGATAACTTACCGAGGATCTTGTCCATCTCGGAGCCTTCCTCCAGGCGCAGGGTTAAGGCGTTCTCCAAATCTTGGATAGTACCTTGTCCTTGTCCACTTGTTGGGAGGCCTTGGATTGCGCAATTCCAAGAGCCAGATTGCTGGCCTCCAGATCTTTTTGAACCTTCATAAGTTCCTTATGAAGGTCCAAATTCTCCCGGTGGAGATTCTCGGCATTGTCGGCATCTTCAGCTATTTGTTTGGCTTTCGCCAAAGCAGCTGGAAAGCAAGGAAAAAATTCCGGGATAAGAAAACTCGGAAAAGTACTTAGAAAAAATTATGGACAAGGGACTACAGAGAACTAAAAGTATACCTGTTGTTTCCTCCAGCTGTAGCTGAGATGATGCCAGCTCTGTTTCCTTCACTTCAAGAATAGATAGGAGAGTTTTAACCTCCTTATTTTTGATGTTAAGCTTGTTAAAAACTTCCAAGTTTATTGTGTCAGCGGTTTGCTGAAACACGGAAATGAAAGCAAGACGCTTAAGTTAGAACAAGCGTGATAGGAAGCATTAAGTTGATTACATGCATTCGACTTATTGCTTGGGGGCTAGAGATATTACCTGGCTCATTTGCTGCAAACCTGAAAAGTTTTTGTTGAATTCCCTTAAATATTCAGAAAAGAGAATTCCAACATGATGCAGGCCGTCTTGCATGACCTGACGAGGTGAAAATACGAAGTTATTTCGGACAACTAGCCCGCCTTGTGGCCAAGGACGGATCAAAGGAGCAGGAGCGAAGAACTTCTTAGCTTCCGGACGAATATATCCGAGATCGTCAAACGGTTCTTCCTTTACCTAGAAGTTCCTGTCGAAAGTGGGAATAGGTTCATCCTCCCTAGTTCGAGGATGTCTACCCATTTCTGGTCCCGCCCTTTCCCTCGCATCCAGGTTAGATGCAACAGGCTGGCTGGATTGCTGAAAATTTGTATGTCCGGGTTCGTGGTCTTCTCCTCCCTACCAAGTGTAGTTGGAACAGAAGAAGCCGCAGCGGAAAACGGCTCTCCTTTGCTAGTAGCAGCTTTATGTTTCTTCAATTTCTTTGATTTCAAAGGAACTGTAGCAAGGCTGAAAAGGAAAAATCCGAGAAGTAAATATCTCGAAGAACCGGAAGGGAATGATAAGCAAAAAGCTCCAGTAAAATACCCGGATGCGGCGATGGGGATTCCGTCAAGATTTATTACTTCCTCGGGAATCACTTGCCTCTTGCGTTTTCGATCGCCGTAAAAACTGGCGTGTAATTCGTCGAGTTCGGCGATGGATGCAAGGTCAGCTTCCTTAAGTTCGTCAAACTATGGAGAAGGCAAAGTATTCGATTAAGTCAGGAAAAAGAAGCAATCCGAGAGAAACCCAAATCAAGGAAAATAAAAATACCTTAGGGACTGGGTTCTCCTCGTGATACATTTCCAAGCTTTCTTCGTATTGATTCACGAGTAGCAACCAATTGGTTGACTCGTTTCTTGAAGTCCCTTTTGGAGAAGGCTTTGTCCGTCCTCTCATTTCGTCTTCTGGCCCTTCGTATTCACAAAGGAGTCGGGAGCGGAAAGCGAAAGGTTGAATACGGCGGCCGAACCAGCATAGAACAGTATCAGTTCCGGTTAAGGGAGGCTTAGAAGAAGTAAGTTTGGCGATACGCCGCTTTATCTTCATCAGATCTTCCGGCAAGGTTTGCACCGCCTCCACTGCCCAACTCTCTTGCGGGATGGCGGCGGAGTTGGCAAATGGTAGAACCCCGTTTTCTTTCCCAGGAAACGGGACATCAGGATGATAAAAGAAATAACCCGTCCAAAATTTGACGGATTCTGACATTTTTATCTTTGGGTACCAATCTTCCCTAAACCTCCTAAGAGTGAATGAAATGGTCCTGCGGATAGGAAGAACACCCTCTGTGGGGTTACGCTTCACTCCGAAACAGTATTGCCAGAAATCTAGTCTAGGAGCTATTCCTAAATACCCTTCAAAAAGGGCTTGGAAGCCGGCTAGATAAAGAATGGAATTTGGGGGAAGGTTATGAGGCTGGACACCGTAATGGTGGAGAACTTCCAAGAAAAAGGCGGAAGGAAGAAAACCCATACCTCTCGCAATATGAGAGGTAAGGAGGACACGTTCTCCGTCCATCGGCATGGGCTCGGTCTCGTCTTCCGGGAGCCGCCACTTTCCCTTCAGCACGAGCCCCTCCTTCTCCATTGTCGGAAGGAGGGATGGCAGAATACTGCTGGCACTCCAGTTGCCGGCAGTTTCCGCCTCATCTTCGGCTCCGGCGGCGGCGGACGCTGGGGCCTACGCGGCCGCAAGCTCATCTCCGACGAGCGCGATTTTCTCCTCCACCGTCTCGGGCGCGAACGGCGGGGGAGGCGCGGAAGAGGACCCCGCAAGATCCGCGGAGGCGAGAGGGGTTTCCTCGCCTGACGCGCCGCCGGTTGCCTTCGCCGGATCGTCGCCGGAGACACGCACCGGTGAATCCAGCTGAGGATCCATCGTGTCGATGATCTCGTCGATGTCTTTTGAGACGGTGCGGGCTGGGGAAGAGCTGGGTGATGCCATCGAGGGGCAGCGCTCGGTCGCTCCGGTGAGGTCTTGGGTGCGTTCGTGCGCTCGGGAAGTGCTTTGCAGGAACTTGGGCGCTGGAAATGGCGTTGCGAAGTGAGAGCGGAAGATTTCCACGGAGGACGGAGACGGCTATTTATAGCCGGAATTTCGTCACGATGCGTGCTAACGGCTATTTTGACCGTTGGATGATCAACGCGTGTCACTCGCCGGAAATTCCGGGAAATGAAACGACGGGTGATTATTGCTATCGCCTCGTTTCCCGCGAGAATCTGTCAGAGATATGTTTCTGGGTTTCCCACCTGTAACCCAAACGTCCCTTACGTCAGCCAGATTAAAGCGCTGACGTAGGAAGTTCCTTCTCTGCGAAGATTCGTGGAAGAAAAGCCGGATTTTCTGGATTCCGAGTTTTGCGTTGTAACATCCCTTGAGGAGAAAAAGAAGAATCAAGACTGCAGGCCGATATTTCCTGGAGAATATGCATTTGGCAAAAGACGGCGAATCCGAGTCTTAATCCTTCTTGGGGGCTACTGTCGGATATATACCAACTAGGGGTATATCAGATGATAGTCTAAAGTGCCGGATTACCAGGGTGGCCTAAATGGTAATGGGCTGTGGTCCGTTAGGCGGCCCAGTAAGCTGATGCACAGGAGCCGGATTCTAGAAGAACCCGGATCACGGCCCACGTGATCTGGCTTGAAGAAGAATGCGGATTCCTTACTTTCCAAGTTAAAGAGTTACCGTAGTCTTCTAGGTTTTCTATTCTGTATGCCCTAATCCGGCTATTATATAAAGCCGGACGGGAGATGTGATAGATAGACAAGAAGCTAAGAGGCTAACTCGCCGAGAGGTTGATCCTTGACGAACATCTAATAGAACCTCACGTTGTACTCTGTAATTCCAGGCTTTAGTCCTGAATAGTGAGATTGCAGGAGTAGGAACGCCGCATTACTACGTCGTACCGAACCTGGGTAAAAACCCTGTGTCATTGTCCTTCGCACAACCACGTTCCCCCACGTCTCTATCAGTAGTCTCATGGCACCCCCGTCTATGAATTCTACTACGATGTCTCGACATACCACTTCTAGAACAATTAGATTGGTTCTTCACTAGTCCTAATTGGGTCTCTGATTATCCTAATTCTATGGTTTTTTCACTGGCCAATATTGGTTCTGATCATGCGCCTTGTGTGGTGAATATTGAGACCCATATTCCTAAAGCAAAATTATCCAGGTTTGAGAATTATTGGGTGGATATGCCTGTTTTTTTTGGATTATGTATCTAGTACTTGGAATAAAAAAGTCCATCAAGAATCATTCTTCTGCTACTGTTGTGGATAAATTAAAAAGTGTCAGATATGTTATTAAGAAGTGGAAGGTCTCTCTTAGGAGGCTTAAACTTTTAATGCAATAGTGGAATAGAGTGATTATGCTGTTGGATTCCCTAGAGGAGTAGAGGCCTCTTTCTAGGCTAGAATTTAATTTCAGAAGAATTGTTAAATTGCATCATGAGGCCCTTCTCCTAGCTGAAAGTAGATATTGGAGAAAGAGATGTACTATTAGATGGATTAAGCATGGAGAGGATAATACTAAAAAATCATGTTATGGCTACTGAGATATATAGGAGAAATTATATTTCTATGTTGAAGACTCTGGATGGTAGAGAGGTCACTGACCATCATGAAATGGATGCCATGTTGTGGGCTTTCTATAGGGATAGAATGGGCTCTTCTAATGGAATACACATGCAATTCAATTTAGAAAATATCATGCAAAAAGTTCATGGTCTAGATGAACTTACTTTTCCTTTTTCCAAGAAGGAGCAGGATGAGGTGGTGGAAGATATGCCACCTGATAGAGCCCCTGGCCCTGATGGTTTCAATGGGCTTTTCTTGAAAAAGTGTTGGAATATTATTAAGAATGATTTTTATAAACTCATTAAGGACTTTCATGCTGGGACTCTCAAATATGAAAATATTAATGGATCCTACAATACATTAGTTCCTAAAGTGCCTGTCCCAATGGGTGTTAATGATTTTAGACCTATATATCTTACCAACGTGTGTCTTAAATTTCTCACAAAATTGGCTGCAAATAGGCTGCAAGGAAAGATCACCCAATGCATTAGTAAGAATAGGTATGGTTTCATCAAAGGCAGAACAATACAAGACTGTGTGGCTTGGGCCTTTGAGTATATTTTCCATTGTCATGCCTCCATAAAACCTATTGTTATCCTTCAGTTGGATTTTGCAAAGGCTTTTGATAACATTGAACATGAAGCTATTATTCAAATTTTAAAGGCAAAAAGTTTTAACAAGACATGGATCACTTGGATGCAAAAGATCCTCTCCTCTGGGACTTCTGTTGTCCTTCTTAATGGTATGATACGTGCATTTTATATCATCATTCATACCCTCCATATAGGCATTATTGGGATGTTTTATCAATGGTATGTCATTGTTTTGCATGTTTTAGGTGATTTTATGGGACTTTCCTACAAAGTCCCTATTTTTGGTATTTAATTTCTGGGTGTCAGAAAACACCTGTTTTCATGTTTTTGATGTTTCAGGAGCTACAGGTATCCAAATTGCGAAAGGAAAGAAACCCTATCAGTTTTTCTTCGGGAGAAAGGCCGTGGGCACAAGACACAAAGGAGGAGGGCCAGGAGGCCCAAAAGGGGGTAGCCGACGCGGCCAGATTCCCTGGCCGCGTGTGGGGCCCCAAAATGGGCCCACAGCACCTCCTCCCCGAGGTCTTTTTGCTGACGACTCCGTCTTCCCTGAAAACGAACACCCTAATTTTCCCGAGACGAGACGGAGCCGCCAGGGTGGCGAAACTCTCGAAACTCTCAGCGGGGGAGACAGATCCTGCTGCTCCGGAGCTTCGGAGAAGGGGGAAATCATCCCCATCTTCATCCCATCTCCTCCTTGGCGTGGGAGGAGGCATCTCCATCACCATCCTCACTAGCACCTGCATCTCCACCATCACCATCACCGTGATCCACTCCGTTCCCCTCATAGTTTGATCATTGCTACACCCTAGATACGTGTTATTGTACTCCGTTGCATGTTTGGGATTGAGTACTTGTCATTATTTGGTGGTGGATCCATTGTTTCAGATTGTGTTGTACCACATATGTCACCATACATGATCATGTTTGCACGTTGTGAGTAGTTCCCGCATGTTCCTGAGGGCATAGGATGAATTGGCAATGATTTGTTACATGAGATGAGTTGTTATTTGGTCTAGTATTTATCTTTTATGTGATTCTATGATGGTGTTGTGCGAACGTCGACTGTACAACACTTCACCTACATGGGCTCATAGGAGAACATCGTAGTGTAGTGACGTGATGATGTCTTTAGGTGACAGGAACTTGAGACAGAGTCGTTGAATTGCATTATGAGGGTACTTGTATCGGGGACCTTAGAGCATAAGGCTATGGTGGGACATCATGTCTTAATAATTCTCGTGCTGTCATTTAATTGGCCACGTGATCCATCATAAGGGGTGATAGTTTATTTATTTAGCTATTCCTATTTGTGGCTCCGTCCGAAGAAGATTAAAACTAGACAAGATATACAAACATGTTATGCAATGAATCACTATGCCAGCTAAATCCGTGCAGACCTGTTTTCCACATATAAGACACAAACACACACTTGAGCTTGTCCTCTTGCGCATTAGAGTATTGGGCTTTGTCTCTCATTGAGACCTACTACTTGCTGCAATTTACTTTCCGCATTTTACTTTACTTGCACTACACAATTAAAACACAAAAACACCCGTTGCTTTTATTATTCCTTTGCTATTCTACTTACCAGTTCCTTCTGCTCCTCGTGGGTTCGACAACCTTTCTAATTCAAAAAGTACTACAATTGATCTCCTGCACTTGGGAGCCATCAATACACTTTTCTGGCGCCGTTGCCGGGGAGCGTAGCGCTATTGGTAAGAAGTTTGGTAAGGAAACTTGAAACCTGAATTTTACTTGCTGTTGCATCCTGTTATTATTATGGCTTTTGTGAGAGATGCTTCGCTGAAACTTGCTTTATATGAGAGTGCTTATGCTATTAAACCTAAAGTTGTTGAAAAAGCACCTCATGATGATGGTTATATTATTCCCCTTGAATTTGTTAAAGATGTTAAGAATAAGTATTTTGCAGGGGATGGAACAAAGGCTGCAAGTGATCACATACGGGCTATTGAGGATATATGTGGGCTAATTAGGCTCAAGGCTATTTCTGAGGAGGAGGTAAAATGCAAGTTATTGTACCAGTCCTTAACTGGTGATGCTCGAAAATGGTATATGTCCTTGGATGAAGAAATTACACATAATTGGGATACTTTTATGAAGGTTTTCTTTCTTAAATATTTTACTCCTAAAGAGGCTTATGAGAACCATTGCTTTATATTTAATTTTTGGCCACACCTTGGAGAGAGTATTACTCAAGCTTGTTGGAGGCTTAAGGACCTCCTTCGTAAGAATCCTTGTCATGATCTCACAAATAAACTTATATTGATAAACTTTTATGTGAGACTACCTGATAGGCTAAAGCAATATTTGGATGGTTCATCTGGTGGAAGCTTTACAAATAATACTGCAGAAGAAGCTTGGAATTTATTGGAAATTATTTTGAAGAACTCTGAATATTGGGACCTAGACAAAGGTAATGAAGCTTATTTTGATTATGGATATTTATGTGTAGAAAGTTTCTCTAGTTCTATTTTGTTCAAGAATGTTATTAAAGATTTTGGTCTTGATCCATATGTTGCAATTGAAATAGCTAAGAAATTTGCTGAGCACATTCGAATTCCTAAAAGTAGCTTTGATTATTATGTTGAACCTGTTAAATCTTCTTGTTGTCCCTAAATTTATTAAAGAAACACCAGTGTCATCTATAGTAATAGAAGAATATATTGAACCACCTCCCTATTCTGAAAAAGTTAAAGAGAATTTTCTTATTGCTGTTGCTGACAAAAGTAGAAAGAGATGTTCTCAACCTAAAGAACAGGTGGAAGTCAAGAACCAAGTCTCTATTATTAAGAAATTAAATGAAGAAGATCCTGTTGATGTTTATTTATGTGAAGATGCTACCAAAGTTATTAAAGGGAATTCATCCAAAGTTGGTAAGCCAATTATATGATGCTCTATTGGGACTTCTTGTTATCATGGTTTATGTGATATTGGAGCAAGCATTAGTGTCATTCCATATTCTCTCTATCAAGAAATTAAGCCTGATATTGATCCTATCACCATGGAAGAAACAGGTATGACCATTCAGCTTGCTAATAAAGATTATATTAGTCCCTTTGGAATTGTTAGAGATGTTGAAGTATTGGTAGAGAAAATAAAATATCATACTGATTTTATTGTGCTTGGTTGTCCACAAGATTCTTTCCGTCCTATTATATTTGGTAGACCTTTCTTACATACTGTTGGTGCTGAAATTGATTTGCCTAGAGAAAGGGTGTTTATTGAATGTGCTGGAGAGAAACTTGAATTTAATTTTTCTAAATTTGCTGATAAACCTGCTAAGAAAGAACCAAAATCTAAAGATATAATTGAAACTCTTGCTCATATAGCTTTATCTTCATCAGACGTGGTGGAACGTTATATGCTTAATCAGGAAGAGCCATTTAATGATGCAGAAAAAGAAGCTTTAGAACAAATATTATGGCAGCAACCTCCACAATTACAATTGCATATCCCACCTGATAATCTAGGAGTACTCCCACCGCCTAAAGGAGATCCTAGTTTTGAATTAAAGCCTTTGCCTGAAAATCTGAAATATGCATACTTGGATAAGAAAAATATATATCCTATTATTATTAGTGCTAACCTTTCAGCTGAGGAAGAAGAGAAATTACTTGATGTGCTTAAAGCCCACCGTAAGGCTATTGGTTATTCTCTTGATGATCTTAAGGGCATAAGTCCAGCTCTATGTATGCATAAAATTAATTTGGAAGAAGATGCTAAACCTGTTGTTGATTTCCAACGCCGTCTACATCAAAAAATGAAGGAAGTGGTAAGAAAGGAGGTAATTCGACTCATAGAGGCTGGTATTATTTATCCTATAGCTGATAGTAAATGGGTTAGTCCTGTTCATTGTGTTTCTAAGAAAGGTGGAATTACTGTGGTTCCTAATAAAGATGATGAACTTGCTGCTCAACGTACTGTTGTTGGTTATAGAATGTGCATTGATTATAGAAAATTAAATAAAGCAACTCGTAAGGACCATTATCCATTGCCCTTTATTGATCAAATGCTAGAGAGATTATCTAAACATTCTCACTTTTGTTATTTAGATGGGTATTTAGGCTTCTCTCAAATTCCAGTTCATAGTGATGATCCGGAAAAGACCACTTTTACTTGCCCATATGGTACATTTGCTTATAGGAGAATGCCTTTTGGTTTATGTAATGAGCCTGCTACTTTTCAGAGATGCATGAATGCTATATTTGCTGATTATATTGAAAAGATAGTGGAAGTCTTTATGGATGATTTTTCGGTGTATGGTACTTCTTTAGATAATTGCTTGTTCAACCTTAACAAAGTTTTGCAGCATTGTGAAGACCAACACCTTGTTCTTAATTGGGAGAAGTGTCACTTTATGGTAACAGAGGGAATTGTTCTTGGGCATCGTATTTCTGGAAGAGGAATAGAAGTTGACCCAGCAAAAATTGAAGCTATTGAGAAATTACCATATCCAAGAGACATCAAAGGTATAAGAAGTTTTCTCGGTCATGCTGGTTTTTATCGTAGGTTCATTAAAGATTTCTCTAAAATATCAAAGTCTCTAACCAATCTTTTGCAAAAGGATGTTCCGTTTTCTTTTAATGATGATTGCATAGAATCCTTTAATGTTTTAAAGAAAGCCTTAATAACTGCACCTATTATTCAACCTCCTGATTGGAACTTGCCCTTTGAAATTATGTGTGATGCTAGTGATTATGTAGTTGGAGCTGTTTTAGGTCAAAGGGTTGATAAGAAATTAAATGTTATTTACTATGCTAGTAAAACACTAGATGGTGCTCAAAGAAATTATGCTACAACTGAAAAAGAATTTTTAGCGGTAATATTTGCATGTGATAAATTTAGATCTTACATAATTGATTCAAAAGTCACTGTGCACTCTGATCATTCTGCTATTAAATATTTGATGAATAAGAAAGATGCTAAGCCTAGGCTAATAAGATGGGTACTTTTGTTGCAAGAATTTGATTTACACATAGTAGATAGGAAAGGAGAAGATAATCCCGTAGCTGATCATCTTTCTAGAATGGAAAATATACTTGATGATCCTATTCCTATTAATGATAGTTTTGCTAATGAACAACTTGCCCTTGTTAGTGTTTCTAGTGCTAAAGTTGCATCTCCTTGGTTTGCTAATTATGCAAATTTTATTGTTGGGAAAGTTATGCCACCACAATTTACTTACCTGCAAAGAAAGAAATTCTTTTATGAACTTAGACATTATTTTTGGGATGATCCATTCTTGTATAAGAAAAGTGTAGATGGCATTATTAGACGTTGTGTACCTGAGCATGAACAACAGGCTATTATAAGAGATTGTCATGACAGTCCCTATGGAGGACATCATGCAGGAGATAGTACTACAGCAAAGGTATTACAATGTGGTTTTTATTGGCCTACTCTATTCAAGGATTGTGCTGAATATGTTAAAACTTGTGATAAATGTAAAAGAGTAGGAAACATTGGTAGAAGGAATGAAATGCCTATGAACTATACATTACCACTTGAACCATTTGATGTGTGGGGTTTTGACTTTATGGGACCCTTTCCTGCATCTAGTACAAAACATACTCACATTTTGGTTGTTGTTGATTATGTTACAAAATGGGTAGAAGCAATTCCTACTAAGAGTGCAGACCATGCCACAACCATGCAAATGCTTAAAGAAATTATTTTCCCTAGATTTGGTGTTCCTAGATTTTTAATTACTGATGGTGGATCTCATTTTATGCATGGTGTTCTTAGAAAAACATTGGCAAAATATAATGTTAATCATAGAATTGCATCACCCTATCATCCTCAAACTAGTGGACAAGTTGAATTAAGTAATAGGGAAATTAAACTTATTTTAGAGAAAACAGTAAACATAGCTAGATCTGATTGGCCACTTAAAATTAATGATGCATTGTGGGCTTATAGAACTGCTTATAAAAATCCTATGGGTATGTCTCCTTATAAAATGGTTTATGGAAAAGCATGTCATTTACCCGTTGAATTAGAACATAAAGCTAGATGGGCTATTAAGAAATTAAATTTTGATTTAAAAACAGCGGGGGAGAAGAGATTGCTTGACCTAAATCTATTAGATGAATGGAGGAATGAAGCATATGACAGTGCAAAATTGTTTAAAGAGAAAGTTAAAATTTGGCATGACAAGAAAATTAAAAGAAAGGAATTTAAAGTAGGTGGTCAAGTCCTATTGTACAACTCTCGTTTTAAGTTTTCTGCAGGGAAATTAGCTTCAAAATGGCAGGGTCCATTGGTAGTACAGGAGGTATACCGTTCGGGGGCCATCCGTCTTCACGGTGATATGAAAGGTAAACCTCATGTGGTCAATGGACAACGCCTAAAACATTATATTGTAGGAAAGAGCTTCATAGGAACCATCAAGGAGATAAAGTTAATGACACCGGAGGAGGTAATTGTAAGGGATCCTGCAGTTTCAGAAACCCAAATTCAATACTTTACAATTATTGTGTTTGGAAGTTTCTCGGAATTGCGTGAAAACTTACGGAACTCATTTTTTATGGAAATTAACGTGTGGGACAAGAAAATTGGAAGGAATTGGACCTCGAGGGGGAAAAGAGGACCCCACACACGGCCAGATTCCTTGGCCGCGTGGAGGTACCCCTTTTCCACCTCGGAGTCCCGTTCCGTCTCGTTTTCGACTCCGACACTTTGTCTTACCCAAAACCCGTCAATATATACCCCCTTTTGTCGATCTAATCCCGCACCAAGAGTTCTCGTGCGATCTTTGTTTCTGCTGTTTCTGTCTGCCAGGGTTTAGCCATGTCAAGCTCCGGATCCAACCTAGGGGGAGAAGATCCACCCAAGGGAGGCATTGTGAACCATTACCTCAACTCCGTGATGACCCCCATGAAAACCCTGACCTTTAAGGATGGTGTGTTTCTCATGGAGGAGGTGAAGGCTCCCAAGACCGAAGGCACGCTGGAGGAGAGGCTGGAGGCTCTGGAACAAAGAGTTTTCAGGTATAACTCTATTGTTGAACGCAACCTTGATGCCCACCACTTCATGAATCTGGAGCTGGAGAAGAAGATAGAGGAGTACGAGGAGAGGATCAAGGACATGGGGACTAGGTATCTGCGTGTCATGTCAGAGATGGATAGGTACCAAGCTCTGATGTGGGACATGGAGAACCAGAACTGTGAGTATGAAGAACGTTTCAAGAAGATTGCAGAAGCTGCCACTCTCAGGTACAATGATCCACCCATGTCCTTCCATACTGGAACGCCTTTTCCATGGAAGCAGGAAGAGTGGAAGGTTCAGAGGCCGGTTTATTATGTCAGTGAGGTATTATCAGAAGCAAAGCAGCGCTATCCGCATTGGCAAAAGCTGGTTTTCGGGGTCTTTATGGCCAGCCGGAAACTGAAGCCGTATTTCCAGGAACACCCCATAACAGTGGTTAGCTCAATACCAATGTCGGATATCATCAGAAACTCGGATGCGACTGGAAGAATAGCCAAATGGGCGATAGAAATGGGGGATTATCACATCAGTTACGAGCCTAGGTCAGCAATCAAATCTCAGGCTTTAGTTGATTTCGTTAATGACTGGACACACACAGGCATGACTACAACGGTTCCAAACTCCGAGTCATGGATCATGCACTTCGATGGATCTAAGCAATACGAGGGATCAGGAGCTGGAGTGGTGCTAACATCACCCAAAGGAGATAAATTAAGTTACGTACTACAAATTCACTTTGACTTTTCCAACAACGTGGCCGAGTATGAGGCCCTATTGCATGGCTTAAGGGCAGCCAAGGAGATGAACATTAAGAGGATACGATGCTTTGGAGATTCGGACCTTGTGGTACAGCAGGTGTCAGGAACTTGGGATAGAAAGGATGCAACCATGGCAGCATACCGCAGGGAGGTTGATAGGGTTGCAGGATGCTTTTCCGGGGTATGAGGTGGAGCATATAGACAGAAGAAAGAATGAGGCAGCAGACGCCCTTGCTAGACTCGGCTCGCGCAGAGAGCCGGTTCCACCTAACGTTTTCCTGGACGAGTTATGGCGACCATCGGTTAAAACCGAGTCAGAGGAGGAACTGGCAAATCAAGACCCGGATTTGGAGCTCGTGGCCGCTGTGTAACGTCCGGGGTTTTTCCCCAATTAGAGTTGATCGGTGTTTTTCCTTTTGCATCGCATGGCATACCGCATCATCCTGCATTTCAAACTTGCAAACTAATATAAATTAATCAACTCATGTTTTCTAAAAATTTGCTGGAATTTATTTGGTGCATAAATCCAATTGTTTTAATCGAGTCTGAACAATTTCTGGAAAAAAATAAGCAAAAAAAAAAAATTGAGAAGAGAGGGAGAGAGCAGCCAGCCAGCCTGCCCCATTTTCGGCCCAGCAGCCCAACAAGGCCCAGCCGGCCAACATCCCCACCCAAAACCCTAACTCTTTCCCTTCCCTCCTCCTTTCCCCCCCGCCGTTTCTGTTATTTGCAAAGGGGTCCACCCACCGTTGCAAAAGAAAAAAAAACGAAGCGAACGAACCGCACGGGAGGGCAGAGCCGCGCTCGACTCCCCCGATCCCCTCGCTCGCTCCAACCCCGTCGTCCTCCTCCTGCCCCCGTGACGCCATGGCCGCCGGCCACTCCTCTCCGCCGCCGCATGTTCTGCTCCCCGCCGACGACCTGGCCGCGCCCCTCTCGAGCTCCGGCCGCCCCCATCCTCTCCGGCCGCCCTCCTCCGTTCCGGCAGCCGGCGCCTCCTCCCTGCCTCCACGCGCGGGCGCCGCCTCCGCCCCGGTTTCCTCACCTCCGGCCACCCTCCTCCCGTCGCCTCCCTTCTCCGCCTCTCCCCTGCCCCGGCTGGCCGCCACCCCCCCAAGCCGCGCCTCCCCGTTGCACATGGCCGCCGCCAGGCTCTGCTCCGCCTCTCCTCGTCGACGTCGCGCCGAGCCCGCCATCCTCGAGCGCCGGCTCCTCTCCGCAGTGCCGGAGACCATCACGTCGGCTGCTCTCCCTCGGGCTCGTCTCGGCCAGGCCGCTGCCATCCGCCCTCCTCTTCCGTCGTCGCGCTCGCCTCCGGCGCCTCGCAGCGAGAACGACGCCATCGCTGGTCCTCCGTCCCGCCATGGTCGTCCCCGACATCGACCCTGCTGCGCCCCGACGTGGTGCTGCCGTTCCGCAACCGAGCGCCTCACCGCCGTCCTCCTCGACCTCGGTGTGGAGCAGCTCCGCCACTCGTGCTCGTTGGTTGTTCGGCACAAGTCCCGCAAGAGAATTGGTGCGTCGCGGGCACCCATCTGTGCAGGTGTTTCTTTCGTTGTGGCCGGGGCCTTCGTGCCTTGTGCGTTCCGCGTCCATGTGACCCCGACAAAAATTCCCGGCGACAAGTTCGACACCGACCGGTACCGCATCGACAAGATCATCGCCAACAAGTACCGCCACCCCGAGGACCTCGGACCAAACCCCGACCACGACTACTCCCCCGACGAACCGTGAACGACTACTATCTCCATCGTGTCCGTTTTGCGTTGGCCGCCTTCGTGCGCGTCCGAAGACCGGGACCGTCAGGTTCGCCTTCGACCCCGAAGACGGTGTTGTTACGGTTCGCCCACGACTACTACGACTACTTCGACGACGATGACCGCGTGATTCGAGAATGACTACTTCCTCTACGGCGTGAACGACTACCTCCATGACGATGACCCTGGAACGACTACGTCCTCGACGACGACTACTTCCACTACCACGCCTACGTCGACTACTTCCTCTATGACCCGAAGACATCGACTTCGACTACATCGACAACGAAATGTCTACTTCCCCTCCTACGACGACTTCGTCTACTTCCATTCTTCGTCTACTTCCTCCACGTTCCGAAGTTTCCGGCGTTGACCCCGGCGATCCTCTTTCCAACGTGCGAACCCAAACCCCAACCCTATGCCCTATTTTCTATAACATATCAACTATAATTAAAATGTCATCTCATTCATGTGTTGCATTGCATTTTTTGGGTAAATAAATAACGTGAACATCCTAAATTAAATGTTGGGCTTCCGGCTCAATTTAAATTGATTTAATTGCATAAATCATAACTAATTCATTTTAACTCCAAATTTGAAAAGTAAAATATGTTTTCCAATCAAAATTCTCTAAACTTTGCAAATATCAACTTTGTTTTCTGTTTTGAATAAATTAAATTGCTGAAAACAACTATTTCTCAATTAATGCATTAAAATTGCTAATTTGATAACTTGCTCATTTTAATTCCAAATCCAACAAATAAAATATGTTTTCATACCAGAAAAATGCACTTAATCTGTTCATGCCATCCATGTTCATGTTTGCACCTTGCATGTTGCATTTGTAGTAGTGTTATGTATGTTCACCTAATAAATAAATATGGAATGTGTTGGGGTATTTAATTCAACTATTGCCCTATTCCATTTAATATTGGATAGATCACCTCTACCTTGTTTAAACCTGTTAATCAACATTTAATTGATGGTTAGCTAAACAACTTGAACCAATAATTAATTGCCCGGACTCCGGTTCCGATTAAATTGCTTAAGTTGTTTCCCCGTTGCATCTTGCCATGCCATGCATATAAAATAGGATCATGCTGGATCTTTTGCCGTAGTAGTAATTGTTGCATCCGGTGTTTCTTTTAGTTCGTTGCTTCTTCCCGGATAGGACGTTGAGATGATGTGAGCAACGACAAGTTCTGCTACCTTGCGGGATCTCAGGCAAGTATACTCACTTGCTGCCATATGGCTGCCTTTCATCACTTGTTACCGATTCTTTCCGTTGATTCCTTTCTGCTATCCTTAGTAGTAGTTGTTTCTGTTACGAACCTATCACATGAATCCTTTAACCCTGATATTGCCTCACCTCCACACCTATAACCATTGCTTGTGCCCGTGTCTTACTAGCATGCTTAGGTTGTTTTGCTCGAGTCTGTTACCCGTTACTTTCTGTTATTACTTCATTATGTTCTGGGGGCTCGATGTTTAATCAATAAATCATGCTAATATTATTGTTAAACAATAATTTGATGATAAGGCACCGGCAGGAGGCCCTTGTGGTTTTGAGGCCTGCTAGTGTCGACCCTAATAGGAAAAGGGTCTTGTCTACTGATCCATGATGAGCGCACTACCCGCATGTGGGAAGCGAGTATGGGCGCCCCCCTCAATTTGACTCGATTCGCATCTCGTCCAAATTGCCTCATTTAGTTCGGGTTTTCCATTTGCTGCATGCATGATCTTGCGAGCCCTTGGTACCCGGGTGGAACTTTCGTAGTCGGCATATAGGGGGACACGTTCTTAGAGTGCTATGAGGGTCCATTTTCTTCTGGGCTCGATTAGCCGTGCGCCCAAGGTGCTTTGGGCTTGATGCGAAGAAGAGTTGAGTTGTGTAGAGTACCCCGCTTGGTGGGAGGCATCCCATCTAGCGGGTTATTCTTGCGTGTACGGCCAAATTGGTGCAACCCTGCAGGGATAATCTTCTCGAGAAGCCGTGTTTTCCGCGGTTATGGATTACTTGGTGAAAGTACTGGCTAACAAGTACTCAGGACAACTTAAACATAATGATCAACCATGATACACCCAATGATTAACAACTTGACTAGTAACAGGTTTATTCACACAATAACTTGTTTCACCTCTAATACAACTGTGTGAGTTATCCTCGGATTGCTTCTTCGGATAAGGGGCGAGATCCAGGATGGGTTTGTTTGGAGTTACTTTCAGTTGGTTACAATACTCGATCTTATCTTCTTTCTGTTAGCCGGGAGTTGTAGTATCTCTCTGTAGTTGGTTAGTGCAGCCCGCTGTCGCTTATTTGCAATAACCCCTTCTTTTCCGTTGATACCAAAGTATTTGTATCTTGTGATGACTGGTTACGCCGGTATCTTGTGAGTATGGGTTTTTATCCCCTTGCCAGTACTTAACCGTACTGACCCACGAATTCATTTTCGTGGCTGCATATTCAACATTGCAGTCAACAGGTTTGAAGTCTGACGACGTTAGCTTGGGAATCCCTCCGGCTTGGCCTGGGCAGGGATTGGACACTCTCGGTTATCTTCAGGACTCTTAGTCCAATTTGGATCTTGTCCGTAGCCGGACGCTATGTTGTTTTCTTCCGCTGTTATTTGGATCTTTGTATTGTATCAGTTGTATCCTTGGCTCGTTCGAGTCGTCTTGTATCTATCTGTTTCTGTTGTAATTGTGGATTATTCGTGAACTATTGTAATGTTATCATAAATGGCAACCTGGAATCGGTTATTATGCGGATTTGGCGGAAATGCTGAAATCTGCATAGTGCCCGATCTCGGGGCGTCACAAATGGTATCAGAGCATGGTTTCCGATTCCCGATATTGTTTCGATACGAATGGTTTACCAAGTGGGTTGAAGTTATGCCAGTTACTAATTGCGAAGCAGCTACAGCAGTCAAGTTCCTGAAAAGAATTATCTAACGGTTCGGGTATCCCCACAGCATAATTACAGATAATGGAACCAACATGTCCCTTGGTGAGATGGAAAAGTTCTGTGGCAACAATGGAATCCGGCTTGATATAGCATCAGTGGCTCATCCACAGGCCAATGGACAAGTGGAGAGGGCAAACCAAGAATTGCTCCGGGGATTAAAACCACGATTGCGAGTTCCCTGTATCAGGGCTGCTGGTGCATGGGTCGAAGAACTTCCTTCCGTGGTTTGGGGTATCAACACTACACCCAACAGATCCACTCATATGACACCCTTCTTCATGGTCTATGGGGCGGAAGCAGTGTTACCAAGTGACATTATTCACGATTCACCACGAATATCAGCTTACGTCGAAGTAGAGAACGAAAAGACCCGGCAGGATGCCGTAGATATGTTAGAAGAACAAAGGGAACAAGCCCTGGAAAGATCAGCCATATATCAGCAAGATCTACGGAGGTATCACAGCCGGCGCGTGAAAACCCGGGTCTTCCAGGAAGGAGACCTGGTTCTGCGCCTGGTACAGTCAAACGAAGGAAAACACAAGTTATCACCACCATGGGAAGGACCGTTTATCATAAGCCGGAATCTGCATAACGGATCATATTACTTGGTGGATGCAAGGGAAGAGTCGGCTACAGTTAATGACACCGCTCATACCACTTCATCTATGCAAGAAAGAGACAGACCATGGAACGTGGCTTAGCTACGTCCGTATTATACTTAGTAAAGATTATATTGGCAAGTGGAATTGCACGATGTAACAGGCAGCAGGTTTCAGACGTACTCTTTTCCTATCCAGGGTACCCTTGGGGACTGGATGGGTTTTTAATGAGGCGGCTTGCTGACCTAACTTTTTCATATCAAGTAAAGAGGTGGTTATTCTAATGTTCTTCACTCTCAGCATGTTGCATATATATAGGTCTTGGGGGCTGATTTCTTGAATAGCACAGTTGCAAACTCAAAGACCCGGCCTTGATGCCTATGAGTTATAAGGGCCGATTACTCGCAAACGAGTACGGCTGCAATCTTATAACCGGACAAAGGAGCCAAATTTTCTTGACTTTTCTTACTTAAGCTCGATGTGACTCGCACTAAAATGGCATGATTTGCTCGCTTACGATTACAATCAGCCATGAAGCCCAATGGGACTTGGTTGACCCTGTTTCGTACAGATGTAACAACATGATATCCATGCGAAAGCCGGCTTATAGTATCAGATAGTCAAAAGGGTCATCTAAACCACAAGTTATGCAGAGTACAGGGCTAATAGCCGGAAACTCAACGATTATTAAGCATAACTTCAAAACCTATGTGAAACGGCTCTGGGCTTTTTGGACTTAGCAGCAAGCAAATGCGTTCTCCTTGAAAGATCACGTTTCCTAGACTCGGAAATCCGGGTCTTGGGGGCTCGGGATCTCGAAAACGAGAAAAATTGCTTGGTTGTTAAAATTCAAAAATCCAAACATCCGAGTCTTGGGGGCTTGGGGACTTAGAAGCAAGTCCGCTTGTCAACACCCATGAGACCCGGAAACCGAGTCTCACAAAAGGAACAATAAAGAAAGCCGGATATCAAGAGCAAATGAGTTCAAAAGTGGATAAATTTAAAAGGCCAGAAGAGGCATAGAGTATATCAAGACCTTAGCGTGCATTACAAAATCCCGGTGAAAGATATCAAAGGTGCACAGGCGCACCACTCAAAATATAATTGTTTAAACAACACATCGGCCGACTGACGCATAAGAAGTGGCGTCAAGTACCAGGTATCACTCGGCGTCCATCTTGGCCTTGCCCTTGCCATCATTTGTGGTAGCAGCAGCACCCGGATCAGTAGTACCGGCTCGCGCAGGAGGTGGAACGACTGGTGTTGAGGTAGCGGGTGCAGAACCGGCTTCAGCTTTCTTTTTGGCAGCCTCCTCCCTCAACTTAGCAGCTTCCTCCTTCCACCGAGCCAGCATATCATACAGCTCGGGAAGATCCGACTTAACCACTTCACCAGCAGCATCATATGCAGGAACGAGGGAATCGACATCTAAACCGTCAGCAATCACGCTGGCGGGGTAACGAACCTCCTTCTAGACGGCCTGGAAATCCTTCACGGAGAACTTGGACCCATCAAGCTTATATTCCGGGAAACCGCCCATAAGCTTGGCTAGCTCGAGCTTCGGGAAGTAAGCCTTGGCAAGCGCAAGACCCCGGGTTACTCCAACTCGGCAGGATGAGCGCTTCCAGTGCCAAATCCACTCGGGGACAGTGGAGCAAGCGTCTAGCATTCTCTTCAGGTCGCCATACCCTTTACCCGGCCACCGTATCTCTTGAAGGATCCATTTGGTTCCGGCGCATAGCTGCCGGATAACGCTCTTGATAGTCTTCAGCCTGGCAATGTCATCCTCGTCCGGTATCACTTCATCCGGACCTGCAGAAATGGAAACATGAGTCAGGAAACTCAGGCTATTTATCAAAAGGATAACCCAGATGAATAAACGTACCAAGCAAAGCACGATACGTATCAGCAATTTGAACAGAAAGGCTCGTTAGATCATCTTCTGCGGTGTGAGCCCTCCTCCTATACTTCTTCATTATCATCCTACTCCTCCTGGCCTCAGCCTCGGCCGCCTCACGCAGAGCCACCTCCTTTTCAATGAGCTTGGTGGCCTCTGCCAGTTTCTCCTCAGATTGAGTCACGAAGGACTGCATGGATGCAACGAAGGATTAGCCGGGTAGAGGGGCAAGTTATCAGTCGCTTATATCATAAAGTCCCAAGCAAATTATGAATCAATTCACTCGGAACTTGGGGACTGGATAAGGACACAAGCAACATTAGTCGGGTTTACCTCGTGTTTGGCTATTAAAGCCTCCAAGATGTTTTCTTCATTAGCCCTCAAAGCACGCAGGGTTTCGAGCATCTGGGTAAACGTCAGGTCCTCGGGCCAGACACCGGAAGAGCCGGCAGCCTGGTCGCCTGGTGAGGGAGCTCTCCCCGCCCTTGGGGTCGAGACCCGGACAGTCTGAGTATCCGGGTTGGGAGAACCCATCCTCGTGTCCGGAACCTCGATCTCCTCGTCCACTGGTTCGGATGAGGCAGGAGACCCGGCGGCTTGGTGAAGTGGATCGCCCAAAGGGCCTTGTTCCTGGTTATTCTCAGTATCACCGCCAGTTGCGGCATCTACGTTCTCAGTCGGCTCCTCTGTCTGATGGTTATCCATCTCCACATTCTCCGGGTCACTAACGGTGACTTGAGTGCTAAAAGAAAGATGAGAGGAGGCAGTTAGCAGTGGTGATTGAAAATTTTCAGGCATCAAAAGATGTCATATAGCAAAAACTTACCCGGTATTCACGGTGTAATCCGGCGGGAGCTCGCCGCTGGAAGCAGACGAAGTCGCCACAGGGACTACTAGCGGAACCCGGAATTGCCCGGCACGTGGATGGTTAGGATAAGGGTGGCGTCGAGGAGAGTTGGAAGGACGAGGCGGAGGAGCACTGGCACTGTCGTGGGATAATCACGGCAGATGTTACCAGGGGTAACTGATCTTGGGGCAAGTCGACACAGGCGTTCGGGAGAGGGTTTAGCTCAAGGGAAGACATGGTACAACTTGATCTGACGACCGGCAATCAAAGTCGCCGGATCTCTATTCTCTATACAATAACTCGATTAGGGTTTACACTGGATACTCGATACCACACGATGTTGCTAGGGTTCTTAGATCTCTCTCCCAATCTATACCCGGGGGTCGGTTTATATAGTACCCGTACCCCCTAACTTACTTTACAAGGCACACCCCGGTCCTACCCATACACGGCGTGCTAACCCTAATTTTCCTTTACAATATCCATAATCCGGGCCATTAGGCCCACGAGCCTGGGCCTCCACGAACATCTTTACCACAGCCGGATCCTGTATACCATCCTTTGGGCCGGGTTATTCCCCGGAGCCTGGCATACCGGGTTAGCATCCCCCCGTCAGTAGTCCCCAGAATAGCCTGGGCTTCACGGATCTCCTTGAAGCGCTTGCTATTCCTGAAAAGATATCAATCACACGGGCACATGGAAACCGGGTTAAGATGTTTCAACATTCAGCTAGGCCTTGCTCCTTGGTGGCCATGCGATAATTCAGGTTTTTCCCTCCAAACACCTTGGTTCAAACTTCTGGGTCCAAATCATAGTAGCAACGCCAAGATCCTATGCTTGACAGTTAATCCCATCATCGCGGGACGAATCCCCTTCTTTCTTTATCCGGATGCTTTACTCAATACTGGGCGCATATCTCGCAGGAACTTTAAATAAATAGCCGTTTTACCCCCACAATTCCCGGCCTCCACTCACCGAACCGGGCTTATCCAGTCGCACTATAAAAAAGCTCCTTAGGAGTGACTCGAACCCTAACGGCTCATTTCCCCCACTCCATTCCTTTCTCCCCTTGAGCTCTCTTTCTTCCTGAGCGCCACCACGGACCTTCCACGCACGTCACCGGAACCCATTGCCCGAAGGCTACGCTCCGCCACCGGTCACTCCGCGCCGCCGCCAAGATCCGCCGGCGAATTCTCATCCGGCCCACCAAGAACCGCGAAAGGACACCAGGCCTGCGCCATCTGCCTCCGCAAGGCCTCCCTCGGATCTCCTCCGGTAAGCCTTTTGAGTTCATCAACTTTCCCTCGCAACCTCTGATTTTTTCCTCAGATTAGATCTAGATCCGTTCGCCTCAGATTTCTTGGCTAGACCGGATTAGGCTACCCATAGTCTCTTTTAGTTCGCACAAAGGATAAAGCGCATACTCCAACCAACTCGCCTACTGCCCACAATCATTACCCTCGCCATAAATTTGAAAATAAAACTTCCAATCTAGGCTCGTTCTGCCCAAGATTTCCGCCTCTGCATCAATCACTCGGCTGGACTGCTTCTTTTTAATCCCCTTTATTCACGTTTGGCGCTTAAGCCACTGCCCATTGTTTTCAAAAAGCTTCTTTACCATTTAGACCCCATAAATTTCTCCATAATACGCGATACCCGGAACTTCCGAGCTTGATTCTACGGGCTAACACCCGGATCTCCTACCATACCTCAATACCATCCGGCTGATACTTGATCGTTTCGTAACTTCCATGTCTTAATCTTCTTCTTATTTGGTGCCTTGCAGGTCAACCACATGGCTCCCAAGAAACAGGTGAAAACCCCAACCAAGGCTAAAGCCACCAACACCATTTCCGCCAACTGGGGGCGGTCTATGGTCACGAAGGCCAAGTTGGAGGAGCTAGTGGAGCTGGGAGTTCTCCCTCCTCAGGAGAATATCCAATGGAGGGTGCCGGGTAAGGAGACCCGGCCCACCCCTACAAAAGACGAGGTAATCTGCTTCGTGGAACATGTGACCCGGGGTTTTCGCCCACCCGGTCATCCTTTTTTCCGTGACATTCTTAGTCACTATGGCCTTCGCGTCTTCGACATCGGGCCCAATTCCGTGCTAAATATTACCCACTTTATTGTCCTTTCTGAATCCTATTTATGCACTCCACCAAACCTAGCCCTTTTTATCGAGCTTTATCAATGCAAACCATGCCGCGAAAGCGGTGATGGGGCGCTTCTCACTTGCGGCGGGGTTTCGATCCAGCGCCGCAAGAACTCTCTGATGCCATCCCTCACCCTTAACTCTCATGTCAAACACTGGCAGCTTTCTTATTTCTACTGCCAGGACACTTCCCCATCCGGCCAAAAGAAACTGCCGGGTTATTCTGATGGTCTTCTTGACATCTCTGATAAATTTAGTGCCTTTGCCCCTGACTCAAATAGGGAGGCAATCCAACCTCTGCTAGCCAAACTCGCCACTCTTAGAGCCCAGGGCCTCATTGGGCTCAACCTAGTGAAGACCTGGGTCGACTTCAGAATTCAACCCAACTCCATCCGCACAAAGCTGATGTGCGAGTATTCTGGGGAACCTTCTGATCCACTACGATACTCTGACAACATCTTCGCAGCCGGCGACACTCTCAAGACCATCAAGGGTTTTCTTACGGAAAAGCTCGAGGTAATCTGGAACATATCCGGGTTAGAGCCCTTCACACTTGAAAACCCGGCCCCCCAGGTAAAAACCCGACTCTGACGCCTTTACTTTCGCTCTTTCCACTTGATGCAACTGATAACCCGTACTTTAACGCCTTTCAGGATGATGACGACTTTTGGAACACCAATACCCCCCCTAGCTCCGAAGGTCCAGAGGAGCAAGAAGCTGTTCACTCAGACGAAGGTACTCTTTGAGTTTTACTTGATTCGTTTGGACTCACCGTAACCCCTTTATTTCCAACCGTAATCTTGATGACATTCAGAACAAGAAGATGACGAGGAAGAAGATTCGGACGGCAAGGTAGAATCCGCCAGTGATGAGGAAGAACCGGAGCCGGCAACCAAAGCCGGATCTAAAAGAAAAGCTCAAGGAGCCACCTCCAAGGTTTCATCCCCCTTCACACATTCAATTTGTATTACCGTAATGATATTCTTGAACCTTTCTTGACGTTATTCCACTGGTCAATCTTGAAGGGGTCGCCCATGCCTAAGCGCAGGTCGACTCGAAATCACCCGGGTAACGACGCCCTTAACCCGGGTTCTTCACCGCTCCCCACTCGGCAAGCTGGTACTTGCTCTATCTTTTCTTGGTTAGCACGGTTTCCTCGAAGCATTCTCGCATAATATTTAACTTGACATTTTCCAGCCTCCCCCGGGTCTGACGATGGATTTCCTTGTGACTTTGCGGTGAATGCCGGGTAAAATCCCCTTCCAGATACTTTCCGGTACTTCGTCATCTTTTCCTGACTGCATATTTAGCTGCTTTGTGATAACATCTACAGGGCCACGGTCGTTGTCAGCGATCAAGAGGATTCGGAAGATAAGGGCCCGGGTAAGGGGAACCCGGCTGATAAAACTGCAACCGCGTCTGGCGATGAAGAACAAACATCGCCGACTAAACCGGACCAACAGGAAACCGAATATCCAATTGCTTCTCATGCCAGCAAGAGAAAGACCACCGCCTTAGGTGCAGAAGGAGTGTCGGATTCCAACGTGCAAATGACCCGGGTTCCACCTCCTTCTAAGAAGAAAACCTCTTCTAGGAAATTCCAAGGACCCGGGTCTTCTGACACGAATAAAGATACTTTCGAACAATTGATGGACAAGCTTCTCACCATGAAGGCTTCGGAGAGCGAGACTTTAGAGCGCATGGCTGCAGAGCACCAGGTAAGAGCGCTTGTTATCTTATATTCCCTATCTAGTCCCCAAGTTCCGAGTATAACTTGCAAAAGTTATGCTTGGTACTTCTCACCATATTTTTCTTGCCATAACACTCAGCTGGTTCTTGCACCCTTTTACATTTATAGGCACAGGTAACTCGGTCTGATGAAACCTTGCTGAAGACTGAACAGCTCCTTCTTGCCGAGATAAAACGCCGAGAAATCCTTGAGGATAATATGAAAACTTTGAAGAAGGATGTCTCCAAATACAAGGAGAAGTGCCTCGCCGCTCAGGCCGATTTGGAGAAGTTATCGGATCAAGTCTCCGATACTTATCAGATCTTACTTAGTAAGTGTTTGCCTGCCGACTAAGTTTTTGCCTGCCGCCTAATTTTTGCCTGCCGACTAATTTCATACCCGGCTGCTACTGATACGTTCTTGCTTCTGTTTCCACTATAGGTGCGAACCTTGCAGCTCCAGAGGAAGATGCTATTGTCAAGGTTAGGACCCTGAAGACTGTGCTCCGGACTTTCTTTGCCGGCACAAAATTTATATTGAATGCCATTAATTGGCCCACGGAAGCCTATCCGGGTGAAGAGAACCTTGTCCAAGCCTGCTCCACTGTACCCGGCTGGATTGAACTCTGGAAGCGTTCGTCCTGCCGTACTGGTATAGTGCGGGCTTTGACCTTGGCCAAAGCCTACTTTCCGAAGCTTGACCCGGCGAAGATAATCTCCGGGTTTCCTGAGTTCAAGGCGGATGGCGCCAAATTTACGCCTAAGGATTTCAAGGCCATTCAGTCGGCAGTGCGCCCCTCTGCCACCACTCTAGCCGATAGCTTGAACCTTAATACACTAATGACTGCGTATGACGCTGATGACAAGATTATCACAGAGGAAGCACCCCCGCCCTTTGACCTCTTGGAGAAGTGGGCTGATTACTCAGCTAAGAAGAAGGAGGCAACTGCGAAGAGGGAGGCCGACTTAAAATCAGGGCCGTCCGCCTCTACACCGTCCGTCCTTCCTCCTATCCGCCCTGGCGCGGTGAGTCCGGGTGGCTCTGCCAAAAAAGCTAAGAAGCAGGTCCAGGAGCAAGACCCGGAAGATCGCGCTCAGGAGGCCGAGTAGAGTAAGGATGTCATAATACCTTAGTCACATGGGACCTTTTTGTTTGAGCTATTTTATTCTGTTAATGGTGCGCCTGTGCACTTCTGATACCGATGCAAAAACTTGTAATATACTTCTATTTGGTGACATATTTTCGCGGCTTTCCCAGCCTTTTGATAATCGTACTTTTTGCTGTTCTTCTTAACTTGTTCTTGATACCCATCTCTCTTTTTAGCTCCCTTCATAAGACTCGTTTTTTCCGAGACCAGGGGCTTTGATAAGTGAAATTCTCTTGAAGTTCCCAAGACTCGGATGACAGGGCCGTTTTGAACCTTGGTATCAAAGTGGTTTGTTTCTGTTGCGAAGTCCCCAGTCCCCATGACCCAAAGGACGAGTCATGGGGGTGTGGCCTTTCCCAGAGGACAAATCATTCCCTACCAAGGCAAAACCCTAAAACCATCTCATGTAAATACTGAAGTTATGCTTGATAATCACTGAGTTTCCGGCTTACCAGCCTTGTACTCTGCATAAACTTGTGGTTTAGATGACCCTTTTGACTATCTTATACTATAAGCCGGCTTTCGCGTGGATACCATGTTGTTACATCTGTATGAAAACAGAGTCAGGCGAGTCCCATTGGGCTTCACGGCTGATTGTAATCATAAGCGAACGAATCATGCCACTTTTAGTGCGAGTCACATCGAGCTTAAGTAAGAAAAGTCAAGAAAAGTTGGCTCCTCTGCCCAGTCATAAGATTGCAGCCGTACCCGTTTGCGAGTAGTCGGCCCTTACAACTTATAGACACCAATGCCGGGTCATTTGGGTTAGCGGCTGGTTACTTGGGCAACCAACCCCCCAAGACCAACATGCACTCGATGCTTTTGATGATGATACTGAATTACTGATGTCGTATGGATACTACTTACTTGTGATAAAGGCGAAAAGACATAGGACTTGATAACCATCTCTTTATTGATACCAGAAATTTTTGGGTCAGCAGGCCGCCTCATTAAAAACCTTCCAGTCCCCTTAGGTACCCTGGGTAGGAAAAGAGCGCGTCTGAAACCTGCCGCCCGTTACATTACTCAGTTCTTTGTAAGCACTGGTCCTGATCCGGCTTGACCAATGCACATCCTCCATAAGTTGGACTTTTTCCTGATGAGTACCGGGTTTGCCAGCCAACCCGGGTGGAGTGTCTCCATGACTTTGCTGGTTGTGGGCGGCCGTGTAACTTCTTCCTTTACAGCAGACTGCTTGGGAGAGTCAACTTCGATTAAGGCCACCATTTTAGCATCTTGCGTTACCTTGGACTTTGCTTTTTCGCCTTCAGTATTTGGCTTCTTTGATGTAGTTCTGTCCTCCGGGTCTGCTTGAGACCGATAGTGCTTGAGTTCTTCCTTTCTGCAAGCTTGCTCAGCCATTGCTGCATCTCCTTCGTCGCATTCAGCGGCTATGTCTCGATTTCCGTGTATGGTTATTGTCTTCTTGGGACCCGGGATTTTTAGCTGTAGATATACATAACACGGCCTAGCCATGAATTTGGCATAAGCCGGCCTTCCAAACAGCGCGTGATAGGGGCTGCGTAATTTCACTACCTCAAAGGTGAGCCACTCAACTCGATAGTTATCCTTTGATTCTCCGAAAGCTACCTCCAATGCGATTTTTCCCTCGGGGCATGCTGAATGACCCGGCACTATTCCATGAAAAACTGTTGAGCTTTTTTGCAGTTGAGATTCCTTGAGACCCATGCGTAGGAAGGTTTCCCAATACAGTATATTGATGCTGCTTCCACCATCCATTAAAACCTTCTTTAGTTCGTACCCATTAACTTGCGGTGCGACTACTAGTGCCAAGACTCCTGGGTGTTCCACTCTTTCTGGGTGATCCCTTCTGCTCCATGTTACCTCCTGTTCTGACCATCTCAAGTATCTCGGAACGGCTAACGAAACTGAGTTGACTGCTTGCTTCAGTATCTTTTTGTCCTTGTTAGATCCTCCTGTGGTATGCACATGATATTGACCCAATTGTTTGGGGTTAGCCTGGAAGCCTCCTGCCCCCCCTTGGTTATTACCTTGATTTCCAGCCGCCGGGTTACCAGCTGGGGGTGGGCCGTTGCCCGGGTTTGCCCCTGGACCCGGTCCTCCTCCCCGCCCTGCACCTCGCATAGCTCTGTGCACTTCATCATTTTTCCATCTTTGCAAATCGGCGCATTGTTCTAGGGAGTGGTTAGCTGGCCTGCCATTCCTGCTGTGCTTCGGACATGCCATTCTGAATATGTCCCAATTGTTACCCGGCCTTGGTGGACCTTGATAGTTTCCTCCATGGTGGTTACCTCCGTTGAAATTTCCTTCTGCTCTTGGCCTTGAAGACCCGGCTTCGGTGTTAGCGACAAACTCGGAGCCTCCTTCGAAGGGACGCTTGTTCTGACTATTTCCATTGTTTCCTGACGCTATTCCGTTGCCGGTTCTTCCATTACCGCTTGTGTTTGCTTTTGTCTTCTTGTCATCAGCTTCTTCTTCTGTGGTATCTGTCGCAGCGTGTTTGTTGCACGCATCCATCAATTCTCCCATTGTGACTTCTGACGCATTTCGACTGGACTTCATGCGAGTTAACTTTTGCACTAAAGGTATATACTTGCATGTTTTTGCCATGGCTTGTAGCGCATCCTTGGGCTGGATGTCTGTGGATGAGTGAAGTATCTCCATAACCCGGCGCACCCAACTGCGCGCCGATTCTCCCTTCTTTTGGACGCATCGCTCTAGATCATCAATGGTGAATAATTTCCTGCAGGTCCCGTGAAAGTGCTTGATAAACGCGGTCTTCAATTCCTCCCAAGACTTGATCGATCCCTCTGGTAGATTGGTGAACCACAATTTTGCTGCTCCTTCAGACATCATCAGATACATGAATTTGGCTTGGAGGTTCTCGGACGCGTTGCGGATTGACATTGCCATCTCGTAACTGCTTAGCCACGTTTCGGGATCCATGGTTGGCTCATAATTCACTACTTTCCCTGGCTCTTTGAACTTTTCCGGGTAAGGTTCAGCTCTAATATTGTCCGAGAGACACTTGGGCCCCGCAAGAATGATTGAAGCCGGCCTTGCCCTGGAAACGTGTGATGCCGCGGGGGGCGCGTCTGGGCGCTGTGCTGCGGGAGGTCCATGCGCTGCAGACCCGGCCGCGGCCCTCCGAGCCCTAGAACTGTCCACGACGGCCTGTGCTGCTGATACTGCCTGAGCGCGGGGAGGAGGCGGCATTTGCTGCTGCTCTTTCCTTCGCCGCGCCGAACTCGTTTGTAAATTCCCTTGCTGCTGGCTGACATATGGCGTCCCGTGCATTCCGCTTCTGTGATCCGGGTAATTGGCTTGCTGCGCCACCGCAGTGTGCAACAGCTCGATGGCTTGCCGAGTCTTCTCTGCATGGGGCGACTCTCCCACAGGTATCTGATTCAAAGCGAGTGTCGCCGCATATACGTTGTCCATAGGATTGTTGTAGTGGCCGGCTGGCGTGCGGAATCGTGATGGTGGCGGTGGCAGTAGATCGTTGCCGGTTGTGACTCTAGTTTGCGGTGGGGGTAACCCGGTCCGTTCATTCGCCGGATGTGTCGCTGCTGTTGTCTGTTGGGGTGCGGTTCCCTGGTTCACCACTGGTATCGGTTGGTCCTGAGGCGTGATGAACAAATTAGCCGGATTAAGAACCCCGCCCGCTGCTGGCAACCTGGTGTGGTGCCTTTGATGTATCCTGGACGTTTCCTCTCAAAGCATCCCCTGTCTATCTGCTTCCACTTGCCTTCTTTGCTGTTCCAATGCACGACGAGCCACGTCCAGATCTCTAACACGCTCTGCCGCGTTTTCTGGGGTGATAACAGTGGCGAGGACTGTAGGATCCAAAATCAAATTATTATCGAACAGGGCCGGGTGACGCGGATTCGAGGGACCCGCCCCTGGTGTCCGATTGGCTTGAAACCCGAACATGTTGGCGTGTTGCTCCTCATCTGCTGCGCGACTGGTGACCGATGCTGACTCTCCATCGACCCGGGTCAAGACCGGGTCTCCGTTAACCGCGCCCTGTTGCTGGGCCACTGCCTGAGCCGCCCCGACTGGTGCCGCGGCTGTGTTTTCTTGGTTGGCCGCGGGGGCTGCATAGACTGCAACTCGGCGTGCGATATCCGGTGTAAATTCAGGCTGTTCCTCCTCACCGTTCTCCTCATACCGGTTTTCCAGTAGATCCAGGATAGACCCGGTGTCATCCTCTCCTTGGACCCGGTCGCGTGGGGTCCATGTCGGCTCCTCCGGCTGTTCCCACTCCGCGATGGGTTCTTCTGCCGGATATGTCGTTCCCGTTGATTCTTCATCCTCTGATCGGATAGACGTGGCTTTTCCTGGCATAGAATCAGATCCAACGTTGTCAGGGACCGAATTGGAAGCACATACCATACCGATGAAGACGTTGATCCGGCCGATTGTTACGACGGATCCGGTTTCGAGGTGATCCGACTCCGGCCCCCAGCCGGAATCGTCCACCACCTTTTCTCCTTCGTGGTCGATGTAGATCTCGCCGATGACAAGATTCTCCATGCCCTTCCGAGCTTCTCCCGTGATGTAGACACCTTTGGACGCAGGCCCCACGGTGGGCGCCAACTGTCGTGGGATAATCACGGCAGATGTTACCAGGGGTAACTGATCTTGGGGCAAGTCGACACAGGCGTTCGGGAGAGGGTTTAGCTCAAGGGAAGACATGGTACAACTTGATCTGACGGCCGGCAATCGAAGTCGCCGGATCTCTATTCTCGATACAATAACTCGATTAGGGTTTACACTGGATACTCGATACCACACGATGTTGCTAGGGTTCTTAGATCTCTCTCCCAATCTATACCCGGGGGTCGGTTTATATAGTACCCGTACCCCCTAACTTACTTTACAAGGCACACCCCGGTCCTACCCATACACGGCGTGCTAACCCTAATTTTCCTTTACAATATCCATAATCCGGGCCATTAGGCCCACGAGCCTGGGCCTCCACGAACATCTTTACCACAGCCGGATCCTGTATACCATCCTTTGGGCCGGGTTATTCCCCGGAGCCTGGCATACCGGGTTAGCATCCCCCCGTCAGGCACGATGGACGGGGGAGGTGGAGATGCCCGGGTTAAGAGGATTCTCACCCGGGGAACTCCGAGTCACTCTGCGCTTGGATGGAAGAGAATCCTTCAAGTACGACGAGTTCGATAATTGATGATTAAGTTGTCGCATGGTATCGAAGGAGTAAGGTTCAGAGGATATAAAAGAGAAAGGAACCTTGGACACTACCCCTCTGGCCTTCCTCTTGGCCCCAACTGTTGTTTCTTGGTCGGATTCGGTAGCTTCCGGGTCATCTTCGTCCTCCAGCCCTGTGAACCGAGTATGTATTCGTGGAAAAATTAAATGGGAGGAAAATGATGCAAGTAAAGATAATACAAGATCCGGGTGAATACCTTCATCACCGTCAACCGGCTCGTCTTCATCTTCCGGGTCTCTGGAAGGGGGGAGGTCTCAACTGTCCAGAAAGGATCACCGGCCTGAGACAGAAAGATGAAAATAAGAGTGGGGAGCAGTATCGAGTCAAGATAAGGAAATAAACTTATGAGTATCGGGTCTTACCGCGGGGGCCGGGTTTTCCCGAGTAAACGGAGGTAACCCGGCGATGTTTTTTATCACCTCCAGCTTCTCCGTCAAGAAACCCTTGATGGTTTTGTTGGTATCCCCGGCTGCAAAGCTCTTGGTGGAATATCGGAGCGCGTCTGTGGTGTGCCCCGAGTATTCGCACATCAATTTGGTGCGGATAGAGTTAGGTTGGATACGGAAGTCAACCCAAGTTTTTACTAAGTTGAGCCCAAGAAGGCCTTGGGCTGAGAGAACGGCTATCTTAGCCATCAAAGGTATGATTGCCTCCCTGTCCGAGTCAGGGGCGAAAGCATTGAAATTCTCAGAAGTGTTGAGGAGGCCCTCCGAGTAACCCGGCAGTCTCTTCTCGCCGGGTGGAGAAGTGTCGTGGCAGTAGAAGAAGGATAATTGCTAGTGTTTAACATGGGAGTTTAGATTAAGGGTCGGCATTGGGGAGTTTTTGCGGCGTTGGATGGATACCCCGCCGCAAGTGAGAAGTGCTCCGTCACCGCTTTCGCGGTACGGCTTGCACTGGAAAAGTTCGATAAAGAGAGTCAAACTTGGCGGAGTGCACAAGTATGACTCGGATAGGACAATGAAGAGGTTAATATTCAACATAGAGTTAGGCCCTATGTCGAATACCCGGAGGCCGTAGTGGTTCAGGACCTCGCGAAAGAAAGGGTGACCCGGAGGGCGGAATCCCCGCGTCACGTGTTCTACGAAGCAGATTACCTCGCCGTCGGTGGGTGTAGGCCGGGTCTCGTCACCCGGCGCCCTCCAGTGAATGTCCTTCTGAGGGGGAAGAACCCCCAACTCGGCCAATTCTTCCAGCTTGGCCTTGGTGACAGTGGATCGCCCCCAATTGGCGGATATGGATTGGGTTGTCTTCGCCTGGGCCGGCTGCTTCCCTTGCCTTTTGGGAGCCATGGGATCAACCTGCAAAACACAAGAAAAAGGGGTACAGGAAATAAGATTCGGAAGTATTGGATTATCCGAGTCTGGGTATCAAGAAAGTGTGAAAACTAAGAACTATCCGGGTATCACGCCATGAAGTGGAGATTGCAAGGTATCCGGGTATTAAGTATAACTATGGAGATTATTGGTCACTTACGTATGGAAAAGTGTTTGGGGAAGACGGATGGTTGCCCATGTATCTACTGCAAGCAAAATAGCCGGAAAAGGAGGATTTTCCGGCTGTCAATGTTATGTGCGGAAAATTGAGGTGAAATGGATCTAGATTGGAAAACTTGCGAACGATTCTACGAAGAGATTGGTGATTAATAATGGTAGGAGGGTGGTGTGTGATCATCAAACAGGTTGTTGAAGAAGTTGGCAAGCATCTAAGCCGTCTAAATTCGGTGTGACGAAAAAAACGGCCCACAGGTTGACCTAGATCCAATCTGGGATGAATCGAAAAATTGCGAGGCTAAATTAAACAAGTACAAGGAACTTACTGGGAGATGTTGGAGTTTAGTGCGACGACGGTGGACGGCGTGGCTCGAGTGCCCCTTTGCGATTCTTGGCGAGCGGGGCGAGCGCGCAGCGGTGAAGTTTGGCGGCGGCACGGGATGGCTCGAAAGCGGACGCGGCCGGCGGTGGCTTTGCTCCGGCGGCGAGCACGAAATTCCTGCGGTGGTGTTACGAGGGCGCAAGGAGTGAGGAAGGAAAGGAGAGGATGGAGTGAGGTGTTGGGTTCTAGGTCATCCTCTGAACACTATTTATAAGGTGAGGATGAACTTATCTCAACGGCCGGAAGTCGGAAATTATGGGGGAATGGTTATCCACGCGGATCCTGCGAGATATGCTTCAAGTATTGAGCAAGGTATCTGGACAAAAAAGAGAAGGAGAT